>CM035848.1:178930906-180165994 GCA_020510985.1 Pholidichthys leucotaenia
TACTGAGGCACAGCAACATGACAATTGTGCTTAAATACAACAATGAAGCATTTTTGTCACATCCCACCACTGGCTTTCACAAGTGTATTTCCCTAATATATGTTTGAACTTTCTTTAACTAACCACCATCCATTTCTGTCTTTTGTCTAGACAAGAGGAAAAGGAGCCACCCCACAACGGACCTTGCCATTGTGTTGGCCCAGATGTATAGTGACAAGGTGCGGCTCCATGAACGGCAGCTTGAACAGCACCGTGAAGCACTTGCCCAGCACATGCACCGGCTTGCCGATGACGCATTTGAAGCAAGGGAGCAAGAAGTTGCCTTGCGAAGGGAGGAAATGACATAAACTGCTGCCTTCAATCAAGCTTTTCTGGCTGAACTGGGCAAGCTTGTGAACATGATGAGTGGCCGGCTCCCCATCCCCAGTGTTTTTTTTTTTTTTTTTAATTTGTGTACATACGAAACAAAACGGTCTGTAATTGTGCTGATACTTGTAATAAACCAGTGACTGTTTGCATCATGATTGTGTTTTGTCTGTTATGACACTGGTGGGAAAAGAGTCAATAATTGCATACACATCCTCTCTTCTGACCAAATTCAACTGTAAATCAGGTTATGTGTCTGTAGAACATTACCAACTTTCTCCCAAGTTTTAGAAAAAAAGGGTTTCTAGACAATTTTACTGGAGTATATTATGGAGTCTAATTGCTTAAACATCCTACAAAAGTCTATAGATCAAGGTCAGGTTGTAGGTTGTGGTAGCAGTTTTGGACCAACAAAATCTTGTGATGCAGTGAATCATGACATTGTAGTTAAAAAATATTTAGACACATTTTGGTAATCCAAAACATTTTGGTAATCCAAAATGTGTCTGTTAAGACACTGGCGTGAAAAGAGTCAACAGTACAAACCATTTATCAATGATGTCTAAAATAATGGCTCATTTTTAAGAAAAAGTAACCAAAAAGAATTATTTTATTTACTGAAGACTGTATTGCTGGATGTGCCAATGCAGAAGACACTGTACACTTTAGTGATAGTACCAGTATATGGAGGAATTCTGAGTCATATTAGCATCTGTATTTTTTTAAGAATGGGTTAGGGCAAGGGTGTCCAATCATGTGCCATGGAGGGCCAAGACCCTGCAGGCTTTACCTCCTACCAGCGTCTTCAACAGCAGAGTCCACCGAATTTCTTCCACTGACTGCAGATCAATGAAAACACCTGCTGAAGAGACTGGGTAGAAGAGAGAACCTGCAGGGTCTTGGCCCTCTATGGCACATGAGTGGACACCCCTGGGTTAGGGTTTAATGGGATTTAATATTTTAACACAAACTGCTTTATGGTTCATAATTCTGTTGACAGACTTACACTAAACCAAAAGTGATTTCTCAAATTGCTGGATTGTTCTTAGACAGCTTTTCCAATATTTTAGTATTTAATTTATGTCACTTGGTGGTAACTTTCACACATAAAACAAAAGTGGAGACAGATCTGCAAAAAGTGCAAAGATTTATTGTCAAAATTCCCAGTGCAATACTACATGAATACATGTATAGTACATTGTTGATGCAGAGAATATATACAGTATTTCTACAGTATCTACCTGCATCTATCCAGTAAATCAAGTATTTTCCATGTAACCTTGTGACTGCATTATTTTAATTGCTTTTAATCCTAGATCAAGTTTGTTTGGCCTAAAATGCATCATAGTTGTTAAATATATCTTATTATACCTAACTCAGTACTGTTTACCTGTTGAAATATATATTTTACGGCTAATATAACCCCATAACTACAACGGGGCAATCAAGTTTTGGCAGCTGAACAGTTTTTGCCATGACACCACCACAGACTCAGTGCTGCTGGAGCAGATACATCCCATGATGTCTCAACAGTCTCTCCATGATTTTCACACAGATCAGAGCAATTTGTTGCATAGGAAGCTACATATTTCTCCAGACATTCTTAAGTTCTGTAGCCACTGAGCATTTGTTTGTAAAGCTGGGGTGACATCAGTGAGAGGCTGTGTTGAACGCCCAGACCCACAGTTTGAAGCAGTAATTTTGCCACAAGAGAGCCATCTGAAACACACACAACATACATATTTTAGTACCTAATAGCGGTAACTTTCAGACATTACAATGTAGTAGGGCAGACTTAAAGCAAACTAGCATTAGCAATCATTAGCTTTCCTTTATATGTGATCTAGTTCATATCCTCACGTCTTTGGCTCTATGGCTTCCTAAACGCTCCAGTACTTTTCCAGAGTGTTTCGGCTTGCTGCCTGTACCCTTGTCTGGCTGTCCTTTTTTGCCTTTACTCTGACAAAAAGTCAGACACTGAGGAGTCGCCTCATAAGCTGCCATGTTGTGTTTTGCTTGTGCTGCGTGTTTTACGTCATGGGAGTGTGGCACCATCCATCCATCCATCCATCCATCTTCTTCCGCTTAATCCTTTTCGGGTCGCAGGGGGGCTGGAGCCTATCCCAGCATCTTTGGGCGAGAGGCAGGGTACACCCTGGACAGATCGCCAGTCCATCGCAGGGCCAACACAGAGAGACAGACAACCATTCACTCTCACAGTCATACCTAAGGACAATTTATAATCCCCAGTTTGATGCCAATTAACCTAACTTGCATGTTTTTTTGCATGTGGGAGGAAACCAGAGAAATCCCGGAGTAAACCCACGCAGACACGGGGAGAACATGCAGACTCCACACAGATCACTGTTGGTCGGGGGCTGGGATCGAACCCAGGATCCCCCAGCCAAGGGTGAGTTGCTGTGCTGCCGCAGTGCTAACCACTCCGCCACCGTGCTGCCCTTCCCACCCATCCCAAGCAGTACTCTGCTGTAATGAAAACAAAAGCGTGCTGAACTGTGTAAAGCTGTGTCTAGGCATGTAGGGCTGAGTGGGGACTAGTGGAAAAGGGTCATAAGAAGCATACATTGCCCAGTGTGACCAACTGTCATGAACCAAGTGCTGGAGATTTCTTCCAGACTCTGTTTCATGGCTTTTTTCCTACTTTTTTACTTATCTGTGCTATTTATGCCTGTTTGGGTTTTTGTGTTCCTGTTCTGCTTGTCATTTTCTTGTGTTATATTTTTATTCTGTATTTATGTATATTAATTTGGTATGCTATTTTATTCTTTATTTCTCTAGTTTACCTTTTTACTGTTGACAGCTGTCAGGGGCGTGAAGCTTCATGTGGGTGTGCCTTGTCAGCTGTCAGGTTGGTTTGCCTTTCTCTTACTCACTCAGCTGATCCCAATCATGTATCCTCACTTTCTCCTGCCCATTCAGGTAACCACTTCTGTTGTTTATTGTGTTAATGGATTCTGATTCCTATTTTAGGGGCTCTGTGCCATTGTATGGTGCAGTGTTCTACTTTCTTCTCACTACTCTTACATGTAAGTTCATTGTCTGTGTGCTACGTGTGTAACAGTTTGTCTCCAGGTTTAGCTGGCAATTACTCTTGCCTTAGCTGAGCTGTTTTGCTGACCTGTTGCCGCGCAGTGGTTTAGCACTGTGGCAGCACAGTTTTACCCTCGGCGGGGGGATCGCGGGGATCGTGAGTTCGATTCCAGCCCCCGACCAACAGTGAGCTGTGTGGAGTTTGCATGTTCTCCCTGTGTTGCGCGGGTTTACTCCGGGATTTCTCCGGTTTCCTCCCGCATACCAAAAAACATGTAGGTTTAGGGCGCTCGCGCACGCAGCGACCAGCAGCCGGTGGCTTGTCACCAGACTGCAAACCGAATCTACCTACGGGTACAAATAAGTAACAAAAAAAAGCTTAGTCTCCAGGCTTAGCCAGTGATTACTCTCGCCTTAGTTGGGCTATTTTGCTGACTTGTGCTTCTTTCTTTCCACAAGTTTTTTTTTTTTTTGATATTCTGTTGTGTTCATTTAATAAATTTTGCAAACTCACAGCCGGTGTTTGGTGCCTTTCTCCCTGCCCAGAAGGGCGTTATGACAGAAGGATGCTGCCAGTGTGGGCACCGGCAGCTGTGAGTTTGCCTTTTGTTTTCTGCCTTTTTGTCTGGAGGTGTAGAGGGGTATTGCCACCATGGACTTGAGGGTTTTTGGATTGAGTGAGGAGGAGTGTGCGGTGGCAGAACTTGCTGTGGATTTTGCCTCTAAGGCTCAAGCCACCCACACTCCCGAGGCTGTTTTTGGCTTCGTGGACAACGCAGCTGGGTTGATTGAGACTTGCCCCAGTCTCTGGAGCTACTTGGGTCTGACTCCGCTTCTCACCATGATATTTGAAACTAGACAACAACTTGGGGAGTTGTTGGAAGATTCTCCCCCAGTTCAACCCGGGCTGAAGAAGAAATGTTCACGGGGGCAGAGGGCTCACTACTCTCGCCTCAAGTTCACGCCATCATCCTCCAACCTGACCCCTGAACAGCAGCTGACTCCATCACCTCCCAGGAATTCAGGCAAGTTCTCATTCACCCTCTCGCTCTCTGAACTGAAACCACTTGCCTAATTCCTGGTGGTGGGGCTCAGGCATTACCTCCTTCTCCTGTCTCTCCAAAATGTCCGCTGGTCCTGTGAGGGAATCAACAGACGACAGCAGGGTCAGTGGATTCTGATACCCTTGGCTCTGCGCCACCACCACGCCCAGCGAGGGAGAGGATAGCCAGCTGTATCCCCAAACCGGTGCAGACGAATGAGTGCCCCCTGGTTTCAGCATCGAGGGATCCAGCACCGTCGAAGCCCAAGCCTCCACCTGTGATCATGCCTGTGGGTGCGGCACCTCCATGTTCCTCTGAGGACCCCAAATTTGCCTTAACCACTGAAAAGAATGATCCTGGGCCTGCTGCAGCAGGGACCATCGTGCTCCAGGAATACAGGCAAGTGAACTCTTGTTCTCCATTACTAAAAAATGAATATTCTTGCCTGGTTCCCAGAGAGGAAAACCAGTCCCTGCCGTCCACTGAGTTTTCTCCACCAGCTGCAAACAATTGTCTCTCACCTGCTACCCTCGTGTCTCCTCCTTTCACCCCCAAGTGTCCGTGGGCCCCAGGACTCAACCGGTGGATGATGGAGGAGCTTGCGGGCCCGGAGGGCAAAGTCCCAGCCCTGCATCCATGGACTGGACAGAGGGAAAGCACTGCCTCTGACCCGAAACCTGCGCCTACGAGAGAGTGTCCCCTGGCTTTGGCTACCCAGGATCCAGCGCCAACAGGGAGATCACCTCCAGAACCCACACCGGATAAGCTGCCTTCGTGGGTTACCTCACTGGAGGAGATTAGGGCCACACCTACCACCATGCCTGCTGCAAAAGCCCCTGCAGCAGAGTTAGAGCCGGACCAAGACGTCATCATCATCTAGACCGACGGAGTCCTGGATGGCGGTGGAGCTCGAGCCCAGGCAAGTACACTCCTCTGTCTCTGTCTCTCTTTCGGACAAATCTTGCCTGGCTTTTGGTGAGGAACGTCGAGTGCAGCAGACAGCTGCACCTGAGCTCACCTCGCCGGGCTCTGCCACTGCTGGTGACCCTGACCTTGTTTTTTCGCTTGTCCTGTCTGAGCTCTCCCCCAGGGTTGCTGAGGTACTACTACATCTGCCAGATGTCTCCGTGGGTCCAGGATCGCTGCCCGAGATCATCGTGGATCCAGCTCCCCCCGCTGAGGTCGTTGCAGGCGCTCTGTTCCAGCCCGGGACCTCCGTGGGTGCTGTTTCCCCTCTGGCTGAGGTCCGCGAGGGTACTGCCTCCATTGCTGTGGCGGTCGTCATGGGTGCTCCATCCCAGCCAGGGGCCTCCGAGGGTGTAGCATTGACCCAGTCTGGGTCAATTGTGGGTGCAGCCGTGGCCCAGTCCGGGTCCATTGTGGGTGCTGCTATGCTCCAGCCTGGGTCCACTGTGGGTGCTGCTATGCTCCAGTCTGGAGCCACCATGGGTGCTGCTATACTCCAGCCCGGAGCCACCGCGACTGCTGCTTCACTCCTACTTGGAGCGACTGAGGGTGCAGCTCCACTCCTGCCTGGAGTCACCTAGGGTGCAGCTCTGCTCCTGTCCTGAGCCACCAAGGGTGCAGCTCTGCTTCTGCTTGGGACCACTAAGGGTGCTGCTGTTCAGCTCAGAGGTGTCATGGCCTTCTGTCCTTCACCAGACACCATCGTGGCCCCTTCCTCTCCACTAGACACCATCATTTCCTCTCCCATACTGAAAGTCATTGTGGTTCCCCCTCCTGTGCCCGACATCGTCCTGGTTTCACTGACTCCTCCTGCTATACAGCCGCTTCCCAGGCCACCCCTCCTACTCAGGTGGCTTAAGAACTCTGGTCGGCCACCTGATGGACTGAGCCATAGGTTTCGGTGGCCTATGTTCTCCGGCAGGCCACCTGACTCAGACCACCTTGCCATCTGCCAGGTCTGGGACTTTGGTCGCCCCCCGAACCCTCTAGTTCCTTGGCCCGGGGGGCCTAATCTATTGTTTTTTTGACTGGTGTGGGTCCTGAGTGGGGTTTGTTTTGTTCCCTCCTAGCCTGATCCCCCACCACCCACCCTGGGAGGGTCATTGTGGTTCCTGCTGGGGGGGGGGGGGGTGACGGGCTCTTTCCTTTTCTTTTTGTTGGTGTCACCATGGGTGTCTGGGTTCTACCCCTTGAGAGGGGGGCTCTGTTATGAACCGAGTGCTGGAGAGTTCTACCAGACTCAGTTTCATGGCTTTTTGTATGGTGCAGCGTCCCACTTTCTTCTCACTACTTTAACAAGTAAGTTCATTGTCTCTGTGCTACGTGTGTAACAGTTTGTCTCCAGGTTTAGCCGGCGAATACTCTTGCCTTAGCTGGGCTATTTTGCTGACCTGTTGCCCGAGCTTAGTCTCCAGGTTTAGCCGGCGATTAGTCTCGTCTTAGCTGGGCTATTTTGCTGACCCGTGTTTCTTTCTTTCCACAAGTGTTTTTGTTATTGTGTTGTGTTCATTTAATACAGTTTGCATACTCACGGCCGGCGTTTGGTGCCTTCTTCCCTGCCCTGAAGGGCGTTATGACACTAACAGCATCATACAGCTCCACCACAAAGAGAGACAGCAGCAACAGGGCATTTACTCCAGCGTTTTTCTCTTACAATGTGATCATATAGATTTGACAAAATTAACATTGTGTTCTTTTAGCAAACTTTTTTTTTACTGTGAACCTGTATTATTAATATGAAAATAACAACATCGTGAAATGAACAATAAACATGTAAAATACCAAAAATAAAATGAATTTCCACAACACAAAAATAAAACATTTATATCAGGGCTAAAATAAAATAATCACAAATAAACAAATAAACACTAAACTAAAATATCCTTTGACACAACATACCTGGATAAAATAGGAAGCATACATATGCCCAGTGTGACCAACAGCATCATACAGCTCCTACGCACAAAGAAACGTCAGGCTGACACACATACACCAACACGTTGGTTACACAACACCTCGTGGCTCTTAAGTGCACACTAGCAACTGACAGGCTAGCGGCTAACAGGGTAGCAGCTAACAAGCTGGAAAGTTTTTCATTAATTCAAAGCATAAGATTGAGAAGACAAATACTTATTGAGAACTCAGCCACGGGCTTAAAACATACAAACATTATTCCTGTCATTCCCTGTAAACACCACTCAAGCCTAAACAGCAATTAAACGGATTAATTCACCAAGTTCTAGCAGAGTTGTATGAGATACATACCACCACACAGAGAGACGGCAACAACAGGGGATTACTGCAGGCTTCAAAGACATACGGTCACCACACGAGGGCGCTGCTTCATCAAAATATAAAATAAAATAAATGAAAATAATAAAAAAATATCCTGACAAAGATAATTAAAATTAAATTACAAATAAATTATTCAAAAATAGATTTCAAAGAACACTAATTGAATAAAAACAATTTTGACGAACTTCAACTAAAATAACCCCGTTACATCCTCCTCCCCTAAATTCAGCAAATTCCAAAAAGTATGGAAAACACTGGAAACAAACAAAACGTCACATGTATCCTCCATATCAAATTAGCAACACTTTCAAATGAATAACACACACTTACAATATTAATGTGCTCTGTCAAGCCACACAGCTGTTCAGAAAAAGACCTCAGGAGGGTGGTGCAGCGTCCCACACAAACCTTTCACAGATGACATTAAAAGTGCCTGAATACACTTTTCATACTCAGTCAAAAACAGAACAACTACTGTAACCACAATGGTACTACAGTTCAGCCCACCGATATGGAAGCAAGCATCGAGGAATACAGTCAGCAGAGGTGGGTAATCCCAGGTCCAAAGAGTAAAAGTCCAATCATATATTTGTTCCAGCCACTGACTAACCCATCCTGATTCTGATAAGCACAGATCTTGAAGAGGTCTTGAAGAGAGAACCTCACATGACTCGAGATCTTAGTCACTTAAACAATGACATCTCAAGGATTCCACCATGTCGGCAAAATCAGTCGCCTTTTTTGTCTCAGTCTGTTGACTGGTAGACTTAAAACATGACACACTGGACGGTTGGACTGCTTCGACAGCCAGACATGGGTACACATCTGCCAACTTAGCATTTCTCCTGATTGTTGACACAATCAGGAGAAATGCTTGTCAATAACAATTATTATGATTGATATTATGATTATATGATATTATATATATATGATTATTGATATTATAATTGATATTATGATTATTATGATTGTTATTGACTTGTCAATAACTGGTCATTAACATTTGTTTGTTCTCTCCCATAGATTGAGTCCCCATCGTGCTGTTTGCTCTCTACATGTCTGTTCTTTTCTTCTTCTCTATCCCCTCACCCCCCAGCCAGTCGCAGCAGATGACTGCCCCTCCCTGAGCCTGGTTCTGCTGGAGGTTTCTTCCTGTTAAAAGGGAGTTTTTCCTTTCCACCGTCGCCAAGTGCTTGCTCACAGGGGATCGCCTGATTGCTGGGGTCTTTCTGCAACTGTGGGGGTCCTCCCTACAGTTGATAGTGCTATGAGATGACTGTTGTTGTGAAATGGCGCTATATAAATAAAGTTGAATTGAATTGAATTGAATTGAATTGAATTGTCAGTAGAGTTTATGACTTTCATTGGGACCCAACTATTGCCCCATAAGGGTGTCACTACTGTGCCAACAAGAATGTTTTTTGGGATGGAATGAAAGTGTGTCAGCTCCACCGCCACTGTGCATCCAGGGGGGTCCACGTGACTCTCCTGGGAGCTTCCACAACACCAGGTGCTCCTGCCCAGGTAAAAGAGTTACAGAACTGTTTAGTATGACTGTCCCAACAAGGCCACGTACATTCTCACCCCTCCACCGATAGATACCGGCTAGCATGGCAAGGAACTCATTGCGCCCTCCAACATGACAACCAGTTGTCTCAGAAATAATTTCCCAGTATTAGTGTGATCCTTTGAATTTGCATAACAGGTACTTAATTACATTTGTTCCTACAGTGAGCTCATCCATTTGACCAGAAACAACCAGGGTGGGCACAAGAACTTTACATCCAAACACCTTAAGCTGCAGGTCACAAACTCTTGAGTTGTACTCTCTGGCCACCACATTCGATCGGAACAATATCCAAATCCTGTTCATCATCACGACTCAGGAGCCCAGCATCAATCAGTCTCTGTTCCACAGCTTCATTCATAGAACACACCATTGAACCCGAGTCCAGCATGGCAGACACTCTTACATACATTAACAACTGGTGTGTAGAACAATCACTGGCACTCAAAAGTTACGTGTTCTGAAAGATGACTTTTCTGTTACTGGAGAGACTTTGACAGACTGACTCATAAACTGACTGCAAATCATCACTGAGACTGAGGGAATTTTCACTGACGCCCACACTTCCCCTCTCAAAATGCTAGTTTCCCTGATGAGAGGATGAGGCAGGTTGGGACTGGGGGACAAACGGTGGAGAAAACTGGTGACCTTGAGAGGATGACCTGGCAGGGCACTGGAGTTTCATGTGGCCTGGCTAGTGACATCTGAAGCACAGGGCCTTGGAGCTGACAATGATCAATGGTAGAGCGAGTCTTTTCATTGCAAATGTTGCATGACCTGGGCTCTGAGATGTTCTTTTTTTGAACTGAAGGAATGGGTGCCTGGAAGACGGGGGTTTAGTAGTTGAATGGAGGCAGTTGAATTATGCAACAATTCACAAAGCATCTCAGACATTTTATTGATGCTGGTCTGTAAAGACGCAAGTTCTGGACTCTGGGGCTGACCCATACTCTGCTTATGACAGTGCAACATGGTCTCAGGCTCAGTTTTCTCTACTTCCTGTGTGCCATTTCCAGCCACAGTGACAGCTTGCTTAGCAAAGTGCTCTGCTACAGGTTTACTGGACCTTGACTTTACCTCCCTGTGATATTCATCAGTTCTCTCTTGTACCTCCAGGTGTCAAACAGCTTACTCTTGAAGACAACAGATAATGAGGGATCATTACAGTTTCTCACAAACATCAAAGCCACTTCTTTGGTCAGATCACCCACAGACTTCCCCTGACACTTAAGACACTCCTCTGCTACATCAGCTGCTTTATTTAGATGCACCCAGTAGTCAATGGGACTTTCACGAGCTGTGGAAAATGTATTGTAGAAATCAGTGCGTGGCATGCATGAATATGACCGGTCACTGAAGTGTTGTTTTGGATTGTGTAGATTGGTTCAGGTTGCTTCTCAACAGTAAGTGATGTATCACTACGTATCCCAATCCTCACCACCATCTTTGGCCCTCCCCCTCAACTTGGCCATAATTTCTTCAAACTGGTCGATAACATCAATATTCTTCTTCTTCAGGTACAACAACATCAGGTCAACCCATTCATGTACAGAGCATTTATCAGATGTCTCACCTCGGAAGACAGGAGGTTGTTCATTGCTCGACTGTAGGACCACATTGAGTGGCGAAAGGTCCAATGTAGTGCCACAAACTTGTGAATTTCCACCATCACTGCTGTGGCTGCTGGTGGCCTCTCTATCTGACAACAGCCTCGCTGTGACTGAATCATCAATGTGTTTGCCCAGCTCCGTGATCAAAACACTCAAGTGCCTTAGTGTATTATCTGTGTCTGCAGACACTGGGGTAGAACCACAGTGGTAAGGGGTCTGGTCAGCACTGGCCTGGCTGATAGGAGCGGGGGTTGAACTGTAGTGGGACTGAGCATCGCGGGCATGACTAAAAGGGCCTGTAGTGTAAGGGGTCTGTGTAGAGCTGGTCTCATTAGTACAGACGGGAGTGAATGGGCATGTGACATTAGCAGTGCCAGGGTTAAATAAAAGGTTAGCCCCATTCTCAATAACATCAACAGGGGCTACACAGGTGCTCAGCTCTGGAGACAGCGACAAGAACGTAAACAGAAGCGTGGTTGCTGGTCTGGCTAATCGACTTGGTTAAAGAAGGCTCTCAGCAGACCACCACTGCCTAGCCTTTCTGTCACAAACACCTGGGGCCTCATGGACAAAGACTTGCGTGGATTTCCTACTGAAAGATGATGTACGTTTAAATCAAGAAAACGCCGTAAGCAAAAAAAAAAAAAAATAAATAAAAAAAAATCCAGATGTATGAAAACGTCCATACACAGGAATCCAAGAACATTTCCTTTGTACATACTGATCTGCTTGAAACTGAACGTAAGTGAGGAAATATCGGACTCCTCCCTTGACACGCCTCCATTTGAATATGCAATTAGATGCAAATAGGTATGCAAATAGATATATTCAAGCACTGCACGTTAGATTCTCCTGTCCACGATCAAAAATAATGGATTTAATGGAATTTCATGAAATGTGAGTTAGAGGTGCTTCTGAATGAGGCAGAGGCACTTAAAAACATTTTGTATGGCACACTGCCTTCTGGCATTAGCGCTGGATACAGGGAATTTAATAGCCTGCTCACATCTCTTATTGTTTCCTTTATTCAAACAGGGATAAGAAGGAGATGTTTTTAACTTTGACATGTGTAGACTGACATCTGCAGTCGTCAGAAGCGTTAGCAGATTGCTGTGATTGCCACTATGTATAGCTCAGTGGTTAAACTGTCAGCTGTCAAAGCAGAAGGTTACAGGACCAGCTGTGATCTCTTTTAGGAACCACAAAGTGTGCGCACTTTCTTGTGTCATTGCATTGTTTTTAAATGTATGTTGTATCTTTTATAAAGTATTATTTTAAACAATGAATAAATCAATCAATTTGTTCCCAGATGGGAGGATCAGCTGGTTGAATAAAGGAAAACAGTCAAGAAAAAGAAGACAATATGCCAAGTCGAGGTCACCTGTCAGTTGACAGCAGATCATATCATACTCGGCAAGTACATATTTTATGTCCAAAATGCAAATCTCATCCTTTATAGTTATATACAACTTACATGGATTGCACACACTGTATTGTAAATGAATGAAGTGCGCCGGGGAACGCGTGAGACTGCTGCATTTCAAACTTTACGCATGTGTTTATAAACATAACTACTGTACACACAGAGGCAGTTGGGGGCTTGATAGAATGCTGTCAAACTGTAGTTTAATCAGGAAAAAAAAAAAGAAAGTCACTCAAATCAGTGAGTTGTAATGAAGCCTTGAAGACAGGATGATATTTGCAGGCGCATTCCACAAGCACTGCCCATGGAAACCTAAACTAGCTGACAAACCAGTCATTATCCTGAGCCAGAAAATTTTCTGTCTCTAAAATACCTGTTATCTTTTCACTGTGTGATTTGCAATTTTGTCTAATCCTCTGTTGTTAGAAGCATTTTCATCACTTCTTTGCGCTTGCTTTTATATCCACTCATCTAATTGCGCACGCTTGGATGTTTGTTCATTATGTGTCTCTGGTGTGTACAATAATTTTCATGTCATTATCAGTCTCACAACATCACCTCTAAGTGTTGCTAATGGACCAATAACAGTAGAAATGTATGTACGCCAGCCATGAAGTTGGTGTGGGGCTGCGCATATTTCCACGGTCATTTCTTTCTTGATACATCTGAAATTTTCCGTGGAAAAGGATGTATGCCATGTTTTTGTGCGTAAGTACCCTTTGTGCATGAGGCCTCTGGTCCCTTGGAAACAAGACTGACAAACTAACACTGGATAAATCAACCCGACCAACCATAATCATCACTGAAAGCTTGGCACACTCCAGGATCATAGACGTTGCTACAAACTAAGGGAACAACTTTTGTTGAGCTGAGCTGCAGGCCACGCCCTCGCTGTCTGAGTGCTTCAGGTCTGGGTGTGCTTCCCAGCCTGAAGGCAGTTGGTTAATTGCACAAGGTGGGAATGATCTGGTGATTAAGGGAGTTTGGAGGCAGTTATTTACAGGGCAGTGGGGAGTAAGCAGTGTGTGAGACAGCAGAAGCACAAGATTGGCTTTTGGCTGGAGGCATAAGCTCTGAAGGGTCTTCAGGAAGGAGGTGGCATCGCAGTGCAGACGGCAGTTTGAATGCTGAAACTTTGAACTTCATCAAACGAGAGGAAGCGTCGGATGGTTAGATCTCCGAGAGAGAGCCAGAGAAGTTTATCGGTCGGTTTGGCAAGGAGGTTGGGTGACGGGTCTGGAGTCTGCGGGCATGGGAAAATGGAGAGAAGGAGCAGGGTAAAGACAGGTGTGGTGGGTCGGCGCAGTGGCGTTGTGAATGGGCCAGACTGGGGAGATTCTGATTTGTGGGACAGTGAAGATAGTATGGATACTGGGCAGGGAAGCGGGAAAGGAAAAGAGAAAAGGGAGAATAACTTTCCCGGTAATAATGCAAAGAAGGCTAGAAGTAGTGGAAGTGGTGGTGGTGCGGAGGGAGGAGGGCAGGAAGGAGCCAAGTTAAAAATTATTGTAAGGTTTGAGGACGAAAAGGGGATATCCACAATGAGTCCAATTAAATTAACAACAATATTGAAAAATCAGGTAGGAGATATACACATGGCAAAGGTATTGAGAGATGGAAATCTACTGATTGTGTGCAGGAATGAGGAGCAAAGGGAAAGAGCTGACAAAATGAGGGAGGTTGGGCGATTTAAAGTGAAAAATACAAGCATTATTGATAACGGATCAAAGTGGAACAAGGGTGTAATTTGGGGGGTGCCAATAGGAATAACAATGGAAGAAATTAAAGCTAATTTAAAAGGGGGGGGGTAGTAAAGGCAGCTCGTAGGCTACAGGCCACCCGGGAAGGACAGAGGAGAGACACTGAGGGTGTGGTGGTTGAGTTTGAAGGAGAAGTGCTCCCCAAAAGTGTAAGTTTGGGCTTTTTGAGATATGGGGTAAGAGAATTTGTCCCTAATCCAATTCGGTGCTATAACTGCCAAAGGTTTGGACACATAGCTAACACTTGTAGATGGAGGAAAAGGTGTGCAAGGTGTGGGGGTAACCACCAGTATGGAGAGTGTGAGCAAGAAACGCCAAAGTGTTGTAACTGTGGCGGGAATCATAGTGTGGCCTATGGAGGCTGTGAAAGAATGGTGAGAGAGAGGGAAATTCAGCGAGTCAGAGTACAGAGTAAAGTTTCTTATGCCGAAGCAGTGAAAAGGATGGACCAGGGAGGAGGGAATGGGCAAAGGACTGGGGGGAGGCTGCCTGTAGGGGAAAGAGAGCTGGTACGGAATGGGGAAATTCAGGTTGATCTGAAGAGACTGGTTATCTTTATAGCAGGAGTTGTGAATGCCACAATGGAAGTAAAGTCTAAAACTGAAAGAATTCAAATAATAGTGAAGGCAGCAGCTAATCATCTTGGTTTCAGTGGTTTAACTTGGGAGGAGGTGAGGAGTGGGCTCAGTAGCCAGACAAGTCAGGATCAAGCATCGACTGGAAAGGAATTGTGAGGATGGTCATATTGGTTCAATGGAATGCAAGGAGTTTGGTGGCAAATGGAAAGGAATTCAAAAGATATATTGAGGAACTTTCAGACAAACCAGATGTCATTTGTGTTCAGGAGACGTGGTTGAAACTTAATCTGGATTTTAAAATAGTGGGATATGTTTCTATTCGGAATGATAGGAAGGAAGGAATGGGAGGTGGGTGTGCAACATTTGTGAGGGAGGGAATTCAGTTTAGAGAGATAGGTAAAGGGAATGAGCTGGAATACGTGGTAGTTGAAATTTGGACTAAAGAGGGGGAATTAGTAGTCGTTAATTTGTACAATCCTTGTAGGAGACTGACATTGAGTCAATTATCTCAGATGGAGGGGATAGATGGGAGCAGGGTGGTAGTTTGTGGGAACTTTAACGCCCATAATGTGTTATGGGGGGGGGAAATTATACAGACATAAATGGTGAGATTATTGAAGAACTCTTGGAAGAGAAGAAGCTAGTATGTTTGAACAATGGTAGAGCAACTAGAATTGATGTACATACGGGGAGTGGTTCAGTTCTTGACTTGACATTGGTGACTAGTAATATTGCAAGTGTGTGTGAGTGGGAGGTTTTGGAGGAGTCTTCAGTGGGAAGTGATCATTTTCCAGTATATTGTAATCTTTTCATTTCAGTGAATAGGGTAAGTGGTCACAGGGAAGGGAGGTGGGTTTTTAGCACTGCTAATTGGAAATTATTTAAGTTTATTTGTGAGAGAGACCTTCCCCTAGTAGAGGTCAGTGAAGACATTGAAAGCATGGAGGAAAGTATTAAAACTATTTTTCTGGAAGCAGCCAATCAGTCAATTTCTAAAAGTAAAGGGAAAAGATTAAAGAAAGCAGTGCCTTGGTGGACAGAGGAGTGCACTAGAGCTATTAAAGAGAGGAATAAGATACTTAAGGTCCTAAGGAGAACTCATAGTTGGCAAAACTTGATTAATTATAAGAGAGCACTGGCAAAAGCCAGGAAAACTATCCGGAGGGCCAAGAGAGAAAGCTGGCAGAGATACTGTAGCACTGTAGGTAGATCAACAGCCGTGGGAGATGTATGAAGCATAATCAAGATATGAGGGGAGTCAGGAGGGAATGGCAGTACCCAGTGCCTCAAATCCTCCACCATCATCCCTGTCCCCAAGAAGCCACGGATCACTGGACTTAATGACTACAGACCTGTAGCGCTCACCTCTGTAGTCATGAAGTCCTTTGAGCGCCTGATCCTGTCCCACCTCAAGTCCATCACCACCCCTCTCCTGGATCCGCTGCAGTTTGCCTACCGAGCCAACAGGTCTGTAGACGATGCAGTCAACCTGGCCCTCCACTCCATCCTGCAGCACCTGGACTCCCCGGGAACCTACGCCAGGATCCTGTTTGTGGACTTCAGCTCCGCATTCAACACCATCCGCCCCGCTCTGCTCCGGGACAAGCTGTCCCTGCTCAACGTGCCTGACTCCCTCTGCAGGTGGATCATCGACTTCCTGACGGACCGGAGGCAGCATGTGCGGCTGGGAAAGACTGTCTCAGACTATACTAGCATCAGCACCGGATCACCCCAGGGCTGTGTACTTTCCCCCTACTCTTCTCCCTTTACACCAACTCCTGCACCTCCAGCCACCAGTCTGTCAAGTTGATCAAGTTTGCGGACGACACCACCCTCATCGGGCTCATCTCCAACGGCGACGAGTCCGCCTACAGGAGAGAGGTGGCCCAGCTGGCGTCCTGGTGCGACAATAACAACCTGCAGCTGAACGCTCTGAAGACAGTGGAGATGATTGTAGACTTCAGGAAAGTCACAACCCCTCTGCCCCCCCTCACCCTCTCAGGCTCTCCCATCACCACTGCTGATTCCTTCCGCTTCCTAGGCACTACCATCACCAGGGACCTCAAATGGGAGCTGACCATCAGCTCACTCATCAAAAAAGCCCAGCAGAGGATGTTCTTCCTGCGGCAGCTGAGGAAGCTCAAGCTACCCACCAAGATGTTAGTGCAGTTCTACACAGCCATCATCGAGTCCATCCTCACCACCTCCATAACCGTGTGGTACGCAGGAGCCACTGCCAGGGACAGACTAAGGCTGCAGCGCGTCGTGCGCACTGCTGAGAAGGTGATCGGCTGCAAGCTCCCATCTCTCCAGGATCTGTACATCTCCAGGACCCGGAGGCGTGCTGGCCGGATCATAGCCGATCCCTCACACCCTGGTCACGTACTGTTTGCCCCCCTCCCCTCTGCTAGAAGACTTCGGTCCATCCAGACTAAAACCTCCCGTCACATGAACAGCTTCTTCCCCTCTGCCATTAGACTGCTGAACACTAAGTGACTCTCGTGCACCATGTACAGCAGCTCAACCAGACTCATGTTAATCATCACTGTTTTCTTCCTGCATTACCGACTGCACTATATAGTTCTCCACAGTATCTGCTGCTGGCTAATATATATTTTAACTGTTGACCAGTATCACTTAATCTTATCCTACACTTTATTACATGTATAGTTTATTTCTCTTATCTTATCATGTTTAATGTTGCAGCACTGTACCGAGACAAATTCCTAGTTTGTGTACTACATGAACAATGGCAATAAACCTGATTCTGATTCTGATTCAATATTAAAAAGTGGGGGAGAGATTGCAATAACTGATGGGGAGAAAGCAACAATGATAGCAAAGAACCTGACTCAAATTCATAGCTCAGGTAATTTGACTGAAGAGGGTAAAAGAGGAAGAAGTAGGACGAGTTTAGCACACCCTGGGGTTTTGGAGGAAAGGTGTGATTTTAGTAGTCCGTTGGATTCTCCTTTCACTCTAGATGAAATGGAAAGAGCGGTAAACAAATCAGGATTAACATCCCCTGGGAAAGACAGTATCTGTTACATCATGGTGAAACACTTAGGGACTTTGGCAAGGAGGAAACTATTGGAAGTCTACAACAAAGTGTGGGAAAAGGGAAAGCTCCCAACTGCATGGAAAGAAGCTGTGATTGTTCCTATAAGGAAACCTGGAAAGGATCCCTCAGACCCAGCGAGTTACAGGCCTATAGCTCTAACATCGCATTTGGGAAAAATAATGGAGAGAATGATCACAGATAGGATTGCTTTCTATCTTGAAAGTAGGGGAATTTTGTCACCACATCAGAGTGGATTTAGAAAAGGAAGGGGAACTATGGATCCTGTTGTGTGTTTGGAGACAGAGGTACGGAAGGCTCAGGTAAACAAAGAGTCGGTAATTGCGGTATTCTTTGACATGGAAAAGGCGTATGACATGTTGTGGAAGGAGGGGCTAATGATAAAGCTAAGTATGATAGGAATATCTGGGAGAACATTTAACTGGATAAAGGATTTTTTGTTTAATAGGCACATTCAAGTTAGAGTGGGCAGAGCCATGTCAGATAGGTACTTGGTGGAAAATGGCACCCCCCAGGGTAGTGTTATAAGCCCAGTACTTTTTCTATTATGATAAATGATGTTTTTTTCTGTTGTGAACAATGACATTGGCCATTCTTTATTTGCTGATGATGGGGTATTATGGAAAAGAGGGAGTAATTTTAAGTATATAAGAGGGAAAATACAAGAAGCGATAAGTGCAGTGGAGGGGTGGTCATATTCCTGGGGATTTAAATTCTCTGTTGAGAAAACAAAGGTGGTAGTGTTCACAAGGAAAAGGGTTGCTGATGCCCAGTTAACATTGTACGCTCAGGAATTGGAACAAGTCAAAGTTTTCAGGTTTCTGGGTATCTGGTTTGATGTTAATCTAACTTGGAGGGAGCATATTCAGAAGATGTCAGCTAGGTGCAAAAAAGTACTGAATGTGATGAGGTGTTTGACAGGGGTTGAGTGGGGTGCTAGCAGAACGGCTATGAGAAACATTTATGTTGCGTTAATTAGGTCTATATTGGATTATGGGTGTATTGTATATGGATCTGCTTCCAAAACCACGTTGAGCAAGTTGGATGTCATCCAGGCCCAAGCACTGAGGATCTGCTGTGGGGCTTTTAAAACAACTCCTGCTGCTGCCCTCCAGGTGGAAATGGGGGAAATGCCATTAAGTATCAGGCATAAGCAGATGATGATGAGTTACTGGGTCAGTCTGCAGGGGCACGCTCAAGAGAAACACCCTACAGTCAGAGTGTTGTTGCCTTGTTGGGAGGGGGAAAGAGGTAAAGGGGAGAATTTTGCATTTCACGCTGGGAGAGTGGCCAGGGATATGAAGTTATGTGATAGAACATATATCTCATCAGTTCCTTTGCCAGTCACTCCTCCATGGTTTTTCTACCCAGTGTCAGTTGATTTGTATTTTTTGGAAAAGATGCGAGGGTGCAGAGAATTTGGAAACGCTGCAGTTTTAGTAGAGGATCGGTTGGGAACAATATATCACTCCCTTACCCCAGTATTCACGGATGGATCAAAGGATCCTGACACGGGCTGCACTGGGTTTGCTTTCCATATCCCTGCCTTAAAAATATCTGTTAATAGAAGAACATCTTCCTATCTGTCTGTGTATACAGTCGAATTGTTGGCTTTGGTGACTGCATTGCAGAGGATTGAGGAGCTGATGATCAAGGATTTTGTCCTTTGTTCGGATTCCAGTGCAGCCTTGCTGTCAATTAAATCAGGGTCATCCGATAGCAGACAGGACTTGGTCTATGAGATATATGAGACTTTATATAGACTCAGAAACAAAGGGGTGGCTGTGGTGTTTATGTGGGTTCCAGCTCACAGGGGGGTTAAGGGAAACGAGGTCGCTGATAAACTGGCTAAACAGGCTCTGGGGCACTGGGAGGTGTGGGATATTTCATTGAGTAAGTCTGAGGCAAAAACGCTGATTAAAGAGTATATTAGGCAGGAGTGGCAGCATAGGTGGGACACAGGGGAAACAGGGCGACATTTGTATGCTATCCAGAGTGCGGTTGGAGTGAAGGGCAGGATGGGGACAAGAAATACAAAGGAAGAGAATATTTTATCTAGGATAAGGATGGGACACTCTAGGTTAAACAAAACTTTGCATTTGGTAGGTAAGCACCCGACAGGGATGTGCGATTATTGTGAGAGAGAGGAAGAAAGTGTGGAACATGTCATTTTCTACTGCCAGAAGTATACCCAGGAGAGAGACAGATTAGTGGAGGGAATTAGAGAGTTAGGGGTGGGTGATGCTAATTTAAGCATGATGGTGGGGGATGGGGTAAGAAAGTTGTTGGTTTACCTTAAAGATACGGGGCTAATTAATAGAATATAGTGTTTTTGTTTGTTTTGTTTTTTTTGAGGGTGATTGGGGTATAATGTCTGGCCCACACTCCAACGCTGGATGGCGGTAATGCGCCTTTAAGTTGGGTGCCCCGCCAAAAAAACACAAGAAGAAGAAGCAGAAGAATCAGTGTGAGAGAAATGGTTGGAGAGTCTGGATTTGGAAAAAGGAGACTGCAGGCCTAAAGCTTGTTTCAAGCAAGGGAGAAGGAGCCGGTGAGCGTTCATTTGTGATATGTGTCTTTGTAGCTGCATTTGGAAAATCATTTGATCAAATTTAGGTTAAATGTGTATGTATTAAAAAAATCATGTGATTGAAATGTAAGTTAAAATGTCATATTTAATAATATTACGTGGGTTTAAAAGTATAGTTAAAAATGGAGTGTAAATAAGAGTTAAGTTAAAACCTGCTGAAGTTGTAAGGTTAAAAATCATTATTGAACAGTGTTTTAAGATGTATTTAGTATTTGGGGTGTTTTGGATGTGGGCATTTTCCATTTATTTTCAAGATTAATTTTTAGTAACTTGAAAGTTGAGTATTTGATTTTGGTTATGTTGATTTATTATGGTTTTTAAGTTACATTTTCTTTGACCTTCTATTTATGTTTGTATTTTAAGGTTTTTCACCTGTGCTTGACCTTGATGACTTTTCAAAAATAAAAGGAAAGAAAAGGAAAAAGTTGAGTCTTGGTCATTGAGTGACTTCCAGTTCTATCTTCTGACGCAAGCTTCCCGTTCAAGTGGGGGAAACTGCTGGTCAAAGCTCACAAGAGTGAGGGCCACTTGACAACTTTCCTTGCCTTTGCCTTTAACCGCCGGTGGCCTGATGCGGAAGGAGATCTGAGATGAGCTGCTCAGTGGAGGCTGACTCACTCACTTCGGCAACAAGCATGGAGGTAACCATACTCTGGTTTAGTCCTTTTGGGGTGGCTGTGGCACAGGTGTAGTGTGGTTGACTTCTGATCAGAGGATCAGTGGTTTGATTCCAGCTCTCTCTGCAGTCTGCATGTTGGAGTGTCCTTGAGCAAGACACTGAACCCAAAGTTGCTCCTGGTGATTCAGGCTACCACGTTCCATGGCAGCTCTGCTGCCATCAGTGTGTGAATGGGTAGATGGCAGGACCTGTAAAGCACTTTGGTCATTCAGAGATGAGAAAAAAGCACTATATAAGAGAGCACCATTTACCATTCAGCAGACTGTACTGACAATTTATCTCTTCCTCACTTCACAGCCTTCAGTCAAAAAAAAAAAAATCTTGTTCCATGTCAAAGCAAGACCTTTAAAACAGCCAAAGTTTAAAATATTAATAAGTTTCTGAAGTAGCATAAAATGATAAAATAGGCCAGTAAAACCTTATTTGCCGGTGGTGGTATGTTGTCTTATTTTCCTTGGGGAATGTGTATGCCAATTAGTCATTACTGTAAGACAAAGGAGATGTAAATAAGTAGTAAAAATATGTGCATATATCAGTATTAACAGTATTAGGAACAGTATTAGGAACAGTATTAGGTTCCAAGGTTGTCATAGCCAGGAGCGGCACTGGGGTTAAGCTCCCAGTGCTCATAAAATGCTCCTTATGGCGTGCGTCTCGAAAAGCCTCTGACAACTAAGTCCAACTCCTAGCCTGCCCATGTGGTTTAGTCTCTAAGCCCGGCGGAACTGCTTTTACTAATAGGAGAAGGGGCGAGGGCAGATCTCTGGCGCCTTAAAACCAGATGCTTCGGGTAGATGGTGTCTCGTCAACCTGGGAAGGTAGCCCATCTAGGGGAAGGTAAACCCTGATTTCAAACCTCTGCTGCCTTGCGGCATACCCGGTCACGGGAAAGGCTTCGGGAGTCAACCCTGAGGAAAAATCCGGAGTCAGAGCCCCTAAGGCAGTTCTATGTTGTGCGCAACATTGTTCTGGCAGCTCCTGCAACGGCGCTGGTGCCAAACTGTAGCAGCCCTGCTGTTCCTTTGGATTCATCAGTGACGTGGAGAGGGGGGACATGCTGCATGGGCAACATCTTGTCCTCCATATCTTCCTGCCCAGGCTTGAATCCTACCAACGCCCAACGCTGGAAGGTAGAACACCGGATCACTGGAGAGGACACTCCAGCTTCGCCTTTGGCGTAGACAAAACACGGGGAATGACAGTTACCGGTTATAAGCCACTGCTCAATTGGCGTAGAGCGTGGCGCCAGGGGTTGTTCCCGACGGTGGGAGGGATCATCAGATCTCACTGGACAGCTACCGCCCGCCTCAAGCTGGGCAGCCCCCAGCCAATAAGGTGTTGTCCCGCCACAGCTTGCTTTCCTCATTGGGTGCATGGGGATAAGGAGAAATCCAAACAGCAGGCTGAGAACCTTCGCACCAGGCAAGACAATAAAACCAAAAGAGACCAACTCTAAAACTGGGAACTTGGAACGTCCGCACTATGATGACAGGACTCGCTGCTAACCTCAAGGACATCAACGACACCAGAAAGACTGCCATCATCAATAATGAGCTGAAGAGACTGGGAGTGGATATCGCCACTCTCCAGGAAACACGGTTAGCTGATGCAGGCACACTGAGAGAGAAGAACTACACGTTCTACTGGCAGGGAAAGGGCAGTGACGAACACAGGGAACACGGAGTGGGCTTTGCAGTGAAGAACACTTTGCTGAAGATGGTGGAACCGGGCAGCACTGGCTCTGCACGACTCCTCACCCTCCGCCTGAACACCACTCAAGGCCCAGTCACCCTCATCAGTGTGTATGCCCCAACACAGACAGCCACACCAGAGGCAAAAGACGAGTTCTACGAGAATCTCGCAACAACTGTCAGGATCATCCCCAACTCTGAACAACTCATTCTCCTTGGAGACTTCAATGCCAGAGTGGGTGCTGACCACGACTCCTGGCCCTCCTGTCTTGGACCTTTTGGCGTGGGCAGAATGAACGACAACGGACAGCGGCTGCTCGAGTTCTGCACATATCACGATCTGTGCATCACAAACTCGTTCTTCAAGACTAAGCCCCAACACAAGGTTTCCTGGCAACATCCGCGCTCAAAGCACTGGCACCAGCTAGACTTGATCCTGACCAGGCGCACCTCACTGAAGAACGTGCTAATCACCCGTTCGTTCCAGAGTGCAGATTGCGACACAGACCATTCATTGGTGTGTTGCAAGGTCAAGCTGCAGCTGAAGAAATTCCATCGTGCTAGACAACCTGGAAAGGCACGGATTGACATCAGCAAGATGGCCCAACCAGAACTTGTTGAGCAGTTTGCCTCCACCTTTGAGAAGGAACTTGGTGTACCACAAGGAGGAGAATCTGCAAAGCAGAAGTGGGAAGAGCTGCAAAACACCATCTACCGCACAGCCTTGGCTACCTTTGGGAGGAAGACCTCGAAGTCACAGGACTGGTTTGATGCCAAGTTGACCGAGATGACCCCCGTCATTGAAGCCAAGCGCTCAGCACTTGCTGAGTACAAGAAGTACCCAAACGAGAAGAATCTCCAGATTCTCAGGACTGCGAGAAGCAAAGTTCAGCAGACTGCTCGGCGCTGTGCCAACGAGTACTGGACTCAGCTCAGCCAAGACATTCAAACCGCTGCCATAACAGGGAACATCCGTGGTATGCATGATGGCATCAAGAAAGCACTTGGTCTGGCTCAGAGCAAGACGGCCCCCCTCAAATCTTCCACTGGGGAGATGATCACAGAGAAGAACAAGCAGATGGAGAGATGGGTGGAACACTACTCCGACCTCTACTCTAGACAGAACACCGTGACACCATCAGCCCTTGATGCCATCGACTGCCTGCCATCCATGGACGAACTTGACGCCGAGCCAACCATCGACGAACTCAGTAAGGCCATTGATAGCTTGGCCGCTGGCAAGGTACCCGGCAACGACGGCATACCCCCTGACCTGATCAAGCACTGCAAGACCGCCCTACTGCTGCCATTGCATGACGTCCTCTGCCAGTGCTGGAAGGAAGGTGCCGTACCACAGGACATGAGGGACGCCAAGATCATCACCCTCTACAAAAACAAAGGGGAGAGAAGCGACTGCAACAACTACAGGGGCATTTCCCTCCTCAGCATTGTTGGCAAAGTCTACGCACGAGTTGTTCTCGTTCGTCTACAGAAGCTTGCCGAACGTGTCTACCCCGAGTCTCAGTGTGGCTTCCGCGCTGAGCGATCGACGGTAGACATGATATTCTCCATCCGCCAACTCCAGGAGAAATGCAGAGAACAGAACATGCCTCTGTACGTCGCCTTCATCGACCTCACCAAAGCGTTCGATCTGGTCAGCAGAGAGGGCCTTTTCAAGATCCTGCCAAAGATAGGATGCCCACCAAAGTTGCAAAGCCTCATCGAATCGTTTCACACCAACATGCAGGGGATAGTGCAGCACGATGGCAACGTCTCAGAGCCATTCAACATACGCAGCGGAGTGAAACAGGGCTGTGTACTTGCCCCAACCCTCTTTGGGATTTTCTTTGCTATGCTCCTGAGGCATGCCTTCAGCACAGCAACAGAGGGAATCTACCTGCACACAAGATCTGACGGCAGGCTTTTCAACCTCGCCCGCCTGAAAGCCAGAACCAAAGTACGCGAGGCTCTAATCAGAGACATGCTGTTCGCAGACGACGCTGCAGTCGCAACCCACACACAGCAGGAGCTTCAGACCCTGATGGACCGCTTCTCCCAGGCATGCAAGGGCTTCGGGCTTACCATCAGCCTGAAGAAGACTAACGTCTTGGCGCAAGGCACGGAAGCACCACCAACCATCACCATTGATGACTACAAGCTGGAGGTCGTGAATCAGTTCACGTACCTGGGGTCCACGATCAGCAACAACCTCTCCCTTGATACAGAGATCAACAAGAGGATTGGAAAATCAGCCTTCACACTCGCTCGCCTCACCACACGAGTGTGGGAGAATCCCAAACTCTCTGTCAAGACGAAAATGGCAGTGTACAACGCCTGCGTCATCAGCACACTGCTCTATGGGAGTGAGACGTGGACAACATATGCCCGGCAGGAAAAGAGACTGAACTCCTTCCACTTGCGCTGCATTCGCCACATCCTGGACATATCCTGGCAGGACAAAGTGCCCAACACAGAAGTTCTGTCCCGTGCCGGCATTCCCTCCATGTTCACTCTACTCAGGCAGCGCAGGCTCCGCTGGCTAGGCCACGTTCACCGTATGGAGGATGGCAGAATCCCCAAAGACGTCCTCTATGGAGAACTGGCAACTGGCAGGAGAGACGTTGGCCGCCCACAGCTGCGCTTTAGAGACGTCTGCAAGAGAGACATGAAGGCCCTGGATATCAACACAGAGCGCTGGGAGGACCTTGCAACGGACTGCTCCAAATGGAGAGGCACTCTGACCAGACAGCTCAAGGCGGGTGAAGAGAGACTGACTGCTGCAGCAGATGAAAAAAGGACCCGCAGGAAGAACCGCCACAGACCCAGCAGCACGGAGACCACCCACAAGTGTGACCTGTGTGACAGGGACTGTCATTCGCGCATCGGCCTGTTCAGCCACAGGCGGTGCTGTTCCAGCAGAGTAGACGTTTAGGATTCTCTTCCATGGTCATCATAGACCGACGGAGGCCGACGATCAGTATTAGCATCAACATAGGCAATCGACAAAAGTATTTTCAAAATATGTTGTGCATTCCTATTCCTTCCTGTTAAAAAGTAATTCTGTCTTCTTTCCAACCTTCCTATCTGTTCCAACAGCCTACTCAGTTTGTCCATCATCATAAATGAGTTATTAAAAGCATAAACATGTAAAGGAGACTCGTTATATAGAGCAAATGCAGTTTCATCAGCAGAATCTCCATGTGGATTTGTGCTTTTGCAGAAGTCTGCAGACTGTTTCATAACCTGCTCGGTTTCATTTCAGACATGTAAATCCTCTATAGATTACAGCAGCTCCTATGGATGTTATGAATTCCAAATATTGTACATTTCTCATGCATAGATACTGTTAGCTTATCGCTAGTCTGTTGATTTGATGGTGTATAGATTAAGTAGTTGTTCATCTTCCTCTTTAAGCTTCCCTACAAAACTGCCATCAGATTTCCGTCCAAATTTGTGAGCTGCTGTGAGGACAGCACTGTTTTCTCTATTGCATCTTGCCATCTTTTGCCAAAATTTATACTGTCTATGCATGAAAAAAGAATGCTTATAGCTGAGGGTGGCAAGAATTGCAGTCAGAAGACATCCTATGTGTCAATGAGCATTGGTACCAGTGCTGAAATAAAATACACTGGCTGCCAGTGACACTAGTAGGGGTAGTTATGTCTGAAAATAGGACAGCGGAGACAGCAGTCAAACCAAATATGATCTTTATTACAACATACAACAGATGATACACATGTTGTATTAATATGGTAACAAGCTAACTTATAACTGACGTAGACTCTGACTGTGATAGAGGCGGTGCACCAAAGACCACAGCTCCCACCAACAGTCTCTTAATATAAGCACAGCGTGATGACATCACCTGTCTGTCATCACGTCCACACAGTCTGTTATATGCTGCAGCTTCACAACATTCAACCCCCCCCCCCCCCCCGGAAAGCCAAGAAAACACTATACACTTAGAGTCACAGCAACTTTTACACTCACAACAGCTTTTTTTTTTTTTTTTTCCCCAACAACAGGCAGAGAAAACAGAACCTGGGCCACCGGTTAGACTGCCAGTTAACCCTGCATGGTTGAGTGGGTTATTCTGCCACTGAAATCAACCATGCTCTGTCTAAACATTGCAAAACAGAGTCACTGTTTACAGTTCAACTTCGGGGCCTCAGTCGAGCCCACGGTTGGTGTGTCTCCAGAGGCACCAGCTGCAGCAGACCTGGATGCCGTCTCACCGGAGTCATGGCTCGCTCGTCAGTAACATCCCATACCTGCTGGGTCGGCTCCAGCGCTGTGTCTTGATCTGAGGTAGCTGCTCTTATCTTCTGCAGATGGCTGACGTGCCCTCTCGAGCCATTGTCCATCTGGATGGCGGCTGGCCTCTTTCGTGTGGTGATTCTCATTTGAGATGACAGGACCGTCTGTGGGTCCAGGCGGTTGGATCGTTGGACCCAAACACAATCAAGAAATGTGTGCATTGATAAGTTTGGTTGCACTTGATGCTGCTGCTCTTCTGTCTCTGATGCTGGTTGCTGCTGTTGTGGCATGCCATCCATGCCAGTGGCAGGGTGTACCCTCTGTCGACGATGCTCTGCTGGGCCATGAACTCTTCATTCTGCTATGCTGTGGTGGCTCCCTGAGGCTGATACTCGGCGAGGATGCGGGATGACTTTGGCTTCTTCTCTCTCACCTGGTGCTGGTTGTGGTCGTGGTGATGTGTCGCTGCTGTTGGCGACGGGACGTGCGCCAGGTTGTCTTCAGTCACCAGGGTCCCCTTTCTCCATGAGCTCTCTCTCCTGTGGCTCTACGGCAGCTGCTTGAAGCCCGTGCTCAGCGAGGATTGGAGGCGAGTCCGATCTGTGCCCTCTCTCCATGCTGTGTTCACTTTCTGTGTTGTTCGCTCTCCATGCTGCATTTACTCCCTGTGCTGTGTTCTCCGGCTGTACCCACGTCGGCAAAATCACACTCTCCCTCCTGTGATGGGGCTGCGGCTTGCGAACACTTGTGCTGCGCGGGGACCGGCTCCGGGTCCCATGTGGCTGTGGACTGGGGCCCTTGTAGCTGCTCTGGTTCTACTGGGTTCCTTTCAG
This sequence comes from Pholidichthys leucotaenia, assembly GCA_020510985.1. Classification (NCBI taxonomy): domain Eukaryota; kingdom Metazoa; phylum Chordata; class Actinopteri; order Cichliformes; family Pholidichthyidae; genus Pholidichthys; species Pholidichthys leucotaenia. The sequence goes on from CM035848.1 coordinate 178,958,695, forward strand.
CGTGTGGTGTGAGGCAGGGAGTGGCTGTGTCCACCTCTGCATGCAATGGACCCGGACCATCGTTGGTCAGCACGGGGTCTGTGATGGAGAGGCCCAGTTCACAGAACAAATCCCACCCCATAACGTTATCACCATGGTGTGTCACCTGGAACCGGAATGCTGGGATTGTTCCGTCGGCGCATTGCACTGCAAAGGTAATGTTTTTGCTGGTCTTTGAGCATTTGTCGTCCAGCAGTTCCACCACTCCAGGTTGTCGGGGAGTGAGCCTTCCAACCGTGGCCTCCTTTATCAGGGATCTTGAGGCAGTGGTGGCTACCATCATTGATACACTGAAGCCGTCCAAGCTCACCACATGCCGCAGTCCCAACCAATTCTTGGGGCCCACAATGTTGATGCCGTCCATGTCAGGCGGAGGGTTGATGGGCTGAGCAACCAGGACAACTGTCTGCACCAGCGGAGATGATTGTGAGGAACACAGGTGGAGGCCCATCAGCCGCAGTGCTACCAGGGCCGTCATCTCCAGCTGTGCCAATAATTCCATCGTGGTCATCACAGATGGGCATTGCAGCATCTCCAACACTGCTAACCATAGCCAGTTCACCAAGCCCATTACTGTCTGAACATCTGGCCTCTCCAGCAACATGTCCTGTATCCACGGATCCATGGTGTACTCCTCCAAGTGAGACTGTATTAGCCTATCCTCTGCGTGCCTGAACTCGCACGTGCTAGCCAAACAGCGATGGGCATCTACGCACTGTATGAGTGACTCTTTCCTCGCTGTTGGTGCTGGTAAAATACAAACCTTTGGGCCATCACGTTCTGTGGGGCAGTGAAATGCTTGGCCATCAAAGCGGCACATTCGCTGAAGGTCTCTGCATGGCCCAGTGCTTTCAATACCCGCTGTCCCTCGAAGCCAAGACAGTACCATATCACTGCATGTAGACGGCTCTCGCTAGTGTTAGCTAGGCCCTCAGCCAACACAGATGCCTGAAGCAACTCAAGCCAATGGAGCCACGGGAGGGGCGGCTCACCTGGGATGTTGAGGAACAGAGGCAGTGGCGTCAAACATGCTTCCATCCTCAGGAAAATAACCACTTTTCCTCCAGAAGATTAAGTTTACTCCTCGTCATCAGTTATGTCTGGAAATAGGACAGCAAAGGTAGGAGTCAAACTGAACACGATCTTTATTACAATATACAACAGATGATACGTGTGTTGTATTAATATGGTAACAAGCTAACTTATAACTGACATAGCCTCTTGTCCCTGGGCAAGACACTTCACCCCCAATTGCTCCTGGTGGGTCTGGAAGCGCCATGTTAGGTAGCATGCCGCCATCTGTGTGTGAATGGGTGGATAGCAGGATCTGTAAAGCCCTTTGGTCATCAAGAGATGAGAATAAAAGCGCTATATAAGTGAATACCATTTACCATAGGGCCTGACAGTGACAGAGGTGGCATGCCAAAGACCATGGTTCCCGCCAGCAGTCTCTTAATATAGGCATGGCGTGATGATGTCACCTGTGCATCTGTCGTCATGTCCGCATCGTTTGCTGTAAGCTGCGGCTTCATAGCAGTAGGCACTGCCCGTCCTTGGCAATTAAAAAAAAAGTAATTTATTAAGTCAATGTTAACTTTATTTTTACATTCCATATACCTTGCTAAAATTATGTAGCAGTGCTATACTCTTCATTGACTCATTCAATACTGTTCTTTTCTGAGCAGGCTGAAGTTTATCACCACGAGTTTGCAAGAATATTTTTCATGAGGATGTGAGCTTGCATGTCTGGCCAGTTCCCACACTCTTTCATATTTAGATAAAAAAGCAACATCTGCTGCTAAATACTATTTAGTGTTCATATGTATCCCTGCCCCAAAGTGCTTACCTGACCCCTAATGTCACACATCACTGCCAGTTGGCAAGACGGAAATAAAAACAGGAGGGGGGGGGTCTTATTTGGGAAGAGAGATAAATGATATTGTGCCAGAAATGATGCATATCCTCTCATATCTATTCTGTTTGTCCAGACACATCCTTTTCACTTCTATACTAGACAAGTTCAACATGCATTTGAGTACACAAAAGTCCTGTGATGGAACCAAGGAAGAAACTGAAGGACTGTTGCTGATGTGATACTGACAAGTTGCTTTTAGCTATGTGGCCTAAAAAACACCAGGTGCTGAAGGATAATTTCATTTGACACTGGTAACTCTTTGGAGACAGAGATGTGGAGTATGGAAAGAACAGTGGAGTTACTGTGAAATATACCAAATTTGAGAGTTTCAAAGTATAAATATGATAAATTGAAGTAATAGAAGTACATAACCCAAAGTACCAAATTAAATTATGGAGCTATTGTTGTTGCAAAACTATGTGTAAGCTTACGCACAGTTCCACAAATGCGTGCACAGATCCACAAATACATGTACAGTTCCACAAATGTGTAAAAATATTTGCAAATGCGTGCACTGATCTACAAATGTGTGCACTGATCCACAAATATGTAAAAAAAAAATAATTTGCAAATGTGTACACAGATTCACATATATGTAAAGAGATCGAGAAATGTGTTAAAAAATAAAATTGTATTTGTATACTTAGTTAAAAACGACTTGAAAAGACCACAGCTGTGTCTCAGTTGGCTGTCAAAGTACATGTGACTTCTGCAACATATTTGGTATGTCTGGATGGTCTGGATCCGCAAATGTGTACTGTAGACAGATCTACAAATGCCAGTAAGCTGGGTTTTTGTTACCCTGAACTCAGGCCGACAGGCTGCCTGCAGGGGCTTCATTCCTTCTACCAGTTTGGCTGCAGCTGTACTTCTTCACACTTAGACTGCAGACACAGAACTTCACATGGATGGAGCTGGACTGTCACGGCTACTACTGACCTGTTTCTTTTTCTTTTTGTGTGTCTGTGTCTTTAACCAAGTACACAAATACAAAATCTTTTACACATTTCTCAATCTTTTTACATATTTGTGGATCAGTGCATGCATTTACAAATATTTCTTACACTTGTGGAACTGTGCACACAGTTATGGATCTATGCATGCATTTGTGGAACTTTGCACACATTTGTGGAAATTTGCACACATTTGCAATTTTTTTTACACATTTGTGGAACTGTGCGTATGCTTACAAATAGTTTTGCAACAATAATGGCTCCATATTAAATAAATCAGAATCAGTGAATCAGTATCAGAATGTCATTTGTGCATAAGAGTGGAGGTGTACAGTATGTAAGGTTAATGTTGTACTGTGCAATAATGTAACATTAATAAAGCACAACTAGGCTGTTGTATTTTTAAAGTAATGTCCAACTGTCACAAGGCACTTTAGCACGACAAAAGTCTTCATAGTCTTAACTGCTGTAGCGGTAACAGCTGGATCCAAATTTATAAAATTATTCTTTGCTGAGGAGAATTTTTCACCCAAGACTGGAGCCGTGAAGCCCAATGCCATCGGCCATAAAGAGGATAAGTCACTCCCTGCTCAAGACCTGGAGTCATTTCCCCTCAAATCCATTTACCAAAAGAATGCCAAAGTGACATGTTTATGATGTTTCACAGACTCTTGAACAGCAAGATTCCTCTCATTAAAACTGAACTGAACTCCAATGGATAACACAGGAATATTTTTCCTGAGGACTGAATGTTTTCTCTTGGATGCTTAAAACTATAAATTGTGAACAACGAACTAACCTGTCATTGTCCAGACAGCATCCGCTTTTGCAGATTATGGCCGGACCTTGTGATAGACAACTATGGTTTGAAATGCTTTTATTGATATGATGATTTGATATGTGTTCCTTTATCTTCACAAAGAATTAATTTTGCATGTCCATTATAAAAAAAAATACATTCACAATGTAGACACATTGTTTGTTCCTTTAAGTGGAATATCTTAGTCACTAAAGTTTTAAAGAATTTATGTGTTAATAGGCAGCTTAAATGTTTTTGATTTCACTCTTCATACCAAATCCTATGCATCCTTCTATCACTCCTTGGGTGAGACTTACACTACCGTTCAAAAGTTTGGGGTCACTTCGAAATTTCCTTATTTTTGAAAGAAAAGCACTTTTTTTCAATGAAGATAACTTTAAACTAATCAGAAATACACTCTATACATTGCTAATGTGGTAAATGACTATTCTAGCTGCAAATGTCTGGTTTTTGGTGCAATATCTAGATAGGTGTATAGAGGCCCATTTCCTGCAACTATCACTCCAGTGTTCTAATGGTACAGTGTGTTTGCTCATTGCGTCAGAAGGCTAATGGATGATTAGAAAACCCTTGTGCAATCATGTTAGGTCTGTAATGCTGCAAATGGAGGATTCTTTGACGAAAGCAAAGTTTGAAGCAAAAAATTATTTCAAATACAAATCATTATTTCTAACCTTGTCAATGTCTTGACTATATTTTCTATTCATTTTACAACTCATGGTGGTAAATAAGTGTGACTTTTCATGGAAAACACAAAATAATTGTCTGGGTGACCCCAAACTTTTGAACGGTAGTGTACATTCCAAAAACTGAACTGACCAGTCAGCTTCCAAGCCACCATGCATCTCCTTTTTTGAAACTTTACCACCCTTTGGTTGAAACAAAGAAACTCAGTGCAATTGGTCAAAAGTTTATGCTAATGGACAGATCCAATCCTAATCTTTGAATGTAATTGGTCAGGCTCAGTTGTCATTCATAGACCCTGCACCATACTGCTACACCTAAAAAGTTGGAAAACTTTCCTTTGTCCCCAATTGAGTCTTGAAGTTGGAGAATCAGTTTTCTGTTGTCCCCTTCCTAAGCAGGCCCAGAGCATAAGCTCCGTGTTCTTTACCTGTAACCCTTTCAACTTTTTTCTTTAGAATTCACCTTTTCCTATTTTACTCTTTTGCTTAAATTACTGTGCTAAGAAGATTTTGTTTGATTTTCACCAAGCTTAAATCAGCTTTGTTCTGACCACAACACATCGAAAGAACAGATTTGTCGTTTGTGTTTTTATCAAGTTTGATTTTCTGAATGGACTTTGAACAATAAATAAATTATCTGGAATTTGATAACCTGGCCAAACTTCAAATTCCTTTTTCTGTGGATGAGTTTTCATCACCTGCTAATTATTCAGCCAGCACTTGAAGTTCGGTTAATCCCTTGGTAGTGTTCGGCTGACCCTTCTTACCCTCTTCATCCTCCAGACTGCACGGTTCACCCCGGGATTGCTCCAGCCCCGTAAGTGTCATGATCGCCTTTCCTTTTGTGCTTTGCAGCCCTGCAGCACTAGGCTGATCACTTTTCCTTTTGTGCTTTGCTGTCCTGCAGCACTAGGCTCCCTTTTGACCGGGCTGTAGAGCATCCGGTAGACGCCCTGTATGTCTGGTGGCCTTTACTTCATCAATTGCATCTCCCTGTATTTTTGTGGTTAACTGGACTTGTTTCTTTATTGTTATATTTAATAAAATGGCACTTTCTACTTCCGCAATTGGGTGTTTAATTCTCTCCCTCGTGCGCCGTGTAATGGCGCACGGGGGTTTGTGACAAGTGTGGTGAGCTTCCAGCTTCTACAGTTGTGATTCGAGGAAGCAGTGCCCATGTCGTGTTGTGGCAGAACCTGCCTGCCTTTTTCTCTCAACTTCATCAACACACATCCATCTGGACCAAGGTTGGTACCTGAAGGCCTGCTACTACCAGGATACACAATCTGACTCTGCTGTGCTGAAGGTCTGTTGTCCAAATTAAATTTAATTCTTCAGAATATTCCTTGTATAAGTTCTATAAACCCAACATCTTCAAACTCCTTTCAAAACTTCAAATACATTCCTTTTTATTGATCGCCATTCCTTTTCAGAGTAACACAAATTTTCCTTTTTATAAACTAGTTTTAATCATTATTTTCTTCATAAAATTGCATCAATTTTGCTATTTTATAGTTTCTCATTTTCCATTACAGTGCCAATTTAAGCTATGGTTTTCTTTAGTTCCACAAATGTTTGATAAGACAAGTTATGTTCAGTAATCCATTAACAGTCTAATGTGCTCATGATACATGTTGAATTCACTGTCTTAATGTCATCTGAATGTGTTCATCTATCCTTGACATTTCTTATTAAATTGTTAAGGTGACATGGGAGTATTGTTTAATTTCACATTCATCTTCTTGATTAAAAGCAGAAAAGAACTCCCAGGTTTTTGAGACAGATTTATTGCTGGTACAAATATTGAATTATTCATAAAATTGTCTTCTTTTTTTTTTTTTTTGGACTTGTGCCCCCTAATGAGATTGTGTGCTGGCAATGAAAAGAAATTTTCATTTCTACTCAATGTATATTTACATTGATATTTGTATCAACCAACAATAAACCATTACACTGCTTAAACCTTTTCAGGTCATGGTGGGGCATAAGCCTATCCCAGCATCTTTGGGCAAGAGGCAGGAGTGAAAGGAGAAGCCACAGTGATGAGGAGACTGTCCTTTCTCCTGCAGGTGGAGTTGGAGGGTGGACCAGGTAGGGTGAAGAGCTAGATAACGCAAGTATGAGATTTCTGGAGGTGAGTACAATGCAATTTATTTCACTTCCTCTGCAGGTGGACACCATACATGGACCAGGTAAGATGGAGGTAGAATGGCGGTGCTCAGGGTACGGGGGCTTAAGGGCCATAGCAGTGGTCACTGCCACCCACTTAAGTTAGAATTATTTTTAAAACTACAATTTTTATAGTTATCTTTATAGTGCTCATTATGGGTGGCCCTTTATCCTGTCAATATGTTGTGCCCTGCAGCCCGTTGGCTCCGGGATGTGGGAAGACCACCTGACGAGCCTCATCTGCTTGGGTGGATTTGGAACTCTGGAAGGCCACCTGATGGACTGATCCTTCTGCTTGGATAGTCCTGGAATGCAGTAAGGCCATCTGACTTGCTCCAGCACATGTTCCGGTGGTCATGGGACTCTAGGAGACCACTCGACAGGTTATGCTATCTACTCGAGTGGCTCAAGAACCCCGGAAGGCCACCAAACATGTTCCACCGTATAATCGGGTGATCCTGGGACTCTTGGAGGTTTCCCAATTTGCCCCACCTGGTGATTGCGTGGCTTTGGGGCTCTTATAAACCACCTGACCTGCCTTATTTTGCCACTTAGTATCCCAGAGTCTGGCCACCGTATCTGTCAGTATTGTGGATCATAAGGTGTTTTTTTTTTTTTCCCTCCCTTTGTGTTTTCTGGGTTGTTTCGGTTCCTCCGTGCCTGGGTTCCACCTCCTCCCACCTGTGGTGGGTTGTTTTCCTTGTTGGGGGTGGGGGGGTCTCTTTTGTGGGTGGGTACCATTTGGTGTCTGGAGTTGACCCCCTTGGAGGGGGGCACTGTCATGATTCTGAGCACGGAAGGGTGCCGTGCTTAGCCTCAGTTTAAGTTTAGTCTTTTTGTTTGTTTGCTTCTTTGTTTATCATGGCCTGCTGTATTTGGTTCCTGTGTGGTTATGAGTTGTCTGTATCCTTAGTCTCATCCTTATTGTTCTGTCTATTGTGTCATGTTGTACTTATAGTATGATTTACATCTGTGGGTTGTGTTATTACCTCCGCCAAAGGGGGAGGTTGTGCTCATCGGCGCTGGTTTATTTGTTTGTCTGTTTGTTAGCAAGATAACTCAAAAAGTTATGGACAGATTTTCATGAAATTTTCAGATTGTCAGAAATGGGGGTATCCTACAGATGATTAGGTTTTGGTGGTGATCCGGATCACCGTCTGGATCCAGGAATTGTTTGTTAGCAAGATAACTCAAAGTTATGGACGGATTTTCATGAAATTTTCACAGATTGTCAGAAATGGGGTATCCTACAGATGACTACATTTTGGTGGTGATCTGGATCACCGTCGAGAAGAAAACCGCCATTATGGAAAATGCCATTTTCGTCAATAACTAATGAACCACTAATCCTATCATTGTGAATCCAATTGCTTGTCATGTTTTCATGGTCAATGAATCTGAAAACGTACACACAAACACTATATGGGGGAACTGTGGCACTAAACCGCCATTACGGACAATGCGATTTTTGTGAATAACTACTCAACCACAAGTCCTATCATTGTGAATCCAATTGCTAGTCATATGTTTTCATGGTCAAGGAATCTGAAAACATACACACAAACACTGTATGGGGGGAACTGTGGCGCTTGGCGGAGGTCTGCGCTCTCCGAGTGCTTTTCTAGTCTTATTCTTGTATTATTTAGTTTCTGGTTTTGTGCTTTTATTTTGACAATGCTGTGCAGCTTCCGGCTGTCAAACTCTGCTTCATGGGCTGCACAGCTGTCACTGATTATGAGCACCTCCACACCTGTCATCCATTAATCATTCATTCCATTCTCCTATTTAAGGGCACAACGTTTCCCCATTGTCGTGCCCTTACGTCAGGTCAGGCATTGGTTTGCTTGCTACTGGATAACCATGAAAACCGGTACTACCTGTCTCATGGGTCAGGCCGTCGGTGACTCAATTGGCAACCCCGTCCTTCCGAGGGCATGGAGGGTGAAACTTGGCATCCTGGTAGAACTAAAAACAATATCTGTCCTAGTTACACGGGGTGAGACTGGACATCTTGGCAGATAAGCACATCTGTCACAAGGTCTGTGGTGGACTTTTGCCAGTCGGTGCATCGTGACATGCACTACACAAAGAGCAGAGATAAACAAACCTATCGTCTGGTCAATCACTGCAACAGACACTGGAGTCAGTTTGTCTTTGCCTATCCTTACCACTGATAATACCTCTGTCTGACAAGAATGTGCTGCTAGTCCAGAAAAAGCTAGCAGTACTCAAATACTTTGCAAGGAGTTTCATGAAATGGTCAGAAAGCAACTCATACCAGCTCGGACGTTGCCCGGGTTAACAAGGTCAGGAGTTCCTGCCAGCGGAAGGCAAAAGACAGAGCTGCGTGGAGGAATCTGATTAGACCTAAATGAAACAGTCATTGTCACTCCCAACAGACTTCTGTGATGGTGATGATAGGTTGTGGAATTAATTGATATTGCACGGTGGCTAACTGCTTGCAGGAGCGGCAAGGAAGTCCAGTGAAGCAGGTAGGCCAAGGTGGGAGGAGCAGCACTGACTAGGCACAAAAGGAGATTCCACAGATTAGGTAATCATGTGGATGAGAGCTGACTTGGGAGTTCCAGGAGCAAAGAGTGGGTCAGGGCCGTGAGGGTCAGCGTGAGCGAGCGAAAAACACCAGGACTCTAGGAGAATAATCCAGAGGGTCACGGGCAGGAGCTCTTAGGAAGCACTGCATTTAGCTAAACACAAAGACAGTCTCACATTAAATGAAGCAGTGCCTCCTCCTTTTGTAGGGAGAGACTAATCAGCAGCAGATGAGCTGATTGGGAGCAGCTACAGGTAATCAAAGACAGAGGTAAGAACTGTGTATGTTGAATTTCAGTTCCTGTGAGGCTATGATGCGTTCAGGCTCAGATTTACAAAGTGGATTGTATAATTTTAACAAAACAAGTGTAAGGCATTTTATTGAATTACGTCTTAATGGAATACACAAAAAGGGGAGTAATAAAAGTCCATGTTTTCATTTTAGAACTCTCCTTGAGTATAAACAACGTGCAAAGATCTTTGGATTTGCAAGTATAATGTGTTATTTTACAACCAAGTTTTTTTTGGGCACAAAATTCATAATACTTTGTTTTTGGCCAAGGAATAATGTAAATTATAGTGTCTCAGAAAGGTGCATCTCTCTCTGTGTTGCAGCTCCACAATTTGCACGCATTATTATAAATTATCACTATGTACAACTGCTCTGCCTGCATCATCTCACCTTTACTTGTAACTGAAGTAAATTTCACTTTTCTTGACAAAAATCACTGACTTTGAAATGTCCTTATCTTCCGTTATTTTAAAAGAAACCTGTGCTTATGGTGCTCAAGCATGCTCCCTGTCGTTGGAGCAACAGTACTGTGCTGCCTCTGACTGATTTTAAACCTCACCTACCTCCCCTGACTGCACACCACTGGTGTTCAGGTACTTTCACTCTCCACTCATGACAGGTAGTGAATGATTTTGGACACAATTAATATTGCAGGCAGGCAGTAAGGCAAAAGAGGGTAAAGTAAGTGCCAGCAACAGCTTCCTGTATCTGCAATTGTGTGCAGTTTTATTGTAATTTGCTCTCACTGACCATTTGGCAATAGTACCTATTCATTGCTGCGTTTATTCAATTAGTCATATTATCAAAGGATAATTGTTGGTTCTTGACAGAGGCATTTAAGTGTCTGAGAAACTGCTTATTTCCTGTCATTTTTGCACATAACCTCAAGAAAGTTGTTTTGATTGGTGCAAAAACAGCAGCAACAAAAATGACATCCCGCGAGTGTCTGACAATGGAACACCTTGTTAATAGGAGAGGTCAGAGGAAATTGTTCAAACTGGTTGGAGCTGACACCTGCTACCTGCAACTGTAGTGAGCATTGGAGACAAAAGAACAGCAATAGTAGAAAACTACATCAGATTCAGTCCTGCCTGCCAAATACAAAAAAAAAAAAATCAACAAAACAGGAGCTGCTGTAAAGGGCACAGGGCATCTCAAACTCTGCAGTTGAACACATTGAATATGTGGTGTCTTGAATCTTTTTCTTCTTAAAAAGAATCTGATATCAACAGCATAGCCAACCTTACTTACAGTACATGTAGAGTGGTGTGAGAAGTTATAAAAATCTTCTTGCCATACTTTGGGTTTCTTAACTTATTGTTAAGTTGTATTTGATACAGTCTTCATCTCATATTTTTTTTTTAAAAGAACCCTGAATTAAGGTGACAAAGATGACATTCTTACCTCCTGGTCAGTTGGTGTTTGAATCACTGTTATCCCATTACATTATTGTACTGTTATGTATTTAAATACCTGGCTGAAGGATGAGGCAGGATAATTGGCAAACAGCTTTATTAAAGATGAACTATATACAGGACAGCACACGGTATGCACCAGCAGAGGCATCCAGCAAAGGGGCCATAAGATGGATGTCCTCTGGTATTTATAGGGCGGTGCATTGACATGACGGGAAGTGCACGCCACTACACTGCACTTCACAACAATGTGCTGGAACCCGACATCACATTCTCTCCCTCTCTTAGAAAAGTCCAACACCATGCACACAATTCAAAACCACCCCAAATTTGAGACCCGAATCGCGCACTAAAATGAAAACTTATGTACTAAAATGGCCTAACACATTCACACAACATAACCTAAAATAGGGCTGACGGGTGGACTACCGTATGGCCCACACAGTGCGGTGGATTATTCTGCCACCAAATTAAACTAAAAGCCTTTATTGAAACTAAAAATTACAGATGTGCTCCTAACTAAAACAAAACACATAAAATAACCCCATATCACAACATGCATGCAAAAAATCCCAGAACTATAAATAAAGTGCTACTGCACAGTCATTTGGGTGGAGGAAAAAAAAATGGAACTTGCATGGGGGGTCCAGGGCAGTCCCTCAGCAGATGTGCCCCTGGAGACCGCAGAACCCCGGAGCAATGGATGACGGAGCCTAGATCCCACACTGCCATCACCGACTCCCGTCCAGCTTCACCACCTGGAGCGTCTTCCTGGACACGCCGAAGCTGATTGGCGTGCCTTGACGAGCTGTCGGACAACCTGAAGCATGCTGCGCCCAGCTTAGCCACAATGAGCAGACACCCTCAATGATTTCATTTACCACAACTTTTCCCTCTAGCCGGGCATTTCTTAGCTTTATAGCAGTGAGTTGCGGACCAACAACCCCTGTAACGGGAGTTTCCCGGGGCAGACCTTTGGCTGGCAGCATTGATTTCCCAAAAATCTTCATCCGAGCTATCCTTGCTATCAGGGTCTGCAACATTAGCTGAGGTGAGCAGCTCCCGTGACTTCTGTGGCTGGTGCCAATTTAGTTCCACAGCTAGCTTATCAGTGGCTTCCCACCGGACAGCTAGCGCCATTGCTTTAGCTAACGTCAAGTCATTAGACTCCATTAAGTCATGGGTGGCAGTGGCTCAGGAGGTAGAGCGGGTCGTCCAATAAACAGATGGTTGGCGGTTCGAATCCCGCTCTCCCCAGATATCCTGCTGTTGTGTCCCTGGGCAATACACTTTACCCACCTTGCCTCCAGTGTCCATAACACTGCGTATGAATGTGTATAAATGTTCGGTGGTGGCTGGAAAAGCTGTTGGTGCGGATTGGCAGCCACATTTCCATCAGCCTGCCCCAGGGCAGCTGTGGCTACAGTAGTAGCTTACAGCTACCATTGTCTGTCTGGAGTGAATGAATAATGTATCTATTTGTAAAGCGTCTTTGAATGTCTATGATAAAGCACCATATAAATCTGATGCATTACTATTATCAACCCTTTAACTGCCTGGAAAAAATGGCAGGAAAACAGAGTTTGACCTCAAAATTTCAAATGATTATAGCTTCACAATGGTGAAAGTTGGAGGATAACTGTCAACTGGAAAAATGTTGCAGATGAACCAAATGTCATGACTGGTCAATTTGCACCCATGCATCTTGCATAATTTGACCTAATTTGCATATGACAACAATAAAATGTTCATAAGACAATTCCTTCTAAATGGTAAAAGATTGACACACATTGCCAATTGGAAAAATGTTGTGGACGACCCAAAGGTCATGACTGGCCATTGTAAGGTTCACAAAGTAAGGAGACGGCTGTGGCGCACACACAACACAGAACTGAGGGAAAGTCGTGAAAAACCCCCAAAACAAAACAAACTCTGCAGTCTTTTTCCCACAATATGCACCTACATGCTGACGGCCCGACCCATGAGACAGGTAGTACCGGTTTTCATGGTTATCCGGTAGCAAGCAAGCCAATGCCTGACCTGACAAAAAAAAAAAGGATGTAAGTCTGTTAAAAGCTGCCAATTTCTGACCAAAAAAGTGCAATTTTATGGGTAAAAAGCTGCAACTTTAGCAAAAAACAAAGGTGTAAATTTCCAACTGTTTACAACCTAAAAACGCTGCAGATCTAAGATTTGAGTAAAATGCTGCAAGTTTAAACTTTTTTTTAAACTGCAATTTCAAGATTAAAAAGTTCTAAATTCATGAGGAAAAAGCGGCAAAATTACAAATAATAAAAAGCTGTAAATTTTCAAGTAAAAAGCTGCACATTTCTGAGTAAAATGGCTCTAACTCTGCAGGAAAATCCTGCAAATTTATTAGAAAAATCCTCACATTTACAAAAGAATGTTTCTAATTTACATGAAAAAGGATGTGATAAATTGGCGTGTGTTGGCCATTTTTTTTTTCTTTTTTTTTTTTAAGACAGCCGTGAGGAGGAACTAAGCGGTTGTGTTCGGAGGTGTTAAATTCTGCAAATCTGCATTAATCAGCAGGGAAAAGGAGGAGAGGAATAGGTGATCCCCAGCAGCAGAAATAATCCAGTTAACCCAGGAAGAGTAAACGCATGACACCCAACAGATCACCCCTCCCATGACATCAGTGGGAACAGCTGGGCCAAACTTCACACCTCTGTCGATTTACATGTTCCCTTCTGAGGACAATTCAAACAGAGCTGCTGCTGAGATGGGAACCAAAGGGTGCCGTGGCTTTATCAGCAGCACTGATTCCCCCCCCCCCCCCCAACTGACCTGCTGGACAGGAACTAACAACTCCTCAGACCTGTTAACACAATTTTAACAACAAAAGGACATGCAAAAGAACGAAGATTCCCTCTGACTTAACATAACTGTGAATTTTCTGGTCTGCGAATGAACAGAGCAGCCATGAGTGTTTCACGGAGTCACTTATTGAATTATAATGGTTAATCTAAGTCACAATTTCAGGAAACATAAACTTCAGGGGAAACTTAAACTCATGATGCATTGTCTTAAATTTTGCTGATTTTTTTTTTTTTTTCCGCTTCTCTTCCAGTCCTTATGGCCACTTTCTGATTGCTTTGAGTTTTTAAAACATAATTTTAAGAATAATGTTAACACTTCTAACATATGACTGTGTATCCAGACACGAGGGGAACCAGATTAAGTTTGCAGACGACACCACGGTGGTGGGACTTATTAAGAGGGATGAGGAATCAATGTACAGGGATGAAGTGAGAGACCTGGAGGGCTGGTGCAGGGAGAACAATCTGGTGCTCAACGTGGACAAAACAAAGGAGATGATTATCGACTTCCGGCGGTCACAGCCTGAACACGTCCCCCTCAGCATCGGCGGCCGTTTAGTGGAGAGAGGGGAGAACCTCAAGTTCCTCAGAGTGCAGATCTCACAGGACCTGACCTGGAGCAAGAATTCCTTGGGGATCAGGAAGCGGGCCCAGCAGAGACTGCACTTCTTGAGGAAACTCAAACAGGCCTCTCTCCCCATCTGCATCCTCAGGACCTTCTACAGAGGTGTGGTGGAGAGTGTTCTGACGTACTGCATTGCTACATGGTACTCCAGCTGCAGTATGTCAGACAAAAAAACCCTGCAGAGGATAGTTAAGGGAGCTGAGAGGGTAATTGGAGTCTCCCTCCCCTCTGTCCATGAACTTTTTAGAACCGTTGTAGGAGCAGGGCACTGAACATTGTCAAGGACCGTTCTCACCCTCTGCATAAACACTTTGAACTTCTGCCATCTGGCAAATGATTCCGGAGCATCAGAGGCAGAATCACCAGACTGCTTAACAGCTTCCTTCCCCAAGCTGTTAGGATGCTGAACAGTTGATCCGGAATCTCTCATACACACTACTGCACCTACGGACATTATGTATATTATTTGTATATTATAGTTAGTTAGTTTTTTCAAGTATGTCTCAGGGATGTATGAGTGGAGGTGGTGGGAGGGGAGAAGATGTGAGTGTGTCTTAAATCATGTTCTTTACTTATATGGATGCCGAGAGAAACGCAATTCCATCTTGCCTGCACTACAGGTGTATGTACAGCAATATGACAATAAAGGTAGATTTAACTGACTTAGAGTGTAGTTAGAAATGTACTTTATCATACAATATGCCATTTAACATACAATTTCATTTGATCGCATTTAGTTCTTAATTCAGAGTATTTGCAACCAATTTAATTAAGACTTGAACAAAAACAATCAATCTGAATACAACTGGGAGCGTTTAAGAATAAAAAATCTTTGGATTCCTTAATGAAGTTCTGCCTGCAGATCACCTGCACTCACACATTCCAATTACCACTCATGAGACGGACCAGATTCCATACAAAATGTTAAATTTTGCTTTGGCTTCGTCTTTAAGGGGTTGCTGTTCCAGTTAAAAGTCTGAAGTGTTGGAGAGTCCACGTTTGCATAAAACGGCCAAGTCAGTATACCACTAAAGGCTCAAAGTCGCTAAGATAATTCAGAGGTTAAACCACTTGCGCTCCATTGTTCCGCGGGCGGGCAAGTCTCTGCGTCCGAGGGCGCATGAGAGCGCACTCGTGCGCGCTCGGACGCATGACGCATGATATACTGATGATGGTGCAGATGGAGATGGTGCTGGCCTCCAAAAAAAAAAAAAGCTGCGGACACTGCCGCGAACAGATTAGTTCATCTGATTGACCTGTCTTTCGACTAATAAGAGCCTTGAATTGGGTTTCTGAAACCATGAAGAGCCAATGAATGAAAATCTAGCCAGAAGGACCCGCCTCCCAACGGCTGCGAGCCTATTGAAGCACAGAAGTTCGCTGAGCTGTTGTCTAAAGCTGGATGAAGAGAGACTGCTTCACAGCCACAGGCAGTGGTTTATTTATTTATTTAATTTAATTCCAGCAGAGTGTTTAGGATTCTCTTCCGTCATCATAGACCGACGGAGGCCGACGACGAAGGTCGTAAATCATTCACCAAAACCGCAATATTGGAATTATGTTTTGATCGGGATCCACGAGCGGAGGAGCGTCGCGTTCGTCTGACAATGGGGAAGAGAAGTTCGCCAGGACTCTGCTGCTGTGAAGAGGTAAGGTGTTATAAGCTAAATTATTATTTCTCCCTGAAAACTGTAATCCAAAAATGACTTTTGACCGATCGGTAAATTACAACTGTACGGCGCACGCACTTCGTACTTTGTGCGCTGCGATAAACGGTTCATTTGCCGTGTTCGGACCGTGAACGCCCCCCCCCCCCGCTGCAGAAGAGGAGCGGGGGGGGGCGTTCACGGTCCGAACGCCCCCAGTCCGCGGGGGGAACCGCGCTGACTGCGCAGCGGTCATCACATAGACATATGAGTCTATTCCTTCATGTAGCAATGGCCGTCCTCTGTAGCGGGGGGGGGGGACAACCCCCCCCACATACAGTAGCGAGGGGGGGGAAGCCACTGTGACAGCGTTGCTGTGGAAACATGCAACGAGTGTAATCCGTCATGTAGCGAGGGCCGAACTCCGTCCTTGGTAGCGGGGGGAACGACCCCCCCCCCCACACACACACACAGACACAGCCCTGAGTGTGACCTTCCATTAGAGCCTAAAATGAAGATTCTACATTGAATTATTCAAAAGTTAGACATTTTTTCCAAACTGTGCCATTTGGCACAATTTGGCACAGTTCCAAAATGCCTGGGAACTACCTGAGAACAAAGCTGTGTAAAATATTCATTTTTTGTGGTATTGTTACAAAATTTGGACCTCAGCTGGATAACACTTGGTTCTACATTTCTGTTGCATTTTCCAGCCGGATCGGACAGCTGTGTGTTATTTGCAAGCATTTGTATCCAAAAAAACACCGTGGCCAAATTTATTTTCTTCAAGTTCAGTATGTTTAGATGACTGTAACTCAGTGGCCGGAGCATGTAGAGAGATTGAATTTTTTGGCAAAAAAAACAAAACAAAGTGTTTTCTTTTAAATGAGACCAACCCCATGAAGATGCTGCAAAGGGTTGAAGAACAGCTTTCGATTTACTTTGGGCACATTATTTTTTTTTTGGCATTTTTACGAAAATTGCCCGGAGTGCAAGGGGTTAAACCAGCTGTTAATGTAATTTAAGCCCTTCATGGCGTCGACAACGTGGAACCGGCATTTCACTTTGAAACGGATGGCAGCGAGTTATTGCAAACAAGCAGGTTTAAAACCCACATAACATTAAAGTTAAGAGTATTGCAAGAAGGAAAATGGTTTAATAAATGGTTTAATATAAAACACAGCTGTCATACCTTGGAATGTACTTTACAAATGAAGATATTCAAACTGAAGTACGGAGGAAAAACGTAAAAACTGTCCAAAATATCCAGTAGATTCTCCAGAGGTGTTACAATATATATGTGTATATTGTGAAGGAATGAAAGGATGAGACACGAGAAGCCCAAATTGTGCACCAGAGGAAAAGTGGAAAAACACAAATCGTACTGCTTATGCAAAGGGCTGCAAACTAACAAAAAAAAAGTTGCATGAAAATGGCACAAAATCACCGGGGGGGGGGGGGAGACCCGTTTAAGCACAGAAGGTCTGAAATCGTGTGAAAATGTTAGAAATGTTAGAGTCAGAGCCGAGGGATGAACTACTATTTACACGGTAAAAACGCCGAAATCAGGAGCAAATATACACAAACTCGCTGCTCCTTTCGCCTCCGTTCTTGAAGCAAATAAAAATAAAAACACTCCAAAAATCTCAGTCACTACTAAAACTATTTACTATTCTGAAAGATTATTTACACAGTAAAAACGCCGAAATCAAATAAAAAAAAAAAAAGACACACACTCACGTGTTGAAGGTCCATCCATCTCCCCTGAGATCTCTTTAACCACCTAAACAAAAAAGGTGGTCCAGGGGGTGGCTGCCCAACCGGGACAACTGGCGATGTTTCTTGCTGCAGCTGGCCTTTCGAGGGCGTGGAGGGTGAAACAGGGCATCCTGGCAGAACTAAAAACAGTATCTGTCACAGGTCTGTGGTGGACCACTCCCAGTTACACAGGGTGAGACTGGACATCCTGGCAGATAAACACATCTGTCACAAGGTCTGTGGTGGACTGTGCCAGTCGGTGCATTGTGACATGCACTACACAAAGAGCAGAGATAAACAAACCTATCTTCTGGTCAGTCACTGCAACAGATACTGGAGTCAGTTTGTCTTGGCTTGTCCTTGCCAATGATATTACCTTTATCTGCCAAGAATGTGCTGCTAGTCCAGCAAAAGCTAGCAGTACTCAAATACTTTGCAAGCAGTTTCATGAAATGGTCAATCAGAAAGCAACTTATACCGGCTCGGATGCCGCCCGGGCTTACAAGGTCCGCGCTGGTCTGTTCACACTCCGACAGGCAGCGAAAAGTAAGCTAGGAGCAGGAAGACAAAAGAAGAGGAAAACAGCAACCTTGTGTGTAGCAGAATGGAATGTACATACTGTGTTGGACAGAACAACATCACAGCGCCCAGAAAGACAGTCTGCACTTGTGGCCCTGGAAATGAACAGGTACAATGTAGACATAGCTGCACTTAGTGAAACAAGATTGCCTGGATATGACAGCTTGGAAGACCATGGGTATGTCTTCTTTTGGAGTGGGAGATCAACTCAAGAAAGGAGAGAAGCAGGAGTGGGCTTTGAAATTAGAAAGGAGATGGCAGCAATGCTTGATGAGGAA
Organism: Pholidichthys leucotaenia; assembly: GCA_020510985.1. Taxonomy (NCBI): domain Eukaryota; kingdom Metazoa; phylum Chordata; class Actinopteri; order Cichliformes; family Pholidichthyidae; genus Pholidichthys; species Pholidichthys leucotaenia. Next base: position 178,977,260 of record CM035848.1, read on the forward strand.
CCGGTGCCAATCAACGACAGGATAATGACTGACACTCCCACTACAGCGGAAGATGTATGCCACACTCATCAGTGTATATGCCCCAACAATGACCAACACAGAGGAGGTGAAGGAAGAGTTCTACAGTGATTTATGTGAGACTATCAGGCGTGTACTGACTGATGACAGGCTGATACTTGTTGGAGATTTTAATGCCAGAGTTGGTTCGGACACCGAGAAATGGAAAGGAGTGCTAGGCAGTCATGGAGTAGGCAAGTGCAATGCTAATGGAGAACTTCTACTTGCACTATGTTCAGAGTACAACCTTGTGATAACCAACACTCTATTTAAGCACAAGGACACACACAAGAAGATATGGATACAACCAAGACCCAAGCACTGGCACTTATTAGACTACATCAAAGTCAGGCAGAGAGACAGAAGGGATGTATTGGATACCAGAGCAATGAGAGGTGCAGACTGTGGCACTAATCATGTTATGCTGAGATCTAGATTAAGGATTTGGAGACGAAAACAGCACTGCAGGATGGGTGCGAAGCCACCACGGAAGCTAAACACTAGTGCACTGAAAAGCCAAAAAAAAGCAGGAAGAACTTACACAGGAAATGGATGAAAACTTGAAAGATTGAGCTAGCAACAACTCAGAGAATGACATAGAAGAGAAATAGGCAACACTGAAGGATACGGTGTATCAGACTGCGAGTGATGTATTAGGCTACCCTGAGAGGAAACATCAAGATTGGTTTGAGCATGATGAACACCTGAAGAAACTACTAGAAGCGAGGAATACAGCTAGGCAGGAAAACCTACAGTGTAACACAAGATCGAAGAAGAAATACTCAAAGGCTGAGAGTGAGCTACAGAAGTACACCAGAGAGATGAAGTCCAACTGGTGTGATGAAAAAGCTGAGAAACTTCAAACTGCAGCAGACAGGAAGGACATGAAAACATTCTTCACAGGTTTGAGAGAAATCTACGGCCCTAAACCAAGAGGATTGATTCAACTAAAGGCTATGGATGGTGAAATGGTTTTGCAGGAGAAAGACAAGATCCTGGACAGATTTGTAGACCACTTTGACCAACTACTAAACAACCCTGGAGATCTCACTGAAGAGGCTAAAGAAGCTCTAGTGCAGCGACCAGCTGTATCAAGTCTGGATGAACCACCAAATTTTGATGAACTAATGGCAGCTATCAGCACAACACAGGATGGTAAAGCTCCAGGAAGGGATGGAATTCCAGCAGAAGTGTGGAAATTTGGTGGTGTTCAGCTGACCGACTGCCTGCACAAGCTCATCCAAGAGATATGGGGTGCCCAGAAAGTACCTCAAGACTGGAAGGATGCAAGTACTGTGCCTTTGTTCAAGAAAGGTGACAGGAAGGATTGTGGAAATTACCGAGGTATATCACTACTAGCCACTGTTGGTCAGATTCTCTCACGTGTACTACTTAACAGACTCAATGAACACATCTCGCAGAATGTACTACCGGAAATCCAGTGTGGCTTTAGAAATGGAAGAAGCACAATGGACATGATTTTCTGCTTGAAACGGGTTCAAGAAAAGTGTATCGAGCAGAACATGCCACTTTATGTAGTCTTCATCGACTTCAGTAATGCCTTCGATACTGTTTCGCAACAAGGACTTTGGCAGGTACTCAAGAAATATGGTTGTACAGAGAAGTTTGTCAGCCTGATCGAGGCACTCCATACAGGTATACAAGCAAACGTGGCAATGAGTGGTTCAGTATCTGAAGACTTTTCAGTAAGCAATGGGGTGAAACAAGGGTGTGTGCTGGCACCTACACTCTTCTCACTATATCTGGCAGCCATGCTTGAGGTGGCCTTCAAAGACACTTCAGATGGAGTATACTGCATATTCAAACAAGGAAAGAGGCAGACTTGTTCAATGTGGCACAGTTTAAAGCCAAGAGTAAGACATCGATAAAGATAGTAAGAGAAATGCTCTTTGCCGACGACAGTGCTCTGTTGCACACAGCGTGGAAGATATGCAATCTTTAGTGGAGAAATTTGCAAGAGCAGCTAGCCAATTCAGCCTCCAAATCAACATCAAGAAGACAGAGTGCCTTTATCAACCACCAGAGTTCCAATTATCAACATCACTACCAGAAGAGATCAGCATTGGTACAGAGCCACTAGTCAAGTGCAGGACTTTCAAGTACCTAGGGAGTACTTTTTCAGAGAATGCTAGGCTGGAGGATGAACTATCTCTCAGAATGGGAAGAGCGAGCGCTGTGTTTGGAAACTTGAGGGAGAGACTGTGGAACAATCGACATGTGTCAATCCGTGTGAAATGCAAAGTGTACAGAGCGACAATACTGGCTACTCTGTAGACAGTCCAAGTTTCAGCACCGTATAATAGAGTGCAGGTGAAGAAACTCCATGCATACATGAGACATTTTTGAGCCATAATGAACATCTCATGGAAAGACAAGATAACCAACATAGAAGTGTTGAAACGAGCTGGTCTACCATCAATGGAGGACATGCTAATACAGATGAACCTGAGATGGTTTGGACATGTTGAGAGGATGGACCACCAGCGTCTCCCTCGGTAGTTACTCTACTCAGTTATGCGAGGGCAAATGCAATCAGGGTAGACCAAGGCTCAGATTTAAAGACACTGTAAAAAGAAACTTGAAGAAGTTGGACATAGACAGGAGTTCCTGGCAGCAGAAGGCTAAGGACAGAGCTGTGTGGAGGAATCTGATCAGACCTAAATGAAACGGTCATTGTCGCCCACGACAGACTGCTATGATGATGATGATGCACCTACATGCTACAACTATATTCATTGTGAGAAATAGAAAAATAAAATGAATAACACACAGTTTATGCCAAAATATTTATCTGTTTGTTTCAACAGTGATCAGCCTCCAGAAGTCATCAGTCCAAAACAAATTCAGAAAATCAGTGGGGCACGCCAAAGACATATTGCCGTCCCCACGATATCCACATGGCTCTTGAAATGGTTTGAGCCACGGCTATTATGTTTCTTCATCTGTAAGGAACTCCAAGGCATCATTGTCCAAACCCCCAGCAGGATTTCTATTGCTAGTTTTTGCTTCTCGTTCCCACCGTGCACGGCGCACAACGGGACACACCGAGTTCTGAGCGGCCCGGTCCACCCAAACTTCGTTCACGAACTGTTCTTGGCCTTTTTGACCCGGGACCACGGTTCGGCAAAGCAGAACAATCTTTAGAAGAAACCCCTGTGCCATTTTTGGCGTGACTCAACACAGAAAAAAAACCTCCGGTCTTACGCTCAGGACTGCCGTTTTCCTCACTTTCACCGGACTCACTTGGCACATAATCTGAGCTGCAGTCTTCATCAGACGAAGAACTGTGGCTTGGCTCTTCCTCCAACCCAGGAGCAGCCCACAGCAGTGCTAAAGCATCTTCATGACCGAGCGTTCTTCTCGCCATCCTGTTTCGTCTGTGTCCAACCGCAGAATGAACTCGGTCCATCTTCAACGTGAGATTTAAACAAGAAGTTGCATTGCATCATACATTGCATCATCAATGAATCATACATTGCATCGCCATGACATTTGTAATTTTGCCGCTTTTTCCTCATGAATTTAGAACTTTTTAATCATACATTGCATCATCAATGAACGGAAATCTCTTCCTGTATAATGTCTTATAGTGTTTATAGGTTATTACTTTTGACTCTATTGAGCAATACAGCCTTTTGATTTGATTTATGACCTGACAGGCACCATATGGCGCCTAGGGCAGTTAAAGGGTTAATAGCCTAGCACGCAGCTCAGCATTACACGTGTGTTCAGCTAGTTGATTGTGTATCATTTCATCTTCAAGCAGTCCAAAATGACACTTGCTGGCTAGCTGCTTCAAGTCAATGACATACTGGTGAACAGGCTCACCTACCCGCTGATGTCGCTGTCGAAAATGAATCCTCCAGACAGTCACGTTGTCTGGGGTGGAGAAACATTTAGCTAGCAGCTTCACAATGTCCTCACATGAGCCCGCCGCACTGAGCCCCCGCAGGACCCTCCGGCCCTCCATACCCAGGCTGTTAATGGGAAGCACCTGCTTTCTCACCTTATCAAGTTCCCCAAGGCCCAGTGCCGTAACATACGTCTGATAGGCCTCCCACCAATGCAGCCATGAAACCGGTGGTTCATCCAGGAGCTCGAGAAAGGGATGAAGTGGGGTGATGCACGCCTTCATGAGTTGATCGCCAGAAACGACAGAAAATCCCAGCACATGGTGTGTTTCTTCATGCGCCCTTTCAAAACATGCTGCTGAAATAGCATTAAACAATGTACTTCTGATGACAGACCTCCTTTTTTCCTGATGAAAAGCACATTACATTGTATCAAAGGCACTGAAAAACCATTGCACATGAGATTGTGTGCTGCCACACCTCTTTGAAATGAGCCTCGTCCTCCCAGTGCAAAGCTGGCGCACTGTCTACTGGTAATTAGTTGACATGATGCAAAGTGTAAAAAACAGAAAATGCATGTACAGAAACTAACAAAAGCACTGTCACAGGGCAGAAACTTTGGTGCAAAAATGCACTGTTGATTGTCGTAATAGGGCCCATGCTATTGGGATCCTTAGTTGCCACCTTACTTCTTGTCAGCCAGCTGCTTTGTGACTATAATAATTTTTTTCAAGAAATTGTAGGCGGTTAGTCTGCACTTTTCTAAATGATGTACTGGCAATTTTATGTATTATTAAAAAAAATTTCAAGAAAATGTGACAAATATTAATTAATATATATTGTAGTGTACAGGTCAATGTTAATTGATCTACCTGGTTTATTTTATTACATCAAGTGTTTTATCTCATGTTGCACTTTAGACATTTATAAACTTTTCTACTTCTATCTGTGGTGAAGTTGTTGGCCAAAGCCATGTTTACAATGGCTGCTTTCTGCTCAACTGTGAGCAGCTGTTGCCTCCTACCAGCAAGCAGATTTCTTGTGGATTGAAAGAAACAAAACTGTATGCCAACACAGCAAGCCAACAAGTTACCGTACATCTCTGGCAAAGACTGTTTTTCCAAAAATATTTAATTATATTATAGAAAAATCAGTTTAGAGATAACATTTATTCTTTTTGCAGTAGCAGAGATGACTAATTTGTGCAATACATACCACATAAATACAGTTATCTGGAGAAAGGTAAGATTTATGTACAGTAATTTATTATCAATTTTTAAAAATGTAAAGCATCTCTGCAAAAGTTGAGGATTTTGGTTGTATATACATATTGCTTCATGTACTATGAAGTCTGTACAATTTTGCCAGACTTTATGCCACCTAGCTCAGTAAAACCAAAGCCCTGAATTGGAGATATTGGGTAGCTGGTTAACTTTAATCTTTCTTTGCCAAATCTGCCTGTGTTCAAATGAAACAGTGGCATAATGGCTTTTGTAACTCATGGACCAGTGATGAAGTTGACTTCATTCAGAGAGGAATAAATCATGGGTAGACAAGAATATTCTGAAACATTGTGGTTAACACAGACAGACAGACAGACACACACACACCCACACACACACACACAGAGGTAGGAATGCTTTCAAAAGTGGTTAAACTTGTAAACTCCTCACTGCCGGGACCACCTGGCAGTTGGAGTCCAGAGAAAATAGTTGGGGGCGTTGGGGAGGATGAGGGTCTGTTCCTTTGACTAGCTGACTATACATGTGTTAGTGTCTTTAGACTGTTCTAGTTGAACTTCATCTGTGACTTTATCTGGGTTTTCCTCTGATATCCAGCAATGTGGAAGAGAGGTTGATCAATATTTCAGTTGTTGAAATAATGTCTTTCATTTATCATCCCAGTGAACTTATAAAAGGGTAACAAACTGCAGCGATAATGTCATGTCACCTTACATGTTTTAGCCATTGGCCACATTTTTTCTTTGTGCATGAGCACATCTGTTCCACTGGTATGGAAATGATCTATCCTTCCAGATAGACATATTACAGTATAACAGCAATCTGCCCTACACCTAGGTAGTGATGATGACTCATTCTGATTGGTTTCTTACATGTTAAACTTAAAACACACCTCACACGACTGTGGTGCAGGTGTAGCGTGGCCGACTATTGATTGGAGGGTCAGGGGTTCAATTTCCGCTCTGTCTGCAGTCTGCATGTGGAAGTGTCCTTGAGCAAGACACTGAACCCCCAGTTGCTCCTGGTGGGTCAGGCTAGTGCCCGTGTATGGCAGCTCCGTTCAGGTTACTTTATTTGTACCTGTAGATGGATTTGTTTTGCAGTCAGGTGACATCCTTTTGGGCACATATTTACAAACCACAATTACATTCAACATGAACACAAACACAGGCACACATGAAGCTGACTATAAACACGGTAAAAGGTACTCAAGGACCACCAATAAGGACATAAGAAGATAAGAAAAGAGATAACCACCATCAGTGTGTGAGTGGGTGGATAGCAGGATATGTAAAGCGCTTTGGTCATCTAGAGATGAGAAAAAGCCCTATATAAGTGAACACCATTTACATAATTACGAGAGTTAGGATAATGCCTTTGCTCTTTTTGCTGGAGCAAAATCTGTTGTGTCGACCATTGTAATAGCAAAATGGACTTGGGCATGCTTTAAATGAATTTTGCCTATTGTAATGGAGCCCAAAATTGTCTGTCAGCTTCACCACCCAATTCTCCCTTTCCCTTTTTGTGGTACTTTGATTTTCAAACATGACTTGAATATTATAATAAAAAGTCATTTTTCAGGACTCGGTGACTATACTAGGTGTATGCTTGAAAACTTTATCAGTGAAAAAATCTTCTTTTGGCTTCTCCCTTTAGGAGTCGCCACAATGGATTATCTTAGGTAATGACATAGTCATTAACTATGTTGTGTTTTTACCATCTCAGAAATATCTCTAAAATTAGATTGTTGGTCTCACAGAATCAGCGGGAAGCTATTATACATACTTTTGTCTCTTCACGTCTGGACTACTGTCATGCTGTTTTTACATGTTTGAATAAGTCTTCTACAGATCGCTTACAGTCAGTCCAGAATGCTGCTGCTCGTCTCCTAACTCGATCTAGTAGGTTCTGTCATAACACCCATTTTATCCTCCCTACATTGGCTTCCTATTAATTTTAGAATTCAGTTTACAATTCTTGTTTTTACCTATAAAGCCGTTCATGGTGAGGCTCCTTCTATCTGCGACCTACTGCATCCATACTCTCCTAGCAGGTCTCTTAGATCTTCAAGTCAGAACCTTCTCTCAGTACGAAAAACTAAACTCAAGAGCAAAGGTAACAGAGCTTTTGCAGCTGTGGCACCAAATTTATGGAATTCCCTACCCCTCATTTTAATATCTGCACCTTCACTTGCTCATTTTAAGAAGCAGTTAAAAACTCATCTTTTTACTTTGGTGTTCTATTAATCCTCTGTTGGTTGTACATTGTTTTAGTGTCTTTTATTGTTTACTGTGACATGGTTTTGGTTACAGACCCAAAAGCAGGCAGTGAGGAGACCAAAGGCGAGTGTATGAATGGGAGTATACAATAATAGTGGTGATAGATGTGCGTGGAGAGTCTGGCAACCCTGTAGGAAGGAGAGAGGAGAAGAGGGGTAAGTATGGTGCTTACAGTTTGATAATGTTACTGTTTGTCTCACTTACAGATTGTGGTGGTCCCTCCAAAGGGAGGCTGGGAGGCAGCAGGCTGTCGGCATGGCGGTGGAACTCACGCTGTGTGTATTTACAAGGTGGTGCTCCAGTGTAGGGAGTGAGGGGAATTGGAACTGTGATTGATCAGTAATAGACTGACATAGCTGGACCATAAGGGAGGAGGTCCGGAAGTGGAGCTCTGCCAAGCAGGGGCCCAGGTATGCCAGTCAGTGGACTCCTGAGGAGATACTGTATGAATGGGGAGATGGAGAGTAATTGCCCTTATGTGTCCACAGGTCGACTGGAGGGCGGAAGGCAGGCTGTATAGGAGGAATGGACGCCGGGCTAAAGCTGCACACCAAGGGAGAAACATCCGGCATCAGTGTTAGAGAGAGTGTCCACATGCTTCTGAAGCTCTGGAGGAGAGTGGTCCCATTTAAAGGGTGCACTGATTGCCAACACATGGTAGGTGCAGCTGTGGGGAATAAGTGGGTAAACAAGTGTGCAGCCTGAACCACTACAGTACCCTACCCTCAATGGGCACCTCCTGGCCCCCGAGCCTTGTCTAGATTCCTCTGGTAGAAGTCGCGGATGAGTTGTTTATCCATAATGAGCAGTCTGGCGACCCATGTCTCCTTCTCAGGCCCATAACCCTCCCAGTCGACCAAGAACTGGATGCCCCTTCCACGGTGACGAGTGTCGATAATGTGGTTGATGGTGTAGCTCAATCCTCCCTCAAACATTCTCAGAGAAAGAGGCAGCTTGGCTGAGGGGCAGAGAGGGCTGGTGACAAAGGGCTTGATCTGAGAAATATGGAAGGTGGGACAAATATGGAGAGTAGTAGGGAGACTGAGGAGAACAGCAGAGGGGTTAATGATTTGTTTAATGGAAAAAGGAGCAATGAAACGGGGAGACAGTTTCTTAGATTCAGTCTTAAGTTGGATAGTTTTATTGGGAAGCCATACCTTCTGGCCCACCTCATAGGAGGGGGCCACACTCCTCCGTTGATTGGCCCACCTGGAATTTTCTTCTGCCATACAATGAAGTGCCGCCTTGGTGTCCCTCCAGATGTGGCAACACCTCTGGATGTGGTGCTGAATGGAGGGCACCGCAATCCCCTCCTCAGAGATGTAGAGCAGTGGGGGATTGTAAACGAGGGATGCTTCAAATGGGGAAAACCCAATAGCGGCACAGGTGGCAGAATTGTGGGCATACTCAATCTAAGGAAGGTGGTGGCTCCATGATGAGTGGTTGGAAGAAGAGACGCACCACAGAGCGGCCTCCAGTTCCTGATTGGCCCTCTCGCACTGCCTCTTACTCTGTGGGTGGTAACCGTACGTGAGGCTGACCATGGCCCTGATTGCCTTGCAGAAGGAATGCCAGACTTGGGAAGAGAATTGAGGACCACAGTCCAACACAGTATCAGCCAGGTTGCCATGGAGCCTTACCACATGAGTAGTCAGGAGGTCCGCTGTCTCCTTAGCAGATGGCAGTTTGGAGAGAGGAGCAAAGTGTACAGCCTTTTAAAACCTGTCTACACTGGTGAGTCCGACCGTATGGCCATTGGAAGGGGGCAAACCTGTGACAAAGTCCATTGCGATGTGTGACCAGGCCCGGCTGGGAATGGGCAGCGGTTGCAGCAACCCAGCTGGGGGTGGTGGTGAGGGGCTTACCCATGGAACACCGAGGGCAGGCCTTGATATAGTGCCGTACGTCTCTCCCCATGGCTGGCCACCAGAACGAGCGTTTGAGGAAGGACAGTGTTCTCGGAACCCCTGGATGGCAGGCAAACGTGGCCATGTGCAGCTAGTGCAAAACCTCCCCCCTGACTGATGCAGGGACGAACTGAGAACCTATTTTAGCCTACCACCCCCGGGGATCTGATTTGGTCTTGAATGCCTCCTTGATCTTCCATTTGATATTTCATGAGAGGACCCTCACCACACACTCGGATGGGATAATGGTCATTTGACGCTTGACTAATGGCTCCACGGAAAACTGTCTGGAAAGGGTATTGGGCTTGGTGTTATTGGACCCCGGGCGGTAGGTGGTGGGGAAGTGGAAATGCCCACCTCACCTGTTGAGAGTTGAGTCTTCTGGCGAATCGGAGGTATTCCATGTTCTTGTGGTCAGTTATCACAAAGAACGGCAGGACAAAACCCTCCAGCCAATGATGCCACTCCTCGAGGGCCAACTTGAAAGCCAGGAGCTCCAGATCAGCGACATCATAAATCCTCAGCAGGGCTCAGGCGCCGAGAGAAAAAGGCGCAGGGGTGGATCTTGCCATTCACTGGTGAACGCTAGGAGAGCACCGCACCCACCCCAGTTTCCAATGCATTAACCTCCACCACAAATTGCAGGTTGGGGTTGACCTGTACTAAGATGGGGCATCGGTGAATCTCTTCTTGAGCCTGGTGAAGGCTCTGTCAGTGTCCTGGGACCACGTGAAGGGAATCTTGGTCGAGGTGAGGTGGGTGAGCGGGAGGGCGATGTTGCTGTAGTTGCGAATGAAACGCCGGTAGAAATTGGCAAAACCCAGGAACTGCTGTAGGTGTTTCCTTGTGGTGAAAGTGGACCACTCAAGCACGGCTTTAACCTTTTGGGGGTTGGGCAGAATCTGACCCTTAGTGATGATGAAGCCAAAGAAGGTGGTCGATGACATGTGGAATTCACATTTCTCCCCCTTCACAAAGAGCTGATTTTCCAACAGATGCTGCAGCACCATACGGACGTGGACCCGGTGTTCAGCTTCAGACTGAGAGAAGATGAGGATGTTATCCAGATAGACAAAGACAAAAGTGTTCAAAAAAGTCTCTCCGAACATTGTTTATCAGTCTTTGGAACACTGCCGGGGTGCTGGTGAGTCCGAAAGGCATAACCTGATACTCAAAGTGTCCACTAGGGGTACGAAACCCAGTCTTCCACTGGTCACCTTCACGGATCTGGATGAGATGGTATGCATTCCTCAGATCCAGCTTGGTGAAAATGGTGGCACCTTGAAGGAGACCAAAGGCTGAATTGATTAGGGGGAGAGCATATTTGTCTTTAATTGTAATGTTGTTGAGCTGCCGAAAATCAATGCACGGATGGAGTGACCCATATTTCTTTTGTATGAAGAAGAATCCTGTGCCGACGGCTGACGAGGAGGGTCTGATGAGGCCAGAGCTGAGGGACTCTTTAATGTACTTGTCCATCTCTTCCCTCTCCGGGCCGCAGAGACTATACAGATGACTGGAGGGGAGGCTAGCCCCCAGTTTTAGTTCTATGGCATGGTCATAAGGTCTGTGAGGAGGGAGTGACAATGCCTGGGCCTTACTAAACACTGGACCTAGATCGTGATATTCGGGGGGGATGTTGGACAAGTCTGGTGGTTCGATCGTGGGGGGTGGGGGGTATGGGCACAGAGGGAGATCATGCAGCGGATTGCAAACAGGAGGACAGACAGAAGGTGCTCCACAATGTAATTGTGCCCCTTCTCCAATCAGTGGTGGGGTTATGCAAGTGAAGCCAGGGGTAACCAAGAACAATGGGTGGGGTGACTGAAGGGAGGACGAGGAACTGAATACTCTCTCTGTGATTACCAGAGACTAATAGAGATAGTGGGGCAGTCTTTTGGGTTACAGTGGATAGGGAACTCCCTGACAGACCCACAACCCCTAGTGGCTTGGGAAAGGGGATACACTGAACCCCTAATTGGGTTGCCAGACCCTCAGAAATAAAACTTTGTTCGGCCGCGGAATCCATCAAAGCGACATCCGTGGGGAACTGTAAACAGACTGGGAGAGCACACATAGATAAAGGGGACTGAGATGATCCACCTGCCAATCCCTCTACTGTGATAGATGGCGCGTGATTTTGGTGGGGCAATTTTCAAAGTTGTGATTTTTGCCCACACAATAACTGCAAGGCCCCCGCTTCGCGTGCGACTGTTTCCCTGCGGGTTCAGTTGGCGCAAGTGCCAATGGGCATGTAACCGTGCAGGCAGGAGCGGGAGTTTGGGAGCGCGCACCATGTTGTTCTCAAGCATGTTCACGCAGGCGAGCACAAAGCTAGAAAGTGGAAAATACCATTTTTATATGGTCTTTGCTATGACCCAGCTGGGATTTGAACCCACGACCTCCCGGTTGGGGAGTGGAGGCTCTACCAACTAGGCCACCACTCCATTATTATCACCTGCCTCTATCTCACCCCATCCCTTGCATACTCTTCATTCACACCAACCCTCTCCATGTCCTCCTTCACTACATCTGTCATGATTTAATTGCCAAAGGCTCAAACGCAGAGCAAGCAACACCAGATGAACACTCAGACTCAGGTAGTAACACTTAGCACAGTTTATTTTACACAAAAATGCACAACAATGCAAACTTAATGAACACACAAAAAACAACACAAATGGGCAAAACACACAATGCAAACTTAATAAACACACAAAACACAACTGGGGATGCTGGAGCAGGTCACAGCCTGTAACGGAGAGAGAGGGGAAATGAGTAATACTATGAATTGGTAGGGAAGGGAGAAGATGAGAAGAGGAGAGGCTTACTATATAAGCAGAGGGCCCGGCTGTGGACTCCAGCATGTTGTGGTAGGAGCTGGTGGGGAAAAGACTAGTGGGTTAGGAAGTGAAGGGAGATGGCAGGATGGAATAGAGGAATTGGAAGGCCTGGGTGGAGTAGGAGTTGTCTTGGAGAGATGAGTGGTTCAGGTGAGCGTGCACAGCCCTGGAGTACACACCGCTGAAATGGCAGCAAACCTGAGGAGGAGAAGACAAGAGGATTAAGACAACTGGAGATAAAAAAAAAAAAAACACCATACAACTTTAACATCAGTTGCTTGGAAGCAATACCCAACGGTCCAGCAGAGAAGGATTCACAGACTGGCTCTTTTAGGTGTGCGTGATCAGCTCCGGAGCTGGGAAACAGAGGGAAAACACACAGGAGGGGAGGGGGAGCATGCTCACTTGATCATCACAACATCCATGAAGATTCTCTGTGGTATTCCTCTTTTCTTCCTGCCTGGCAGCTCCATTTTCAACATCCTTGTCCATTATATCAACTCTCTCTCCTCTGCACATCTCCAAACCATCTCAGCCTTGCCTCTCGTACTTTGTCTCTAAACTGCTTAACCTCAGCTGTCCCTCTGATATACTCATTTCTAATCCTTTACCCCCTAGTCACTCCTAGTGAGAATCTTAGCTTCTTCAACTCTGCCACCTCTAGCTGTGCCTCCTGTCTGTTCGTCAGCGCCACCATCTTCAAACCATACATTATAGTAGGTCTCACTACCGTCTTGTAAATCTTCCCTTTCACTCTAGCTGCTATCCTTCTGTCACAAATCACCCCTGATACTCATCTCTACCCACTCCACCCTGCCTGCACTCTGTTTTTCACCTCTTTTGTGGATTGTCCATTGCTGTGGATGGTTGACCCCTGGTATTCAAACTCATCCACTGTATCCTCACTACCTCACAATGTCATGTGCAAACATCATGCTCCACAGATACTCCTGCCTAGCCTCATGTGTCAGCCTTTGAATCATCATAGCAAACAAGAAAGGGCTCAGAGCCAATCCCTGATGTAACCCCACCCCACCTTGAATCTGTCTTTCACTCCAACAGCACACCTCATCACTGTCCTCATACACATCCTGCACCACCTATACCATACATTACTCATTAAGAGTAGTGATGTTTTTGTAAAACCTACCAATGTTTCAGCTAAAGTGTCAAACAGTCAACACTGGTTGAGAATTCTGCCTAAAGGACCTTTGTAAATTACACATAGTATCTTAAAAATGCATTATAATTTTGTATTGTTAGCTGTGTTAAGATTATGTACATAGTTCCATCTGCATAGCCATTACCATACCTGTGTATATTTCCACAATCCTGGGCCATTTTTATTTTATTTTTTATTTCAGTCCTGTTTAATCGTGTGTTCTGTCACCATGTTTTATCTAATCCTTCTCTCCTACTTTATTGTGCAGTAGCCTGGTGGAGCACCCACAGTTTCGTTGTACTGTAGTTCTGTACACTGACAAAAAAGCCTATACTATTCTATTACATTTTTAGTCAACTTTAAATACATTGTCACTCAGAAGGAAAAAAGTACCACAAAACATATTTTCACTGTTATGCAGAATGTGACCACAGGCTACAGAAGTTACACATAATTACACCACAGATGTCCTTGCTTGCACACAATGGTAAATTGTTCACACTTGTTGCTAAGGATGTGATGAAACCAATAGATGAGAGTCCAGAGAGTGCAGGTGGCACGGGGGAGTTGAAGGTTGTTAACAATAATGGATGGGAACAAACTGAGAGGCAGAGAAGTGTAAGTTTAAGAAGTGGTGGATGATGGGGAGGAAAAGAGTACAAGAACAATAACTCTGGGAGATGTTTAGAGAAACTCTAAGCTGTGGATTTAAAAAAAAATGAATATTTAAATATGTCACTATGCTAAATGTCATTTTTAGTTGCACACTGGAGGGTTTAAATTCTCCCGTGTTGTACCAACAGCTTGAAACTTAAACTTGAAAAGATAAGTGGTAAAGACACATAAAACACATAAACCCATAAATTCAAGTTCAGTCAACTTAAAATTTTAAGGTAGCCCGAACACTAACTTTTTAAAGTAGAATAATCCTAATTATTTTTTACAGTGTGACAGCTCCATCCTGCGATGGACTGGGGATCTGTCATCCGGATATACTTGTCTGAACTCACAGCCCATGTTTTTCCTCACAATTTGAAGAGTTCTTTTGCAAAAACAGATAAGTCAACTTGAGCTCAAAATAAGAAAAAAACACTTTTTTTTTTTTTTTTAAATCTGTAGGTTAATAGGTGTTCGTATTTCCAAATCAGCTTCAATTAAAATGGTCACTTGAAATATGAGTATCTCGGACATAATAAAGCAAAAAATCAAACATCAACTCATTGTTACTTTTTGGCAATTTATTAGTACATTTTTTTTTTCAAAAACGGATAGGACCACGAGCCATTATTTTTTTTTTTTTTGCAAAAACAGAAGTCCTGAAAGCCATGCAATTTTGTCTGGAACATACTTTAATGTCTATAAGCATCAACGTAGTATGATTGACACACTGATTTAGGCATATCTGTGATGTCGTTCAGTACTGTTAATATGATATTATGCTATTAATGTGCTTCCTAAATTCTACCAGCATGTCTCTTGTCACACAAGAGGGGACAAAACATTGGACCATGTCTACACCAATATTGTGGGAGCCTACACAGCAACTCTCCTCCCCCACCTAGGTCAGTCTGATCACTTATCCTTGTTCCTTACCCCCAAGTATGTACCGCTCATCAACCGGGTGAAGCCATCAGTGAGGACCATCAAAGTGTGGCCAGAGGGGGTTGACTCTGTACTCCAGGAGAAGTTTAGGAACACAGACTGGAGTATGTTCACCTCTCAGGCTACCTGTGGCTCCCACATAAACATCAACTCTTACACCCACTCAGTCCTGGACCATATCAACACCACTATTGACAGTGTCACCACGGAAAGACAGATCACCACGTACCCAAATCAGAAGCCGTGGATGAACAGAGAAGTGCGGCTTCTGCTAAAAGCACGTAACAATGCCTTTAGATCTGGTGATGCACAGGCCTACAGTTCATCCAGGGCAGATCTGAAGAGAGGCATCAAGAAGGCCAAGCACAGCTACAAGCTGAAGGTGGAGGAACATTTTGGGGACTCTGACCCCCGACGTATGTGGCAGGACATTCAAGCTATCTCTGATTATAAGCCCAGCAACTCCATACCTATAGCCATGACTGTGCCCTTTCTCAATGAGCTAAATGACTTCTATGCTCGTTTTGACAAGGACAACAACGAAAAGAACATCAATTTCCCACCCTCTGATGACCTCCACCACCTCACACTCACCCACACCGACGTCCGTAACGCACTGAGTCATGTCAACGTACGTAAGGCTGCTGGCCCTGGTGGCATTCCTGGGCGTGTGCTGAGGGCATGCGCTGAGCAGCTGGCAGGGGTCTTCACAGACATCTTCAATCTGTCCCTGGCCCAGGCCGTGGTACCAACGTGCTTCAAGACCACTTCAATAGTACCAGTGCCGAAACATTCAACACCATCGTGCCTAAATGACTATCGCCCTGTGGCACTGACGCCCATAGTCATGAAGTGCTTTGAGCGACTGGTCTTGGCACAGCTCAAAAAAGGCCTGCCCCCTACACTGGACCCTCATCAGTTCGCCTACCGGAGCAACAGGAGTACAGAGGATGCGGTTTCTACAGTGCTGCACTATGTACTCTCACACCTGGATGACAAGAACACCTACGCAAGAATGCTGTTTGTTGACTTCAGCTCAGCATTCAACACAGTTATCCCCTCCAAGTTGCTCACTAAACGTGGGGACCTGGGAATCAGTACCTCCACCTGCAACTGGATCATGGATTTTCTCACCAACAGACCCCAGCATGTTAGGTCAGGCCCCAACCGTTCTTCCGTCATCACACTCAACACTGGTGTACCACAGGGCTGTGTGCTCAGCCCATTCCTCTACTCCCTCTACACCCATGACTGCAGGCCTATGTATGGATCCAATTCCATCATAAAGTTCGCAGATGACACCACGGTGATTGGACTCATCAGGGACAACGACGAGTCAGATTACAGGGCAGAGGTTGAGCACTTGGCTACTTGGTGCGCTGACAATAACCTGCTCCTTAACACCAGCAAAACCAAGGAGCTCATAGTGGACTACAGGAAGGAGAGGGAAGAGACACATGACCCCATCCATATCAATGGCATAGCTGTTGAACGTGTCCCCAGCTTCAAATTCCTGGGGACCCACATCTCGGAGGACCTGTCCTGGTCAGTTAACACCACCAGCCTGATCAAGAAGGCCCATCAGCGCCTCTTC
The DNA here is from genome assembly GCA_020510985.1 of Pholidichthys leucotaenia. Classification (NCBI taxonomy): domain Eukaryota; kingdom Metazoa; phylum Chordata; class Actinopteri; order Cichliformes; family Pholidichthyidae; genus Pholidichthys; species Pholidichthys leucotaenia. Next base: position 178,993,817 of record CM035848.1, read on the forward strand.
TTCTTGAGGACACTGAAGAAGAACCATCTGTCAACTGACATCCTGGGCAACTTCTACCGCTGCGTGATAGAGAGCACCCTGACCAACTGTATCACAGTCTGGTATGGGAGCTGCTCTGTCGCTGACCGCAAGACGCTGCAGCGGGTGGTGAAAACCGCCCAACGCATCACAGGAACTCCACTTCCAGTTATAGAGGACGTGTACAGGAAAAGATGTCTGCGCCGGGCACGCAGCATTCTTAGGGACTCCAACCATCCTGCTCATGGACTGTTCCAGCTTCTCCCCTCCAGAAGACGTTTCAGAAGCCTTTGGACTAGAACCAGCAGGTTTAGGAACAGTTTATTTCCAACAGCTGTCACGTTATTGAACTTAGTTCCCCGCTGACTCCCTTACCATCATCTCTTACCATCCTCACCTGTACATAACTGCATAACTACATAACTACATCTAACTTATTGCACATTATTTGCACATAACAGTACTCTTAACTTTCTGCACTGCTGCATATATTTGCATATATTTGCTTAAATTGCACATACTGTTAATTACCGTATATACTGCACTGCTGTCCTTTGCACTTCTGATTGGATGCTAAACTGTGTTTCGTTACCTTGTATTCATACATGTGTAATGACAATAAAGTTGAATCTAATCTAATATTATGGTGTGTTATGGGTGGTGTGGTAAGAGTGGGTAGCACTCTCTTGGGGAATTGCCTAAAGAGTTGTGTTCCAGCGCTGCTTGTATTCATATCTCACTTTCAGTAAAATAAGTGAAAGTATACTTCATCTCTCAGTCTGGTTATTTGGCCTTCGTATAAAAGAACTGGGAGTTAAGGTATTTTAGACGCAACAATTTGGTGTTTCCGCCCGGTTACGAGGCTAAGTTTTAGTTTTGTAAATGGCATGAGGATTTTTTTCTCTACAGACTGGCGGCCACAACATTATAAGAGGTGAGCAGAAAACCTTTCAACAAATTTCTGCCTGTCCCTTCGGGGACAGCCCTGTCTGTAGAGATTAAATATTTATGCACATGTGATTTTATTTGTGGAATGAAACTGAGATATGGTCTTGAATTCATGATCTGTTGTTTTAAGAAATATATTTACTGAGTTTGATGAGGAAATCTCCAAATGGTTTTAACCCCGTGGATTTAGTTATGTGGGTTAATTCTGTTCCAGAAAGTAGAGTTGGAGAGAGCTTGAGAAATAGGTTTAAACCCCTGGGTGGCTGAAATAGGGCCACCAAAAAAGCAGTGTTACCCCGTTACGCATAGCTTTGCCAAAAGGTTTTAACCCCTTGAGATCATTGCTTGATTTCAAAAAGTAGAGTTGGCACCCCTAGCTTATTTAACTCAGACCAAGAGGTTGTAACTCCCAGAGAAATTGCAACGAGCGCGTTTCTAAAATATAGTTGGTCTTACCACATTAGTTAGAGACCTACTGTGTGTGAAATAAACACATAAGTTTTAAGTAACCCAATCAGGACGATCGGTTCATAGGTGATATATAATAATATAATTAAACTAATTATAGTAAAAAACAAAATGGCAACAAAACTGGATAATGATAAAGACAATGGTAAAATGGATAATGATAAACACAGCTCTGAATATTCATTAGGTAGTCTGGGTTATGCTATAAATGAAATGGAGGAAGTGTTAAAAACCACTGTGCGTTGAGAGAAACTAAATGAAGAGCGAAAACGGCTTAAAACATGGGTAAAATGGTTACAAAGAGATGGCTTGTTAGACAATATGGGGGCCCCCTACCAAATAAATCAGACAAAGCCATTTATGTGTGGGTTGTTTTGTCTTTGTGCAGAAAAAATGGAAGGACCTACAAGCTGCTTCAACCTTGTGGAGATAATGCAGAGAGAGAAGCAATTCTCTATTTGTGTGTGTGGTTGCTTGACAAAAAAAAGACAATGGGGGGGGGGACACAGGCTGTGTGTGTGCTGACCTGTGATAGGGGAGTGAAAGAGAAGTAATCTAAATATGGGTATTTTTACAAAGTTTTGGGGTTCTACTTTTTCAATCTAACTTTGTGGGTTTTAACTAATGTTGCATATGTGATAAATTATTTACATACTTTTTTAAAGCAATTTTTTGACGTATCACTGACTTTTTTTCTTTGAAGCATAACAGTGCACTTTACAGGGAAAAATGACACAGGACTAACGAGCTGTCCGAGCCTCCCTCGACATGACCACAGGCACATAGAACACTAAGTTAAGTACAAATGCTTACATCTTAATCAATGTTACCAGCATGACAATGATGAAATTAATTGAATATTACAATATCATGATGTCACTTAATAATGCCTAATCACTGAAGGCTTTATGTATACCCTATATTACATGATTTAAAGCATAGAGGTTCAAAAGAGATTGATAATTAATGTGTTTGTGCATATGATCTGCCAGAGACTACCGATTATCAAACGGAGGTCTTGGTAATTGTATGTTATATTGTTGCTTTGTTTAAATAATACTATACTCACTTTTTAATAAATGACATATGCAGTCTTATTTACATTTTGACCCTAGGCCTGACCATGTAATAAAAAAAAGGGAAACCGCGAGAGCAGGATCTGAGACAGTCCATACTGTGACTTTTTCCCTCCTAAAGAACATAGCAAGATGAAGTTTTTATTAACGGGAGATGGTAAATTTATGAACAGAAAAGATAGAAATAGCACAAGAATTCTGATAAAATGGAGAAAGGGAATTTAATTTCAATGGCAAACTGAGATTGATTAGTGAGTTTTGTCAGTCTGACCTAGAGAAGAATAGACAGAATCAGCCTTCAAAGGGAAAAAACACACAGGCCACAGATTGTGGTCCTGTGCCATAAATTCCTGAAAACAGAGATTAGGTTTACACCTACAGTTACTAATTCTAAATGCTGCACTGGTCTAAGGCTTTTAATATATGATATTGTTTTGTTTGAATATAATCCTAAACAAAGTGATTACCCATGTCAATTGGTAAAACCTTAATTGATTCACAGAATATTGAGCAAATATTTGTTGTGAGCAGCGAACTCACATTCAAATTGTGGAAGCTTTAGGTGTGATTTAAAGGTTTTTTCTGCTATTCTTTATTCTTTGTTTTTCAAAAGGAAAGGGAAAAGCATTTACAAAATTTTTATTTTAACCTTCACCAGGAATTAGATTTGCCAAATTAACAAGGAATCATAACAGTGTGGCCGACACATATTGTGGGCTCACGCTGCCACAGAGACAGGACTGAATGTGTATTGTGGAGTGTCACGTCTGCAAGGACTAAGGACTCAAATCTACAGGAGGTAACAAGGAAGTGTGAGATTTGTCTCTTTGTCCCACAGAAGACGCCCCGGAGGGTATTCCGGTTCATCAAGAAATGAGAGACAATGGTGAAGCTTCAAAGGGATGCTTTGTAACTGTATGTTGACTGAAGACACCATGTGGCTTGAATTCTGATGCTGGAAATGTATAAAAGGGGGTTGAAGTATGATTCTTTCTCTTTCCTGCTTTGAGAATGCTAGAAGCTGCGTTCTGTCAAATAAAGCTGGTTTTATGACTGAAACTCAGCCTCATTATTTGAGCATGCTTCTACACTGGTGACCTACGACGGAGAATGAGCAGACAGAATTCTCCCGAGCGGGGCTCTGTGGAAGCCAGCCTGATGGCCGCCTCCACGATCCGGCTGCCCGATTTCTGGCAGCACAGCCCGCGCTCATGGTTTAGCGCAATCGAGGCGCAGTTCAACCTCCGGAGAATCTCCAACGATGACACAAGATTCTACCACGTGGTAGCGAAGCTGGACAGCAACACGGTCCAGAGAGTGGAAGATCTGGTTAATCATCCACCAGACAGCGACAAGTACAGCGCATTGAAGGACGCGCTGATCAGCCATTTCACCCCCTCAGTCCAACAACGAGCAGAGGGGCTCCTGGCGCTGACGGAGGCCGAAAACGATAGACCTGCGGACCTGATGGTGAAGATGCTGCAGCTCAAAGCCTCTGAGGATGGCGAATTCATTTTCGCCCACCTTTTCCTTCGAACCCTACCACCAGCAGTGAGAGTGGCCCTGGCAGAGTCACCCCGATTGGCCAAGCGAGACTACCATGGGTTGAGCAAGGAGGCGCAGAGGTTGGTCGACGCCCACAAGCGGAGCGCGGTCTTGGCCACGGCGGCCAGTCCAGGAACGGCGTCCGGAGACAGTGCGGGTCCAGCGGCCGCGGCGCCAGACGCACCAACGACGGCGGCGACAGGAGCCAGACGACGCGGAGCGGAGAACGGCTCGTGCTTCTACCACCGCCGTTTTGCAGAGAGAGCGCACAGGTGCGTCCCACCGTGCAATTTTAAGCACCAGGGAAACGCCAAGACCGAGGGCCGGTAGCAGCTGCGACCCTCGGCAACGAGAACAGGCTGCTTTACCTGACGGATGCACGCTCGGGGAAACAGTTCCTCGTGGACACGGGCTCTCAGCTGAGTTTCGTCACACCCACCTACGCGGAACGGCTGTCGCCTTCTAAAGCCCCCTGGGTGTCAGTGTCAGCAGCGAACGGCTCCACGATTAAAACGTTTGGTGAGAGGACCATGCTTCTGTCCTTACAGGGCCGTTCATTTGAGTGGACATTTATTGTAGCAGCAGTCAGTTTCAACATGTTAGGGGCTGATTTTTTGTGCTCACATGGTTTATTGGTTGACCTTGCTAATAGACGTCTGATTAATGCACTGTCCTTTCATTCTATTCCCTGCACAGCTCGGGTGGCCCCGCCAACTGCACATGCCAGCGTCTCAGCTGCGGGTGGTAAGTTTCACACTCTGCTTGCTCAGTTTCCAGCACTCACAGTCCCCACGTTTTCAGCAACGGTGGCCAAACATGGGGTAGAACATTTCATAACGACCACAGGCCCTCCCGTGTTTGCAAAGGCTCGGCGCTTGGACCCAGCTAAACTGGCCATCGCGCGCGAGGAGTTCACTAATCTGGAAAAACTGGGCATTGTTAGACGTTCCAAGAGCTCTTGGGCTTCGCCGTTACACATGGTCCCAAAAGCTGACGGCTCGTGGCGACCTTGCGGTGATTTCCGCAGGTTGAACAACGTTTCAGCTCATGACCGCTACCCGATTCCGCACATTCAGGATTTTTCTGTCCATTTGGCGGGGGCGCGCATTTTTTCTAAAATAGACTTGGTGCGCGGCTATCACCAGGTGCCAGTGCGCGCGCAGGATGTACCCAAAACAGCGGTCATAACGCCTTTCAGCCTTTTTGAGTTCTTGCGCATGCCTTTTGGCCTCAAGGGGGCCGCGCAGACTTTCCAACGCATGATGGATGCAGTTTTACGCGACCTGCCTTTCGTGTTCGTTTATTTGGACGATATTTTGGTAGCCAGCGCGTCCGAAGGCGAACATGAAAAACACCTCACAGCAGTTTTCCAGAGGTTGGCAGAGCACGGGTTAATAGTTAACCCAGCGAAGTGTCAGTTTGGGGTGGCGCAGATTGATTTTTTGGGACATCGCGTTTCGGCAGAGGGAGCAGTTCCCCTTCCAAATAAAATGCGTGCCATAACGGATTTTCCGCAACCTCAAACGGTCAAGGCGCTTCAGGAGTTTCTAGGGATGGTTAATTTTTACAACCGTTTCCTCCCAAGCGCAGCACGACTCATGCAGCCATTGTACACCGCGTTAAAAAAACAAAAGCCCGCAAATAAAGTTGAATGGTCTCCGGAGCGGGAGCGCGCTTTTGCCCAGGTCTAATCAGCCCTGGCAAACGCAGTTTTGTTAGCGCACCCAGTTCCAACGGCCCGCATGGCGCTCACCACTGACGCTTCCGATGTAGCGGTGGGGGCGGTAGTTGAACAGTTTGTGGCAGGTACCTGGCAACCCCTCGTGTTTTTCAGCAGGACCTTGCGCGATAGTGAACGGAAATACAGCGCGTTTGACAGGGAGCTTTTGGCCCTACACTTGGCCATCCGTCATTTTCAGTTCTGGTTAGAGGGGCGACGTTTCACCGCTTTTGTGGATCATAAACCGCTAACGTTTGCGATGGCCAAAATTTCAGAACCCTGGTCAGGCCGGCAACAAAGGCAACTAGCCGCAATATCGGAGTTCACGACTGATATTCAGCATGTCGCGGGTAAACACAATGTTGTGGCAGACTGCCTCTCGCGTGCAGTAGCACCACCAAGCCCCATAGGGGCAGACTCTGTAGCCATGGCCGCGGGCCCGGGCAGCGACGCGGGAGCGCGCGCAGCCCCAGTCTGTGTTGGGTTAGATTATGCAGCTATGGCTGCGGAGCAGGTTAACGACGCGGACGTGCGCGCGCTCCAGTCTGGACCAACAGGGTTAAGGCTGGAGCACAGGGTGCAACAAAACGGTATGCCCCCGCTAATCTGCGATGTCTCCACGGGACGGCCCCGCCCTGTGGTGCCAACCGCGTGGCGTCACCGTGTTTTTGACTTGGTCCATTCTCTCGCGCACCCGGGGGTGCGCGCATCGATTAAGTTGGTGGGGGAGAAATTTGTTTGGCCCGGGTTGCGCAAACAGGTCAAGGAATGGGCAGCAGCCTGCGTAGCGTGTCAGCGAGCTAAAATACACAGACACACTAAGGCCCCGTTAGAACCTTTCCACATCCCCGCTAAGCGTTTTGATCACGTGCATATTGACCTGGTCGGGCCGCTTCCGTTATCACACGGGCACACACACCTTTTGACGATGGTAGACCGCACCACGCGCTGGCCAGAGGCGGTTCCTCTGGCATCAACCACAGCGGAAGAAGTTGCGCGAGCATTTTTAGCAGCATGGGTTGCGCGTTTTGGTGTACCGTCGGACATAACGTCCGACAGAGGTCCCCAATTTATTTCCGAGCTGTGGTCATCGACGGCCCGCAGCTTGGGGGTGAAGATTCATCGCACCACCGCGTATAACCCCCAGGCTAATGGTTTATGCGAACGCTTTCACAGGTCATTGAAAGCAGCCCTCAGAGCGTCGCTAACGGATACAAATTGGGTAGACAAACTTCCATGGGTGTTATTAGGGTTGCGTTCTGCACCTAAGGAAGATTTGCACGCTTCCCCGGCTGAATTAGTTTTCGCCCAACCGCTTCGTTTGCCCGGGGAATTTCTTCCTGATAATCCCGCACCTAGTGGCCCCCCCGCTCAGCCGTGGCAGAGCGGCTCAGGAGCAAACACACTTCCTGGCCCAATCCATCACAGTTTCCCACACGTTTTTGTGCCCAAAGCTTTAAAAAATGCAGAGTTCGTTTTTGTTAAACATGACGCCCAGCATCCAAGTTTGCGGCCGTTTTACGACGGACCGTTTCGAGTGCTGGAGACCGGGCAGAAGCATTTTCTGCTAGATCTAGGGGGCAGACGGGAGCTGATTTGCATTAACAGACTCAAACCCGCTTTTGTTCTGGCTGACGAGGAGGTGCAGCTCTCGAGGCCCCCCCGCCGGGGCAGGCCACAGAGGGGACATTCTCCAAAGTCTTCACAGAGAGGTGCTAACGGCTTTAATCCACAGGTGCAGAGAGATGTTGCAGGTGCAGCCAAGCCAGGTTGCAGCAGATTCGGCAGAAGATTAAAACCTAGGCAGTTGGTGGATTGATTAGCGATGTATGGAGTGCTTTGTGTTTTTCTTTTTGTTATGCCATGCAGATTTTGCCTTACTAGACATGTGGGGGGGGTAGTGTGGCCGACACATATTGTGGGCTCACGCTGCCACAGAGACAGGACTGAATGTGTATTGTGGAGTGTCACGTCTGCAAGGACTAAGGACTCAAATCTACAGGAGGTAACAAGGAAGTGTGAGATTTGTCTCTTTGTCCCACAGAAGACGCCCCGGAGGGTATTCCGGTTCATCAAGAAATGAGAGACAATGGTGAAGCTTCAAAGGGATGCTTTGTAACTGTATGTTGACTGAAGACACCATGTGGCTTGAATTCTGATGCTGGAAATGTATAAAAGGGGGTTGAAGTATGATTCTTTCTCTTTCCTGCTTTGAGAATGCTAGAAGCTGCGTTCTGTCAAATAAAGCTGGTTTTATGACTGAAACTCAGCCTCATTATTTGAGCATGCTTCTACAACATCATCATTACCTTTCAATTTAATAAATCTTTGGTGACATATGCAATATGTAATAAAATAATAAAAACAATAATTCACTTGTTTCTTAATATTAATAAACAACTGGGATAAACATTTAAGGGATACAAAACTAATGATGATCACTGGAACATAAGTAAAATCAATTTATAAGGTCATGAAACTTGCACTCCTGTCGATGTAAACACTGATGTGCAGACTGGGAAGCCGCAAGGTTTTCCCAAAATATTTCTTTGCAGGATAGCACTGAGATTTGATCTTTGTGGGAGACGGAGAGAGGCCGGACAATGTGTGTGTGGGGCAACCTTGACTGACCACAGAAGAAAGGACCCCTAAATTGATAAGCATTTTTTGAAGCTAAGTATGACTTCGCATGACATTGTAAATGACAAAGTATAACAATTTAAATGACTCTGACTTTACAAATGTAATGTTTATATGATTTTATACTGCAGGATACATCTGATGTTACCACATTATGGTGTGACAACATCATATTTCAGAAATGTGACAGCAATAAGGAATGTATTTTCGCGATGCTCAACCGTGGCCAAGCTGGGCCTCGGGACTACATTCCACTCCATAATTTACCAAGGAATGTATTGAGGGTATTGAGGTTTCTATTCTTGCGCGAAATCCTGGAGGGGTGTGCGCACATCGCGAGATATAAACACGATGTAAACTGCTGCAGACGTTCACACGACTGCACTTCAACCTTGGCATATGGACCATGGATTCGACATCTAAAGGTAGGATACATTTTATATGCCTAAGATTCTGAAGAACATGTGCCGTGTAATTGCAAGCCTTGTCATGCTTGGTGTATCGTGTAAACACATAAAATATCAGAGCGATTTTGCCGTCATTTACGCACGTGCCTATTATACAGTGCTAGTATACCCTGCTGATATTTCTAGTCTTCTAGTTACCTCCGCCAATGAGGTTATGTGATCATCAGCGTTGGTTTGTCTGTTTGTCTGTCTATTTGTTTGTTAGCAAGATAACTCAAAGTTATGGACGGATTTTCATGAAATTTTCACAGATTGTCAGAAATGGGGTATCCTACAGATGACTAGATTTTGGTGGTGATCCGGATCACCGTCCACAAGAAAACCACCATTACGCAAAATGCCATTTTCGTGAATAACTACTGAACCACTAATCCTATCATTGTCAATCCAATTGCTTGTCATATGTTTTCATGGTCAAGGAATCTGAAAATGTACACACAAACACTGTATGGGGGGAACTGTGGCGCTTGGCGGAGGTCTGCGCTCTCCGAGTGCTTTTCTAGTATTTATAATACATCACATCTGGCCTATTCAAAATTCTATGCAGTGTTAAGATAGTCTTTTGAAAACAAATTTAATGACAAGATAGTCGATTGCAATCCATGGCATACAGCCTCAAAGTCGCCCCACCTCCAATTTGGAAAAAAGTCACACCTCGCATTTTAACGCACTTGTCCTAGGGACCTGATCCAATTGAGCACATTTTTACATGGGGGCATCTACAGGCATTGGCCATTAAAAGTTATATAAATTAAGTCAAAATCTCAAAAGCCGTGGCCAGGGCGCCATGGCGAAGTTTGACTCCTCCCCTTACAAATTCAACCACCTGTAACTCGGCCAAAACTTGTCCGATGTCCACAAAACTTTCCATGAAGGAAAATAGTGCCACCCCGGACGCAATGACCTTAAAATACCTGTAGTCATGTAATTGACTAACACCATACATTCACTCTGTGAAATTGTTTTTGCTGGCTGTTACTTGTGAAATTACAATTTTACTAGTTTTGGAGAGGGTTCAACTTCAACATCAGACTGATTAGGGGACAAAACTAAGTTATGCTTAGAACTGTCTATCACATTCAGCTGTATGAAATCCAAGAAAATACAGCTATAATATTAATTTACATATTTAAATAGCTGATTATACCAGAATTAGGGAGCGCTTAACAATGAGCGCACCTTAGTGATAAGTAAAATTCCTCTATGTGTAAGCATATTTGACAATAAAGTTGATTCTGATTATACCAGGAATAGGCATATACGTATATATATATATATATATATATATATTAAACATGAAATCAACACATTGCAATACACATATATTGTCTATTGACACTGTTGTCAGATACCCGATTGTTATCAGGTGGATAGCAAGCTTGCAGAAATAAATTTTACACTTAAATATTGCAGCCAATATGCTTAGAACACTGATAAAACCTTGGACAACAATATACTGTGAATTTGTAGCAATGGGATAGAGTTATGATAGCACAAAGTAAGCCTACTTACCAGTTCGTTTGGTGGGTTCTCCATGTTGTTTTGATATCTTCGCCTCTCTGGTGTGCAAGGGATTATGGGATACATCAATACCCCGAACAAAATGAGGCATTCCTTGTACAAAATTAAGCCAAATTCTAATTAGGCAAAATGTCCACTTTTCCACTGACTGAAGGAGTGTGACACAACCTTTCACAAGGATTCAACCTGTCTGTGTTCAACTGGATAAACTGATTTTAGTTATCAATGCTAAAGCATATCAAATCTGCACAGACAGCTATTTTGTTTTTCTTAAATGGAATTTGTAAATTAGTTCGAGACGTCACAAAAGAAGCCATGATTATTGAAATTTCATTTTGAAGGAGCTGTACTACCCACAAATTTTCATCTAAATTAACTGTGTATAACACATAAACGTGGTAACACGCTTCCTTCCTGTAAAAGACACTACCCATCAAGCAAATACCCTGAAACTTTGTTGTCTATTCAATTCAACTTTATTTATATAGCGCCATTTCACAACAACAGTCATCTCATAGCACTTTCAACTGTAGGGGAACTCCATGACTGAGCTTTGAGTTGAAAGAAAACTCATTATTGACATGAACAAACTGGAACCTATCAGATAAATAAGATCTAAACCACTGCAACAAAGTTCCATTAAGTCCAACATAGTGTTCTAATCTATCAAGTAGAATATTATGATCGATAGTATCAAAAGCTGCACTAAGGTCTAAAAGGACAAGTACAGAAACAGGTCCATTATCAGATGTAAAGAGGAGGTTGTTAGTGACCTTCACTAAGGCTATTTCAGTACTGTGATGGATTCTAAACCCAGATTAAAACTTTTCAAGTAAACCATTTCCGTGCAGGTGGTCAAATAATTAGGTAGTAACAACTCTTTCTAAGATTCTTGAAATGAAAGGGAGATTAGAGATTGGTCTATAGTTAGCTAAAACTCCTGGATCCAGCGTTGGCTTTTTGAGTAAGGTTTAATTACAGCCGTTTTAAAAGCCTGCGGTACATGGCTTAAAGTTAATGAAGAATTGATTATATGAAGAATAAAGCTGCCAATAAGTGGGAAGACTTCTTTAACCCCTTGCACTCTGGTCAATTTCCCTAAAAACGCCAAAAAATAACGTTCCCAAAGTAAATCAAAAGCTGTTCTTCAACCCTTTGCAGCATCTTCATGGGGTTGGTCTCATTTAAAAGAAAACACTTTGAATTTTTTGGCAAAACAGTCATAATCTCTCTAAGTGCTCCTGCCACTGAGTAACAGTCATCTAAACATACTGAACTTGAAGAAAATAAATTTTGCCTGGGTGTTTTTTTTGGATACAAATGCTTGCAAATAACACACAGCTTCAGATACTGGCTGGAAAATGCAACAGAAATGTAGAACCAAGTGTTATCCAGCGGAGGTCAAAATTTTGTAACAATACCACAAAAAATGAATATATTACACAGCTTTTTTCTTAGGTTGTTCCCAGGCATTTTTGAACTGTGCCAAATTGTGCCAAATGGCACAGTTTGGAAAAACGTCTGTAACTTTTGAATGATTCAATATAGAAGCTTCATCTTGGGCTCTAATGAAAGGTGAAGGGCTGTGGTGTGTGTGTGTGTGTTGGGGGGGTTATTTATTCATGAATGAATGAATGAATGAATGAACAAACAAGCCCCCACACACAAAGAAGCATGCCACATAAAAAATGTGTGGCTTTTTTTTACAAGAAAAAATAACCTACAGTGCAATAAAAATTATACTAAAATATCTGTAATGTAGAAGATAACAACTCCCCTTCCCCTCCCCCCCCCCCGCTACAGAGGACGGACATCGTCCATCGACACATGACGGGCGCCGCGGTCTACTACGCCCAGTTGTACTAAAATATCTGCAATAATATCTGCAATCCGCTACAGAAGAGTAGCGGGGCAGGGGGCGTTTGCGGGGGGGGGGGTGTCTGAACGTGGCGCATGGACTGGACATGGTCCGTGCACCGACCGGACCGGAGCCGTTATGTTGTGATAACGCACAGTTGTAATTTACCGATCGGTCAAAAGTCATTTGGATTACAATTTTCAGGGATAAAGAATAATTTAGCTTATAACACTTACCTGTCCACAACAGCAGTGTCGCTGGCGAACTTCTCTTCCTCATTGTCAGACGAACGTTACGGACTCATGGTTCTGGTCACGCAACCCGGTCAAACCATAATTCCATTATTGCGGTTTTGCGCTTCCATGATTGCGGTTTTGGCAAACATTTTTTCAAAACAAATAAGAACAGTAGTAAGAAAAAAAGACTGGCGAACACCTGTGTGTCACCCAGCCTTACACAAAACAGCTTTCGAACTTCTGTGCTTCAATTGGCTGGCTGTATTTGCAGCCGTTGGTAGGCTGGTCCTTCTTGCTAGGTTTTCAGCCATTGGTTCTTCAAGGTTTCAGAAACCTAATTCAAGCCTCTTATTAGTCGAATGAGAGGTCAATCACATCTAAACCAATCAAAGCACTCCTTTGGCTTTCTGTTCGCGGCGGTGTCTGTAGTGGAAGAACGGAAATGCAGGGTTTTTTTTCTTCAGTGGGCCCTAGGACGCACAGTGTGCGTACTAGGGCGCCTTCGTGCGCTCTAGGATGCAGAGACGTGTCCGCCCGCGGTACACCGGAGTGCAAGAGGTTAAATAACCTGGTAGGAATAGGGTCTAAAAGACAAGTTGAAGGCTTGGATGAGGAAATTTTGTCTAACTCTAAAAGGTCAATTGGAGTAAACTCACCAAGACAGATATTAATTGAAGGAGTTGTAGTAGTTACTGTATTTAAGTTGACGGGGGAAGAATCTGATTGATTTTATCTCTGATGGATGAAATTTTATTATTGAAAAAGTTCATAAAGTCATTAGTAAGCTCTAAGGGAATGCTAGGATTGACAGAGTCCTGACTCTTTGTCAACCTGGCTACAGTGCTGAAAAGAAACCTGGGATTATTCTTGTTCTCTTCTATTAATGCAGAATAATAACTTGTTCTAATTTTTCTAAGAGATTTTTTAATAAATTAAAAGATGATTTCTCCAAGCTAAATAGATTTCATCTTAATTAGTGGAGCGCCATTTTCTTTCTAATTGACGAGTCTTCAGTTTTAAGCTACGAGTTTCTGTGTTGAACCAAGGAGTTAGAAATCTCTGATTAGACTTTTTCTTTTTTAGGGGGCCACCAAGTCTGGAGTCTGATGCAGAGAAGCTATAACACTGTCTACCATGCTATCAATTACAGAAGAAGCAAACTGGCTATAGCTTATTTCCGTTGTGTTGACACATGGCATAGAGGAAACAATCTGCATAAATTTGGTAACAATATCATCTGAGAGGCATCTACTGTAGTAATATTTTTCTTTAGGAGCCAAATAGTCAGAAATAGTAAAATCAAAGGTTAACACACAATGGCCTGACAGTACAGGGTTATGAAGAGACACTACCAGATTTTCTATTTCTATGCCATATGTCAGAACAAGGTTCAACGTACAGTGGAGATAATGGGTAGAATTTCCTACTTTTTGAGAAAACCCCATCGAGTCTAATATTGAATTAAATGCCACATTAAGACAATCACTATCTACATCTACATGTATATTAAAGTCCCCTACTATAATTGTTCTATCTGATTTCAGCACTAAATCAGCTAAGAATTCGGCAAATTCAGATAAAAATTCTGAGTAGGTTGATGGAGGACGATAAACTATGGCAAATAAAATTGGGTTTAGCCTAAAACTGCTAAAGTGCCCAATACTGAGGACCAGGCCCTCAATGGAATTATATCATGTTTTTGCTTTACATTAATTGTTTGGAATGGTAAATTGTTGCTACTCCTCCTCCACGACCAGAACTTTTGGGATTTTGACAGTTTAAATAACCAGAGGGAGTTGATTCATTTAAACCAACAATATAACATAATCCTCTAGCCCTAGCCAAGTTTCTGTAAGGGATATTAAATCAATTTGATGATCAATTAACAGATCATGGACTAGCAGAGACTTGGGAGTTAGAGACCTAATATTTAATAAACCACATTTAATTTTAAATTAAATTAAGTGCATCTCTATGCATCAAAAAGGGGGTATTAAATAAATTAATTAGCAAAAATAATAAGCAATCTTCAGAAAAATAGATAATACATAAAAATTATCAATAGATGATCAATAATGAAGAGAAAAATACAAATGAAACTGCTTGGTAATGAAATCACAACATTCAATAGGAGAAGTTAAGTTACATCAATAAATTTCCAGATATTTAAGGAAATATCTGTAGATTATTGTAAAGGAAATATCATGTCTATAAGGAACAAGGTAAACTGATAAGGAAGAAAACCATGCAAATTTATGAGAAAAGTTCCAAATGTCTGAGGAAAGTCCAACTAGTGCTGAATTTATATTTACTGTGGGACTTGATTTAGAATCTACTACAAAGACAATATAGATTTTTACATTTATTAAAATTGCTTTACAAAAAATTGAGTGGGTACTGGCACAAGTCCCACTATATCAAGTGTCCAGTGCCTTCAGGAACTTGGACATTGGCAGAAGTTCATGATTCATTACCTTCGTAATGCTAAAATTCTAATCGGATGCAAAAAGATACAAAAAGACATATGATAACATAAACATACACTTCATAAAATTTTTGAAATTTAAAAGGACTCAGAAAACAGGGGAAAATACAGTCAACATGGACAAAGAACTGTAAGGTGTGGATAAGACTGCTTGGAACTCCAGAAGAAGCTAAAGTTATGATTAGAGAAATGGAGGAATTAGATAAATTTAAAACCTTAGTTCTGATGTATGAATAATAGTGCAGTAAGTTTATGAATGGAGATTTTTGTGTTCTTTTTTCCTTTGTGTTTCTTCTTTTCCTTTCCTTTTCCTCATTTAATAATGGACGTGTATTAGGGCAAATTGAAGTTGAAACCTTTGTCAATACTGAACAGCAACCACAAGACATTTTAGGAGATAGTGACCCAGACAATAACTATTTTAATCATATTAACAATAAGTGTGCTTATTATGATCAACAATTAAATGGAATTATGAATTTGGATCAGACATTGCTACTATTAATATGTATTATTGTCAGTCTCTATGCAAACTTGGATAGCATTAAGGAGTATTTAAATCAATTTAACACCCCATTTAGGATTAATGCAATAAGTGAAACATGGATTAATGAAGAAAAAGATGTAAATTTTGAACTATATGGATATGAGATGTACACACAAAATAGGAAATGTAAAAGTGGTGGTGGTGTAGCACTGTATGTTAATAGAAAATTAAAAAGTGGAAAAAGTGGACACCCTTTTTACTGACCTTCAGTGAAGCCTCCATAAATATATGATAAAACACAGCTGCATAACTTTGAGACATAACTTGGAGACATCATAAGATAAAGGCATAGGGCTTTAAGGCCATCAAAGCAGTTTACTCCCAGGAGAGGAGAAAAGAGGGGGTGGTGGAGTGAGAGCATGAAGCCCTTTAGCCAGTCAGTGTGACATAAAATTTCATCTTGGAACACAAAATATAACAGACATATCAAACAGGTTGTTAATATAGCATATTAAACAGTTCATATATGGATAAAAGTTAGTCACATATTGTAACACACCCACACACACACTTATAAAACATGTGATCTCAACAGATAAATGCATAATTAGTGAATTTCTATTACCATGTAATACTTGATGATAAAAGTAGATGGAAATCACACGTCAGATAAATACAAAACAAAGTTGCAAAAATTATTGCAATCATGAATAAAATTAAGACAAATCACTTTTTATCTTGTATTGCTCATTGGTACTTCCATACTTGACCTATTGTATAGAGGCTGGGGTAACAATTATAAAAGTACACGTAATTCATTGCTAATATTACAAAAAGGGCAGTCCATGTTATATACAAAGTCGGTTATCTTAAACATACTAATTTATTGTTTACACATTTAAAATAATTGAAATTGTGGGATCTGGTTGATTACTATATAGCACAATTAATGTTTAGAAAAAAGAGAAAGAAAAAACCTTTTGTATAATCAATCAACTTACTAAAATAGTTATAAAATCCATATGTTGCATATTTTTAATAAAATTATTATAAAGTATAGCTTAAATTTTAGAAAAATGAAAAGCTTTATAAGAGCTAAAAGCTCAATAAAGCTTAATCTGACATTGATAATCTTGTAGGTAGTTGGTTTGATAATATATTTGGCAAATGAGGAAAAATAATTCAAGGAGCCCTTATAAGTGTTATTAGTTTATTGATCTTTGTTTTTGTGGATGTTGTTGTATTCCCATGATTAAAAGAATTAAAAAAAACAATAAAAAATAAAAGATCTATTTTAGTGGCCTTCTCTTCCAAGGATCCGCCTCCATATCAAGGGGTCCAGGAAGCTGCCCACCTGCTCTCCTATTGCCAGGACAATGATGAGGTTGTGCCAGGACTGAACTTGGATGGGAACCTAGAAGACGCCGAGGAGATAGTTTAGGGTCTGCAATAGGGTCTACAATGCACATTCACATGGTGTTAGAGTTTGCTCTGCTGTGCTTCTTGCCTACAGGTTTCCTTTGTGATAAATGATTAATGAAAGAATAGATGCATGTATATGAATGTATTCATATATGCATCTTCACATATATTGATGTATATGCATAGATGAAGATAGCTTGGTTTTGAATATATTTTACACATATGGAATTGTTAGCTATATCGACTCATAATGTCTGCACCACACCCTATGTCCTCTGGAGAAATGGCGACCTGATGGGGAGGCAGGTCCATGTAACTGCTGAAAAGGGGACATCACGCACATATAGAACTTTAGAAACACTACATACAGAGGATAGAATCGGGTTATGAGATGGGTTTAGACCCATCTCAACAGGGGGAGATGCAAAAACGTAAGTTTAGGTTACTAGGATATAGATAGATGGATGGATAGATAGTGAGGTGCCCTAATAGGACACCTCAACAGGGGGTATTGTCGGTAAAATGACATGATTGCTCTGTCTTTTTCACACTTCATCTGCTTGCTTCACACGCTACACTGCAGAGTTTAGTTTACACCCTATAATTCATTCGCTGAAACCAGTCAGAATCAGTTCTGCACACAGCCGAACTGACACATAAGATGAAATGTACTGACACAATGAGGGGAAAAACCCCTCCCTCTTGCACGAGGGAGTGGTTAAACTTTATAAAAACTATAGGGCTCACTTTTTGGGTAGCACTCTCTTGGGGAATTGCCTAAAGAGTTGTGTCCCAGCGCTGCTTGTATCCATATCTCACTTTCAGTAAAATAAGTGAAAGTATACTTCATCTCTCAGTCTGGTTATTTGGCCTTCGTATAAAAGAACTGGGGGTTAAGGCATTTTAGACGCAACAGAACCCACCATCGGAACTGCATGAAGACTAGGGATGGAGTTATTTGACAGGTGAGTTTTGTCAGGCAAGTTCTAGTTTAGTGGGATCATGTACTTGCCCTGATATAGTTTGGTTTTGTGAGGCACCATACATGTGATGCCAACGATTTCGTACGTAGAAAAAAGGTGAGAAACAAACACACCTGGAGTTTGCTCAGGACTTAACTGAGCAAACGCTGGTGTGCTGCTTTAAACATAACCACATTTGAACATCTTTGTGATATAATTGTTTTAGAGCATTTAAAAAAATTCCACATTTATTAATGAGCATAAAGTAATGACTGCCGCTGAAGCTGCTGTTCTTGCTGATGATTATATGCTGACGCATAAACGCAGGTTTGGGGAAATGTGCACAGGTGCCGAAACATCCGCTGGTAATTTTTTTGCACAAAAAAAAAATCAGAAATTAAGGAGCGTAGCATAAAGATCCCTGATAATGCTTGCAGTTATAGTCACAAAAAGGGTCATTGGAAATCTGACTGTTATGCTTTGAAAGCCAGATTTAACCAGCGTGGTGGTGGGGTACAGCCAAAAGGTGCATGTTTAGCGGTGTCTGCATGACAGTTGCCCTTTTTAGATCTGAAAGGACAAGTAGATAATTGTCTACCTGATGATTTGAAGTCATTCCAGCCATTTGTGTCTGAGGGATTTGTCTCTTTGAAGCGCGGTAAAAATGCCAGATAAAATACTTCGTGATACTGCAGCTTTTGATTCGTTCATTCAGGCTTCGGTGTTGCCGTTTTCATCAGACAGTGATACTGGGTACTCTGTTCCTGTTTATAGGGATGGGAATGGAAGTACTGCATGTTCCCCTGCATCATGTCATTTTGTATTCGAGTTTCTTTGCAGGCAAAGTGACTGTTGGTCTGCAGCCAGAGTTGCCGATTGAAGGGATGACTTTGATTTTGGGAAATGGAATAGAAGGTGAACATGTGCAGGTGAATGATTTGCTGCCACCTCCCCTTGTTGTTTCACCTGTACCATTGGTAAGTAGGCAGCCTGATATACAAGAGGTAAATTTCCCCGGAGTTTTTACAACGTGCGTGGTCACATGCGCTATGATGCGCGCTGCTGGAGAAAATGTGGTTGTTCCTGGTGAAATAAAAGATGTTCACATGTGTGGAGTTTTTCTTTATCAGATTTGGCACTGTCAGCTTCTAAAGAGGAACTGATGGCTGTGCAGCAGGCTGATGGTATCTTAAAAAAATCTGTTTGAGCAGGTGCTTCCCATGAGTGAAGAATTGAGTAACTCTCGTGGATATTTTATACTGGATTTGTTGCTGGTTAGAAAATGGGTACCTCATGGTGACAGTTTTGTGGGTGAACCTTGTGTACCTGATCGTCTTACCTGAAAAATTTTGCCAGTTTGTGTTAAAGCTGGCTCATGATGATTCTGATCACTGGGGCATCAGAAAGACTTACGATCGTGTCTTATGGCATTTCTCGGATGAAAAGAGATGTAGCTGCATATATCAGAACTTGTCACACTTGTCAGTTAACAGGTAAACCTAACTAACCTGCACTTATATAGCGCTTTTCTAGTCACAAAGACCACTCAAAGCGCTTTCATTAATACTAACCCTCTATTCTAAGGGCCTATAGGAAACAGATATCTAGGGACAATTTAGAACAGCCAATTAACCTAACATGCATGTCTTTGGCATGTGGGAGGAAACCGGAGAAATCCCGGAGTAAACCCACGCAACACGGGGAGAACATGCAAACTCCACACAGATCACTGTTGGTCGGGGGCTGGGATCGAACCCACGATCCCACGATCCCCACAATCCCCCGGCCAAGGGTAAACTGTGCTGCCGCAGTGCTAACCACTGCGCCACCGTGCAGCCACGGTGCCACCTAACCAGCATGCGCATCAGTTCCACTCTGTCCCATTCCAGTCATTAGCTAGATATTCCAACATTTATTCATTGATTGTGTGGAACTGTTGCCTCGGTCTACATCTGGCTCAAATTATCTTCTTACTGTTATGCGCCAAAGCACTCGTTATCCCACTGCAT
The DNA here is from genome assembly GCA_020510985.1 of Pholidichthys leucotaenia. Classification (NCBI taxonomy): domain Eukaryota; kingdom Metazoa; phylum Chordata; class Actinopteri; order Cichliformes; family Pholidichthyidae; genus Pholidichthys; species Pholidichthys leucotaenia. The sequence continues at coordinate 179,013,679 of CM035848.1, forward strand.
ATCCTTTGTGCACAATAACTACTAAATCTGTAGTGCGTGCTCTCTCCCAGTTTATGTTGATCTGTGGTATTCCAAAAATAATTTAATCTGACCAAGGTTTGAATTTCTCATCTTTTTGAGCAGGTTTTGAAGCAGTTGCAGATAAAACACAACAAAGCATCTGCCTACCATGTGGAGAGTTGAGGTGCTTTGGAGCGCTTCCATCTCACTTTGAAGTCACTGCTCTGGGCCCACTGTATTGAGATAGGGGGAAAACTGGGAGGAAGGGTTGCCATGGTTAATGTTGGCAGTTAGGGAAGTTACACAGGAAAGCACGGGTTTTAGTGCGAATGACTTAGTTTTTGGCCATAAGGTAGGGACTGATGACATTGTATGACCAGTGTGAGGAGCAGAACCACCGCAGAATCTCATTGATGATATTAATGGTTTTAGACATAGATTGTATGCAGCTGAGGTGTTGGCAAAATAAAATTTGGTTTCTGTTCAAAATAAAATGAAAGGTTTTTGATGAGAGGGTGGAGCACTGAGTTTTTGAGGTGGGGGACCAAGTGTTGACTTTGTTGCCTGTTGTAAGTTCTCCATTTGAGGATAAGTTTTCAGGTCCACACAAAGTAATTAAAAAGCTCTCTGAACAGAATTATGTCATTGCCACTCCTGAGCATAGGACATTGATGGAAGTTGTGCCATGTAAAATTGGTAAAACCATACTATTGTTGTGAAGGTTCTGATTCTCCCAGTGAAAAACTATACTGTATGCCGCATGCCCGGCGGGGAGGGTGTCTGCAGTATCTGTTCCACAGTCTGTAGGGGTTGATGCAGAGGATTATTGTCCTTGTCTGGATTCAGCTGTGTTACAGGGCCGGTTAAAGAACTCTGAGACACTGTGTAAACTAGACAGGTTGTTTGGTCATCTGCCAGAGTCACAGGAGACAAACCTGCTTGACACCATTATGGAGTTCCTTTGTTTGTTTGGTGACGTTCCAACTCAGACACATGTAATTGAACATGACATTGATGTGGGGGGAGGGGGCTCAACCTATTAGACAGCACTTTTATCTGGTCAACCCAGGGAAACGTAAATATCTGGATGCTGAAGTCACATATATGTTAGATCATGGAATTGCAGAGCAATCCTCTTCCAGCTGGGCTTCCCCATGCATCATGGTTCCAAAGCCAGACAACACATCGGTTTTGTACTGACTTCAGAAAAGTAAATGTAGTAACAGAAATTGGGGGCTCGTCAAGGATATGACACCTGCACCACTTCTTTAAGGAGGGAGGTGTTACGCACCCCTCCATAGGGAATTAGTCAGTGGTGCAGTCCTTGACATCTTAGAGTACACCTCTGTTACCAGCCGAGAGCTAGTGAGGAATTCCTCTTTGGCTCAGTGGTAGAGTAATAGGTTTCAGATCATGGTGTGATGGGTTCCAATCGCTGCCTGGGATATTAGGTGTATGTCTACCTTGCCTGAGGGCGAAAGTGACTTGGATCTGTCCACTTTGTCTGAGAATCAAAATGGACTTGGTGATCCCAGACTGAAATAGGCAATTCTGACCTTGGCCCAGAAAGTGGGTCGTAACAATGGCTTCCTAAATTCTGATGGATTTCTGCTGGTTTCTTGGCTTTCTATGCCTTTTTGCACCTCTTTTTCTTCATGTGTTGAATACTCATCTCCTGTGTCATTCTACTTTATTAAATATAACTTGTTTTGTGAACACAGTTGCCTTGATTTCTTTGCATCTATGGATTACTTGTGTTGTTAATGATATCTGGTTTAAAATCTCAGGTCAATGGGTCCATCAGAAATATGTTTAATGAGAAAAATGTTGACGTGTTCAATACTTATTTTCCCCACTGTACTTGTCTGAAATCAACAGCATACAGCCAACAGTTTTTCCTCACAATCTGTAAATTAAAAAAAGAAAAAAAATGTAAAAGGGGTTCAGATGAGTGAAGAGAGGAGAGAAGATTGTCTGACAGTGATGTAGAGGTGAGCTTTTATTTTAAGGATGTTTTCAGGTTTTTGTCTGCAGGATAACTGCTAGTTTGTTACCTGATGTTTTTAATGGGGTTTTGGACAGTGAAGTGCAGACTATCAATACCACGCTTTTTTTTAAAATTATTATTATAACCAACATTTAGCTCAGTGGAAGAAGGTATTTTTAAAACTTTTCCCCCCCACTCTGCTGTAATTATTTCTAATTGGATTAATCTGCACCAAATAACTTTTAAAATTATATTATTTAGAAAGCTATTTAAAATTCCTTGAAAAAAATCCAAAATAAAGAAGAATATCAGGCAACTAATCCACCAGTTGTCAAATTGAGAGTCTGGAGAACAGATGAAGGATACAAATTTATATTAACCTGTTGAACTCCGGGATTCCGTGGGCGGTCATGTCTCTGCGTCATAGTGCGTCTCAGTGCGCACTAAAAAAAAAAAAGCTGTATTTCCGTTCTTCCAGTACAGACACAGCCGCGAACAGAAAGCCAAAGGAGTGTTTGATTGGTTTAGATTTGATTGACATCTAATTCGACTAATAAGAGCCTTGAATTGGGTTTCTGAAACCTTGAAGAACCAATGACTGAAAACCTAGCAAGAAGGACCTGCCTACCAACGACCGTGAATACAATGAGCCAGTTGAAGCAGAGAAGCTCGACGATTGAAACGCGTGCATCCCCGTGCGTAAAATCTTTTTTGCCTAAGCCGCTGGGTGACTTACATTGAGGCTTGTGTGTAACGTTAGCGTTAGCCACTCTCAGCCATTAGCCAGTCTTTTTTTTATTACTACTGTTCTTATTTGTTTTGAAAAATGGTTTGCAAAAACCGCAAGCATGGAAACGGTTTGACCGGGTCGGGTGACCAGAACCACGAGTCCGTAACAACCGGACCAGCTTCATGTTCATCTGACAATGAGAAACAGATGTTCGCCAACGACACTGCTGTTGTGGACAGGTAAGTGTTATAAGCGAAATTATTCTTTATCAAAGAAAATAGTAATAAAAATGACTTTTGACCGATCGGTAATTACAACGGTCCGTCATGGCCACAAGTTTTTTTGTGCACCGAGCTCCTCTGTAGCGGGGGTGGGGGGTGGGGGGGAGTTGTTATCCTCTACATTGCAGATATTTTAGTATAATTTTTATTGCACTGTAGGTTATTTTTTCTTGTAATAAAAGGCCACACATTTTTTACGTGGCATGTTTCTTTGTGTGTGGGGGGCTTGTTTGTTCATTCATTCATTCATTCATCCATTCATTCATTCATTCATGAATGAACAAACAACCCCCCCCCCCACACACACACAGCCCTGAGTGTCACCTTTCATTACAGCCCAAGATGAAGCTTCTATGTTGAAGCATTCAAAAGTTATAGACGTTTTTCGGCACAGTTCAAAAACGCCTGGGAACAACCTGAGAAAAAAGCTGTGTAATATATTCATTTTTTGTGGTATTGTTACAAAATTTTGACCTCAGCTTGATAACACTTGGTTCTACATTTCTGTTGCATTTTCCAGCCAGTATCTGACAGCTGTCTGTTATTTGCAAGCATTTGTGTCTAAAAAAACACCCAGGCGAACTTTATTTTCTTCAAATTCAGTACGTTTAGATGACTGTTACTCAGTGGCAGGAGCCCTTAGAGAGATTATGACTGTTTTGCCAAAAAATTCAAAGTGTTTTCTTTTAAATGAGACCAACCCCATGAAGATGCTGCAAAGGGTTGAAGAACAGCTTTTGATTTACTTTGGGTATTTTATTTTTAGGCGTTTTTAGGGAAATTGACCAGAGTTCAACAGGTTAATACATTTGAATAAGGAGCATTATGAGGAAAAAAAGGATGAAAAGTAGCTTCTTCTTCACCATCACTGCTAAATACATTCTGAGTGATGTAAACGTAAAAGCCCTCTACAGTGATTCAGTTTTAAGAATGAATGTGTCTGTTTTGTGCTTTTATTATGAAACACTGTCAACTGGATATACTTATCTGAAATCACAGCCGACAGTTTTTCCTCACAATTTGTAAAGAAAAAAGAAAAAAGAGAGGAGAGAAGATTCTGTGACAGTGATGGAGAGGTGAGCCTTTTATTTTAAGGATGTTTTCAGCTTTTTCTCTTAGGGATAACTGGTAGTTATCTGTGGGGTTTTGGACAGTGAATTATATGTGCAGATTGTCTATTAGTGCCAAGCATTTAAAAAATATTATAATCAATATTTAGCTCAGCGGAAGAAGATATTTTTAAAACATTTTCCACTCCGTTGTATCCATCTCCAGCTTCTTCCGCTTAATCCTTTTCGGGTCACAGGGGGGACTGGAGCCTCATTAGTTAGCATTAGTTGGTTTAAGTTATTTATAAGTTATGGAAATATTTTGTATAAGTTACTAATACGTTATGTATATGTCCAACTCGTTATGAATATGTGATGCATACAGCCCAAAGTGAAAATTTTGGCATATGCCAGCATTTTAGACCAATTTTTATATGTTTGACAAATGCTGCCTAAATCGTGAAGGTGTGACAGGGCCTTAAGAACTATGCAAGATTTTGGCCATAAGTATGCCTCAAGAACCCCTTAAGTTGTTCTTGAGGCATACTTACAGTGGTTGTAGGAAATGCTGTACAATTACCCATTTGTATGGTTATTTGCACAGCATGCATAAGGTGCAAGTATGTAATTTCTGCAAAATTTGTGCCGACAAAATGTGCCGAAACCATAAGCTCTTCCTACCAACAACTAGAGTGTTGTGAGTTGCACAAAAATTTTCATAAGATGGCAATAAGTATGCCGTAGGAAGATCCCATGGCACCCTTACAAAGAACGTAAGAACTCTAGGGCCATTGTATGACAGAAAAGCACCTCATTTCTCAAGAATGCCTCAAGTTGCTCTTGCGAACTGAATGGCAGCCATAAGAAACTACTCCCCCTCCACGAATGTCTGGGAACTCCAAAATTCGTAGGAACTGGGAGATTCTTACCAACCCATCGTTTGCAAGAATCTTTGTGACTGTAGCTAACAGTGCAAATATCACTTCTTTTTCTAAAGGGCAGCTCAGTGGCACAGTGGTTAGCACAGTGGCAGCACAGTAAGAAGGTCACAGGCTCGAATTCACCCCTGACCATCGTGGGTTCGATCCCACCATCGGTGACCTTTCTGTGTGGTGTTTGCATGTTCTCCCCATGTCTGTGTGGGTTTACCCTGGGTAGAATCAGAATCAGAATCAGGTTTATTGCCATTGTTCATGTAGTACACAAACTAGGAATTTGTCTCGGTACAATGCTGCAACATTAAACATGATAAGATAAGAGAAATAAACTATACATGTAATAAAGTGTAGGATAAGATTAAGTGATACTGGTCAACAGTTAAAATATATATTAGCCAGCAGCAGATACTGTGGAGAACTATATAGTGCAGTCGGTAATGCAGGAAGAAAACAGTGATGATTGACATGAGTCTGGTTGAGCTGCTGTACATGGTGCACGAGAGTCAATAAGTCACTTAGTGTTCAGCAGTCTAATGGCAGAGGGGAAGAAGCTGTTCATGTGACGGGAGGTTTTAGTCTGGATGGACCGAAGTCTTCTACCAGAGGGGAGGGGGCAAACAGTACGTGACCAGGGTGTGAGGGATCGGCTATGATCCGGCCAGCACGCCTCCGGGTCCTGGAGATGTACAGATCCTGGAGAGATGGGAGCTTGCAGCCGATCACCTTCTCAGCAGTGCGCACGACGCGCTGCAGCCTTAGTCTGTCCCTGGCAGTGGCTCCTGCGTACCACACGGTTATGGAGGTGGTGAGGATGGACTCGATGATGGCTGTGTAGAACTGCACTAACATCTTGGTGGGTAGCTTGAGCTTCCTCAGCTGCCGCAGGAAGAACATCCTCTGCTGGGCTTTTTTGATGAGTGAGCTGATGGTCAGCTCCCATTTGAGGTCCCTGGTGATGGTAGTGCCTAGGAAGCGGAAGGAATCAGCAGTGGTGATGGGAGAGCCTGAGAGGGTGAGGGGGGGCAGAGGAGTAGTGACTTTCCTGAAGTCACTACTCCTACACACTGAAGACTTTCCTGGGTAGTCTGGTTTCCTCCCACAGGCCAAAAAACATGGAAGTTTGGTTAATTGAAGACTCTAAAGTGGCCCTAGGTGTGAATGTATGCATGAATGGTGAAGGGTTTGGCCCCGTATTGTGGCTGCCTCATCCATCAAGGTGGATGCTCTAAATTTCCCTCTGGGGATCAATAAAAGTATACAAAATGCAAAAACAAAGCATTCTCAGTAGGGGCCATCAATGTGTATGGACTGACACATTAGAAATTAGAAAGATGGCTGCTGAACACACACGCAGACTGGCAGGCTCTGCATGTGCTTCTCTTAAATCTCCTTTTAAATCTCCTCAACCTGTATCTTTTAGACCTACTTTATTCACCAAACGGACTCAACTACCACCGGAACATTGGATAGTTGGTGTCGTTTTAACTATCTGTCTAATTTTACTATCAGTGTGGCAGCACCTCACAATGAGAACCACAATGGTTTGGTCACTCAACATCTGCTTTACTCCACATTTCTGGACAATGGCCGTGCCCGGGTGCTTCCTGTAGAATGGGTACAAGTAAGCCCTGGAAGGACAGCTTCAGAGTCTATCTGCCTAGCAGCAATGATATTATTTGCAGGAGAAATGGAGGCAAACCCAGGCCCATAGCCTTTGGACAATGGAAACCCAGTTGGGCCGGCGCAGCTAGCCCAACAACCACTGCTAAACTGGTGAACCTGACCACCACAGCACACCACAGCAAACAAACTGGAATCCTGGATACCGCAGCCAGAATGACAATTTCAGCTAATTTGGCCAACCTGGCCCCTGCAGCCAGCACAGCAGCTAAAGTGGCTAACTCGTCAGCCACAGTTAAAAATGTTTACAATGGAATCCACAGCACATGGTCCCCCAAAACACCAGCACAATAACAGTGACTGTTTCGGCAGACCCACGCTGACAGCATGGCATCCGGTAAGCTGAGGACGGCACCAACCCAGGCATCTGGGATGTTGGTGCTCCAGCGGCGTATCTGATGGGGTGGGCCTGCCAGCCAGAGTTGGGATGACAAATTGTGGCCCAACGGTGAGGTGATGGCACCAACATGGTCCCCCTGGGCACCAGTACAGGGAGGCTTTTCCAGTAGGGGATGTCCATCAAATGGAGCCGTGCTAATGGCTTGGAGCCCGATGGCTGGATGTCGGTTTTGGCCCTTTTTCCCCGGATGCCAATGCAGCGGTGGATCTTTTGCCATTGGATGTTTGCCAGGCCAAGCCGTGTCGACGAGTCATGGCCCAGCGGCTGGCTGTTGACGTCCCGGCCTCTCTAGACACGATACAGCAGCGGCCCATCCAAAGGAAGCTGTTGTCGATCAGATGGCCAAAGACACTGGTGATATTAACAAAGGGAAGTTTTCCCCAGACATGGGTGCGGTGGCGACTCACCTGAATGGAAATGGCGTCAGTGGAGTTGCCCGGGATGCCGGTGGGATTGATGCAGGAAAAAATTTTTACAACAAGAATCAAACTGCATAAGCCTGGTGAGACTGTGTAATATCATCTTGTTTTGGCTATCCATCCATCTTCTACCGCTTTTCCGGAGGTCCGGGTCGCGGAGGCAGCAGTTCAAGCAGAGAAGCCCAGACTTCCCTCTCCCCAGCCACCTGCTCCAGCTCTTCAGAGAGGATACCAAGGCGTTCCCAGACCAGCTGGGAGACATAGTCTCTCCACCGAGTCCTGGGTCTGCCCCGGGGTCTCCTCCCAGTGGGACGTGCCTGAAACACCTCAAGTGGGAGGCATCCAGGAGGCATCCTAATCAGATGCCCATACCACCTCAACTGACTCCTTTCAATGTGGAGGAGCAGCGGTTCTACTCTGAGCCTCTCCCGGATGACTGAGCTCCTCACCCTATCTCTGAGGGTGAGTCCAGCAATCCTACGGAGAAAGCTAATTTCAGACACTTGTATCCGCAATCTTGTTCTTTCGGTCATTACCCAAAGCTCGTGACCATAGGTGAGAGTAGGAACGTAGATTGAATGGTAAATCGACAGCTTTGCCTTAGAACTAAGCTCCCTCTTCACCACAGCAGACCAGTACAACGTCCGCATCACTGCAGATGCTGCTCCAATCTGTCTGTTAATCTCTCGCTCCATTTTTCTCTCACTCGTGAACAAGACCCCAAGATACTTAAACTCCTCCACTTGGGGCAGGAGCCTGTCCCCAACCCAGAGAGGACAATCCACCTTTTTCCGGCTGAGGACCATGGACTCAGACTTGGAGGTGCTGATTCTCATCCCAGCCGCTTCACACTCAGCGGCAAACCGTCCCAGCAAGAGCTGTAGGTCATTGCTGGATGAAGCCAACAGGACTACATCATCTGCAAACAACAGAGATGAGATCCTGTGTTCACCAAGCATAACACCCCCCATTCCCTGGCTGCGCCTAGAAATCCTGTCCATAAAAATTATGAACAGGATCGTGACAAAGGGCAGCCCTGACGGAGTCCAACTCTCACTGGGAATGACTCCGACCGAGTGTTGGCAATATGAACCAAACTCACAATGGTCGTACAGAGACCGAATAGCTCGTAACAACAAGCCCAATACCCCATACTCCCGAAGCACCCCCCACAAAAAAAACATGAGGGGCATGGTCAAATGCCTTCTCCAAGTCCACAAAACACATGTAAGCTGGTTGGGCAAACTCCCACGAACCCTCAAGAATTCTCGAGAGGGTAAAGAGCTGGTCCGATGTGCCACGGCCAGGACGAAAACCACATTGCTCCTCCTGAATCCGAGGTTCGACCAACGGTCGGACTCACCCCTCCAGTACCTTGGCATAGACCTTCCCAGGGAGGCTGAGGAGTGTGATCCCTCTAAAGTTGGAGCACACCATCTGGTCCCCTTTCTTTTAAGAGAGGAACCACCACCCCGGTTTGCTATGCCAAAGGCACTGCCCCCGACCTCCACGCAATGTTGCAGAGGCGTGTCAACCATGACAGCCCAACAACATCCAGGGCTTTGAGGTACTCAGGGCAAATCTCGTCCACCCCCGGGGCCTGGCCAACAAGGAGATTTTTAACCACCTTGGCGATCTCAGCCCCTGTGATAGGCAAGTCGTCCCTCTTGTCCCCAAACCCTGCTTCCTCTGTGGAAGGCGAATCAGTGGGATTGAGGAGATCCTCGAAGTATTCCTTCCACTGCCCGATGATATCCCCTGTCGAAGTCAACAGTGTCCCATCCGCACCATACACAGTGTGGATAGGGAGCTGCTTTCCCCTCCTGAGCCGCCGGACAGTTTGCCAGAATCTCTTTGAGGCCGACCGAAAGTCTTGTTCCATGGCCTCACCGAACTCCTCCCATACCCTGGTTTTTGCTTCGGCAACCACCCGAGCTGCACTCCGCTTGGCCTGCCGGTACACCTCAGCTGCTTTGGGAGTCCCACAAGCCAACCAAGCTTGATAGGACTCCTTCTTCAGCTTAATGGACCCCCTCACCACTGGTGTCCACCACTTGGTTGGGGGGTTGCCACCACGAGATGCACCGACCACCTTGTGGCTGCAGCTCTCAGCCACCGCTTCAACAACAGAGGTGGAGAACATGGCCAATTCAGAATCCATGTCTCCAGACTCCCTCGGAATGTGGTTGAAGTTCTTCCGGAGGTGGAAGTTGAAGACCTCCCAGACAGGGGCCTCAGCCAGACGTTCCCAGCACACCCTTACTATACGTTTGGGTCTACCAGGTCTGAATGGCTTCCTCCCCTGCCATCGGATCCAACTCACCACCAGGTGGTGATCAGTTGACAGCTATGCACCTCTTTTTACCCAGATGTCCAAGACATATGGTCGCAGGTCTGATGACACGATAACAAAATCGATCATCAACCTGCGACCTAGGGTGTCCTGGTGCCAGGTGCACATATGGACACCCTTATGCTTGAACATGGTGTTCGTTATGGACAAACTGTGGTTAGCACAGAAGTCCAATAACTGAACACCACTCGGGTTCAGATCGGGCAGGCCGTTCCTCCCAATCACCCCCCTCCAGGTTTCACTGTCGTTGCCCACGTGTGCATTGAAGTCCCCCAGCAGGACAATGGAGTCTCCAAGAGGAGCACCCTCCAGCACTCCAGTCACAGACTCCAAAAAGGGTGGGTACTCTGAAACATCATTTGGTGCATAGGCACAAATGATGGTCAGGACCCGTTTCCCAACCCGAAGGCGCAGGGAAGCAACCCTTTCGTCCACCGGGGAAAAGCTCCATTATAGAGGCAGCAAGGTGGGGGGATACAAGAATACCCACCCCTGCTCGTCGCCTCTTGCCTGGGACAACTCCAGAAAAGGCCAAGCTCCAGCCCCTCTCCAGGAGACCGGTTCTGGAATCGGAGCTGTGTTGAGGTGAGGCCGACTATATCTAGCCGGTATTTCTCAACCTCGTACACCAGCTCAGGCTCCTTCCCCACCAGAGAGGTGACATTCCACGTACGAAAAGCCAGTTTAGAAAGCTTGGGATCAGTCCGCCAAGGTCTCCGCCTTTGACCGCCACCTAATCCACATAGCACCGGACCCCCATGATCCCTCCTGCAGGTGGTGAGCCCACTGGAGGGCGGACCCATGTAACTCCTTCGGGCTGAGCCCAGCTGGGTCCCATGGGTGGAAACCCGGCCACCAGATGCTAGCCTTCAAGCCCCTCCCCCAGGCCTGGCTCCAGGGTGGGGCCCCGGTAACCCCATACCGGGCGGGGTACACTGAATCCTTGATCTAGATTTTATCATGAGAGTCTGTTGGATCGTTCTTAGTCTGGTCCTTCACCTTCTTGCTTTGGCTAATCAATAAAATTATTCTTCATCTTAAAGACATTGTTTCACCCAGGAAAAGGCCAGTCAAGAACTGCTTTTTCATCCCAGGACCACAGCTGAACCAACATCCCTTTGTTAAGCAAATCTAAGGAATGCTTCCAATGGATTAACTCACATCATAAATAAACTGGGAACTTCCTCAACTAAGACAAAAACTTTAATGGCATTTCCTAAGGCCTTGGATTGGCCACAGCTTGACACTACCCCTGGTGGACGTCTCTGGAGTAGACGCTCACTTTTGACTTACACTGATTAACTGAAATTAACTTTTCAAGTTTCATTTCTCAGGACAGTTCTAAGGACGCATTTGTTTAAGATCACTGCCTTTGTGGGACTCTGATATTCTGTGGACAATCAATAATGGGTGTGAAATATATTAATCCTTGATTTTAAATATCTGCATGTTAAAATGTTTAAATTAATGTTTTATTCTTGCATGTTAATTTAAAAGCACTAGTTATAAAGTTGCATGAATCACTGAAGTAGGTCAGACTTTATACATAAGTATATTGATGAATCTTCAGCATTAAAATTGTGTGCCATTCTGTGAGGACCGGTATCAGCCAATCATCACCCAGCATAATGCTGAGTTACAGCTCTTTCATTCCATTGGTTCCTTACAGACAAAAGACTGTTTGTTCATTGGACTAAAGTTCATAAAACCCGCCCACGAAGGAAGACTATTGGCTTGGGCTTCTGTCAGTCCCCTGAAGCCCGAGAAACTCGTCTGCAGTTATAAAGAGGGAGACGCCCTCCTGCAAAAAAAAAAAAAAAAAAAGTTTCAGAGGACTGCAGAACACTACAAACTGCAGACCAGAGCACTTCAGAGCAGAGAACATGGAATATTGTGTTTGTGTAAACTTCTGTGTATTTTAATGTTTGTTTGTTTTTTTAATCATCTGGGAATTATTTCTTTCTTTCCTGAGCTCAAATCTTGATATGAAGTGAAACTCCATGCTTCAGACGTTTCTGTTTTTCTAACTTTTAATATTGATAAACCTTCTTTAAATCCACCGTGTGTTTTTCAAGGACTGACCATCTCCATACTGGAAGCTATTTTCAACTCCACAAAGTCAGAAAATTACCTTTTAATTTTGCTATTGGGATCAGATTTTGTAATTATTCTCGAATTCCCTTGGGAGAAGCCACTGATCCATGAAAGCCTCGACGCTGCTCACCATTACGTGCCACTGAAGAAACAAATATCGCCATTACACTTGACCTAAGCTCCAACTACTATCGCAGTCAAAATTTCATCTTGTGACTGTAGACTTTGGAAGCTGCTGTACCTTGTCTGAATATCTGCTGGCAAGATATTCTGGTTTTGGGTGCCATCTACAACTAAATCTTCAGGAGAAGCCAACGAAAGAACTTCAATGCAAGGAGTCATGTGAGCTGTATTCTGTTCCATCTGTTGAAAGTGAATAAAATGTCTTAGATTTGAGAATAATTCAGCATCTGATCAGATACAAAATTAAAAAAAGAAATAATATAATTTTTCTTATTAAAATTCTGTTTCCATTTTTTATGAGTAATCCAGAATTTTCCATATAATTAGTTTAATTTTCCCCACAAATTTGCGTTCAGTTTTTCATAATCTGTCAACTTCAAACTGATCTAAATTCAGCTTACATCTTCACCCTGGTTCTGCAAATGCTCACATTGTTACTCTATCCTGATTTACAGGTTTAATGTGATGGTTAATGCAAATCATTTCAATGTCCTTTAATCATCATTTCATTTAAATAAATCTGTAAAAATGAGAGAAGTTGTTGGGAATTTATTCCATTCTGAGTCTGGTTTCGAAGCCCCAGTATCAAATTCACTAATATTTTGAGACTGATTATTAATTAATTTATTGAGTTATTAAACAGGTATAAAGTGAAATTAATTAATCATTCACTGAGGAAGAGGTGAGCTGGTGCCCCTACGAGTGTTTACATCAACTTTTTCTGTGTGTGGACCCGGAGTAAATCTCAGGTCCAATACATTAATACAAATTAAATAATCTTTATACCCGATCATAATTATAAATCACATATCGCTACAGCTGTTACAAAATGGGTTGGGTATGGGATAAAAACTGTGGCTGAAAACCAACAATCTACTAAAATATTTCAAACTTTAAATTATGCCAAAGTGTTGTGGGAACCGACTATGAAACCTAAAGACTGTTTTGGAGGTCACCTCAATATTAGGAGCATTGTCTCTAAAACAGAACAAATACAGCAACTATTGACAAATTCAAATCTTGACTACCTTTGCCTCTCAGAACCCTTGTTAACCCCAACAACATCTCCAGCTTTTTTCAATCTACCTATAATGTGTAGGAATTATTTATAAGTGTGATAAGGTACAAGGATTATTTAATTTATATTTAGAGTTGTGTGTGTTGAGACGGAGGTTCACCTCATGACCACAAACACTCACAAAACAAGACAAGTCTCAATATTTGTGAATTCTTCTGCCATGACCCAGAAAAGCACTCACATAAAAGAAATCAAGCAGAAACTTCTCTATACCATTAATCGTTTTAATAATCAAACTCAGGTTAAATGACATTACATTTAATTGAGATTGAGATTGAGATTGAGATTCAACTTTATTGTCATTACACATGTATGAATACAAGGTAACGAAACGTGACTTGGCATTTGGGCACGCTCTGCAGAGCGCATCCAAGGCCGGGGCAGCCGCTAGGCGCCAGTCATAAAGAAGAAAGGAAAAAAAGAAAAGAAATGATATGACACAATAGGCGAGAGAAAAAAACATGTTTTATCAAATTGACGCTTAATGAGTAAGCGAAATTTTGATTGCAGGCAAAAAAACCCTCAATGCATATTCAGCAGACATTTAGTGGACAAATCACACAGCAGAGGAGGGAGAGCAGTGTGTGTATATATGCATGTAGTGTTGTATGCATTGTGTAGTGTAAATGTAACAGTTGTTAGTGAGCAGCAGAGGGCGCCTCCTGGCAGTGGATAGATGTTATAATCATGTGACTTATAAACAAGTCCAGAGTCCAGAGTCTATCTCTCTCTCTCTCTTGCTTGCAGAAGGCACATGGGCATTGTCCTTGAGAGTCCAATCCGCTGACGACAACAACTGATTGTTGATTGTATGGGTAGACATAAGAGCCGGTTCTTCCGCTAATCTCAGTCAGAAGGAATGTAAACACGGGGCAAACAAGGTCAAATCAAATCAAATCAGCACAGTGCACTCAGAGAGTAGAATTTTGTCCTCACCCGTGTAATTCTGTGCTTCCATTATATATGCAGGCTTAAACTGTTTTTCCATAGAGAGCACAGGGCTTCAGATGTATTCCTTCACTGAATCACTGTCATTCAGTTCACCGTTTGCCGCTACTCGTGCCCTCCCCAACTGGTCGAATTTAATGAAGGAGCTGGCCGGGTCCGCTTTGAACAGCTCTCCCACTTTCCTTCAATTTCTGATGCATCAGGGAACTCCACAGCCAAAAATAGAAGTCCTGAGATCATAACCAATAATGTTTCCATAGACGCATGGATTCCAATGTCCATGAGTCTCTCGTAGGTTCCAATTCTTGGGCTCCCCCTTGGCCCAATTCTTGTTGAAAAATAGTGACAATAGCACATTTAAGCCGCTTCCAAATCCATAATTTCCGTTTAGATTAAGATTCAGCAGAAGAAGAGCGACTAAACACAGACAAAAAACGCAACATTGCAAAAGCTGGGAATAGATCAGGAAGGCAGGGGAGGAGGGAAGAAAAATGCGACTGCTCTCTCTCAAGGCAAGAAGGGAAAAAAAAATAATTGATTGATAATTGATTTGTAAGCAGGTGAAAGGATCAACAAGTATCAAATATATTAACTGATAATTGATTCCTGAGCATAAAATCTATAGTTAAACCTTTGTGTAACCAAAACAAACCAGATTCTGAATTTGTAACTGTAATGCAATGGGAGACTGTGAAATAACTGTAACAAATTTATGCATAAAATTGGACACAATTTTATGGAGAAAATAATAAAAACTGATTATATGAAAAAGAACATTCTGATTTACTCTACCAAAAAAAAAGGAGGTTACTGAAAAGTAGAATATTCATTTTCCTTCAGCTTATAGCTCCTATCGTAGCTGATGGACTAACTTTAATATGAAAAATTGGTTATAGTGTGGCCACACATATGTGACCTACTTTGTGACTGATGTAAGGCCTCACATTTTAGATCAGAACAAAGACAGAGCTTCCTTGGGGATAACAGGAAGCTGCGAGGATGTTAGCTTTGGTATGCAGGGCTTGAGACTGTGGGGGTGTTATTAGAGGATTAAAGAGGAGATGCATTGTAGACTGTGGGGGTGATATCAGAGAGAGGAGATGCATTGTTACTGGCGATTATAATGCAATGTGACCTGTGATGCATGTGACTTGTGAACTGTGAGAATCCTGGTATTTAAGGACGAGAGTTCCCTGTAATGATCTCTTTCTTCGGTGAGATGTTGGTGAATGTGAATAAAGCTGCTTTGAGAGAGATCTGTCTCATCATTTTCACATTCCCACACTGGTGACCCAAGACGTAGCATGCAGCAACAGGAGAGTTCCCCAGGGCCAGCCTCGTCAGGAGCCCCCAGCCAAGCGAATGCCGCTACGGTCCAGCTACCGGACTTTTGGCAGAACAATCCACGCTCCTGGTTCCACACGGTTGAGGCACAATTCAACCTCCGGGGAATATCGGTAGACGACACAAAATTCTACCATGTGGTCGCAAGACTGGACAACCACACGGCTCAGCATGTGGAGAGCCTTATTGAGCAGCTGCCAGACAGCAACAAATACGGCGCGTTGAAGGCTGCACTCATCCAGCACTTCACCCCCTCCATCGAGGAGCGAGCAGAGAGGCTCCTGGCACTGACTGAGTTGGGAGATGACACGCCCGTTAATCTGATGGAGAAGATGTTGAGGTTGAAAGGTTCAGATGACGACCACTTCATCTTCACCCACCTCTTCCTCAGGACCCTACCGTCAGCGACAAGAGCGACCCTGACCAGTTCGCCGTTGTTGGCCCAGCGGGACTACCGCGCGCTGGCCCGGGAGGCCCAGCGAATTGTCAACGTCAGCAGACAATGCGCGGCCACGGCCGCAGCAGTGGAACTCTGCGCGACGACCACAGATGGCAGGGGGCCAGGGGCAGCAGTAGCAGACCCACCGACGATGGCGGCGGCGGGAGCCAGGGAACGCGGAGGAGACGTCCTTTGTTTCTACCATCGCCGCTTCACAGAGAGGGCATGCAAATGTGTACCACCGTGCAAGTTCAAGCGTTCGGGAAACGCCAAGACCGGGGGTCGGTAGCAGCCGCGGCCCTCGGGGAGAACAAGCTGCTCTACTTGTTGGACGCACACTCGGGGAGGCATTTCCTCCTGGACACAGGCTCCCAGTTGAGTTTCATCACACCTTCCTACGCGGACAGGCTGGCAGGTTCCAGAGGTCCCGGGGTGGCAGCAGCGAACGGCTCGGAGATTAAGACCTTTGGTGAGAAGACTCTGCTTCTGTCTCTACATGGCCGCACATTTGAGTGGACTTTTGTTATAGCAGCAGTGAATTTCAATATGTTGGGGGCTGATTTTTTGTGCTCACATGGTTTGTTGGTTGATCTCGCTAACAGGCGCCTGGTTAATGCATTTTCTTTTGATTCTATTCCCTGTACAGCGCGAGTGGCCCAGCCAACAGCACAAGCCAACGTCACACCTGCAAGCGGTAAGTTCCACACACTGCTCACTCAGTTCCCAGCACTCACGGTCCCCACATTTTCAGCAACAGTCGCTAAACACGGGGTGTAACATTTTATTACCACTACCGGACCGCCCATTTTTGCAAAAGCTCGGCGCTTGGACGCAGCTAAACTGGCCATAGCGCGCGAGGAGTTCGCCAACCTGGAGACGTTGGGCATTATCAGGCGTTCAAACAGTCCGTGGACTTCCCCGCTACACATGGTCCCGAAGGCTGACGGATCATGGCAACCTTGCGGGGATTTCCGAAGGTTAAACAATGCTACAGCGCACGACTGCTACCCAATCCCGCATATCCAAGATTTTTCCGTTCATTTGGCAGGGGCTCGTGTTTTTTCTAAAATAGATTTGGTCCGCGGCTACCACCAAGTCCCAGTGCGCACTGAGGACATACCCAAAACAGCGGTAATAACTCCATTTGGCCTTTTCGAGTTTTTGCGCATGCCATTCGGGCTTAAAGGGGCTGCACAGACGTTCCAACGCATGATGGACGCGGTGCTTCACAATCTCCCTTTCGTGTTTGTCTACTTGGACGATATTTTGGTAGCCAGCGCGTCCGAAGACGAACACGAAAAACACCTGGCTGCAGTTTTCCGGAGGTTGGGAGATCACGGGTTAATAATCAACCCAGCGAAGTGTCAGTTCGGGGTGGCGCAGATCGATTTTTTTAGGACACCGCGTCTCCCCCGAAGGAGCGATTCCGCTTCCTGACAAAGTGCGCACGGTGGCAGATTTTCCCCAGGCCGCAGACGGTCAGGGCGTTACAGGGGTTTTTGGGAATGGTGAATTTTTATAACCGTTTTCTCCCCCGTGCGGCGCAACTCATGCAGCCGCTGTATGCCGCGCTCAAAAAACAGAAACCCGCGGATAAGGTCGAGTGGTCCCTGGAGCGGGACCAAGCATTCTCGGAGGTAAAAGCAGCCTTGGCAAAGGCTGTGTTGTTGGCACACCCAGACGCAACGGCCCGCATAGCGCTCACTACTGACGTGTCAGATGTGGCCATAGGAGCGGTCGTGGAGCAGCATGTAGCCGGGGTTTGTCAGCCCCTTGCCTTTTTCAGCAGTACCTTGCGCGATAGCGAACGTAAATACAGCACGTTCGACAGGGAGCTGCTGGCTCTCCATTTGGCTATCCGCCACTTTCAGTTCTGGCTGGAAGGACGCCGTTTCACCACGTTCGTTGACCACAAGCCGCTAACATTCGCGATGGCCAAGGTTTCCGATCCGTGGTCAGGCCGGCAGCAGAGACAGCTGGCCGCAATCTCAGAGTTTACCACTGATATTCAGCATGTGGTGGGCAAACTGAATGTAGTGACATATTGCCTCTCGCGCTCCGTGGCGGCCCCAGTCAGCGTAGGAATAGATTACGCAGCCATGGCCGCGGAGCAGGTTAGTGACGCGGATGTGCGTGCGCTCCAGTCTGGACCAACAGGGTTAAGGCTGGAGAACAGGGTGCTGTAAGACGGTATGGCCCCCCCCCCCCCCCAATCTGCAATGTCTCCACTGGACGGCCGCGTCCAGTAGTACCGGCCGTGTGGTGCCGCCACGTTTTTGACTCGCTTCATTCTTTGGCGCACCCGGGAGTGCGCGCGTCGGTCAAAATGGTAGGAGAGAAATTTGTGTGGCCGAGTCTTCGCAAACAAGTTAAGGAGTGGGCAGCAGCCTGCACGGCATGTTAACGAGCCAAAGTACACAGGCACACGAGGGCTCCTTTGGAGCTGTTTCACATTCTGGCCAAGAGGTTCGATCACGTTCATGTGGACCTCGTGGGACCCCTCCCGCTGTCGCAGGGGTGCACACACCTTCTGACAATGGTGGACCGCACCACGCGCTGGCCTGAAGTGGTTCCGCTGGCATCAACCATGGCCGAGGAGGTAGCACGCGCGTTTTTAACAGTTTGGGTGGCGCGTTTCGGAGTTCCGTCGGACATTACGTCCGACAGAGGCCCTCAATTTGTGTCCGAACTTTGGTCGACAATGGCCCACAGCCTGGGTGTCACAATTCACCGCACAACCGCGTACAATCCGCAGGCTAACGGGTTATGCGAACGTTTTCATAGGTCATTGAAAGCGGCTCTCAGAGCGTCACTGACGGATGCAAATTGGGTAGACAAGTTACCGTGGATTTTATTGGGGTTGCGTTCTGCGCCTAAAGAGGACTTAAAAGACTCCCCAGCAGAGCTCGTGTTTGCACAACCACTGCGGCTGCCTGGGGAGTTTCTCCCAGATAACCCGGCGCCAGACACCTCCCCATCTCAGCTGTTGCGGAGTAACATAGAATCAAGCACGCTGCCCGGCCCCGTGCACCACAGTTTTCCGCACGTTTTTGTGCCTAAAGCTTTGAAGAACGCAGAGTTTGTTTTTGTCAGACACGATGCGCATCGACCCCCGCTGCAACCACCTTATGACGGACCTTTCAGAGTGCTGGAAACAGGGGACAAGCAGTTTTTGCTAGATTTGGGGGGTAGGAAAGAAAAAGTAGGCATAAACAGACTCAAACCCGCTTTTGTGGTGGCGGATGAGCAAGTGCTGTTGGCAAGGGCCCCGCGGTGAGGTAGATCCCCACGGGGGGCTTCACAGAGTAATGTTTCCCCAGAACACCCACAGGGACTGACAAAAGGTTTCCACCCCCAGACGGCAAACCCCCAGCGTGACAGCGCCGCTGAGACGTTGGAATCCTGGCTACAGCTGATACGGCAGGAGACTGAAGCCTAGACAGCATGCGGACTGATGTGTATTGATTCTATCACGGCATGCATGCTGTTATTCTCTTGTTTGTTCTAAAAAAATTTTTTTTGGGGGGGATAGCCACACATATGACTGATGTAAGGCCTCACATTTTAGATCAGAACAAAGACAGAGCTTCCTTGGGGATAACAGGAAGCTGCGAGGATGTTAGCTTTGGTATGCAGGGCTTGAGACTGTGGGGGTGTTATTAGAGGATTAAAGAGAAGATGCATTGTAGACTGTGGGGGTGATATCAGAGAGAGGAGATGCATTGTTACTGGCGATTATAATGCAATGTGACCTGTGATGCATGTGACTTGTGAACTGTGAGAGACCTGGTATTTAAGGACGAGAGTGCCCTGTAATGATCTCTTTCTTCGTTGAGATGTTGGTGAATGTGAATAAAGCTGCTTTGAGAGAGATCTGTCATCATTTTCACATTCCCACAATAGTCAATTAGAATTAGACATCACATTTAGCCCAGGAGATAGGAAGTGCAAGTCTGGCTTACAAACAGCTGTGTCTTCAGAGTCCAGCGGTGATCTTGAACACCAGCAGATGGCAAAAAGGAGGAGAGACTGCCAGCAGTCCTTTCCAGTTACAGTTATGGCACAGACTTAGCAGCAGATGTCCGGAGAGTGGAGCCGGTGGTAAAATGAACGGCTGGCCCCCTGGGCAGGTGTGACGTCTCTTCTTAGGCAACAGTTCCTGTCCTGGCCCGCAAGTTTAGGATGTCCACCATCCGATAAGAAAATGCGCTGAAGGAAAATGGATATTAACAGTTCCACTCACGAAATTCTAGTTCTTCTGATTTCATGGCATGTGGATGAGGCAGTCTCAAGGGGAAAAGTTCAAAAAATCACTATCAGTCCATTTTAATGGCGAGTTAAAGAAAATCAATAGAAAAAGTTCAGCAGAATAAACATGCCTCTGAGGAGAGGGAAAAAGGTGTTTTGGAGTTTCACCCCACATAAGAAGGTTGAGCTCAACAAGAAAGGGTGATCTCTCCTCAGATGGCAAGGAAAAACAGGAAAAAAAAAACAACTTAACAAAACTTCTGAAACCAACAAAACTCACAGAAAACTTGACAAAGACTGAACTGAACAAAAAAAAAAAAACCCAAAAAACAAACAAACTGAAAAACTAGGGCAGTTCTCTCCATTTAACTGAGCATGATCCTTGGGTCATAAAATATGACTGGCAGCAGGACGAACCAATTATCGGCTATCGGGGGAGATTCGAATGGGCTATGGTCCGATAAGAAAACAGACCGACCAATAGAATGGAAGGGGCATCATCCAACAGACGGCCTGGTGATTGGCTGGTACCAGTCAGATGACTGGCATAAGTTTCAGAAGGCATATATACATTTGAACTGTGAAATTCATTATATGCTTAATATAAAATCTAAGCTACCTTCGGTGATTCATGACTAACTTTCAGTGAGCGTGCACTTTTATAAACTTGTCCTTCTACAATTAACATGCATTACAATAAGGTTCATTTAAGCATTTTCAAACATGCAGCACATTTAAAATCAATGATTAATGAAACATCTCAACCCATCATTGTCCAACACAGAGGCGGTCATCTTCAACAGTGTTCTGAGCAGTATTTTTTTGAAAAATAAAGACTTGAGAAGAAAGGATTATTTCAGCTGATTAAACTCCCATGTTGATTAAATCCAACATGTCCCTGAGTTGACAGAAGAGGGCAATGCTGAGCTGTGGATAATTCCTAGCAACCTATGGAATGCAGTCCAAAGTTTCTGGGATGTCTCAAACAGTACTTTAAGCATAAAACTGCCTGGTTGGGAGGAAGGTCCAGTTATTTGTGATTGTAGACTAATCCCTTCCTGGCATGAAATGGGATCCTTATTGGCCCTTTTACCGTGGAATGTGTTTTCAAACTGTGGTCCTTAGGTGAAGGAAACAATTCTTGACCAGACTTTTTGGTGAAACAATTTCTTCAAGGTGAAGAGTGATTTTATAGATTGGAGCCACATGGATTGATGCTACATATCCCCCCTTTGTATCAATGGTGAGCTTTGGTCAGCATTGGTACACATCCTTGGCAGCTGATTCCAATTCGTTTCTCTTGACCTAACTGCTGGGCTAATGGTTTTGATGTCCATAAGCCCTAAGCTTGTAAACAGTGTCTATTCCTGGGTATAGATCTTTGGGCTTGGTTTACTGGAGAAAAAAAAAAAAAAACTTCTAGGACTCTTCAAAAATAGTGGGTGAAACAGTTTCTTCAAGGTGAAGACTGATATTATAGATTGGAGCCACAAGGCTTGATGCTACATAGCAGGGTACAATACCTACAGACAAGACAAAAAAGATGGCAGGGGAGGAGAGGTCACAATTTTTGTAAAGGATGGTTATCAGTCTATACAACTTGACATTGCTGAAAATACGCTGAAATGTGTTGGAGTTAAAGTAGTAAATGAAACTGATCTAAACCTTAAACCCACAAATGAGGTAAAGCTTAACAAAACTTTATCATCTCTATCACATTCCAGAGCTAAGGATATTAATGGACTAGACACTGTATTCTTGAAAAAACAAAGATACTTTAATAATTCCAATTGCAGAACTAATAAATCAATCAATAAATGAAAATATCTTTCCTGATGCATTGAATCCTGCCATTATAACCCCCATTCCCAAAGCCGGAGATAAACAGGAAATTAGTAATTATAGGCCAATAAGTATACTTCCTGTTTTGTCAAAAACCAGTGGTTAGGTGGTAGTAGATGAAATGGTAGACATCTCGAATCTGCCCAGCTGCTGCAAAACCATGGAGTCTGGTTTCAGGCCAAACCACTCAATGGAGACTGCATGTTGTTACTTTATTGAAATGATTAAAGAAAAAAAATAATTATAGGCTGATAAATATACTTCCTGTTTTGTCAAAAGCCATTGAAAAGGTGGTAGTAGACCAACTGGTAGAACATCTTGAATCTGCCCAGCTGCTGCAGTCCATGCAGTTTGGTTTCTGGCCGAACCAGTCACCGAAGACTGCATGTTGTTACTTTATTGAAACGATTAAAGAAAATCTGGACGGGGGGTGTGTAGGAGCCATCTTTTTAGATTTACGTAAAGCCTTTGATACTGTCAATCACTCAGGCCTTCTTTCTAAACTATCAGGATATATACCATCCATGAATACCCTTAGTTGTTTAAAATCATATCTATATCTGGTCACTCCCAGTGTTTGCACATAAAGAATACTGTATCCAAATCAAAGGCATGTGCCATGGGAGTACCACAAGGTTCAGTTTAAGGCTCACTGCTGTTTCCTTTGTATATTAGTGATTTGCCATCAGTATGTGAAAATTCACATGTATGCAGAAGACACAGTCATCTACACACATGAGAAGGATGCCAAACAAGTGACTGACAAGTTAATGATAGCAATGGAGAAAGTGTCAAAATAGCTTAATCAATCATGCCTCATTCTGAATGGAGGGAAAACAGCTACCATTTATTTTACCAACAAACGAAATCATACACACTATCCGAGTATAACTATAAATGGAGCAAATAAAGAAAATGTAACAGAGTTTAAGTATTTGGGCATCACATTAGATCCCACGCTCAGCTTTAAAAAGCACATAAAACGGATGAGCTGCACTCTGAAATATAACCTTGCAAACTTTTGTTGCATCAGAAACTCACTTACTCTAAAAGGATCAAAAACCTTTCTGAATGCCCTGATTTTGACACATTTCTCCTATTGCATGCCATACTGGTCACAAGCCAACAGTACAACTCTGAAACCCTTGGAATCCCTGTATAAACAATCCATCAAAATCCTGGATAAGAAGACACAACAGTATCACCATTGTGGTATACTTGCCAAAGGCAAGATGTTAAGCTCTGAAAATATGATCATGCATGCAAATATAAGATAAGATAAGATAAGCCTTTATTAGTCCCACAATGGGGAAATTCCAGGATTGCAACAGCACAGGGATAGCAACACTCAGAGCAACAATCAGAAGGCAAGAAAAAAAACAAGCAAGCAAGAGCAGCTAATATACATATGTACATATTACTATAAAATATATATATACACACAGACACACAGGTTTTTAAAATTATCCATGGTTCTGCACCCCCACCTCTTAAGACTTTTGTGTACTTAGCTTCTGAATAAAATACCAGAAACTACTTTTGGACAATCAACCTTCTCATACAAAGCTATAACAGAATGAAACAAGCTCCCCACTGCTTTGAAGATGAGAACAAATTACAGAGACTTTTCCACAGAGACCAAAAAAAAAAAAAAATGCATTTTAAGTAATCTAGCCTCCCAGCATTGACTCTCTCCCTTAAATGGGATTTGAAATTGTATTCTTAAATTGTTTTTATGTGTGCCGTTTTGTTTATCCTTTTACCTTTTAAATTTACTCCCTGCTTGTTTCAGGGACAACAGTTTCTGAAACCCGACCTGAATTGCTTTCTATATGTGCTGTGTTTCTTTTAATATCTTCCTGCCTGCCTCAGGGACTACAGATGGAAATTAATGAGAACGCTATAATCTGGTACAGAGCATCTTTACCCTGTGTTTAATGTTTTTTGTTTTTTTTTACATGGTCACTGACAAATAAACCAATAAACTAAACACTTCCATTTGTAATTGACATCTATGCTTTTCTTTCTCATCCATTCTTCAGTAAACGGTTTTCTTCTAATCTTGTCCTGAATTACTGACATGCACCAAAAATGTATACACAGTGATTCAGTAACAGGTTTTAAAACAATAATGAACTAATGATTTAAGGATAAATGAAAGCTGTTGTGCAAAGTTTGCAGGAAAAATAACTATGTTGGGGGTGTAAGAAAAAGAAAATACGAGGTAGAGGCAAGATGACAGACACACTGGTGGAAGTAATAAAAAAAACGTGTGGAATTGACGAAGGCGCTCAGAAGCACAAGGAAGAAAAAGGAAGTATAGAAGCATAAGCTGAACAAACCTTCAAGATAAATAAAAAAGAAAATAGCTAGCACAAAGGACAAAACTCTCATGGACAAAAAGAGAGATGCAGACAAGGAAAAATTAAAAGAGACAACATTAAATGAAAACAACCTCAAAACAGGTACAAAGCTGGCACTAAAGAGTACCATAATAACTAAAACTGCAGGAACTCAAATAGAAAACTAAGGGTTATAACAACTAAGAGCATGGAAAACCTATAAAGTATATCTACTGTATGTAGATATACTTTATAGGTATACTGTATATATACTGTATAATCAGTGAAAAAATATGCCTAAGAGCTAATCTCATAAATTGGTTTATATGTTCATGTTTTTGTTGGTTGGATGGGTATTTTACACAATCAAAATGCACATTAACAGTACATGTTTCTTTTTGCTACAAGTAGTTTCTTTTCCTATGGTCATGCGGTGCAACCCTTTGCCCTTCATATGTCTTATTGGAATTACTCACAGGATGGAGAGAGTTATTTATTACATGAATATGTGTAGTTGCAAGTTAAACAAGTTTGGTAACCCCCCTTTACAGTACAGAGGGGTGGAGATTTTGAGACATAAAAATGGCCAAATCTCTCAACAATCTTTCAGTAAGCACCCAGCAATTGCAAAGATCTTTCAATGATCTGTGAACAACCTTCTAGTGATCTCCATGGCCTCAAAGTTTTGACAGCCCAAAACAATCAACAATCACCAAAGAAAAGCGATCTGTCAAGGATCTCTCAAGGAATCCTTGACGATCTCATTGTTCTCCCAATGGCCTCTCAGTGGTCTGTCAATGAACTCTACTGGTCTTTCATCAAATGTTCAGCAATCCCTCACTAATCTGTTAGCCATCTCTACCTTCGGGGTGGAAGAATATGGCGTTCATTGAAAGACTGCTGAGGGATCATTGGGAGATTGATGAGCTCAATGAGCACTCTTTGACTACTTAAAATTCTCATTGATCTCTCAATGATCTCTCAGCTGTCTCTCACCTGTCACATAAATGTGGTTAAAAATGTAGTTTTATTTCACACAAATGTTGTCCATATGCTTTTGGACATGTCCTACTTCATATGATTTAATTGTTTTTATTTTCTTGGGGGGCTGAAAAGTTCATAGGCTGAAAAGTACATAGTGGTCAAATTTGACCAAATGTGGTTTGTTTTTCAACAGTCTCCCCTTCAATCCACTTACTTCTTTCATCAGTGTTGCAGCATTTGGGTACATGCGGTTGAAAAATAAATGACATTTGGTCAAATTTAACCACTATGAACTATTAAGCCTATGAACTTTTCAGCCACCCCCCCCGTATTATATTACATCCTTGTAGTGGACAAATGAAACAGTATACGTACAGTATATGGCCGTGTAACTTTTCACCCCATTGCTGGCGAAAGTTGTAACATACAGTATACCAGGGTAAGTTTATACAGTGGGTGGCAAGTTGATAAATTCACAAGAAAAAGTACTTCTTTCTATAGTTCTTATTCAAACTGTAAACAAAACACTTATATCACACCATGCTTTATATTTGAAATAAAAAAATCAGCCCACAGATAAAATTGTCACACTACTAACTAAATATGGCTAAAATAAAAATATTTGCAGAAAACCGAGGGGAGGTGCACCAGCGCTGTTATGATCGAGACACGGCCAGGGACCATGTTCATGCTTTATGTTCATTTTGGTTTCCTTGTTTTTTCCCTCTTGATGATGATGATGATGATGATGATGATGATGATGATGATGATGATGATGATGATTAAACTGGAGTGGTGGCCTAGTTGATAGAGCATCCGCGCCCCACAACCGGGAGGTTGGGGGTTCAAGTCCCGGCCAGGTCATACCAAAGATCAGATAAAAATGGTACTTCCCACCTTCTAGCTTGGTGCTCAGCATAACAGAATGAGGGAAGGAGAAGTTGTTTGTGGCAGTGACTGCTCTGATTCTACATGTGATTAACATTGTAGATAGGAGAAACGCAATTTCATTCTACTATACTAGGATTGGCTGTATGGACTGAATGACAACCGAGGTGGCTTCTTCTTCATTTTTATTATTACTGCCTTTAATGTTTTCTTGGTTTCTCTGTGGTCATCCTGTTTTCCCCAGTCTTATGATTTTGGTTGATTCCTTATTTATTATCATTTGCATTGTGTGTCTTCTGTGCTTCCCCTGGTACACTGTCCTCATTCCATTTGTCTTTATTGTCTTCATTGCAATCTCGTGAGTATCTCTTGTCTCTGCTCACCTCTTGTCTCCAGTTCCTCATGTTCCCACATCCATAGCCACTTTTCTCTCATGTGTGTTACCGTTTAGCCCTTGATTGTCCTCCCAGCTGTCCTGCATCTGTAATCATTAGTCTCCCTATATATGTTTGTCTGTGATTGTGCTCTGTGTTGGGTCATTGTCATCTCCAAGTGGTTTGTTCTCTGTGTCTAGCCTGTGTTTCCCCCTGCATCCCAGGTTGCCCTGTGAGTTTATTTTAGTCTGTAAATTCTGAGTTATTTTTCCAGTCCTCGTGCTGCGCCTTTTGTTTGCCTCAGTGTTTTCTGTTAATCATTATCATTGTACCTACTCCTGCCTCAGCCATGAGTCCTGCCTTCCAACACTCATCTGCCCGGAAGGCAGATTATGACAGTATGATCCAACCAAATTTGGACTCAACAGGCAGCCCAGTGGCTGGTGGTCCTGATGTGGGCGAGCGGTGGCTGGTTCGGACACTCCTGTCCCTCGTCTCGAATGCTCGCACCTCCCGCACATCGGAGAAGGCTCTTACTTGCCTGGAGGTCAACATGAAGGTTGTGGAAGCATTCCCAGCCTGCAGGGCTGCCTGGAGGTGAAGGAGCTGCTTGCTTCCGCCTGCAGCCACACCCGCTGGACTTTTCCGGAACTGGCACCGCACTCTCCAGCCCCAGAACTCTCACCAGCCCTGTAGCCAACACACGGGCCGGAGGAGAGTTCACCACCTGTGCCACAGCCTATGCCAACAAGGAAGCATCCCCTGGCTCCAGCCCTTTGACAACCTGCTCCTCTTTGCTCCGTGGAGCTCTGCTACACCGGCTCCCACAGAATCTGCAACGCTGGCTCCCATGGCAGTGGTAACGCCTATTTCCACATCAGCTGCAATGCTGGCTCCCACGTCAGCTGCAATGCCGGTCTCCCCACCTACTGCGCCATCAGCAGTCACAGCCTCCATGTCTGGCTCATCTCCAGCAGTGACAGCGGAGCAACAGAACAGGCAAGCACATACTCATTTCTCTGTACATCAATGGAGATGTCTTGTTCTGTTATGGGTGAAGGGCTTCAGCCGCAGCTCCCTTCTGCTGCTGAGCCCCCACCACTTGTTTCTGCTGTCAACCCTCTGGTGGTACAGTCACCATCCCTGGTTTCTTTGCTTCTGCCCAAGGTTGTCCCTGAGGTGCCCACTACTGTTCCAGCTGTCCCTGTGGTGCACTCCCCAGCTACAGTCCTCTCCTAGGTGCACATCTCAGCCCAAGCCGCCCCCGAGGTACACACCACAGCTCCAGCTGTCTTCGAGACGCACGGTCCACCTTTACCATCATCTGACCAATCTGCTCCACCTGGTTCGACGGAGCAGTCCACCCCACCTTTGCCACTGGTTGTTGATGTTCTCCAGTAGCCATCTCCAGTAGTCGACGTTCCCCAGCTGCTTTCTCCTGAAGTCAATGTTCCCCAGCTGCTGTCTCCCAAGGTCGACGTTCCCCAGCTGCTGTCTCCCGAGGTCAACGTTCCCCAGCTGCTGTCTCCTGAGGTTGATTCACCCCAGCTGCTGTCTCTTGTATCACAAACCCTGGCTCACGGGCTTGGACATAAAAGGGAAACCACACGGAAGTGCCAATTTAAATAATTTATTAAAGAGAAGAGAAGTAATAAAAGAATGTGTCTGTAAAATCAGTGGTGTGCATATATGCATGGGATACACAAAACCAACAAATGTAACAGACAGTCACCAGCCCATCCAGTGACTGCACGCTTCTGTCAGGGCTGCAGTCATGGATAAGGGATAAGGACCTGAACTTATGTAGCACTTTTTCTAGTCTCAAAGACCACTCAAAGTGCTTCACTAGTACTAACCCGCTATTCTAAAGGCCTATAGGAGACAGATATCTAGGGACAATTTAGAACAACCAATAAACCTAACATGCATGTCTTTGGATTGTGGGAGGAAACCGGAGCCCCCGGAGTAAACCCATGCAGCACAGGGAGAACGTGCAAACTCCACACAGAAGGTTCCCACCCCTGCCAGCCTGGGGATTCGAACCTGGAACCTTCTAGCTGTTAGGCAGCAGTGCTAACCACTGCACCACCATGCTGCCCATGCCTAGCGGTCAACCCAGAACCAGAAAGCCCAACGGCTACAAACAATTCAAACAGGTGTGCCAGCACAGCCCCGACCAGGCAACAGAAAACAGAACCAGAACAAGCAGCAGGCAGAGCAGAGCACCAGGAAGGCGACCGGTCTCCAGAGGGAGCAGAACGCTCCTGAGAAGCACACAGAGATGGCTTTTACAGGCACTTCCCAGCCATGG
Source organism: Pholidichthys leucotaenia (assembly GCA_020510985.1). Taxonomy (NCBI): domain Eukaryota; kingdom Metazoa; phylum Chordata; class Actinopteri; order Cichliformes; family Pholidichthyidae; genus Pholidichthys; species Pholidichthys leucotaenia. The sequence continues at coordinate 179,042,591 of CM035848.1, forward strand.
GCGGTCCTTCACAGCTCCACTTATAGCACAAGAGAAAACACATAAAGACCCCAGTCCAGCAAGGAGCGGGCTGTAAACCCCCCCCCCCCCCCACACACACACACAAAGGGCTTCCCTATTGGGAAGGCCTACACAACCTGACCTACAAGCAATTTCCCCAAATAATTCATCATTTAATAACAAATATCCTCAGTTCATTTATTTACAATTTTCTATGTCCCATTGAAAACCACCACCAGTACAGATCCACTATATTATTTTTTACTTTACCAAGTCCTGGTGTAAGTACCCCAGCCATCCATCCAAACCTGTCAGCCACCCAGCAACTTCCAGCACCTGGAGAAGCAATTTAAGAGGGCTGAAAAAACAAACAGATGACACAGGAAACTTTAAACAAGACTTCCTCAGTTTACCACCTAGGAACTCGGTGCTCTGGACAGGCCTCCACCACAGCACTCCAAGCCTTTGATGTGTGGTGGACGTCCACACAGCAGATCTGCAGAAACAAAAAATAACATACATCAGTCAGACAGTAATTCAGTAGTCCACAGACTACTGGGAAACAAATGTCCTTCCGGAGGATGACTAAAATCTGGGGTCCACTGAACAGGAAGGAAAAACCTGTCAAGAGGCTGATCCAACTCTACAGACATCCAGAAACAACAGAGGTGTCCATCAGGAGGATGACCATCATCAAAACTCCACAAAATAAACAGGAACAAATCACAATCCATGCAGGTTTTACAGTGACTCAGACTTCCTCAGCTCACTCTGCAACCCAAACTGATCAGACAAATCAGTCACACACCTGATCACAGACTCTGCAGCTACTGAGCTAACAAGCTGCTGAGACACACTCCACCCGGGTCCAAAAATTAGGCCTCCTTGGGAGCAATCTGACTCCTGCAGGTCTATCTGACCAAGGTGCATTTCCTCCTCATTCTCAGATGCCACTCCAGAGAATTCAGAGACCAAACTAACAGGCACTCCCAGAGTGTCATCCAAAAACACCTGACCGTCAAAAGCACCAACAGGGCAAATTACTTGCACCTGCTTACAGTCTGACACAAAATCCTGCTCAGGTGCAATCAAATCAACCTCATCAACAACCAAATTGGCCAGCTCCTCTGACACACTAACAGGTGCATTAATTGATGTTGCTGGCACATCCTCTGGTGTTGCTAACAGGTCACAATCAGAAACCACACATGTAGGTTCCATGCACAGCTTTTCAAAGTCAACCTGATTAACTGGCACATCACCTGATGCACCAATTGATGTTACTGGTGTAACCAAATTTTATCTAAACACTTTAAAAGGTCCTGTAGTAAAATAATCAGACGGATCTGTAGGTTGAATAGCCTTTTATTGCTGCCAGCAATAAGAGAAGTGAGAGCAGGGAGGGAAAAAAAAGTCAGCTCTGCTCACCCAAGGGAGAGAAGCACACCCTTTTATTTGACCTTCAGTGAAGCTTCTGGAATGTTTGATAAGACAGACGCAGAAGCTGAAGGGAGAGGAACTCAGAGATACTGTGCAGTTTACTCCCTTACATGGTTACAATAAGCAGTGCAATAACACCAAAAAATGCCTGTAGAGGAAACGAACCCTGAACCCTTCGAGGCTGCTGAACTGGAGAAAGTCCTACAGGGCCTGAAATGTGGAAAGGCAGCAGGATACGATAACATCTTCCCAGAATTCATGAAGAATCTTGGCCCCCGAGCCCTAACCTGGTTGACACAATTCTACACAAGGATCACACAAACGAACTCGATCCCAAAGAAATGGCGGACAGCAAAGGTCATTGCCATCCCAAAACCTGGCAAAGACCACAAACTACCAGCAAGCTACCGCCCAATCTCCCTACTCAGCGTTCCTTACAAAATCATGGAGCGCCTAATACTGCAACGCATTTCCCCAGAAATAGAGGATATTCTAAGTGTGGATCAAGCAGGTTTCCGCAAGGACCGCAGTACAGGAGAACAAGTACTGGCCCTAACCACCTTCATTGAAAATGGCTTCGAGAGCAGACTGAAGACAGGGGCTGTGTTTCTCGATCTTACAGCCGCCTATGATACGGTCTGGCACAAAGGCCTCCTCCTGAAACTTATAAAGGCGATCCCTGCTTGGGCAACAGCAATTATAAAAACCCTGCTGACCAACCGAAGGTTCAGAGTCCACCTCAGTCAGAACACAAGTGCATGGAGAATGCAGAAAAACGGACTCCCACAAGGCTCAGTTCTAGCTCCAACTCTGTTCAACCTCTACATAAACGACCTGCCTACTACAAAATCCCGCAAATTCATCTATGCAGACGACATCTGTTTGGCATTCCAAGCACCAGACTTTGAACCACTGGAACGGGTGCTCACGGAAGATCTTGCTAAACTGGACCAGTTCTGCAAAATCTGGCGCCTAAAACCAAGCCCAGCAAAAACCGTCTCCAGTGTATTTCATCCCCACAATGCAAAAGCTGCCAGAGAACTAAACATCCACCTGAGCGGACTCAAGCTTAAGCATGCCCCAAATCCAACTTATCTTGGAGTGACCCTTGATAGGACCTTATCCTTCAAGGAACATCTAAAGGGGACGGCTGCTAAGGTGAAAGTACGAAACAACCTGCTCTGCAAGCTCGCTGGTGCAAAATGGGGGGCGGCAGTCTCCACCCTGCGCACCTCAGCACTGGCCCTTTCATACTCTGTAGCAGAATATTGTGCCCCTGTCTGGTCCAGGTCATCTTACACACACCATGTAGACACCCAGCTCGACTCAACCATGAGAACTATAACTGGAACAATCCGCTCAACACCACTCCCCTGGCTCTCTGTACTGTCAAACATAGCCCCTCCACACATCCGGCGAGCAGCATTAACTCAAAGGATGCTCCAAAAAGTTAAAGATTTTCCTCACTTACCAATTCATGCAGATATCTACACCCCACCCACTGCCCGACTTTCATCCAGACGGCCGATTTGGAAAAACCCTCCCCCAGCTGACTTTACCATCCAGACAGCTTGGCAAGAGGAATGGGAAACCAAGGAGGTCCCAAACAAACAGCTGGTGATAAACCCCAACCAACAGGTCCCGGGCACCAACCTCCCAAGGAGACAGTGGTCTACACTCAATCGCTTCAGGACTGGACATGGCCCCTGCTTGGCCAGCCTTCACAGATGGGGCAGTAGCCCTAGCCCACTGTGCGCATGTGGAGAGGAGCAAACTATGGAACACATCATAGAGGCTTGCCCGCTCCAAAGACTGGAAGGAGGATTACACACCCTCCATACAGCAAACCAGGAGGCAACTGCTTGGCTTAAGGACTTTGCATTCGCTAAATAATAATAATAATAAGCAGTGTATAAAACAGTTCATATATGGATGAAAGAACAATTCATATGTTGAAGCATACACACACACACACACACACACACACACACACACACAATTCATATATTGGGACACACTTATAAAACATAGATCCCTGGTTACTCAACAGATTAATGTATGAACTTATAAAACATTGATTAATGCATAGACAGTAAATTTCCACCACATTTCCCTTCTCTTGGTCATATATGACCATTTGTACAAGACTGTCAAAGTAAAAAAAAAAATCAGCAAAAGTACACCCTATCAGGTTTAAACTGATGCATCATGAACAGTGACATAGAATAACAGTATATGTAAGAATCACAAGTGGCTATATCATAAGTTTGGGAAGAGTGGTGTAACATGTTAACAACAAACATTTATTATTTATTCTTTAACATTATCATAGCCATCAGGGAAAGGAAGGTGTGACATGTCGAAAGCAGTGTGATTCACATTTTTGTCTCTGTGGATGATGTCTGAATCCTGTTCAGCTGTAGGGAGAGCTGTATAATGCATCATGTTGATAGCGAACATTTTGGACATCATATTACAAATTATCGGAATCAGACAACAGCCACAGAACAACAAAATCAGTAGAATTATTAAAAACATCACTCCAATACGTACAAGCCAGTCTTTCCAACCACCACTAGTTAGCCAGGATCACAGGTCCCAGCCGGAGGAGGCCATACCGTCCTGTTGCAACTGCTGTGAGAGAAGGTCATTGAAATGACTCACCACATGTGTCATATTATCACCTTAATCAGGGATATAGGTGCAGCACTCTTGACCTATAATGTGACATACCCTACCCTGAGCTGCCAAAACTGTGTCCAGAGCCAATCTATTTTGTTGCACAATGTTACGCATAGCCTTCATTTCAATTGTCATTGCTGAGAATCCCATTTCAGTTAAAGCTGTGAGGTTCTCCAAATCAATAGCCAGTCTGTGAATATGGTGGGCAGTATTTACCATACCCCACGTGGGTACCAATGCGCTAAGAAGTTTCACCCCTGGACTTATCCTGACCCTGGTTTGGTCATCAGTTGCTCTTTCTGTCATGGTCTGAGCGCCGATCTCGTCCACGGCCGGGTCATGCAGTATTTTCCTCCCATTCTGTATTTAGTACTGGTGGGGTCTCTGAGCTCTTATTCTGACAGCATCTCTGCGGGGCTTCCAGCTGTCAGAGCCAAGCAGCACAGCTGGTGCTGATACAGCTGATGACACCCTCATCAGCTGATTAATTATCCTGCCCTATTTAAGGGAGCAGCTCCTGTCACTCGGGGCTGCTACCTCGCATTTTCCAGACTGGTTTCCCTACGTCCAAAGCCAGTTCCTTTCAGCATCCTATTCGCATGTAAGTGTTGTATCCTTGTCTCACTAGTTCTCAGTATATCATAGTGTGTCTTAGTCCTAGTCCTTATTTGTGTTTTACCCCACGAGGCTCATTATTTTGTGTATCGTATCATTGTGACTTCCTTTAATAAATGTGCAAACTCTACGACTGCCTATAGCGTCTCATTAGTGGTCCGCGAGGACCGCTCCATGACAGTAGGTCGCAACCAAGCGAGACGCCGGTGACCGTGAGTTTGCACTGTTTGGGCTTGTAGTTTTTTTCCTTTTGCGAGTACCAGTGTGCTGGGAGATGGCATCACCACCCAAGGGCTATGCCATGAGTTTAGGCTACGAGCTAGTCATGGCTCTCATCGAGATCGATGGGATCCTCGCCAGCGCTCGTAGTCACCCCGTCCCCAGTGGCTCACACTGGTACCTGGACCTCGCTGAGGCAACTATTAACTGCCATCCTCACTACACCGACCACCCTGAAATCACGGCGAGTATGGCGGACATCTCTGCTCACCGGGAGAAGCTCCGTGGGCTGGAGGGAAACTCCGGCAGGAAGCCGAAGAGGAGGCATCCTTGCTCCTCTCCTCGGGATCCCATTCCTGTCCCTCGTCCAGTCCAGGAGTTCGCACCATCCTGGGGTCATCCCCAGTGGAGAAAGACGTCAGCTGGGATTCCCTCAGAGGACACGCAGTGGACAGCTGTGATCCTCCAGGATCGTGTGGCTGCAGCTTGCTCTGCCTCCCATCCATCGGAAATCATAAAGCATGTGACAGCGGCAGTTAGGCTGGTGGAGCTCACCCCAGAGCTCCATAATTTTCCCGAATATGCTGAATTGCTGGCTTCTGTTTCTGCGCAGCAGCGGCGGTTCCCTGACCTCACCTTTGCCTCGCCCTCTGCCAGTAAACGTCATCACAAAGCTCATGTTAAGCCTCAGCAAGAACCCCATCCGGATCCAGTTCCGGGTCGCCGTAGAACTCTGCCTCCCATCCAGCTGTTACTCCTGCATCACGACAGGAGGAAAATCCAGTAGCCTCCGCCTCCGGGTCATCTGTCCCTGCTGTACCGTCAGCTCCTCATTCCTGGATCACCTCGGCTGTTTCTCCCTCCTCCTCGACACTCTCTCCAGCTGTTGTGAGCTCCACGAGTCCTGCCCTGGCGATGCCCATCATCGAACCTGTATGAATTGCTCTGCCTCGTCTTCCCGGGGGGGCCCTCCATCACCATCCAGCGACCAACCAAGCCCACCGCAGCAGCTTCCATCGGCCCTCAGTGGATCAGGCAAGTGTCTTTTCATTCTCTTCCTTCACTGGGTGAATTGCCTTGTTTGATCCCTGGGGGTGGACTTCGGGGTTCACAGTCTCCTGAGCTTCCTCCACCTGCTGCAGTGATTAATTATGAACCTACTACCTTTGTGTCTCCTTCCCCTGAGTGTTCTTCGGCGCCAGGTCTACGCCGTCAGATGAAGAAGGAGCCTGCCATCCTGGAGTACCTAGTTCCGACCCCGCAGCCACGTCATGGGCAAAGGAGGAGGATGGACTGCAATTTGGAGCCTGCGCTGACGAGCAAGTGTCCCCGGGTCTCCACGGAGGGACAGTCCGACCCGGCAGGTCACGGATCCCCTGCCACCACGCCATGCGGGCCCTCAGCGTGGATGAAAGCATCAGGGAATCCCCGGACTGCGGACACCTTCATGCCGGCTGCAGAGCCCGTCATAGCCGAGTGGGAACCAGAAGAGGACCTTCTACCTGCTGAACCTGGATCGCTGAAGTCCTGGACGGCGGCAGAACTCGAGATCAGGCAAGTGCTCTATTTTGTCTTTCTCCTGTCTATTCTGGAGCATTTTTGCCTGTCTCTCGGGGAGACGAGCCGGGTGCAGCTGTCCGCAGCATCTGAGCTTGTCTCGCTGGGCTCTGTCGCTGTTGGTGATCCTGATCCCGGTTCTCTCTATTCTCCTGAGCCTTCTCCCAGGGTCACCGGTGTTGAGTTGATTCCGGTCGCTGTTCTGGAGGTTCCGGGTTCAGGTTTGGAGGCCGTCCCTGGTGCTGCACTGGCGCAGTCGGGGTCCGTCGTGGGTGCAGCTCTGACCCAATCGGGGTCCGTCGTGGGTGTGGTTCTGGCCCAATCAGGGTCCGTCGTGGGTGCAGCTCCGACCCAGTTGGGGTCCGTCGTGGGTGCTACATTGACCCAATCGGGGTCCGTCGTGGGTGTGGTTCTGGTCCACTTTGGGTCCGTCATGGGTGCAGCACGGTTCCACTTGGGATCCAAAGAAAGCGCAGCACCAGTCCGTGTGGAGTTCAGAGAAGGAGCTGCAGATCCTCCGCCGATCGACGCTGGACTGGTCCCTCATTGTTTCCCCGATCCCTTTTCTTCTCCACCTGGTGCCGTTGGGATTTCCCTTACTCGACCCGGCTCTCCCTCGTTATCCCTTTTGGTAGGGAGGCCGCCTCCGAGCTCTTCCCTTCAGTCCTGGTGGCCTTTTGACACTGGTCGGCCGCCTGGGAGACTCCTTCGCCGGTTTGGCATTCTGGGTCGGCCACCCGACAAACTGAACTCTCTGTTAGGCGACCTGGTCCGGCCACCAGAGGCACTGTTTCTCTATAACATGGCATTTTCAAAATGTGAGGTGGTTAGAGGAGACAGTCTCTTCCTTTCTGCAGAGAAGCCTAAGAAAGGTGGACGAGCAGACAGAATTTCAAAAGGTGACATGTTTTATTTTTTCCTATCTCGCATGCACATGTACATGAGTGCAGACATTTTGTCCAGGGTAGGCCAGTGTCATCCTCGGGTTTGGTGAGCTTGTTCTTTAGGGTGCCATTTTCGCACTCAACAGCACCACCTGATTGCGGGTGGTAGGCACAATGTTTTCTCATGTTAATTCCCAATGTGCCACTCAGGTCAGTTAATGCTTCGTTTACAAAATGTTTACCATTATCGCTGGAAATTTTCTCTGGTATTCCCCATCTGGTAATGATTTCTGACAATAATGCCCTAGCCACAACGGTGCTTGTTGCACGTTTAGCTGGGAAGGCTTCTACCCATTTGGACCACATATCCACCATTACCAAACAATACTTTTTGCCCTCAGCTGAATTTAATTTGATAAAATCCATCATGAGGTGTTGGAATGGTCTGCAGGGGGCGGGTGTGCCGCTGGAACCTGTTTAGAAACTCTGTGGGCATTGTTAGTGGCACAGATTAGACACTTTCTGCAAAAATTGTCATCATAAACAATGAACCCAGTAGTGAACCAATTTGCATGCAGTGGTTGTATCATCCCTTCTCTTGACACATGGTCTCTCCCATGTGTCAATTTAGCAAAATGATTGAAAAAATGAGCCGGTAAACAGGGAAGAGCATTTGGACCCCACCACACACCAGCGTGGTCTGTGTGACAGCCTTTGTTGGTCCACTTCTGACGTTCTTGTGGAGATGAAAGAGACTGCATAGAAATGAAGGAAGCAATGGGTGTTAGTGAAGCGGGGGCAGGAGGTGGAGAGGAAGAAGAGGGAGGGGGACCATGGGTGGCAGAGAGAGAAAGAGCTGCAGCCTTAGTTGCCGCATCAGTACGAGCATTGCCCCGAGAAACAGGGTCAGAAGAGGAGGTGTGGGCCGTGCATTTGCACACTGCCACAGAAGAAGGAAGGAGGATTGCAGCAAGAAGGCGGGCGACATAAGAGGAGTTCTTTATGGGTGAGCCTGCAGATGTGAGGAAGTTCCTTTCACGACACAGCGCACCAAAATCTTGAACTACCCCAAAGGCGTAGCATGAGTCAGTGTAAATGGTAACAGATTGACCTGCTGCATAGTTGCAGGCTTCTGCTAGGGCAACAAGTTCAGCAGCCTGTGCAGAAAGAAGAGATGGCAAGGAGCCAGAAAGCAATGTACAATGGTCATCACATACTGCCCAACCCACTTTGTTGCAGCCTACAGAGGGGTCAATTGATGCAGAGCCATCAACATACAGGACAAGATCTGGGTTTGGCAATGGAGTGTCGGAGAGGTCAGGTCTGGGAGAGGTGACAAAGTCCAGCAAGGACAACCAGTCATGGTCACAGTCTGTGTCATCGTCACAAGAAGGCAGGGGGAGATTGATGGCTGGGTTCACTGACTGTGCACAGCGTTTGACAGTAAAGTTTGATATTCAAGGAGGGTAGAATGATATCTAAGCCACCTTGCATGGGAGAGGTGTGATGACTTCTGCTCATTCAGAAGCAGGTGCAACAGCATGAGGAACATACAGAGTGAGAGGAGAATACAGAACAATGTCACGGGATGCCACTACAGCATGCTCTGCTGCAGCCACTGCACGGAGACAGAGAGGGAGTCCTGCTGCAACAGCGTCCAACTTGCAGGAGTAATACGCAACTGGGTGAAGTCTGTCACCGTGGGGCTGCAGGAGAACAGAGGTCATGCATCCAGACTTCTCATCAACATACTGAACAAAAGGTTTAGATGGATCAGGAAGTGAAAGTGTTGGAGGAGCCAAAAGAGCTTTCTTCATGTTTTCAAAGGAGTCATTAGCAGCGAGTGTCCACTCAAGAGGGAAGTGTGAGGGACACTTTGATGGAATGATGTCACGCATTGGTCTCTCAATGCATGAAAAATCTGGAATGAAAGAATGGCAATAGGATGCCATGCCAAGAAAGGAGAGAAGTTCTTTCTTAGTTCTGGGCTTGTCCATGTGACAGATTGCTTGGGCACACTTTGGAGAGAGAGATTTGCCTTGATTAGAGATCCGGTGGCCCAAAAATGTGACGATTGGTTTGCAAAATTGCAATTTTGGCTTTGAAGCCTTGTGGCCTTCTGCAGCAAGGTGACACAAAAACTTCAAAGAATCTGCTTGGCATTGTACCTCATTTGGCGCACACAACAAAAGGTCATCGACATACTGTATTGAATGAGGACGGAGCCTTCTGACAGTTGAAGAAAGCTCAAAGAGCTCTTGAGAGCCGAGTTATAGATGGTTGAACTTTCACAGTAGCCCTGGGCCAATCTGGTGAACGTGTAAAGAGCCCCACTGAACTGGAATGTGAACAAAAACTGTGAATCTTTGTGGATGGGGACACTGAAAAACGTGTTTGACAAATCCACCACTGTAAAGTAGGTTGAGCTTGGAGGAATTTGAGTCAGAATAGTGTAGGGGTTAGGGACCACAGGGGCACGCTGGATGATGGCAGCGTTAACGGCCTGGAGGTCTTGAACAAAACCCATTCAGCAGGTTGGCCCTCATCTCTGATCTTTTTTACTGGAAAAATTGGCGTACAGACTGGAGAATTTGGTGTGGGAACAATAATCCCTTCTTTTAAAAGTGATTCAAAGACAGGAGTGATGCCATCATGTGCCTCAGACCTGAGTGGGTACTGCATGCATTTCGGTCTGAAATCAGACTTTGGGGTTAAAACGACTGGAGGGCAGTTTTTTTTATAAGCCCCATGTCATATTTGTGCGCAGCCCACAAAGATGGTAGAACACATGAGAGCATGTGGTCTTCCTGACTCTGTACAGAGGGCATGATGACAGGTTTCATCCATCTGTATCGCCTGTCATCATCCAAAGTTTGGATGAAATTCTCACAGGAAAGTGAGACCGCGTACTCTGCACGATACATCTGCAGAGAGGGGGAAAATGAGACCACACTAAGGCCGATATGATGAAGTGGTACAGATGAAACCCAGTCATCAGCGTGATGAGCAGCAAGGGCCCGTGCTCCCATATTGCTCCAACCTGAGGAGGGGGCTTTTGTGAGTGAAACATGTGGGTGGCTGTGTGGAACTGAGAACACAGTAGACATGCAAGGGGTGAGTGTGATCAGTAAGAAACTAAAATCTGCTGCCCATACAACATGTGCCGTTTGCAATGGGGCAGATTTTACTTGTAACCATTGATTTTCATATTCTGTGTCAGGGCCCTGTGGGAGATGTGTTGTACAATGTGTTCTGTGTGGTGGCATGCAAACTGGCATGTGGCGAGAGCTTCTTTCCCATTTCAACCAAATGGAAACTCTGCCCTTCATCTGTCAGTGCCCATTCATAAATGTACAGCGAGATGGAATTTTGGCAAAAGTTGAGCTGGGAGTTTCATTTTGAGTTCCCTGTGGTGTGCAGGAGAGTGAGAGTGACAAACTGCACATCAGGTCTCTGCCTAACAAGCTGAAAGGGCACTGAGGTGAAAATAGGAAGTTGTGAGTGAATGTTTTCCCATCCACTGTACATGACAATGGTTCAGTGAAAAACTCATGTGTGAAACCTCCATTCGCCACCTGTGATGTGAGTGAACGAGAGGTGAGGGGAGGTTTTAGGCCAGAGGTTGATGACAAAACGGAACTGGTCGTCCCAGAGTCAACCATAAAATCTATTATCTTCCCTGAAACTTTAACAGGCAGAACTGGTAAATCTCTGAAGTGAGAAGTGGAATATGATGCAAACGTCATTGCCGGCACATTGTCAGTATGGGGTGTGTGTGTGTGTGTGTGTGTGGCTGTAGCGTCATTTTTGTTGGCAAGCACATGTGTGGCGTCTGCTGGGGGTGACGGTAAAGAGAAAGAGCATTGTCCAGTCTTATCTACCTGGCGTCACTGCTGAGGCTGTTGGGGTTGGTGCGGTGGGGGCTGAGGGAAAGGGTGTGGTGGGTGACCAGGGTTCTGTCGGGGCCAGGATTCATGGTTGCCTTGCTGGAAGTTACCTCTGCCCCTTCCCCTTCCACGAGGTCCAGATCGTGGTCTTACTGAGCATGCTGTAGCCCAGTGTCCAGGTTGCTTGCAGTAGCCACAGGTCGACAGTTGTGGGCACTGCCATCCAGTGTCCTTCTTGGCCACAGTAACGACATTGGTTAGGGCCAGCAGAGGAGGCTGGGTGTGGCTGTGTTGGAGTGGGGACCCACTGTGCCATGGTGAGCAGGGCCTTTTCCAGGTTGTCCTCCTTGCCTTTTGTCTTCTTCTTCATGGTTGATTCATGTTTATGGTGGTGATGGTTAGCATGGCGGAGGACAGTCTCACAATTTTCCTCCTCCCAGCTGATGCAGGTCATCTTTATATCTGCCGCAAGGTGAGGGTGCAATCCTGCCATGAACCACATATTAAGATGCGTGCCATATGGTCCCGTATCTTTGCTTGCTGCACCATTAAAAACCTTGCGCAACCTGTGGAAATAGTCTTCAGGTGCCTCGTCATCCTTCTGTTTGCATTGGGCCACCTTGGAGAGATCAGAGGTCTTAAGGCACTGATCCTCAATCAGCCGCACAAGTGCCTTTATCGCTTCTTTGTAGTCCTTATTAGTATCATCGTTCCCCCAGACATGGTTGTCAGAGCGCACATCCTCAGCAAAGGCTGGCATCAGCTTGGCCATATTGGTAGGTGTGCACTTCTGAGCCATAATTCTTTGCAACTCGGAGAAGGTGGGACGGTAGGTCTCGCAGAATGCCCACAATTGTTCACAGAAATACGTAGGGTCATTCTCCAACTGGGCAGCATAGCTGCAAACTTGGGAATGTCTTCCAGAGCCCATGGGCGATACACCAAGTGCGAACCCCCGTCCCCTGCCACCTCCACCATTGGCATGTTAACGTCCGGAGATTGGTCATGTTCTGGCTTTGGCATTCGATCACGCAAAAGTGGAGGTTATTCGCGCGTGACCACCTTATGCTGAGATGGGGGCTTCTGGTCAGTCAGCAGTTGGGCAGCAACCCCTCCTGCCGCCCCTTGTAGCCCCTCGTCCACCCCTTCCTGCAGCGATGGGTCCACTTGGGCATCTCGATGTACTGGCCCCCTTCTAAAACTGTCATCTTCCGGTGTGAGAGCATATGGCCAGGTAGTGCTGGGTAAGACGCTGCAGTGAAAGGGTTAGTAGGGTGGGGTTGCGGTGGAACAGGTCGTTCACGTTCATAAGGTGGGGGAGATTTAGAGTCCCCAGCAGAGTGTAAAAATTGTTTTCGTGTGGTGTGTGTGTTTTCTCTGTCCTTTTTCTTCCGTTCATTCTCCCTTCTATTCTGTTCTTGCTTACTCCTACATGTCTTTGCCTCCGCCAGCCACATCTCGACCGCACCCTTTTCTAACTGTAACTGCATCAGCTTTTCTCTGTCCTTCTTACTGTGCTTCTTCTTTGTCTGTACCCTCTGGATTTCACCATTTATTTTATCCCTCAAAGTGTTAATAACCTTGACAGAAAATGACCCCCCAACAAGAAATTCAGCCCTGCAGATCCATTTTCCCAAAAACTCCACACTCTCAGTACCATAGTTATCAGTCATGTATTTCACCTTTGGTCCCGTCAAGCCGGATGGCTCCTGTCTGGGCTTGGACTTGCAAGACCCCATTTTCAACCAATACGACCGCCAGTCACTACAAAATGTCTTAAGTACCTGCTGGTGTGTCCTTATCTGGACCGCTGGTCACCCTAGGCGTCCCCAGGCGTTCCCCAATGAGTCTCACTGTGCAATTCAAGACTATGTCCCCAAAACTGTCTATGACAGTTGCTGTACACTGCCTTCAGTTCAGTCCTGCCATGAGATCATCCCACCGGACTCCAAAATTTTCACAGATATCGACCTATGTTGGTGAATTACACGACTGATATTCTACCAATATTCTTATAAAAACATAAAATTTATGGTCTACTTACTGTAATCTGGAGGTTTGAGACGGTTCTTCAGGATTATGTGTCACGACCCCAGCAAGTGACGCGCTCACATCGCCTGGAAGGCGGAAAGAGCCGAACTCCGTTCGGGGTGATCAATCCACGTCAGCTGCTGGAAATCAGTGATCAATAATCCCACTTTTGACACCAGTGATGGAACCGAATTTTATCTAAACACTTTAAAAGGTCCTGTAGTAAAATAATCAGACAGATCTGTAGGTTGAATAGCCTTTTATTGCTGCCAGCAACAAGAGAAGTGAGAGCAGGGAGGAAAAAAAAGTCAGCTCTGCACCCCCGAGGGAGAGAAGCACACCCTTTTATTTGACCTTCAGTGAAGCTTCTGGAATGTTTGATAAGACAGACGCAGAAACCTAAGGGAGAGGAACCCAGAGATACTATGCAGTTCACTCCCTTACATGGTTACAATAAGCAGTATATAAAAGAGTTCATATATGGATGAAAGAACAATTCATATGTTGAAGCACACACACACACACACACACACACACACACACACACACACACACACACACACACACACACACACACACAGACACACACAATTCATATAATGGGACACACTTATAAAACATAGATCCCTGGTTACTCAACAGATTAATGCATGAACTTATAAAACATTGATTAATGCATAGACAGTAAATTTCCACCACACTGGCACCTCACAAACAGATGTGCACAGGAGAAGCTTCAGCACAGAGGCTTTCAACATCACCATAATTTATTGGCGTAGCCAACACCACAGGTACAACTGTGCAAGCTGGAACTAATTCACCAATTAGCCGTGTGCGTTTCTAACTCAGATGAAACTGGACACAAATCAGGAGAAACACCACCTGGGCATGCACAAGCAGAGGCACTGCTTGAACTCAAATCGCCACCACTGGCCGCACCCACACCCTGTCTCAGCCTCACCAATCGTGCCAGTCCTTCCCCGTGCCTCTCCAACTACATTTCAAGCAACAATTGGTGCCCGAACAGCGGATCCACATACCTCCGTCCTTCTGGCGCCTTTGCCCGATTTCAGCGAGTGCACAGCTGACGAAAGACCTTCCCAGGCTGGGTACGAAACTCAGTGTTACTGCAGTGAAGGCATTTCAGAGCCAGGGTGCTGGAACGGACTGGGTGATGGGTCTAAGAACCCTAAAGGTGGCTTGGATGTGAGTACATTTATTTCTTATGTAAAAGCTTGTGTTCCCTGGGATGAGAGATTCCCAGGAGGGTGAAATATTTTCCTAAGCGCTTGAACACCGCAAAGCCTGGTTAAGCTTCTGCCCGCTTTAACTCTGGGTCGAATTAGGTTCGGTCTGAGTTTTTAGTCTGAGGAAGCTTCGTGTTGGCGAGGTGGATGCTTAGGTGTATTGTTGCTTGCAGAAATGAACGCAAAAGACTTCAGTATTGTCCAGTGAGCCCTGAGGTATTAATGGGGTTAAGATTCTGCTACAATGTTGCAGTGAGCATTAATATGAAGTCTGGCAAGATTCTGCCATTTGGCTGCAGTGAGCGTTTGATTTGAAAAAAAAAATTGATGCAAGATTCTGTAAGGAATTGCAATGAGCACTGACTTGAGTGAACCGGTAATTTTAAATTTTTGTTATAGCGCTGATTTGAATAAAGTTACTGCAGTTTGTCCATTTGTTTGTCTATTTCTGTTTGTGTTTTGGGACCTGCCCCGGTGAGAGAGACACGGGACATTATGCGGAGGCGGAAGAAGTAGGTTGCACGGAGCTTTAAAATTTTTCTTTTAAAATATTTTTGTGGTCATTGTGGAGTATAAAGGAGATGGTTAGATAATTATTGTTCTCTGGGGTAATGATGAAAATTGGGGGAGCTTGCAAATTGAATTGTGTTCTCATAGCGGTAGACAAAAAGTTGACATGAGAACGTTGGGTTGCCAGCTTTGTTTTTACAAGGAATTTGGGTTGCCATTTCAAGCCTGTTTTAAGGCTATCTTGCTGTTTCTCTGTGTGAGCAGCTGCCCAAAAGTAACCTTGGAAAGATAATAGGAATGAGCTGCGTGTGTGTATGTGTGGGCCCTTGTGTCTGATAGTGAGTGAGTGAGAAGAAGGGAGAAAAAAATCTTTATATGGGTATTTCTCCAAAGCTTTGGAGTTTTACAGTTTCTTTGTTGTTGTTTTTTTTTAATCTAATGTTGTGGTTTTTCAATCTAACATTGTGTCACTGGTAAATATGCTCATATTTTTGGGGCCAACATTTTCGGTTACCAGATTTTTTCCCATATTTTGGGTTTTTAATTTTTGGGACACCTGAGGGCAGATGAACAACATTGGGCTATTTTTATTTAATTTTTGCAGTACAGTATTACTGTAATTTTTATTAACTCAGTTGCATTATCTCCCTTACCGAGGTATAACGGTGAACTTTACAGGGAAAAAGGATGATGGACTAAGGGTCTGACATGACAACGCCTGGGTTCCTCCATCCACCTGCAGCGCTCTTCTGCTGCTCAGCCATGACCCTGCCCCAGAAGCCCAACGAGCAATGTTGCCTTGCCCCTGCTCACCCCACTCCTCCAGTCGACAACCAAGCCATGCCGGATAAGCCGGATAAGTAAAGTAAAATTTAATGCATATTAATCACTGCAACCAGCATGACAATGAAGATTATGGAATAATGCTGTCACTTAATAATGCCCAGTGACTGAAAGCTTGCAATACAGCTTATATTACATAATTCAAAGCACAGAGCAAGGTGATGATGACAATGTTTGTGCCTATAATTTACCTGAGGCTGCTAAATATCAAACGCTGGTTTCTCTAACCTAATGAAAATGATTCACCAAAATTAAAAAAAAAAAAAGATTTTGCGTGCTCCAGTGATCCCAGGAGCTATGTTGTCCGGGGCAATTTGCCTCTGATAGGGTCACCCAAGACAAACTGGTCCTGGGTGAAGGGCCAGACTAAGAACGATCCAACAGACTCTCATGATAAATTCTATATCAAGGATTCAGTGTACCCCGCCCGGTATGGGGTTACCGGGGCCCCACCCTGGAGCCAGGCCTGGGGGAGGGGCTCAAAGGCTAGCATCTGCTGGCCCGGTTTCCACCCATGAGACCCGGCCGGGCTCAGCCTGAAGGAGTTACATGGGTCCGCCCTCCAGTGGGCTCACCACCTGCAGGAGGGATGGATCATGGGGGTCCGGTGCTATGTGGATTAGGTGGCGGTCAAAGACGGAGATCTTGGCAGACTGATCCCAAGCTTTCTAAACTGGCTTTTGGTACATGGAATGTCACCTCTCTGGTGGGGAAGGAGCCTGAGCTGGTGTACGAGGTTGAGAGATACCGGCTAGATATAATCGGCCTCACCTCAACACAGCTCCGGTTCCGGAACCAGTCTCCTGGAGAGGGGCTGGAGCTTGGCCTTTTCTGGAGTTGCCCTGGGTGAGAGGCGACGAGCAGGGGTGGGTATTCTTGTATCCCCCCACCTTGCTGCTTCTATATTGGAGTTTTCCCCAGTGGATGAAAGGGTTGCTTTCCTGCGCCTTCGGGTTGGAAAACGGGTCCTGACCATCATTTGTGCCTATGCACCAAATGATGTTTCAGAGTACCCACCCTTTTTGGAGTCTTTGACTGGGGTGCTGGAGGATGCTCCTCTTGGAGACTCCATTGTCCTACTGGGGGACTTCAATGCGCATGTGGGCAACGACAGTGAAACCTAGATGGGGGTGATTGGGAGGAACGGCCTGCCCAATCTGAACCCGAGTGGTGCTAGCTCAGTCATCCAGGAGAGGCTCACAGTAGAACTGCTGCTCCTCTACATTGAAAGGAGTCAGTTGAGGTGGTATGGGCATCTGATTAGGATGCCTCCTGGACACCTCCAACTCCACCCTTGCCTGGTCCCAAGCCTAGGATGAGAAAGGAGGAGGGTTGTGCATTGGGTTAGCAGCCCACCATGTAAAAAACGCTTGCTACAGAAACGCCAACAAGATCAACAAAAAGTCATCAAACCTTGGGCGACGAGTTGAGGACTGAGGCAGCAATGTCTTATATGAAGAGCAGGGATGAAAGCCGAAAGGAAGTTTCTGTTCCGATGGAGTCCTTGGCCAAACCCAAACAACGAGTGAGAGTGGGAGCATGGAATGTTCGAACGATGTACGAAACTGGAAAAACAGCACAGGTTGTGAAAGAGATGAAGAGATACAACATCAACATTCTTGGAATCAGTGAAATGAGATGGACAGACTCGGGAACCATGACCCTGAACACAGGAGAGACAGTGTACTACTCAGGAAGAACAGACGGCCAACACCAGGAAGGAGTGGGCATCATTTTAGAAAAGAATGCCAAGAAGAGCTTCCTGGGCTGGGAGCCGGTCAATGCTCGGATCATTAGAGCAAGGTTTTTCTCAAAGTACGTGAAGACCACCTTCATCCAGTGCTATGCACCAACAGAACCATCATCAGATGAAGAAAAGGACCTTTTCTATACAAACCTCCAAGAGCAAATAGACAAGACACCACGACATGATATCCTCATTGTGATGGGGGACTTTAATGCCCAGGTTGGTGCAGGAAATGTGGGATACGAATCATGCATGGGAACCCAAGGAACAGGTGTGCGAAACGACAACGGTCAGAGATTTGTGGACATGTGCCTGGAGAATGGGCTAGTGATAGGAGGCACCATATTCTCACACAAGACAATTCACAAACTGACGTGGGTGTCACCGGATGGGAGAACCAGGAACCAAATAGACCACATAGCCATCAACCAGAAGTGGAGAGGGTCTGTGACTGATGTCAGAGCACTAAGAGGGGCCGACGTCGGCAGTGACCACCACCTTGTTCTGTGCAAGCTACAGCTGAAGTTGAAGAGGACCAACAAGAAGACTAGTGAACAGCTCTTTGACTCAAGCAGACTGAAGGATCCTATAGTGAAGACTCAGTTTGTACTCGAGCTGTCCAACAGATTCCAGGTCCTGGAAGACACACCAGCAGACGACATCAACACCTTGAGCAACACTGTCCAGAAGTTGTTCCTCGACACAAGCAAAGAGGTGCTGGGCCACAGGAAAAGAGAGAGGAAAGAATGGATCTCTGAAAACACCTGGCAACTCATCGAGGAGAGAAGGGCAACAAAACAGCGCATGCTAGGGGGAAGCATGGAAGAGAGGGAAGCAGCTGCTGAAGCATACAGACAGAAGAAAAATGATGTCAAGAAGAGTGTCCGCAAAGACAAGGGAGAGTACGCGGACAGCCTGGCTCAGGAGGCACAGTCAGCAGCAGAAAGGGGAGACACAAGAACGGTCTACAAAATCACCAAAACCCTCACAGTAGGTTTCACCAGCAAGTCAACGGTGGTTAAGGACAAAGATGGGAAAGTTCTCATGAAGGAAGAGGACCAACTTAGTAGATGGGCAGAGCACTTCAGAGAGACTCTGAATAGACCAGACCCTGAGGAAGAAGCAGTGATAGAAGACACAGGATTTCACATAGAAATGAAGCGGGGGCGCATCACCCAACAGGAGATAGAAGAGGCCATTAAGCAGACAAAAGGAAACAGGGCACCTGGCGAAGACAGGATTACTGCAGACATGCTAAAAGCAGATCCAAAGGCAAGAGCAAAAGCTCTGACAGAACTTTTCAACAAAGTGTGGGAAGAAGAAAAAGTCGCTGTTACTTGGAAAAAAGGCATCATAGTCAAGCTGCCAAAGAAAGGCGACCTGTCAGCATGCGGGAACTGGAGAGGCATCAACCTTCTGTCTGTGCCTGGGAAAATCTTCTGCAGAGTTCTGTTGATGCGGGTGAGGCAAGCCATAGAGAGGGTCCTGAGGGAGGAACAGCCAGGATTCAGAAGCGGTAGGGGCTGCATAGACCAAATCTTTGTCCTGTGTACCATAGTCGAACAATCACTGGAATGGAACTCCTCACTGTACATAAACTACATTGACTTTGAAAAGGCCTTTGACAGTATCCACCACCCATCCCTCTGGAAGATTCTGACAGCTTATGGATTTCCAACAAAAGTAATCAACATCCTGAAGGACATGTATGCTGACAATCAGTGCTGCGTACGCCACAATGGCCAGGAGAGCGAGTGGTTCCATGTGAAGACCGGGGTCAGACAAGGCTGCATGATCTCACCGATCCTCTTCCTGGTCGTCATTGACTGGGTGACGAGGAGAGCCACAGGAGACCGACCTAGGGGACTTGTCTGGGGACTAACGGCCAGACTGGAAGACTGTGACTTTGCAGACGACATCGCTCTGCTATCACATACACAGAGAGACATCCAGGAAAAGACAGACAGAGTTGACCAGACAGCAAGAACTATTGGGCTCAAGATTCACCCCAACAAAACGAAAGTGATGAAACTGAAAAACAAGAGCACACAGAAAACAAAGGTACAGGGCGAAGATCTTGAGGAAGTACAGGACTGCACGGTGGTGCAGTGGTTAGCACTGCGGCAGCACAGTTTACCCTTGGCCGGGGGATTGTGGGGATCGTGGGATCGTGGGTTCGATCCCAGCCCCCGACCAACAGTGATCTGTGTGGAGTTTGCATGTTCTCCCCGTGTTGCGTGGGTTTACTCCGGGATTTCTCCGGTTTCCTCCCACATGCCAAAGACATGCATGTTAGGTTAATTGGCTGTTCTAAATTGTCCCTAGATATCTGTTTCCTATAGGCCCTTAGAATAGAGGGTTAGTATTAATGAAAGCGCTTTGAGTGGTCTTTGTGACTAGAAAAGCGCTATATAAGTGCAGGTTAGTTAGTTAGTTAGTTAGACTTCAAATACCTGGGAAGCTACATCTCAGTTGACAGCAACATCGAGAGAGAGATCTCCACAAGAATTGGTCTTGCGGCACAGGCTTTCAACAGACTGCGAAATGTATGGAAATCGTCAGTCCTGCAGAACAGTACCAAACTGAAGATCTACAAATCAAACGTTCGCTCAGTCCTCCTATATGCCTCAGAGACTTGGAGAACAAAAACAAGAAAATTGAAAGCTGCCTCAGAGGTTTCGAAGGACGGTGTCTACGTCAAATCCTCGGAATCCACTGGGAGCAGCGCGTCACCAACAAGGAAGTCAGCAGACGCACAGGCATCAACAACATTGTGGACGAGGTGAAGCAGAGACGCTGGAGGAAGCTGGGCCACGTTCTGCGCATGAACAAAGCCAGGCATCCACACACAGCACTCAGATGGGCACCGCTGGGGAAGAGGGGGAGAGGCAGACCCCAGGGCACCTGGAGGAGGACAGTGGAAGAGGAAATGAAAGCGGAGGGCAAGACCTGGAACGAAGTCAGCTGGCTCGCCCAGGACCGAGATGGCTGGAGGAGACTCGTTGGTGCCTTATGCCCCAGCTGGGGTGAAGAGGATTAAGTAAGTAAGTACTGGACACCTCCCACTTGAGGTGTTTCAGGCACGTCCCACTGGGAGGAGACCCCGGGGCAGACCCAGGACTCGGTGGAGAGACTATGTCTCCCAGCTGGTCTGGGAACGCCTTGGTGTCCTCTCTGAAGAGCTGGAGCAGGTGGCTGGGGAGAGGGAAGTCTGGGCTTCTCTGCTTGAACTGCTGCCTCCGAGACCCAGACCTCCGGAAAAGTGGTAGAAGATGGATGGATGGATGGAAAAAAGATTTTGTCATAATCCTTGAGTAGTAATGCTTACAATTTTATCTGGAGAAAGACCAGTCACTTGGACAGCAGTCTAACTAGAAAAGACAGACTGCTGCCCAGCTCACTTACACACATGGACAAAATTGTTGGTAGCCCTCTGTTAATGAAAGAAAAAAACACAATGGTCACAGAAATAACTTGAATCTGACAAAAGTGGTAATAAATAAAAATTCTATGAAAATTAACCAATGAAAATCAGACAATGCTTTTGAATTGTGGTTCAACAGAATTATTTTAAAAAACAAACTCATGAAACAGGCCTGGACAAAGATGATGGTACCCGTAACTTAATATTTTTATTTTATTGCACAACCTTTTGAGTCAATCACTGCAATCAAACGATTTCTGTAACTGTCAGTGAGACTTCTGCACCTCTCAGCATGTATTTTGGCCCACTCCTCATGAGCAAACTGCTCCAGTTGTCTCAGATTTGAAGGGTGCCTTCTCCAGACGGCATGTTTCAGCTCCTTCCACAGATGTTCAATAGGATTTAGATCAGGGCTCATAGAAGGCCACTTTAGAATAGTCCAGTGTTTCGCTCTTAGCCATTCTTGGGTGTTTTTAGCTGTGTGTTTTGTGTCATTATCCTGTTGCAAGACCCATGACCTGCCACTGAGACCAAGCTGTCTGACACTGGGCAGTACATTTCTCTCTAGAATACAGTACCTTGATAGTCTTGAGATTTCATTGTACCCTGCACAAATTCAAGACACCCTGTGCCAGATGCAGCAAAGCGGCCCCAGAACATAACAGAATCTCATCCATGTTTCACATTAGGGACAGTGTTCTTTTCTTGGTATCCTTCATTTTTGCATCTGTGAACATAGAGCTGATGTGCCTTGCCAAAAAGTTCCAGTTTTGTCTCGTCTATCCATAGGACATTCTCCCAGAAGCTTTGTGGCTTGTCAACATGCAGTTTGGCAAATTCCAGTGTGGCTTTTTTATGATTTGTTTTCAACAGTGGTGTCCTCCTTGGTCGTCTCCCATGAAGTCCACTTTGGCTCAAACAACGATGGATGGTGCGATCTGACACTGATGTACCTTGACCTTGGAGTTCACCATGAATGTGTTTAGAGGTTGTTCTGGGCTCTTTTGTTACCATTCGTATTATCCGTCTCCTCCTGCGGCCACGTCCAGGGAGGTTGGCTACAGTCCCGTGGATCTTAAATTTCTGAATAACATGTGCAACTGTAGTCACAGGAACATCAAGCTGCTTGGAGATGGTCTTATAGCCTTTTCCTTTAACATGCTTGTCTATAATTTTCTTTCTAATCTCCTGAGACAACTCTCTCCTTTGCTTCCTCTGGTCCATATTTAGTGTGGTAAACACCATGTCACTAAACAGCACAGTGACTACTTGTCACCCTTTAAATAGGCCGACTGACTGATTACAAGTTTGTAGACACCTATGATGTTAATTAGAGGACACATCTTGGTTGAACATGTCCCTATGGTCACATTATTTTCAATCTTTTCTAGGGGTACCATCATTTTTGTCCAGGCCTGTTTCAAGAGTTTGTTTTTTAAAGTAATTCTGTTGAACCACAATTCAAAAGCATTGTCTGAATTTCATTGGTTAATTTTCATAGAATTTTTATTTATTACCACTTTTGTCAGATTCAAGTTACTTCTGTGACCATTGTGGGTTTTTCTTTCATTAACAGAGGGGTACCAACAATTTTGTCCACGGCTGTATCACTATGACCTCTTTGACAGATAACTAGGAACAGTTCACAAGACTTAGCATAAGGAGAGAACCGATCTCTTCCACTCCAGCAAAAAGATTAAGCCTACACTTTGCAGTTAATCACGTGTGTAACAACACATTTTAATCTTTTAAGTTAAAAGCAACAATTGCAAACTTTTGAAGTGATTTGTGTGTGTTTTATTTCTTTTAAATGCTGCATTGTTAGACTTATTTCACAGGAAGCCCATTAGACTTAAGGATTCGAATAAATGACACTGTTTTATTCAAGTGTGATCTTAAAGTAATGCTGACCCATGCAAATTGGTAAAATATTTAGTGATTCACTGAATATTTAGCAAGAAGTTGTTTTGGTTATTAGAAAGTCACATTATTCATATAATGGAAGCTTTAGGTGTAATTTAAACTTATTGTGTTATTCTGGGTTCATGTTCATGTTTTTTGTTTTTCAACAGAAAAAGGAAAGCATTAACAAACTATTTATCTTTTACAAAGATTTAGAATTGAAAAGTCAAAAAGGTGAAAAATAAAAATTACAAGATCACCATTAGCTTTAATTCTAACTAATCCCTGGTGACCAAGATACACAAAAACAATTCACTTGTGTTTCTTAGCATTAACAATTATAATCAACAGTGGAATAAGCACTGTAAACACTTTAAAGGACAAAAGTTGAATGACTATAACAGTAACACTTGCAAAAACAATTTATGAGGAGACAAAAAATTTGCACTCCTGTTGTTGTGAATTCTGACACACAGACAGTGGGTAGCCTTGAGCTTCCCCCGATTTCTTTTTACAGGATGGCCCCTCCATTGGACCTTTTTTTTTTTTTTTTTTTTTTTTTTTTTTTGTTAGTTATTTTTACCCATAGGTAGATTTGGTTTGCAGTCTGGTGACAAGCCACCGGCTGCCGGTCGCTGCGTGCGCGAGCGCCCTAAACCTACATGTTTTTGGTATGCGGGAGGAAACCGGAGAAATCCCGGAGTAAACCCACGCAACACGGGGAGAACATGCAAACTCCACACAGCTCACTGTTGGTCGGGGGCTGGGATCGAACCCACGATCTCATGATCCCCGCGATCCCCTGGCCGAGGGTAAAACTGTGCTGCCACAGTGCTAAACCACTGCGCCACCGTGCAGCCCGTGTGGTGGATGGGAGGACGGAGGTCGATGTGGGGGCAGGCTGGCTGTAGCAAGGGGAACAACACATTTGTCATCAACCTGGTCATCAGGCTCATTGGGTGGGGGCAGTGGTGGCGTGAGAGGAAGGGGACCTCACAGAGAACAAGCAGAGCCAAAGCTAAGTAAAACAAATGACACTGACAATGACATAGTGCATATCAATTTAACTGACTTTGACAATGCAGTGTTTACATGACTTGACATTGCAGGACACATCTGACACATTGCAATGATGCCTCTCACCAAATAATGGCATGACAGTATCACATTTCAGAAATGTGACAGGAATAGGGAATTAATTGTGTTGCATGATAATGACGTGCTACAGAGCTGGCCTGTGCTCCCGGTGCTTGGCCTCGGCCGAGCTGGGCCTCGCGACTACAGACCACACCACAATTTAGGAAGAAACATAGAAAATAAAGCATTCCTTGTGCAAAATGAACCCATATTCTGGTTAAGCAATACGTCCACCTTTCCATTAAAAGGAGTGGGACATTACCCTTTCACATACTGTAGATGCACTTACACAAATTCAAACTGTCTGTGTTCTACAGGACAGACAGATGTGGCCTTAATGACTAACTCAGAATTGGTTAAAATAAATGCTAAATCACATTACATCTGCACAGACAGCTGGATTAATTGTCGTAATTGAAATCTGTAAACTAGGTCAAGGGAGGACACTCACAAAAGAAGCCATGATTACACAAAACCTCATTTTGAGAGTGTTATATTACTCACAAACTTTCATCTTAATTAACCATGTGTAACACATAAATGGCACACAACATTTCCTTCTTCTAGTAAAAAAAGGATACTACCCAATATGCAAGTATGCCGTAGCTTTGATGCATATGCGTCTCCATGCATTGGGGGGGGGGGGTACCACAACAATTAATTAGCAAGAAATAATTAGCAAAAATCCTCAGAAAAATAGATAATAAATAAAAATGATCAATAAATGATCAATAACGTAGGAGAGAAAAAATATAGGTCAAACCGCTTGGTAATGAAATCACAACATTCAATAGGAGAAGTTAAATTTACATCAGTAGATTTGCAAGTATTTAAGAAAATTATGTGCTGGAAAATATTTGCAGACTATTGTAAATAAAAAATATATTTATAAGAAATAAGGTAAACTGATAAGAAAGCAGAAAACCATGGAAATTTATGAGAAAAGTTCCCTGCATAAACTTAGTCTTTTCAAAACCTTTGTATGGATCTCATTGAGCTAAATAAGTGTGAAGGCAAAAATGTTGCTTAGAAATTATTGACATACTTACTGTACCAAATAGACAAAGGCTTTCCCCTGCACTAATCCAAATAGTGCTATGGATTGCAATGATCTAAATACTGCTATAGTGACATTGAAACCCTTAACCGAAACAATATCAAGATTTGGAATAGCTGAAATGATTCACTTACATAATGGAATACATTTAGTGGAATATACTTTGTAAATCAAATCATATCACCAATCAATCATTTAGGTACAGTACACAAATTGTTAGTACCTAACATTTACCTAGGAAACCATTTAACTTACCATCAACAATCTACAGGATCAGCATAATACACAAATAGGATTATGAAAGATGGATTATGAAAATAGCAAAAATATAGGAAAATTGTGAATGGCAAACCCTAGTATTGAAGCCATTTAACTTAGGTGATGAGGAAGGGTTTCTGGTTGATTACATGCAAAGAATGACAACTGACAGAGATGTTATCCATACTGCTCATCCCAGGAGAGACCATATGACGAAGGAACTGTTGGAGATGCACCCATGTTTTGGCCGAACCAGGGGATCTGGTCATCAAAGAAAACTGGACCTAAACTCCCTGGCAAGGACAATACAAAGGTTATTCTGGTGATGCTAACAGCTGCGAAAAATGAAGGACGTGACACTTGGGTGCATCTAACGTTTTACCCCACTTGAACCCCTTAGCAAGAGACTGTTTAATATACACTGCATACTCATTAAAGAGAGGGGGAAAAAAACTCAACAAGTGACTGTTTAACTGTTTCTCTATGCAAGTGTCAGCTGACGGTGCCCCTGTCGTACAGTAACAGCTTTGGCATAATGAAGCAGGATGTTTGTTTATCATGGTGAGGCAAAAATGCAAGGGAAAGAAAGGTGTTGTTGTTGCCTTATCATCCTCATCATCTTCGTAGTAACAGTGTTGGTCGTTTTTAAGTTGTTCCACTGCCTATACACCGTAGAGAATTGTTATGTTTGTTCCTTAATGCCACTATCAGCTGGACAAATTAATTGCTACAGCTAAAATAATGCAGCTACTACAGGCTGTTTGGTTTCTTAAGATAGGCTATATACAGAAATAACACAGCAAACATCACTTTGAATCACACCTGTCACAACATTTATCACTCCATCACTCCACTGATCGGAAACATGATGACACTCCTTACTCTGCAAAGGCAAGGTTAATTTCATCAGGGAACTCCTCTTTTGTGAAGCAGTGATATCCTTTTTGGTAGCTTAACACCCTCTAAGTGTGCAACGGTTTACAGTGCGTCTCTCCCCTGTACTGCTACCCTGCTTGACCAACGAAGGGATCAAGCAATATACTAAGGCTCTACATTGTTAAAGGGGGGTTGGTGGTCATTGGACGTACCCACACCTGGCCAGGAAACTGGGCAGGGTTGTGTACCCTGTTTTGGTGACTGACTGTACCCTCATCATGTTGGCAGGGCAGGTGGGCAGGGTGAAGAGAGATACTTTCTTACCACATGATGCCATTCTGGAGCACGATGGAAAGCACAGGAGTGAGGGTCTTTCATTCACTGTTTCCTTGAGTGAGAGTGGCAAGAACACCTTAGGGATTAAAGCACTTAATTATAGGCTACAATTATTTGTAAAATTAAAACATAGAATAGAATGGTTCTTGGTCAATTAACTGCCACCCTTAGGGGTGTGTGCCCTGTTATAGGAGGTTATTGTTGGAGTTTTACCCATGAAAATAATGCAAATGATCATATTAATACACACAGCCTCATTGCTTTGCAGGCAATGATAACAAAACTGATTAAGTTCGTGGTTCTATTCACGGAGAAGTCTCATTATGAACTTGTTATAGTGATAACTTTGGACTTTTCCTGTGTGAGTCCTTAATATGATGATGAGGCTGGTTATTGTAAACTTAGTGATATGTCTTCATACAACTGCTGTAGATGATGAGGATGGTGAAAGGGGCGATCCTAGCCTAAAGAGTATGAAGGTTGCAATATAGTTTCTATCTATTCTTAGTTTCTCTTATTTGACATGGTCTAGGATTGATTTTGATTATATTACACATATTCACTTTCAATGACATATTCTACACATGTTTTAAGCCACCTTATAAGATTGCTGCTAGTCTGCAAAGACACATAACAACATGGAAATCCTTACACATATACTGTATATTTATATCATTTCAATCAATTTACTCTTCTACCACTTTGATTATTTTTCTTTTAATCATGATGCTTTATTAAGCATCAAGGGGGAATATGATGATGATGATGATGATGAAAAAATTCCATAGTATTATTCTTATTATATTATTCTTATTATATTATTCCATGACTTTCCATGGAATTATTATTATTCCATGATTATGACATGACTATATACAGTATATACTGTATATATATATATATATATATATACAGTATATAAAATTCATATTATATTTCATATTATATGTCTGATATATTCTTGGTGTGTTTCTGTGAGCAATTATTGTTTATCTGTAGCCTTCAGGATGTGTGTGCAAATGCCTGAGACTGCAGGTCAGCAGAGACGTGAATAATGGCCCAGGATAAGCTCTCAAGTTATACTGACTGTTACAACTCGCTGCTCATCAGCGGCGCCACCTGCTCGCACACCTGCACCTTGTCAGCAGTGTGGGATATAAGCCACTCTGCCCTGGGCTTCGGCCTGAAGCCATCTGATTCCTTCGGCCAACTTGCTGCAGAGGAACCCCCTCATCTATCTGCAAGATCTACGACGTAAGCATACCTTACTCTTGTCTTTGCAGTTTCTCCCCTGTGCACAGGTGGATTTTCCGGCGGCGGACCTCGCTCCTGCATCGCCGTCTGCCTGCTGCTGCCACAGGTGGATTTCCCGGCGGCGGACCTCGCCTCTACATTGCCGCCTCCCCGCTGCTGTCAGGTGCATCAGGTCGCTGTCTCCTGGGCTCGCCCTTGTGCACGCCTGCCACCTGCCCTACCAAGTAAGCCAACAAACTTTATTAACCCTCTGTACTGGTTTGGTGCCCGTTACCGTTTCCCTGTGCTCTCTCCCCAGGGTTGTCCGGCTGCACGGTTTCCTGCCCCCGTGCCTGACGCAGACGTCCACCACCAGTACATCTACATATCACAGACACGCAACCACACATCCCTGTTGTTGAATAAAGCTGTTAAATTTACCCTGAGCCTGCGTGTGTGTCTCCTGAGCCGTGCGTTGTGTCAGTACGGCTTCAGCAGAGCGGCTCGGCGGACAGCGGGCTCGCACGTCGTTTTTCCACCCTCGAGGCTCGGGTGGATTTAATAGCTCATCAGCAACAGGTGATACTCAATCAGTTAACCTTGATTACTGACCGGTTAGGCCGTCTGGACCCCCGTCAGTCGTTCCCCCCGGCTCGTCAGGGAGGCGCAACTCCAGCTGCTCCAGTGGCCTTCCAGCCTGCTCCGGGTGCCCCAGCCCGACTCACACCTATCCTGACCCCGGCCCGCTTTAGCGGTAAGCTCGGTGGAGCGCGGGGATTCATTATGCAGTGTGAGTCAGTGTTCCTGCGCGTCCCCGGAGATTTTCCCTCAGACCACAGCCGAATTGGCTATATAGGAAATCTCCTGGAGGGTCATGCGCTCACCTGGGCTTACGCCGTAATGGCGAAGCCCAGCTACGCCACCCTCACCTATGGCCAGTTCGTTAACCAGTTCCTGGAGGTCTTTGATCACGCGCGTTTGGATAATGTCCAGGTCGATCATCTCCTCAGTCTGCAACAGGGGAGCCGATCGGCCGCGGATTACGCCAATGACTTCTGGGTAACAGCGGAGGAAGTTGGCTGGGAGGAACGCGCCCTCTGTGGCATCTTCCTCCGCAGTTTAAACTCTGGTCTGAGGGATGAGCTGGCTGGTCGGGATATCCCTGAGACATTAGCGGAGCTAATCTCCCTCGCCATCAGCTTGGATAACCGGCTGCGCGAGCGCGCCTTAGAGCGGAAGTTGCCTTCTCGCTCGCGGGGTGCCTTGTTGCGCCCGTCCCAAGCTCGCCCCCTGGCGTTACCGCCACCAGAGTCCTCCGAGGAGTCGGAGCCCATGGTGACGGGCTGGGCAAAGCTCCCCCTTGCGGAGAAACAACGCCGCCGTGAGTTGGGTCTCTGCATGTATTGCGGAGGCAACCAGCACATTGTGGAGCGTTGCCCGGAGAAGCCAAACGGGGAGGTCTGCGAGTCACTGTAGGGGGCCTCATGGACACTAACCAGTCAACTCCCCTCACACATTTGTCGCTGCCCATCCGTTTTTGCCATAACGCCACAGGGCATCTCACCCACGCACTGGTGGACTCAGGCGAGGAGGGCAGCTTTATTTCTCAAAGCCTGGCAACCCGATTGGGCATCCGTTGCCAGCCCCTTAAGACTCCTCTCGCCCTCATCAATCTCTCCCATGCACCCCTGGGGAAAGTGACTCACCGGAAGAACCCCGTCTCAGTCATTGTCTCTGGAAACCACCGGGAGGACATATCCTTCTACATCCTGCCATCCTCTGTGTCTCCGGTGATTCTGGGTTACCCATGGCTCCGCCTCCACAACCCCGTCCTGGACTGGAAGACCGGAAGGGTGACTGCCTGGAGTACTTTCTGCATGAGCACCTGCCTCCAATCCGCTGCCTGCGTCCCATCCTCTCCTCCCGTGGCCAAGGATGCCGTGCCCCCAGACCTCTCCTTGGTGCCCGTGGAGTTCCACGACCTGGGCGCGGTCTTCAGTAAGTCCAGGGCGATGTCTCTCCCCCCAAACCGGCCTTACGACTGCGCTATAAATCTCCGCCAGGGGGCGCCCCTTCCCTCGGGACATCTGTACAGCCTGTCGGCGCCGGAGAAGGAGGCCATGAATACCTATCTGAAGGAGTCGCTGAGTGCAGGAATAATTTGTCCATCCTCATCTCCATTAGGTGCAGGGTTCTTCTTCGTGGGCAAGAAGGATAGCTCCCTTCGTCCATGCATCGACTTCCGTGCCCTTAACAACATCACGGAGAAGGACCGTTACACCCTGCCCCTGATGGACACTGCCTTCCACTCCCTCCAGGGGGCGACCTGGTTTACCAAGCTGGATCTCCGCAGTGCGTACCACCTCGTCAGGATCCGGGAGGGAGATGTATGAATGGAAGACTGCCTTCCGTACCCCGAACGGCCACTTTGAATACCTGGTCATGCCGTTCGGGTTGACCAACGCTCCAGCCGTCTTTCAGCGCCTGATCAATGACGTTCTCCGGGACTTCATCGGTCTGTTCGTGTTCGTCTACCTGGACATACTCATCTTCTCCAAATCCAGGGACGAGCACCGGGTGCACGTGAGGCGGGTCCTCCAGAGGCTGCTGGAGAACCGGTTGTATGTGAAGGCGGAAAAGTGTGAATTCTATGCCAAAACGACGTCATTTCTGGGATTTGTCATCTCCCATGACCAGGTGCTTCCAGACCAAGCCAAAGTTAAATCGGTGGTAGATTGGCCTACTCCCACATCCAGGAAGCAGGTGCAACAGTTCATCGGCTTTGCCAATTTCTACCGCCGCTTCGTACCCAATTTTGGAGCCATCGTTGGTCCTCTGACCTGCCTCACCTCCCCTAAGACCCCGTTCCAGTGGTCTGAAGAGGCCGCAGCGGCCTTCCAGGCGCTGAAGGCTGAGTTCTCCTCCTCCCGGGTCCTCAGCCAGGTCGATCCCTCTCTACAGTGCATCGTGGAGGTTGACGCCTCGGACACGGGGGTGGGGGCGGTGTTATCACAGCGGTCACCTGCTGACGAGGTCAAACAGCCCTGTGCCTTCTTCTCCCGGCGCTTGTCCCCGGCAGAGCGTAACTACGATGTGGGGGACAGAGAGCTCCTCGCCATCAAGCTCGCGCTCCAGGAGTGGCGTCACTGGCTGGAGGGGGCCACCCTGCCATTCGTGGTATTAACGGACCACAAGAACTTGGAATACTTAAGAACTGCCAAGCGTCTGAATGCCCGCCAGGCGCGTTGGTCCTTGTTTTTTGCCAGGTTCCGTTTTACCATTACATTCAGGCCGGGCTCCAAGAACGGTCTCCCTGACGCCCTCTCCAGGCAGTTCGCCCCTGAGGAATCTGAGGACGCCGTACACACCATCCTGCCCAGGTCGTGCGTCGTGGGGGCCGTTTCCTGGGAGATCGAAGATAAGATCCGGAGGGCACTGGAATCGGAACCGGACCTTGGCGGCGGACCAGAGAGGAGGCTCTTCGTTCCATCCTCCGTCCAGGGGGAGGTCATCCATTGGCTACATACATCCAGGCTCGCCTGCCATCCTGGGACCTCTCGGATGATCGATCTTCTCCAACGTTCCTTCTGGTGGCCGGGACTGCGTAAGGATGCCGCCCGCTATGCCCGGGCCTGCCCCGTCTGTGCCACCAGTAAGTCTGGCAACGCTCCCCCCGCAGGCTGGCTCCAGCCCCTACCCGTCCCTGGTAGGCCCTGGTCGCACATCGCATTAGACTTCGCCACCGGTCTCCCCATCTCTAACAGCTTCGACACTGTCCTGACCATCGTCGACCGCTTCTCCAAGGCCGCCCACTTCGTGCCATTACAGGGGCTCCCCTCTGCCTTGGAGACGGCAGATCTTCTTATCCAACACGTGGTCAGGCTGCACGGGATACCGGTCGACGTGGTTTCCGACCGGGGTCCAAAGTTCACCTCGGACGTCTGGCGGAGTTTCTGCAAAGCTTTAGGAGCCCAAGTAAGCCTCTCCTCCAGCCATCACCCCCAATCTAACGGGCAGTGTGAGCGGACCAACCAGGAGCTGGAGGCTGCTCTCCGCTGCGTCACCGCCTCCAAGCCTGCGTCATGGAGTAAACACCTCGCCTGGGTGGAGTACGCCCTCAACACCGCTCGCTCCTCCGCCACTGGGATGTCCCCCTTTAAGGCGTCCCTGGGTTACGACCCCCCCTCTGTTCCACTCGCTGGAGAGCGAGTCGGCAGTCCCTACAGTCCAGGCTCACCTCAGGCGGTGCCGCTCCATCTGGGCCGCGACGCGCAATGCGCTTTTACGCACGGCGGAGCGCAATAAAACCACGGCGGACCGACGTAGGAGGCCTGCTCCTGCCTACCAGGTAGGCCAGCCAGTCTTGGTTTCCACACAGGATGTGAACCTGAAGGGTGAGAGGAGGAAACTGGCAAAGCGTTTCATGGGCCCATACCTCGTTGCCAAAATTATCAACCCGGTGGCTGTGCGTGTTGCTACTCCCCCCTCCTTCCTCATCCATCCCACCTTCCACGTCTCCAAGGTGAAGCCGGTGGTGTCTGATCCCATCTGCCCTCCTGCTGCTGCGCCGCCCGCGCCCCGGATGATAGATGGCCATCCGGCTTGGACAGTCTCCACCATCTTTGACTCCCGGCGCCGGGGTCGCGGGTTACAGTACTTGGTGGACTGGGAGGGCTATGACCCAGAATGGAGACAGTGGGTGCGTCCCTCGTTTGTGTTGGACCCCTCCCTCATCGCTGAGTTTCACCGGGCGCACCCTGAAAAACCATCGCCAGGAGGCGCTGCTAGAGGGGGGAGTACTGTTACAACTCGCCGCTCATCTGCGGCGCCACCTGCTCGCACACCTGCACCTCATCAGCAGTGTGGGATATAAGCCACTCTGCCCTGGGCTTCGGCCTGAAGCCGTCTGATTCCTTCGGCCAACTTGCTGCAGAGGAACCCCCTCATCTATCTGCAAGATCTACGACGTAAGCATACCTTACTCTTGTCTTTCCAGTTTCTCCCCTGTGCACAGGTGGATTTTCCGGCGGCGGACCTCGCTCCTGCATCGCCGTCTGCCTGCTGCTGCCACAGGTGGATTTCCCGGCGGCAGACCTCGCCTCTACATCGCCGCCTCCCCGCTGCTGTCAGGTGCATCAAGTCGCTGTCTCCCGGGCTCGCCCTTGTGCACGCCTGCCACCTGCCCTACCAAGTAAGCCAACAAACTTTATTAACCCTCTGTACTGGTTTGGTGCCCGTTACCGTTTCCCTGTGCTCTCTCCCCAGGGTTGTCCGGCTGCACGGTTTCCTGCCCCCGTGCCTGACGCAGACGTCCACCACCAGTACATCTACATATCACAGACACGCAACCACACATCCCTGTTGTTGAATAAAGCTGTTAAATTTACCCTGAGCCTGCGTGTGTGTCTCCTGAGCCGTGCGTTGTGTCACTGACCTGCTCTGTTTAGGATACCAGGACTGTGATAGGCACTTAGGCTGTCTCCGAGATGTCTCTGAATGGCTCTGCAGATACCTCAAGGCCTTCTCCCCCTTTGTTTACTTATAGCTATAAAAAACACCATGCTCAGAAATGTATGTTCAGAGGTTAGGTGTGTGTGTGACTAAGTTTCATGCTCACGTAATCTCTCCCCCAATGGCCATGGGGTTGAATAAATATACTTAAGTCCAAATCGCCTGCTTTTTGACTTAGAATACTGTAATTATGCTGAAAATTTTTCTATCATTCACCAATTAGCCGATTGTGCGTTTCTAACTCAGATGAAACTGGACACAAATCAGAAGAAACACCACCTGGGCATGCACAAGCAGAGGCACTGCTTGAACTCAAATCGCCACCACCGGCTGCACCCACACCCCGTCTCAGCCTCACCAATCATGCCAGTCCTTCCCTGTGCCTCTCCATCTCCATTTCAAGCAACAACAACTCTACTTGTTGCTCAAACGTCAATCTGGCAATCCCACCGGTCAAACTTCCTCCAGACATCACAACAAGTGTTATGCACACCATCACGTACAAACAAAACCAGATGCGTAATTCAAATTCCAACAGATGCAGCGCTCTGCCTAACCTGCAAACAATAAATTCCCACACTCCAAATCCAAACACCACAAACCAAATTTACAAATAAACAGACACTCACCTCCGTGTCTCCAACAGGTGTGCTTCTCAGCAGACGCTGCACACACAAATGAGTGTCAACTTCACCTGGATCACAACTGCTCTCACTCATTCACAAAAAAAAAAAAAAAACAAGAAACAAAAAAACCCCACTATGCCTCCACTTACATGTGAGCAGATTGCACCAACAGAAAAAATGAAACTGGGTCAAACACAGACAAAGCGCCTCCACCCAAATTAACACACTTGCAACTCTCCACCTTGATTAACTGATCACCAAAACTAACTACTTTGGACCCTAGTTTTCAGGCAGCTACTTTCAGAAGGTTCTTTAATCACTAAACCACTAGGCTGGCAGCAATCGCAATGCAACGACTCGCCAGGAACTCCCGTGGATGTGACGCTAGAGCCGCTTTCACCGCCACACTAAACCAGAGCAGACACTGAATCCCCTATTGGAACTCCGTGCTAAGCCTACCTGGAGAAATTACCAGTGATATCAGACTGATGAATGGAAAACACCTGCTTCAACCCAGTAACACAAAAAAATCCAAAACAAAACTGAATCCATCACACAAACAAACTAGAAAAGCACGCGGAGAGCGCAGACCTCCGCCAAGCGCCACAGTTCCCCCCCATACAGTGTTTGTGTATACGTTTTCAGATTCCTTGACCATGAAAACATATGACTAGCAATTGGATTGACAATGATAGGATTAGTGGTTCAGTAGTTATTCAGGAAAATGGCATTTTCCAAAATTGCAGCCACAGTTCCCCCCATACAGTGTTTGTGTGTACGTTTTCAGATTCCTTGAGCATGAAAAGATATGACTAGCAATTGGATTGACAATAATAGGATTAGTGGTTCAGTAGTTATTCACGAAAATGGCATTTTCCGTAATGGCGGCCACAGTTCCCCCCATAAAGTGTTTGTGTGTACGTTTTCAGATTCCGTGACCATGAAAACATATGACTAGCAATTGGATTGACATTGATAGGATTAGTGTTTCAGTAGTTATTCAGGAAAATGGCATTTTCCGTAATGGCGGCCACAGTTCCCCCCATACAGTGTTTGTGTGTACGTTTTCAGATTCCTTGACCATGAAAACATGTGACTAGCAATTGGATTGACAATGATAGGATTAGTGGTTCAGTAGTTATTCACGAAAATGGCATTTTCCGTAATGGCGGTTTTCTTGTGGACGGCGATCCGGATCACCACCAAAATTTAATCACTTCTTCCTTGTACCATTTCCAACAACGCCTGGAAGTTTCATCGAAATCCGTCCAAAACTTTTTGAGTTATCTTGCTAACCAACAGACAAACAGACAAACAAACAGACAACCAGACAGACAGACAAACAGACAAACCCTGGCAAAAACATTACCTCCTTGGCGGAGGTAATAAGCTCCCATTTCTCTCACAAATGGACTCAGACAACCAAATGAGCCCCCCACTTTGTTCTTTTACAAGTTGGTGTACAGCTCAAACAAATGAACCAAGTTTAACAAACAAATGAGCCTCCCTTCTATCACAAGGGTCCAAAAGCGCGACCAAACTGGATTCAGCTAGATCAGGGGTGTCAAACTCATTCCATGGAGGGCCAAGACCCTGCAGGTTTTGCCTCCACCCAGTGTCTTCAACAGGTGATTCACCAAATTTTTTCCAACTGATTGCTGATCAATGAAAACACCTGCTGAAGATACTGGGTGGAAGTAAAACAGGCAGGGTCTTGTCCCTCTATGGAATGAGTTTGACACCCCTGATCTAGATAATCAAACAAACAAGCCCCCCATTCTCTCTTAAATGGACCACAGGCTCAAACAGACCAAATCTAAACAGACAGAGCCCCATTTGTCCTATTACAAATGGTTTTAACAGGGCTAAACAGACAAACAGAATTCAGACAAACAGATGGATTCCAACAAGCAAACGAGCCCTCATTTATCATACCACAAATGAATTACAAGGCTCAAACAAGCTTACCGGGTTCAGTCGAGCGAACAAACAATGTTGTTGTTTGTAATGTTGCACAAGGGCCGAAATTGAAACAGGCTCAAAATGGCTCAAAATGGGATGAGACCCCATATGTCACAAACCCTGGCTCACAGGCTTGGACATAAAAGGGAGACCACACGGAGGTGCCAATTTAAACAATTTATTTATTAAAGAGAAGAGAAGTAATAAAAGGAAGTGCCTGGAAAATAAGTGGTGTGTGTATATGCATGGGATGCATGAAACAAGCAAACAAACAAACAAAACAGTCACCAGCACATCCAGTGACTTCATGCATCTGTCAGGGCTGCAGTCATACCCAGCAGCCAACCCAGAACCAGAAAGCCCAACGGCTACAAACAATACAAACAGGGCCACCAGCACGGCCCCAACCAGGCAACAGAAAGCAGAACCAGAACAGGCAGCA
Source organism: Pholidichthys leucotaenia (assembly GCA_020510985.1). Lineage (NCBI taxonomy): Eukaryota > Metazoa > Chordata > Actinopteri > Cichliformes > Pholidichthyidae > Pholidichthys > Pholidichthys leucotaenia. The sequence continues at coordinate 179,079,017 of CM035848.1, forward strand.
GGCAGAGCAGAGCACCAGGAAGGCAACCAACCTCCAGCAGGAGCAGAACGCTCCTGAGAGGCACACAGAGATGGCTTTTATAGGCATCTCCCAGCCAGGGGCGATGCTTCACAGCTCCACCTACAGCACAAAAGAAAACACAGAAAGGCCTCAGTCCAACAAGAAGTAGGCCATAACACTGGAGGTTGACGCACCCCAGCTGCTGTCTTCAGATGTTGATGTACCCCAACTGCTGCAGTTCCCAGAGCTTGGAGCTCCCCAATGCCATCTCTTGAGCTCTGCGGGTCTTTGTTGGCCCTTGCTCTGAAGCTTGGGTGGGCTTCAGACTTTGGTCGCCTCCCAAAAACACTGCACTCTCCAGTCAGGTGGTCCATGGACTGTGGTAGGCCACTGGACTTGCCGTGATCTCTCATCTGGTGGTTCAGAGACTCTGGGAGGCAACCTGACTCTCCATGTCTCTTGTTCTGGTGGCCCTTGGACTCTGGTCGGCCCACTGACTTGTTGTGCTCTCTGGTCTGGTGGTCTAGGGACTCTGGGAAGCCACCTGACTCCTCACATTTCCTGAGCTGGGGGCCCTTGGATGCTGGCCAGCCCCCCGACTCACCGTGCCCCCAGGTTCGAATAGTCCAAGGACATTAAGAGACCACCTGATGGACATTTTTGTTTTGTTTTGTAATATTCCTGTGTTTGTGTTTTCCCACAGTGTCTTTTTCTCCTCCTTCCACCCATCTTGGTATTTCTCTTTTTTTTTTAGGGGTGTCTGGATTCCACCCTTTAAAGGGGGAACTATGTTATGGGTGGGGCACGGCCAGGGACCATGCCCACGCTTTATGTTAATTTTGGTTTCCTTGCTTCTTTCTCTTGATCATTATTATTATTATTATTATTATTATTACTGCTTTTATGCCCCCCCCCCCGGCTTCTCTGTGGTCATCCTGTTTTCCCCGGTCTCTTTTGATTATGGTTGATTCCTTATTTATTATTATTTGTATTGTGTGTCTTCTGTGCTCCTCCTGGTCCACTGTGCTCATTCCCTGTTTGTCTTTATTGCAGTCTCATGTGCATCACCTAGTGATGGTCACGATGAATCCAAAGCTCTGGAGCATGTGTCAAGAAAACAGCACAGTTGCTCAGAAGCACTCCTTCTGAGGCTTGATTTGTTTGGCCAGAGTCACGTGATCAGTGACTCGGTGGTTTTAAGGAAGTGAAATATTGGCAGGATTTGTGGTGTGTTGTGGTGGAGATTTTGCATGAGAGACATGGAGCCAGCAAGGAAGAGATGACCTTCTACTGTGTGGCAATATTTTGAATTGATTTCGGTCAGTCAGGTAGGTTTGGTAGCTTTCTGTTTGTTACCTCCGCCAGGCCGAAAAGGCCAGGAGGAGGTAATGTTTTTGCCGGGGTTTGTCTGTGTGTTTGTCTGTTTGTCTGTCTGTCTGTCTGTTTGTCTGTTGGTTAGCAAGATAACTCAAAAACTTTTGGACGGATTTCCATGAAACTTTCAGGCATTGTTGGAAATGGTACAAGGAAGAACTGATTAAATTTTGGGGATGATCCGCATCACCATCTGGATACAGGAATTTTTTAAAGCATTTTTTTAACACTGTGACATACGGCCATTTCCAACATGTGCGCAGGCGCAATGGAGGGCGCTGGTCGCCGTGTCTGACCAACACAAACTCCGCGTTTTTCAACGTTTGACGCACAAAAGCACGCGGAAAACACTGGTGGCCTGGGCCCGCCAGCGTGCCTCTGTTTGCGCGCAGCTGTAAAACCTGACACGGCCAGCTGTCCGCCGTTGGATTATTTGGCAGAAATTCCCCGGCCAGCCATAGGCGCTGCGCATTTGGCAGAAATTCACCGGCCAGCCATAGGCGCTGCGCAAAAACGAGCTCTCAGCCGGGGAAGCTTCTAAATTCTGTTTTGCTGCGGAGCGCAACCCCAATAATATAATATAAAACCCACGGCAACCTGTCTACCCAGTCTGCATCCGTCAGTGGAGGAGATGGACACAACACCAACACTTCAGTTTATTACCTCCACCAAGGATGCAATGCTTTTACTACTGAACCACTAATCCTATCACCATCACATTGATTGTCATTGATTAATTGTCTATGTTTATTGCACTGTCCCTGTCAAATAAACAAATAATCATTGTGAATCCAATTGCTAGTCATATGTTTTCATGGTCAAGGAATCTGAAAACGTACACACAAACACTGTATGGGGGGAACTGTTGCGCTTGGCGGAGGTCTGCGCTCTCCGAGTGCTTTTCTAGTTTTGCATGTTTTTATGTTATCTGAAAAATATTCTTTCTCTCTCCCTCACTCCCTCTTTCATATACAGTGGTGTGAAAAAGTGTTTGCCCCTTCCTGATTTCTCATTTCTTTGCCACTACTTTTGCAGTAACGTGCTGTGTAATGAAATTACGGTTTAAAAATTCAATATTGCGTTTTAGTTACTGAAATTTGATCAGATTCATTACTCGTGCTACTTGTTTTATTAATATGGATAGATATTTTTAGTGCAATTAAATATGACCTGATCCTACATAGCTGACGCAGCAGTCATTCTCCTCTGCGGGTCAGTTTCCTGTCTTGCTCACCACCTGGTGATCAGTTGGATCTGATGGCAGGGGAGGATGCCATTCAGACCTGGTAGACCCAAATGTATAGTGAAGGTGTGCTGTGAATGTCTAGCTTAGGCCCCTGTCCGGGAGGTCTTCAACTCCCACCTCTGGAAGAACTTCAACCACATTCTGAGGGAGTCTGAAGACATGAAGTCTGAATGGGCCATGTTCTCCACCGCTGTTGTTCAAGCAACTGCCCAGAGCTGCGGCCGCATGGTCTTTGGGGCATCTTGTGGTGGCAACCCCCGAACCAAGTGGTGGACACCAGTGGTGGTGGTGGGGGGGGGCATTAAACTGACGGAGGCCTATCAAGCTTGGTTGGCTTGTGGGACTCCCAAAGCAGCTGAGGTGTACTGGCAGGCCAAGCGGAGTGCAGCTCGGGTAGTTGCTGAAGCAAAAACTCGGGTACGGGAGGAGTTTGGTGAGGCCATGGAACAAGACTTTCGGTCAGCCTTGAAGAGATTCTGGCAAACTGTCCGGCGGCTCAGGAGGGGGAAGCAGCTCCCTGTCCACACTGTGTATGGTGCAGATGGGGCACTGCTGACTTCGACAGGGGATATCGTCGGGCGGTGGAAGGAATACTTCGAGGATCTCCTCAATTCAACTGACACGCCTTCCACAGAGGAAGCAGGGCTTGAGGATGAGGGGGACGACTTGCCGATCACAGGAACTGAGATCGCCAAGGTGGTTAAAAATGTCTTTGGTGGCCAGCTGCCGGGGGTGGACAAGATTCGCCCTGAATACCTCAAGGCCCTGGATGTTGTAGGGCTGTCATGGTTGACACGTCTCTGCAACATTGCATGGAGGTTGGAGGCAGTGCCTTTGGCATGGCAAACTGGGGTGGTGGTTCCTCTTTTGAAAAAAGGGGACAGGAGGGTGTGCTCCAACTTTAGAGGGAGCACACTCCTCAGCCTCCCTGGGAAGGTCTATTCCAAGGTACTGGAGAGGAGAGTCCGGCCGTTGGTCGTACCTTGGATTCAGGAGGAGCAATGTGGTTTTCATCCTGGCCGTGGCACATCAGACCAGCTCTTTACCCTCTCGAGAATCCTTGAGGGTTTGTGGGAGTTTGCCCAACCAGTTTACATGTGTTTTGTGGACTTGGAGAAAGCATTCGGCTGTGTCCCTCATGGTTTTTGTGGGGGGTGCTTCGAGAGTATGGGGTATCGGGCTTGTTGTTATGAGCTATTCAGTCTCTGTACGACCGTTGTGAGGGTTTGGTTTGTATTGCCAACACTCAGTCGGACTCATTCCCAGTGAGAGTTGGACTCCGCCAGGGCTGCCCTTTGTCACCAATCCTGTTCATAATTTTCATGGACAGGATTTCTAGGCGCAGCCAGGAAATGAAGGGTGTCATGCTTGGTGACCACAGGATCTCATCTCTGTTGTTTGCAGATGATGTTGTCCTGCTGGCTTCATCCAACAGTGACCTACAGATCACTGTAGGTCACTGTTGTAGGTCAAAATCAGTACCATATGTTTGTTGTAGGTCAAAATCAGTACCTCCAAGTCCGAGTCCATGGTCCTCAGCCAGAAAAAGGTGGATTGTCCTATCTGGGTTGGGGACAAGCTCCTGCCCCAAGTGAAGGAGTTTAAGTATCTTGGGGTCTTATTCACAAATGAGGGGAGAATGGAGCAAGAGATTGACAGATAGATCGGAGCAGCATCTGCAGTGATGTGGACATCGTACTGGTCTGTTGTGGTGAAGAGGGAGCTTAGCTCTAAGACAAAGCTGTCGATTTACCAGTCAATCTACATTCCTACCCTCACCTATGGTCATGAGCTTTGGGTAATGACCGAAAGAACAAGATTGCGGATACAAGCGGCTGAAATGAGCTTTCTTCGTAGGATTGCTGAACTCACCCTCAGAGATGGGGTGAGGAGCTCAGTCATCCGGGAGAGGCTCAGAGTAGAACTGCTGCTCCTCCACATTGAAAGGAGCCAGTTGAGGTGGTATGGGCATCTGATCAGGAAGCCTCCTGGACGCCTCCCACTTGAGGTGTTTCGGGCACGTCCCTCTGGGAGGAGACCCTGAGGCAGACCCAGGACTTGCTGGAGAGACTGTGTCTCCCAGCTGGTCTTGGAAAGGCTTGGTATCCTCTCTGAGGAGCTGGAGCAGGTTGCTGGGTAGAGGGAAGTCTGGGCTTCTCTACTTGAACTGCTGCCTCCACGACCCGGACCTCTGGAAAAGCGGTAGAAGATGGATGGATGGATAATAATAATGAGACTGTGAAAAAGCAAAGACTAAAATGAACATAAGTTTTGGGTATGGTCCCTGGCTGTGCCCCGATTATAACTTAATCCCCCCTTTACGGGGTGGATTCCAGACACCCATAAACCAAAGAAACCCTCAAAACATAGTTACACCAAAACAGGTGGGGGGAGGGGGGCAAGGCATGGTCCCTGGCCGTGCCCTGATTATGACAATGCCAGCTATAGCAGGTTTTTCCCTCAGCTTATATGCTCCTGCTGCTGATTATTGAGTGAAGCCAGGTGTGGCCTCATTTACCTGAGCAACCAGCAGCAGAGTGGGGGCTGCTGAAGAGCTGTGAGTGAGCATGAAGAGTGAAACAAGCAAATGAATACAGGGAAGGCCTGCTGGACTATCAGTAACAACTTGCTCCATAATCACCACTGAGATTTGACACCACCAGGAAGTAACCCTGTGCTACTTAATGTGAAAATAGACACATGGCCATGTGGCCCACCCAATAAGTCTAGTTTCACAAGCAAACCATATTGTGCACAAGATTGCTATGGTCTGACAACAATGAAGACAACAGATTTTCAAAACAATGACTCAGAGGGCTCCTAATTCATTTATCTGTCCTTTCTCGTGCAGCAGGGAAGTAGAGTGTATTGCGCATGCACTGAGACTAAAATTAGAAGGGCCACACACATGCAATGTGGACAGGAGAGGGTGTAGCAACCTGCCCCAGCTTACCCTATACAGTATACACATTCAGTCTCTACTACCTCCAGCAAAAATTATGGAATCACCAGTCTTTGAGGATGTTCGTTCAGCTGTTTTAACACAAAACTCTTTTCATTTAACCATTGGACATTCTAGGTTCAGAAAACATATTGTATATTTAAAAAATAAATAAATCTGGATAAAAAATTCCAAATCATTTAGTGGAAGAAAGATTACATGATTTTAAGGGAAAAAAAATCAGGTAATTTCCAATAATAAGCCAAATACCTGCACAAATCTAAATATACTGATTAGTCTGCATTTCACCCTGGATTCACACTGATTTTGGATCCGGCCCATTCTGGCTGCAATCCGGACTCTGCAGCATATAGTACCCATTCTTGTCAACATTCTAATCCCCACCTGGTCCGGACTACTGTGGAATGAATCCGGCTCATCAGATTCAGACCACGAATGAAACACAAGGTGTCTATTTTTGACAGATGCCGGATCCAGTTTGTAAGGAAATGCCACGATATCTCCTGGTATTTAATAGCTATTTGTTCATTAAAAACTATTTAAGGATCGTTCATTGGTCACACACCCCTCCTCCCCGCGGAGGAGGGGTGTGTGTTTACATCAGTGATGCTTGGTGCTGAGATGCAACTGTTGTACTCAAACACTGTTCTTCATTGGTAAAATTTATGATCATCAAGTGCCGACCCTTCTACTTACTGAGAGAAATTACACCTATCCTGCTAATCGCCATGTATGTCCCGCCCACCATCATCAGCAAGAGGAGTAAAGCACTAAATGAATTCTATCAGGCCATCAGTGAGACATAAACAGTGCATCCAGATAGATTCCTCATCACAGCAGGAGACTTCAACCATGCAACCATGCATGATTTAAAGGCCCTCCTGCCAAAACTACACCATGTGGACTTTCCAACAAGAGGAGACAGCTTACTGGACCTGGTGTACATGACTCACAAGCGCTCATACAGGGCCTCCCCCCTTCCCCACCTGGGTCTCTCTGATCACATCACCATCTTGTTAAGGCCTGCATACAGACCCAGAGGGAAAGCCATCAGACCAACAAAAAAGCAGGTATGTGCGTGGCTAGAGGGGGCCTCGGATGCTCTGAAAAACTGCTTCAGCACTACAGACTGTGACACTTTCAAGCATGCAGCCACTCACAATGGACATACAAACAGAGGAGTACACTGAATGCATTGATGATGGCACTCACTGCAAAACCGTCACTGTTCATGGCAACCAGAAGCCATGGATGACAGCAAAGGTCCACAGGCTCCTGAGGGCTTGGGACGCAGCCTTCAGGGCCGGTGACACTGCAGGACTAACAACAGCTACGGCCAGCCTGTCCCGTGGTATCAAGGAAGCAAAACGACAGTACAGAACAAGAAAATATCCAGCCACTTCAGCAACACCAGAGATTCACATTCTCACTGGCGTGCCATATAGGCCCTCACCAACTACATACCTCCACCTCAGATCTGTGCGAGTGACATCACACTGCTTAACAACTTAAATGACTTCTTTGGCCACTTTGAAGCACAAAACAGCACATCAGCACAGATGACCACTCCTCCCCCAGACTAGCATGCTATAAGTCTGGATCCAGCTAGCGTGAAGAGGACACTCTCCAGGATCAATCCACGCAAGAGAGCTGGACCAGACAACATACCAGGTCGCGTTCTGAAGGACTGTGCAGAAGAGCTCAAGAGTGTCCAGGCTGACATCTTCAACATCTCCCTGAGTCAAGCTATTGTCCCCATGTGTTTCAAAACTGCTACCACAATACTAGCCCCAAAGAAGCCTGTCCTATCCAGCTATAACGATTACCAGCCCATAGCACTGACCTCCATCATAATGAAATGCTTTGAGCGGCTGGTCATGCAGAACATCAAGTCCACCCTCTCTTCCTCCCATGACCCATCTCAGTTTGCATACAGGTCAAACAGATCCACAGAAGATGCCATTGCTGCTGCTCTCCATCCAGCCCTCACCCACATGGACTCAAAGAACTCCTACATGCAAATGCTGTTCTTGGACTTCAGTTCAGCATTCAACACAATCATCCCCCAGCACCTAATACAAAACCTCAGACACTTGGGACTCAAAACTTCTCTCTGTAACTCGGTGCTGGATAGGGAGGCCACAGAATGTGCGGGTCAGCAGCAGCACCTCCAAGACCATCACACTGCGCAAAGGGGCTCCACAAGGGTGTATGCTCAGCTCGCTGCTCTTCACCCTGGTGACCCATGACTGCGTACCAGCCTTCAGCACCAATCACATCATCACGTTTGCAGATGACACGATGGTGGTGGGCCTCATCACAAAAAATGAACAGGCCAACTACAGAAATGAGGTGAGCCAACTGGTTCAGTGGTGTAAAGACAATAATCTCTTCCTGAACGTGGGAAAAATCAAGGAAATTGTGGTCGACTTTGTGAGAGGACACACACAGCATCCCCCTCTGATCATTGATGGAGCAGATATGGAGAGGGGGAGCAGCACCAAGTTCCTGGGGGTGCACATCTCTAAAGATCTCTCCTGGTCCAACAACACAACATCACTGGACAAGAAGGCTCAAACTCACCACTGTTTCTTCCACAAACTGAGGAGATCAGGAGTTTCACCCACCATCACGTGCTCATTCTACCAGGGAACCATTGAGAGCTTCCTCACCAGCTGCATCACGGTGTGATATGGAAGCTGCACCACCTCCTGCCGAAAGACACTACAACGCACAGTGTAGACAGTCATCAAGATAATCAGTGTGCCTCTGCTTCCCCTCTCGGACATCTTCCACACCCGCAAAGCCATCAACATCGCAGGTTTCATCTCCCACCCCTCACACTCCCTCTTCAGCCCCCTGCCCTTGGGGAAAAGGTACTGGAGCTGCCCGACCCCCTCCAATAGACTGCTAAACAGGTTTGTTCACCAGGCCATCAGGACCCTTAACTCTGTCCACTCCCCTCCAGACCGTAACACAGTCACTCACACAATAACTACCTCATCTGTTTGCATAGAAAGACTTGGCACACCAACAGTAATGCATCTGCTGCTGTATGTCTAGTGATGTTTATTGGGTCAGACCCTGTCCACGTGTTTTGTTTTTTGTTAGACACATTATCATTTCAATAATAATAATAATAATAATAAATTATTATTATCACTTTCTCAGTTATGTTTGTATGTTGTATATTTTCTCCGCTTCATCATTTGTTTCTGAGTTGGCTTTAATTTTGACAGTGTTGTTTGTTTACTTCCTAGCACAGCTCATCCTCATTCAACTAATTATTGTTCAGGTCTGTTCCTCATTAGTTAATTATGTTCATCCCTATTTATTGATGTCAGTCCCTTATCCCTTTGTTGGGTCCTAATCATTCGTCAATTGCTTTTCTTGTGCCCTTACAAACGTTCTCGTTTTGTCGTTGTTTGGGTTTCCTCCCCCAGCGTTACTATACTACTGTCGTTGTGGCTTATTTTGTGTTTCAGCACTCATACTGCATTTATTTTCCAATAAATTATGGTTACATGTCGCCCTGCGAATGAATCTGTTCATCTGCCCCAAAGGGGCATACATGACAGTATGTCTCTGCACCTTACTGCAACCATTTGCACAAATGCCATACCTGCTGTTGTCTTTCTATTATTGAAATATTGATCATGTGCAGTCCAATCGGTCACTTTCTGCACCTACTCTACCGCATTGAACTTGCAATTATGGGTATTACGGCTCCACATTTTCTGTATATAGGATTGCTGGATTTTATTTTTATCTTTATTTGCACTATGGGATTGATGGGTCTTATCTTTTATCTTCATCTGCACTATGGATAGCATTACTGTACATAGACTGCTGTTGTTTTTCATCTGTCTTTCTTCCTTTTTTATATATTGCGCACACCACTAAGAGAGAGAGAGAAACAGCATTTCAATTTTCTTGTATGTCCTGTATGTATAGAAGTATTGACAACTAAAAATCTTTGAATCTTTGAATCTCTTTGAATCTTTATTTTCTGAGGTCTACTCCTCCACCATTGTGTCAGAGAAGATAGAGACTTTGACATAGCATACAAACAAGGCTTAACATAAACTTTTTTGCTCACCAGCCATTGTGACTAGTAATTTTCCAAAGTTACTAGCTACTCAGCCTTTTCACTAGCCACAATTGTGTGGTTGGAAAATTATGTTTAATATGATCAAATTTGACTATTGCATACTGAAATTTACTTGAACTAAATTTAAAACCGTTTTAAATGTAAATGACCCTTCTACATAAATAGCAAGAGAAACACTGTTTAGTTATAAACAGCAGTAAATAATGTAAAACCGTAGAGAAACATATTTGTAATGTGAGAGGGAGATACAGGTAGATTTGGGGTGTCATGGTCTGCTCCGTGATTGATTGCCAGCAGCTGGGCGCACACCTGCTTCCCATCTGGACTGGACCTATTTAGACGGCTCTGCCCAGGCTTCTGGGTGGAGATGTCTCACTGCGCTCCAGAGGAGCTTCATCCGTCTATCCTCTCATCCTTGCCAGAGTCTACCATCCTCTGCAACCCAAGCCTGCTGTCCCAACGCCTGAAAGACATCATCCACAGCTCACGAAAGCAACCATTCCTCAAACTCACCTTATCTTCCAGTCCCCTGTGCACAGGTGGAGCGCCTTGGCGGCGGATCCTTTCCTCCTCTGTGGCGGCGGACTCCTACCCCTCTCCCAGCACACCACTCCTCCACATCAACACCCCAGCAGGAGCTACAACACCCGACAGCGGACACTGTCTCCCTGGCTGCAGCCGCCGAGCTGAGCCTGAGCCTCCCATGATCTGCACACCCAGTAAGCCTCTGACTAATCATCCATCACCAATTGTCTCCTCCGCTAACTGTCATACGTCTGTGTGTTTCCAGGGTTGCCAGGCCGAATGGTGTCCTGCTCTGTCCCCTGCTGTTCCAGCACACACTCACATGCACGCATTCACACACACATTACATTAATAAATCTAATTGAATCTATTCTTGAGTCTGTGTGTGGTCACTGGGTCATAAAACCATGTCATGGGGTCTGTCCCAATTCTCATTTGAACCCTACCCCTTCTCCTACCCCTTTGCTTTGGGACACTCCTTTATGGCTACACTACATCATTAGTAGTTGCTGATGGATTTAACCTAACCTTTTTTCACCAGAAAAAAAAGAAGAGAAACAAAAAGAAAACTGATGAGAAAAAAAGTCTCATCTTTAGGAGAAAAAAAATGTTTCAAATTTACATGAACAATTCTAATCAGTAGAAAAGGTCAGAAATTTATGAGGAAGAAAGCTGTAAATTCACAGAGAAAACTTTAGACCCCCTGGTGGCTAGTTTTGGCCCGTGGGCCATATGTTTGACACCCCTGGACCAAACCATTAAAAATACATATTTAGAGGATAAACAACAACTTCTTGTTTTAAAAACTAATTATGTTTAACCACAGAAGTAAGAACAGATGCGGGGGAGAGCACAGGGATTAGCTACTCACCACTGGGACAACGGGGATCAGGGACAGTTCTCCTGGTAATATGATCGCTGAGAGTGGGGATGGGTGTCTTCTCCCGACTGCTTCCTGTTCATTGCTGTTTTTCCAGACTGACTGCAAAATGCGTTAGTTGTGGGCGGAGTCTGGCTCCACTCCGTACTCGGTACAGTAGAAGCTGCCACCCACCATGGCATTTCTTCCCACTGAGCTGGACAGGGGCAGGGCGGGAGATTGACCTGTGGAGTACACCGTCCACGGCTTCTCCAGACTCCATCCACGTGACAGTGGACCAATGATCACACACTGTGCAGATAGTGCTTATGGGAGTTGTAGTTTGGTAGTCTCACATTGCAATAGGTTTATTATTTTAAATGCCATTTAAGAAAACTACAACCTGCCAATGTGGCTAGTGGGAGTGGAAGTCTTACTGACCACTGCTGAAATCCACCAGTCATTGGCCGGTTGGCTGGTGTTAATCTCAAGCCCTGCATACAAACACTTCATAGAATTAGAATTAACTGCCTACTTACGTATTATTAGAGCACAAATATCCAGGTGGAGAGCTGCTAGATCATTTCCTTGTTTTTATCACGTGATCTCAATCGGTTCTTATAGCGTGATCTTGTATTTCAAGCTTCGTTCTTGTCTATGCTGCTTCAAAATACAAACAGAGTTGGTAGGGATGGACACAAGGCTCCATCCACACTTCATCTGTAACGGACTGCATCTGGAGTCAGTGTAAATCCAGGGTAAGGGAGTTATTGCAGTGGCTATTTTACCTAGCTGACTGACAAGAAACATGGCCCCAACACCAAGAGAGCCGTCAGCTGAAACAATGGAAAGGACTTAATGACTGGATGAAAGTGATCTGTGGATCTCTTGCTCCTGAAGGTCCTGCTGCCAGGTTCCAGGACCACCGGCGTCTCTTGGGTCCAGCTTCAGCTGTCGGACTATTAAGCCAACTGCTGCAGGTGGGCAGCAGTTGGTCAAACCAACCAGGTAAGTGACTGGACTAAAGTTGTGCATGATAAAGAAAAAGGGTGGGAATCTTGCCCTTATCATCTTAAGCATAGTGCCTGTTCAGGGAGGATTAAAGGTTCTGCTTTTCAGCAATGTGTACATACGGTGTGCATTTCTCATACAATTGTACAGAGTGGACCATGTGGTATATGGAAATGACACTTTATTGTGAAGTGCAGTGTGGTGACATGGATCTCCTGTCATGTCACCACACTGCCCTATATAGTGGGCGGACCACCATCTTACGGTCTCTTTCACCAGTACCCGCACCAGGTGCCTGCCATGTTACCGCTGCTTCCAGTTACATCAATAAAGCTGTGTTCGCCAACTTCATCTTGCCTCATTCATCATCCAGGTATTTCCATACATAACATTTGGTGATCGAGGATTAACTCATGGAGGCGTGTATTACACCACTTCGTCCCTTCGTCAAGCTTCCGGGGGAACTGCCAGTACCTTGGCCTAGATGGTTTGAGGCTTTTCAAACGTACATCATTGCGCTGGATGTCGGGAAGCTTGACAAGCTAAGGGCATGTGTGCTTCTCATCCATAACCAGGGTATTGAAGGCCAGCGAGTCTTGTGGACACTCGGTGTGTCAGACTCATTCGAGGACATCGTGGAGCCTCTAGCCAACCATTTCCACACCCCAGATAGCGTGACTGGCTGGAGGATTCGTTTTTGGCAGTGACATCAGCGGGTAGGAGAGCCTATTCACCAGTTTGTCGCCGACTTGAGGCAGCTGGCTAGTGAGTGCCGCTTTAGGTTGTTGGAAGATGAAATGGTACATGACCAGCTTCTGGAGCACACTTGCAGCACAGCATTGCGGGCTAGGCTATTCACAATGCCTAATGACTTAACGTTAGCCAGAGCTGTAGAACTAGCTCTCCAGTTGGAGGCCGCAGACAAGCTAGCTTTGAAGCTAACCTGGCGCCAGTCACAGAGGCTGCCAGAGCCATCTTCCGTGGCAAATGTTGCAGACTCGGAAAGCGAGGATAGCTTGGATGATGACGTTACAGACACCAATGCTGCCAGCCGAAAGTCTTCCCCGGAAAAACTCCTGTGCAAGGGTTGTGGGTCTGCAACACACAAAGAAAAGGTGAAGGACTGCCTGGCTAGGGTTAAACATTGTAGCAGAAGTGAACGCTTGAACCATTATGCTAGAGTGTGCCGTGTATCTGAACCGGAGAGCCCATGGAAGAAATCACTCCACCTGCCCCCGACGACCATCCATACGGTGTCCCCCAGTACAAATGGGTACACGTATTGCACAGTGGAGTTGGACGGCGTGGAGGTGCCACTGCTGCTTGACACGGCGGCACAGGAGTCATTGCTGAACTGTGCCATGGTGAGGAAGTTCTTCCCCCACTATAGGATTAACGGTAACCCGGCACCGTTGTATGGTTATGGAGGTGGCAGACTGTGCACGGTTGGGACTTTGGAGTTAACGGTCTGGTACAAGTCTGCGAAGATGGTTGACGCCACATTCCACGTGACAGTGTGAGGCGATAACACCATGGGCTGTGATTTGTTTTATTGACTGGGTTTCGCCATTAAAGATGGTGCCGGGAACGAATGGTCAGGTTGTGGCCACTGGAACCCCCCAGTTCCAGTGGTCAATGAGAACGTTGTGTGGGATGAGGAGCTAACAGACACCACGGTGGTCAAGCAGGATTAGTTTCACTCAGGTTCGGCAACGAAGAGTCTCAGTGCCGGCACTTGGGACATGGTAGGGGGGGTACCAAGCGTGGCGGCTGGGCACCTGCATTGGCGAGTGATACCATGCTACCCCCAGATGCCTCCAGAGTTTGGCCACAGGAGGATGGAGGGTCTGCAGCTATGATGGTGACCGCTACAATGGGTTTAGAAGAGGATGGGGCCAGACCGATGAGCATGGAGTTACCGCATGCTCAGCAGCACCACATCAGGCTGAGCTGGACCCCGCTGAGGGTTTTGGATTTGGTTTCGGGGTGATGAACGTCCACAGAGAAGATGGGCCAAACAACAGCCAGCAAAACATCGAGGATGTCTGCTCACAGTGGCGAAGTTGGGTGCAGCATACTTCCGGTTTTCTGACGGCTCATCAAGGCATGCGAGTCAGCTTCGGTGTGTCCAGGAGGACTCTCCGGGTGACGAGGCTGGACGGGAGTCGGTGTTGGAGGAGTCGGGCTCCACTGTCTGGAAGATCAGCCATTGTCCTTGGGGCTTGCTTCTTCTAGGGGCGTGCTTGCTGAGGGGCTGCCCTGGGCCCCCATGCCAGTTCTACCTCTCCCACCCAAGTGACTGTGCTGTTAAAAAAAAAAGGTTGTTTATTGTTCCTGTGTTTTATGCATGCATGTTATGGAACGGGATTATTTTTGTGTTTGTATTTTAGTTTAGAAGCACAGCAAGTATTTTTAGTTTGATAAAGGACTGTCTGTCATGTCACTGTGTAATTTAGCAGTGAACATAGGAATTGGCAGCGAGCCCAAAGCGCAGTGTAAGTAACGTGTTTATTTACAGTGAAAGAGTATATAGGAAAATGTCCAAATAACAGTCACAGTGAGAATGGGTGAGACAACCGGCTACAGACTTCGTTGGCTCAGGGGAAATGCCAAAAGCGCTCCAGACGGAACAGGAGCGGAGAGAAAAGGCACAAAAGAAAGACTTGCAATTGTGATGGAGCGGAAAGGCTCTGAGGAAACAACACGATTTAGTCCAGGAAAAATCCAACACTGGCGATACAGGATGTCCAAAGTTGACTTTAAGCTGCCACACCGACTGATCACACTGCTTTGCTATTAATACACAAAACCCTAACAAAGGCAAGTGGACACAGACGTGTAGCAAGCAGGTGCGGGACTGATTGAAACAGTGTGTGGGTGTGTGTGTGTGTGTGTGTGTGTGTGTGTGTGTGTGTGTGTGTGTGTGTGTATGTGTGTGTGTGTGTGAATGTGTGTGCGTGTGTGCATGTGGTAATAAGATACCTCCGGTGAATGTCTGGTAAGAGAAGGAGACATGGCCGTAGGACTGTCAGAGAGTAAGGCTCAGTCTGACAGCTGCAATTAATAAGCAGTAATCAAAACCTACAGCCACAAGTCATGGACGGGGTGAACGACCCCGAACATGACACTCTTTTTTAGTTATTTGGTGGCAGAATAATCCACCATGCTGTGCGGGCTGTGCAGCAGTCCACCTGCCAGCCCTATTCTAGGTTCTTTTGAGTGAGTGTGTTAGGCCGGTTTAGTACTTTAGTTTTCATTATTTTAGAGTGTGATCTGGATCCTAAATTGGGGGGGGGGGTCAGTTGTGTGTGTGCTTTTGGACTTTTCTAAGGGGGGAGGAATGTGATCTATGGAAATAGCACTTTATTGTGAAGTTCAGTGTGGTGACGTGGACGTCCTGTCACGTCATTGCACTGCCCTATATAGTGGGCGGGCCAGCATCTTACGGTCTCTTTTGCGGGTGCCTACGCCAGGTGCCTGCCGTGTAACCGCTGTTTCCAGTTACATCAATAAAGCTGTGGTCACCGACTTTGTCTTGCCTCATTCATCATCCAGGTATTTCCATACATAACAGACCAAGTGCAGGAGAATTTTGTTTCACTATCAAGATATTTTTCATGTATCATACGTTGTCTTTTCAGCTTACTTTTTTCACAACTTGACACCCAGGTATTCTTATCATCTTTACCTTATCGTTTGCATAACCTTATGTTAAAAACATTATGGCTTTTGCAGTTCACACATTCATTTAAAGGGCAGACTGTGTGTAGGTGTGCAATAGGTAGTTTTTTCTTCTTCATGTGAATGTGTCCATAAATAATGAACCTCTTTAGCAACATTTGTACATAGTAATGATGCAAATGAGTCATGACCTGGATGTTGTGAACATTCCTAATCTTACCTTGGAGGATAATGACAGTGATAAATATTTATCTCCAAAATGTTTCTGCTGTGAGACAAATTGTACAAATTGCCATACACTGCCTTGGGAGGCAGGTATGGTATTTAGGTTGGACCCAATAATGCAAGCAGGATGCAAGATGGTAATTTATTGACAACTAATGAAAATGAACAGCATGGAAGCTGAAACACAAAGGAACCATGGAAGGCAAAACTCACTTAACGGGTACTCAGATGACAAGGAGACCAGAGGGAAAACACAGCAATGACCCTACAAAGAACTGAGACAGACATGGACACTAAATAGTGTGACTAATAATCATAGACACAGGACAGCTGTGAGAACAATCAAGCGCTGAACAGAGTACACATGAGGGAGAGTGGCTATGGGTACGGAAACATGAGGAGCTGGGGACAATAGGGAGACAAGTACACACGCCAGACCATAATAATACTAAGAGTAAAAATAAACATCAAACAATAAAACCAAATACAAAAGGCAACCTTAAAACATAGACAGCAGGGAATGACATGACATGACAGACTAATGACTGGGGAACATAAGTACACTTAATAATAATGATGATAATAATAACAATACTCAAAGGGAAAAACTAAGAAACCAAAAGGAACATAAAGCATGGGCAAGGTCAGGAGGTTAAAGCCCAGATCGTAACAGTAACTTCCCTTTAAGGGGCAGATTCCAAACGCCCATACAAAAAGGAAAGCAAGGAAACATCAAGGCGGGTGGGAGGAGAGGGACTAGCCTCTTGCACAGAGGACAACAACACAGAAGCATCATATTCAGGAGATAATGACATGAAAACTTTCCCCTCAGAAACTTTAATCACTGGAGATGACAACATGGAAATCTTGTACTCAGGAGATGATAACATGGAAATTTTGCATTCAGGAGATAAGATAAGATAAGATAAGCCTTTATTAGTCCCACAACGGGGAAATTCCAGGATTGCAACAGCACAGGGATAGCAACACTCAGAGCAACAATCAGAAGGCAAGAAAAAAAAAACAAAAAAAAAACAAGCAAGCAAGAGCAGCTAATATACATATGTACATATTACTATAAAATATATATATACACACACACAGACACACAGTGCAGAGCATTGTAGCTGGATGGGATAAATATATGAATATATAAACACACAGTGCAGAGCATTGTAGCTAGATGAAATAAATATGTAAATATATAAACACCCACAGTACGGAACATTGCAGCTAGGTGGAATAAATATGTAAGTATATAAACACACACAGTGCGGAGCATTGTAGCTAGATGGAATAAATATATAGATATATAAAAACAGTGCGGAGCATTGTAGCTAGATGGAATAAATATGTAAATATATAAACACACACAGTGCAGAGCATTGTTGCTAGATGGGATGAAACAGCATAACCCTCTACTTAGTTATCCTACATGGTATGATTATGTGCCCATACATATTCTCACCCTCCATAGCGACCGGTATTTTCCTAGTTGTATGCCGGAGGGGACCATTGTGTAAGTCTATTGCATCTTTTGCATTTAAAAACTATTAGTTTGTTACGTCTTTTTGCTATCTCTGCGAGCAGCCCTGCTTAGGTTGTACAGTCTGACAGCCGTTGGTAGGAAGGACCTACGAAACCTCTCGGTTGTGCACCTGGAATGATGTAGTCTGCTGCTAAATGAGCTCCTCAGTGCATTCAGTACGTCCTGCATAGGGTGGAACTCGGACTCCAGCAGAGATGACAGTTTAGCCACCGTCCTTCTCTCTCCTATCTCCTCCACCGGATCAAGGCGCTGCCCCAGGACAGAGCTAGCTTTCTTAATCAGTTTGTTCAGTCTCTTCCTATCGGCTGCTGTAATGCCACTGCCCCAGCAGACCACTCCAAAAGTGATGGCCGATGCCACCACCGTGTCATAGAATGTCTTCAGCAGCACCCCTTGTACACCAAAAGACCTGAGTCTCCTCAGCAGGAACAGCCTGCGCTGTCCCTTCTTGTAGAGTGCGTCAGTATTGTGTGACCAGTCTAGTTTATTGTTCAGATGAACACCCAGGTACTTATAGGATGTCACCATCTCGATGTCTGTTCCCTGTATATTAACTGGTGCTGTGAGGGGCTGCCCATGCCTGCGGCAGTCCACCACCAGCTCCTTAGTTTTCCTTGCGTTGATCTGGAGGCAGTTCCGATGGCACCAGTCTACGAAGTCCTGGATAAGCCCTCTGTACTCAGCTTCATCTCCATTGGAGATGAGGCCAACGATCGCAGAGTCATCAGAGAACTTCTGTAGATGGCAGTGTGTTGTGTTGTGTGAGAAGTCCGCAGTATAAAGAGTGAACAGGAAGGGAGCCAGCACCGTTCCCTGGGGGGCCCCCGTGCTACTGATGATCGTTTCGGACACACAGTCCCGGGTTCTCACAAAATGAGGCCGGTTGATGATGACAATATGGGAATCTCACATTCAGGAGATGACAACATAGAACTTTTACACTCAGAATATGACAACATAGAATCTACAGACTCAGGAGATGACAACATGGAATCCTAAAATTCAGGAGGTGTCAACATGGAACCCTTAACCTCAGGAGGTAACATGGAACCTTTAACTTCAGGAGGTAACATGGAACCTTTAACCTCAAGAGGTGACAATATGAAGCCGTTAACCACAGGAGGTGATAATATGGAACCTTTAGCCTCAGGAGGTGACAATGTGGAACCTATCACCTCAGAAGGTGACAACATGGAACCTTTGACCTCAGAAGGTGACAACATAGACACTTTAACTGGAGATGACGACATGGAAACTTTACTCTCAGGAGACAGCAACATAGAATCTTTACACTCAGGAGATGGCAACATACTGTAGGATCTTTAAACTTAGGAGATAACTCGGGAGCCTTTTACTCAGGGGACAACAACGTAGAAGTTTTTAATTCAGGGGAAAACAACATAGGGCCTCTTGCCCTTGACATAATAACTGAATTTTTTTTTTTTATAGCTCAGAAGACAACAACTGAAGGGTCTTTTCTGCTGGAGAAAACCACAGAAAATAACATAGAAGTCTTTTGCTCTAGTGGTAACAACATAGAAGGTTTTTGCTCGAGAGACAGTACCTGAGAAGCCTTCGTTGTAGGGGCTAACATCAACCAAGGAGCGGCGACCCCAGGCGACAAAGGTGGAGGGGACTGCTCAACCTCTTGGGTGATGGGTGGAGTGGACTGCTTGACCTCTGGGATGATGGGTGGAGGTCCCATGACCTCTGGAATGACAAGTGGAGGTCCCATGACCTCTGGGATGAAGGATTGAAAGTGCAGCTCAGTTGATGGTCCTCAATGGTCTTCAATAGTCTCCGCTACCCATACCTCATCAGCGTCCGGCCCTAACCCCCAGAAGTCTGTACCTGCTGGTTCCGGTCTTGATTGGGTCATTTTGTCATATACTGCCTTGGAAGGCAGGTGTGACATTTAGGTTGGACCCAAGAGTGCAGGCAGGACTTGGTGCAAGATGGTAATTTATTGACAACTAATGAAAATAAACACAGCATGGAAGCTGAAACACAAAGGAGCTGTGGAAGGCAAAACTCACTTAACGGGTACTCAGACAACAAGGAGACCAGAGGGAAAACACGACAATCACCCAACAAAGAACTGAGACAGACATAGACACTAAATAGAGTGACTAATAATCACAGACACAGGACAGCTGGGAGAACAATCAAGCGCTGAACAGAGCACACATGAGGGAGAGTGGCTATGGGTACGGAAACATGAGGAGCTGGGGACAATAGGGAGAGAAGTACACACACCAGACCATAATAATGTCATTGAGGACACATGAGAGAAGACACAACATGACTAAAGGCACAAGAACAATAATACTAACAGTAAAAATCAACAAGGATCAAACAATAAAACCAAATATAAAAGGGAACCTTTAAAACACAGACAACAGGGAATGACATGACACGACATTACAGACTAATGACAGGGGAACATAAGGACACTTAATAATAATGATGATGATGATAATTATAATAATGCTCAAAGAGAAAAACTAAGAAACCAAAAGAGAACATAAAGCATGGGCAAGGTCAGAAGGCCAAAACCCAGATCATAACACAAATATGGCAACTGGACCATCAGAGTATGTTCTACACAGCCGTGCTTTCTGATAATTAAAAGGAAAGCATGGCACTTTACCCATGATAAATGCTTAAGTTCTGACAGCAAGGAACAAGTAAACTGCTGTACTAAAATTTGTCTCCATAAATTTGACTTGTGATTTGTCATCATCATCATCATCATCATCATCATCATCATCATGTGTAGTTACTTTAACAAGGTTTTGAGGGATGGAGGAACTGCAGAATTTCACAAGGTTCTTCTCACACCTACCTTAAAAAAGCAGTTCACTAAACTAGAAATGCTATTCTTAGTTTTATATTCTTTACAATATTTACATACATACCTACATGCCTACATTCATTTTAGATGAATAAAATAAGCCTACTTAATGGCAAATCAATATTTTAAGAATTTTAATAATTAATGTGAAGTCTATCATAGGTAACATTTTGCTTCATAGCACAGTCAGATGCATTCTCTTTGATTACCAACTTGTAATGACAGATGGACAGGTAGGTAGAGCATCAAGATGTTATACTAAAGTAAAAGTAGTATTACCATCTGAAATTAATTACTTAAGTATAAGTGAGAGTAGCCAAAAAAGTAGCTAATAAACTAATTAGTTGGGTAGTTACTCTCAATGAGTGTTGGGAGTAATGTGTTACAAAGTGACGTGTTACTGTAACACCACTACTTGTGCAATAATGTGCTGTGTAATGAAATTACGCGACTCCCGGGCAACGGTAGCTTGAAGGAGAAGAACTATACGTTTTTCTGGCAGGGACAGGAGCCTGACGAGCCTCGCCTGTATGGTGTTGGATTCGCTGTTCGAAACTCCCTTCTGTCCTCTACTGAACCGCCGTCTTCAGGCACTTCACGAGTCCTCTCTCTCCGTCTCATAACCTCCTCTGGACCAGCTAATATCCTTAGCGCCTATGCTCCGACGCTCTGCTCTTCAATTGAGATGAAAGATGCATTCTACGAGGCGCTCGAAACCAGGATCCAGCAGATCCCTGCCAAGGAGCACCTGTTTCTGCTTGGTGACTTTAACGCACGGATAGGGGCAGATCATGACTCCTGGCCCCGCTGCATTGGCCGCTTCGGCATCGGCAAGCTCAACGAGAACGGTCAACGCCTCCTTGAACTCTGCTCCTTTCATGACCTCTGTCTGACCAACACATTCTTCTCCACCAAGCCTTGTCACCGTGTGTCCTGGAGACATCCAAGGTCTCGCCACTGGCATCAGCTGGACTTCATCATCACCAGGAGATCCCTGCTGAACCGAGTGCTGGTCACGTGCAGTTTCCACAGCGCTGACTGTGACACCGACCATTCCCTGGTCGCCACTAAGGTACGTCTCTGCCTCAGACGTGTCAACCGCTCCAAGCAGAAACCCCGACCCCGCATCAACACAGCTATGATTACAGTACCTGAACTGCGGGAACGCTATGCTAAAGTCGTAAATGAAGCCCTGGCGGACTGTCCCACTGACTGTGCTTCTGCAAGGTGGAACCATATCCGTGAGGCTGTGTTTGAGACCGCCATAGGTACCTTTGGGAAAAAGGTGGGGAAGAGTGCGGATTGGTTTGAAGCCGGAGCCGCTGAGATGGAACCTGCAATCGCTGCCAAGCGTGCAGCCCTAGTTGCCCACAAGAAGGAGCCCTCTGTGCAGACGCTTGCTACACTGCGCGCTGCGAGGAACAATGCACAAAAGATTGCAAGGCGATGTGCCAACGACTACTGGCTTAACCTCTGCCAGGACATTCAGCTTTCTGCAGATCACGGAAACATGCGCAAAATGTACGAAGGCATGAAGAAGGCTTTCGGTCCCAGTGTCATCAAGACCGCCCCACTTAAATCAGCTGCAGGAGATGTCATCAAGGATCGCGGTAAACAAATGGAGAGATGGGCTGAGCACTACCAAGAGCTCTACTCGAGAGTAACCACCGTCTCGAACACGGCCCTTGAGAACACTCCTCTACTGTCAGTCATGGATGAGCTTGACGCTCCACCCACCATCGAGGAGCTCAGCAAGGCGATAGACTCTATCTCAAACGGCAAGGCTCCGGGCAGTGACAACATCCCCCCTGAAATCGTCAAAACCGCAAAGGAGAGCTCGCTCTTGAAACACCTCCATGAGCTCCTGTTGCAGTGCTGGGAGGAAGGGGCTGTGCCCCAAGATATGCGTGATGTCAAAATCATCACTCTCTACAAGAACAAGGGGGAGCGGAGCGATTGTAACAACTATCGCGGTATCTCACTCCTAAGCATAGTTGGCAAAGCCTTTGCCCGTGTCGTCCTCAACAGACTACAACTACTTGCCGAACGTGTGTATCCAGAGGCGCAGTGTGGATTCAGAGCAACCAGGTCAACCATAGATATGGTCTTCTCTATGAGGCAGCTGCAAGAAAAGTGTCGGGAGCAGAGACAACCCCTCTTTTTGGCCTTTATCGATCTGACCAAGGCTTTTGACTTGGTCAGCAGGGATGGACTGTTTGCCCTCCTCCAACGAATTGGATGTCCCCCCAAGCTTTTGAGCATGATCAAGTCATTCCATCAGGACATGAACGGCATTGTCCAGTTTGATAGATTATCCTCAGACCCTTTCCCGATCAAGAACGGTGTGAAGCAGGGTTGTGTTCTGGCTCCTACCCTATTTGGCATCTTTTTCTCCCTGCTTCTGTGCTACGCCTTCCGGGGCTCTGAAGACGGTGTCTTTCTCCACACCAGGAGCGACGGAGGCCTCTTCAACATGGCACGCCTCAGATCAAAGACCAAGGTGCGAAGCGTTCTAATCAGGGAGCTGCTCTTTGCTAATGATGCTGGTCTTGTTGCCCACACCGTGGAAGCGCTCCAGCGTCTCATCAACTGCTTTGCTCGTGCCTGCTCTGAGTTTGGCCTCACCATCAGCCTTAAAAAGACCGAGGTCATGGGCCAGGATGTCAGCAGTGCTCCCAATATCAATATCGGCGACCACATACTTGCGGTGGTGGACAAGTTCACCTACCTCGGGTCGATCATCTCCAGCAATCTCTCCCTAGACGCCGAACTGAACGCCCGTATCGGCAAGGCATCGACGGTGATGGCCCGTCTGGCGAAGCGAGTCTGGGACAACTCTATGCTAACCATCAACACCAAGATAAGAGTCTACATGGCCTGTGTACTGAGTACTCTCCTATACGGCAGTGAAGCATGGACCCTCTACTCCTGCCAGGAACGCCGACTGAATGCCTTCCACCAGTGCTGCCTTCGCAGACTACTGCACATCACTTGGCAGGACCGTGTCTCCAACATCGACGTCCTGGCCAGAGCAGATGTGCCCAGTATGTTTGCCATCCTGACAAAGAGACGCTTGCGATGGCTTGGCCACGTCAACCGAATGGAGGATGGCCGCATCCCCAAAGACTTACTGTATGGGGAGCTGGCTACTGGAACTAGATCAAAGGGATGCCCAACTCTCAGATTCAAGGATGTTTGCAAGCGTGACCTCAAGGCCGGAGGCTTTAACCCCTCCGACCTGGAGTCAGCCGCCTCCGTCCGCTCCAACTGGCGGTCCATCACCCAGGATGTCATCCGAACAGCAGAGGAAAGAAGAGACACTCGCTGGGGGGAGAAGAGACTCCGCAGACAGAGGAGACTGTCGAGACCCCCACTACACTGTGAAGAATTTATCTGCAACGGCTGCGGCAGGACCTGCAGATCCCGTATCGGCCTCTACAGCCACGCCCGATGGTGCAGCTCCCTGAATGATGACCCAAGGCACAAACCCCCCCCATGATCTTTCGAGATCGATGGAGCCAATGAATGAATGAATGAAATTACTGTTAAAAAACTCAGTAATGCATGACAGTTATTGAAATTTGATCAGATGTGTTACTCGTTACTTGTTTTATTAATATAGATAGATATTCTTAATGCAAATAAATTAATATACTGTGGTGACCCACCACAATCTACATGGACATTCAATCCTCACACTCAGCAACAGGTCCAGAGGAAGCAAAGGACCATTCACATACGAACAGAGAACCACTGGGGGGACAACCAGAACAATGGACTATTGTTTATACATCCCTGGATTAAGGAGAAGACATCCGGGCGCCAGTGGTCATGCTAATCATATGCATTGACTGATATGTATATCAATATGCTAATGTGCCATGCATTCTCTCTGTTTGTATAACATATAAAAGGCACACACAGCACAGCACAGTAGACCACTGTAGTGCACAGCACTACAAGTGCGTCTCATTTTGATGGAGGAAATAAAACTCTGCAACCTTCCAGCTCGTCGTACCTCGCCTGAATTTTATTCCTCCACAATACAAACTGACCCTACCATAGCTGAGACGGGCTGTCAGTCGATGTGACCCGTTACAGAGAGTTGTCTTCACTACTGAGCGGAGGAAAAGATGAAGCTACTTTGTTTTTGTGGCAATATTTTTCCTTTGTTGCGGTTAAGGACAAAAGCATATTGGTGGATTGCAAGCTGAAGTGCTGGTTGAGACCTACTTCAATCTTGAGAAGCACCTTAAAACAACCACAAAGCTCCGGAAAAGCTAGTGCTAAGTAATGGCTAGCTATGGTTGTAATGGTTGTAATGTAATGTAAAATGGTTGTAATCTGTGGAGACTTCAATATTGATTTACTAAATCCATTTCAACAAAATGTAATTACAGAGTTCATGAATTCTATGTACAGTATGAGTCTATATCCTACAATAACACATCCCAATAGAATCACAGTCCACACTGCTAAACTTATTGACAACCTGTTTGTTAATATTATTGGTAAGAAAATAGAAAGTGGATTATTGATAAATGACATAAGTGACCATCTGCCAGTCTTTGCACTTATCCATAGCCACACGGGGGCCAATACAGAAAAAACTTTAAAGTCTTTCAGATACAAATCACAAAATGCAATCAGTTCTTTTAAAGAAGACCTGCTGAAGCAAGACTGGACAAAAGTCTATATATCAGATGTAAATGAAGACTACGATACATTCATGAACATTGTAGCCATTCTTTATAAAAAAAAATGTCCATTAGTAAAGAAAAAGCTTAAACAGAAATTTGTCGACAAGCCATGGTTAATCAAAGGATTACAAAAAGCATGTAAAAAGAAAAATTCACTATATAAAGCTTTTCTAAAGAAAAAGACAAAAGAAGTAGAGCAGCGGTATAAAACATACAAAAATAAGTTAATATATACGTATAATGAGATGTAGTAAAAGAGACTATTAAAGTAAAGAACTGGAGAAAAACAGAGATAACACTAAAAATACATGGACAATACTTAACAATATTCTTGGAAATAAAAACAGAAATACAAGCTACCTAACCAGTCTTTCAAAAAAAAAAAAAAAGACTGAATGTGAATGCAGTCTCACCTGCAGATGAATTTAATACATTTTTTGTTAACATTGGTCCTAATTTGGCACGAGAAATACCCATTACGGCACTTACAGGTGATACAATAAGTAAAAACATTGCTATAAAAGACTCCATCTTCATAAAGAACACAGATGAGAGAGAGGTCATTGAAATTGTTAAATCGTTTAAAAGTAAAACATCTAGGGATTGTGATAGTATTGACATGCTTTTAGTCAAAACTATCATTGAATGCTTAGTGAAGCCACTGATGTACATCTGTAACCTGTCTCTCCAAACAGGTATATTTCCCAATGCAATGAAAATAGCCAAAGTAATTCTGATATACAAGACGGGTGACAGAGGGGAATTTTCAAACTGTAGGCCTATTTCACTATTGCCACAATTTTCTAAGATACTTGAAAAAATATTCTGTGAAAGAATTGACAACTCTATAATGAAGAATAATTTATTGTGTGAGCAACACTATGGGCTCAGACACAAGAGGACAACTGCATTTGCTCTAATGGAATTTATAGAAAAAATATCAACTGCTGTAGAAAATAAAGAGTATTCAGTTGGGGTATTCCTGGATCTTAAAAAAGCATTTGATACAGTGGATCATAAATTATTGTTAAAGAAACTACAAAATTATAGTATTGGGGGGTAGCACTGTCCTGGTTATGTAGTTACTTACAGAACAGATGTCAGTATGTATGTGTTGGTAGCAAAAACTCACAGTTACTGAAGGTTACTTGCGGAGTCCCACAGGGTTCAGTTTTGGGGCCATTGTTGTTCAATATGTATATAGATGATATATGTAAAGTTTTGGAAAAAATGGATTTAATACTGTTTGCAGATGACACTAATTTATTATGCAGTGGAAGCAATTTGGAACAACTTTTGGATACACTCGGAAAGGAATTAGGAAAGCTTAAACTGTGGTTTGATTCAAACAAATTAACGCTCAATTTAAGTAAGTCAAAATTTATAATTTTTTAGCAACCAACACAACAACTCAGTATTTAAACTCAGTGTAAATGGAGTAGAGATTGAAAGGGTATCCAAAATTAAATTTCTTGGAGTAATAATTGATAATAAACTGTGTTGGAAGTCACATATTAATTATATTAAATGTAAAATATCCAAATCAATTGCAATACTACACAGAGTGAAATATTTGCTGAATCAACCCACACTATATACTTTGTATCATTCATTAATACTCCTATACATGACATATTGTACTGAAGTATGGAGAAATACATATAAAACAAACATATATCCAGTCTTTATGCTTCAGAAGAGAGCTATTAGAATAATAAACAAAGCTGCTTACAGGGAACCAACAAACTCACTAAAGCTCTCGAGTTGAAAGATCTGGTTGATTTTAAAACTGCAGTAATCAATGTTTAAAGTGAAGAATCTATCACTGCCTGCAATATATCCAAAAGTTGTTCCAAATAAGGGAGAAGCAATATCATTTCAGAGGAAATGGCTTGAGCCCTCCTCTGCACGGAGGGCCCAAGCCGAATCACGCCCTGCTGGAGTTTGTATATTCATGATACCAAACTCCCTCTTGTATAATATTGCTTAAATGTGTGCAAGATGATTTAAGTATGCATTTAAAAGTAATGTGAAAGTTACTTTTCCAAGGAACTAGTTACTTTAATCATACAGTAATTGGTAAAGTAACTCAATTACTTTTGAAAAGAACTAGTAACTGTGATTAATTACTATTTTTAGTAACTTGCTCGACACTGCTCTCAACAAGTTTTTCACTTGTATTTTTGACTCTTCTAAAAAAATGCATTTTTTCATAAAAATACTGAAAATTTTTTTGTAAATGTACTTCTTTTCCCTCATAAAATTGAAATGTTTTTGCGTTTTAATTTGCATTTTCCCACTTAAATTTGCATATTTTTTCTGGCACCTTTGAAACATTATTCTCATATTATTGTGAAGGATGTGTCAATTTTCTTGTAAACTTGTAATTTTTTTTAATTCATGGCATTTTTTTTGATAAACGTGACCTTTTCTATGTGAAATTGAAGCTTTATATTCATAAATTCAATTTTTTTTTCCCTCTGGAACTTTTGCTTTTGATTACTACTTTATTCTCACCAGTTTGAGAGGCTTTCCTCTTTAAATGTGTTTAAAACTATCCATGTGTATCCTCTATAACAAGCATATTTCTGACTAGTTTTCAAACCACTGAAGTCAAATGTATTTGAGTACAACCAAATATACTTGAGTAAAAGTGCTGTTTTTTTTTCATTATAAAGTACCATAGTACCCAGTACTGTACAATTTTGTGGAAAAAAAAGATCTTGGATACATGTACTTTTATAAATGCAACTAATTTCTTCCCACCTCTACAAATGGAATATTCGAAATGAACAGTTCAAAAAAGCAGAAATCTATAAGTTCTATTATGAGCTATGTCTGGACAACAGAGTTATAAACTAGTAGACTGTTATAGATTCACATATAGTTAAGTAACAAACTTTCTGTGTTCCCAAGAGCACAGTAATAAAGGAAGTTTGCACTAAAAGAAATGGCTGTCTTGGCAGACCTCTTAGGTCCAAGAGTTGACCAACAACCCAATCACCACTCTATTAGAGCTTTACAAGTCTTCTGCCAAAATGAAAAGAGCTGCTGTAATGCTGACCATCTCAGAAGTACTTCATCAATCACACTACCATTGTGATTGGTCCTGGGGTGGCCTAACAGAAGACAATCTGCTCTGATAAGACAAAAAAATATAGCTTTTAAAGCAGAACTCATCGTGCAAATGACAGTCACTGTTCATCATGGAGTGATGCTGGTGGTAGTATCAAACTGTGAGGTCAGGATGCTTTTGCAGCAGCACAGACAGCACTCTTCAAAATTGAGGGATGTGTACTTGAAGAAAACCAGCTCTCAAGCATTGGTGGTTCACGACAATTTTTCCAAATCATACAGTCAACTAATAATGTTGAAATTGCTTTGGAAGTCTTTACCATTGAATACCCAAGCAAAAACCCAGTTTTAAAAATGTAAAAACATCTTTGGATATGACACTGTGCTGACACATGTCGTCTTAGCTTTCTACAATGTCCCTGCCGGGGTAAATTGCCACAGACACAAATATAACAGCTGGATTTGGACTCATTCAGTCTTAGTCAAAGCTGGTAAATTTTCAGTGAATACTATGAAATATGAAATGTAGTAGTCTGGCCACTTCAAGTTCAAACTGCCTTTGTTAAATATGCACTCCAATGGATATAAAACTCCATAAAGGTCCCATTCACTGCCCTTTCCTCACATTTTAAAAGCAGTTTAATGGTAAAACCCATCTTAATTTGTGTCAGATTTTCAAAGCAGCTCTCCTAAAATGCTAAGTGATCCTTGGAGCTGCCACTGGCTCCTCACTTACGCCCTTTTCCTCATGGTTCGCCGTTTTTGTGATGTCATTAGAATGTTCTGCTCGAAATTGCCCATTTGAGGCTGTGGGTGGGGCACTGAACTTTCAAAGCAGAAGTATACAGACAAGGCACTTGTGGCCGAGTTTCTCCCTTGATATTTCTTGTAAGTCATAAAAAAACCATGCTATAGACATGTTAATGAGGAGAACACCTTGATTTTCACTCATGTGTAACTTTAAAGATATATACACCACCCACAGTCTGGGAAACACAAAATAATTCACAGATCAATATATGTGATGGGTTTCAAATCTATCTCTTTATATCTTTGATCACATTGACTTCTCTTTCTCAGTAAACCAATAAATATGCAACTGCAGTGTCTCAATAAATATTATTAAATTAGCAGCAATAAACAGAATGGTACTGCGTTAATAAGTGTGGATAGGAAAACTGCATGTCCATCCATCCATCCATCTTCTACCGCTTTTCCGGACGTCCGGGTCGCGGAGGCAGCAGTTCAAGCAGAGAAGCCCAGACTTCCCTCTCCTCAGCCACCTGCTCCAGCTCTTCAGAGAGGATACCAAGGCGTTCCCAGACCAGCTGGGAGACATAGTCTCTCCACCGAGTCCTTGGTCTGCCCCGGGGTCTCCTCCCAGTGGGACGTGCCTGAAACACCTCAAGTGGGAGGAATCCAGGAGGCATCCTAATCAGATGCCCATACCACCTCAACTGACTCCTGACTCCAGAAAACTGCATGTTTTCATTAAAATATAATGACTTCGCTGTACACTCAAATAACATATGCACACTGACTGAAATATTACTATTTTTGAAAATAGAAAATCACTTTGGTTTGTTTTCATTGTGTGTGTGGTATAATATTTTGTATTATACAACAGTTGGCTCCGACCGAGCAATCTAATTGGACAATAGGGATTCCAAGAGTTACTATATTCCCCAATAATCACGCTCAGATGTTTCACTGAATATGTATCACTCTGCTTCAGCGGTGCTTTGATAATCTTTAAATTAATTAAAGTTAATATCAGTTGCTTCTTACATGTGAGAAAAGTAATATTGTGTTGGATACTTTAATTTCCACAGTGAGGCACCGACTGAAAAGCAACTAGACAGTCTCAATCCAGCACTGTCTGATCTGGAAGTCCTGTCCTTTTAAACATCCGCTGACATATTTTACATCTGTTTAAACAGACAGAGTTTAATTTATTGACTTGATTAGAAAACCACCATACCTTTGTGGTGATGGACTCTTTGTTTCATCTGAAAATGTCAAGAAAAAGCAAGCAACGTGTGCCAACGCCCCCGGCATTGGCCACTATATGATCTCGGTCTTTCTCTGGTACCAACTCAGCAGGTGACTGGTATGTATTTAGGTGCTTAGCAACAGTTACTGGCTATATTTAGAAGGGAGTATTTTTTCTTAGCTGCACAAAATAACTGGTTACACCAGAGTGGTGGATTGGTGGTAGAGCATCCGCCCCACAACAGGATGGTCGGGGTTCAAGTCCCGGCTGGGTCATGCCAAAGACCATATAAAAATGGAACTTCCTGCCATCCAGCTTGGTGCTCAGCAAAAATGGAACGGAGTAGGGAAATGTGGGTGGCAGTGGCTCAAGAGTTAGAGTGGGTCGTCTAATAACTGGAGGGCTGGTAGTTCGAATCCTGCTCTCCCCAGCCATCCTGCTGTTCTGTCCCTGGGCAAGACACTTTATCCACCTTGCCTCCAGTGTCCATGACACTGGGCATGAATGTGTATAAATGTTCGGTAGTGGTTGGAGAGGCCGTTGGTGCAGATTGGCAACCACGTTTCCATCAGTCTGCCCCAGGGCAGCTGTGGACACAGTAGTAGCTTACAACTACCATTGTCTGTGGAGTGAATGAATAATGTGTCCATTGTAAAGCATCCATGAAAAGTGCTATATAAATCTGATGCATTTTTATTATTATTTACGGCAAACTTCACAACAGGTGTTTGATCCAAAAATTTTTTTGGTTCAATTAGAATTGGTATTTAAACAGTCCTCTTCATCATGCTGTTCACTTTTTGAGATCATGAGACCAAGACGACACCTACAACTGATCAACAGTACCTCGCCATCGCGAGTGTCTTTAGAGTGTCACAGAGTATCATCAGCAGGTTGCAACAGAGATACAGAGAGACGAGAAGAGTCACAGAAAGGCATAGAAGTGAACGTCTTTTTTTTTTTTTTTTGTTACTTATTTGTACCCGTAGGTAGATTTGGTTTGCAGTCTGGTGACAAGCCACTGGCTGGCGGTCGCTGCGTGCGTCTTTTGGCAACATCCCACGCTGATGACAGCTTCATTGTGAACAGTGCCCTGCGGAACCAGATGATGAATGCTACTCAACTCCAGACACATTTAAGGGAGGTGAGAGGCACCCAAGTGTCATGCCAGACCATTCGAAACCGTTTACATCAGCGTGGTCTGCGTGCTAGACGACCTGAAAGGGTACTTGACCACGTCACTAGGGCAGGCGTCACCGTCTTGCATTGGCCAGGGAGCATTTATACTGGACAAGGGCCTAGTGGGCCTCAGTGCTGTTCTCTGATGAAAGTCGAGTCACGTTGAGCAGAAATGATGGCTGCCAGCAATGTTGGAGACGTCAAGGAGAGCACTATGCATCAGCCACTGTTGTTACCAGATGAGCCTTAGGTGGTGGTGGTGTTGCAGTCTGGGCAGGTGTGTCTAGTCAATACAGAACTACCCTACACTTTGTGAATGGTACAGTGACAAGACGATACTACCTGAATAACATCATTAATCCAGTCATTGTGTCCCTGCATGAACAACAGAGGCCTAATTTCATCTTCATAGACGACAATGCTCCAGCTCATCGAGGTTGCATCATTATAGAATTGCTGCTGGAGGCTGGGGTACCTCAAATGGAGTAGCCTGCACTTTCTCCAGACCTGAATTCCATAGAAAACCTATGGGATCAGCTGAGTCACCGTGTAGAGGCTCATAACCCTGCACCGCACAACCTCAATGACCTGAAGACCGTTTTTCAAGAAGAGTGGAGTGCCATGCATCAGCAAGCAATAAGTCGACTTGTGAATAGCATGAGACATTGTTGTCAATCTGTAATTGACGCTCAAGGGCACATTACAAGTTAATGAGGCACTGACATTTTTTGCTGTGGTATACCGACCACTGTTGTTGGCTTTTGTTTCAATAAATTGTTTGAGATTATCACCCTTTATTGTCATTCAACCATACAACCAATCATGTACAGTAGAATGAAATTGTGTTTTTCCTATCTACAGTGTTAATCACACACACCCCTTATGTAGAATCAGAGGGCCGCTGCCATGCAAGGCGCCACCACAGATTTCCCTCCTCCATTCAATTATTGCTGAGCACCAAGCTGGACGGCAGGAAGTTCCGCTTTTATATGGTCTTCAGCATGACCCAGCCTGGATTTGAACCCCTGCCTCCCTGGTGTGGGGCAGATGCTCTACCAACTGAGCCACCACTCTGGTAGTAGTGGCTGTGGTAGATGAGGAAATTACCATTGCATGCTTCTACTTAAATGTCTTGCTTTCATGATGTAATATCACTGTAGCATGAACTTTGTACATTTTCCATAAATTTCACCCGAAAGCCAAATATCCCTAACTTTTTGTGAGTAGTGTATATACTAGCTCCTTCTTTGGATATATACAAGGCTGCTGAAATCAAAATAACCATCTTTGATTGACTCAGACATCATTAACCATAATTCAAGGGTAAACACGGGGTTCAAATTCATTCAGTCATGCCGAAGACCATATAAAAGTGGAACTTCCTGCCGTCCAGCTTGGTGCTCAGCAATAATGGAACGGCAGAGGGAAATTTGTGGCGGCGCCTTGCATGGCAGCGACCCCTCTGATTGTAGATGTGATTAACATTGTAGGTAAGAGAAATGTAATTTCGTTCTACTGTACATGATTGACTGTATGGATTGAATGACAATAAAGTTGGCTTTACCTTTTACCTTTACCTTTAATAGTATTATAGAACTACTATGATAAGAAGTGGACACATGTGCACACTACCAACCGGCAGCGAGAGCTTGGCATTCTTGTGATGAGGTTTTTAAGACTGATTTTAATGCCTTTTGCATGTCTTTTATGGTTGATTTTCACCGCGTATGATAAGTGCTCCTGGGCCTCATGTACAAAGGGCACTTATGCACAAGAACATGGCATACGTCCTTTTCCAAGGAAAATTTCAGATGTATCAAGAACTAGAAAAGCACTCGGAAAGCGCAGACCTCCACCAAGCGCCACAGTTCCCCCCATACAGTGTTTGTGTGTACGTTTTCAGATTCCTTGCCATGAAAACATATGACTAGCAATTGGATTCACAATGATAGGATTAATGGTTCAGTAGTTATTCACGAAAATCGCATTTTCCGTAATGGCGGTTTTCTTCTGGACGGTGATCCGGATCACCACCAAAATCTAATCATCTGCAGGATAACCCATTTCTGACAATCTCTGAAAATTTCATGAAAATCCGTCCATAACTTTTTGAGTTATCTTGATAACAAACAAACAAACAGACAGACAGACAAACCAACGCCGATGAAAACATAACCTCCTTGGCGGAGGTAATGAAATGACTGTGGAAATATGCACAGCCCCATGCCAACTTCATGGCTGGCGTACGTACGTTTCTACTGTTATTGGTCCACTGGCGACACTTAGAGGTGATGTTGGGAGACTGAAAATGACGTGAAAATTATTGTACACACCAATGACACATGATGAACAAACATCCAAGTGTGCACAATTAGATGAGTGGATATAAAAGCAAGCACAAAGAAGTGCAGAAAATGCCTCTAACAACAGAGGATTAGAGGAAATTGCAAATTGCACAGTAAGAGGAGCATGGGTATTTTAGAGACAGAAGATTTTCTGGCTCAGGATGATAACTGGCTTGTCAGCCAGTTTAGGTTTCCGTGGGCAGTCTGTGTGGAACGTGCCTGTGTGCCCCAACTATCACCCTGTCTTCAAGGCTTCATTACATTTCAGTGATTTGAGTAAGTGACTTACTTTTTTTTGCTGAATAAACTACAGTTTCACAGCATTCTACCAAACCCCCAATTTCCTCTGTGTGTACAGTAGTTAAGTCAATAAACACACACGTAAAGTTTGAAATGCAACAGTCTCACCTGTTCCCCGGCACACTTCATTCATTTAGTAGTGTGTGTAATCCATCTAAGTTGTATATAACTATAAAGGATGAGATTTGCATTTTGAACATAAAATATGTACTTGTCGAGTCTAATATGACCTGCTTTCTACTGAAAGGTGACCATGGCTACCCACTAAATAGGTTCATATTGTCTTATTTTTCGTGACTGTTTTCCTTCATCCAACCAGCTTATCAACCCGGCTGGTCACAAATTGACTGATTGATTGATTGATTCATTCACTGTTTAAAATAACATTGTATAAAACATACAACATACATTTAAAAACAATGGGATGACACAAGAAAATGCACACATTTATTTCCATTGTGGTACCATACCTGCAACCTTCTGCTTTGAAACCTGGCACTATAACCACTGAGCTATACACAATTCAGATTATGGTGATCGGCTGGCACTTCTGAGGATGACTGTGGATGTCAGTATAAATATGTCAAAAGTAAATAAAAATTTCCTTCTTATCCCTGTCTAAATATAGGAAACAGTAAACTAATCTTATAGGGCTGTGAGCAGGCTATTGAAGTCCCTGTATCCAGCGCTAATGCCAGAGGACAGCATGCCAGACAAAATGTTTTTACGTGCATCTACCTCATTCAGGAGCACCTCCAACTCACATTCTATGAAATTCCATTAAATCCATTATTTTTGATCGTAGATACAGGATAATCAAATGTGCTGGGCTTGTGTTTATCTATTTGCATACAATTGCATATTCAAATGGAGGCGTATCAAGGGAGGAGTCCGGTATTTACTCACGTGTGTTCAATTTCAAGTAGATTGGTATGTACAGAAGACTACGTGCTTGCTTTTATATCCACTCATCTAATTGCGCACACTTGGATGTTTGTTCATCATGTGTCTCTGGTGTGTACAATCATTTTCACGTCATTTTCAGTCTCCCAACATCACCTCTAAGTGTCGCCAACTGATCAATAACAGTAGAAATGTACGTACGCCAGCCATGAAGTTGGCATGGGGCTGCGCATATTTCCACGGTCATTTCATTCTTGATACATCTGAATTTTTCCGGGGAAAAGGACTTATGTCATGTTCTTGTGCGTAAGTACCCTTTGTACATGAGGCTCCTGGTCACGCTCAGTGAGCCATGTTTCACTGAAGGCCATGATGCAGCAGTCCTCGAAGACCTTCTGGTAGCAAACATTGACCTCACATTTGTCTAGCTTATTCCTCAGGGCCTGGCTATTTCCCATGATGAGCAAAGGTAGAGGAATTAATTCAAGCCACTTTCCCCTCAGGCGTAGTCTGTGGTCTGTCTTGTTGGGAGGAAGTTTCAGTTATTTATGATGGCAAACTAAATCCATTCCTGGCACGAAATGGGATCCTTATTGTACCTTTTATCATGGAATGTGTTTTCCACCTGTGGTTCTTAGATGAAGGAAACAATTCTTGACCAGACTTTTTGGGTGAAACAATTTCTTTAAGGTGAAGAGTGATTTTATAGATTAAAGCCAAAGGGAGTTGATGCTACAATGCCATCGTACATCCCTCTAATGTTGCCTGTAGCAGCAGCTGTCTGGATGTCTTCACTGAGGTCTGTCCAGTATTCGTTTGTGCAACGCCTGGCAGTCTGCTGAGCCTTGCTCCTGGCAGCCCTGAGAATCTGCAGGCTCTTCTCACTGGGTGACCGCTTATACTGGGTGAGAGCGGCATGCATGGCTTCAATGACGGGAGTCATCTCTGTGGACTTGGTCTCAAACCAGTCATGAGACTTGGAGGACTTCTCCCCAAAGGTAACCAAGGCGGTGTGGTGCATGGTGTCCCGCAGTACTTTCCACCTCTCTATGGCAGAGGCTCTGGGCTGTGAGGTTTGCATTTCCTTCTCGAAGGTCTCTACAAACATTTCCACGAGGTCTGGTTGACACATCTTGCTGACATCAATGTGGGGGTTCCCTTGTTTCTTTGAGTGGTGGCTCCTCTTTGGCCGTAGCCTGATCTTTTAGCAGACCAGGGAGTGATCTGTGTCACAGTCTGCACTGTGGTAAGAGCATGTGTGGAAGACATTCTTGATGGCGGCATGTCTGACCAGGATGAGATCTAGCTGATGCCAGTGCTTTGAGCGTGGGTGTCTCCAAGAGACCTTGTGCTGAAGCTTGGTCCTGAAGTAGGAGTTGGCGATGCACAATTTGTGGTAACTGCAAAGCTCAAGTAGTCATTGGCCGTTCTTGTTCATTTTGCCCACACCAAACTGTCCTAGGAAAGAGGGCCATGAGTCATGATCTGCACCCACTCTGGCATTGAAGTCACCCAGGAGAACAAGTTGCTCCCTGCTGGGGATGCTTGTGACAATGGATGCAAGCTTCTCGTAGAACTCATCCTTTGTGTCCGGTGTGGAAGACAGTGTCAGGGCATACACGCTAACAAGGGTGAGTGGGCATTCGGTGGTGCTGAGGTGAAGAGTGAGGAGACGCTTTGTGCTGTTGCTGCCTGGCTCTGCAATATTTAGCAGGTTGTTCCTCACTGCAAAGCCAACTCCATGCTCCCTTGGCTCATCAGAGCCTTTCCCCTGCTAGTAGAATGTATAGTCCTTCTCCTTCAGCGTGCCTGAGTCAGTAAGGTGTGCTTCCTGAAGGGTGGCGATGTCCACATGCAGCCTCCTGAGCTTGTCATTTATGACAGCTGTTTTCCTGGAGTCACTGATGTCCTGAAGGTTTTCAGAAAGACTGGTCATCATTGTCCGAACATTCCAACATCCCAGTTTCAAAGCTGGTTTCTTTCGTTGTTTTGTTTTGTTTCCTGGTGCAACGATTGCAGTCTGCTGTTTGGACATTTCCTAATCCCCATGCACCCAATGAGGATGGCAGACTGTTGCGGGACAACACCTTATTGGCTGGGGGCTGCCCAGCTCGAGGTAAGTGGTAGTTGTCCAGTGAGATCCAAGGATCCCTCCACCATTTCTGGGAACAACCCCTGGCACCAAGCTCTACGCTAATTGAGCAATGACTTATACAGTGGGGGAAAAAAGTATTTAGTCAGCCACCAATTGTACAAGTTCTCCCACTTAAAAGATGAGAGAGGTCTCCAATTTTCATCATGGGTATACCTCAACTATGAGAGACAAAATGAGAAAAAAAAATCCAGAAAATCACATTGAAGGATTTTTAATGAATTAATTGGTAAATTCCTTGGTAAAATAAGTATTTGGTCACCTACAAACAAGCAAGATTTCTGGCTCTCACAGACCTGTAACTTCTTCTTTAAGAGGCTCCTCTGTCCTCCACTCGTTACCTGTTTTGGGGATGACAGCGGAGACAGCGGAGAATGATTGTGGACTTCAGGAAAGTCACATCCCCCCTGCCCCCCCCTCACCATCACAGGCTCTCCCATCACCATTGCAGATTCCTTCCGCTTCTTGGGCACCACCATCACCCGGGACCTCAAATGGGAGCCAACCATCAGCTCCCTCATCAAAAAGGCCCAGCAGAGGATATTCTTTCTGCGGCAGCTGAGGAAGCTCAAGCTACCCACCAAGATGTTAGTGCAGTTCTACACGGCCATCATCGAGTCCATCCTCACCTCCTCCATAACTGTGTGGTATGCAGGAGCCACTGCCAGGGACAGACTAAGGCTGCAGCGCGTCGTGCGCACTGCTGAGAAGGTGATAGGCTGCGAGCTCCCATCTCTCCAGGACCTGTACATCTCCAGGACCCGGAGGCGTGCTGGCCGGATCATAGCCGATCCTTCACATCCTGGTCACGTGCTGTTTGCCCCCCTCCCCTCAGGTAGAAGGCTTCGGTCCATTCGGACTAAAACCTCCCGGCACATGAACAGCTTTTTCCCCTCTGCCATCAGACTGCTGAACACTAAGTGACTTTTGACTCTCGTGCACTATGTACAGCAGCTCAACCAGACTCATGTCAATCATCACTGTTTTTCTGTTGCATTATTGACTTTTCTACGCTTATTGCACATTTCTAGTCCTTTAGTTTTTTAGTTTATCCCTTTTTCTCATTATGTTTTTAATGTTGCAGCATGGCACCGAGACAAATTCCTAGTTTGTGTATTACATGAACAATGGCAATAAATCTGATTCTGATTCTGATTCTGATTCTGATTATTAATGGCACCTGTTTGAACTCTTTATCAGTATAAAAGACACCTGTCCACAACCTCAAATAGTCAGACTCCAAACTCCACTATGGCCAAGACCAAAGAGCTGTCAAAGGACACCAGAAACAAAATTGTAGACCTGCACCAGGCTGGGAAGATTGAATCTGCAATAGGTAAGCAGCTTGGTGTGAAGAAATCAACTGTGGGAGCAATTATTAGAAAATGGAAGACATACAAGACCCCTGATAATCTCCCTCGATCTGGGGCTCCATGCAAGATCTCACCCCGTGGGGTCAAAATGATCACGAGAACGGTGAGCAAAAATCCCAGAACCACACGGGGGAACCTAGTGAATGACCTGCAGAGAGCTGGGACCAAAGTAACAAAGGCTACCATCAATAACACACTACGCCGCCAGGGACTCAAATCCTGCAGTGCCAGACGTGTCCCCCTGCTTAAACCAGTACATGTCCAGGCCCGTCTGAAGTTTGCTAGAGATCATTTGGATGATCCAGAAGAGGATTGGCAGAATGTCATATGGTCAGATGAAACCAAAATAGAACTTTATTGTAAAAACTCAACTTGTCGTGTTTGGAGGAGAAAGAACACCATACCTACTGTGAAGCATGGGGGTGGAAACATCATGCTTTGGGGCTGTTTTTCTGCAAAGGGACCAGGACGACTGATCCGTGTAAAGGAAAGAATGAATGGGGCCATGTATCGTGAGATTTTGAGTGAAAACCTCCTTCCACCAGCAAGGGCATTGAAGATGAAATGTGGCTGGGTCTTTCAGCATGACAATGATCACAAACACACTGCCCGGGCAACGAAGGAGTGACTTCGTAAGAAGCATTTCAAGGTCCTGGAGTGGCCTAGCCAGTCTCCAGATCTCAACCCCATAGAAAATCTTTGGAGGGAGTTGAAAGTCCGTGTTGCCCAGCGACAGCCCCAAAACGTCACTGCTCTAGAGGAGATCTGCATGGAGGAATGGGCCAAAATACCAGCAACAGTGTGTGAAAACCTTGTGAAGACTTACAGAAAATGTTTGACCTCTGTCATTGCCAACAGAGGGTATATAACAAAGTACTGAGATGAACTTTTGTTATTGACCAAATACTTATTTTACCGAGGAATTTACCAATTAATTCATTAAAAATCCTTTAATGTGATTTTCTGGATTTTTTTTTTTCTCATTTTGTCTCTCATAGTTGAGGTATACCTATGATGAAAACTGGAGACCTCTCTCATCTTTTAAGTGGGAACTTGCACATTTGGTGGCTGACTAAATACTTTTTTGCCCCACTGTAACTGGTAACTGTTGTTCCCCGTGTTGTGTCAACGCTGCAAGCAAAGCTGGAGTGACCTCTCCAGGGTGTCGGGTGGGAGTTTGTGTTGGTGAGTGTTGCTGGATGCTAGCCTGAGCAATGTGATATGGAGGACATGCCGTTGCCCATGTAGCATGTCCCCCCTCTCCACGTCGCTGATGGATCTAAAGGAACAGCAAGACTGTTACAGTTTGGCACCAGCGCTGTCACAGGGGCTGCCAGAATGAAGTTTAAATCAATGACGGACTGCTTTAGGGGCTCCGACTCTGGATTTTACCTCAGGGTTGACTTCCGAAGCCTTTCCCGTGACCAGGTATGCCGCAAGGCAGCAGGGGTTTGAAATCAGGGTTTTCCTTCCCCTAGTTGAACTACCCCCCCCACCAAGTTGTCGAGCCCCATCTACCTGAAGCATCTGGTTTGAAAGCACCAGAGACTCGCCTATGCCCCTTCTCCTGTCAGTAGAAGCAGTTCCGCCAGGCTTAGAAGCTAAGCCACACGAGCAGGCCAGGAGTTGGACTTGGTTGTCAGAGGCTATTTGAGATGCACGCCATAAGCAGCATTTTTTTGAGCTCTGGGAGCTTATCCCCAGCACCACTCCTTTCAATGACATCCTTGGAACCTCATTTACAGTAGTGTGTGTGTGTGTGTGTGTGTGTGTGTAATCCATGTAAGTTGTAAATAACTATAAAGGATGAGATTTGCATTTTGGACATAAAATATGTCCTTGCTGAGTCTAATATGATCTGCTTTCAACTGACAGGTGACCGTGGCTACCCAATAAATACGTTCATATTGTCTTCTTTTTTGTGACTGTTTTCCTTTATTCAACCAGCTGATCGACCCGGCTGGTCACAAATTGATTGATTGATTGATTTATTCATCGTTTAAAATAACATTGTGTAAAAGATACAACATACATCTAAAAACAATGGGATGGCACAAGAAAGTGCGCACACGTATTTCCATTGCGGTCCCAAAAAGGGATTGTAGCTGGTCTCATACCTACAACCTTTTGCTTTGAAAGCTTGCATTATAACTACTGAGCTATACTCACTCAAGATTACAGCAATCAGCTGACGCTTCTGAGGACGACTGCAGATGTCAGTGTAAATATGTCAAAGTTAAATAAACTTCTCCTTCTTATCCCTGTCTGAATAAATGAAACAATAAACTAATCTTATAAGGCCTGAGCAGGCTACTGAATTACCTGTATCCAGTCCTAATGCTGGAGGACAGTGTGCCAAACAAAATGTTTTTATGAGCCTCTGCCTCATTCAGGAGCATGTCCAACTCACGTTCCATGAAATTCCATTAATTCCATTATTTTTGATTGTGGATACAGGAGAATCAAACGTGCTGGGCTTGTATTAATCTATTTGCATACCTATTTGCATCTAATTGTATATTCAAATGGAGGTGTGTCAAGGGAGGAGTCTGGTATTTCCTCACGTGCTTTCAATTTCAAGCAATTCGGCATTTACAAAGGAAATGTGCTTGGATTTCTGCGTACGGACGGTTTCATAGATCTGGATTTTTTTTTGCTTATGGTATTTTCGTGGTTTAAACATACGTCATCTTTCAGTAGGAAATCCATGCAAGTCTTTGTACATGAGGCCCCAGGACTTTACACCTGTCCATGGATGGCTTTAAATTAAATTACCCTTTATTGCCATTCAATCCATACAGCCAGTCATGTACAGTAGAATGAAATTGTGTTTCTCTTACCTACAGTGTTAATCACACACACACCCATATATAGAATCAGAGGGGTTGCTGCCATGCAAGGCGCCACCACAAATTTCCCTCCTCCATTCCATTATTGCTGAGCACCAAGCTGGACGGCAGGAAGTTCCGCTTTTTATATGGTCTTCAGCATGACCCGGCCGGGATTTGAACCCCTGCCTCCCGGGTGTGGGGCGGATGCTCTACCAACTGAGCCACCACTCCACTTTAGGGCTCTGTACTGTTCTGACTGGCAGGTAGAGGCAATGGGGAAAACCCAAGGAAGAGGGGTATGTTTATATGTTAACAGACATTACCACACTGCGGTGACCATCGGAGAGGGTATTTATACACCAGATATAGAACTCTTGTCTGTATCCTTACATCCTTTTCACCTGGCCTTGTGAGTTTCCTGAGCATTTTATGACAATTGTGTAAATTTATCCGATGCCACCTCTGCCTCCAGTATCTTCTTTGATGTTATGCAGAAACTCCAGTCAGTGTCTCCTGACACACACAATTTTTATTTTGAGTGACTTTAATCATGTTTCTCTTAAAAAGACACTCATTTTTTTTAAATAGTTAGATTCAGATAGATAGATGTACTTTATTGATCCCAAACTGGGAAATTCAAGATTCAAAGGCTTTATTATCATGTGCACAGTTAAGAAATGCAACATTTCCTGAGCAATGAAATTCTTACTCTGCTCTCCAAACGAATGCCAAGGTAATAGCTACACATCAATACTAATAAGGTAATAACACACCTAATACTAATGAAAACTAATAACACACACTAATAACACATTAGCACACACCAATAACACATTACGCACACATTAGGCAATTAGGACAGTTAAAGCAGTTAAAGCAGTTAAACTAGAAGAAACAAGAAGAATGAAAATTGAAAATTCACGGGATGACTATAATGGACAATGGTATATTAATATCAGAGATGATATGAACCTGAGATGTCATATGCCTATGTACAATATGCAAATGAGCAATGTGCCGGGGGGGGGGGGGGGGGCTATGGAGCACAGTAAGAAATAGACGTGTTTTGGTGCAGCGCCGAGAAAGTATTATTTAAA
Organism: Pholidichthys leucotaenia; assembly: GCA_020510985.1. Lineage (NCBI taxonomy): Eukaryota > Metazoa > Chordata > Actinopteri > Cichliformes > Pholidichthyidae > Pholidichthys > Pholidichthys leucotaenia. The sequence continues at coordinate 179,121,362 of CM035848.1, forward strand.
ATAACTTTCTACTTGTTAACCTTTGCTCGCACATGGTCATGGACACTTAACAATCTTTTTACAACTCTTCAGTGCTACTCATTCCATCTACTATGTCATAAAATGTCGACTTCCTGAGTTAAACAAGAATCCTTGAGAGAAGGCCGCAAAGCACCGCTACCTTGCGGTTATTTCCGGTTCCGGCTCTGCCGGACCGGCGGCGCCACACGAGTCGGCTGCCTGTTGCAACAGCCTTTTTTTTATCTTCCTTCTTCTTTCTACACCTTTCACTCTGTATATATATCACGGACGCACGGATCGCCCCGGGGGTCTCCCGGGTCGGCGGACGGAGCCATGGTTTGCAGCGGGAGACGTTACAGCGGGGAGGAGCTAGTGCTAGCTAGCACTTGGCCGTCGCCCGGTGCTAATGGGAAACTCGACATACCGGGAGCTGTAGCGAAAACGAAGCGGGTGCCGGGCTGGAGTTTAGGCGGCGTGAAAGAAATATAAGACAGAATAATAAAGAGCGATGGCAAGAACCAAGCAGACCGCCCGTAAAATCTACTGGAGGAAGAAGCCCCCCAGGAGACAGCTAGCCACCAGGGCTGCTCGGAGAGGCGCTCTGGCCACCGGCAGAGTGAAGAGGCCTCGCCGTCACAGGTCCGTGGCTCTGAGAGAGATCCGTCGCTACCAGAAATCCACGGAGCTGCTCATCCGTAAGCTGCCCGTCCAGCGCCTGGTGAGGGAGATCGCTCAGGACTTCAAGACCGTCCTGCGTTTCCTGAGTTTCGCCGTCATGGCTCTGCAGGAGACCAGCGAGACCCACCTGGTGGTCTCTTCTTCGCTAAGGGGGTCACCATCATGCCCAAAGACTTCCAGCTGGCCCGCTGCATCCGCGGAGAGAGAGCTTAGACTTTCTGCTGCACATCCACCAGCCATAATGCTCTGCACTGTGTGTCTATATATATATATTTATAGTAATATGGACATACAGTATGTTTGCTAGATGTTGTTTTTTCTTGCCTTCTGATTGTTGCTCTGAGTGTTGCTGTCCCTGTGCTGTTGCAATCCTGGAATTTCCCCATTGTGGGACTAATAAAGGCTTATCTTATCTTATCTTATCTTACCTGCTGAGCCAGCCACACCTGCGCCTGTCTCACAGAGACCGCCTCATCCCGATGTGACCATCCTAGACGCCGCACTGTTTCAGGCCACGATTGACGCTCTTAAGGACAACATACAGTATGTGGTAAAATTGATGCCCCGTCTGTGAGTCTTCATTCTGAAATAACATCTGTGAGACAAGAACTGAAGAATTCAATTGAACCACTCGAATGCAGGCTCGTGGTACATGAATCACTAGGGGGAGAACTGGAGCGAGCGGCCACAGACAACTGCACTCAGGTACGTGAGCTAGAAGTTATAGTTAGCATGCAAACAACACGAGTCAAGCACTTGGATGAACGGTATGAAGATCTGGAAGCCAGATCCTGAAGAAATAATATACGTGTGCTTGGTGTACTGGAGGGACTGGAGGGACCCCAACCAACCGACTTCATTGCCCAACTACTTCAAGATTTGCTTGGCTTGGAGGAGAAACCTTTACTCGACCGTGCACACTGGGCCCTGCGAGAAAAGCCCAAGGTGGAAGGTTCACCTTGCCCTCTTATTGCAAGAGTGCATTATTTTCACGTCCGAAACCTACTGTTGCAGCAGGCTGTGGGAAACTCCCCTCTTGTACAAAGGCAAGATAATTTCTATATTTCCTGACTACACGTCCTCTGTTCTCAAGAAGCGGGCCTCGTTCATCACGGTGAAATGGAATCTTCGCTCCTACCCAGAGCTGAAATTTGGTCTTCTCTACCCGGCAATACTGAGAGTCTCTACACCAGATGGAATGACACACAGGTTTGATGATCCTGCAACTGCCACTGATTTCATAAACAAAATCCCTAAGTGAGTAACTTTTTGAACAAACTTATCCTGCTTTCTGGAATGGATGAATAAGTGAACCCGGACTGAAGAGTTGTTTTCCCCCCCCACCCTTTCTTTTCTTCTCTCATTCCATATTATAGGACCATTGGTACAGGTGCCTTAACCAGTCCTACTGACTGTGACTTTTTTCTTTGTTGTTTATATATTTCATCCTTAAGTTTCTTCTTAATAGTTACAGAAATACTCAAGCTTTACAGTAGGTTACTTTTGGGTGTCTTATTTAGTTTTTTGTTTGAGACCATTTCTTTGGGCTTGAACGTTCCGCCCTAAAATGCCTGTTTAACGCCACATGTTAATCTCGTAAGCAAATGGATTACACCCTCTGGTGCTTTACCTAATTCACCCGATTACATTTTTTTTCCTACTGCACCACAAATTGCTTTTATCTAAGCATATAATCATTATGTTGTGGCGGCACGGGTGGGGGATTCTCCACTCAGAGAAGGCCACTGGGGGGGGGGGGGGGTCTCAAATGGGACAGTATGGACTATGCACCCCCCGGGGAGAACAGGAACTCCCGGAGCTGCTGGCTGAGAGAAGAGTGTGAGCAGTGGCGCTGGCGTTATGATGTTAATGTGCCACACAGGGCTTTGTTCCAAACAATGTTTTATGGTCGGACGTTCTGGGTCTCAATGCATGGGATTAAAGGTATAAAAGAGGAATGCACAGAGAACCAGGAGCTCTTTTTACTGTACTGTATGTTGGAGATGGACTAAAGTTCACGTGTCGTTCAGCTCGTTGCCTTGCCTGCTTCCTTTCTCCACATTGGTGACCCTAAGACGCGCCATGGAAAGTGAGCCGAGCACTGCCTCGGAGACTACCTGGAGGGAGAGCACCGTTGCCACGTGCGCTGTCTCAGTCAAGCTCCCAGACTTCTGGCTTCACAACCTGACTGCGTGGTTCTTGCACATAGAAGCCCAGTTCGTACTCTGCGGGATAACAACGAACGATACCAAGTATTACTACGTGGTTGCTGCGCTGGATGCGCGCCACACAACAGGTGACGACCCTGCTCCAGGAGCTGCCGGCCCAAGGAAAATATGAAGGGCTCAAGAGGATGCTGCTCCAGCGCTATACCCTTTCTGACAGTCAGAGGGCAGAGAGTCTCCTAACGCGTTCAGAGTTAGGTGACAGATCAGCAGTGGAGCTCATGGAGAGCATGTTGGCGCTGAGGAAACGATGAATCTTTCCTGTTCACCCACTTGTTCCTCAGGAACCTACCAGCTACAGCGAGGGCAATCCTGGCTAACTTGCTGTGGCTGGTTGCTAAGGACTACCGCACCCTGGCGCAGGAAGCGGACCGCATCATTTTGGCGACTAGAATGCTCAGCGTGCAGGCAGTGGCATCGGCATCCATGATGGACTCCAGCAAGATTGAGGAGCTGTTGGTGGTAGCCGGGATGGACATCAGGAGATGAAGGAATGGGGTGATCTGTTTTTATCATCGCCGTTTCGGCTGAAATACCCAACGCTGCCTACCGCCATGCCAATTCAAGAAGCCGGAAGGTGGCACGTTCAGAATTCAGTTGTAGCTGCAACCGATGGCAACAGGAACAGTCAGGGAGACGGATTTTGGTGGACTCCCGCTCCCAGAAGAACCTCATCCTGCCGGTCAGTGCAGACAGGGTGGCAGGAGGCAGCGGTCCCAAGCTCACGGCCGCCAACAGATCCACCATCAGGACATTTGGCGAATGGACACTAACGATATGCTTACACGGACGCAACTTTCAGTGGGACTTTGTGGTAGTTGCATGTTCCGCCCTCATTTTAGGCGCAGAATTTTTATGTGCTTATGGGTTGTTAGTCGATGTTGCTCATAGGAGATTAGTGGATGCTGTCTCTTTTACCTCACTGCACTGTACAGCTTGGGGAGCTGGGTTGACAGCACTGGCTAGCGTTATAGCTCCAGGGGGGTAAGTACCAACATTTGCTCACACAGTTCCCAGCACTCACGGTCCCGACTTTTGGGGCTACAGTAACGAAACAGGGGGTTGGACACTTCATAATGACAAAAGGCGCACCGGTGTTTGCATGACCTCGGCACTCAGACGCAGCTAAACTGGCCAGCGGGTGAGAGGAGTTTTCCAACTTAGAGCAGTTGGGCATTGTCAGGTACCCCAACAGCCCGTGGGCATCCCTGCTATACATGGTGCCTCAAGCTGACGGGTCATGGCGACCATGCGGCAATTTCCGGCACTTGAATAATGCCACGGAACATGATCGTTATCCCATTCCCCACATCCAGGATTTTACCGGGCACGGCAGTGGCTCAGGAGGTAGAGTAGGTCGTCCAATAACCACATGGTTGACGGTTCGAATCCCGCTCTCCCCAGATATCCTGCTGTTGTATCCTTGGGCAAGACACTTCACCCCAATTGCTCCTGGTGGGTCTGGAAGCGCCATGTTAGGCAGCATGCCACCATCAGTGTGTGAATGTGTGTGTATGAATGGGTGAATAGCAGGATCTGTAAAGCGCTTTGTTCATCAAGAGATGAGAATAAAAGCGCTATATAAGTGAGTGCCATTTACCATTTACCTGGCCGGGGCACATGTTGTTTCGAAAGGGGATCTGGTCCGCGGAAACCATCAGGTCCTGGTGCGTGCGGAAGACGTTCCAAAAACAGCTTTAGTAACTCCTTTCGCCCTTTTTGAGTTTTTACGCATGCCGTTTGGATTAAAAGGCGCGGCTCAGACTTTCCAGAGGATGATGGACGCAGTGCTTCGCGATTTGTCCTTCGTTTTTGTCTACTTAGACAACATTCTGGTAGGTAGCTCATCCGAGGAGGAGCACGTCGCCCATCTCAAGACGGTTTTCCAGAGGTTGGAAGCACACAGGCTTATAGTGAACCTGGCGAATTGCCAGTTTTGTGTTCCTGTGATTTTTTTTTTGGGCCACTGCATTTCGCCGGAGGGCGCGATTCCACTACCGGATAAGGTACGCGTTGTGTCGAACTTTCCGCGTCCGCACACCATGAGGACCCTGCAGGAGTTTTTGGGGATGGTCAATTTTTATAACCGTTTCCTTCCTCGGGCAGCCCAGCTGATGCAGCCATTGTATGCCGCGCTGAAAAAAAAGTAGCCCCTCGGAAAACTTTGACTGGACTCCCGAGCAAGTCCAGACTTTCACAAACGCAAAAACAGTGCTTGCGGATGCCGCATTGCTAGCTCATCTGGATCCGTCGGCACAGATAGCGCTCACTATGGACGCATCTCATGTTGCCATAGGAGCAGTGGTAGAGCAGTGCATCTCCGGTTCGTGGCAGCTGCTTGCATTTTTCAATCAGACTTTGCGTGACAGCGAACGCAAATACAGCACGTTCAACAGGGAGTTGTTGGCTCTACACCTGGCGACGCACCATTTCCAGTTTTGGCTAGAGGGGTGCGAGTTCACCGCACTCGTGGACCGTAAGCCACTGACGTACGTGATACCCAAGGTCTCGGAACCGTGGTCGGCCCGATAGCAACGGCATTTGGCCGCGATCTCAGAATTCTACGACTGACATTCAACACATTGCCAGTAAGCTCAATGTCGTGACCGATTGTGTGTCATGCATGTTAATCGCGGTCTACGTGGGAATAGATTTCCCTGCGATGGCCGCGGAGCAAGCTGGGGACGCTGACATTTGCGCATTCCAGTCTGCACCTACTGGGTTAAGGCTGGAGAGCAGGGTGGTGCAAGAAGGGTGCAATCCCTTGCTCTGCGACATCTCCACCGGCCACCCACGCCCAGTGGTTCCGAGCTTTTGGCGCCATCACGTTTTTGAGTCGGTCCACTCCCTTTTGCATCCGGGAGTGCGTGCTTCGGTGAAGCTAGTGTGGGTGAAATTTGTCTGGCTGCGCTTGCGCAAGAATGTGAAGGAGTGGGCTGCAGCTTGCGTCGTGTGCCAGCGGGCCAAAGTAGACTTGTACACAGTACAAGCACACTAGAGCCCCCCTCGAGCCGTTCCAAATCCCGGCCAGAAGGTTCGACCACGTCCACATGGATATGGTGGGACCCCTCCTGCCATCACAAGGTTTCATGCATCTTTTAACAATAGTGGATTGCACCACATGCTTGCCTGAAGTGGTCTCGCTGGCCTCCACCACGTCTGCAGAAGTGGCTTGTGCTTTTATTTCAGGTTGGGTTGCACAGTTCGGATCCCCATCAGACAACACTTCTGACAGGGGTCCACAATTTGTTTCAGAACTCTAGTCCGCGATGGCCCAGAGCCTGGGGGTCAAAATTCACCGCACTACCACGTACAACCCCCAAGCTAACCGATTATGCGAGTGTTTTCAAAGATCGCTTAAAGCAGTGCTCAGAGCTTTGCTCACGGCACAAATTGGGTTGACCGCCTGCCCTGGGTTATCTTAGGGTTTGCGCCCTGCACCTAAGGAGGATTTGGTAGCCTCCCCGGCAGAAATCATTTTTTCTCAGTCGCTGCGGATCTCCGGAGGGTTTTTACCGGAAAACCTCGTGCCCGAGGCTGATCCACCCGCACAATTTTTACACAGTACGGAGGCTTTTAACATACTGGGCCCGGTCCACCATTGTTTTCTCCACACTTTTGTCCCCAAGAGTTTACAGAACGCCAGCTTTGTTTTCGTCAGGCACGATGCGTACTGGACCCCGCTGCGCCCACTGTACGACGGACCATTCAGGGTGTTGGAACCTGGGGTGAAACATATTCTGTTAGGCTTGGGGGGGCATCGACAGGCTGAAGCCCGCTTTTGTGTTGGCAGACGAGCAGGTGGTGTTGGCCCAAGCTCCCCGGTGCGGACGTCCACTGTTGGTGGCTCCGCAAGCTGGTGTTCCCTTGGTAGGGACCTGTGCACGTGAAGCTGATGTGTCCCCACCCCCCTTTTCCCTCTACAGACTGACTCGCCCTCCTGTACACCTCGCCAGCAGGGTGCTCCAATGGGATCAGCGACCGGGGGGGGGTGCTGTGTGATGGCAGGGGTGGGGGATTCTCCACTCAGAGAGAGCCACCGGGGGGTCTCAAATGGGACAGTATGGACTATGAACCCCCCAGGGAAAGGAGGAACCACCGGAGCTGCTGGAAGAGAGAAGAGTGTGAGCAGTGGCGCCGACGTTATGATGTTAATGTGCCACACAATGCTTTGTTCCAAACAGTGTATTATGGTTGGACGTTCTGGGTCTCAATACATGGGATTAAAGGTGTAAAAGAGGAATAGACAGAGACCCAGGAGCTCTTTTTACTGTACTGTATGTTGGAGATGGAATAAAGTTCATGTGTCATCTAGCTCGTTGCCTCTCCTGCTTCCTTTCTTCATAATGTACAAAATAGCTAAGTGTAACTAAATTGTAGGCATCTTGAAAAATCGTATTGCATTTATAGGGTTATATAAATGCAGTACGGTTAATCTTGAGCAGCTGTAGTTAGGTTCTGTTTTTATTATTTTTTAAGACTCCCATGAAACTTCCTGGATTTCGAGAGTTTTGAGTTTTTTGCACGCATCTCATTTGGGGAGATGCTAGTGCAGGTATTGATGGGGGGATTGTATTTTTTCTTATTTTTTCTTTTATTATTTTAGATCTGGTAGTTCTGTTTTATTTTGTTCCGTTAGTGTTTGTCTTATGCCTGCTTGCCCAAGTCATATCTACTTTGATATCCTGTGCATTACACCCAAATGGCCCAGTGTCATGCTGGCTGGACAAGCCACCTGAGTGCCACGTGCAATCATCAAGCGAACACACAAAAAACGTTTGACCTTTTATTAGAATGTTCAAAACAGCAATCTTGAGGGAAAAATGCCAATCACTCGCCAGATAAGCAGGAGCCCTACAGGACAGATGAGGCTGATTAGAGAAGAATGGAGATTTAATGGGAAAACAAATAATGCCACTCATGTGGGAGATAGGAGGAGACCAGCACAGAACCCAGCGAAGGAGAGGAACCAGTAGGCGGAACTGCCGGATGGGTTGGATGGTTGGATCTGACCGGGCAGAGAAGGAAGGCTGCTTAGAGGTGGAGCAACAGGCTGACAAGTGCACCAAATCCCCGCAGATGCACCACTCCGTTGGCAGCAACCTGGAAAAGGTGGAAGAGAGGAGGTCGTAAGACAATGTCATAAGACAAACAACCGCTTACAATAGAGCCGTCTGTTGAGCAGTACACCCAAATGAGCCAGCACTGAATCACTGAAGACTGCTTCCTTATAAACGCTGGCAGGCAGGAATCAGCAGGTGTGTCTGATGAGAGAGCCGGTAAACAGGAAGGAGGGGACGAGCACTCGCCACACATGACATCCAGTCCAGATTGAACCAACACCAGAGGGGAAATTCATTTAAGTTTGTAAATTGGAACTGTAAAGGTCTTAATTCCCCAATAAAATGCAGTAAGGTCCAACATCACCTTCAGCAACTAAAAGCTCATGTGGGTTACCTACAAGAAACACACCTGAAACCCTCCATAATTCTTAGAACCAAGTGTGGATGGATTAGACAGGATTATTATTCGTCATTTTATAAAAAATCCAGATCGGTTGCAATCTTGATTCATAAATCTCTCTTGTTCACATGCACTGATGTGCTCTCAGATCGTAATGGTAGCTAATTAATCATCACTGGTACAATGTGTGGTACTCCTTTTATCCTGATGAATGTGTACGCACAATGTAGATTTTTTTTAAACATTTATTTTCTAAGCTTCCTGATATGTCCTCTCATTCCCTTATCTTAGAAGGGGACTTTAACTGCTCATTAAACCCAGAACTGGATCGATCCTCTACAAAATCTGCCTCCTCTTCACAGTCAGCCAGGATAATCAAAGCTTTAAATGCTAAATGATGTTAGATGTTTACTACTTTTTTTTAACTTTTTACATTTAGTACTTTCTAAAATATTGGCCTTACGTCTGGAAACTGTATTGCCGTCAATTATTTCTCCCAACCAAACAGGACTCATTAAAAATAGGCACTCCTTTTTTAATCTAAGACGTCTGTTCAATATTTTTTATCACCCTTCACAAACACCCAGTCCAAAGGCTATAATCTCTCTGATGCGGAAAAGGCCTTCGACCGTGTGGAATGACAGTGCCTTTTCTACACCCTGGAGAAATTTTGCTTTGGTAAAAACTTTATTTCATGGGTTAAAATACTATACACATTCTCAGTTTGGACCAATAATAATTATTCATCATATTTTCCTCTCCATCGCTCTACTCAGCAAGGTTGACCTTTAAGTCTGCTCCTATTTGCAGTAGCCATTGAAACCACTCTCTGTTGCACTTCGTAACAATCCCTCTATTACAGGAATTTTCAGATATGGAATGGAGCATCGAGTATCTCTGTATGCAGATGACCTTCTGTTGTACATCTCTGATTTTTCAACCTCTATTCCTAGAGCCCTTAATATTTTCAATTCCTTTGGCGCTATTTCGGGCTATAAACTAAATTTGAATAAAAGCAAACTCTTTCCTTTAAATAAAGCAGCAGAAGAATATCCATTGCACACTCTACCCTTCAGGATAGCACAACACAGCTTTACTTATTTAGGGGTGGAGGTAACCCATAAATTCAATGAACTAATAAAAACAAACCTTATTCCTCTCCTCATCCGTATACAAGAAGATTTTGATCATTGGTCAGTGTTGAATTTTTCCTTAGCCGACCGTGTCAATGTGGTTAAAATGAATGTCATGAATTTCCCTCAGGGCAGAGAGGTGAGACCCATGTGCTGTACTGTGAGCTTGTGAAGTTTATTACAAAAAACAACAAACATAAAGTTCAACAGAGCGTGCAGAACATAAAATACAAATGAACGAGAAAAACTTATGTCAGGAATTCACACCAGAGCAAAGCAGGGCTCTGGTGAAGACGAGGAGAAGAGAAACAATACAGCTGCAAGGAACAAATGAGAATAAAACCCTTAAATGGGTTCAAAACCTATTAACATAATTAGCAGCAGGTGTGGGTACCTGAATGGGCAGGAGAAAGCGATGATACATAATTGGGATCAGCTGAGGCAGTGAGAGGGAGGCGAACCAAAAACTGACAGCTGATAGGCCATCCCATACAAGTTTCATGCCCCTGACAGCTGTCAACAGGAAAAGGGTAACACTAGAGATATAAAGATTAAAATAGCATGCTAAATAAATATAAACAAATCCGGAATAAAAATATAACACTAACACATACAGGAAAATGGCAATCAGAACAAAAACACATCACCCCAAAAAGCATAAGATGCAACAAATGAGTAAATAAGCAGAAAAAGCCATGAGACTGAGTCTGGCGAAGAACTCCAGCACTTGGCTCATGACAATGAACACTTTGCCTAAACTTTTGTATATATTTCAAGCTATACCAATCGTCCTTCCTTTAAGCTTTTTTCTTAAAATTGACACTACTATTAAGGAATTTATTTGGAATAAAAAAACTCCAAGGATTAGACAACAATTTTTACAAAGACCTAAAGAAATTGGAGGTATGGGGTTACCAAATATAAAATTTTATTATTGGGCAGCTAATTTAAGAATTATTCAATTCTGGTTGCACTCTGAACTCTTCCAACCTCTGCCTGTTTGGCTTACATTGGAATCTACCTCTTGTGGATTAGTATTGCTGTCAGCCTTACCTCACTCCTTTAAAACTTTCTCCCATGATTATACAAGAAATATCATTGTCAAGACTTCACTGACAATCTAGAATCAATTCAAACATAGTTTCCATCCTTCAAACATATCCGGTCTCTTCTCCTATAACCGCTAACCATTTGTTTCCTCCATCCTTAGTGGACAACGCATTTAAACCCTGGTTCAACCTTGGTATTAAATCATTCAACTAGAAAAGCACTCGGAGAGCGCAGACCTCCGCCAAGCGCCACAGTTCCCCCGGTGATCTGGATCACCACCAAAATGTAATCATCTGTAGGATACCACATTTCTGACAATCTCTGAAAATTTCATGAAAATCCGTCCATAACTTTTTGAGTTATCTTGCTAACAAACAAACAGACAGACAGACAGACAGACAGACAGACAGACAGACAGACAGACAGACAGACAAATCAACGCTGATGAAAACATAACCTCCTTGGCAGAGGTAAAGATCTATATATTGATAACTTATTTGCTTCCTTTGGCCATCCATCCATCCATCCATCCATCCATCCATCTTCTACCGCTTTTCCGGAGGTCCGGGTCGCGGAGGCAGCAGTTCAAGCAGAGAAGCCCAGACTTCCCTCTCCCCAGCCACCTGCTCCAGCTCTTCAGAGAGGATACCAAAGCGTTCCAAGACCAGCTGGGAGACATAGTCTTTCCACCGAGTCCTGGGTCTGCCCCGGGGTCTCCTCCCAGTGGGACGTGTCCAAAACACCTCAAGTGGGAGGCGTCCAGGAGGCATCCTAATCAGATGCCCATACCACCTCAACTGACTCCTTTCAATGTGGAGGAGCAGCAGTTCTACTCTGAGCCTCTCCCGGATGACTGAGCTCCTCACCCTATCTCTTAGGGTGAGTCCAGCAATCCTACGGAGAAAGCTCATTTCAGCCGCTTGTATCCGCGATCTTGTTCTTTCGGTCATTACCCAAAGCTCGTGACCAGAGGTGAGAGTAGGAACGTAGATTGACTGGTAAATCGACAGCTTTGCCTTAGAACTAAGCTCCCTCTTCACCACAACAGACCGGTACAACGTTCGCATCACTGCAGATGCTGCTCCAATCCGTCTGTCAATCTCTCGCTCCATTTTCCCTCACTCGTGAACAAGACCCCAAGATACTTAAACTCCTCCACTTGGGGCAGGAGCCTATCCCCAACCCAGAGAGGACAATCCACCTTTTTTTGGCTGAGGACCATGGACTCGGACTTGGAGGTGCTGATTCTCATCCCAGCCACTTCACACTCAGTGGCAAACCGTCCCAGCAAGAGCTGTAGTTCATTGCTGGATGAAGCCAACAGGACAGCATCATCTGCAAACAACAGAGATGAGATCCTGTGGTCACCAAGCACGACACCCTCCATTCCCTGGCTGTGCCTAGAAATCCTGTCCATAAATTGATTGATTTTTGATTGATACAGCGGGGAGGAGCTAGTGCTAGCTAGCACTTGGCCGCCGCCCGGTGCTAATGGGAAACTCGACATACCGGGAGCTGTAGCGAAAACGATGCGGGTGCCGGGCTGGAGTTTAGGCGGCGTGAAAGAAATATAAGACAGAATAATAAAGAGCGATGGCAAGAACCAAGCAGACCGCCCGTAAAATCTACTGGAGGAAGAAGCCCCCCAGGAGACAGCTAGCCACCAGGGCTGCTCGGAGAGGCGCTCTGGCCACCGGCAGAGTGAAGAGGCCTCGCCGTCACAGGTCCGTGGCTCTGAGAGAGATCCGTCGCTGCCAGAAATCCACGGAGCTGCTCATCCGTAAGCTGCCCGTCCAGCGCCTGGTGAGGGAGATCGCTCAGGACTTCAAGACCGTCCTGCGTTTCCTGAGTTTCGCCGTCATGGCTCTGCAGGAGACCAGCGAGACCCACCTGGTGGTCTCTTCTTCGCTAAGGGGGTCACCATCATGCCCAAAGACTTCCAGCTGGCCCGCTGCATCCGCGGAGAGAGAGCTTAGACTTTCTGCTGCACATCCACCAGCCATAATGCTCTGCACTGTGTCTATATATATACATTTATAGTAATATGGACATATGTTTACTAGATGTTGTTTTTTTTTTCTTGCCTTCTGATTGTTGCTCTGAGTGTTGCTGTCCCTGTGCTGTTGCAATCCTGGAATTTCCCCATTGTGGGACTAATAAAGGCTTATCTTATCTTATCTTATCTTATCTTAAACATTATGAACAGGATTGGTGACAAAGGGCAGCCCTGGTGGAGTCCAACTCTCACTGGGAATGTCTCCGACCGGTGTTGGCAATACAAACCAAACTCTCACAATGGTCGTACAGAGACCGAATAGCTTGTAGCAACAAGCCCGATACCCCATACTCCCGAAGCACCCCCCACAAAAAACCACGAGGGACGCGGTCAAATGCCTTCTCCAAGTCCACAAAACACATGTAAACTGGTTGGGCAAACTCCCACGAACCCTCGAGAATTCTCGAGAGGGTAAAGAGCTGGTCCGATGTGCCACGGCCAGGACGAAAACCACATTGCTCCTCCTGAATCCGAGGTTCGACCAACGGCTGGACTCTCCTCTCCAGTACCTTGGCATAGACCTTCCCAGGGAGGCTGAGGAGTGTGATCCCTCTAAAGTTGGAGCACACCCTCCGGTCCCCTTTTTTGAAGAGAGGAATCACCACCCCGGTTTGCCATGCCAAAGGCACTGCCCCCGACTTCCACGCAATGTTGCAGAGGCGTGTCAACCATGACAGCCCAACAACATCCAGGGCCTTGAGGTACTCAGGGTGAATCTCGTCCACGCCCGGGGCCCGGCCACCAAGGAGATTTTTAACCACCTTGGCAACCTCAGCCCCTGTGATAGGCGAGTCACCCCCCTCGTCCCCCAACCCTGCTTCCTCTGTGGAAGGTGTATCAGTGGGATTGAGGAGATCCTCGAAGTATTCCTTCCACCGCCCGACGATATCCCCAGTCGAAGTCAACAGTGTCCCATCCCCACCATACACAGTGTGGACAGGGAGCTGCTTTCCCCTCCTGAGCCGCCGGACAGTTTGCCAGAATCTCTTCGAGGCCGACCGAAAGTCTTGTTCCATGGCCTCACCGAACTCCTCCCATACCCGGGTTTTGCTTCAGCAACCACCCGAGCTGCACTCCGCTTGGCCTGCCGGTACACCTCAGCCTGCCCCCCCCTCATGGATCGTCACCTTATCGTGGTGGGGGGGTTTGGGTGCCCCAGTGATCCCAGGAGTTATGTTGTCCGGGGCAATTTGCCTCTGATAGGGTCACCCAAGACAAACTGGTCCTGGGTGAAGGGCCAGACAAAGAACGATCCAACAGACTCTCATGATAAATTCTATATCAAGGATTCAGTGTACCCCGCCCGGTATGGGGTTACCGGGGCCCCACCCTGGAGCCAGGCCTGGGGGAGGGGCTCGAAGGCTAGCGTCTGGTGGCCGGGTTTCCACCCATGGTACCCGGCCGGGCTCAGCCCGAAGGAGTTACATGGGTCCGCCCTCCAGTGGGCTCACCACCTGCAGGAGGGATCATGGGGGTCCGGTGCTATGTGGATTAGGTGGCGGTCAAAGGCGGAGACCTTGGCGGACTGATCCCAAGCTTTCCTTTGGCCAATTGTCTGATAAATTTGACTTGCCTAAGCATCATTTCTTTAGATATTTACAAATCCATAGCTTTGTGACCAAAACACTCCCTCATTTCCCGTGTTCACCTGATAATTCCCCTCTGGATATCTTCCTAGAGCCTATTAGTAAATTAAAAGGAATGATTTCTCATATTTATTCCGTGATTCATTCCCTTTGTTTGGTCTCTCTCGATTCTATCAAAACGTCATGGGTAGCAGAGTTAGGCGATAAGGTTCCAGATGATCTTTGCAGAAATATTCTCTATAGAGTACATAAATCATCTATTTGTGCAAAGCATAGATTAATTCAATTTAAAATTGTACACCATCTCCACTTCACCAAGGTTAAACTAATTAAAATTTATAGAGACACAGACCCAATCTGTGACAGATGTCACCTACCTCCAGCAAACCATGTCCACATGTTCTAGTCGTGCCTTGCAACCCTTCTGGGCAGAAATTTTCAAATCCCTATCAAGTATTATTGGAAAACATATTGAACCTAATGTTTTGATGGGTTTGTTTGGGATTGCTTCAACCATATCGCTCACATCAGCAGAATCAAACTTTATTGCTTTCGTCATTTTGCTGGCTAGACGTACAATATTACTCAAGTGGAAATCTCCAACAGCTCCTTTACACATTCAGTGGATAAAATAAATTTTCAATTGTCTCAATTTGGAGAAGATTCGACATGTGCAAAGAAGCTCTAATAAGAAATTTAACATAACTTGGGACCCTTTTCTTAAACACGTCAAATAGTTAGATTTTCCCAATATTTCTGACATGATCTACTTGGGCAAGGCAGTTTGTTTGTTTGTTTGTTTTTTCCCTTTCGCTTTGTGTGGGGTTTTTTTCTTGTTTGATTGTTTTTGTTTCTTAATGCTTAAGTTTTTTTTTTTTTGACTTAGACATGCAGTGGGGGGGGGCAGTACTGTAGTCTGACCTTTGTTCTCTGTAATCCACTTAATTTTAATAAGGCTGAGATTTTCTATTTTATTGTATTGCTCAACTGGGTTTTACTGTGTTGATGGTACATTTAGTATTCACCCTAAACTCCCTTGTATGTATTTATCTTGCTGCATTGAAAAATCAGTAAACAGAGTTTTGAAAAAAATGAGCAATGTGCAAATGAGCAATGTACAAATTAGCACCCAGTGTGACAATTTCTCTGTAATGAGAGTGTTGGTGTCTTACGTTTACCTTAAACCTCTCTGTACCAAAGCTGTAGCTAAATAATCCCTTTTAGAATCATAGTTGGCAAAATTTGGAGCAAATACTTCCTCCCTGTGGAAATATACGTATGTTGCAATGGAGCCCTTATTGTGCTATTGTTTACACTCTCTTCTTCAATGCCCCGGAAGTGATTTTTCGACGCGGTCCAGTTAGGTGAACTGAGTGCTACAGTGAAGAGCAGTATGCTATATGTGTCTGCCATGTTGTGTTGTGAAATTCTTGGTACATCTGTTTTTTTCCATCGTTATTGGACAAATCATGTGACAGGCAGAGACTTGCGCTTGGGACAGCAGGTGAAACAGATGTTTTATGACAGCCTGACAGGAAAAGGGTTAACTTTTTTCTCATTAAACATATTTCTGATGGAGCCATTAACCTGAGATTTTCACCAGATATCAGTAACAACCCAAGTAATCTATACATACAGAGAAACCAAGGCACCTGTGTTCACAAAACAAATTATATTTAATAAAGTGGAATGAAACAGGGAATAAGTATTGAACACATGAAAACAAAGAGGTGCAACAAAGCTTAGAAAGCCAAGAAACCAGATGAAATCCATCAGAATTTAGAAATCCATTCCATCCCCCAACAGTGCAAATTAATTTCAGCTGGTTAAGTCCTGACTGATAACCTTTACAAAGGTCTGTGAACAGCAGATCATCACACCACAAAGAACTCATGATGGGTAGAATCAAAGAGCTCTCTCTAGACGTCCACATCCTTATTGTTGCTAAATCTAATAATGGCATTTGCTACAGGCACATTTCTAAACTGCTTAATGTTCTAGTGAGCACTGTTGGAGCCATTGTTCGGAAGTGGAAAGAACATCATTTTACCATAAACTGGCCATGACCAGGAGTTCCTTGCAAGATTTCTGACAGAGGAGACAAAAGAATTATCAGAAGAGTTGTTCAAGAGCCAAAGACCACTCGTGGAGAGCTCCAGAAAGACCTGGAGTTAGCAGGTACTGCTGTTTAAAAAAAAACAATAAGTAATGCACTCAACCGACATGGGCAAGACTCCATTGCTAAAGAAAAAGCATGTTGAAGCTCATTTAAAGTTTGCTGCACAACATTTGGGCAAGCCAGTAAAATACTGGGAGAATATAGTTGGGTCAGATGAGACCAAATTTGAACTTTCTGGATGCCACAAGACACGGCCTGTTTGGAAGAGAAATGGCACTGCACATCCCATCATGGTGTGGGAGTGTTTTTCAGCACATGGTACAGGCTGTCATGAATGCCCTTCAGGGCAGAAGGGAGACCCAAATGTAGACTGTGAGTTGCTGTGGTTTAATAAGATAAGATAAGATAAGATAAGCCTTTATTAGTCCCACAACGGGGAAATTCCAGGATTGCAACAGCACAGGGATAGCAACACTCAGAGCAACAATCAGAAGGCAAGAAAAAACAAGCAAGCAAGAGCAGCTAATATACATATGTACATATTACTATAAAATATATATATACACACACACACACACACACAGACACACAGTGCAGAGCATTGTAGCTGGATGGAATAAATATATGAATATATGAACACACAGTGCAGAGCATTGTAGCTAGATGGAATAAATATGTAAATATATAAACACCCACAGTATGGAGCATTGCAGCTAGGTGGAATAAATATGCAAGTATATAAACACACACAGTGCGGAGCAATGTAGCTAGATGGAATAATATGTAGATATATAAAAACACAGTGCGGAGCATTGTAGCTAGATGGAATAATATGTAGATATATAAAAACACAGTGCGGAGCATTGTAGCTAGATGGAATAATATGTAGATATATAAAAACACAGTGCGGAGCATTGTAGCTAGATGGAATAAATATATAGATATATAAATATAAACACACCCAGTGCAGAGCATTGTAGCTAGATGGAATAAATATGTAAATATATAAACACACACAGTGCAGAGCATTGTTGCTAGGTGGGATGAAACAGCATAACCGTCTATTTAGTTATCCTACATGGTATGATTATGTGCCCATACATATTCTCACCCTCCATAGCGACCGGTATGTTCCTAGTTGTATGCCGGAGAGGACCATTGTGTAAGTCTATTGCATCTTTTGCATTCAAAAAAAAAAAAAAAAAAAAAAAAAAAAAAAACTATTAGTTTGTTACGTCTTTTTGCTATCTCTGCGAGCAGCCCTGCTTAGGTTGTACAGTCTGACAGCCGTTGGTAGGAAGGACCTACGAAACCTCTCGGTTGTGCACCTGGGATGATGTAGTCTGCTGCTAAATGAGCTCCTCAGTGCATCCAGTATGTCCTGCATAGGGTGGAACTCGGACTCCAGCAGAGATGACAGTTTAGCCACCGTCCTTCTCTCTCCTATCTCCTCCATCGGATCAAGGCGTTGCCCCAGGACAGAGCTAGCTTTCTTAATCAGTTTGTTCAGTCTCTTCCTATCGGCTGCAGTAATGCCACTGCCCCAGCAGACCACTCCAAAAGTGATGGCTGATGCCACCACCGTGTCATAGAATGACTTCAGCAGCGCCCCTTGTACACCAAAAGACCTGAGTCTCCTCAGCAGGAACAGCCTGCGCTGTCCCTTCTTGTAGAGTGCGTCAGTATTGTGTGACCAGTCTAGTTTATTGTTCAGATGAATACCCAGGTACTTGTAGGATGTCACCATCTCGATGTCTGTTCCCTGTATATTTACTGGTGCTGTGAGGGGCTGCCCATGCCTGCGGCAGTCCACCACCAGCTCCTTAGTTTTCCTCGCGTTGATCTGGAGGCAGTTCCGATGGCACCAGTCCACAAAGTCCTGGATAAGCCCTCTGTACTCAGCTTCATCTCCGCTGGAGATGAGACCAACGATCGCAGAGTCATCAGAGAACTTCTGTAGATGGCAATGTGTTGTGTTGTGTGAGAAGTCCGCAGTATAAAGAGTGAACAAGAAGGGAGCCAGCACCGTTCCCTGGGGGGCCCCCGTGCTACTGATGATCGTGTCGGAAACACAGTCCCGGGTTCTCACAAACTGAGGCCGGTTCGTGAGGTAGTCCAGGATCCATGATGACAGGTGCTGGTCCACCCCTGCGCGCAGCAGCTTGTCCTTCAGGATCATCGGTTGGATGGTGTTGAAAGCACTGGAGAAGTCAAAGAACATGATCCTCACCATATTCCCGGGCTTCTCCAGGTGGGACAGAGAACGGTGAAGGAGGAAGATCACCGCATCCTCCACCCCAATGCCATGCTGGTAGGCGAACTGGAGTGGATCCATCGCTGGTTCCACCAGGGGGCGGAGATGAGCAAGGAGCAGTCTCTCCAGGGGAGAGACTGCTCTCTGAGAGATCCTGAGAGATTACTTTTAATAATAAAAAAACACAAAATAAACTTACAGGTACAGGCAGGAGGACAGAAGGCAAAATCGCACCAACGCTGAGATGTGGGACACACAACAGGAGAACGATGATGAAATAAAGTAGAATAGCTTAACACTAAGACGTGGGACACACATCTGGACAATGAAGGACACCACGCTGAACTGTGGTGCGGTGTCCCTTAAATAGGGCAAAGAGGAATTCAATAAATGATGACAGGTGTGGGTAACAAGAACGAGGATAATTAGTCCAAAATAATGACAGCTGTGCCAACCGCGAACTTGAGTTGTCAAAATAAAAGCACAGAAGGAACAAAGGTAACTGACAATGAAATAAGAAATGTTACAAAATAGGAAACAGACCGAATAATACAAAAAGGGGAAAATGACCCATCAAGGCAAGGACAAGATAAAAATAAATGGCAATACCATTCATCTTCTACCGCTTTTCTGGAGGTCCGGGTCGCGGAAGCAGCAGTTCAAGCAGAGAAACCCAGACTTCCTTCTCCCCAGCAACCTGCTCCAGCTCTTCAGAGAGGATACCAAGGCGTTTCAAGACCAGCTGGGAGACATAGTCTCTCCAGCGAGTCCTGGGTCTGCCCCGGGGTCTCCTCCCAGTGGGACGTGCCCGAAACACCTCAAGTGGGAGATGTACAGGAGGCATCCTAATCAGATGCACATACCCCCTCAGCTGGCGAGAGGGTAAAGAGCTGATCCGATGTGCCACGGCCAGGGCGAAAACCACATTGCTCCTCCTGAATCCGAAATTCAACCAACAGCTGGACTCTCTTCTCCAGTACCTTGGCATAGACCTTTCCAGGGAGGCTGAGGAGTGTGATCCCTCTAAAGTTGGAGCACACCCTCCTGTCCCCTTTTTTGAAGAGAGGAACCACCACCCCGGTTTGCCATGCCAGAGGCACTGCCCCTGACCTCCACACAGTGTTGCAGAGACGTATCAACCATGACAGCCCAACAACATCCAGGGCCTTGAGGTACACAGGGCGAATCTCGTCCACCCCCGGAGCCCGGCCACCAAAGAGATTTTTAATCACCTTGGCAACCTCAGCCTCTGTGATAGGCGAGTCGTCTCCCTCGTCCACAAGCCCTGCTTCCTCTGTGGAAGGTGTGTCAGTGGGATTGAGGAGATCCTCGAAGTATTCCTTCCACTGCCCAACAATATCCCCAGTCGAAGTCAGTAGTGCCCCATCTGCACCGTACACAGTGTGGACAGGGAGCTGCTTCCCCCTCCTGAGCCGCCGGATAGTTTGCCAGAATCTCTTCGAGGCCAACAGAAATTCTTGTTCCATGGCCTCACCAAACTCCTCCAATACCCGAGTTTTTTGCTTCAGCAACCATCCGAGCTGCACTCCGCTTTGCCTGCCGGTACATCTCCACTGCTTTGGGAGTCCCACAAGCCAACCAAACTTAATAGGACTCCATCAGCTTAATGGCCCCCCTCACCACTGGTGTCCACCACTTGGTTCGGGGGTTGCCACCACGAGATGCCCCAAAGACCTTGCGGCCGCAGCTCTGGGCAGCTGCTTCAACAATGGAGGTGGAGAACATGGCCCATTAAGACTCCATATCTCCAGACTCCCTCAAAATGTGGTTGAAGTTTTCCAGAGGTGGGATTTTAAGACCTCCCGGACAGGGGCCTCAGCCAGATGTTCCCAGTACACCCTCACTATACATTTGGGTCTACCAGGACTGAATGGCATCCTCCTATGACATCGGCTCCAACTGACCACCAGGTGGTGATCAGTTGAGAGCCATGCACATCTCTTTACCCGAGTGTCCAAGACATGCAGTCGCAGGTCTGATGACGTGATAAAAAAAATCGATCATCGACCTGCGAGCTAGGTTGTCCTGGTACCAGTTGCACATATGGACACCCTTATGCTTGGACATTGTGTTTGTTATGGACAAACTGTGGTTAGCACAGAAGTCCAATGACTGAACACCACTCGGGTTCAGATCGGGCAGGCTGTTCCTACCAATCACCCCCCTCCAGGTTTCACTGTCTTTGCCGACGTGCGCATTGAAGTCCACAGTAGGACAATGGAGTCTCCAAGAGGAGCACTCTCCAGCACACCAGTCAGAGACTCCAAAAAGGGTGGGTACTCTGAACCATCATTTGGTGCATAGGCACAAATGATGAACCCATTTCCCAACCCAAAGATGCAGGGATACAACCCTTTCATCCACCGGGGAAAACTCCAATATAGAGGGAGCAAGGTGGGGGGATACAAGAATACCCACCCCTGGTCATCGCCTCTCGCCCGGGGAGACTCCAGAGTAGGCCAAGCTTCAGCCCGTCTCCAGGAGACTGGTTCCAGAACGGAAGCTGTGTGTTGAACTGAGGCCGACTATATCTAGCCGATATCTCTCAACCTCATGCAACAGTTCAGGCTCCTTCCCCACCAGAGAGGTGACATTCCATGTTCCAAAAGCCAGTTTAGGAAGCTTGGGATGAGACCACCAAGGTCTCCAACTTTGACTGCCACCTGATCCACATACAGTAGCACCGGACCCCCATGGTCCCTCCTGCAAGTGGTGAGCCCACTGGAGGGCGGACCCATGTAACTTCTCCAGGCTGAGTCTGTCCGGGTCCCATGGGCAGAAACCCGGCCACCAGACACTAGCCATCAAGCCCCTCCCCCAGGCCTTGCTCCAGGGTGGGGCCCCGGTAACCCCATACTGGGCAGGGTACACTGAATCCTTTTTCGAGAATTCATCATGAGAGTCTTTTGGATCATTCTTAGTCTGGCCATTAATCCAGGACCATTTTGTCTTTGGTGACCCTACCAGAGGCAAATTGCTCCGGACAACATAGCTCTTGGGATCACTAGGGTACGCAAATCCCCCAGCACGATAAGGTGACGATCCATGAGGGGTGACGATCCATTAGGGGCAATGCAATGCTACTAAATACCAATGTACCAGCAGGAGAACAAAAGGCAGAGGTGAGGGTAGGCTCATGTCCAAACAGGTAGATGTATATATATTAGAATACAAAATTGGATGGCTAAGACCCATAATATAAATAAACAAGATCATAGTAACAAACTCAGAAACAGGAACTCTCATAATCAGGCAAAAACAAATGACAAACTCAAATAACAAAATGCAGCCAAACCCATAATCAGATACAATACTTAATCTGAAGTGGGGAATGAACAGAAAATAATCAGACTAACAAAAAGCATGAGCACGGTTCTCCAACCGTGCTCAGCATCATGACAGAGCCCCCTGTCCAAGTGGTGGATTCCAGACACTCCAACGTAACATCAAAAAGAAAAAGAAAACACACCAACCCCCCCCCCCCCAACAGGAACAGACAATAACCCATCCAGGGAGGGCAGTGGGGGAAACCAGGCTAGGAGGGACAAAACAAAACACTCTGTCATGGTCTGTGCACTGACTTTGTCCACGCTCGGATTGTCCGGTGGTTTCCCATTCTCTTCTCTGGCATACCATATGGCCATCAGGGCTTTTATTCTGACAGTGTCACGGCGGGGCTTCTGGTTGTCAAAGCTGGGTCACGTTGTGACAGCTGTTCAGCATTTCTCCTGAGTACACTCTCCACTGATTGGTTTGTCTTGGGTATTTAAGGAAGCAGCTGAGGCTTACTCCTCGCTGCGATCTCGTCAAACATCCCGTCAAACTTTCATTCGTCGATCATCCATCTATTATTCATCATTCATTCATCAAAGTAAGGGTTTTCCCTGAGGCTCTGTATCCTGTGTTTAGTCATAGCCTTAGTTGTGTTTTTGCCCCTTGTGGCTCATTATTTTGTCGTTTGTCTTCTGTTAATAAATTATGCAAAGTCATTGGCGGCCTATAGTGTTTCATTAGCGGTCCGCGAGGACCGCACCATGACAGTAGATCACAGCCAGAAAGAGACGCCGGTCACCTTGAGTTAGATATTGGACTTGAGTTTTTCCCTTCTCTGGGGGTTAGTACTGCTCAGTATGTCCGCTCCTGAGCGTGGGTATTGCCCCGAGTGGCTCCAGGAGGTAGATGGCTACCTGGCAGAAGCCCGTCTCCTCATGCCCACCTACGCGGCATATGAGCCCCTAGGTCTCGCTCAGAGGGCTTTGTTAAAATACCATCTCACTTCCTTTCCGGAGGGAAAGGAATGGGTGGCGTGGATTGTGACACAACGTGGACTGATAGAGAGAGCGCTCGAGAGGGCAGCCAAGGAACCCTCACCGCCTCCCCAGTGTATGGCGTTCCCGACGAGGTAGGGGGTCCAGGGACTGGGGGGAAACCCCGGCAGGAGGCCGACGGTGAGGCATCTCCGCTCCTCACCTCGGGAGTCAGCTCTTGTCACCCGTCCAGCCCAGGTGCAGTGTTTCCCTGACTCCACCTTCACCTCACCCTCTGCCGGTAAACGTCATCACAAAGCCCACAGCAAGCCTCTGCGAGAACCCCGTCCGGACCCAGTTCCGGGTTGCCATTGGAACTCTGCCTCCCAGCCAGCTGTTTCTCCAGTGTCACAATGGGAGGAAAACCCAGCAGCCTCCGCCTCTGGGTCATCTGTCCCTGCTGTTCCATCAGCTCCTCGTTCCCGGATCACCTTGGCTGTTACTCTCTCCTCCTCGACACTCCCCCCAACTGTTGTGAGCTCCACGAGTCCTGCTCCGGCGATGCCCGTCATTGATCCTGTTCTAACGGCTCCTCCTCGTCTTCCCGGGGGGCCCTCCATCACCATCCAGCGGAGAAAGGGAAGAACCAAGCCCTCTGTAGTGGCTTCCATCGGTTCTCAGTGGAGCAGGCAAGTGCATTTTCATTCTTTTCCTTCACTGAGTGAATTGCCTTGTCTGACTGCTGGGGGTGGAGTTTGGGGCTCACGGTCCCCTGAGCTCCCTCCACCTGCTGCAGTGATTAATTATGTCCTTTGTGTCCCCTTCCCCCGAGCGTTCTTCTGCACCAGGTCTACATCGTCGGACGAGGAAGGAACCTGCGGCCCTGGAGTATCTGGTTCTGGCCCCGCAGCCATGTCATGGGCAAAGGAGGAGGGCAGATTGTTTGGAGCCTGTGCCGATGAATAAGCGTCCCCGGGTCTCCACGGAGAGACAGTCCGACCCGGCAGGTCACGGATCCCCTGCCATCACGCCGTGCGGCCCCTCGGCGTGGACGTCAGTGTTGGGGGGTCCTCAGACTGTGGAAACCGTCATACCGGCTGCGGAGGCCGCCGTAGCTGAGTGGGAGCCAGAGGATATCCTTCTTCCTACTGAACTCGGATCGTTGAAGTCCTGGATGGCGACAGAACTCGAGATTAGGCAAGTGCTCTATTTTGTCTCTCTCCTATCAATTCTAGAGCATTTTTGCCTGTTTCTCGGGGAGACGAGCTGGGTGCAGCTGTCTGCTGCATCCGAGCTTGTCTCGCTGGGCTCTGTCACTGCCGGTGATCCTGATCCCGGTTCTCTTTCTTCTCCCGAGCCTTCTCCCAGGGTCACCGGTGTGGAGTCGATTCCGGTTGCCATTCTGGAGGTTCCGGGTTCGGGTTGGGAGGTCGTCATTGGTGCTGCCCCGGTCCAGTCGGGGTCCATCGTGGGTGCAGCTGCGACCCAATCGGGGTCCGTCATGGGTGCAGCCGCGATCCAATCTGGGCCCGTCGAGGGTGCAGCACGGTCTTGTTTGGGATCAGACTGGAGGGCAGTGCCGGTTCTTGTGGAGTTTGGAGGTGGAGCTGCAGATCCTTCGCTGAGCAATGCCAGACTGGTCCCCTTCCCTTCCATCGGGGGCCGCTGGGGTTCTCCGTTATCGGTCCGGTCCTCCCTCATTTTCCCTCTCTATAGGGAGGCCGTCTCCGAATTCTCACCTGCGGTCCTGGTGGCTGAATGACGCGGGTCGGCCGCCTGGGAGACTGCTTCGCCTGTTTGGCGTTCTGGGTTGGCCACCCGACCAATTGGACTTTCTGTTCTGCGACCTGGTCCGGCCGCCAGAGTTGCGGTTTTTCCTGGCCGTGGACTGGGGTAGGCCGCCCAACTTTTTCCTTTTCCCCTGTCAGCAATCTGGACGCTGGAAGCAGGATGGATGCTGGACAGATTATGCTGGTTGGTTCTTGCTCTCCGAGCCTGTTTCCCCCACCCCCTCCCTAAGGCGGTCCTGTTGACCTTCTGGGTGGGTGGGGGGTGGCTCGATGTTATGAGTGTCTGGAATCCACCTCGGGAACGGGGGCTATTGTCATGGTCCGTGCGCTGACTTTGTCCGCGCTCGGGTTGTCCGGTGGTTTCCCATTCTCTTCTCTGGCGTACCATATGGCCGTCAGGGCTTTTATTCTGACAGTGTCACGGCGGGGCTTCCGGCTGTCAAAGCCGGGTCACGTTGTGACAGCTGTTCAGCATTTCTCCTGAGTACACTCTCCACTGATTGGTTTGTCCTGGGTATTTACGGAAGTAGCTTAGGCTTACTCCTCGCTGCGATCTCGTCAACCATCCCGTCAAACTTTCATTTGTCAATCATCTGTCTATTATTCATCATTCATTCATCAAAGTAAGTGTTTTCCCTGAGGCTCTGTATCCTGTGTTTAGTCATAGCCTTAGTTGTGTTTTTGCCCCTCGTGGCTCATTATTTTGTCGTTTGTCTTCTGTTAATAAATTATGCAAACTCATCAGCGGCCTATAGCGTCTCATTAGTGGTCCGCGAGGATCACACCATGACACACTCGCTCAAGACCCACAAAACAGGATGGATCAGGTGGCCTACAGAAAACCTAGGACCACCGGGCGAAAAAGTAAGGCAGTCCAGGTGGCCTACTGGAGTCCCAAGACCACCAGATCATGAGGTGGAATAAGTTGGGTGGCCTCCCAGAGTTCCTGACCCACCCAAGCAGACGGCATAGTTCGTCGGGTGGTCTCCCAGCATTCCAACCCCAACGGACCAGAGGACAAGATCTGTCAGCTGGCCTCCCAGCATCCCTACGCCATTGGACCACAGAGCACAATGCGTCCCTATCAGGAGGTAGCAACTTGAAAAAGTGCTTTTTGCTGACCGCAGGGGCTGAGGCGTGGATCCCGTGGGCCAGCAACTGAAGAGCGTTGACACCCGATGATGACTGCTGACCAGCGGCAAGCCCAGATGGCAATGACGGCTGACCAGTGGGGAAACCAGACGGCGATGATGGCTGACCAGCGAGGAGACAAGGCAAAGAGGACTGCTGACCAGTGGGGAACCCAGACAAAGAAGGTGACTAACCAGCGAGGAAACCAGACGAAGATGACAGCTGACCCACGAGGAAACCAGACGAGGAGGACTGCTGAGCAGCGGTGAAACTGGATGAGAAGGACTGCTGACCAGCGACGAGACCAGATGAGGAGGAATGCTGACCTTCGGCGAAGCCACATGAAGAGGGCTGCTGACCATCGGCGAAACCAGACGAAGATGGCTGATGACCATCATCAAAACCAGACAAAATGGACTGGTGACCACTGGCGAAACCATACGAAGGCTGCTGACAAGCAACGACCTCAGGCGAAGACTGCTGACCAGCAATGAAACCAGGCGGAGGCTGCTGACCCACAATGAAACCAGGTGACTTAGGCTGGTGTGTCTTGAGTCCATCCACCTGGGAATCCATCCCTGACACAGCCACCTCAGATGGCAAGGGAGAGACAAACACCGGGTCACTGTTACTGGCAGCAGTGGAGCCCAGCAGGGAAAACCCAGGAGCAGATGGCAGCTGCAATTGGCTGTCCCTGCCACGAGCAAGACAAGATCTTTCTAAAACTGATAATGTAGAGACAGAAAGGAGTACTTGCCTTAACTCAAGCTCCACCACTGACCATGATCCCGGTGACTCTGTTGCTGCAACCCAAGCAGCAGGTATGATGGCAGGAGGAACCTCAGCCTTGGAGACGGGAGCTGGCAGAACTTCTGGCGTAACGGCAGGAACTGGCGGAATCCCAGTCGTGGCAGTTGAAGCTGGTGGAACTCCAGACATGGCGACTGACACTGGCAGAACCCCAGGTGGGGTGGCTGATGCTGGCGGAACCCCAGACGTGGTGGCTGACGCTGGTGGAACCCCAGACATGGCGGCTGATGCTGGTGGAACTCCAGATGTGGCGGCTGAAGCTGGTGGAACCCCAGATGTGGTGGCTAGAGCTGGCGGAACTCCAGATGTGGCGGCTGACACTAGTGGAACCCCAGATGTGGTGGCTGACGCTGGCGGAACCCTAGCCATGTATAACGGAGCCAGGGAATGTCTCACCGATGGCACCAGGTCCCGTGATGCCGAAACCAAAGGACACTCAATTGTCGGCACAGGTTTCGGAAAACAAAGTGTGTTCCTCTTCCATCCGAGATGTGGCTGTGGGGCCGGGACAGGACTCTCCGGGATGGCAGACCTCTCTATCATCAGATGGCTCCCTCCCAGGACAGGCGGACACTCAGAAGAAGCAGAGGGAAACATGGGAGATGCAGGTGAAATAGCAGCAGCAGTTGGGGAGAGCTCAGCCAAAGTGAATGGCTGCTGCTTAGCCCCCCCCCCCCCCCTCCCCATCGGGAATAAGGCAAGACTTATATATTAATAGGTGTTAACAAATGAAAATGTGCTTGCCTTAATTCCCTTGTTGTGGTGGTAGTTGCTGCAGAAGGCCCAGATAAATCCCTCTTAATAGTTGCAGCGAGCGAGAGCACCAGTGTAGATAACTGAAAAGCCGGCACTGCAGGCATGATGATGGGCAAAGCTGGGGATGAAACGGCAGGATACTCAGCAGCGGGTGGCGAAGGAGGAGCTGCTGGGGTCGTCTGGCGAAGAGGTGAGGGCACGGGCACATAGCTTGGTGGATGAGATGCCGGAGTCAGGGGATGCTCCATCATCGGCTCAGACTCCTACCCTCCTGGTAAATCATCATCCATCAGGGCTACATACCATGGGAGGATCCATGGCTTACAATCCTACAACAGCTTCGCCTCAGACAGCAAAACCCACCGGCACTCCTCCAGCTCCTCGGCAGTAGGACTGTCTGTGGGCACTGATGCAGCAAACCCAGTCTGGCAAACAGAGGGCTCCACCCATGCTGGCGTGATGGCAGATGGTGTGGGCCACTACTTGGGAGGAGAAGGTGGGGCTGCAGGTGGGTGATGGCAAGAGGCTGGAGACGTTTGTACCTTGGGAGGCTTCCTCATCGGCACAAGTACAGCTGGAGGAAAGTTTTTCCCCAGCCTGTGGAGCATGTGTTGAGAATTGGAGACAGAGTCAAGGAGAACTGTGAGTTCTGGATAGCTCCACAGGCTGGGGTATGCCTCTATAGCCTTTGCTGCACTGTCCAGACATTGCAGGGCCTCCTCGGGAGTGTGGGAATCGTGAGCGTCTGAGATAATGTCTTCCAGCAATCACGCAGCCCAACACTCCACCTCGTCCAGTCAAAAAAACACTGAAGTCCGTGTTCGCTGGTGTCATACTGATTAATCTCCAGGCAGCAAAACAGACTTGGGGAAAAAAATAGGTAGGAGGGAAAAGGGCAAATTCACAGCCGCTGGGTCCAAACTGGCGGCGTCCTTCTGTCATGAATACCTTTCAGGGCCGAAGGGAAACCCAAACGCTGACTGTGAGTTACTGTGGTTTAATAATAAAAAACACAAAGTAAACGTACAGGTACAGGCAGGAGGACAAAAAGCAAAATAGCACTAATGCTAAGATGTGGGACACACGTCAGGAGAACGATGATGAAATAAAGCAGAATAACTTAACGCTAAGACGTGGGATACATGTCTGGACACTGAAGGACGCTGTGCCGAACTACAGTGCGGTGTCCCTTAAATAGGGCAAAGATGAATTCAATAAGTGATAAAAGGTGTGGATAACAAGAGTGAAGATATTTAGCCCAAAATAATGACAGCTGTGCCAACTGCGAACTTGAGCTGTCAAAATAAAAGCACAGAAAGAACAAAGGGAACTGGCAATGAAATAAGAAATGTTCCAAAATGAGAAACAGACTGAATAATACAAAAAGGGGAACATGACCCATCAAGGCAAGGACAAGATAAAAATAAATGGCAATACAATGCTACTAAATACCAATGTACTAACAGGAGAACAAAAGGCAGAGGTGAGGGTAGACTCAGGTCCAAATGGGGAGATATATTCTGTGGCGTAAAGAAGTGTTTGCCCTCTTCCCGATTTATCATTTTTTGTGTGCTTGTCACACTTATTTCAGATCATCACACAAATTTAAATATTAGACAAAGATAACACAAGTAAACACAAAATGCATTTTTAAAAAAAAATGAAAGTGTATATTATTAAAAGGAACTCTGATTATATTGGCATGTTAGCTCTATATCTTTATTTTTATGTTACTAACATAACTATAATATAATTTTTTTGAAAATAATTCCCAGTTTTATATATTTTTAAAAAACTTTATTACGATGTAAATCGCCATTATTGTTTACGTCGCAATGCATTCTGGGTAGTGACGTAGAAGGGTTGCAGCCGTTTTTTCCGTCTTATACAAGCCAAGAAGCGAAGCTACGAACTGCTGCCATTTGTCAGTGAAAATGCCACATTGCGCGGCTTTTGGATGTAATTTCCAATCAAAGGGAAATAAAGAGAGTGGGGTGAGCCTCCATAGCTTTCCTAAAGAGGGAAAGTTGAGGAAAAAGTGGGGCGGCAGCGGCTCAGCAGGTAGAACAGGTCGTCTAATAACCCGATGGTTGGCGGTTCGCATCACACTCTCCCCAGATATCCTGCCGTTGTGTCCCTGGGCAAGACACTTCACCCGCATTGCCTCCAGTGCCCATAACACTGGGTATGAATGTGTAAAAATGTTTAAATGCTTGGTGGTGGCCAGAGAGGCTGTTGGCGTGAATTGGCA
Organism: Pholidichthys leucotaenia; assembly: GCA_020510985.1. Classification (NCBI taxonomy): domain Eukaryota; kingdom Metazoa; phylum Chordata; class Actinopteri; order Cichliformes; family Pholidichthyidae; genus Pholidichthys; species Pholidichthys leucotaenia. Next base: position 179,150,932 of record CM035848.1, read on the forward strand.
GCCACATTTCCCTCACTCTGAGTCTGTGATCACGCGCTGTAGCGCATGCCTGATAAAGCTGATATATATATTAATCACGCTGTAATAAAGCACAATATCGCTCAAAGCGCACGAGCGTGCGCTTTGCGCACCAGTGTGGCGGATGAAATAAGGGAACCCAGTGTGGAGGCACGGAATAATTGCAGGCAGGACACTGTGAACTGAAGTTTAAAAGGGTGTTTATTTCATACTCCAGTGCTGTGGAGCGAGCCCCTTTTTTTATTACTTATTTTGTACTAACCACAGTGCGCAGTGGTTAGCACTGTGGCAGCACAGTTTACCCTCGGCTGGGGGATCGCGGAGATCATGGGTTCGATCCCTGCCCCTGGTCAACAGTGATCTGTGTGGAGTTTGCATGTTCTCCCCGTTTTTGCGTGGGTTTACTCCGGGATTTCTCCGGTTTTCTCCCTCATGTCAAAAACATGCAGGTTAGGGAGTTAAGGGGTGCTTGCGCACGCAGCGACTGGCAGCTGGTGGCTTGTCACCAGACTGCAAAACAAATCTACCTACGGGTACAAAATAAGTAATAAAAAAAAAGGGCTCGCTCCACAGCGCTGGAGTGAGCTTCGTGCTGGAGGATGAAATAAACACCCTTTTAAACTTCAGTTCGCAGTGTCCTGCCTGCATTTATTCCGTGCCCCAACAATGGGTTCCCTTATTTCATCCGCCACACTGGTGCGCAAAGCACATGCTCGTGCGCTTTGCGCGATATTGTGCTTTATCATAGCGTGATTAATACATATGTCAGCTCTATCAAATGTTGTGAGATGTGTCTGGTGTGTGTGTTTGCACAGCCAAGGCGCCCCCCCCTCCCCGGTGTGTGTGGCGAATGGTGTGTGATTTGGTGCGGATAAGTAGAAAGAGCGAGTCGACCGGAGCAGGTAGAATTTGTTGCTGACAACAGTGTGGTATATAAATAAAGCCCCAATGCTTCAGCAAAACGGCCTGTGCTTCTGTGTACCACAAGAGTGAGGTTTACTCGGGAATTGACCGCGGAGGAAGATACATCTCCCCTGCGTCCCAAAACCACGGTTAGGAGACGAAAGGCAGGAACGGTCAACACAAGCGTGCGATCACAGACATGTCTCATGCGCGCGCTTTGAGCGATATTGTGCTATTATCACAGCGTGATTAATACATATGTCAGGCATGCGCTACAGTGTGTGATCACAGACTCAGAGTGAGGGAAATGTGGCTGCCAATCCATGCCAACAGCCTCTCCGGCCACCACCGAGCATTTAAACATTTTTACACATTCATACCCAGTGTTATGGGCACTGGAGGCAATGCGGGTGAAGTGTCTTGCCCAGGGACACAACGGCAGGATATCTGGGGAGAGCGTGATGCGAACCGCCAACCATCGGGTTATTAGACGACCTGCTGAGCCGCTGCTGCCCCACTTTTTCCTCAACTTTCCCTCTTTAGGAAAGCTATGGAGGCTCGCCCCGCTCTCTTTATTTCCCTTTGATTGGAAATTACATCCAAAAGCTGCGCAATGTGGCATTTTCACTGACAAATGGCAGTAGTTCGTAGCTTCGCTTCTTGGCTTGTATAAGACAGAAAAAACGGCTACAACCATTCTACGTCACTACCCAGAATGCATTGCGACGTAAACAAAAATTGTAATAAAGTTTTTTAAAAATATATAAAACTGGGAATTATTTTCAAAAAAATTATATTATAGTTATGTTAGTAACATAAAAATAAAGCATATAGAGCTAACATGCCAATATAATCAGAGTTCCTTTTAAAGGAAAAAATCCAAACCCACATGGCCCTGTGTGAAAAAGTGATTGCCCCCTCTGTTAAAACATAAATTAACTGGTTTATCACATCTTTGGAAAGCTGAGTTCAGTTATCTATCCACACCAAGGCCTGATTTCTGCCACACATGTTCTCAATCAAGAAATTACTTAAATAGGACTTTCCTGACAAAGTGAAGTAGACCAAAAGATCCTCAAAAGCTAGACATCATGCTGCGATCCAAAGAAATTCAGGAACAAATGAGAAACAAAGTAATTAAGATTTATCAGTCTGGAAAAGGTTATAAATCCATTTCTAAAGCGTTGGAACTTCAGCGAACCACAGTGAGAGCCATTATCCACAAATGGCGAAAGCATGGAACAGTGGTGAACCTTCCCAGGAGAGGCCAGCCGACCAATATTACCCCAAGAGCGCAGCGACAACTCATCCAAGAGGTGACAAAAGACTCCACAACAACATCCAAAGAACTGCAGGCCTCACTTGCCTCAGTTAAGATCAGCGTTCATGACTCCACCATAAGAAAGAGACTGAGCAAAAATGGCCTGCATGGCAGAGTTCCAAGATGAAAAGCACTGCTGAGCAAAAAGAACATAAAGGCTTGTCTCAGTTTTGCCAGAAAACATCTTGATGATCCCCAAGACTTTTGGGAAAATACTCTGTGGGCTGACTAGACAAAAGCTGAACTTTTTGGAAGGTGTGTGTCCCATTACATCAGGCGTAAAAGTAACACAGCATTTCAGAAAAGGAACATCATACCAACAGTAAAATATGGTGGTGGTAGTGTGATGGTCTGAGTCTGTTTTGCTGCTTCAGGACCTGGAAGACTTGCTGTGGTAAATGGAACCATGAATTCTGCTGTCTACCAAATAATCCTGAAGGAGAATGTCCGGCCATCTGTTCGTGACCTCAAGCTGAAGCACAGTTGGGTTCTGCAGCAGGACAATGATCCATAACACACCAGCAAGTCCACCTCTGAATGGCTTAAGAAAAAAACAAAATGAAGACTTTGGAGTGGCCTAGTCAAAGTCCTGACCTGAATCCGATTGAGATGCTGTGGTATGAACTTAAAAAGGTGGTACATTTTATAATGGTCCCCTGCCCGATGCTCTGCTGGAATCTAGAAATGGACATGAAATTATTATTTCACAAGCTGTGTGGGTATAGCCAAATCTGATCTTTTGCACGGCAAAACATTTTTTTTCCTCTGTCTGTATCTCCGGCTGCCCAGCCAGGCACATGTGTTTAACCCCCCCCCCCCCCCCCATCAGCCTGAGCAGGCATCTCTGTGAAGAGAGCATAAGGGGGAGGGGTCACCAATCGCCCACTCAAACTGCTCTTACTCCCCAGACTGTATTTTTTTTAAGCATGCTAAAGTTTAAAAAGCATTGACATATGGTGAATTAATTAAAATAAGGCATGAAAAGATGGAATCGTGACAAAATCCGATCTGTCTTTTGTTAATTCAACTTGTTAGGTGAGAATTCCCGGCAGGATAAACTGAATTAGCCATTTTTATCTATTTTTTTATACCTCATTTGTAAAGCGGAAAATAGCTACTTCTCACTGAACAACAGTAAGAAAAGTTACTGAGAGGAAATCAGTTGAGGCAATAATGCCGAATCGCTCTCAAAGTTAAAATTGGAAGATTATTCTTGCATGAGTGACAAACTGAATCAAAGAGAAACTAACTCTTCAGTTTTTGGGGTTTTTTTTGTTTTTTTTTTTAAGAAAAGGAAAGCAAGGCATGGCTGATCAGCAAGGCATGTTTGAAGCCACGGTGCATGTTCACATTCATGTGTGACCGAGAAGCCCACGTCCCAGTCCTCTTTGCATGGGTGCGACAGATGCACAAATTAAGCAGTACAAACTGCCATTGTGAGTCATCCTGACATCCATTTTGGAGCTGAGACAGGCCGCCCCAAGTGATGTCACTGTGTCTCCTCTTCCTTGAGTGCAGAAGGAACTGCCTCCATCTTGTGGTCAACCATAAGAACTGCATCCTTTAATAAAATCACATCTAAAACTTTTCATCTGTTAAACCGATTTCTAACTAAACCAAGCTTCCAAACTAACTTCAAAGCAATCCATATTATTCAGAGTAACCTAAATTTAAAATCAATTTAAAGTTTCTATGCTAAAAGCAGCGAAAAGGAAACTTTTTGGCTCCGGAAGGTTTATTGTCACTGGTGGATCATTGGCCCAATGAATACCAGAAGGGCATAAAAGCATAACTTTGTATTTAATCACTTATGTTAACCACACATTTTAATCTTTAAAGTTAAAAGCGCATATATTTTTACATTCTAAGCAACAATTGCAAACTTTTGGAGCTATATACAGTAAGTGTGCTTTAAGTCCTGCATTGTTTGATTATTTTTTTTTTTTTTAAAGGGAGTCCACTTCAATTTAAGGATTTGAATACCAGCCAATATTTTTTCAAAAGTGACTTAACCCTTGTGCATGCTGGTAAAGGATTTAGCAATTCATTGACCAAAATTTTTCAAAATAGGAAACCACAATCAATTATCACCCTAAGTGCCATTCAAAGTAATTTTGCTATTCTTGGTTCATATTTTTTCTCCACAGGAAGTGGAAAACATTAACCAACTCCCTACTTCTCACCAGGATTTATAATAGAAAAGTCAAAAGGTGGAAACATTAATTATTCTGTAAATAAAAACTTTATAGAAAACAATCAAGTGAATCACCATTAGCTTTAAGAAAGCTAATGGTGAAAGCAATCCTTAAAATCCTTGGTAGCAAAATACACAAAAACAACTCACTTGTGTTCCCTAATCTGTAAATATTAAAACATTTAAAGCTTCAAATGAAAATATGCTTTAATAACTAGACAGTCAATCTTAACTTTAAAAGTGAAAACTTAGAACCATAAATCTCTAAAGCATTTAACCTTTTTTATTTTTGTCGTTTCCTTTTTGTAAATAAAATCATCACTTTTAAAGTGACATTCAAACAAATTCCAAAGCTAGTTAATGATGACAATTGCAATACTAGGCTTTGAAATTTAAGTAAAGAATTCAATCCACACAAATTTTAAACTATAATTCAAAATACAGTTTCAACAAACAAATAAATTAACACATCTTCATTTTTCTACAATAATTCCAAAATTCTCTCTCTCTTCTTACAAGCCTGTAAGTTGGAAAAAGTTCTAAAAAGAGCTTATAACAACCACTAATATAAAATATCAATCAAGCTTAACCCTTGACTAACAAATTTAGCTAAAATCAACAAGTTGGTTTTTAAGCTAACTGGTAAACAAAGCCGCAACAAGCATGCTGAGCCTGCCACTGTGCTAGCTATCAGTGCTGCTTCTGACACCCTGGAGTTAGAAGGAGCCCCTCGCCCTACTCCATCTTCTACACTGCGATCACCTGAAAATCCAAGACATTTCCCCAACCAACCTCATCAAGGTCAAAACAAAACTAGTTAAATTAAATACTTGTACCAACAATAAAATACCTATAAAACCCACAAATCCACTACACAAAACAAATTAGGATAGCTAAGACCCATTTTATTAATAAACAAGATCATAGTAAGAAACTCAGAAAAAGAAACTCTCATAACCAGGCAAAAACAAATGACAAACTCAAAACATTCCATAATCAGATCCAAAACTTAAACTGAATTGGGGAATGAACAGAAAATAATCAGACTATTGAAACTCCGGGATTCCTCCGGTTTCCTCCCACATGCCAAAAACATGCAAGTTAGGTTAATTAGCATCAAAACTGGGGATTCTAAATTGTCCTTAGGTATGACTGTGAGAGTGAATGGTTGTCTGTCTCTCTGTGTTGGCCCTGTGATGGACTGGCGATCTGTCCAGGGTGTACCCTGCCTCTCCCCCAAAGATGCTGGGATAGGCTCCAGCCCCCCACAACCCAAAAAGGATTAAGCGGAAGAAGATGGATGGATGGATGGATGGATGGATGGATGGATGGAAAAGCATGAGCGTGGTTCCCCGACCGTGCTCAGCATCATGACACAGGCAGACTTCATATAATTGAAGGAAAGATGAATGGATAAATGCACAGAGACATCCTTGATAAGAACCTGTTGCCATCTGCCAAGATGCTGAAGATGAAATGAGGGTGGACATTTCAGCAAGACAATGATTCCAAACACACAGCCAAGGAACCTCTCAACTGGCTCCAGAAAAGGAAAATAAAGATGCTAGAATTGTCCAGCCAGTCACCTGAACTGAATCAAATTGAAAATCTATGGAACGAATTGAGTTCAGAGTTCATAGAAGACACCCACAGAACCTTCAAGACTTGAAGACAGTTTGTGTGGAAGTGTTGCGAAAATCTCTTGTACCAGTAGTCAAGAAACAGGCAGGATTAAAGCTTCAGCAAATTTAATATGCACTGATTAGCAGAAGAAAATACAGAGTACAGCTTTCACAGACTGCGGCAGTGCATTTGCTTAACTAACAGAGTTTTCTGGTTGATATATATCCAAGGGACTGTCGGGGTGGGGTCTCTTCTTAATAAGTTCTTTCATGACTTAGTGTGATAAGGTTTTCTGAGCCTCTTGATTATTTCATTAATGACTAAGATTGTATCTGCTGAGTCCATGCAGAAAGCACTAGTGATAAGCTGAACAGTCAGTGATAGAACTTAACATTCACAGTCACATCAGCATCCTTCAATCTGTTTTTTCCACTACTTAACAACTCCAAATATGGAAACAGGATTTGTTACACATTAAGCTTTATAAAGAAAAATCATATTCATATTCATAAAAATTAATATAACTCACTGTAACATAGAATTTTTTTCCATCACCCCCCCCCCCCCCCGATGCCCAAAAGACATCATAAAAGAAAAGTGGTTACAAGTTATGATGGCAAAAACTGTGTTTTTAACTATTCTTTGTCCCACTGCTTCAGTCACCTCTCCAGGTGACCAGCAAAAGAGTTGACTAGTGGTTAGTGGGCACTGTTGAGTCCTGGATTTGGGACCTTTTTACAATGGTTGATTCCTTGCTGTGGAGCTTTCTGCAACTTTGACAGCTGTGAAAGCCATCGACAGGACCTTTGTGGTGTGGTTTCAGGCAGATGATCCTCTTTCCGTTGTTTAGTCACATTCAAATTATTGCTCGTTGAAATGAAGCTTTCAGCATCTTCACAATGCCCACACAATGGCAATCTGGGCCCCTCCTTATCTGTCTCAGTCTCCTTCTACACCACCTGAGAGGAAGGAAAAAAAAAAGAATATAAGTCTTGCTTGCAAAATTCAATGGTGTTTTGTTTTTATTTTTCTTACAATTATAATATTTCAAATTGATTAAAGCAGTAGCAGACAGGGCTGCTTTTATTCTCTTAGTTTTAAATAAATGATGCATCAAATCAATATATAACAATTTGATCTGCACATTGGTTGGTTATTCAGTGTCCTCAATGAGTCTCCTGGTCTTTTCAACCTTCAAACAGTGTAGTGTGCTAAGGTCATTCCTTTTGACACACACACAGACTTATTCAGCCGATCATCAGGTTTTGCTCCAAACTTGACCAGATTTGCAAATGTATTATCAGAATTAATCAAAGCTATATTTGAAAAGCTCTTTTCATACAAAAACTGTATCTCAGAGTGCATAATAGATAACTGATCATTGGGATTAAGACAAGAGTATTTAACATTGTTAAATCATATTTCTTTCATTTTGTCTGCTCTCACCTCAATCTTGTAGAAAATAAAATTTAACTCACCAATAGAAGAAGCATCTTAGTTTTATTTTGTTTACTGATTTATCTATGGAGAAAGAAAAACAAAAACAACCCTATCTCCAAATACTTACCACTTACTTGTATACAATCTGAACCCAATTCATTTGAAATGTATTGTTCAAACAATGTTATGTCTTGATGGTAGACATGACAAGCTTATAGACTAGTCATCATTCACATATTAGTTGTGTCTATGATGTGATGGATTAAAGGTGGCAGATTAAGCTCACAATTTCAGTCAGTATTCATTCAACCATTAAGAGTTCAGATTAAGCTCAGGATCTCAGTCAGTGTTCTTGCAACCAGTAAGAGTTCACCTCAAAGAAAAATAGACAGTTACCTACTTGATGGTCTCTTGGGCTGCATTTTCCTCAGACATATAATAAATGTTTAAACCAGTAATTTTCTAGATTTCATTTACCCATAATATACTCACCTTTTATCTCAGCATTTAACTTTCTTCAGCTTTGTTTTTTCCTGTGTTTACCAATCTGTTAAAAGGTCATTAAATTAATCAACTTTGATTTAAATTCAACAAAGCACCTCATCCATCCTACCAAGTTATCAATGATTCAGTAAAATACCATTTTAACTTACTAATTTATTAATTTAAAAATTCCCATTCTTTTCAGGCATATAAAAGTTATTTTCAAAGATGGGTTATCATAGCAGAGTCAGCTCCCCAGCTCCCCTCCTGCTGGACATCAGTCCCCCCTCGTCTCAGCCCAATTTGTGTTGAGGTACAGAGGTAGGAATCTTCCTGGGGGTGTCCCCCCACCGATGTTCAGGGCAGAAAACAGACCCACAAATGATCCCAGAACACACATTTTGCCTTTTATATCCCTTATATATATATATATATATATATATATATATATATATATATATATATATATATATATATATATATATATATATATATATATATATATATATATACTGTATATATATATATATATATATATATATAGATAGATAGATAGATAGATAGATAGATAGATAGATAGATAGATAGATAGATAGATATAGATATCCAAGTTAAATTAGCTAGAATTTAATTTGCTAGCTTGCCAAATAATTCTTCTTTTAGATTCGACTGGCAGTTGGCAACCAGCTTACAGGTGCATTACTGCCACTGACTTGATTATCATCACTCTATCTTGCCAAATAATTTAACCTGTCACTCTATATATAATTCAAGAGATCTGTCATGATGTCCCAGTGTCTGTCACGACCAGAGGACTCACTAAAAGATCATAAGATCACCTATGATGTGCCTATGACATGATGTCTATATGTCATATACTGTAGACACCATAGTATATAGAGTGATTCAAGAAAATATGTGTGTGTGTGTGTGTGTGTGTGTGTGTGTGTGTGTGTGTGTGTGTGTGTGTGTGTGTGTGAGATCAATGGCAGGCGTCACTCATGATCATAGGACATCAAATATCAAAGGCAGTCATCACTCACAATCATAGGACTTGCTATGACATCATCAAAGATCATAGGACTCACTATGACATCATCAAAGATCAAATGCAGGCATCATAGGACTTGCATTGCCATCATCAAAGATCATAGGACTCATTATGATATCATCAGAGATCAAAGGCAGTCATTACTCACAATCATAGGACTCGCTATGACACCATCAAAGATCAATGGCAGGCATCACTGAACGAATGTTGATGTGCTTGCTTACACCTGCTTTCTAGCGGGCATACAGAAATACTTGCTTATACTTGGTTTCTACGGGCATGCACATATATGCACGGGCATGCAAAGGTATGCACTAGTATCAATAATTGTTAATCCCCAATACCTTTTATTCTTCAAATATTAAGTGTCTTTTATAACAACTAGTGCATACCTGTGCATGCCCATAGAAACCAAGTATAAGCAAGTATTTCTGCATTTTTCTAGATTTATTTTGTAGTCACTCTTGATGGCAGAAATCTGAGAAGGGTATGAATAAGATTCTTTATTTTCAGGCAATGGAAGAGCTTTTCAGTTTCTGTTTTTGTCGTTTTGATCTCAAAATACATTTATTCCATGCATGGTTTAGATAAAGCTTTTATTTTAATTATTACTCAAAATGATAATTATTATCATTTTGAAATTCAAATATAAGCATATACTGTACTTTTACACTTCAGAAGTGTATTTAGATGTTAAAAAGTTAACCATTATCTCATACTCATTGGCTGCCATTTTAAATAATGTTGCACATAACTTTTGATTAAAATTTATCAACACTGGTGGTTTAAAAACTTTTCTCTCTCTGATTTCCAGCTTGTCAAGCATTCGTTCACTCATCCACACATTCACTCATCTATCCACTTCAGTTCTGGTCTGTAATGTGTCTGGTGTGTAATCAATTAAGCGTGAGGGCATTATTATCATCATTCTTCTTCTTCTTCTTTTAGATTTGATTGGCAGTTGGCAACCAGCTTCCAGGTACATTACCACCACATACTTCACTTTATATCACCTTCTTCTTCTTCTTCTAGATCTGATTGCCAGCTGGCAACCAGCTCACAGGTGCACCACTGCCACCCACCAAGCTGGAGTGTGGACAAGAGAATGACAGGGGAAATAAAAACTAAATTCTTTTAATTAATCCAGTTGCACTTAAATATCTAAATAGACCTACATATATTTCTTTGATTGAAGTTCCTAACATGTTTTCCAAAACAAACCTTAAATTAGACTTTTCCATTACTGCAATCAGATGTTTCCTTTGTTCCTGGTATCCCTGACATTCCAACAAAATGTACTGAACTGTTTCCGGAGAACCACAATGTGCACAGCTGCCAGTTGGGTGTTTACCTATTCTATGCAGTGTGTGGTTCAGAGTAGTATGTCCTATTCTTAATCGGGTGATGAGTATCTCCTCTTTCCTGTTTCTGCCAACTCTCATTCAAGAGTCCACCCGCTTTTGAATGCCATAAAGATGTCATGCCATAAAGATGATTCCTGTATCTGTTGAGTCCCAATATTCTTGCCATTTTTCCACGATATAATTTTTAATTATTGATTTGCCTTCTGCCTTACTGAGTGAGATTTCCAGATTTATTGATTCAAATTTTAATGATTGTTTTGCTAATAAATCCACAGCTTCATTACTCTCTATCCCAATGTGGGCTGAAACCCAAAGAAAGTTTATTGACTGACCTTTACTGTGGAGGTTGTAAATTAAGGAGTGGATTTCTACAATTAGGTCCTGACCACACGATTGCAGTGACTGAACACTCTTGAGAGCTGCCCAACTATCTGAAGCAATGACTGCATTATTCCTATAATTTATCTCCAACCACTGTAAAGCTAATATAATGGTGACTAGCTCAACTGTGTATACTGATAAGTGATTACTGGTTCTTTTATTGATAGATATTTTACACTGAGGAATGTATACTGCAGCTCCACTACGACCAGTTGTAGGATCCTTGGAGCTATCGGTAAATGCTATCAGCCTGTTTCTGAAGTTCTGCTCAATAGATTTATGCACTATATAATCTGTTGCTGATTGCTTATGTTGCCTCCTCAGTTGCTGTATTTCAACATCTGCCAGTGGCATCTTAATCAGCCATGGAGGAATAACAGACCACAGGACCGCTGGGCTAAAATCTATGTATTTTAATCCTGCCTTCTCAGCAATGGCATCACTTATCCATCCAAAGCTACTAATGTTGGACTCATTGTGTTCCCAGCAATCATCAGGAATAGCTTTTGCAGGATGTGACCTCTTGTGCCCCTTCAAGTTGACCCAGTATGCAAACATTAATTTGGTTCTTCTTAATGTTCAGGGCATTTCGTCCATCTCTACTTGGATCGCTGATACTGGAGAAGTTTTAAATGCACCACAACATATCCTAAGAGACTTTGTCTGCTCTAGGTCCAGTTGGTTCAGGTGACAATCAGCAGCCGACATGAACGCAACACATCCATAGTCTAGTGTAGCTCTCATTAGTCCTTGATATACCCTCAACAGAGAGGCCCTAGAGGCCCCCCAGTCCTGTCCTGCCAGGTGTGATTACTTAAGAAATACTTATTACCGTATGCTAGTGCATTTGTATACTCATAACTGTAAACTATATCTCAAATGTGTAGGTACTTTGTCTGACTATTGTCCTACATATAAAAATATATATCATGTTGACAGGAAAAACAAACAACAAAACAAACCAACAAAAAAATTGTTGGTGTAGGTGCATTTTACCACAGAATTCCCCCCCTTTTTTGTCCTATCTGTGGGGCTAGTAAACCATGGCAAACAGTGCCCATTCATCTCTCTCTTCGGCACCCAGAGAATGTCCATCTTACCATTGTCTTTGTCCATTCTTCGGCTCTTAGCTGTTATCATATCTTCTGCACACACATAGAGCAGAGAATGTTCATGTCCCACTTACAGAGGTGGGGTTATGTTACTCAGCAGTTCTTGGAGACGATTGCCACAAAGTACACAGAGGTGGAGTTATGCTTGTCACTTAGTAGTTCTTGGTTACAGGCAATTGCCACAGGCAAAGCAATACTGGCCTGTTGTTGTCTTCAGCCACCCACCGGTGACTAGCAGGAGAGTTCTTAGTCCGTGGTAGCTACTCATTCAGGAAGTGTGCATGCTGTAGTGCTGGTTGATGGATGGATTTGGTGATGACATCGGTGATGACACTGGGTGATGATGCTGGGGTGAGGGGAGCAATGAGACAATAAAGACAGCACTGGTTTGCCGTAGTTCAGTTCACCCCTACAAAAAAAAAAAAAAAAAAAACAACAAAGGAGAAAAAATTCCTGAGACATATATTCTGTTCATATATCATCCACATGGAAAATAAAACTAGGACTTAAATAAAATGCCCCTGTTTCTCTGTTTTGGGTGTCAGTGTGTGAGGTTACCATCTTAATAATACAATTAAAATATGTGATTCCTTGAAAAAAATGTGTGGAATTACAAGATTGTTAAGTACAATGAAAAGCGTAAATTAGGTTCTAATATATACCTTGATAAATGATACAATTATGTTGTCAAATGTCCAGCTTCCTTTTTTTTCCATGGGTAAATTGCAGCTTGTGGTGATGTTTCCTGGGCGTTAGTGAGCATGTCATGTGATCATTGTTCTGTTAATGTCAAAAGAAGAGATGCTGAGGTGTGATTTCCTGTGTGACCTTGTGCAAAAAAAAATAAAAAACAAAACAAAAGTATTGAGTGTCAGTGTACACTGTGAGTGCTTTTCCCTGGCCTAATTTACAAGCCTCAGTTAGAGCCTCTAATTCAGCTGCTTGTGCAGAATAATGTGATGGGAGTTTCTGTCACGAGGCTGAGCGCGGTGTGTCATCGGGCTCAGGCTCTTAATTTATATTAAAGTATTTTCTGTATTTTTCCACTGTTGTATTACTTTCCTGTGTGTTGATTCTAGATGTGTTCTTTGCTGTCAGTTGTTTTATTATGTTTTCTGGTCCTTATTACTATGATAATGATTCTGTCAGTATTTTTAGATTCCTGTTTTATTCTTGCTCTCAGTGTTTATATTCTGTTCCTTGTGGCATGAGCTCCACACCTGTTCCAGGCATTCTCACCTTGTCATTATCTCGTCCATGTGCTCTGTGAATCCGCACCTGCCATCAATTATGTTTTCAGCTATTTTAAGACTGTTGTTTTGCCTTCTCACAGCCGCAGTCTTAATGATACTTCCTTCTTGTCACCAAAACCCCTTCCCCATTCTGGTGAGTTCACTCTGATTCTCCATCTGTAAGTTTACCTTGTTATCTGTTTGGATTTTGCGTTGATGCACTTTGGAACTTTGTGTTTTGTTAATAAATGCCACAAACTGCAGTTTAACGTCTGGGTCTGTCTCTCTGCCCTGAAGGGCAAATCATAACAGAAGACTGCATCCATTAAAGACCCGGCTGCTGCAGCTTGTGGATTTTTGCCTTTTTTGTTGTTTCACTCACCTGTATCTGTGGAGCTCATCATGTCCCTGGCACGCTGGTCTCCGCCAATTAAAGGGAGATTGGCAGCGGGATCCTAGAGCCTGGAGGAGGATTGGACTGCTGATTTCATCCAGATTTTGTGGATGAAGCTCTAGCCGCCCGTGGACCAAAGAAGACCTGGGAGATCATAAATTGAGCGGTGGTGATTGTTGAGGCACACCCCGGCTTGTGGAAATATCCCCAATTCGCGGAACTGCTGTCCATGGTCTCCTTGCTTTGGCGGTCTTTTCCCGGGCTGACAATGGGGTCACCTCCAGCAGGACCGAAGCGGTCGCAGAAACTCTCTCTGTGGCAGATGTCCTTCTCCTCTACCGGTTCGCCAGCTCTGGCTCTAGCTCCTGCATGGCCAACTTCTCAATGCCGCCATCCAGACAGCTGGAGGAATGCCTCCACCTCCTTGTCAGTAGCCCCTCCTTCGCCGAGGCAGAAAACTCCCACAGAAGTCCCTTTTTCTGATTTTTCTTCTCTGGCTGTTCCATCAGCACACTCCACCACTGCTGCTGCCTCTCCCTCCTCCTCGGCAATTCCTCCCACCGCTGAAGGACTGGTCTCCTCCTTCTCAGCTCCACCCATCACCATCTCTGCAGGGGTGGCTCCTCTACGTTCCTCTGAGGGGCCCACAACAGCTGCAGTCACGGAGAGGGTGGATTCTATGCCAGCTGCAGCAGGAAACATCACGCCCCAGGAATACAGGCAAGTGTTTTTTCATTCTCTATCATTAATGCATGAATTACTTTGTTTGATTCCCGGTGGTGAGGCTCAGACTGTGCAGTTATCTGGGTCCTCACCACTTGGTGCAGCTGCACACCTTTTAGCTGCTCTCTCCGTGTCTCCTCCTTTACCCCCTGAGTGTCCGCCAGCTCCAGGTTTGGGCCACTGGATGGTGAAGGAGCCTGCGGCCCTGGAAGACCTGGTTCCAGCCCCGCAGCCATGCTATGGACGGAGGGAGAGTGCTGAGATCGAGCTGACGTCTGTGCCGACTAATGAGAGTTCCCGGGCTTCAGCTGAGCAGGATGCAATGCCAGCGGGGAGCCGACATCCTGTCGCCACGCAGGGCGAGCCACCTGCATTGGCCACATTGCTGAGGGGTCCCAGGACTGCATTGACCACCATGCCTGCTGCAGGGGCCGCTGAAGCAGAGTCGGAGCTTGATCTCCAGAGGGCCGGGCCCGAGGAACCATCACCTGGATCGACGGAGTCCTGGACGGTGGTGGAGCTTGAGCTCAGGCAAGTGCTCTCCTTTGTTTTTCTTATGTCTATTTTGGAGAGATATTGTCTGGTTCTTGGTGGGGAGAGCCGGGTGCAGCCGCTAGCTGCACCTGAGCTCACCTCGTCGGGCTCCACTGATGCCGGTCACCATGACCCTGTTTCTCTACCTGTCCTGTCTGAGCTCTCCCCCAGGGTTACTGAGGATGTTCCAGATTTGCCAGATGTCTTCGTGGGTCCAGGCTCACCACCCGAGATAATCATGGGTTCAGCTTCTCCCCCTGAGGTCGTTGAGGGAGCTCTGTCCCAGCCCGGGACCTCCGTGGGTGCTGCTCCCCCTCCAGCTGAGGTCTTTGTGAGTGCTGCTCCCCCTCCGATTGAGGTCTTCGCGGGTGCTTCATCCCAGCCCGGGGCCTCCGTGGGTGCAACTTCGGCCCAGTGCGGGTCCTCTGTGGATGTTCCTCTGGATGAGGTCGTCATGGACACTTCGTCGCTGGAAGGGAGGTGTGACTCCCAGTAGATGCAGCAGGTGAGTTGAGGTGAGGAGAACTTCACCCAAGGAGCGTAGACGTCTCCGTGCCGGAGAGCAGGAATCCACTCCTGATAAAGGATGCCTAATTGGGGAGAGCAGGTGTGAAAGCAAGCGCAGCTGGGAATGGCAATTAGTGAACAGAGGCACCCAGCACGGATCACTACAATTTTAAGTTATATCTTATTGTATTTTAGTTGTTGTTATTATATTAAGGTTATTCCTTATTATGTTAAAGTTATTTATCTTTATTTTAAAGCTATTTCTTATTATAACCATTTTTACTCTGTTTTTCTCCATTTTGTTTTTTCTTCTATCTTTTTCTTCAGCCGTTGATATCACTTCATGGTACTCCGTATCCTTCCATGGTTAATATCACTCCATGGTGCTTTGTATCCTTCTTCATGCTTATTTCCCGAATTTAGACTCAAACTAAATTCCAGTAAAAATGCATTTTCACCGAGCAGTTCTGTATAACCGCAGTACTTACCTGACCAGACTTTAACCAGCACTACCTTATCACAACTTTTACATGTAATTACAACAGCTGGACTCAAACCAATGTGAGACATCTATAAACCATTAATAATTAAATTTACTCACTTCAATCTGCCTTCAGTTCTGCTCCGTCACCCTCCGGTCCACTCCCAGCATCTCCGGACCTTGTCTCACTTCCGCAAAGCTGACCCTTTGTGATCGGTGGGGAAGGTCTTCTCAGCAGCTGTGCATTAGCTGTCTCGGTCCAGAAATGCCGGAACTAGGAGGAGAGGGGTATCTGGAGTCCCTGTTCGGGCACCAAGTATGTTGGGAAAATCTCTTGTACCAGTAGTCAAAAAACATGCAGGATTAAAGCTTCAGCAAATTTAATATGCACTGATCAGCGGAAGAGAACACAGACTACAACTTTCACAGACTGCCGCAGTGCATTGGCTTAACTAACAGAGTATTTCTGGCTAATATACTGTATATCCAAGGGACCATCGGGGTGGGGTCTCTTCTTGATAAGTTCATTCATGACTCAGTGTGATAAGGTTTTCTGAGCCTCTTGTTTATTTCATTCATGACTAAGATTGTATCTGCTGAGTCCATGCAGAAAACACTAGTGATAAGCTGAACAGTCAGTGATAGAACTGAACATTCACAGTCACAGCAGCATCCTTCAGTCTGTTTTTTTTTTCCACGACACAACTCCAAATATGGTAACAGGATTTCCTAGGTGTACACATTAAACTTTATAAAGAAAAAATCATATTCATAAAAATCATATAACTCAGTGTAACATAGAATTTTTCTATCAGGAAGAATGTGCTAAATTCACTCCTGAGCAATGTCTGTGCCTAGTTTCTCCATACAGGAGGCATCTGGAAGCTGTTATTACCAACAAAGGCTTTTCTACTAAATATTAAATGAATTTCACCAAGCGTGTTCAATACTTATTCCCTGTCTCATTCCACTTTATTAAGTATAACTTGTTTTGTGAACACAGTAGCCTTGATTTCTTTGTATGTATGGATTATGTCTATTGTTGCTGCTATCTGGTGCAACTCTCAGGTCAATGGCTCCATCAGAAATATGTTTAATAAGAATAATGTTGACATGTTAAATACTTATTTTCCCTGCTGTATACACACACATCCCCCACACACTAAATGCATTATTGCGAGTTTATCTATCTATCTATCTATACACACACAAATAAATTCTTTGTACCTATATGCTTAATGATATTTTAAAAATTCATTTCACTGTGTATGTTACCTTGATTAAAAGTAAGTCCAAATGTGATGTTCTCACATAGCTTCAATCCCACTGGAGAATATCGTAAGAGTAAATTGTTAAACGTTAGTATCACATTAGATGACACTCCCAGATATACTGTATGTTCCAGTGATTGTAAATCTTTATACTTTTGAAAGAGGATATAATTTGTTATATATTTGTTATTCATATTGCTTCATTTACATTATGCAGCAAAATTATCAGTCACATTAACACTCATAAAAAGAGTGGGCACATATGAACACTTTTCTAGTGCTGAATTTAACTCTTAATGTGTTAATCTAACACTGGTAATTTTACTCTGTAATACTGAGAATGTTAAACTCAACACTACAAAAGTGTGTTGGTGTCTGTTGCTTTTCAGAGATATTCTGGCAGTTTTGGTATGCATAATAAATGGTTAATAAAACACACTGGTTTAAAATGGAACTATTTCAAGATGTTATCTTATTATGTCATGCTTAAAGGTAGCATTTATTGACTTTTTTGTTGATTAATTTTCAAATTCTGGCATCAAGAACATATACCGTGCAACCGGAAAGTATTCACAGTTCTCCACTTTTTCCACATTTTGTTATGATACAGCCTTATTCCAAAAGGGATTAAATTGATTTTTTCCTTCAAAATTCTACACTCAATACCCCAAAATGACAATATGAAAAAAGTTATGTTTTGAGATTTTTGCAAATTTATTATAAAATAAAAAGCTAAGAAATCACATGTACATAAGTATTCACAGCCTTTGCCATGAAGCTCAGAATTGAACTCAGGTGCATCCCGTTTCCAGTGATCATCCTTGAGATGTTTCTCCAACTTAGTTGCAGTCCATCTGTGGTAAATTCAGTTGATTGGACATGATTTGGATAGGCACACACCTGTCTATATAAGGTCCCACAGTTGACAGTGCATGTCAGAGCACAAACCAAGCATGAAGTCAAAGAAATTGTCTGTAGACCTCTGAGACAGGGTTGTTTTGAGGCACAAATGTGTGGAAGGGTACAGAAGAATTTCTGCTGCTTTGAAGGTCCCAATGAGCACAGTGGCCTCCATCATCCGTAAATGGAAGAAGTTCGGAACTACCGGGACTCTTTCTAGAGCTGGTTGGCTGTCTAAACTGAGCAATCTGGGGAGAAGGGCCTTAATCAGGGAAGTGACCAAGAACCCGATGGTCACTCTGTCAGAGCTCCAGCATTGCTCTATGAAGAGAAGAGAACCTTCCAGAAGGACAACTATCTCTGCAGCAACCCATAAATCAGGCCTGTATGGTAGAGTGGCCAGACGGAAGCCACTCCTTAGTAAAAGGCACATGGCAGCCTGCCTGGAGTTTGCCAAAAGGCACCTGAAGGACTCTTAGACCATGAGAAACTGTCATATATCTGAGCTCAGGGTTCCTCTGAGCTCAGATCCTCACTTTATTCCCTGTATTGTTTGTCTGACTAGTTTCATCCTAATAGTTTCCTGTATGTATTTGTTAAGTGTGTTTTTACTTGAGCCTCCCCTTTCCCAGACACTGCCCCAATCTGCTCTCAGTTAGTTCAGCTGGGGGCAGTTAATCATTCAGGCTTGCTCGCTCAATGGTTCACACCTGCAGCTCATATTTTATGTGTATTTAAGCACTGCCTCGACACATGACAATTGCTGGATTATTGACTGTGTTTCCTGATGGTTAGTCATTGTTCATTCAACCCCTCATTCCACTCCTACGTCCACTGGGCGACGTCGGCCCAGGGGCGGCAATTGTAAGTCTATTTTCTTTGTTTCTACTCTTGTCTGTTTGCACAGTTTTCTGGGACTTTATGTTTTTGCAAATAAATGTATCTGCACAATCCTGCTCGTGGGTCTGTCTCTTCCGCCTCGAACAGGCGTTCATGACAGAATAATCCAGCCACAAACAGAAGACCCAGCGGTTGTGTTGGTGCGTTTTTCTTTTTTGAGTGTCTTTTTCTAACCTGAACTGGAGCTCGCCATGTCCGCTCTAAACGAGGTGGAGCGGCAGGTGGTGTGTTACCTGGAGGACATCTTGTTGCAGACGCTGGACTCCCGTTCCCCTGAGACGCTCCAGGGAGGTTGTGATTGAGCCACGCGGGTGATGAAGGCTTTTCCCCGCCTGTGGAGTCACCTGGGGGTGACAGACGTACTCCACTCCATATTCTCCCTTCTAGATACGAGGGAGGAGCTGGAGGAATAAACCACAGCTCCAATCCAATTACGTCATCCCACAGTTAATTGTCGGAGGAAGCCTTCAACCTCCTCGACAGCCATTATTTCTTCATTGAGCCTGACTATTCCCGCAGCAGGGCCTCTCTCTCTTTTCTTTTCATCAGCTGTTCCGCTAGCTTGATCTCCCTCTGCCGCTGCTGTAATCTCCCTCATCCCGACAAATCCTCCTGCTGCTAAGAGGTCCTCCAGGTTTCCCCCGGCTATGCCTCCCTTCGTGTCAGCTGAGTCGGCTCCTCCACAATCCACTAGGGGGCCCGAGTTCACCATAGACATGGAGAGGGATGACTGCCCACCTGCAGCTACAGAGAACATTGGTCACCGGGAGGACAGGCAAGTATCATTTATTTCTTCTCTTAATTATGATATTGTGCCTTGTCTGACTCCCGGTGATGAGGCTCAGGGTTTGCAGTCCCCTGAGTTCTCACCACCTGTAGCAGCCAAGCCTTCTTCACCTATCCTCTCCATGTCTCCCCATCTTTTCCTGAGGGTCCACCGGCCCCAGAACCGAGCCGCCGGACAATGGAGGAGCCCATGGCCTTGGAGGATCCCAACCTAGGGTCAGCACTTAGCCAACCCCCAGCTGCCATGCTGGAAGAGCCACCAGAAAGGATAATTTCATCTGGAGGCACCTTGACTGCAATGACCATCACGCCTGCTGCAGAGGCCACCGCAGCAGAGTGGAAGCCCGGATTGGACCTCCTGAGGGCCGAGCCCGAGGAACCATTGTTGCCTGGATTGTCGGAGTCCTGGATAGTGGTGGAGCTCGAGCTCAGGCAAGTGCTCTCTTTTGTTTTTTCTTCTCTCAGTCCTTGAGCACTCTTGCCTGACTTTTGGTGAGGAGAGCCAGGTGCAGCCATCCGCTGCACCTGAGCTTGTCTCGCCGGGCTCTGCCATTGCCGGCGACCTTGACCCTCCTTTTATTTGTTCTTTGTCTGAACTCTCCCCCAGGGTTGCCGGAAGGAGTCCAACATTGCGAGACGTCTCCGAGTATCCAGGCTTACTGCTGGAGGTCGCTCAGGGTCCAGTTTCTCGGTTGAGGTCATCTCGGGTATCCTATTTCAGCCCGGGCCCTCCGTGGGCGTAGCTCGTTTTCTGCTGGAGGCTGTCATCTGGGTTCCCACTTCACCATCCAGCTCTCCGTGGACGCTGTGTCCCAGTTGGGGTCCCTCATTGGAGCTGCGCCCTAGTATTAACTTGCCGCGGGTGCAGCTGTGCTGCAACCCGGGGTCCACTGCGGGTGCTAGCTGTGCTGCAGCCTGGAGCCACCACGGGTGCAGTTGTGCCGTAGCCCGGAGCGACCGAGGTTGCAACCGTGTCCCAAGCCAGGACCACCGAGGATGCTGTAGGCCAGCCTGAGGACGCCGAGGCCTTGTCTCATCTGCCAGAGGCCTTCGGGGTGCCTGTTCCTCTTCTGCAGGATGCTGTCATGGTCCACCTTCCTCCACCACTGGACGCCATTTGGGTCCCCCTCCTCCAGTCCGGCCACCCACCATTGAGCCTCTTGGTGGGAAAGTTGCCTCTTGATTCACCCCTCTGGTCCTGGTGGCTCAATAATGCTGGCCAGCTGCTGGAAAGACTGAGTCTCTGGGTCGGGTGGCCCATTTTCTCTGGCAGGCCACCAGACTCAATTCATCGGGCTATCTGCTTGGCCTGGGACCTTGGTCGGCCACCCAAACCCAAGAGCTCTGGGACTGTGGGGGCTTAGGGGTCCATTTTTCCCCCGCCTCCCTCTCGGGGTGGTTTTTGCTGTGCCCCTTCTTTGTGGGGTGGGGGGTCTTCTTTTGGATGTTTCCTGGGGGTGTCTGGTTTCCACCCGTTAAAAGGGGGGGGGGCTCTGTCATGCATCTGAGTTGAGGGTTCCTTTGAGCTCAGATCTTCACTTTATTCCCTGTATTGTTTGTCTGACTAGTTTCATCCTATTTGTTTCCTGTATGTATTTGTTAGGTTTGTTTTCACTTGAGCCTCCCCTTTCTCAGACACTTCCCCAATCTGCTCTCAGTTAGTTCAGCTGGGAGCAGTTAATCATTCAGGCTTGCTCACTCAATGGTTCACACCTGCAGCTCATATTCTATGTGTATTTAAGTACTGTCTGGACCCATGACAATTGCTGGATTATTGACTGTGTTTCCTGACGGTTAGTCATTGTTCATTCAACCCCTCATTCTACTCCTGTATCTGCTGGGCGACATCGGCCCAGGGGCTGCAATTGTAAGTCTATTTTCTTTGTTTCTACTCTCGTCTGTTTGCACAGTTTTCTGGGACTTTATGTTTTTGCAAATAAACGTACCTGCACAATCCTGTGCGTGGGTCTGTCTCTCCCGCCTCGAACAGGCATTCATGACAGAAACAAAATTCTCTGGTCTAATGAGACAAAGATTGAACTCTTTGATGTGAATGCCAGGCGTCTGTCATGAATTGCCCTTCTGGGGCAGAAAGACCGACTCATGCGCTGGACTGCATTAATGGTGATTTATTAACAAAAAGGCGAACACAAGATCAAAAACTGTGCAGAGAACAAAAATACAGACAAGATAACTGATAGAACAGCACTCCAGAGCCGGAATCGCTCTGCGAGTGAAGAGAAGAACATGCCACTTACTGAGGAACACTCCAGAGCCGGACTCGCTCTGCGAGGAAAGAATTAAGTTGGATCAGTCCTTCAGTCATCAGTTATCATACAATATTGCTGCAGTGAGAGGATGTCCTGGCAGTGTATAAATAGATGAAAACAAATGAACAGCAGGTGCGAGCAGGTGAGCGGGCAGGTGACCTAATTACCCAACTAGTTACAGCTGAGATGGCTGGGGAGCAGACAGTGAGTGGGAGTGTCTGGGAAGGAAGGAAGGCACTCGTGTCACACAACCAAAAAACATACACAGAAACAGACAAAAATAATCATAATAAACATAAAATACTCAGAAATAAATTAAGAGTCTGAGCTGGGTAAGACACCAGGCTCAGACTCATGACAGAGTCATGTTTGGAGGAAACCAGGCACCATTCATAACCACGCCAATGTTGGTAGCAGCATCATGCTGTGGGGATGTTCTTCAGCGGCAGAAACTGGGAGACTAGTCAGGGTAGAGGGAAAGATGAATGCAGCAATGTACAGAGTCATCATGGATGAAAACCTGCTAAAGAGCACACTTGACCTCAAACTGGGGCGATGGTTCACCTTTCAGCAGGACAATGACCCTAAGTACACAGCCAAGATATCAAAGGAGTGGCTTCAGGACAACTCTGTGAATGTTCTTGAGTGGCTCAGCCAGAGCCCAGACTTGAATCCAATTGAACATCTCTGGAGAGATCTGAAAATGGCTGTGCACCAACACTTCCTATCAAACCTGACGGAGCTTGAGAGGTGCTGCAAAGAGGAATGGGCGAAACTGTCCAAAGATTGGTGTGCAAAGCTTTTGGCATCATATTCAAAAAGACTTGAGGCTGTAATTGCTGCCAAAAGTGCATCAACAAAGTATTGAGCAAAGACTGTGAATTCTTATGTACATGCAATTTCTTAGTTTTTTTAATTTTTAATACATTTGCAAAAATTAAAAAAAAAAAAAAACTTTTTTCACGTTGTCATTATGGGGTATTGTGTGTAGAATTCTGAGGAAAAAATGAATTTAATTCCTTTTGGAATAAGGCTGTGACATAAAATGTGGAAAAAGTGAAGCGCTGTGAATACTTTCCGGATACACTTTATCTGTAATTTGATCAACAAAAAATACTTGTATGTCATTTTACACACAGATTGGAAAGCCAATCTGTGTCAGAAAACCTGTGTTTCAGGCATCCATGTTATTGTGATGTGGCAGAGCCAATCACAAGTGAGGAGGTGTAACCTATAGCAGGGCCCAAATTTGACTGATCACAGAGCACTACGTACACAAAACAAGGAAATGAGAAGCACCAAATCTGACCAGATAAGATAAGCATTTATTAGTCCCACCATGGGGAAATTCCAGGATTGCAGCACTCAGAGCAATACTAACTAACTAACCTGCACTTATATAGCGCTTTTCTAGTCACAAAGACCACTCAAAGCACTTTCATTAATACTAACCCTCTATTCAAGGGCCTATAGGAAACAAATATCTAGGGACAATTTAGAACAGCCAATTAACCTAACATGCATGTTTTTGGCATGTGGGAGGAAACCGGAGAAATCCCGGAGTAAACCCACGCAACACGGGGAGAACATGCAAACTCCACACAGATCACTGTTGGTCGGGGGCTGGGATCGAACCCACGATCCCACGATCCCCACAATCCCCCGGCCAAGGGTAAACTGTGCTGCCGCAGTGCTAACCACTGCGCCACCGTGCAGCCCAAATAATCTTACTAAATAAGATAAGAACTGGTTGGCCAAAGCAGTTAGTAAATATACATACTGTATGTACACAGTTATATACAAAGATTAAAGAACATAATTAAGATCTAATGCTTATAAAATTCAAATGTAATGCTGCCATGATTGTGGAGGGTCTGCCGCTTGCTACATTGACAAATTTGGGAAGTCAGGTCATTTTTTGAGCATGCACACCAGAAGGAAGGAAGGAAGGAAGGAAGATCGATCCATCGATAGATAGATAGATAGATAGATAGATAGATAGATAGATAGATGTACTTTATTATCCCAAACTGGGAAATTACAGTGTAACAGCAGCATGACAGCAGACAACCAAACGACAGAAACATACGCATGACAGACAAAGGGATTACCTATGGAAAGTAAAACTAGCACTACTATAAAAACCTATATACATCATAGCTTGATATATGATGACCCGTACAGACACATGAATCATACCTGTTGCACAATGCAGGACTATCAGGAGCAGAGGGAAATGTGAGGTGCCAGTTAAACTGTAAGGTGCAGTATGTCAGCATATTTATGACCAGAATACAACATCATAGCGAGTTATTGTACAGTGAAATGGCATGTGGCAGGAAAGATTTCCTGTACCTGGCCGTTTGACAGCGAAGCTGTAGTTGTATGATGCTATCCAGTGATTGCAAAATGATTCTGTTTTTTTTTTTTTAAACAAAGGATTTTTTTAAATTCCATTTGACAGGCTTTTTTTAAAAAAAAAATTCTTGCATATGAATGTCAAAGGAGTGTGCCCCTCCAGAGCACAGATACAGGACCCAAACGCCGGAACTGAGTTTGCAAGGGTTGATTCACAGGAAAACATTAAACTTTGCTCAAGGGCAGGAGACACAACATAAAAGATAAACGGCTTGGCAACAACACATGCTTCAGCATGGCATGGCCTGGCAAGACAAGACATGGATATAAATGTGGCTTGGCAAGAAAACAGTGACACATGGCATGAAGACAAGTAGATCGCCGCGCCGAAGACAGCGCGTGGTGTGTATATTATAAAGTAAACAGACAATCTCAAAATATAGAATTCAAAGCAAGGATGTGGGTTGAGCCCATGTTTCAGTTACAACAAAACACATGAACTAGAAATCAAGGCAAGGATATGGGCCCAACCCACGCTCTGACAATGAATGAATGATTTTTATTTGAACATGTTGCATCGGTACAAGAATCAGTTTACATAGATAAAAAAATAAATAAATACATGAAATGAAATGAATAATAATAATAATAATAATAATAATAATAATAATAATAATACATAAACACAATCATTATGCACATGTTCAAAAGGAGTGGGAAGAAGCTTAAACTTGTTTAATCCCACCCCTTCTCTTCAAACAAAATCATACTTCCCGTTAATACCTCATCGTATTAACAACTTGTTTACCATTGCTACATCATATTACAATAATGTACACATTAACAACATATTTAAACATACATGAAAGTAGTGTGAACTTCCAGTCAAAACCCTCCATCCTCTTTATATCTAAAATATTTGTTTTGTACCATTTTTTAAACTGGCTCATGTTTGAACATTGCTTTAAATCATCACATGAATTCCACAGTTTCATGTCATAAACTGAAATACAAAAAGCTTTCACTGTGGTTCATACATGAAGTTGCTTGAGCTTTAGCTGTCCCCTGAAAATGTCATCACCATCTCTTTTACTAAACATATTCACTATATTAATGGGAGCAGGTTATTTATTGCTTTATACATGACTATTGCAATATTAAAATTAACCAAATCAGTAAATGTCAAGATTTGAGATTTTAAGGGAAGTGGATTTGTGTGTTTTCTGTAACCAGTATTATTAATTACGCTGATGGCCCTTTTTTGCAATATGGAAAGTGATGATAATGAACATTTATAAGTGCTGCCCCAAACCTCTACACAGTAATTTAACTAAGGAGAGACCAGTGAACGGTAAAGAATGTGCAGTGATTTGTAGTCCAGGAAGTATTTGGCTTTTGTACATTTTATATGAGATTTCCAATTGATTTTGTCATGTGATATCACACCCAGAAACTTATTTTCATGCACCTGTTCAATCTCCACACCATCTACTATATCCACCTGCACTTACAGTATATATTTTTATTACAATTTCCAAATAACATAAATTTAGTTTTTTACTTAAATTTAATGATGAGTATTCAGCAACTCCTTTAAATTGTCCCCAGAACAAAAACAAAACATTTGTATCATCTGCAAACAGGATAATTTTCACAATATCAGTTATCTTACACAGATTATTAATATATATAAGAAACAACTTAGGGCCTATGTAATGATGCCGAGCACGGATCTGTTCCGCGCTTGGGTTTTTGTTATTATTCCATTTTCTGTGTACATATTTAGTTCTGTTCCTCTGTTTGGGTTGTGCTTTTATTTTGACAGTGTCGTGACAGGGCTTCTGACTGTCAGTCTGTTTGCGGCCAGTCACAGCTGTCAGTGGTTTACTGATTGCTTTCATTCAACACTTGTTTGTCCTTTGTTAGTAGTATTATTTAAGCTGGCGAGCGAGGCTTATTCCTCGCTGTGTCCTCGCTTCGCTCAGACTGGAGTCCCCTACCCTGACTCCAGTCCATTTTCGGCAGAAGGTTTCGTCTTCGCCAGTTTATGCAAGTTGTCATATTGACTCGTTACTCTTTATGTACTTATCACTTCATTGGGTTTCCTCCTTAGTTTTTGTATATACGCCCCTCGAGGCGAGTGTTTGTATTGATTATTATTTCTCATTAAATCACCGAACTCACTGCAGGCAAGTGGTGCCTCATTCATGCTCTTAATGGGCCAAACATAACAGTAGGACGCAGCCAGAAAGGTGCCAGCGGCAATGAGTTTGTGTTTTTTTCCTTGGCTCTATTTTTCCCCTATTCACTCACCTTTTTGCTCTGGACTGAGTGCCGTGCAGCATGTTCCCAGCACGCCAGAGAAGGAAGACAGCCGGGGGCACCAGTATGGATGAGCAATGGGCAGCTGAATTTCTCCGGGGCCACATTGCTGAAGCTCTCTTGTCGTCTTCTGAAGAGCGTGGTGGCAGCAGTCTGGGTTGTCGAGACATATCCCAGCCTTGGTAATTATCCTGAATTCGCTGAGCTGCTGTCAACCATCCCCGCTCTTCAGCGGCATTTTCAGATTTGGCGATTGGCTCGTCTCCAGCTCAAAGACGATGCCTCCCGGCGCAGAACCCAGCTCCTCCCCATGACATGGCTGTACCAAGACAGATGGAGGAGAATCACCAGGTGAAGACGCCATGAGTTTCGCGCCATTTCCCCATTTCGGACAGCCAGAAGAATTCTGCAGTCTCTCAGCCAGCAAACTGTTCCTCGCCACGGCAGAGAGGAAAATCAGCAGCTGCAGCCCTTGGGTTTCTCTTGTTGGCTGTTTCGCCAGCCCCCCGTTCCTGGGTCTTCGCAGCTGTTACCCCCTCCTCCATGATGTCTTCCTTCAGTGCTGAGAGCCCAGCTGTTTCTTCCCTGGCTCCGCCCTTGACTGTGCCTGCAGGAGCGGTTCCTCCTTGTCTCTCAGAGGGGCCCACAACTTCCACAGTTATGGATAGGGAGAAAATTGAGCCTGCTACAGCAGTCACCACCGTTCCCCAGGAGAACAGGCAAGTGTTTTTTCATTCTAAATCTCATTTAGGTGAATTACCTTGTCTGATTCCTGGGGATGAAGTCTCAGGTTTTTCAGTCCGCTGAGCTTTAACCACCTGCTGAAGCCACAAAGAATTTATTTGCTACATCTGTGTCTCCTCACATATCCCTCGAGTGTCCGCCGAGCCCAGGATCAAGCCGCCGGATGGAGGAGGAGCCTGCGGGCCTGGAGATCCTGGTTCCAGCCCCACAGCCGCAACACGGACAGAGGAAGATGGCTGTCTGCACCCCTGTGCCTGAGCCAACGATGAAGTGTCCCCGGGTGTCACCGGAGCAGAGCTCAGCCCCAGCAAGAAGTGAACCTCCCGTTGCTGCGCCGAGTGAGCCATCAGTGTGGGTCACATCGCCAGGGGGCTCAAGGACTGTCTTGACCATCATGCCAGCTGTGGAGGCCACCGCAGTCGAGTGGGAACCTGAGATGTGCCTCCTGAGGACCGAGCCCGAATCGCTGTTACTGCCCAGATCGCCGGAGTCCTGGACGGCGGTGGAGCTTGAGATCAAGCAAGTGCTCTATGTCGTCTTTCTGTTTTCTGTTTTGGAGCAATCTTGCCTGTCTCTTGGGGAGGAGAGCCAGGTGCAGCCGCCCGCTGCATCTGAACTCACCTCGCCGGGCTCCGCCACTGCCGGTGACCCTGACCTCCTTTTTCTCTCTCCTTTCTCTGAGCCTGCTCCCAGGGTTGCCGGAGATGATCCAGCTCCGCCTGTGGTTTCCAAGTGTCCAGGTTTGCCTCTGGAGGTCATCCAGGGCGCAGCTTCCCACCTGCCCGAGGCTGTCATTTGGGTCCCTCCTCGGGTTGAGTCGCCATGGGTGCTGTATCCAGGTTGGGGACCTTCATGGATGCTGTGCTCTAGTGTCAGTCCTACATGGGTGCTACGCTCCTGCGTGGGCCCGTCGTGGGCGCTATGCTGCAGCCCGGGTTCCACTGAGGTTGCAGCTAAGCTCCAGCCTGGAGCCACTGAGGGTGCTTCGGAGCTCCAGTCTGGGGTCACTGAGGGTGCAGCTAAGCTCCAGCCTGGAGCCACCATGGGTGCTTTGGAGCTCCAGCCTGAAGCCACTGAGGGTGCTTTGTTGGCCCAGTCAGGGTCCACCGAGGGTGCAGCGTTGGCCCAGTTGGGGTCCACCGAGGGTGCAGCTAAGTTCCAGCCTGGGGTCATCGCGGGTGCTTCGGAGCACCAGTCTGGGGGCACTGCGGGTGCCTCCACAGCCCAGCCGGGGTCCACCATGGGTGCTGCTAAACTCCAGCCTAATGCCATCATGGTTCCCCTCCCTTCTCCGCCACCAGACGCCGTTGGAGTTGCTCTCCTCCAGTCCGGCTTCCTGCTATTCAGCCTCCCGGTGGAAAGCAGTCACCTGTTTCACCCCTGCGGTCCTGGTGGCTTAAGAACTCTGGCCGGCCACCTGAAAGACTGAGCCGCCAGGTCGGGTGGTCCATGTTCTCAGGCAGGCCACCCGACTCATTCCATCTGGCCGTTTTGGTCAGCCCCCCAAACTTTTTTCATCTAATTGGGGTCTCTGGGGAATTGGCCACCTGAACTCTTTCTTCATTCATTTTGTATGACCCGGTTCTCTTCATATTCTGTTTACTAGATCATGGTTCTGGGTTTTTGAGTGTGTTGTTTTTGTGTCTCTCCTGCCCGGCCTGGATCCCCCGCCACCCTCACGGGGTTGTTTTTTGTGTCTGTTACTGTTTGCGGGGGGGGGGGGGGGGGAGGGCGTGTTCTCCTTTCCCTTTTTGATGTTACTGTGGGGTGTCAGGGAATCCACCCCTTAAGGGAGGGGCACTGTAATGATGCTGAGCACGGATCTGTTCCGCGCTCGGGTTTTTGTTATTGTTCCGTTTTCTGTGTATACATTTAATTCTGTTCCTCTGTTTCGGTTGTGCTTTTATTTTGACAGCATCGTGACAGGGCTTCTGGTTGTCAGTCTGTTCGCGGCCAGTCACAGCTGTCAATGGTTTACTGATTGCTTTCATTCAACACCTGTTTGTCCTTTGTTAGTAGTATTATTTAAGCTGGCGAGCGAGGCTTATTCCTTGCTGCATCTTTGCTTCACTCAGGCTGGAGTCCCCTACCCTGACTCCAGTCCATTTTTGGCAGAAGGTTTCGTCCTCGCCAGTTTATGCAAGTTGTCGTATTGACTCGTTACTCTTTATATACTTATCACCCCACTGGGTTTCCTCCTTAGTTTTTGTATATCTGCCCCTCGAGGCGAGTGTTTGTATTTATTATTATTTCTCATTAAATCACCGAACTCACTGCAGGTGAGTGGTGCCTCATTCATACTCTTAAGGGGCCAAACATAACAACCTAGTACCGACCCCTGGGGGATTCCATAAGGAATGTCCAAACATGAGGAAAATTTATCACCCAAATTCACAAATTGCTTTCTGTGATTTAAATAGCTTTTCACCCAGTGCAACACCACACCCCGATCCCATATCATTCCAGCTTATTGATCAAAATTTCATGATTGACTGTATCAAATGCCTTCTTCAAATCTAGAAATACCTCAACTGCATGCTGTTTTTGATCACTGGCATTTGTACTTTCCTCAATTAGCACCAGTGATGTAGAACTGTTTGACCTGAACCCATATTGATTATCAGAAAGTATTTTATGTTTGTATGAAAATTGATCCAATTGATTGTTGAATAGTTTTTCAAGAATTTTAGAGAAATGTGGAAGCAAAGTTTAGTTTAATGTTTATTTGAAAGGGACGTTACACACTAATGAACATTAATACAAATGTAAGTATGCCAGATTTAGCAATATTGCTAATTTGCATCTGTAGTCCCCTGGCGGGTCACAAAAACACACAAATAAACAATCATATATGAGAAGAACATCTGCAAATAAAATGTACAAAGTGGATATGCAAAAGTGCAAGAGTTAAGGTGCTACGAAACAAAACATTCAAATGTCACACAAGTGAAGTGCTGTGTATGCATACACACACACACACACACACACACACACACATGCACCCAGGCACCTCACAGCAACAACAAACAACAGCGACAAACAAGAGCCAGGGCATATGTGTGTGATGCACGGGAACATATACAGTGGTGTGAGAAAGTGTTTGCCCCCTTCCTGATTTCTCATTTTTTTTGTATGTTTGTCACACTTAAATGTTTCAGGTCATCAAACAAATGTCACTTTATCTTTGTCTAATATTTAAATTTGTTTGATGATCTGAAATATTCAAGTATGACAAACATACAAAAAAAAAGAGAAATCAGGAAGGGGCAAACACTTTTTCAAACCACTGTAAGTATATGCACATGCCACAGTGCAACCACAAGTTATGGGTACAGTTTTGGTTGTTTAAAAGCCAATTTTTACAATGTGTCTTAAAAGTGTTAAGTGTGGTACGTTCTCTGATTGCAGGTGGCATATTAAGATAAGATAAGATAAGATAAGCCTTTATTAGTCCCACAATGGGGAAAATCCAGGATTGCAACAGCACAGGGATAGCAACACTCAGAGCAATAATCAGAAGGCAAGAAAAAAACCAAGAACATCTAGTAAACATATGTACATATTACTATAAATATATATATAGACACACAGTGCGGAGCATTATGGTTGGCGAATGTGCAGCAGAAAGTCTAAGTTCTCTCTCCGAGGATGTGACGGGCCAGCTGGAAGTCTTTGGGCATGATGGTGACCCTCTTGGCGAAGAAGAGACCCACCAGGTAGGCCTCTCTGGTCTCCTGCAGAGCCATGATGGCAAAGCTAAGGAAGCGCAGGTGGGTCTTGAAGTCCTGAGCGATCTCCCTCACCAGGCGCTGGACGGGCAGCTTACGGATGAGCAGCTCCGTGGATTTCTGGTAGTGACGGATCTCTCTCAGAGCTATTATTATTAATTACAGAGATATTATTCCAGATCTTGGTGCCCCTCACTGATAGCACAGATTGAGCAAATGTGGTGTGTTTGTGGGGGACCTCACAGTCTCCTCTAGTAATTGCTCTGGTGGTTGTACTGGTAACAGTCCTCAGTTTAACATATTCTCCCATGGCAAGTGGTGCATAGCCATTTAATATTTTATAACTTGGACAGGCAAATCTGAGAGTTTTATAATTTTCAAACGACAGAAAATTGTATTTCTTGTAAATGTGACTGCACTGATATGTGGGATCTTTCTTTTCAAAGAATTTTATGGCTTTTTTGTATAAAAATTCAATGAGTTTGATTATTGTTTCACCAGTGAGTGACCAGTTGGTAAAACAGTAATCGATGTGTGAGAAGATCATTGCATGCAGAAACATTTTGGCCCCACTAACTGTCAGCAATGGTCTAATTTGTTTAAAATTTCTCAGATTAAATTTAATTGTGTTTGAGATTATTTTTTTTTTTTATGTGTTTTTAAAAGGTTAATGAGGAATCTAAAATCATGGTAAGGTACTTAAATTCCTCAACTAATTGTAGCTCCTCCCCTTTAAAGAAAATGTTTGAGATTGTAATATTTAATGGTTGTTTGGTGAACATCATGGAAACAATTTTTTTAGTATTCGTAGGAGACACAAATTATTAAGCCAGTCATGGATTTGAGTCATCACTGTTGTAAGAATACAGGTGGCTTCTTGTGGGTCTTTTGCAGGTGTGAATATTACTGTGTCATCTGCATACATTTGTATATGAATGTTTATGCATGCATTTGGTAAATCATTTATGTGTAAGGAGAATAATATTGGTCCAAGTATGGAGCCTTGTGGGACACCCGTTTGACATTTCAAATATGGCGATTTGACACTGTTGACCATTACACATTGCTCTCACTTAAATAGGATTTCATCCATCTGATAGAATGTTCTGAAAAGTTAAACTGAGTAAGTTTGGTTAAAAGGATGCTATGGTCAGCGGTGTCATATGCCTTCTTCAGATCTAAGAACACAGCACCTACACAATTGCACTTGCAGTATCTAGAAAAGATTTAGTTTTCTCTAAAAACAAGCTTATTGCAGACTCTGTTGAATGGAACCCACACTGTGTGTGATGCAGGGTGGTGTTCCCATAATTCAGATGTTAACATAATAGTGTAGCCACCCATTTTTCAATTATTTTAGAGATAACAGGTAAGATGCTGATTGGTCAGTAGCTGTTAATATCAGGTTTAATCCCTATTTTGAAAATTGGTCTAACCACTCCTACCTTCCAAGCAGTTGGGACAAAAGCATGTTTGATTGGCAGACTGATTAAATGAGTAACTGGACAAATGAGAGATTCTTTACGTTCTTTTAAAAAATTGTGTTAAGACCATGCTAATCCGTTGCTTTTGAGCTATTCAATGAGCTGATGATATTTTCCACTCTGTTTTCAATTATTTCTACTATATTAAAAACTGATTGTGTGGGGTTAATAGGACTAGAATTATGATCAGGTGGATTAAATAAATAGGATATTTCTAGCACAGAGTTTATGAAGAAGCTGTTAAACTCTGTAGCAATTACCATGGGATTCTGTACCAATTTGCTATTAATGTTAAGGTCCATGTCTCTGTCATCTTTTTTGTTCTCTTTATTTGTCAGTTTGTTAATATTACTCCAAATTTTTTGCCATCTCCTTTTGCATTTTTGATAATGGTTATAAAAAAGTTTGACTTAGCCTAGAGTTTGTGTTGCCTTATTTCTAGCAGAAGTAAATTTTTGTCTGTCTGTTGCTAAACCTGATTTTAGAGCTATTTTAAAAAGTTGATCTCTGGTCTTCATTAGTTGTAGACATTCAGAGTTGAACCATGGTAAATTGATTCTTCTTCTGTTATTTCCTTTTTTTTAAATGCTGTAATAACCTCTTTGATTTTTGTTATAAAAAATAATTACTGTGATTTATGTCATTTGAAGAGGTGATTTTCTTCCAATCAATTTTGTTTATTGCTATTGTTATATTTTGTTGTTGATTTTGGGGGATTATATAACTTACTGTGTTAACTGATGACTTCTTATATGGATTTGAAAGCTGTTGCTATGGAAGTTTTCTTGTTGCTAATATTATATTGTGGTTAGACAGTCCTGTTAAAAGTGTCAAGGTTTACGCCCGGGCTGGACAGAAAGCAGGGCTCAGTCACGAAACGAACATTTACATCCATTTATTTCGCCCAAACATAAAGCAGCTTTAAAGCCGTAAATAATAATTCAACTTAAAACAGATTTAATGGAATACAAACAGAAGTAGAAATGTGTCGATTCACACCACAATGACTAGACTAATGACACAGCACCTAGGTGAGGGGCTGCATCCCTTAAATAACAGGTGGAGAAATGAACATAATTACAAACCGGACGTATGCTCAGCAAATTAACAAGACCAAATAGGCAATGCAGAAGGGAACTGAGAACACTGTCAAAATAAGGGCAAACCCAAAATAGAAGATCATGACAGCAATAACCACAATGATGACAACTAAGGATAATAATAAACACAATAATAACTTAAAGGGTGAGCCTGGTCCTCCAACCAAACTCAGACCCTAACAAAAAGGTTATAAGTTTGGGAGATTCTTTCAGGTCTATTTGTAAAAAGCAAATCAATTTTGGTTTTTGATTTGCTTGTGACTCTGGTTTATGCATTAATTGAGTTAAATTAAGTTACAGTGATCTGTCATGATTTTTAGATTTTTCCTGTCTTTTTTGTAATCCCAGTTTATATTAAAATCACCCAATATGATTAATTCATTTTTAGGATTGCACTGATTAAGAAGCGCTTTAAATTGGTCATAAAAAAATCTGCTTTAGAGGAGGCTTTGCAGTATAAACAAATAACAGAGAAGGTCATATTGGCTGACAACTTAATGTTAACTCCTACACATTCTAGTCTTATATCTTTTGACCATTCAATTTTATTACATTTGAAGGTGTTTTTAACATATAGTAAAACTCCACCTTTTCTTTGCTCCCTGTCTTTCCTATACACATTAGAGCCATGTCATGAATTGCCCCTCTGGGCAGGAATAGAGACCCAGGCGCTGGACTGTAGTTTGTGATATTTATTGAGAAAACACAAAAAGTCCAAACAGTGCACAAACACAAAAATCCAAACTGTACACAAAGCAAACTTACGAATGGAGATGACAAAGGAGTAGACAGGATGCACACAGGAAAAGAACATCAGAACGGGGGCAGGGTTCTGACGCAAGTATGACTCTTTTTAGACTCCAGCATTGAGGGAGAGAAATAACAGTCCTTAAGTAGAGCCAGAAACAAATGATCACAAATGATAACAGGTGTGGGTCACATGAGCGGGCAGGATGACCTAATTACTAGACCACTCACAGCTGTGACGACTAGTGAACTGAAACAGAATAAGCAACCAATGCGAGAGGATGACAAGGTGGGAGTGTCTGGAAAAGGAGGTGGAGAACTCATGTCACAAAGAAACAAAATATAAATACTAAGAACTCCATGGACAAAAGATGTCTAGAGAAACAGAGAATAATAATAATACTAAGGACATGAATAAATAACAGAACAACTGACCACTAAGAACACATCTTAAACCAACACACAGGGAAATAACAACACTGGAAAAATACAGGAAATACTCAGATATAAATTAAGAGCCTGACCCCGGTGACACACTGCACTCAGCCTTGTCACAAGCCAGGCATGGTAACAACAGTTTCAAGTGATGAAGATGATAATCAGGTTTCAGACAGAGCCATAAAATCAATACTAGAGTTTATCAGCAGATGTTCTAGCTGTTCACGTTTGGAGACCATACTCTGGACATTTAAGTGCCCCCAAGCAGATCTTTTTTTTTTAAACTTTGAGGGTCCCAAATTAGTTTTACCTGGTCCAGGGTTTGCAAAACTTTGAGGGAACTATGTTTTTTTAACACTGGATTTCTCTGACGAGTTTTACACTCACTGAAGGCTGGTTATTGCATTGCTGCTGTGGTGGAGTCTGATCATTGGGCTGCTGCAGCAAGGATCGGCTGTTGGATCGTAGTGCTGAGGGCCGGCCGCGGAGCCGCGATTATCACAGGGTGGAAGTAGTTTATTGTGTTTTTTGGGGTTTTATATGGTTTTTAAGTTTGTGTTGCATGCTTATTTATACAGTAGCTTTGCCTGTTTTGTAGTTTTTATATTTAATAAGTGTGCTTTTAATTGGAAATGTTGTCTACTTCCAACCTGTTGTCTACTTCCACCCTGTGCCTCCCATAATTGGTGTTCAGTGACGCCTGTGTTGATTGGGGATGTGCAGTACCTGTGGCTGCACATGATATAAAAGGTGCTCTGGCAAGTCCAGAGGAGAGAGCTTTGCCAGGAGGAGAGAGCTCAGCTGGAGGAGGGCATGCTTGGAGTAGAGCCCTGGTTGAAGAGAGGCCTCGGCTGGAGGAGAGCCCTGCCAGAACAGTCAGCCAGATGAGCGCTCTGACAAGAGGAGGCTGCTGGTCCCAAGGAAAATGGCTGAAGGAGTGTATGACTGAGGAGGAGGAGCAGTAATGGCCCAGGACCACCATGACACCGGCATTTGGGGGAGGACACTTCCGTGTGGAGCAGTTGGGATGCTGCAGGCAAGAGACAGCAAGAAACAGAGTAAGGAGCTCTGCCTTTGCTGTATCTGGTTCCCAGATAGCAGCACCCCATGATGATGACGTTGATGATGACAATGAGAACTAGAAAAGCACTCGGAGAGCGCAGACCTCCGCCAAGCGCCACAGTTCCCCCCATACAGTGTTTGTGTGTACGTTGTCAGATTCCTTGACCATGAAAACATCTGAGTAGCAATTGGATTCACAATGATAGGATTAGTGGTTCAGTAGTAAAAGTATTACCTCCTTGGCGGAGGTAATAAACTGAAGTGTTGGTGTTGTGTCCATGCCCTGCATCTGCAAACTCCCAGGCTGGGGGCGTTGCAATTGAACGAATGAATGAATTAATCTTTATTTCGAATAGATTAAGAGTACAGGTTAAAAGAAAGTGAATAATATAACAAAGGGGGTAATAAAATCCAACAAGGTCAAATTAGACAATAGCTCCTCTGATTATACAGTTCAACATAAGTTATCCGAAATATGTGATGGCTGAATCCGCAGCTTATATTGGCCACCCGTGTTCCATCCAAGAATTCAAAAGAAAAAACAAAAGAAGTCATGACACAACTGCGTACAACCCACAGGCCAATGGGTTATGTGAGCGTTTTAGATCACTGAAAGTAGCACTGAGGGCTTCACTGACGGATGCCAATTAGGTAGACGGGTTGGCGTGGGTTTTATTCAAAATTCAAACGTGTATTTGAAACTCAGGGTTCATATTAAATGCAGAACTAAAAGGAGTAGAAAATAAATAAAAGTATTGTAACGTGCGTGCCAACTGACAACGTCCCACCAGGAGGTTCGAACTCATGCCTCCCGCTCCAGAGACCTGCACTGTACCTGTGTCGCCAATAGGGTCAACCCACTTGGCAAGCCAAGTAGGGTGCTCCTATTGAGTTCGCTACAGTATATACAGATCAGCAGACAGTCGGCGGTCTTGTAACAACAATAACATACAATATTGGACTCAGTATAAAATGGAACGGCACCACTTCCAAATGCTGGAGTGAAGTGTGAGTGACGAGTTGACAATTGGTGATATAAGATGATTGTTACATGGCAGCAACCTTCTCATCAAACTGTAAACATCGTTACGTATCAACTCGCCAAAAGACGGAATGTTCACAGACACAAACATCTTGCTTGCACTCGGCCTTCGTGGTACATGTAATCTTTATCTTTATTGGGGTTGCGCTCCGCGGCCAAAGATGATTTGGAAACTTCCCCGGCAGAGAGCTTCTTTTTGCGGAGCTACTATGGCTGACCGGGGAATTTCTGCCAAATAATCCAGCGGTGGACAGCTGGCCGTCTGAGCTTTTGCAGCGTTGCGCAAACACAGGCACACAGCACGCTGGCGAGCAGCTCATTTTTGCGCAGCGCCTATGGCTGCCCGGGGAATTTCTGCCAAATAATCCGGCGGCGGACAGCTGCCCGTCTCAGCTTTTGCAGCGTCGCGCAAACACAGGCACGGTGTTTTCCGCGTGCTTTTGTGCCTAAAACGTTGAAGAAGGCGGAGTTTATATTGGTCAGACACGATGACCAGCGCCCTCCATTGCGCCTGCTCACATGTTGAAAATAGCCGTATGTCACAGTGTTAAAGAATGCTTTAAAAAATTCCTGTATCCAGACGGTGATCCGGATCATCCCCAAAATTTAATCAGTTCTTCCTTGTACCATTTCCAACAACGCCTGAAAGTTTCATGGGAATCCGTCCAAGACTTTTTGAGTTATCTTGCTAACCAACAGACAGACAGACAGACAGACAGACAAACAAACACACAGACAAACCCCGGCAAAAACATAACCTCCTCCTGGCCTTTTCGGCCTGGCAGAGGTAAATATGGATATACTGCTGGCAAGTGTCTTCCTCTTTATAGGTTTCCTGAGGACATTGGTGTCATGGTGGGAGATGGAGGCTGCCCTGGAAGAGTAGATTCTCCTTCTCAGCTTTTAGGGACTTTAATAGGTTCTTTTTTAGCCCACTTTTAGTTTTTTAGGTGGGGTTTTTAGGCATTATTTTATCCTATTTGAGCTTCTTAGATGGTTTTAATTTTTACGTTTTAATTTAACTTTTTTATTTATGTGGGCATTTGTACATATTTTATATAAATAAATTCCTTTACTATCCTCATTTTAAAGTTTCCCCTTTGATTGCTACCTGTGATTCTTCACCTGGTTTTTAAAAAACCTTGTAAGGTTATGTTTTTAACTACCCTCAGCCTATGTTTTACACGATGTCTGGCCAGCTGGTGATGTGGGTTCTCCGCTGTGTTGGTTGTTGCATTGCCGTTGTGGTGGAATCCAATCACTGGGCTGCTGCAGCAGGGACCGACCATTGGATTGTAGTGCTGAGGGCCGGCTGCAGAGGTTCTAAGCTGTGCCATGGTGAGGTGAGATCGCTGCTGTGCTACGGGGATGAGGGTCTATTGCCAGTCCACCCCAGCTCGGTTCCACTGTTGGTCCATGACGACACCATCAGGCTGCCACGCTATGGCGACGTTTGTGGGCTGGAGGGCCACAGTGGTGCTGGTTGGTGTGGGTTGTGGATGTGGTGGTGTGGGCTGCCTTAGTCCTGCCAGTATTGGTAGTGGAAGCAGCATTAATTCCGTTGGCAATAGTGCTCATGTTCATGCTGGTCCCGTAAACAACTGTGGTCTTGTTGTCTCCACTGGTGATTCAGGCGTTAGCCGTGCTAGTCCTGCTAGCATTAGTGGCGTCTGTCCCACACACAAGTCTGTGGCCACTGGTCCTGGGTTTATTTCCATGTCGCCAGCCAAAAGCAAGATAACACTGAGGAGGAATAATCTCACAAAGCCGTTGACTGTGCAGGATTGCCTGTGGTAAGTTGGCGGTCTGGCACGTCCTTTGCTCAGGTAACTCGTGTACAAGAAATACTGGCCTCCTTTACCATCGGGGTGGATTTGTTTGCTGCATTTTGTTGGTGAAAGCCGATTTCGTACTGTGCTTAGAATTAAATACAGGAGTAAGGCAGCAGTTAACAGGTGGGACTGAAAAGGACGTAGAGATTTTGCTGTAGTTTTAGCTGTTTTTTTTAGCTTATATGCAGGACCTGCCACGCTGTGTGCTCGCTTTGTGTCAGCCATCTTCTCTGAGATACAGGTCTGTAATTTGTAAAGTTATGTTTATCCCCAGTTTTATGCAACGGTACAATTTTTTTTTTCATTTGATTTGGAAATTGACCAGTTTGAAATGACAAGTTGCAGATGTATGTAAGTGGCTTTAAGGCTACATTCACACTGCATGTCTTAATGCTCAATTCCCATTTTTTTGCACACATGTGACTCATATCTGATTTTTTAATGACAATCTGAACAGCACACATCTGAATTTTCACATCAGACCCAGACCACTTTCATATGTGGTCCTAATTTGGATATGTGTCTGATATTTTCCAAAGCGACCTCAGTCTGAACGGTCATGTTGCATTTCTTCTGACTTTTCCTTCACTGAAGTGAGACAGATGAGACAATTCTGCTGTGGACGATGTAGCAAGCATGGCAGACACAGCTGATTTGTGCTGT
This sequence comes from Pholidichthys leucotaenia, assembly GCA_020510985.1. Classification (NCBI taxonomy): domain Eukaryota; kingdom Metazoa; phylum Chordata; class Actinopteri; order Cichliformes; family Pholidichthyidae; genus Pholidichthys; species Pholidichthys leucotaenia. The sequence goes on from CM035848.1 coordinate 179,190,340, forward strand.
CTTTTTAGTCAATCTTCTTCTTCCCTTTATCACTGAATCGTAGTTTTGTCAGCTCCAACGTGCACAATAACTTCAAAATTTCGGAGGGGGGTGGGGTTCAGGCTGAAACCATCAGACGAGCAGACATATAGTAATGGCACATTTACTGGACGCTGCAAATTCCTTTTTCCCTTTAAACAGCACACCCTGAGTCCTTGCTGCTGTAATATCTAAAATGTAAAGTTAATACCGACATGACTGTGGAACGGAATGGCCAGATACAAAGGTATGAGGATACACAGTCCAGGACAGGGGAGTCTCTGGCAGCTTGTCCTTCCTGTGTGGGACCGGTGTTACGCCCCTTGTACTAGCTGCACTGTTTATTTATTATTAATCTTATTTATACAGGTAATCCTATTGAGACACGAATTCTCATTTTAAAGAAAACTGATTAATCGACCAGTTCTGTTAAAACAGAGCTGACCACAACGGTTATCTGGTGTGTAGAGGAATGAAGCTGGTCTCATATTTATTTTGTGCATAATCATTTCTGAATGATTTTAACATTTTATTTTGCTGCACTGCATCAAGGTAAAGAAGTTCTGTCCTCAATTGTTTGGGGCTCATATTTACTTCAGTAAACACAATGCTGTGTCTGACGTTACTTTTTCTTCTGTGCATGCAAGTCACTTGATAGCTGTAGACGGTTCACACTGGAGTCTGATGGGGGTTGCATTTAAATTATAATGTGAACACCTACACAAAAAAAATCGGATCTCAGCAAAAAATCAGAATTAGGCATTAAGACCTGCAGTGTGAACGTAGCCTAAGATCCCCTCCATAACCCTTTTCACAGCTGTGATTTCAACCCCATTACAATCAGTGGACGTTTTATATCTACATTTATTTACAATATCTAACACTTCATTTTCTTCCATAGCAGAAAGAAACATTGAATCAGGATTAATTTCTGTCATGAACCGAGGGCTGGAGTTTTCCAGACTCGGTTTCATGACACTTCCTGTATATTGCACTTATGTCCTCCACTGGTCAACACCAAATTTATTGTCCAAGGTTTTTTTTTTTTAGCTGATTTAGGACAATTTTGGTGTGCTGAATCCAAAAATCACATTGATTTTGCTCAATCAGGTCAACTTTTTGAACTATGGCCACATGTTGTTTTTTACATTTTTGTTTACATGTACCGGTATTTTCACTTTGTATGATGCAAAATTCTTTTTAATTTCTTGAAATTTCTTGAACTCTGAAGAGTTTGCATGCGCCAATTTATGACTAATTGATATTTTTTATTTTACAGGTGAATTAAAGGGCTTCGACCAGAAGATTTTGTTAAAATAAGCCTGACGTATTCTGCTACATTGGCGGCGAATACACCATTGTTCCTAACAGGAATCAAGTCACAAGTTTCATAAAGTGTGCTTACCATGCCTATTTTGGTATTAAACATGGTGACCAGGATAAAGCTTTGGCGCCACACATGGTATGCAAGGTATGCACCGAGTAACTGCGTCAGTGGACCAAGGGCAAGAAGAGGTGTCTGAAGTACAGAATTCCCATGGTTTGGAGGGAGCTGACAAACCATGACACTGACTGCTACTTCTGTGCTATTGATGTAACTGGGATCAACAGAAAGAACTGGAACAGCCTCAAGTATCCTGATCTTCAATCAGAATGTTGTCCTGTAGCTCACTGTGATGAAATTCCAGTACCTGTCTTTGGAGAACTTCCTGACATTAGTGACGAAGATTCCTCCAGTGTTCAAGAAGATGAAGAAGAAGAAGAAGAAGTGGTTCTTGACAATGATGCTCCACATCCTTTTTCCCAAAAGGAGCTAAATGAGCTTGTCAAAGTCCTCTGCCGAACTGTTGGCATCCAGATTGAAGGAAAAAACCTCCTCTCTGACAGTGCTCTGACTGCAACAGGCATCAAGAGTACCGCCGTTTTTTCTGTGAAGAGAAGGACTTGGTGTACTGTACAGATATTGCGCAGCTTCTGCACACGCTTAGAGTGCCACAGTATGAACCCAAAGATTGGAGACTGTTCATTGACAGTAGCAAGCGATCGCTGAAATGTGTTCTGCTGCACAACGGCAACAAGTTTGCCTCTGTATCCCTCGCTCACTCGACTACACAGAAGGAGAAGAATGAAGCAGTGAAATATGTGCTGGATAAAATTCATTATGATCAGCATGAGTGGTTTATTTGTGTTGACCTGAAGATGGTAATTTTTTGTTGGGACAACAGTCTGGGTTCACCAAGTACCCATGCTTTATGTGCATATGAGATAGTAGGGACACTGCTCAGCATTACACGAAGAAGGACTGGGCTGTGTGGGAGGAACTGGTTCCTTGCAGAGCAAGGAACATTATCAACAACCCTCTGGTTGACAGAGACAGGATACTCTTCCCACCGCTGCACATCAAGCTCGGCTTGATCAAGCAGTTCACCAAAGCTCTGGACAAGGATGGTGGCTACTTCACTTACTTGTGTCATGCATTTCCAGCATGGACCATGGAGAAGTTGAAAGCTAGCATCTTTAACGGTCCTCAAATCCATCAGCTCATCAGAGAACCTGAGTTTGAAAACTCAATGAACAAAGTGGAACTGGAAGCATGGAAGGCTTTTGTTTTGGTTGAGAAGAACTTTCTTGGCAACAACAAGACCAGGAACTATGCAGAACTTGTCAACAATATGCTGACTGCTTTCAGAAACCTCGGATGCAACATGAGCATCAAAATGCATTACTTATTCTCACATATGGATCGGTTTCCTGAGAATCTGGGATCAATGAGCGACGAGCAGGGAGAGAGATTCCATCAGGACATGAAAGAGATGGAGACCAGGTATCAGGGACGCTGGGATACAGTCATGATGGCTGATTACTGTTGGACTCTGAAGAGAGACATCCCTGCCGCTGAGCATTCTAGAGGTCCGAATAAACGTAAGTTGAAGCTCTGAATTTTGAACAATGATGACAAAACATTCAGTTTACATGTACTTACCTTTATCAGTGTCCACTATTCAATTTACAGTAATCGAAGCTTGTAACATTTAATCAATAAATTGTGTTAGAAAATGATTTTTTCTCCTAAAAATCTATTTCGGATGAGAATGAGAAAAATTAAACAAAAATCAACCGATAATGTCACAAAAATGTAATCGATTTAGTCAGAAGATCAGATTAAAAAAAAAAACAATTTAACATTAAAACCTGACCTGATCAAGAGAAAGGGATGTCATTTTTGGATTCAGCAGTGCAAAACTGTCTTAAATCAGTTGAAAAACCACAGACAACTTACAAAAAAAAAAAAAAAAATTGTAATGTTGTATATCTTTATTGTTGTTTTTCTGCTTGTGTTTATGTTTTAATTCATTTTCTGTTCTGAATTATTATTACACCTTGATTTGCCTTTTATCCAGTTTTGTTCCTTATTGTTTACAGCTGTCAGGGGGCATGTAGCCTGGCATGGGTGTGCCCTGTCAGCTGCCTGTGTGGTTTGCATCTCTCTCATGGTCTCAGCTGTTCCCAATTTCCATTGTGATTCCCTCTATCCCCGTTCATGTGCACTCACACCTGTCACTTTGTCACGAACCTAAGCGGTCAAGGCACACCAGAGAAGGAATGGAGGCTTCCAAACAGTTTTGCAATCAGCAATTTTCCATTTATTACACAAGATACTTCTCAGACAACAACTCACGTGAACATCCGACACCCACCACAAACCAAATGACAAATACCTGTTATATACTAGTGAGATAATTGGAACATACCAAAATCCCAAGCAAAACAATAAACATTTTCATATTTCCACATACCCAATAATATCTAAAAGAGACATAAATACATAAATAACTTCCCCCCTATTTACAGAATAAATACACACCATAAATAATACAATAAATAGTTTTAAACCCTTATTTACATATTAAATTACCCCTTACTCAACCATCACATGCCTCCTTCCTCCTGGCATCCTTTAAAAGGCACTCAAAACCCTAAGGAGTCTTTTGCCTGGATACCACCAGGAAGCATGCTGGCAAAGGAACGTGGTTTTAATATTCAATTGCCTCACCCAATTAATATAATTAACCTTAACATTTATCTCACAAAGGAATTCAGTTCAATCAAAACAGCTCTCCAAACATATGTGCACCTTATCAATACAATCATGTTAACATTTCCAAATTCTACACATATAATATAATTCTCAATTACAGAAAACCATAGCAGTGGCAACACTCCGTCGTCACATTTCCTCCCCTCCCTCTCCCAAGAGTACAGTACTCTATGAGTCATGTACTCTGGAGAGGCTGTCTGCCACAAGGTTGGTTTTCCCTGCCATATACCGAACAGTAAAGCTATAAGGCTGAAGGGACAAATACCACCCTGTAAGACGACTATTTGTGTCCTTCATCCTATTCAGCCCCTGCAGGGCCCGATGATCTGTCTCCAACGTGAAATGACGCCCCAGTAAATAATATTTCAGGCACCCTATTGCCCATTTCATGGCAAGACACTCTACCGTAGAGTATCTCGTCTCCTGGTCCAACAACTTACGGCTCAAGAACAGTACCGGGTGTCTCTCTCCCTTCACCTCCTGGAGAAGTACTGCTCCGATGTCAACTCCTGAAGCATCTGTCTGTAGAATAAATGGGCGGGTGAAATGTGGACTGTAGAGAACCTTCTCACCAGAAATAGCACCCTTTAGATCTTCAAAGGCTCTACCACACTCCTCTGTCCATTTTACCCTATTTGGTGCTGAAGCCTTAGTGAGATCAGTCAGGATTGCTGCTCTTTCAGCAAAATGGGGAATGAATTTACTATACCATTTTTTTTTTGTTACTTGTTTTGTACCTGTAGGTAGATTTGTTTTGCTTCCTGGTGACAGGCCACCAGCTGCCGGTCGCTGCGTGCGCAAGCGCCCCGTATCCCTAACCTGCACCATCCTACCATTCCAGTAAACGACCGTACCTTCTTCTTGGTAGTAGGCACCGGATAGGTCCGAATGGCATCCACTTTACCCACTCGTGGTCTAATGACCCCCTGACCAAACACATGTCCCAGGTACTCCACCTGCTGCTGTCCAAACGCACATTTGTGTGGATTGATAGTCAGTCCTGCCCTCTTAATCAAATGAAGGACCTGCCTAAGATGTAGCAAATGTTCCTTCCAGGTCTGACTATAGATGACTACGTCATCCAAATAGGCAGCCGCAAAGTCTGATACCCCTCTTAATACCTGGTCCATGATCCGCTGGAAAGTTGCAGGCGCCCCCTGGAGGCCAAATGGCATAACCTTGAACTGAAAACTGCCATAAGGTGTTTTAAAGGCTGTGAGTTCTTTCATTTCAGGTGCCAAGGCCACCTGCCAATACCCCTTGCTTAGGTCTAGCGTGGAAATAAACCTAGCCCTGCCCACTGTCTCTAATAACTCATCAATACGGGGCATGGGGTACGACTCAAACTTAGAGACTGTATTAAGGTATCTGAAGTCGATGCAGAACCTCAAAGAGCCATCCTTTTTGGGGACCAGCACAATCAGGCTATACCACTCACTGACTGACTCCTCAATCACTCCCAGCTGCAACATCAGGTCAATTTCTTGCCTCAGTTTCGGGACCAACCACGCAGGGATCCTATAAGATTTTCAACGTGGAACAGCTTTTTCCTTTAAATGAACCTTATGGTGAACAAATGTGGTGAAACCAGGTCTCTCCTGAAACAGTTCTGGATCTAACAGCGCCTCTAACTCTCTCCGCTGATTAACCTGCAAATGAGACACCTGAAATGAGCAAGGCTGTCACATTTGTGGGAAAGGACTGTTCTCTCTCCTCATCCACTTCTGTCGCACAAATGAGGAGCTGATGATGCGTCTACTGAAGAACAGGCTGCTGCTGCTGATGACCAGGCTGCTGAAACTCCTTTAACAAGTTAACATGGAAGCACTGATGTTTTGTCTTCCTGTCAGGCATATATAGTTCATATGCCACAGCACTTAGTTTCTTAGAAATTTCATAAGGCCCCTGCCATCGAGCCAACAGCTTACTGTCACAAGAGGGCAGCAGTAACAACACCTGCTGGCCTGGGTGAAAAACCCTCTGTCTGGCCCTCTTATCATACCAAGTCTTTTGTCTGGCCTGTGCCGTCCTCATGTGCTCCTGAGCCAAAGTAGTCATTCGATCCAGTTTTTCTCTCATTTTAATGACATATGAGGCCACATTGTCCTGATCACTCGGTGGATTCTCCCAGTGCTCCCTTAATAAGTCCAGTGGGCCCCTCACCTGATGACCATATAGTAGTTCAAAAGGTGAGAACCCTGTTGAATCCTGGGGAACCTCCTGATAAGCAAATAACAAGTACGGCACCTATTGGCCCCAATCCAAGCCCGTATCGGAAACAAATTTTCGCAGCATGTTCTTCAAAGTCTGGTTAAATTGCTCAACTAGTCCGTCTGTCTGAGGGTGATATGGGGTGGTCTTAATTCCCTTAATACCCAACAGCTTATATACCTGCTGCAACAGTTTTGATAAGAAATTCGTTCCACAGTCCGTTAAGATCTCTCTGGGTATGCCTACCCTCGAAAATAACTGAATGAGGCAGTTGGCAACCTGCCTAGCCTTAATGGATTTTAATGGGAAGGCTTCTGGGTACCAAGTAGCATAGTCACAAATCACTAGAATGTATCTATTACCCAAGGAGCTTCTCTCTAGGGGGCCAACTATATCCATCCCTATTCTGTCAAATGGCGTTCCAATGACTGGTAATGGCTGCAGTTGGGCACGGGCTACTCCCCTAGGTGATGTAATCTGGCATGTTTCACATGTTGCACAGAACTCCTTAATTTGGGTATACATTCCCGGCCACACAAACCTTCAAGCAATTCTTTGTAGTGTTTTCTGGAATGCTAGATGACCTGCCCAAGGGATAACATGTCCCAGTTCCATAACCTTTTGTGTGAGGCCTTGTGGCAAAGCTATGGCCATAACTTTACCTTGCTGTTGGTACAAAATGCCCTTTTTGACGACATACATGGCCTCAGCCAAACAATCCACTCTGCCCTGTTTCACACCCTCAATCTCCGAGACTTTATCAAACCAAGGTTCTAGCGCTGAGTCAGCTTTCTGCAGTGCAGCTATGTCAGAAGGGATGTCAAAGTCTACTGACTGGCTTAGCTGTGGTGTTTCTTTACCCAAGTTCTTCACTGAAGCTAAAACCTTGTCTCTTCTTCTCTGAGCCTTGGATTTCGGCTGCTTAATAGGCCTGCCTCTACCCCAGAATCATAAAACGGCAACTCCCGGAGAACATTGGCAGCCCTCTTCGCCCTGGTTGTCACCATATTACAATTATTTTCAATAGGTGCATTAAGCCTCTGCTCAATAGCGCCACCTGCCTGTCCCCCAGTTTGTTGTTCGTCCCTAACCTGTTGTATGATGTCCAACAAAGTTGGAACATCAATGCCAAGAATAACTGGATATGGCAAATCAGGCACAAGAGCTAGAGGAAGGAGATAAGTTTGACCCCCCCCCCACTGTTAAATAGACCTCAGCGGTTGGGTACAGGTTGTTATCCCCATGAACACAACTAATATTCACTGTAGACTTACTCCACGAATCCCTAGGGACCAAACTGGGCAGAACAACAGTCTAAAACAACTAGAGTCTAACAAGGCCTCTTCACACTGACCATTAAGCAGAACAGTTGTTTTATATATTTCACTGTGAACTGGTGCTGAAAGAGTGGGTCTTGGAACTGAGCATAGCAATGAAGGCTTATTATTTTCCGTGACAGGACATGAATATTGAGTATGACCAATTTTATTACACTGATAACAGCGTATATCTTTACTAGAGACAAAATGTGACTTTTTGCTACCATTATATTTGCCATTTGTGATCTGACTGGAACTGGAATACAGTCTATTTTGAGCTTGACCACCCCTTTCACCTCCATTAGACTTACTCTGTGTGGTGAAAGAGCTGTCACGGCTGAGAGTAGGTCTCCTGCTCCCAGACCTGGCTGACAGAAAGTCCTCCGCAAGACAAGCAGCGCCCTCTGCAGTCTTCGGGTCCCACTCTTGTATCCAGATTCCCAGTTCCGGGTCCACCATCCACAGAAACTGCTCCAAAATCATCAGTTCCGAAATGTCTTTTATAGTTGAGGTCTCTGGTTTAATCCATTTATAAAGCAGGTCCTTTAAACGTACATAAAGTTCACGGGGGGTTTCGTCCTGATGAATGTCCAGGGCACGAAACCTTCTCCTATAGGTGTCGGGTGTTATTTCATATTTAATTAAAATTGCTTCCTTCATTTTGTCATAATCGTCCGTGTCTGCAATGTCCATAAGCACATACGCACTCCGTGCTTTACCTGTGAGCAGAGGAGCCAACTGAATAGCCCACTCTTCTTTACGCCAGTGGCAGACCGTAGTGATCCTCTCAAACATCGCCAGATAGTACTCGATGTCGTCCTCGGGAGAGAGTGGATTCAGCCTGGGCTCGCGGTGCATCTGTGTTGTCCTCGCCTGCACCTGCAGCGGTAGATTATCCTCCTGCGGGCCGATCCGACCGGCCGTCACCCTGGGGTCTCCCCCCAAAGTGCCGTTGTCACCGCTGCGTTCAGCCCGGCTCCCATACTCCTCTCTCAGCTCTGCAACTTGTGACTGCATCTGGCGAATTTGATGCTGCATAGTCTGCCACCTTTGTTCTTGAAGAGAGGCTTCTTCCTCCCTCTGACGGTCTCTGACTGTCAGTGAATGCACCATGGACTTCACCAAGCTTGTCAGCTCTTTCAGCTCGTCCAGTCCACTGGCCCCCTGGTCCTCAGTTGCCATACCTGCGTCAAAATCCTCTACTTGTTCTTGTTGCCTCTTTATTTTCTTTCTGGACATCGCTCCTTCTATCCCGTGTTATCACTTATTAATTTGACAACACTTCCTCGACCAAACGTCACCATTTGTCAGGGAACGAACCACTTCTGACACCAATTGTCACAAACCCGAGCGGTCAAGGCACACCAGAGAAGGAACGGAGGCTTCCAAACAGTTTTGCAATCAGCAATTTTCTATTTATTACACAAGATGCTTCACAGGCAACAACTCACATGAACATCCGACACCCACCACAAACCAAATGACAAACACCTGTTATATACTAGTGAGATAATTAGAGTTAATTGGAACATACCAAAATCCCAAGCAAAACAATAAACATTTTCATATTTCTACACACCCAATAATATCTAAAAGAGACATAAATACATAAAAAATTTCCCCCCTATTTACAGAATAAATACACACCATAAATAATATAATAAATAGTTTTAAACCCTTATTTACATATTAAATTACCCCTTACTCAACCATCACATGCCTCCTTCCTCCTGGCATCCTTTAAAAGGCACTCAAACCCCTAAGGAGTCTTTTGCCTGGATACCACCAGGAAGCTTGCTGGCAAAGGTACGTGGTTTTAATATTCAACTGCCTCACCCAATTAATATAATTAACCTTAACATTTATCTCACAAAGGAATTCAATTCAATCAAAACAGATCTCCAAATATATGCACACCTTATCAATACAATCATGTTAACATTTCCAAATTCTACACATATAATATAATTCTCAATTACAGAAAACCATAGCAGTGGCGACAATCCGTTGTCACACACTTGCCTTGTAATTGGTTTGTTCCCTATTTATCATGTTTCATGTTTGCTGTCGCTGCCTTGCCTTCACATGGAATAATCACCCTTGTCTCCACCAGAGCCCTGTCTCGCTCTGGTGTGCCTCTGTCGTAAGTGATCTCCTCATTGTTATTTTATAGTTTGTTCACCTATTGCATTTATGTTTGCTATTTTTGTTAACAAAACTCAAACTCGCAGTCCAACGCCTGGGTTGTTTTTCTCTGTGCGCCGGTTAAAGGCGCACATGACAGTAGGCAGCGATCAGTTATCAACCCAGCTGTTGTGAATTTGTGTTTTGTTTTGTTTTTTCCCCACCCACCTGTTTTCTGGAGTTTGCCATGTCAAATCTGGGTGAAGTTGAGTGACGGGCAGTGTGCCTCCTGGAAACAATCTGGTCACGGACATGAGCCTCCCGTTCACCCAAGGTGATCCAGGAGAGCCGGGACGGTACGTTACAAGTGATGCTGGCGTTTCCCAACTTTTGGAGTCATCCGAAGGCAGTAAACATTCTCTCCTCCATCTATGCCCATCCTAGTTCAGGTGAAGAGCTGAGGGAAGTGGCTCCGATGGTTTCGTTGACTCCAGCACGCTCACCACCAGCTCCAGCAGATGAACCAGTTCCAGTTCTGCAAAAACAACGTCATCTCACATCGGATCGCTGGAGGAAGCCCACCTCCTCTGCGGCAGCCATTTCCCTGACGTCTGGTCCGACAACTCCTGCGGCAGAGCCTCTTTTTTTCTCTTTCCTTGCAGGCTGTTCCGCCAGCCCATACTCTGTCCTCTCCTGCTGCAACCCTCGTCGTGATGACTTGCCCTCCAGCTGCTGAGAGCTCCTCCAGGGTTTCTCTGGAAATGCGTACTTTCGTGTTGTCAGAGCTGGCTCCTCCACAATCCATTGAGCGGGCCAGGTTCGCCGCTGACAGGGAGAGGGATGACGTCCTGTCACCTGCAGCAGAAAACATAAAGATCTGGGAGGTCAGGCAAGTGTTTTTCATTCTGTTCCATCTTGTAATGATAAACCTTGTCTGCCTCCCAGGGGAAAGACTCAGATTAAGCAATCCTCTGAGCTCTCTCCTGCTGCTGCTAAATTTTCTCCTATCTTCTTTGTGTGTCCTCTGTTTCTACCTGAGTGTCCGCCGGCCCCAGAACAAAGCTGCTGGACGATGGAGGAGCCTGTGGCCCTGGAGGATCCAATTCCAGCGCCAGCATGGAGTCAAACCCCACCTTCCACGTCGGAGGAGCCTCCAGCGTGGGTCACAGCAGCTGGGGCAACAAGGACTGCAAAAACCATCATGCCTGCTGCGGAGGCCACTGTAGCAGAGTGGGAGCCGGAGCTGGACCTCCTTGAGGCCAGGCCTGAGGTGTCATTGTCGCTTGGATCGACGGAGTCCTGGAGGCAGTGGAGCTCGAGCTCAGGCAAGTGATCCCCTTTGTTTTTTTTATGTTGGTATTGGAGAGAGCTTGTCTGGCTCTTGGTGAGGAGAGCTGGGTGCAGCCATCAGCTGCACCTGAGCTCACCTTGCCGGGCTCCACCGCTGCCAGCAACCCTAACCACGTGTTTTTCTCTGTCATTCCATCTCCTAGGGTCGCCGGAGAGGATCCACCACTGCCAGATGCCTCCGTGGATCCGGGTTCACCATCTGATGACATCGTTGTCTCAGCTCCCCCCACCGAAGTCGCCGTGAACCCTCCTCCCTCGTCCTCACCTGGGGTCCCTTTAATTGACCGCCTCCTTGGCCTGGTGCTCTCGCGGGCCAGCTGGTCCACTGTGGGTACAGCATTGGCCCAGCCCTGGTCCACCATGGGTGCAGCATTGGCTCAGCCCGGGTCCACCGTGGATGCAGCGTTGGCCCGGCCTGGGTCCACCGGGGGTGCAGCTAAGCTCCAGCCTGGAGCCACCACGGGTGCTACTTCTTGCCAGTCTGAGGTCACTGAGGGTGTTGTGGCCTCTTCTTCTCCTCAACCAGATGCCCTTGTGGTCCCTCTTCTTCCACTGCCAGATGCCGTTGTGGACTTTGGTTGGCTCCCCAAACTTTGAGGTCCCTGGGCCAGGGGGTCTTTTCTGTGTTTTTTTGTTTTTCTGGTGTGAGTCCTGAGTGGGCTTGTTTTGTTCCTTCCTAGCCTGTTCCCCAGGCTAGCCTTCCACTGCCAGATGCCGTTGTGGTCCCCCTCCTCAGCTCCTCTCCTTCCCTGTGGGTCTCCCTGTGGGGGAGCCGCCTCCTGGGCCACCCCTTCTGTTTAGGCGGCTCAAACACTTGGTCGGCCGCCAGAAAGACTGAGCCGCCGGATTGGGTGGTCCAGGTCTCTGGTAGGCCACCCGACTCATTTCACCTGGCCGTCCAGCTGGACTGGGACTTTGGTAGGCCACCTGACTGGTTCCATTCTGTTTTTCATTGGGCCTTGGACTCTGGTTGGCTCCCCAAACTTTGAGGTCCCTGGGCCAGGGGTCTTTTCTGTGTTTTTTTTTTTTTTTTTTCTGGTGTGAGTCCTGAGCGGGCTTGTTTTGTTCCTTCCTAGCCTGTTCCCCCCACCGTCTGCCCTGGGTAGGTTGTTGTGGTTCCTGTTGAGGGGGAGAGGCAGGGTTTTCTTTTTCTTTTGACGTTACCCTGGGGTGTCTGGGTTCCACCCCTTGGGGACGGGGGCTCTGTCATGAACTGAGGGCTGGAGTTTTCCAGACTCGGTTTCATGGCACTTCCTGTATATTGCACTTATGTCCTCTTTGTATGATTGTCCTTATTGTTATTTTTCTGCTTGTGTTTATGTTTTAATTCATCTTCTGTTCTTAATTATTATTACACCTTGATTTGCCTTTTATCCAGTTTTGTTCCTTATTGTTCACAACTGTCAGGGGGCGTGTAGCCTGGCATAGGCATGCCCTGTCAGCTGTCTGTGTGGTTTGCCTCTCTCTCATGGTCTCAGCTGTTCCCAATTTCCATTGTGATTCCCTCTAATCCGTTCATGTGCACTCACACCTGTCACTTGCCTTGTAATTGGTTTGTTCCCTATTTAAGGGAGATTATGTTTCATATTTGTTGTCGCTGCCTCGCCTTCACACGGAATAATCACCCTTGTCTCCACCAGAGCCCTATCTCACTCTGGCGTGCCTCTGTCTTATCCCTTTGAGTGTGAGAATTTGCATGCCCCTTGTGGCAGAGCTCGGTACTGCGCCTGTCATCTCACTCTTACATCGCCTTCTGCATTGGGGATGTGTACTGATTTGTACTGATCTGCCAGTTTCAGAGGGTGGCAGACATGTGTTGGAGGACTCAATGGATGACACATAATACACCAAAGAAGAAGAACTCCTCATTTCCTTTTCCTGTATTCCCTTCTTTTAGCTCAGAAAGCTAATATGGCTGCAATCGGTCACCGTCACTTATAGACAGCTTTGTACATGGAAAATAGCTGTGGGGTACAAGCAAAATTTGTGTGGGATAATCATAAGACTTTGTAGATGTGGTAGAGATCATAAATGACCGACAGAACACAAAATAACGACCACGATGGGTGAAAATGCACCTACCACAGCAGTGAATGAGTCCAATTAGCTGCCGGTAAGTGACTTATTTCTGTTTTTTTTTAATATTGTTCTGATTTCTTGTTCATATACTTTGAAGATAAGATGATGAGGTACCTCTGTACAAAAAACGGTGTCAAAAGACCTGAACCATTCTTTGTGTAAATATGTCCAAAGTCCAGTTTTGACTGAGTTATGGAATTTAAAAGAGCTGCTGTGACATTATACAAGTTAGATACATAAATTTATTCCTATCTGAAACTTTGGATCATATTTTACTATTTTCTAATTGACAGTAAGCCATTATCTCTTACCACTTTCAAGTTATACCCTTGGAAATCTGAACTATTTTATAGACAAAAAATATTTACCATCTTGACCACTAGGGGTTATGTCACAATTCGGTGACAGACACACTCAAACCGTTATCTCCTCATTGTTATTTTATAGTTTGTTCACCTTTTGCATTTATGTTTGCTATTTTTGTTAATAAAACTCATAAACTCGCAGTCCAGCGCCTGGGTTGTTTTTCTCTCTGCACCACGTAAAGGTGCACATGACTAATTTCTATCAGATTATTTTTCCACTTTTCAGATGGTAGTGGCTCTGGGATCATATCTGCCAAAGTTGGCCCAACACTTACAAAATAATGTTTTAAAGCTGTTGACCACCTCTACAGCATCATCTTTTATGATATTGTTTTCACTAAAATACTGAGGGTAACTGCGATGTTCAGAATTATTCTTAACACTGTTTAATATATTCCATAGTCCCGTAACATTGTGTTTGTTGTTATTCAGAATTTTACCATAATACTTCTTTCTACAAACTTGAATAATATTAGTTAATTTGTATATGTTTTATATGTATTTTAAGAACCTATAGTTCTTTGTTTTAAATAATCCATGTACAATGTATTTTTTCTTTTAACATGCATTTAGTAAACCCTTAGTCATCCATGGTTGGTCTATCCATTTTTGCTCTCTGCTGATGAATTGGACATTTTTTTAATTATAAAGAGACATGAATGCCCCCCCCCCCAAAAAAAAAAATAAATACTATAAGCACTGTCAACATCAGTTTGATTGTAAACATTTTCCCAATTTTGTATTAACAAATCATCCTTAAATGCAGTAATGTTTTCTTCAGACCTTATACTACACCTGCATCTTATTTTTTAAATCTGTTTTCTCCTGTAGTTCGTCATAGACTGCAAAAACTGGTAAATGATCACTGATGTTTAATAATTAATATTATTGGATAATTCAATTCAATTCAATTCAATTCAACTTTATTTATATAGCGCCATTTCACAACAACAGTCATCTCATAGCACTATCAACTGTAGGGAGGACCCCCACAGTTGCAGAAAGACCCCAGCAATCAGGCGATCCCCTGTGAGCAAGCACTTGGCGACGGTGGAGAGGAAAAACTCCCTTTTAACAGGAAGAAACCTCCAGCAGAACCAGGCTCAGGGAGGGGCAGTCATCTGCTGCAACTGGCTGGGGGGTGAGGGGACAGAGAAGAAGAAAAGAACAGACATGTAGAGAGCAAACAGCACGATGGGGACTCAATCTATGGGAGAGAACAAACAAATGTTAATGACCGGCAAAAAAAAAATATTTCATAGAGAGTGAGGAAAGGAGTGAGGCCCAGTGCATTACTGGAGGTCCCCCGGCTGACTAAACCTATTAGCAGCATAACTAAGGGAGGGTTCAGAAACACATGATCCCTCCCTAATTGTAGGCTATAACCTAATTAACCTCTTGCACTCCGGTGTACCACGGGCGGGCACATCTCTGCGTCCTAAAGCGCACGAGGGAGCTGCGTTCTAGAGCGCACTGAAAAAAAAAGCTGCATTTCCGTTCTTCCACTACAGACACAGCCGCGAACAGATTAGATATGATTGACCTCTCATTCGACGAATAAGAGCCTTGAATTGGGTTTCTGAAACCTTGAAGAACCAGTGACTGAAAACCTAGAAGAAGGACCCGCCTACCAACGGCTGCGAACGCAGCGAGCCAATTGAAGAACAGAAGTTCGAAAGCTGTTTCGTGTAAGGCTGGGTGAAGAGAGACTGACTGCTGCAGCAGATGAAAAAAGGACTTGCAGGAAGAACCGCCACAGACCCAGCAGCACGGAGACCACCCACAAGTGTGACCTGTGTGACAGGGACTGCCATTTGCGCATTGGCCTGTTCAGCCACAGGCGGTGCTGTCCCAGCAGAGAAGACGTTTAGGATTCTCTTCCATGGTCATCATAGACCGACGGAGGCCGATGACGAAGGCTGGGTGACACACACGCGTTCGCCAGTCTTTTTTTCTTACTACTGTTATTTGTTTTGAAAAATCGTTCGCCAAAACCGCAATCATGGAAGCGCAAAACCGCAATAATGGAATTGTGTTTTGACCGGGTCATGACACCAGAACCACGAGTCCGTAATAAGCGGACCAGCTTCATGTTCGTCTGACAATGAGGAAGAGAAGTTCGCCAGCTACGCTGCTGCTGTGAACAGGTAAGTGTTATAAGCTAAATTATTCTTTATCCCTGAAAATTGTAATCAAAAATGACTTTTGACCGATCGATAAATCACAGCTGTGCGGCGCACGAAGTCCGAAGTCCGTGCGCCGCGGTACACGGTTCATGCACCGCATCCGGACCGTGAACGCCCCCCCCGCTACTCTTCTGTAGCGAGGGGGGGGCCGCGGTGACCGCGGTGACTGTGCGCCGCGGTCGCCACATCGCCACATGACTATTCTGTCATGTAGCGACGGCCGATGTCCGTCCTCTGTAGCAGGGGGGTGGGTGGGTGGGAGAGTTGTTATCTTCTACATTACAAATATTTTGAATAATTTTTAATGCACTGTAGGTTATTTTTTCTTGTAAAAAAAAGCCACACATTTTTTACGCGGCATGCTTCTTTGTGTGTGGGGGCTTGCTTGTTCATTCATTCATGAATGAATGAATAAACAACCCCCCACCCACACACACACACACACAGCCCTGAGTGCCACCTTTCATTAGAGCCCAAGATGAAGCTTCTATATTGAATCATTCAAAAGTTACAGACATTTTTCCAAACTGTGCCATTTGGCACAATTTGGCACAGATCAAAAATGCCTGGGAACTACCTGAGAACAAAGCTGCGTAATATATTCATTTTTTTGTGGTATTGTCACAAAATTTTGATCTCAGCTGGATAACACTTGGTTCTACATTTCTTTTGCATTTTCCAGCCCGGATCTGAAGCTGTGTGTTATTTGCAAGCATTTGTATCCAAAAAAACACCCAGGCGAAATTTATTTTCTTCAAGTTCAGTATGTTTAGATGACTGTTACTCAGTGGCTGGAGCACTTAGAGAGATTATGACTGTTTTGCCAAAAAATTCAAAGTGCTTTCTTTTAAATGAGACCACCCCATGACGATGCTGCAAAGGGTTGAAGAACAGCTTTTGATTTACTTTGGGCACATTATTTTTGGGCGTTTTTAGGGAAATTGACCAGAGTGCAAGGGGTTAATAATCCATTCACTGTGTTGCTATCAATCTCATTTGTAAATATATTGTCAATCAACATAACACTATGGGGTAGATTTACTAACATGCTAAGCCATTGCAAAACCCTGTTTTGGCATTAAAAAAAAATATTGTTGAGATTTACTAAAGAGTGCAGGGCAAAATTAGTGGTGGAAAGGTGTGGACTATGTTAATTTTTGCGCCTGGCCTCATTGCATATGTATTTGTGGGAGTTATTATGTCAGAGTGAAAATTTGAGCGAGGGGAGTTTTTAAATGACTGGCGCAAGGTGATTTATTAATGTTTGTGGTTGTCAATCTTCTGCTAAATGCGCCAGGATTGAACGCCCCCAAAAAGCTTGTCTTAATTCATCTGTGCCTGATGACAGCGACTGCCGGTGCCAGAAGGAGACACCAGCGACAATCGAGGGTGCATGGCCAAGGACAGCTTCTCCCCGTGCACGACTTTATATGGCATGATAGACCAGATTAATATGAACAGAAACTATCTCACAGAGATTGATATTGTGCTGCACTGGCCATCAGCCTGCAGAGATTTTTTTTAAAAAATTTCATTTGTTTATATATAACCTAATAATCTTTCTTCGGCTGTCACTCCTGTGGAATATGATGACTTCGGCAATGTTGTTCATGGGTGTACAGTCTAATATGGAGGGAGCATTGTCTGCCGGAGTGGCGGCAGGAGAAGCAAAAGATATGAGCTTGAGGCTTAACAGCTGAGGCGGTCTTGGCAGCACGTTTTCGACTGCGCTCAGACGTCTCTTCAACTAGACGGTCATCGATCAGGGAGACAAAGCTTCTGACAACAGATCTCCACCAGAGACGGTCACTTGCTCTGACCTTCCAGGAGTGAACATCAATGCCACAGGACTTTAGATGTCGTTTGAGAATGTCCTTAAATCTGAGCTTAGGTCAGCATAATAATAATAATAATAATAATAATAATAATAATAATAATAATAATAATAATAATAATGTATTTAATTTATAACGCACTTTACATCTCGGGGCAAAATCTCTACACAAATAGGATTATGAGCAAGAATAAAAGCAAACATTAAGTACATACGATGACACACCAGGACATCCCTGTAATGGTTTGCTCTGGCTGCCTATTCTCCTCAGCTGCACACACACCTGCACCTCATCACGGCCAGGACTATTTTAATCACGCTGCCCTGGGATCAATGCAGTCGTCTGTCTACACTCCATGAGACCTTCTCTCGCCTTCATCGTTGTTCCTGAGTTTCCTAGCCTCACTCTACCTTTGTTCTCGCATCCAGCCTCAGTCTACCTTCGTCCTTGCTTCCAGCCTCCTGCCCGCTGGCATCTGGAAGAATCAATCCGCAGCTCAAGTAAGCCCTTGCTCATTCTCCTAAATTCTTCTCTCAGTCCCCTGTGCAGAGGCGGAGCGCCGTGGCGGCGGACCTCCCTCCTTCCTGGTGGAGGACCAAGCTGCACTGCTCCACCTCTAACGTATCTACCTCCTTCAGCAGCAGCCGGATCAGCGGACACTGTCCTCCTGGCCGTAGCCGCCGAGCTGAACCTGAGCCACTCTACATCTCTACAAACAGTAAGCCCTGGACTAAACTATACATCTCCACCTATGATTGCCACTAAATGTCCCTGCCTCTGTCTGTCCCTAGGGTTGCCAGGTTGAACGGTGTTCTGCTCTCCCCCAGCTGCTACAAGACCACACACCCACACACTCACACACATTCTTTGTTGTTCAATAAATACAATTGCATCTATTTCTGAGTCCGGGTCTGCTCACTGGGTCTATTAACCATGTCAATCCCTGGTGAGAATTGCTCTCACCTGCTGCTGTGGCTGTCCGAGGAATAAGTGAAATTTTGTGTGTTTAATTTTATTATGTTTCAGACTTCAGAAAAGATAAAATGCACACAGTATTTATGAAGAGTCATGGACAGTGTAGTGTTGACCTGTGGTTCCAATTTATAAAATCATTCTTTGCTGAAGAAGATTGTTTCAACTCAAAATTCTGGTCATGAACTGCTTTTCTCACCCAAGCACCAGAGCTGTAACGCAACCAATTGGCCATAAAGTGGAAGTTAAAACCCAATGACTGCCACAGGTGCTCTGTTGTGCCATAAGCCCCTAGTGGTCAGGATTTTTTTCAAGAAAAGATTCAGTTCAGATGTCAGAGATTTCCAAGGCTATAACTTGAAAGTGAAAAGAGTGGTAAGGCTTACTGTCAATTAGAAAGCTGTAGAATATGATCCAAAGTTTGAGATAGGAGTAAATTTACGCATCTAATTTGCATAATGTGACGCAGCCATAACAAATGACATAACTTTCGGTCAAAAATGGACTTTTGGACATATTTACACAAAGGATGGTTTTGTTTTCTTGTCACCGTTTTTTTTTTGTTTGTTTGTTTGTTATCTTCTTCTTCAAAGTATATGAACCAGAACATCAGTAAAATGTCAGCAAACAAATATATTCTTCAGACTTACTGCTGGCCAGGCGGCTCTCGCTTCGTCTATTTTCGTCCATCCTGGTCGCTATTTTGCCTTCTGTAGGTCATTTGTGCTTTCTCTTCCACATTCAGAAACTCTTATGATTATCCCACCTCAATTTCGCTTTTATTCCATTGCAATTTATCTTATATGACGACATGGAACCGGCGCGATTGTTGTCTAGTCACATGGCGCTGGGGGCAGCAGCAGGTGAACATCAACCAGCTTCACCCACTCTCTGTTTGAACAAAATGTAAACATTTATCTTCATAAGCTAAATAATCTCTTTTTAGAATCATAGTTGGCAAATTTGAGAGCAAATGGCTCCTCCGTCTGCAGTCGAATACGTCCACAGCGATTGGTAGCGTCCAAATTTGTCTAAAAATTTCTTCTTCTCTGGTGTCCAGAAGGATGCTTCTATGTCCGCCATCAGTCCTCCAAGGCAAGAGCGGTAAGTTATACGTGTCTGCCACCTTATGAGGTGAAATCTTTTGTACAACTTAAATCAACTGGGGAAATTTTGGCCACGTCATATAACATCACATGACAGGCGCAGCACTGCACCTGTGGCAGTGGGGGCTCTATCTGTTCCTTGAAACCTTGCCACAATAAGGGTTAATCTCTTCTCCAGGACTTAGTCTCCCCTTTCTCTATTTGGCAAAGGAATGCCCCAAAATGACAAATTTATGAATGACATTTTCCAGACTGGGAAGTCAAGATTCTTCATTAAACAACCAGACAGTTTTACAGTGCCATCTTGTAGACAGCTCAGGGATATTTAATTTTTCCTCTCTCTGCAGTAGAATTTATGAATTCTGGACAATAAAATAATTCATATTCTTTCTCTCAAGACAGTATCCACTACTGAAGACCTGGCTGAACTCTGGAATGGACAGTTGTGGTTTGAAATGTTTTTATTGATATGATTTGATATGTTACTTTATTTTCAGGAAGAAATTAACTTTTGCATGCCTCCAAGAAATTACATCTCATGTACAATGCAGAGACCTTGTGTGTGTTCCTTTTATCAGGTAGAATATCTTAGTCACTAAAGTTTAAGGAATTTATGCTTTCACAGCAGCATATATGTGTTTAGGAGAACTTCATGTCACATCTCAAATTTTCTTCTCTCTCTCTGGGAGACCATAGCTGGACTTTGACTGACCAGTAGAGTTCCAGGCTTCACTGCATTTCCTTTATTGGCCGTTTATGACTTCTGTGAACAAAGAAGCTCAAATGTAATTGGTCCGGCTCAGTTTTTCATGAGGTTCAGTGAAATTCTGCCACACCCTAGAAAAATTTCCTTTGTCTCTCAGTGTTTGGGTGGTGGTCAAGCTGTAAGGAGCAGACTACTCTGCTCTCCCATTTTTTTCTATCTTTGTAAGTAGGCCCAGAGCATCCCATGCTCTCTGAAAATTCTTTTTCTTTTCTTTAAAGTTCACTTTTCCTTACTTTAATCCTTTTCTTTAAATCACCATGCAAGGAGATTTTTTTTTGTCTAATCCTAAACCTGCTTATTTCAAGCCACAATACATTGGAAGAAATGCATCTGTGGCTTGAGTTTGTCTCAGTTTGACTCTCTGATGGGATGTTGTACAATAAACAAATTCCTTTTCATTGCATATCAGGAGACTTCACCCAGCTTGCTGAAGAACAGACCAATTGTGATCTCAGGAGTATGGTCTTGTGAGAGAATTTGTCTATCAGCATCTCCATCAGCAGAATCCGCGGACATCCAGCTGAATCAAAGTTGGCACGTGGGGGCCCTGCTGACACCAGGGATGTGATCTGACTCTGTGGCTGATGGTCTGTTGTTCAATTTAAACTTAATTCTTCAGAATATTCCTGGTGTAAGTTCTTTAAAACCCCTTGAACTCTTTAAAAACCCTTGAACACGTCTCTGCATCTTAGTGCATCTCAGTGCGCACTGAAAAAAAAAACCCAAACTGTATTTCCGTTCTTCCAGTACAGACACAGCCTTGTTACAACCTGAGAAAAAAGCTGTGTAATATATTCATTTTTTGTGGTATTTTTACAAAATTTTGACCTGAGCTTGAAAACACTTGGTTCTACATTTCTGTTATGTTTTCCAGCTAGTATCTGACAGCTGTATGTTATTTGCAAGCATTTGTATCTAAAAAACACCCAGGCAAACTTTCTTGTTACTCAGTGACAGGAGCACTTAGAGAGATTATGACTGTTTTGCCAAAAAAATCTGAGTGTTTTCTTTTAAATGAGACTAACCCCATGAAGATGCTGCAAAGAGTTGAAGAACAGCTTTTGATTTACTTTGGACATGTTATTTTTAAGCGTTTTTAGGGAAGTTGAACAGAGTTTTTTAGATTTAGATTTAGTATACTTTATTGATCCCCAGAGGGGAAATTGAGGGTCATCCACCACCTGGATGGATGAAGCAGCCACGATACGGCGCTATCCTTTAACCATTCACACACACATTCACACCTAGGGCCACTTTAGAGTCTCCAATTAACCTAACCTGCATGTTTTTGGCATGTGGGAGGAAACCGGAGAAATCCCGGGGTAAACCCACGCATACACGAGGAGAACATGCAAACTCCACACAGATCACTGTTGGTCGGGGGCTGGGATCGAACCCACGATCCCACGATCCCCTGACCAAGGGTAAACTGTGCTGCCGCAGTGCTAACCACTGTGCCACCGTGCAGCCCAAGAGTTCAACAGGTTAAACTTAATTTCATGCAAACTCTGGCTGCACGGTGGCACAGTGGTTTAGCACTGTGGCAGCACAGTTTTACCCTCGGCCGGGGGACCGCGGGGATCATGAGATCGTGGGTTTGATCCCAGCCCCCGACCAACAGTGAGCTGTGTGGAGTTTGCATGTTCTCCCCGTGTTGCGCGGGTTTACTCCGGGATTTCTCCGGTTTCCTCCCGCACACCAAAAACATGTAGGTTTAGGGCGCTCGCGCACGCAGCGACCAGCAGCCGGTGGCTTGTCACCAGACTGCAAACCAAGTCTACCTACGGGTACAAATAAGTAAAAAAAACAAAACAAAACAAAAAAAAAAACTCTTACGAAGAATCTCAAAATGCATTTTGTCTTTTCATTAATTTACATTCCTTTTCAGAGCAACATCAATTTTCTTTTTTTTATAAAACAGTTTAATGATCATTTTCTTCATAAAATTGCATCCACTTTTCTTAACCAATGCTATTTTATGGATTTCCAGTTTCCAGTATATTGCCAAGTTAAACTATGCTTTCACTGGTTCCACAAATGTTTGATTGACATGTGATACTCAGTAATTCAGTAACAGTCTATATAATGCCCATGATACATGTTGAATTCTTTGTTTTAAAATCATCCAAATGTGTTAACCCATTCTGACATTTCTTATTAAACTATTGAAATACATATGGGAGTTATTGTTTGATTTAATGTCCATCTTCTTGATTATAAGCAGACAAGAACTCACAAGGTTTTTTTTTTTTTTTTTTTTTTTTTTAGACTGATTCATCATTGGTACAAATAAAGAATTGTTAATAAGATTGTCCATCTCTGGACTGGTGCCCCAACGAGCTATAAGTGTGTAATGAAAGGAAATCTTCATTCCTACTCACATTCATATTCACATTAATACTTGAAGAGTTCTTTTGCAAAAACAGATAAGTCCAGTTGAGTTCAAAATGAGAAAAAACACTTTTTCATTTGTAGGTTTATAGGTGTTAGTATTTCCAAATCAGCTTCGAAGACATGGTCACTTGAAATATGAGCATCTCAGACACAATAAAGCAAAAAAGCAAACATCAACTCATTGCTACTTTTTGGCAATTTTTTAGAACATTCTTGATTGTCCATAAGCATCAGTGTAGTATGACTGACACACTGATTTAGGCATATCCACTCAGTAAAATGGTATAATATAGCTATAATAAAGCTATAATTCAAGATTCAAAGATTTTTTTGTCAATACTAGTATACGTACAGGACATACAGGAGAATTGAAATAACGTTTCTCTCTCTCGTCATTGGTGTGCACAGCATAAAAAGAAAAGGAATAAGGCTGGAAAAAAAACCCTCCTTCCCCATATAGTGTACTATTGTGAATGCACATCCAGTGGAGCAGTGAGAGAAGAGCTTCACATCACAACATAAACTACCTTAAAATATTTAATAATTCAGCAAAAATGATTTGATTTAATACATATTTACTACAAATTACATGCAGGTATTCATTTTTTTTTACCACCGTTGGTCTGATATATTTTACTGTCTCACGTGATAACGTCTTTAACCGTGCCGTGAAAACAAGCCCAGTAGTGTCCGAAAGCAGTTAATTTTGTTATATTGAGTTTATTGTATAGTCCACTATATCTAAATTCACTCTATAGTGAATAGGGAGTCAGTGAGTGAGTGAGTGACTGAACATTCTGAACACAGCCAGGGAAATCAGTCAGAGCAGCAGACCCAGAACGCAGCCAAGATGAGTCACGTGACTCAAATACCAAGCGCTGATTTGCCCTGTGGAGTTATCTGCTTTTGTAAAAAAAAAAAAAAAAAAAAAAAGCTCCCGGTGTTTATCGGCTTTTGGAAAAAAACAAACAAAAAAACATAAATTTGTAGTGTCTGTAACATAGGACATATCGGCTTTTGAGACCATGGGGCTTTTGAGACATTACCAGTAGGTAATGTTAACAGTTGTTTGATGTAAAGAGTGAAATTTTCATGGAAGTGGTGTTTAGTGTTTTTTTTTTCAAACAAGCTCTTCACTTGTACCAACAATAAAACACCTATAAACCCATTAATCTAAATCCTCTACATTATAATGGTTCCCCGCCAGAGGCTCTGCTAGAATCTAGAAATGGACATGAAATTATGATTACACCAGCTAGCCAAATCTAATAGCCAAATCTGATCTTTGCACGGCAAAACTTGATTTTTCTCTAATAATCTGTATCTGGCTCAGCCAGGCACATGTTTGACGACCCCCCCCCCCCCCCACTTCCTTATCTGCCCAGCCAGGTCTGTGCGTGGGAGCACAGAGAAGGGAGGAGTGAATTCCCCCACTCAAAGCACCGTTCACCCACAGACTTTTTTTTAAAGCATGCTAAAAGTTCAAAAAGTGTTATCATACGCTGAATTAATTAAGATAAGGACCTGAAAAGATGGAATCGCGAAGAATCTGACCTGTCTTTTGTTAATTTGGCAAATTAGCGTGCTTCCTACTTTGGATAGACTGAATTAGCCATTTTAAAGCTCATTTGTGAAGCTGTGAACGTAGTTACTTCACACTGAACAGTGATAAAGAGTTAGTGAGAGGAAATTGTTTGAGGCAATAGCGCCAAATCATACACAAAGTTAAAATTGTGAGATTATTCTTGCATGAATAATCTACAGAATTGCTAGAATTGTTACTGGAGTTTGGCTCATGACAAACCAGATTAAAGGGAGCCCATCCTTCATCCTTTTAAAAAGTTTGCTGGCAGAAGCAAGCCAGTAGAAGCTTGAAACAAAGTAAAGGTGTGGTCAGTGGGCCACGTTCACATCCTGGGTGATTGAATTGCTACGTTGTGCATTCCATTTTGCTTATGGGAGGTGCACATGCGCAGACTAAGCAGTGCAACTGCCACCTTACAAATTACCACTGTGAGTCATCCTGGCATCCATTTTGGAGCTGAGACAGACCGCCTCCAAGCGACGTCACTGTCTCGCCTCCTCCTTGAGTGCAGAGGGAACTGCGTCCATAACAGCTGTAACAGGGGGGTCTGCGGCTTTGAGGCGCTGTTGTGCCGGGGGGGATGCTCTTGGGGGTGCGTCCGTCTGTGGGGGGACATTGGGAGGAGGGGGAACATCTTTAGCATGCCATTGTGACTGATCTGACAAGTCATCTACCTGGGGAGTTCTCAGTGGGGGTCATCCACGCCGAGGAGCTCGGGCCAACACCACTTGCTCGTCTGCTAAAACGAAAGCGGGCTTAAGCCTGTCTATACAGACTGTTTCCCTGCATCCCCCCAAGTCTAACACAAAATGTTTCTCCCCGGGTTCCAGCACTCTGAACGGGCCATTGTAGGGCAGGCGCAAGGGGGTCCAGTGGGCATCGTGCCTGACAAATACGAACGCCACGTCCTTCAAGGCCTTTGGCACAAAAGCTTGTGGAAAACAGGGGTGGACTGGACCGGGTACCATCCCTGCCACTGCACTATGTGGTGAAAGCGGGGATGGATCGGTGTTCGGCATGGGGCTGCTCAGCAAAAATTCCCCTGGGAGCTGCAGCGGCTGGAAAAAAAAACAGCTCTACTGGGGAGGCTGCCAAATCCTCCTTAGGTGCTGAACGCAACCCTAATAGAACCCACGGCAACCGGTCTACCCAATTTGCATTCGTAAGCGAAGCCCTGAGCACTGCTATAAGCGATCTATGGAAATGCTCGCATAACCCATTGGCCTGGGGGTTGTACGGGGTCGTGCGATGAATTGTCATGCCCAGGCTCTGGGCCATGGTGGACCAGAGGTCGAAAACAAAATGTGGGCCCCGATCGGACGTGATATCCAAAGGGGCGCCGAAATGTGCCACCCATGTCATCAAAAAAGCGCATGCAACTTCTGTGGACGCAGTGGAAGCTAGCGGGACTGCTTCAGGCCAGCGCATGGTGCGGTCCACCCCTGTCAGGAGGTGCGTGAACCCCTGCAATAGCGGGAGGGGGCCCACAAGGTCCACGTGAACGTGGTCGAACCGCTTAGCCGGGATATGGAACGGCTCCAAGGGGGCCTTTGTGTGCCTGTGCACTTTGGCTTGTTGGCATGTGAACTGACTCAAAAACGCAGCTGCACCAAGCGCGTGGGACCGCCGGGCGTGGGCGGCCCGTGGAGACGTCACAGACTGGGGGGGGGGTCCTGCAGTACTCTGCTCTCCAGCCTTAACCCTGTTGGTCAAGACTGGAGTGCTCAAACATCCGCATCGCTGATCTGCTCAGCGGCCATGGCCGTGTAATCTATCCCCACGTAGACTGGGGCCACTAATGTGTGCGAGAGGCAGTCCGCCACCACATTGAGTTTATCGGCCACATGCTGAATGTTGGTCATAAACTCCAAGATCGTGGCCAACTGTCTCTGCTGCCGGCCCGACCATGGTTCCAAAACCTTGGCCATCACGTACATTAGCGGCTTGTGGTCCACGAACTCAGTGAAGGTGCGCCCTTCCAGCCAGAACTGGAAGTGGCGTATGGCCAGGTGGAGAGCCAGTAACTCTCTGTTGAACGCGCTGTATTTACGCTCACTGTCGCGCAAAGACCTGTCCACCAGTGTGGAGAGAGGAATAATCAGGGGGAGAGGTCCAGAGCAGAACAGGCTTTATTCATCTCTCTCTCCTACATTCTCTAGAATCACGAGCATCAAAAGCGTAACAGGTCATAGGCACCTCTGCTCTTATAGCATACCACTCGGTCAGCCTTCTGTGGTGCTGCATTAACATCAAAGCCCTTGCAATTCCCATTCTCTTTGCCACTGTTCACATCAACCCACCAACCCCCGCATCAACACACAAACCCCCATGACGATTCCCCTTGTCCTTCCGCCTGAGTGTAAACATACTGAAGTGGATTCCCACACCAAATATTTTAATCTTTAAAGTTAAAAGATGATATATTTACACATTTTAAGCAACAATTGCAAACTTTTGAAGCTATATGTGTGTGTTTTAACCTGCATTGTTTGATTTCTCACACAGGAAGCCCACTTCAACTTAAGGACTTGAATAAAGGCCAATATTTCTACAAAAGTGACCTTAAAGTAGTGTTAACCCTGTGCATGCTGGTAAAGAATTTAGTGTTTCACTGAATATTTAACAAAATTTTCCAAAATAGGAAACCACACTAATCAGTTAGCACTTAAAGTGCTCATGACACGATTTTGACATTTTTTTAGCGTGTTGTATAAACCCAAAAGTCATTGTTGATGATCAATATAATAGTTACAACCGCGCCTGCATAACATGAATGAATGAATGAATGAATGAATGAATGAATGAATGAATTTGAATGAATGAATTTATTTATTTCGGATAGTACATTACAGGTTAGAAGAAACTGTATAATATAACAACAAGGTCAAATTAGACAAAGACTCCTTCTACTATACAATTCCACGTGAGTTATCCGAAATGGGTGATGGCTGAAGCCGCAGCTTATATTGCCCACCCATATTCCATCCAAGAATTCAAAGGAGAAAAAAGAGAAAACAAGACAAGAGCGATTACAATTTAAAACAAGGCTAAGACAAAATATGACTGAGAGAAAAAGAAAACTGAGCTAGTCTAAGTTAAGCGGTTACTATTCAAAAACAAATCTAAGACATAGTGTCACAGAGAAAAAAGAAAAACTAAGCTATAAGATAAGATAAGATAAGATAAGATAAGATAAGCCTTTATTAGTCCCACAACGGGGAAATTCCAGGATTGCAACAGCACAGGGATAGCAACACTCAGAGCAACAATCAGAAGGCAAGAAAAAACAAGCAAGCAAGAGCAGCTAATATACATATGTACATATTACTATAAAATATATATATACACACACACACACACACAGACACACAGTGCAGAGCATTGTAGCTGGATGGAATAAATATATGAATATATGAACACAGTGCAGAACATTGTAGCTAGATGGAATAAATATGTAAATATATAAACACCCACAGTATGGAGCATTGCAGCTAGGTGGAATAAATATGCAAGTATATAAACACACACAGTGCGGAGCAATGTAGCTAGATGGAATAATATGTAGATATATAAATATAAACACACCCAGTGCAGAGCATTGTAGCTAGATGGAATAAATATGTAAATATATAAACACACACAGTGCAGAGCATTGTTGCTAGGTGGGATGAAACAGCATAACCGTCTATTTAGTTATCCTACATGGTATGATTATGTGCCCATACATATTCTCACCCTCCATAGCGACCGGTATGTTCCTAGTTGTATGCCGGAGAGGACCATTGTGTAAGTCTATTGCATCTTTTGCATTCAAAAAAAAAAAAAAAAAAAAAAAAAAAAAACTATTAGTTTGTTACGTCTTTTTGCTATCTCTGCGAGCAGCCCTGCTTAGGTTGTACAGTCTGACAGCCGTTGGTAGGAAGGACCTACGAAACCTCTCGGTTGTGCACCTGGGATGATGTAGTCTGCTGCTAAATGAGCTCCTCAGTGCATCCAGTATGTCCTGCATAGGGTGGAACTCGGACTCCAGCAGAGATGACAGTTTAGCCACCGTCCTTCTCTCTCCTATCTCCTCCATCGGATCAAGGCGTTGCCCCAGGACAGAGCTAGCTTTCTTAATCAGTTTGTTCAGTCTCTTCCTATCGGCTGCAGTAATGCCACTGCCCCAGCAGACCACTCCAAAAGTGATGGCTGATGCCACCACCGTGTCATAGAATGACTTCAGCAGCGCCCCTTGTACACCAAAAGACCTGAGTCTCCTCAGCAGGAACAGCCTGCGCTGTCCCTTCTTGTAGAGTGCGTCAGTATTGTGTGACCAGTCTAGTTTATTGTTCAGATGAATACCCAGGTACTTGTAGGATGTCACCATCTTGATGTCTGTTCCCTGTATATTTACTGGTGCTGTGAGGGGCTGCCCATGCCTGCGGCAGTCCACCACCAGCTCCTTAGTTTTCCTCGCGTTGATCTGGAGGCAGTTCCGATGGCACCAGTCCACAAAGTCCTGGATAAGCCCTCTGTACTCAGCTTCATCTCCGCTGGAGATGAGACCAACGATCGCAGAGTCATCAGAGAACTTCTGTAGATGGCAATGTGTTGTGTTGTGTGAGAAGTCCGCAGTATAAAGAGTGAACAAGAAGAGAGCCAGCACCGTTCCCTGGGGGGCCCCCGTGCTACTGATGATCGTGTCGGAAACACAGTCCCGGGTTCTCACAAACTGAGGCCGGTTCGTGAGGTAGTCCAGGATCCATGATGACAGGTGCTGGTCCACCCCTGCGCGCAGCAGCTTGTCCTTCAGGATCATCGGTTGGATGGTGTTGAAAGCACTGGAGAAGTCAAAGAACATGATCCTCACCATATTCCCGGGCTTCTCCAGGTGGGACAGAGAACGGTGAAGGAAATGTCAATCCTTATGGGAGTTTACATGTCGTCTTGTAAATATGTTTGGAGTATTTCTTCCTTTAGTTTTTGTTTAAATTGTCCAAGCTTTGTACATGATTTTAATTCAGGTCCAAAATCGTTCCATAATCTGACACCTTGCACTGAAATACAGTGTTGCTTGGTAGTTGTTCTCACTGTAGGCTTTTGAAATATACATGTTCCTCTGAAGTGATATCGTTTCTCCCTTGTTTGGAACAACTTTTGGATATTTGCGGGCAGTGATAGATTCTTCACTTTGAACATTATTATTGCGGTTTTAAAGTCGATCAGATCTTTCAACTTGAGAGTTTTTTGTTTAAGAAAAAGTGGGTTTGTTGGTTCCCTGTAAGCTGCTTTGTTGATTATTCTAATAGCTCTCTTTTGAAGCATAAAGAGTGGATATATGTTTGTTTTATATGTATTTCCCCATACTTCATTACAATTTGTCATGTATGGGAGTATTAATGAATGATACAAGGTGTATAGTGTGGGTTGATTCAGCAAATTTTTCACTCTGTGTAATATTGCAATTGATTTGGATACTTTACCTTTTATATAATTAATATGTGGCTTCCAACACAGTTTGTTATCAATTATTACTCCAAGGAATTTAGTTTCGGATACCCTTTCAATCTCTACACCATTTACACTGAGTTTGGGTACTGGGTAGTTGTGATGGTTGTTAAAGACTATAAATTTTGTCTTGCTTAAATTGAGCGTTAATTTGTTTGAATCAAACCACAGTTTCAGCTTTCCTAATTCCTTTCCGAGTGTATCCAGAAGTTGTTCCAAATTGTTTCCACTGCATAGCAGGTTAGTGTCATCAGCAAACAATATTAAGTCCATTTTTTCTGAAACTTTACATATATCATTTATATACATATTGAATAATAATGGTCCCAAAACTGAACCCTGTGGGACTCCACAGGTGACCTTCAGTAGCTCTGAGTTTTTGTTGTTAACACATACAAACTGATATCTATTCTTTAAGTAACTTCTTAACCAGGACAGTGCTACCCCTCTGATACCACAATTTTGTAGTTTCTTTAATAATAGATTGTGATCTACTGTATCAAATACTTTTTTAAGATCCAGGAATACTCCAACTGAATACTCTTTATTTTCAATGGCTGTTGATATTTTTTCTGTAAATTCCATTAAGGCATATGCTGTTGTCCTTTTGTGTCTGAAACCATATTGCTGCTCACACAATAAATCATTCTTCAGTATGAAGTTGTCAATTCTCTCATAGAATATTTTTTCAAGTATCTTGGAAAATTGCGGTAATAGTGAAATTGGTCTGTAGTTGGAGAGTTCCCCTCTGTCGCCTGTCTTGTAAATCGGAATTACTTCAGCTATTTTCATTGCATTGGGAAATATACCTGATTGGAGAGACAGGTTACAGATATACGTCAGTGGTTTCACTATGCATTCGATAACAGTTTTGACTAGTAGCATATCAATACCATCGCAGTCAGTAGATGTTTTACTTTTGAACAATTTAACAATTTCAATGACCTCTCTTTCGTCTGTGTTCTTTATGAAGATGGTGTCTTTTACAGCAGTGTTATTGCATATTGAATCACCTGTTGGCACCGTAGTGGGTATTTCTCGGGCCAGTTTAGGTCCAATGTTAACAAAAATATTATTAAATTCATCTGCAGGTGAAGCTATATCCACATCCGGAGTCGATTTATTATTTTTTGGAATGTTAGTTGGGTAGCTGGTATTTCTGCTTTTATTTCCAAGGATACTGTTGATTATTGTCCATGTATTTTTAATATTGTCTTTGTTTTTTTCCAGTTCTTTACTGTAATAGTCTCTTTTACTACATCTTATTATATATGTTAACTTATTTTTGTATGTTTTATACCGCTGCTCTGCTTCTTTTGTCCTTTTCTTTATGAAAGCTTTATATAATAAATTTTTCTTTTTACACGCCTTTTGTAGTCCTTTGGTTAGCCATAGTTTGTCAGTAAATTTGTGTTTAAGCTTTTTTTTAACTAATGGGCAGTTTTTTTCATAAAGAGTGGTTACAATGTTTGTAAATGTGTCATAGGCTTCATTTACATCTGATACATAGACTTCTGTCCAGTCTTGATTCAGCAAGTCCTCTTTAAAAGAACTGATTGCGTTTGGTGATTTGTGTCTGAACGATTTTGAGATTTTTTCTGGGTTGGGCCCCGTGTGGCCATGGATAAGTGCAAAGATTGGCAAGTGGTCGCTTATATCATTTATCAATAATCCACTTTCTATTTTCTTGTCGAGAACATTGACAAACAGGTTGTCAATAAGTGTAGCAGAGTGAGCTGTGATTCTACTGGGATGTGTTATTGTGGGATATAGACTCATGCTGTACATAGAGTTCATGAACTCTGTAACTACATTTTGTTGATGTGGATTAAGTAGATCAATATTGAAATCTCCACAAATTGCTACCATTTTCTTACTAGTAATATTATTGTACAGCTCGACTAATTTATCTCTGAATGTCTCAATGCAAGTTCCCGGCGTTCTGTATATGCAGCTTATGATTAGATTTTTTGTTTTGTCTAGGTCAATCTCAACAGTAACACATTCCAGAATCCCTGGTAGTGCTGAGGACATTTCATTTACATAGTTATCATCAGAAAACCACCGTCATTTGGGCAAATTTAACTGGACTGTGGCGCCGCTCACTGAATGAGAAAGGAGGCGGAAATGACGTCAGGGTGAAAATGTAGACAGGAATGCCAGCAGCTTTGTAGCAGACAGTTTCTCTGATTTCTTGTTTTAGTTTTACGGCTATGCCTTCACATTGTGTTGCAGGCTTAGATAAAAAATCAGGCCGTGAAAAGACCACATCACACGCTTCAGCGCCAACTGTCATAAGCCTCCTCGTGTGCTTTTATGCAGCGCACGGAGGAGGGGAAGGATGAATGGATTTACAGGCAGGATTCACCACAGCACATTTATTGAACATAAGACTGATGACAACAGTTCCCAAAAAGGTGAAGACTTACAAAAATAAACAGAAACACTTACAGTTGGTGTTCGGGGCCAATATCATCCAGCGAATGCATGGGGAGGAGACGTGTTAACCACGGTTGCGCCCCAGGGCCGACATTGCTCAAAGGGGCGCAACAGAACCACGGCTGTGTGGAGTGGCTAACATGTCGTGATAGTGTTGGCAATATTGGCTGGCTGACAACACGGCAGATGATGCACACAAAATATGAACAGCTGACTGTCAAAGAGAGAGGGGGGGTGGTTGGACCGGCAAATGTTGGACAGCACCCACCTGAAAGTGGGTCAAAACGGTTGCCCAACAACTGCTGGCCAGAGCGACGACTACAGGCATGGAAAAGAAAAGGAACACAGACATAAAAACGACAAGAACTCAAAAGATAATACATAATAAACCCAATGCCTGAGCCACAGAGAATGGTCAGAACCGAGCCTACAGGATAAGACAGGCTTGGCTCGTGACACCAGCTGACTATATTGTATTCATTGCCACTAATTTGGACTTTTTCCTGTTATAATAATTAATTTAATATTTTTGATAGTTATAGTACATGTGCTATGCCAGTTATGAGTATTGTTTTTCTTGTGCTTTTATTATTGTTGTTGAAAATCACATGCCAGTTGATACAAGACAAAAGCAGTTAATAAACAATGATAACAAACAAAATAAACAAAATTGCATTTTTAATAAGACAAATAATAGGGAATACATTGTTTTTAAAATGATAAGTTATGGCCACAAGTATGCTCTAGTTTACTAAAAAAACAAAAAAACAAAACTATATTTGAAAAAATAAAATAAAAAAAAATCTCTCTTGTTCAAATACCAGGATTGATACAGGATTGCATGCAACATCCCAATGATGACAACAGTTATGAGATTTTCAAGTATCACACTTTAAATATTTTGCAATTTTTTTTTCTTGTAAAAATGTTTTGACCCGAGCTCCGGTTCTGATCGTGCTCGGGCTAAAGTTATGTCTTGCTGCCGGCCTTGACAGCTGCGGGCTGTATTCTGGCCTCACCGGGCTCTTATTGTGAAAGTGCTCGGTGGGGCTTCCGCCTGTCAACGGCCGGTCAGCTGATTGTCATTACCGTCGTTAGTGCTTCGCCCTTTTAAGCCCAGCACTGACGGCGGTAAGACGCAGGAGTATCAGTCAACTTTGGTCTACGTTACGTCTGAGTGGCTTCATCCTGCCAAGCCCTGGGTCTGCACTTCGTCATTCCTGTGAGTGCCGCAGACCTTCATGTCAGGTCATGTATCATAGCTTTGTCATAGTTAGCTCATAGCGGCTGGGTTAGCCCTACGAGCCCAAGTCTCGTCATGTGTGTGTTTTGCCCTTATGGGTTCATAGTTGTGTTTTGTCACGTGAGGAAATAAATTAACATCTTGCCAAACTCTCTGGTGAACTCTGTGGCGTCTCTTGGTGATCCGCGAGGATCACCACATGACAGTATACTCCTGCCAGGTCGTCCAAACGGGGGCGCCGCATTGAGACGCCGTTTCACAGGGAGTTTGTGCCTTTTTTGGACTGTTGTTTCTTCTCGCTCGGGTGTCAACATCTGGGAGAATGCCGTCATCCAGGGGCCGCGGTGGGCGCCTGGACCAGGAGGTAGTGAGTGCGCTGGAATACGCCGATGGGGCCCTCCTCACCGCTACATTTGACGACACCTCCAGTTATATGCGTTGGCATCTGGGCGTCGCTGAGGAATATCTGGACAGCCTTCCCCTCGACTACGACGATCATCTGGAGGTGATATCGAGGTGGAGGAACTCGCCGCTCAGTGCGAGGTTCTTCGTGGGCTGGAGGAGGAAGAGAACGGGAAGCAGAGGAGGAGGCATCCTCGCTCCCCGCGTTGGTGTCCCGTTCCCGTCCCGGAGCAGGTCCAGGAGTTCGTGCCGTCTGGGGGCCGACGAGGACGTCGGCGTAATGGCGCGGGCAACCCTCAGCGGAATTCCCGGCTGGACTCGCTGCCGGCGTATCCCGTCAGCGAATCTTCGAGAGCGGCCCCACCTCGTGTTCCTAGGGGGTCCTCTGTCGCCATCCAGCGGGGAGAAGGAGGAACGACGTCCCCCACAGCAGGAACCATCTCTGCCCCTGGAGGAAGGCAAGTGATCGTTTGTTTGTCACATCTTAACAATGATCTGCCTTGTCTGACTCCTGGGGGTGGAGTTCGGGGTTCGCAGCCCTCCGAGCTCCCTCCACCTGCTGTGGATAAAATTATTAAACCTACTGCCTCTGTGTTCTCCCCCGTTGAGCGATCCGCGATGCCAGGCCAGCGTCGCCGGACGAAGAGGGCCCCTGCAGTGCTTGGATAGCCTGCATCCGGCCCTGCAGTCACGTCTTGGACGGAGGAGAGGAGCGGACTGCGGCCCGGAGCCTGAGCCGACGAGGAAGCGTCCCCGGGTCTCCTCGCCGGAGCGGTCCGAGTCAGTGGGTCAAGGGTTCCCTGCCTCCACGCCGTACGGGTCGTCGGCGTGGACAACAGCGTGGGAGGAACCTGAGGCTGCAGATATCATCATGCCAGCTGCGGAGCCCGACGCAGCTGAGTCCAAGTCCGCTGACGAGAGTCGCCCTGAACCCGGATCGTCGGAGTCCTGGGTGGCAACGGAACCCGAGTGCAGGCAAGTGCTCCCTCTTATGTCTCTGTCCTCTTTTGTTGAGCATTTTTGCCTGCCTCTCGGGGAGACGAGTGAGGAGCAGCCGTCTGCTGCGCCCGAGCTCGTCTCGCTGGGTTCCGTTGCTACCGGTGATACTGATCCCGGTTTTCCTGTCCCCAAGCTTTCTTTTAGTGTCGCCGGCGGGGAACGGGTTGGAGTCACCGAGGTGGAGGTCCCAGGTTCGGGGATGGAGTTCGTCAGCGGAGCTGCACCGGAGGCCCAATCGGGTCCCACCGCAGGGGTGGGTTCGGCCCAATCGGGGTCCGACGTGGGTTCGTCGGAGGCCCAATCGGGGTACACTACGGGTGTGGCTCTGGCCCAATCGGGGCCCAACGTGGGTGCAGCTGGGACCCAATTGGGGTCCAGCGGTGATGCAGCGCGGAGCGGATTCTTGGCTCGCCCTGCTCATCGACCCCCTCGGAGTCACCGCCCCTTTTCATCATCGCTGGGGGCCATGGGGGTCCCTGTTCACTCGCCCCGGTTCTCCCGAGTTTTGTTCTGGTCAGGGAGGCCGCTGCGGGTTGTTGATGCCCTGGATTGGTGGCTGAGGGACACGGGTCGGCTGCCGGAGGGACTGTTTCGCCGGTTCGGCGCCTCGGTTCGGCCACCCGACCTGTTATGTGTGCCATGGGGCTACCTAGTTCGACCACCGGAGAAGCGGATGTGCGGGACTTTGGACTCTGGTGAGCCGCCTGGTCCGCCTCCGTTGACCATCGGTCGACATAAACTGTCGGGGGGTGGTAGTGGTCCCTGGGTGTGTCTCAGTATTTGTGCTTTTTTTTTTTCGTCCTGGTTATGTTGTATTTAGTGCTCATGCCTTTGTTTTGAAAGCCATAGTCTAGTCATAGTAAAGTTATGTTAAGCATTTTTAGATTGCTTCAAGTGTGTTTGCAGTAGCCCTGCTGGTTTATGTATAGTCTGGGTAGAGCGGGTAATGCTCTGTTTTTTTGTTTTTTCATGTTAAGTCTGGTTTGAGCAGGTAATGTGTTCTTGTATTTAGTTTATCTGAACCTGTAGTTCTGGGTTTTGTTTTCCTTTGTGCATTTTTCTTGTTTGTCTTGTCATTGTCATTGTATGGTTTTTTTAGTCTTGTTCATGGGTAGGTTTCTCTCCCTCCGCACCTGTCCCCCAACCTCCCACCCTGGGGGGGGGGGGGCAGGGTGGTTCCTTGGGGCGTTCGGAGTCCGCCCGTGGAGGGAGGGTACTGTTATGACCCGAGCGCCGGTTCTGATCGCGCTCGGGGTAAAGTTATGTCTTGCTGCCGGCCTTGACAGCTGCGGGCTGTATTCTGGCCTCACCGGGCTCTTATTGTGAAAGTGCTCGGTGGGGCTTCTACCTGTCAACGGCCGGTCAGCTGATTGTCATTACCGTCGTTAGTGCTTCGCCCTTTTAAGCCCAGCACTGACGGCGGTAAGACGCAGGAGTATCAGTCGACTTTGGTCTACGTTACGTCTGAGTGGCTTCATCCTGCCAAGCCCTGGGTCTGCACTTCGTCATTCCTGTGAGTGCCGCAGACCTTCATGTCAGGTCATGTATCATAGCTTTGTCATAGTTAGCTCGTAGCAGCTGGGTTAGCCCTACGAGCCCAAGTCTCGTCATGTGTGTGTTTTGCCCTTATGGGTTCATAGTTGTGTTTTGTCACGTCAGGAAATAAATTAACATCTTGCCAAACTCTCTGGTGAACTCTGTGGCGTCTCTTGGTGATCCGCGAGGATCACCACATGACAAAAAATTGACAACAGTTGTGGTCAGATAAACATTTATTGAATGAAAAACAATACCATGAAAACATAAAGGTCAGTCTTAAAGTCAGCATAAGTAAAACCAACGTATTGCCCCTCTTGTATTGGAAAGGTCTCTCTGATCTTGTGAATGACACAGGCAGGTATTGGCACTCAGACTTTCTCACCAAGGTAGTGGAAGCACCATCTGATGAACTGTCTGTAAGCTGTATATCGCTTCCAATTGTTTCCATAAGCCACATTCACATAATGTTTTTAGGTTTAGTAGGCCACTTCCAACACATCTTCATTCAGACTCACTGCGGGGAAGTTGTGATGACCAGTGATACACTTTATAGCACCGTCTGGAATTTTCTGCTTCACCTTGTCCTGCTCCTGACAGCAAATACTCTCCTCCTCTGTTGTCATGCTCACACACAGACCACACAGACCACACTGGCATCTGCAAAAATAAAAAATAGTATCTTTTTATTTTTTTAATTTTAATTTTAATTTATTTTTTTTGGGGGGGGGCTTTGACAGTATCAGGCAGATGTTTCAATTTTATTATAAATACACCACTATGATTTTATTGAACAATTGGGTTTAAATAAATTATATTTATGAACAAATAATTTGTTGCAATATCTGTAACAAAAATCATACCACTCGGTGTTCCCCTGCTGTGTGTTTGCCGCTGCTGCTGCGGCGGGCATGTTTGCTTCACCAGCGTCACTCTCTGAGTCTGATTCGCTAGGCACGATGTCCGTTTGGTACCTCTCAAACCTATAAGGTCTGATGCCCCCAGATTCTTCATTATCATCCAATTCTTCTGAACTATAATCACCTGAATATTGGACAACACAAATCAATTCCAGACTACATGTGCTGGGACCATCATCGATGTTTTCAACCGCTTCCATCATGCGTGTAGAATGGGCAGCCAACCTCTGTGTTCTCCCGCTGACATTACAACATGGCCAGGGGGTTTTCCAGCCACTGACACAATTGGTGCCACAGCGCTCTTGGAAACGTCGGATATTCTCGTGAAAACAAGGCTGTTTGACTTAGAACTGCACAGACCCACCTATTTTGTTATAGTGTATTATGTGTTTGCAAAATTAGATGCAGTCAAAATCGTGTCATGAGCACTTTAAAAGCCCTAAGTGTTATTCAAATTCATTGTCCTATTCTTGGTTCATGTTTTTTCTCCACAAGAAAAGGAAAACATTAACCGACTGCTTACTTCTCACCAGGATTTAAAAGAGGAAAGTCAAAAGGTGAAAACATTAATTATTCTATAAATATAAAAACTTTATAGATAATAATCAAGTAAATCACCATTAGCTTTAATCCTAAGAAATCCTTGTGGCAAAATAAACAAAACAATTCACTTGTGTTTCCTAATCTGTAAATATTAAAACATTTAAAGCTTCAAATGAAAATATGCTTTAACAAATAAAAACAAAAGTCAACCTTAACTTTATAAGAAAGTGAAAACTTATAATCTTAAATCTCTAAAGCATTTAACCTTTTCTATTTTTGTTGTTTCCATTTTTGTAAATAAAATCATCACTTTAAAGTGACATTCAACAAAATTCCAAAGCTAATTATTGATGACAATTCCAATACTAGGCTTTGAAAACTTAAGTGAAGAAGTCAATCCGCACAAATTTTAAACTACAAATCAAAACACAGTTTCAACAAACAAATAAATTAACACATCTCCATATCTCTACAATAACTCCAAAATTCTACCTCCCTTCTTACAAGCCTGTAAGTTGGAACAAGTTCTAAAAAAAAGGTTATAACTACCACTCATATAACAATCAAGGTTAACTGACGAAGGCTGCAATGAACAATCGAAACATGAAAAGAAGGTAAAAATATCTCCTTTCTATTTTTGTCTTTAATAAGAACAAAAGGTAAATAATTAAAAGAAGACAAAAAGAACCTACTTGAGCAATCAAGGTTAACCCTTGACTAACAAATTTAACTATAATCAACAAGTTGATTTTTAAGCTAACTAGCAAACACCGGTAAAACATGGCAGGTCCACAAACAACCGACCAATTTACCGAACTGGATGGCCTTCAAACAACATTAGAAGAATGGACTTCTGATTTTATATCTAGCTTCACAACATGGGTCAAGAAAACAGCCTGAAGATCTGAAGCAACTAATTGAAGAACTTTTAGATGATTACACTGAAAAACCACCATAAGGGAAGAATCTCCCTAGTGCGTTGGGAAAGTTCGCAATAGCATTAGTCGCAAGATTAAAAGTAGCTAAAGCTAAAGTGTTATGCGCCGAGAATGAGCTAAAGAATCAACAATCAACAACCCTCTCTCTCCAGAAAGAGAACAAATCCTTAACCCAATGACTGTGGATGGCACCCCGTTGTGCCGTCAGCCCCTAGTGGTGAAGGTTTTTTTCAAGAAAATATTCAGTTCAGATGTCAGAGATTTCCAAAGCTATGACTTGAAAGTGGTAAGAGATAATGGCTTACTATCAATTAGAAAGATGTAGAATATGATCCAAAGTTTGAGATAGGAGTAAATTTACACATCGAATTTGCATAATGCCACAGCAGCCACATCAAATTACATGAATTTCAGTTAAAAGTGGACTTTGGACATATTTACACAAAGAATGGTTCTGCTTTTTGTCACTGTTTCTTGTTTTGGGCATTTTGTTATCTTATCTTCAAAGTATATGAACCAGAAAATCAGTACAATGCAGTGCAATGTAAACAAAACATTAAATGTCAAGTTATTTGGGTTTTAGCCTTGATGCCTGCCTAAACTTGACTCGGCATGGCAACCAACAGAGAACGCTGGACAACTCTACTCATCTTTTTCCTTCATTTATTTAACAAATTCACGGAATGACAAGCATAGTAGCAGGTTGATAACCTTCAAGAGAGAAAAAAAAGGAAAAGAAAAAGAACATGTCAAGTCAACAAACTAAGACAAGAATTAAACTGAAGTACCCTAATTCAATCTTTTATTTTTGCCAAATATATTAAGTCAAATAAAATAAATAAATAAATGTACTTATTTGCCATGTTTATCTTTGTTACAAACCATTCTAACCTACTCATCCAGATAACAAATTTTCCACATTATTAAATTGTCACTAAATTAAGCACTGCACAAACTAAGTTTTACCATTCTTTCACCATTAAATGCCAAATGAAGAACCTTTCCCCCTTAATTGGAATCAATTTGCTACGCAAAGTCACATAATTAATTCAACCCACAACCAACAAAAGTACTTAAATGAAACACATCTGTAACCTGCAAATACAGTATACCATTACATAAACTCAAATTGCACACTTTCCCTCACATGTTACATTAATAATGCCCAAATTATGTTAAATAAGATAAAACATAAAGCATAAATCTCACCAGTTGTGTCTCTGTGGTCACCCATGCCCTAAGGAACCCTGCTCTCTGCAACATTGAGCAAACAAGTCCCAGCTGCTCAAGTGAACTGCCAAATGAAACCTCTGCCTGCTGAGCTGCCACACCTACAAACCAAAACTGCTCCACACTGCCCTCTTGACCTCTTACTGTTCATAGAAAATTCCTAAAATACACCCAACAAAAGTAGAGCAGAAGAATTAAAGGCTATTTCTGTTCATGCAATCAACAATGTGAAATGGTTAAGGAAGAAACTGGAGCAATCTCAAAATGAAAACAACGATACTCAAGCTCAACTTGGTAATGCGTTACGGGGTTTGACCCAGGCAAAACCAGAAAAGTGACGGTTGACTCATGACAATGACTTGCTTCACCAAGAGAACCGTGAACTTGAAGATGCCCTTCAGGACACGAAGAAGGAACTCAGAAGAGTTGAAGGTCAACTTGAAAACATGAAGTCTAACTATGAGGAATGTCAACTGCTTCTACATGAACCACATCAACATCAAAAGGATTTAAAAGAAGAAGGGGAGGAATACTGACTACAAAAGGAAGCAAGATCACATTTGCTTCTGTGACCTCCAGAAACCCCAGCTGCTCCCCAGCCGAGGCCACGAACCAAGAACAGGTCGGGTATGCCAAAAGGAAAACGTATCTCACCAGACTGGGACTTCCACCGC
The DNA here is from genome assembly GCA_020510985.1 of Pholidichthys leucotaenia. Classification (NCBI taxonomy): domain Eukaryota; kingdom Metazoa; phylum Chordata; class Actinopteri; order Cichliformes; family Pholidichthyidae; genus Pholidichthys; species Pholidichthys leucotaenia. Next base: position 179,231,163 of record CM035848.1, read on the forward strand.
GCCCCATCACCCAATCCCTGTTTCGAGAGTGGACAATTGCAGGGACAGCGTGTGTGTGCCCCTTCAAACCACAACCTTGACAAGATCACGCAAAATCTCACAAAATTTGATCCAGGTCCGACCGGTTCACCTGATACCAAAGCCTGTTTACAAGACATCGACTACTACCCGCGTAAATACCCTGATGCTATGGTCGACGATCGCCTCTATTTGAATAAACTAACATCTAACAGGTCAGTCTCAAAATTTATAGACAGACAACCGACAGACATCAGGATGGACTACATGTGACTCTGTGGAGCCATTGAAAAGGAATTCTCTGACGACTGCCTGCAATCAGGGCTATCAGCAGCCCTGACCGTGAAACAGGGTCACTCAGAGCCTCTACAGACCTACTACCAGCGACTCTTTCTCGCATATTTTGGATTTTAAAAAAGACCAGGGATGGAAGAAGACCACAATTTTAAGACCCTCTTCATCCAGAACCTCCATCCCACTGTGAGTCACCACCTTGGTGTTACAGCTAACCCAAGGTCAAGCTCAGTAAGTCAGATGAGAGAGTTTGCACATTGTGCATTCCAAAAACAGCAACAAAGTCACAACAAGCACGCTGAGCCTGCTATCAGCGATGCTTCTGACACCCCAGAGTTGGAAGGAGCCCCTCGCCCTACTCCATCTCCCACACCACAATCACATGAAAGTTCAAGACGTTTCCCCAACCGACCTCATCAAGGTCAAAGTCACACTAGGTCCCCTGGATCCCACTCAGGACCAACTTTGGGAAAGCCCGACTACTGTCGTAGGCCAAATCTACCAGACAGATTGCGAGAATATGGTATGGACTCTTAAGATGACAGATACCGATCCAAAGACATGCATAACCGCGGCAAATGGTCTCCTCCACCTCATCATAGAACCTCAGAAGCAGAGACAAACCAGGAGCCTTGGAAGAAGAAAGAAACTCCTTTTCTCAGTAGAGAAGATATAAAAGTTCTCAAGCATCTCCTAGCGAAGATTCAAAACAACAGAGAAGATGAAACAGATGACATCCTAGCTATCACAGCTATCCCAACTCAGAAGAAACACTCAAAATTACAAAGAAAAGGCAAAACGAGAACCCTTCCTACAAATGGAGAAGAACCAAAGGACCCAATGCAGTCCAGTGCTGTTCTGGCAACCCAACCACAAGCCAAAGACCACTCCTCCAAAAACGACATTTCACAAACCCGTGTCGAACCACCCAGTTCCACAATTTCTGTGTGATTTAAATGAGAAGGGGGTGGCACAAAAATTCTACCTTCCACTGACCTTTGAAGACATGGTGTGCCAGTATGTTGTTTTAGACATCGCTGCTGACATCATTCTTGTGTCACACTGTGGAGAAAGGATGCAGGCGAGGCAACGAGCTGAACGACACAGAAACTTTATTCCTTCTCCAACATAATTTACAGCAAAAGAGAGTCCCGGGTCTCTGTGCATTCCTCTTTTATATCTTTATTCCCATGCATTGAGACCCGGAACTTCTGACCATACACATTGCTGAATGAACAAAGAATTGTGTCCCACATTAACGTAACAAAACACCGGCACTGCTCCAAAACCTTTCTTCTCTCCATTTCTCAGGCATCTCTTACTCTCCCTGAGGGTCGCATAGAACCAACACTCCCTTCTGATACCCCCTGGTGACACCTCCTTCTTCGGTCCATTGTCCTCCTCTTCCCTCTGCCTTCTCTGGGTGCAGAAACCCCCGCCCCATGCCCCTACACAGCCTCCCTCCCCTCGAACACCAAGAAAGGGCACTAACCCCCCCGTTCTTTAGGCTTGAACCAGCACCCATAGCAGCTGTAGCGGTGGTCACCAATCCTGTCAAACCACCCTGCTGGTGAGGTGTACCGGAGGGCACATCAGCCTGTTGGGAGGGGGACACATTAAATCCGTGAGCACAGGTTCCTGCCGAGGGATTTCCACTTTGCGGAGCCACCAACGGTGGTCGTCTGCACCAGGGAGCTTGGGCCAACAGCACCTGCTCATCTGCTAACAGAAAAGCGGCCTTCAGCCTGTCGATGCAGACGGTCTCCCTTCATCTCCTCAAGTCTGACACAAAATGCTTCTCCCCAGGTTCCAACACCATGAACGGTCCATCGTATGGTGGACGCAGCGGGGTCCAGTGCGCATCATGCCTGACAAAAACAGAACTGGTGTTCTGCAAGCTTTTTGAGACGAATGTGTAGGGAAATCAATGGTGGGCCGGGCCAGGTACGATCACAGCTTCCATCCTGTGTAAAAATTGCATGGGCGTACCAGCCTCAGGCGCGAGGATTTCCAGTAAAAAATTTCTGGGGATCCACAGCGACTGAGAAAAAGCGAGTTCTGCCGGGGAGGCTGCCAAATCCTCCATAGGTGCAGAGCGCAACCATAAAATAACCCAGGACAGGTGGTCGACCCAATTTGTGTCCGTGAGTGAAGCTCTGAGCACTGCTTTAAGTGACCTATGAAAATGCTTGCATAGCCCATTCACCTGTGGGTTGTACATGGTAGTGTGGTGAATTTTGACCCCCAGGCTCTGGGCCATCACGGACAAGAGTTCTGAAACAAATTGTGGACCCCTGTCGGACGTGATGTCTGATGGAGATCCAAAACGTGCAACCCAAGCCGACAAAAAAGCGCGCACCACCGGATGTGGTAGAAGCCAGCGGGACCACTTCAGGCCAGCGCGTGGTGCAGTCCACGACTGTCAAAAGGTGCATGAAACCTTGCGACGGCAGGAGGAGTCCCACCAAATCCAAGTGGGCGGGGTCAAACTTCCTAGCCGGGGTTTGGAACGGCTCAAAGGGAGCTCTGGTGTGCTTTTGCACTTTGGCCTGCTGACATGCGACAAAAGCTACAGCCCACTCTTTCATGTCCTTGCACAGCCGCCGCCAGATGTATTTTGCCCCCACTAGCTTCACTGAAGTGTGCACTCCCGGATGCGAAAGGGAGTGGACCGACTTGAAAACGTGACGGCGTCAAGAGCTCAGAACCACCAGGCGCAGGCGGCCGGTGGAGACATTGCAGAGCAAGGAATGGCACCCTTCAGGCACCACCCTGCTCTCCAGCCTTAACCCAGTTGGGGCAGACTGGAGCGCGCAAATGTCCGTGTCACCGGCTTGCTCCAAGGCCATGGCGGGGAAATCTATTCCCATGTAGACCGGGGCGATTAATGCGTGAGACAGGTAATCGGCCATGACGTTGAGCTTACTGACAACATGTTGAATGTCAGTAGTAAACTCCGAAACAGTAGTAAACTCCGAAATTGCAGCCAACTGCCGCTGCTGCCGGGCCGACCATGGTTCCGATACTTTGGTCATGGCATACATCAGTGGCTTATGGTCTATGAATGCAGTGAATTCGCGCCCCTCTAGCCAGAACTGGAAATGACGCGTCGCCAGGTGGAAAGCCAGCAATTCTCTATCGGACACACTGTACTTGTGTTCATTGTCGTGCAAAGTGCAGCTGAAAAATGCGAGCAGCTGCCATGAACCTGAGATGCACTGCTCCACCACTGCCCCTATGGCAACATCAGACACATCTGTAGTGAACGCTATCCGTGCAGAGGGATTTGGGTGGGCTAGCAATGTGGCATCTGCCAGCGCTGTTTTGGCATTCATAAAAGCCTGGTCTCGCTCGGGAGTCCAATTGATGTTTTCCGCAGGCTTCTTTTTTGTTAAGCACAGCGTACAATGGCTGCATCAGCTGGGCTGCCCGGGGAACGAAACGGTTATAAAAATTTACCATTCCCAAAAATTCCCGTAGTGCCCTCACGGTCTGTGGGCGCGGAAAGTCCGACACAGTGCTCACTTTGTCCAGTAATGGGATCGTGCCCTCCGGCGAAATGCGGTGGCCCAAAAAGTCAATCACTGGACTCGGAACTGGCACCTCGCCTGGTTAACTATCAGCCCGTGCGCTTCCAACCTCTGGAAAACTGTCTTGAGATGGGCAATGTGCTCCTCCTCAGACGCGCTGGCTACCAGAATGTCGTCTAAGTAGACAAAAACGAAGGACAAGTCACGAAGCACTACGCCCATCATCCTCTGAAAAGTCTGTGCCACGCCTTTTAATCTGAACGGCATGCGTAAAAACTCGAAAAGGCAAAAAGGAGCCTTCCGCATGCATCGGGACCTGGTGGTAACCGCGGGCCAGATCCACTTTGGAAAAAACATGCGCCCCGGCAATGTGTATGGAAAAATCCTGGATGTGTGAAATAGGAAATCGATTGTGTTCCATAGCGTTGTTCAAGTGCCAGCAATCACCGCATGGTTGCCACGACCCGTCAGCTTTAGGCACCATGTGTAGCAGGGATGCCCACGAGCTGTTGGAGTGCCTGACAATGCCCAGCTGCTCTAAGTTGGCGAACTCCTCGAGTGCGCTCGCCAATTTAGCTGTGTCCAGGCGCCAAGGTCGTGCAAATACTGGCGGCCCCTTTGTAGTTATGAAATCTTTGACCCCATGCTTCATTATAGGAGCCAAAAATGTCAGGACTGCGAGTGCTGGGAACTGTGTGAGTAACTGTTGGTACTTACCCCCTGGAGCTATAATGTTAGCCAGTGTTGTCGACTCAGCTCCCCGAGCTGTACATGGCAAAGAGGCAAAAGAGACAGTATCCCCTAATCTCCTATTAGCAACATCAACTAATAACCCATAAGCAAATAAAAAAGCTGCACCTAAAATGGGGCCGGAACATGCAGCTACCACAAAGTCCCACTGAAAGTTGCATCCGTGTAAGCATATCGTCAGTGTCCATTCACCAAATGTCCTGATGGTGGATCTGTTGGTGGCCATGATCTCGGAACTGCTGCGTCTTGCCAGCCTGTCTGCAATGACCGGCTGGATGACGCTCTTCTGGGAGCTGGAGTCCACCAAAACCCGTCTCCCCGAATGTGTGTCTGTGACATAAAGCAGTCTGTTCCTGTTGCCATCAGTTGCAGCTGCCACCAAATTCCGAACGTGCCCAGCTTCTTGAATTGGCATGGTGACATGTAGCATTGGGCATTCGAGCCAAAACGGCGATGATAAAAACAGATTGTCCTTTTCCTTTGCCTTCTGGTGTCCATCCCGGCTACCACGAATGGCTCCTTGACCTCGCTGGAGTCCCTCATGGATGACGGTGCCACTGTCTGCACGCTGGGTGCTCTGGTTGCCAAGATGATGCGGTCCACTTCCTGCACCTGTGTGCGGTAGTTCTTATCAACTAGTCACGACAAGTTAGCCAGGATCACCCTCGCTGTAGCCGGTAGATTCCTGAGGAACAAGTGGGCAAACAGGAAAGATTTGTCATCCTTCCCTCTCAATGCCAACATGCTCTCCATCAGCTCCACTGCTGATTTGTCCCCTAAATCCGAATGTGTTAGGAGCCTCTCTGCTCTCTCACTGTCAAAAAGGGTATAGCGCTGGAGAAGTATCCTCTTGAGTGCTTCATATTTTCCTTGGTCCAGCAGCTCCTGGAGCAGGCTCATCACCTGTTGTGTGGTGCACGTATCCAGCTCAGCGACCACGTAGTAATATCTGGTATCATCCGTTATTATCCCGCGGAGTACGAACTGGGCTTCTATGTGCAAGAACCACGCAGTCGGGTTGTGAAGCCAGAAGTCTGGGAGCTCGACTGAGACCATGCATGTGGCGCCGGTGCTCTCTCTCCGGGCAGTCTCCAGAGCAGTGCTCGGCTCGCTTTCCATAGTACGTCTTCGGGTCCCCAATGTGGAGAAAGGATGCAGGCGAGGCAACGAGCTTGACCAGACAGAAACTTTATTCCTTCTCCAACGTAATTTACAGCAAAAGAGAGTCCCGGGTCTTTGTGCATTCCTCTTTTATATCTTTATTCCCATGCATCGAGATCTGGAACTTCCGACATACATATTGTTGAATGAACAAAGAATTGTGTGGCACATTAAGCAGAGTCGCAGTCTTACACGCCTCTCTGCAGCTCCTCTTCATCCGCCACCCCTCAACTTAGCCCCTGTCTTCCCCATCAGAGAATCATTGTCTGCTCCCTCCAAAGTAAATGAAAATATAATGTATAAGCATCCCAAAGTGATTAAACAAAAATTTGGTAAAACTCAAATTAAACATGAAGCTTCTAAATTGAATGATTTGGCCTCTGTTCCTCCTCATAATTTAAAAATTAGATGTGGTTTGTTAAATATTAGATCTCTAACTCCAAAGTGTCTGCTAGTCCATGAACTATTAATTGATCATCAGACTGATTTAATATGCCTTACAGATACTTGGTTAGGACAAGAGGATTATGTTGGTTTAAATAAATCGACTCCCTCTGGTTATTTAAACTGTCAAAATCCCAGAAGTTCTGGTCATGGAGGAGGAGTAGCAACAATTTACCATTCCAAATTACTAGTTAATGTAAAGCAAAAAACAAGTTATCATTCCTTTGAGGGCCTGGTCCTCAGTATTGGGCATTTTAGCAATTTTAGGCTAAACCTAATTTTATTTGCCATAGTTTATCGTCCTCCATCAACCTACTCAGAGTTTTTATCTGAATTTGCCAAATTCTTAGCTGATTTAGTGCTGAAATCAGATACAATAATTATAGTAGGGGACTTTAATATACATGTAGATGTAGATAGTGATTGCCTTAATATGGCATTTAATTCAATATTAGACTTGATGGGGTTTTCTCAGAAAGTAGGAAATTCTACCCATTATCTCCACCATATGTTGGACCTTGTTCTGACATATGGCATAGAAATAGAAAATCTGGTAGTGTCTCCTCATAATCCTGTACTGTCTGACCATTGTCTGTTAACCTTTGATTTTACAATTTCTATTTGGCTCTTAAAGAAAAATATTACTATAGTAGATGCCTCTCAGATGATGTTGTTACCAAATTTATGCAAATTGTTTCCTCTATGCCATGTGTCAGCACAACGGAAATAAGCTATAGACAGCTTGCTCCTTCTGTAATTGATAGCATGGTAGATAGTGTTACAGCTTCTCTGCATCAGACTCTAGACTTGGTGGCCCCTTTTTAAAAAAATAAAAAGTCTAATCAGAGATTTCTAACCCCTTGGTTCAACACAGAAACTCGTAGCTTAAAACAGAAGACTCGTCAATTAGAAAGAAAATGGCGCTCCACTAATTCAGATGGAATCTATTTAGCGTGGAGAAATCATCTTTTAATTTATAAAAAATCTTTTAGAAAAGCTAGAACGAGTTATTATTCTGTATTAATAGAAGAGAACAAGAATAATCCTAGGTTTCTTTTCAGCACTGTAGCCAGGCTGACAGAGAGTCAGGACTCTGTTGATCCTAGCATTCCCTGAGAGCTTACTAGTCAGGACTTTATGAACTTTTTCAATAATAAAATTTCATCCATCAGAGATAAAATCAGATTCTTCCCACCGTTAACTTAAATACAGTACCTACTACAACTCCTTCAATTGATATTTGTTTGGATGAGTTTACTCCAATTGACCTTTTAGAGTTAAACAAAATAATTTCCTCATCCAAGCCTTCAACTTGTCTTTTAGACCCTATTCCTACCAGGTTATTTAAAGAAGTCTTCCCACATATTGGTAGCTTTATTCTTCAAATACGTAACCAATTCTTTATTAACTGTAGGTCATGAACCGCAGGCTTTTAAAATGGCTGTAATTAAACCCTTACTCAAAAAGCCAACGCTGGATCCAGGAGTTTTAGCTAACTATAGACCAATCTCTAATCTCCCTTTCATTTCAAAAATCTTAGAAAGAGTTGTTGCTACGCAATTATTTGACCACCTGCAGTGGAAATCACTGTATACATTTTCATTGTTATGCAGATGACACACAATTATATCTGTCAATGAAGCCAGATGATAGTAAGCAATTAGCCAAGTTAGATGCCTGCCTTAAGGAAATCAAAGCTTTACTTGCAATTTCCTGCTATTAAATTCAGATAAGACTGAAGTCATTCTTGTTGGTCCAAAAAACCTTAGAAATGCCTTTCCAAATAAAACTTTTAGTTTGGATGCAGTTACTCTTTCTCTTAATAGCTCTGTGAGGAACCTTGGAGTTATTTTTGATCAAGATCTGTCTTTCAATTCACATATTAAATTTGTTTCTAAGACTGCCTTCTATCATTCGCAAATATTGCCAAGATTAGGAGCATCTTGTCTCAGAGTGATGCTGAGAAACTGATCCACGCTTTTGTTAGCTCTAGATTAGATTATTGTAACTCTTTATTATCAGGTTGTCCTAAAACATCTTTAAAAAGTCTTCAGTTGATCCAAAATGCTGCAGCTAGAGTTTTAACAGGTACTAGAAAGAGAGATCATATCTCTCCGGTTCTGGCCTCCCTTCATTGGCTTCCCATAGAGTTTAGAATTAAGTTTAAAATCTTTCTTAATTGCAAAGCTCTAAACAATCAGGCCCCTTTATATTAAAAGATCTGATCCTACGGTATTATCCTAACAGAGCACTACACTCCCAAAATGCAGGATTACTTGTAATACCTAGAATCTCGAAAAGTACAATGGGAGGCAGAGCCTTCAGTTTTCAAGCTCATCTCCTGTGGAACCAGCTGCCAATCTGTGTTCGGGAGTCAGACTCGATCTCTGTTTTTAAGAATAGGGTTAAAACCTTCCTTTTTGATATAGCCTACAGTTAGGGAGGGATCATGTGTCTCTGAACCCTCCCTTAGTTATGCTGTTAATAGGTTTAGACAGCCGGGGGACCTCCAATAATGCACTGGGCTTCACTCCTTTCTTCACTCTCAATGAAATATTTATTTTTTGCTGGTCATTAACATCTGTTTGTTCTCTCCCATAGATTGAGTCCCCATCGTGCTGTTTGCTTTCTACATGTCTGTTCTTTTCATCTTCTCAATTCCCTCATCCCCCAGCCAGTCGCAGCAGATGACTGCTCCTCCCTGAGCCTGGTTCTGCTGGAGGTTTCTTCCTGTTAAAAGGGAGTTTTTCCTCTCCACCATCGCCAAGCGCTTGCTCACAGGGGATCGCCTGATTGCTGGTTTTTTTTCTGCAACTGTGGGGGTTTCCCCTACAGTTGAAAGTGCTATGAGATGACTGTTGTTGTGAAATGGCGCTATATAATACAGTTGAATTGAATTGAATTAACATAACGCCGGCACCGCTCCAACACCTTTCTTCTCTCCGTTTTTCGGGCATTTCTTACTCTCCCCAGGGGTCGCATAGAACCAACAGTCCCTTCTGATACCCCCCGGCGACACCTCCTCCTTCTGTCCATTGTCCTCCTCTTCCCTCTGCTCTCTCTGGGTGGAGAAACCCCCACCCCATGCCCCCACAACACAATCTTTTTGACCAACTACGTGTAGCTGCTAACTGCACTCACAAAGACTTAAAACTGGAACCTTGTTCGTTAGTCGTTCGACCATATACGCTCACTAATATGACTCTGTCGGGTGTGTCACTAATCAGAGTTTCCATTGGTCCCATGATCTTGACTCATCCGGTCTATGTCTCCAAACTTGAATCCATTCCATTGCTCATCGGCAAGGACCTACTGAATCACTTTGAACCACTGATTGACTTCAAGAATCTCAAACTCAAACTCAGCAACCTCACCCATTCAACTTAACAAGGACAACTGAATCACGGTACTTGATTCTTGACACTTTGGACACCCCAAGTCTCACACAACTAGCACTGCTGGAACAACCAAAACCAATTGAAAGGGACCGCAAAAACCAAGGTGAACACTGTCCTCAAGAATTCAAAGGTCACCTTCAAACACAAGGTCAAGACCAGGAATCAAATGACCTTGGGAACTCACTGGCCAAGCAAAAAGCTCCACATGGCCCCCTTTGTACCTTTGGCCCAACGTTCGTGTCACCTTCTGAATCCCACCCACCCACCCCTGCGGCATGCGTGGTCACAGGAGCCAAATCAGCTGGCTCCCCGAACCCTCTGCAACCTACGGGTTCTGCATCGGTGGACCCAACTTTTGCAAACAGTAAGCATGTATCTACTCAAGCCCGTGACCCCGTGGTCCATAAAACAGTCAAACACTGGTTGAACATGACCGTACACGCTCGCTCCATGCCAACTTTCTCTAATATACAGAAATCGAAAACACCTCCTGTGATGTGGCCTTCTCTGCAGCTATGCAATGGCACTCCTATTCCTGCTTCCGACGAACAACCATTGCCACCACTCATAGTTTCTCGAAAGCAGAGGGGGGTGATGACTGGCAACGCCCATGACCTTCCAGCTGCAGAACACAAAGGTGTCAAAACGACGTACCACACTCCCAAGGCCACATTTCAAAAACACTTGGACGGCTCTGCCAAATGACCCAAAGCCTACAACGACCGAAAAGCCTCCCATGGCAAATTTCAAGGGTGGGGGGGGGGGAGGTCTTCCACTACGCATTTGTACCGCAAACACAACAAATCAATCTACAGGCAGGGAAACTCGCTCCTAAATTCCTGCGTGGGTGGATGGATCCATATGTTGTCAACAACAAACTTTGTCCACTGAAGTACCAAATCCAGGACCCCATTTTCAAATAGGCCCATCATAATCAGAGTAAACTTTATCAAAACCCCATGGGTCTTGTTGGGTACGACACTGTCACAGTAAGTCTATAAATAAGATCAAAATCAGGCCTATGTCCAAGAAATAACCGTTAGCTAAATATTAGCCTCAGGTACACTTGGTATCATTTCTCCAAACCAATTAGTTAACTCCAAAAAGACGTCCAAAAGAACAAGGGTAAATTCAAACCAAATTATCCCTTAAACTAATCTTAAAAGCCTCTGTATAATTCTAATCAATTTCAATCAACTTACTATTATCAGATAGTACACACAAATCATCCAATACCATTAGCTTTAGCTAACAACATCAAAATTCCCACTAAAGGTGATAAAATATCTAAGGTTTAGAGTTCAATCTCTAAAAGAAATTGTTCCACTGCTGAGAATAATTTTCATCTGCCACTCAGGTGTCTAAAAGAAAAAAAAAAACAACAAGAAGGTTGAGATTAAAATCATTCCTATTTGTTTGCCAGGATGATGGTGCTCCCGTTTTTTAGTCTAGCCCTCTACCTAGCAATCACAACGACCGTCATCCAGTCAGAACTGGGCAGAGCCAAAACAAAAAGTCAACAATCCTTAGGTGGATCCTCAGTAACAGTCTCATCATTAGGGTCTCTTATTAGCCTTAGCACATCCACTGTTAACTCATTCAACACTGCTACACTGAAACACCAGGTAGTTGAACCACAAACCGCTACCAGAACTTTGCAAGATACTGTGTTGGTTTTGAATGTTTGCTCCTAAGCTTCAGTCAAACTCAACAAGGTCTTGAACTTGTTGCTCTTCGTGTTAAAGGTTGACTATGCTCACACACAGCTGGTGTCGATGTTACTCCCAGAGGTAGCTAGAAACATTAGCTTTTCAGTTAACACTTTAGCGATGAGCCTGATTTCACCTCATCTTGCCCCTTCTTCAGTAGTCACAAATTTACTCTTCGTTGCCATTCAAAGAACAATGATGACATTCCATGTTCACCTAGTTTTCCAGAACAAAGGTCCCAAACACCCTATGGCTCAGACATCTGTGGACCCATGGTTTAGTAAAGCTAAACCCATCCAATCTGAACCACCTTGAGTTCAGGTTCAGGTTCAGGTTCAGGTTACTTTATTTGTACCCATAGGTAGATTTGTTTTGCAGTCGGGTGACATCCATATTTACAAACCACAATTACATTCAACATGAACACAAACACAGGCACACATGAAGCTGACTATAAACATGATGAGTTATCTCAGTATCACTTAGCTGAAACAGTTACTTCAAGTATGTAAAAATTACATACTTTTTATTTTTGTACTTTGATACCCAGAATTTTCTTTTTGTATTTGGGTATCCAGAATTTTAGAGTCTTTGCATGCATATACGGTATAGTTTAGACAATTTTACAATTGCTATATCTGTCCATATTCAATTTTTTTTTTAGAAGTTTTTTTGTAAACCAAACCCCAAAGATCTATACTAAGGAATAGATTTTATTTACAAGCTAGTGCTTCGGGACATCAGAACTGTTTGCTCAGCAGTTGAGACAAGGGGCTTCATTGGAACCAGCCACCAAGGATGTGTACCAAAGTGGACTGGAGCTCACCATTGATACAGAGGGGGCAAATATGTAGTGTTGACCTGTGGTTCCAATTTATAAAATCATGCTTTGATGAAGAAGAATGTTTCAACTCAAAATTCTGGTCATGATCTGCTTTTCTCACCCAAGCACCAGAGCTGTAACACAACCCATTGGCCATAAAGTGGAAATTAATCCCTTCTCCAGGACTTAGTCAGTATCCCTTTCTCTATTTGGCAAAGGAATGCCCCAAAATGACAAATTTATGGCTGACATTTTCCAGACTGGGAAGTCAAGATTCTTCATTAAAAAAACAGACAGTTTTACAGTGCCATCTTGTAGACAGCTCAGGAACATTTAATTTTTCCTCTCTCTGCAGTAGAATTTATGAATTCTGGACAATAAAATAATTCATATTCTTTCTCTCAAGACAGTATCCACTACTGAAGACCTGGCTGAACTCTGGAATGGACAGTTGTGATTTGAAATGTTTTTATTGATATGATTTGATTTGTGTTACTTTATTTTCAGGAAGAAATTAACTTTTGCATGCCTCCAAGAAATTAATCTCATGTACAATGCAGAGACCTTGTGTGTGTTCCTTTTATCAGGTAGAATATCTTAGTAAAGTTTAAGGAATTTATGCTTTCACAGCAGCATATACGTGTTTAAGAGAACTTCACGTCACATCTCAAATTTTCTTCTCTCTCTCTGGGAGACCATAGCTGGACTTTGACTGACCAGTAGAGTTCCAGGCTTCACTGCATTTCCTTTATTGGCCGTTTATGACTTCTGTGAACAAAGAAGCTCAAATGTAATTGGTCCAGCTCAGTTTTTCATGAGGTTCAGTGAAATCCTGCCACACCCGAGAAAAATTTCCTTTAATCTCTCAGTTTTTGGGTGGTTTTCAAGCTGTAAGGAGCAGACTTCTCTGCTCTCCCATTTTTTTTTTATCTTTGTAAGTAGGCCCAGAGTATTCCATGCGCTGTGAAAGTTCTTTTTCTTTTCTTTAAAGTTCCCTTTGTCATGATGGCCGCTAGGCTGTCATCAGCATCATCAACATCAGCTGCGCTCACTTCAGCAGGTGGCAATCAGCGGGCCATAAAAGCCCAACGTGCGGACGCCTCAGCACGGAGTCGCCTGTCACTCTCGCCAAGCAACACGCCAAGACCACGATCTCGCATCAAAGAATCCACGCCTTGCCTTATCAGGTCACGTAAGCCATCTCATCATCATTCCTCTACTAGTTCTATCCCCTGTGCACAGGTGGACCTCCCTGGCGGCTGACCATCCTCCTCTGCTGACGAGGCACCGTCCTCCACTCCGCGGAGCTCCTCCTCATCTCCACAGCACCGGACACCATGAGCACGACGTCGCACGGACACCAGGAGTCAGTCAGCCTCTCATTGTGGCACCTGCAAGTAAGCCCCTGCAGCATACCCACCGAACATTGCTACTGAACAACAGTAACCTTGTGCTTGTGTTTTCCAGGGTTGCCAGGTTACCGCAAGACGGGCTCAGCTCCAGTGGCCAGACGAACATTCACACATTCACTCACACTTCACTCACAAATTCACAATAAAGATAATTGTCTGTATCTCTCATGTCAGCGTCTGTCTCTTGGGTCGTAAATCATGTCAGTACGACTCCGTCAGGATGACCCATCAGACAGCGCGCTGTCGCGCCGTTTAAACACCCTCAGCGCACGAGTAGACATGATTTCCGACCAACAGACAGTCATCTTAAACCAACTAACTCAGATTAACAGTCGGCTGGATCGCTTGGAAGGACACCAGGCGTTCCCCCCGGCTAGCGGGGTGCCTTCTGCACCCGCAGCTGCGGCTACTAGCCAAACCAGCTCATTCCCCACACATCGCCTAACTCCTGTTCCAACCCCCGCACGTTTTTTAGGTAAACTGGGGGAGGCACGGGGGTTTTTGCTGCAATGTGAGTCAGTGTTCCTCCGCGTCCCGGGGGACTTTGCCACGGATATGAATAAGATTGGATACATCATCAACCTGCTGGGAGGCCGAGCTCTAGATTGGGCTTACACCATCATGGCCAAACCAAATTATTCATTATTGACTTACCAGCAGTTCGTGGCAGAGTTCATGGAAGTGTTTGATCATGCCGACTGGGGCGCGGTGTTAACTGAACGGCTGCTTCGACTTCGGCAGGGCAGTAGATCTGCCGCTGATTATTCAGTTGACTTCCGGGTTTTAGCTGGTCAGTTGGGGTGGGGGGATCCAGCGCTCTGTGGGATTTTCCTCCGCAGCCTGAACTCAGAGCTAAAGGACGAGCTAGTGGCAAAGGAGAAACCAGACAGACTTGGGGAATTAATCTCCCTCACCATCAGCCTAGATAGCAGGCTAAGGGAGTGAGCAGCAGAACGGCGAACAGCTGGCTGTGCGAGTAAGTCTCGCCCTTGCTCCGCTAGGGCCTCCCTCCTCGCTCTGCCCACATCTGAAGAGCTTCCGGAGCAGGAGGATATGGTGGTGGGGCAATCGGGTCTTACAGCGGCAGAAAGACAGCGCCGCAGGGAGCAGGGGTTGTGCTTCTACTGTGGGAATGGGGCACATGGAGTAGTGGATTGCCCGTTAAAAAGGGGAGGTCCGCGGATCACGGTAGGGGGATTCGCGGACAGAAATCAGGAAAAGCCCCTCACTAGTTGCCACATCCCCATTAGGCTCATTCATAAACACAAGGAACACACCACACTTGCCTTAGCCGACTCTGGAGCTGAGCAGAACTTCATCTCCAGAGACCTGGCAACCCTGTTGGGCCTCAGCTGTCAACCCTTACGCCCCCTTATCCATCTGGTCACCCTGTCAAAGGCATCTCTGACGTCAGTTTCCCACCAGACGGCACCTGTGTTGACGATTGTTTCTGGTAACCACAGGGAGGAAATACGGTTCCTGGTCTTGCCCATCTCCTCTTCACCCGTCATCTTGGGGTACCCTTGGCTCCGGCTGCATAACCCCACGTTCGACTGGCAAGCCGGGAGAATAACGGCCTGGAGCTCATTCTGTCTGAGCGCCTGTCTTCAGTCCGCTGCATGCGCTCCCTCAGTACCGATGACGCCTCCCTCAACACCCCCCCTGGACGTGTCTAAGGTGCCTG
Source organism: Pholidichthys leucotaenia (assembly GCA_020510985.1). NCBI lineage: Eukaryota > Metazoa > Chordata > Actinopteri > Cichliformes > Pholidichthyidae > Pholidichthys > Pholidichthys leucotaenia. The sequence continues at coordinate 179,246,386 of CM035848.1, forward strand.
ACGTCTACCATAATCTGGGCCAGGTGTTTAGCAAGTCACGGGCGCTGTCTCTTCCCCCCCATCGCCCATACGACTGCGCGATCAACCTCAAGGCTGGGGCCCCTCTCCCGGTGAGCCGCCCGTACAGCCTGTCAGCTCCGGAACGCGAAGCCATGGACACATACATCAAGGAGTCCCTGGCCTCCGGCATCATCCATCCATCCTCCTCAGCCGTCGGGGCAGGCTTCTTCTTCATTGGGAAGAAGGACGGGTCGCTGCGCCCCTGCATCGACTTCCGGGGTCTCAACGACATTACTATTAAGGATAAATACACTCTCCCCTTGATGAACACTGCTTTCGATTCCCTCCAGGGGGCGTCCTGGTTTACCAAGTTAGATCTACGGAACGCCTATCACCTGGTGCGCATCCGGGAAGGTGATGAATGGAAGACTGCTTTCCGGACCCCAAGCGGCCACTTTGAATACCTGGTGATGCCGTTTGGGTTAACCAACGCTCCGTCAGTGTTCCAGCGCCTAATAAATGACGTTCTCCGGGATTTCCTGAATTCCTTCGTCTTTGTTTACCTAGATGATATCCTCATTTTCTCGCGCACACTGGAGGAGCATCAGGTGCATGTACGACGGGTCCTACAGTGCCTCCTGGAGAATCAGTTGTTCGTCAAGGCGGAGAAGTGTGAGTTCCACACGGATCGCACCTCTTTTCTGGGGTTTATCATCGCCCGTAACCAGGTGCTTCCTGATCCGGATAAAGTCAAGGCGGTGGTGGACTGGCCTACACCCACTTCCAGGAAACAGTTGCAGGGGTTTTTGGGATTCACCAATTTTTACCGGCGCTTCATGCCAAATTTTGGGAACATCACCAGACCCCTGACTGCGCTCACATCCCCGAAGGTCCCTTTCCATTGGAGTGAGGAGGCTGCCGCGGCGTTTGACAGGCTGAAGGGAGAGTTCACTTCGGCCCGTGTGCTGACCCAGGTGGACCCGGAGCTCCAATGCTTGGTGGAGGTGGACGCATCGGACTCGGGGGTGGGGGCGGTGCTCTCCCAGTGCTCCCCGACAGATGGGAAGATCCGCCCCTGCGCTTACTTCTCTCATTGTTTGACACCTGCTGAGAGGAACTACAGCATCGGCGACAGGGAGCTACTGGCTGTCAAACTTGCGCTGGAGGAGTGGAGACACTGGCTGGAGGGGGCTGCCCAGCCGTTTGTCGTCTGGACTGATCACCGCAATCTTGAATACCTTAGGACTGCCAAGCGGTTGAATGCACGTCAGGCTCGCTGGTCACTCTTCTTTGGTCGCTTTAATTTTATGATCACCTACCGGCCAGGAAGTAAGAATGGTAAGCCTGACGCCCTTTCCAGGCAGTTTGACGCGCCCTCCGCTGACGACCAGGAGGAGACGATTCTGCCATCTGATTGTGTGGTGGGTGCGTTGACCTGGGGCATCTGTGATAAGGTCAGGAGAGCACAGGAGGTGGAGCCTGATCCGGGTGGGGGCCCTCCGGGCTGCTTGTTTGTTCCTCGTCCTGTTAGGAACCAAGTAATAGAGTGGGGCCACGCGTCCAAACTGGCGTGCCATCCGGGTGTGAGTCGGACCGTTGACCTCCTCCAGAGAACCTTTTGGTGGCCAGGACTGCGGAAGGACGTTAACAACTATGTCTGGGCCTGCGCTCAGTGCACCACGGGGAAGACATCATCATCGGCTCCGGCGGGTCTGCTACACCCTTTGCCCGTCCCCTCCCACCCCTGGTCCCATGTAGCCATGGACTTTGTGACCGGTTTGCCCCCCTCCGGCCACTTCACGACTATTTTGACCATCGTGGACCGCTTTTCTAAAGCTGCCCATTTTGTGCCCCTCCGGGGGTTGCCATCAGCGCGGGAGACGGTGGACCTTCTCGTTCTTCATGTGGTTCGTCCTCACGGAATCCCCACTGATATTGTTTCTGATCGAGGGCCACAGTTCGTCTCGCAGGTTTGGAAGGCATTCTGTACGGCACTTGGGGCCACAGCCAGTCTCTCCTCTGGATACCACCCGCAGAGTAACGGCCAGTGTGAGCGAGCCAATCAGGAGCTGGAGGCTGCGTTGCGCTGTGTCATCTCCTCCTGCTCTTCTTCGTGGAGCATGTATCTCCCGTGGATCGAGTACGCTCATAACACCACGGTGTCCTCGTCCACGGGGATGTCCCCCTTCAAGGCATCGTTGGGGTACGATCCACCCTTGTTCCAGGAGGAGGAGGGTGAGGTGGCGGTCCCGTCTGTTCAGGCTCACGCCAGACACTGTCGGCAGGTTTGGTCCATTGCCCGCAGAGCCCTTCTGAGGACCACGGAACTGAACATTGAAGTGGCCAACCGCCATAGGAGGCCTGCCCCGGATTACAAGGTGGGTGACAAGGTATGGTTGTCCACGAAAAACATCAGTGTGCCTGCCGAGAAGCGTAAGCTGACCAAGCGCTTCATCGGTCCCTTTGTCATTTCCCGCATTGTCAACCCTGTATCTGTGCATCTTGCTCTCCCCTCTCACATGCGCATCTGCCCCACTTTCCATGTCTCCCAGGTCAAGCCCTACGTCGCTGACCCGCTGTGCCCGCCCCCCGCGGCTCCTGTTCCCCCGAGGATGATTGATGGCCATCCGGCCTGGGGGGTGACAGCAATCCTGGACGTCCGCAGGAGGGGTTGGGGCCTTCAGTATTTGGTGGACTGGGAGGGGTTTGGCCCTGAGCACCGCTCCTGGATACGCCCTGCGTTGATCCTCGATAAGCAGTTGATCCGCGATTTCCATCGGGCGCATCCAGGTAGGATTGGGCAGGTGCCTGGAGGCACCTCTGGGGGGGGGGGGGGGTACTGTCATGATGGCTGCTAGGCCGTCATCATCAACATCAGCTGCGCTCACTTCAGCAGGTGGCAATCAGCGGGCCATAAAAGCCCAACGCGCGGACGCCTCAGCACGGAGTCGTCTGTCACTCTCGTCAAGCAGCGCGCCAAGACCACGATCTCGCATCAAAGAATCCACGCCTTGCCTTACCAGGTCACGAAAGCCATCTCATCATCATTCCTCTACTAGTTCTATCCCCTGTGCACATTTGGACCTCCCTGGCGGCGGACCATCCTCCTCTGCTGACGAGGCACCGTCCTCCGCTCCGCGGAGCTCCTCCTCATCTCCACAGCACCGGACACCACAAGCACGACGTCGCACGGACACCAGGAGTCAGTCAGCCTCTCATTGTGGCACCTGCAAGTAAGCCCCTGCAGCATACCCGCCGAACATTGCTACTGAACAACAGTAACCTTGTGCTTGTGTTTTCCAGGGTTGCCAGGTTACCGCAAGATGGGCTCAGCTCCAGTGGCCAGACGAACATTCACACATTCACTCACACTTCACTCACAAATTCACAATAAAGATAATTGTCTGTATCTCTCGTGTCAGCGTCTGTCTCTTGGGTCGTAAATCATGTCACCCTTTCCTTATTTTAATCCTTTTCTTTAAATTACCATGCAAGGAGATTTTTTTTTTGTCTAAACCTAAACCAACTCATTCAAGCCACAATACATTGGAAGAAATGAATCTGTGGCTTGAGTTTATCTCAGTTTGACTCTGATGGGACGTTGTACAATAAACAAATTCCTTTTAAGTGCATAAGAGAAGACCTCACCCAAATTGCTGAATAAGTGCCCGATTGTGATCTCAGGAGCACGGCCTTGTGGGAGAATCTGTCTACCAGCATCTCCATCAACAGAATCCACAGACATCTAGCTGAGTCAAGGTTGGCATGTGGGGGCCCTGCTGCAACTAGAGACGTGAGCTGACTCTGTGGCTGATGGTCTGTTGTTCAATTTAAACTTAATTCTTCAGAATATTCCTGGTGTAAGTTCTTTAAACTTAATTTCATGTAAACTCCTATCAGAATTTCAAAATGGATTTTGTCTTTTGATTAATATCCGTTCATTTTCAGAGTAACACCAATTTTCTTTTTTATAAAACAGTTTAATGATCATTTTCTTCATAGAATTGCATCCACTTTTCTTAACCAATGCTATTTTATGGTTTTGCAGTTTCCAGCATATTGCCAAGTTAAACTATGGTTTCTTTGGTTCCACAAATGTTTGAGTCACATGTGATACTCAGTAATTCAATAACAGTCTATGATGCCCATGATACATGTTGAATTCTTTGTTTTAAAATCATCCAAATGTGTTAACCCATTCTGATATTTCTTACTAAACTATTGAAATACATATGGGAGTTATTTTTTTGATTTCATGCTCATCTTCTTGATTATAAGCAGACAAGAACTCACAAGGTTTTTTTTTTAGACTGATTCATCATTGGTACAAATAAAGAATTGTTAATAAAACTGTCCATCATTTGGACTGGTGCCCCAACGAGTTATGAGTGTGTAATTAAAGGAAATCTTAATTCCTACTGACATTCATATTTACTTTAATACTTGTACCAACAATAAAACACCTATAAACCCATTAATCTAAATCGGCTACAACTGGGAGACCTGTAGATTTTGCTAAAAAAAAAATGTTATTCACATCATAAAACCCCAGAGTCTCCATCAGACCATCTTGATGGTTCTTGTGTTAATAAAATAAACACGTTGGTCAATAATCAGTTTATTCATGAGTAGTCCTTAATTTATACATAATAAACAAAAGAGTCTGCCATGTGAAATGAAACTCAAAACTCTGATATATGATGAACAAAAATAAACCATTTTATTGGGGTTTGCACTTTAATAAAAGTTTAAAAAACTTTATTATGCTCCTCCAAATTGACTGGGCCTGTGTTGATGACTCGCTTCCCCATCAGGTGTGTCTGCGCAATTTTGCGGTGCTCTTGGTGGATGGGTGGGCGTTATTGAAATGAAGTGACTGCATCTGTGTTCATTCTGCGTGCTGTTAGTAGATCACTGGCAAAAATTGGCCACTCCCTTAGGTGCTCTGTTGTTATTTGCGCACTCGCTAATTTGCACTGCCTTAGTAAATCTGCCCATATGTGTTGTGATCCTACTGGGTCTAATGATTTTTGGATATATACCCACACTGTATAAAGTGTTGATAAATTCATTGATCGGTTGGTGCATGTTTGGGTAAAGGAGGTCAAACGTTAAAATCACCACAGATGAAAAGTTTTGTTTTGGTTTTTTTTTGTTATTTTTTAGAAAACTTTGCATCAATCCAGTCATTGAATACAGGTACATCTCAAAAAATTAGAATATCGTGAAAAAGTTCAATATTTTTTGTCACTCATTTCAGAAAGTGAAACCCATATATTATATAGATTCATTGTAAAGAGAGTGAAATATTTCAGGTGTTTATTTATTTGAATTTTGATGATTATGGCTTACAGCCCATGAAAACCCCAAATTCAGTTTCTCAAAAAATTAGAATAGTACATAAAATAAATTTTAAAAAAATAGTTTTTAAATATAAATGTTGGCCGACTGGCAAGTATGTCCATGTACACACTTAATACTTGATCAGGGCTCCTTTTGGATTAATTACCGTATCATTGTGGTGTGGCATGGAGGTGATAAGCCTGTGGCACTGCTGAGGTGTTATGAAGGTCCAGATTGCTTTGATAGTGACCTTCAGCTCATCTGCATTGTTGGGTCTGGTGTCTCTCATCTTCCTCTTGACAATACTCCATAGATTCTGTATGGGGTTTAGGTCAGGAGAGCTTGCTGGTTAATCAAACAGTGATACCATGGTCATTAAACCAGGTTTTGATACTTTTGGCAGTGTGTGTGTGTGTGGGGGGGGGGGGGGTGCCAAGTCCTGCTGGAAGAAGAAATCAGCTTCTCCATAAAGCTTGTCAACAGAGGGAAGCATGAAGTGCTCTAAAATTTTCTGGTAGACGACTGTGCTGACTTTGGTCTTGATTAAACACAGTAGACAAACACCAGCAGAAGACATGGTTCCTCAAATTATCACTGACTGTGGAAACTTCACACTAAACCTCAAGCAACTTAGATGCTGTGCCTCTCTACTCTTTCTCAAGACTCTGGGACTTTGATTTACAAATGAGATGCAACATTTACCTTTATCTGAACAGAGGTCATCTGCTGGTGTTTGTCCACTGTGCTTTATCAAGACCAAAGTCAGTGCAGCGAACTGGGAACAGTGCCTGATAAAAGTGACCGATTAATGATTTCAACAATTAAAGGCCCGATAGAGTCAAATATTTTGAAAAGTAGTGATGTTGGGAGGATATCTAAAGGGCTTGAAGAGGGCTTCATAGAGGCCAGAAGACCATTTACATCCAGTAGCATGACTGGAGTGAATAAGGACCACATGTTAGAGGTGGCCTGATTCAGGCCAAGGTCCTCAGCAGATGGTGTGGTGCTTGCTCTAATATCATTCACTTTATTCACCATAAAATTTGCAAAGTCATTACATTAAGCATTAGAATAAGTAGGAACCATGGCTAAATCAGGTGAGACAATGGAGTTAATGGTGTCAAACAAAAACTTGGGATTTCCCTTGTTTAAGGATATAAGCTGAGCAAAGTAGTTTGTTCTCGAATCCTTCATCATATCATTTAATGAGGTTATGAGGTCTCTGAAGTGGAGTCTGTTCACCTAAAGATTGGTGGCCTTCCACAAACGTTCCACCTTCTCCTAAGAACTTCTCCTAAGAATACAGATGTCTTCATTTAACCAAGGGCATGATTTCTTTGGAGAAGTATAGCTACATTTAATAGAAGCCACTTTATCAAGTACCAATTGGCACTGTTGGTTAAAGCAACCCACCATAGAATTTACACCGTCACATCCAGCAACAAGATGAGTGTCAAAAGCTGAAATAAATCTATCCACGGCCTGCTGGTTAATAATGCGCCTCTGTCTTAATGTTTTTCATTCCTGCTGTTCCACATTAACTGACAACTCAAAGAAAACACAGCAGTGATCACTGACACAAACATCCTCCACTTTAACATTGTCCAAACTCAGTCCCTGTGAAAAGACAAGTTCCAAGGAGCACCCCTTATTATGTGTAGAGCCGGAGACGTGCTGCCTGAAATTGTGAGCCTCTGTAATAGTTAAAAAGTCTGCAGCAACATTAGAAGATGTGTCATTTACATGTATATTAAAATCACCTAAAGTTAAAACTCTGTCTAGTTTAATAATGGAAGATAAAAAGTCTGAGAATTCCGATAAAAACACACCAACTGGGCCATGCGGGCGATAGATTAAAACACAATAAAAAGGAGTTGAGGCACTTATCTTCGATATCTGAACTTCAAATGACGAGAAACGCTCAGAGTTCACAGACCAGCATTTGAAGTGGTTGTGGAAAATGACGGCCAGGCCACCTCCGTGTCCACTCAGGCAAGGGGTCACAATGAAGGCGCAGTCTGTAGGGCAGATCGCCTTCAGGTGAGTGAATTCATCCTGTCGTTGCCACGTTTCAGTCAGAAATATAAAATCCAGGTTTTCTTTCCCAATCAAATCGTTCAGGAAAAACGATTTGTTTGAGATGGAGCGAGTGTTCAACAGAGGACATCTTAATTCATGACGGAGGCCCAGCGTCACACCCAGCTGACTGAATGATGACAGCTGTCAAACAGTGGTATCGTGGAGTAGAAATTCTCTGGGAGCAAAGGCGACGGTAGAACAGGTCATACCAGAGCGGTGTCGGTGGGTTGTAGTCCTCCTCAGGTGTTTGCATGTGGATGGGACACAAATAACTCATGTATCTCTCTCGGTATAGGTGGCTGGTGTGCCTCAGCCTCACCTGGATGCCGGCTCGGGATCCACACCTTTGTGGCCTTCTACACAGTGGAGGCAGCAGCAGTAGATTTCCAAGTGACAGGTCAGCACAAACAAATGGTGGAGCAAAGAAGTTTCAGTTTCAGTTTAGTTTATTCACACACACACATCACACATTATCAACAGCATGAATGAATTACAGTATGAGTTATCAACAGCATGATTAGCAGTATACAATAGACTTTTTTTACATTGTTTTGGAGTGTGAATGGGTCATCCCAAATAAGCTATTTTAGTAGGGAGCCTAATTCTACAATGAAATAATGACGGAAGTCAGTCTAATGTCTTTGTGTGAAAGAACAAACAGACATATGACAGACATAGCACATAATCCCAGCATTTGTTTACACTGAAATAGTAGGTGAGTTCAAGATATATAGTCAAGTTATTAAATACTATTGGAGTGATTCAACATATAAAACAAAATTACAATGGCATAACAACTCATCAGTAAGCAAGTTTGTGTAACAAATAGCAGATTAATTATATAATGATAGAAGTTGCGTTTTTAGTTTTTTTCTTGAAGATAGAGATGGAAAGTGACATTTTTAGATTCTCATCAAGCTCATTCCAAATCTGCAGTCCTCTGCACACAATACTAAACCTGGTGGTTTTAGTCTTTTTTTTCCCCAGTAATTTGTTTTTTATTTCTATTGGTATAAGTGTGCATGGGAAGGAAGGTTGGAATGAGTTCACATAATTTATAGTTGAGTTTGTGGACAACCTGATACATTATACAGGCATTCTGGAAGTAATTATGCTCAGCAAATCTTAGAAGATTATAACGATGGAAAAGATGACTAGTAGGAGAATTATATTCAGACCATGATAAAGCATGTATGACTTTCTTTTGGAGAACTGGAAGCTTTTTAAGGTGAGTTAGAAATGTGTTACCCCATATAAGCATCTACCCCACTTCGCATTGTGCTGTTCCATAGATGCCTTAATTTGCATCAGCATTGTACGATAACAACGCAGTTCAGAAGGGTATGTTGAAATGGCTTCAGATAGACATAGTGGGAATAAAAATGCCAGCAGCGAAAGAGCAGCAGAGGCAGTACCAGTCACAGGCACCACCTTACCACCACCAATAAGTAATACAGAGACTAGGTCTCAGTTGAAAATGGTTTAAGCTAAATGTGAATATGTTAGGTGAGTTGAACCTGGAAGTTTGAAACTCTTTTTGTAGAATCTGAGAAAAAGTACGGACTTGTCACTTGTCATAAGGCCACCCACCCCTTAACCTTCTTTTTTCCTTTTGCTTGTCTTCAGCTGCTGGAACTGTTTGTTGGTTTTGCCTGCAGTGCCAAAAAAATCTCAGTTTCAGAATCTATTTAAGCAATCGCTGTGTCTTTCAAATTCAGTTGGTCAAGGACATGTACCTCCTAAAGATAAATGCATAATAATGAGGCAAGTGATTATCCAGTCATGTTGTCCTATACAGTAATGGTGCTGATGCAACCATCAAGCACTAGTGTAACAACTGTTTTGAGAGAATATGTTTACATTGACCCTATGTACATAGTCATACACTACTCACAAAAAGTTAGGGATATTTTGTTTTCGGATGAAATTTATGGAAAATGTAAAAAGTTCAGCTACAGTGATATTATTACATGAAAGTAAAGCATTTAAGTAGAAGCATGCAATGGTGAGTTCCTCGTCTCACACAATTTATTGAAACAAAACCCAACAACAGTGGTGGGTATACCACAACAAAAAATGTCAGCGTCTCAATAACTTGTCATGTGCACTTGAGCATCAATTACAGCTTGACAACGTCTCATGCTGTTCACAAGACGACTTATTATAGTAATAATAATAATAATAATAATAATAATAATAATAATAATAATAATAATAACTAGAAAAGCACTCATAGAGCGCATACCTTCGCCAAAGCTCCTTCTGTTTGTCATGGATCACCTCCAAAATGTAATGGGTTTGTGTGTAGGCCTATAGCCGCTTGTGGTGAAAATTGCATGAAAGTCTGTCCATCAGTTTTGGAGTATTGTTGCTAACACACTGTGAGAAGATAAGAGCCTTGGCTGAGGTATGCATTCTCAGATAATCACCAAAATATAATGGGTTCCTCTGTAGCCCAAGAACCACCTCTGGTGAAAATTTCATCCAAATCCATCCAGTAGTTTTTGTGTAATCCTGCTGCACAAATACAAACAAAGCCCTTGGTGGAGGTATGCCCTCTCAGATCATCACCAAAATCTAATTATCTGTTCCCCGTGACATTACACACCTTTCCTGAAAATTTCATCAAAATCCATTCATAACTTTTTGACTTATGTTGGTAACACACTGTGAGAAGAAAAGAGCCTTGGCTGAGATATGCATTCTGAGATTATCATCAAAAAATAATGGGTTCCTCTCTAGCCCAAGAACCACCTCTGGTGAAAATTTCATCCAAATCCATCCAGTAGTTTTTGTGTAATCCTGCTGCACAAATACAAACAAAGCCCTTGGTGGAGGTATGCACTCTCAGATCATCACCAAAATCTAATCATCTGTTCCCCATGTCATTACACACCTTTCCTGAAAATGTCATCAAAATCCGTTCATAACTTTTTGAGTTATGTTGGTAACAGACAGACAAACAAACAAACCCCAGTAAAAACATTACCTCCTTGGCAGAGGTAATAATAATGATGATGATACTTTAGATTTGTATAGTGCTTTTTAAGACACTCAAAGACACTTTATATATTGTCTGCTGAGGCATGGCATTCCATTCTTCTTGAAGGGTGGCCCTCAAGTCATTGAGGTTGTGGGGTGCTGGGTTATGAGCCTCTACATGGCGACTTAGCTGATCCCATAGGTTTCCTATGGGATTCAGGTCTGGAGAAAGTGCAGGCCACTCCATCTTAGGTACCCCAGCCTCCAGAAGCTGTTCCCTAATGATGCGACCTTGATGAGCTTGAGCATTGTCGTCCATGAAAATGAAATTAGGCCTGCATTGTTCATGCAGGGGCATAATGACTGGATTAATGATGTTATTCAGGTAGTATCTTCTTGTCACCGTACCATTCACAAAGTGTAGGGCAGTTCTGTACTGACTATACACACGTACCCAGACAGTAGCACCACCACAACCAAAGACTCGTCTGGTGACAACAGTGGCTGATGTATAGCACTCTCCTTGATGTCTCCAGCATAGTTGGTGGCCATCATTTCTGCTCAGTGTGAATCAACTTTCATCGGAGAACAACACTGAGGTCCACTGGTCCCTTGTCCAGTGTAAATGCTCCCTGGCCCATGCAAGACGATGACGCCTGTGCCTGGTGTGGTCAGGTACCCTTGCAGGTCATTTATCACACAGAACACACTGACGTATATGGTTTTGAATGGTCTGACGTGATACTTGGGTGCCTCTCACCTCCCTTAAATGTGCTTGGAGTTGAGTGGCATTCATCATTCAGTTCCACAGGGCACTGCTCACAATGAAGTGTTCATCACCGTGGGATGTGGCCAAAGGATGTCCATTTCTATGCCTTTTTGTGGCTCTTCCAGTTTCTTTGTATCTCTGTTGCAACCTGCTGATGACACTATGTGACACTTTAAGCTCAGTGGCCACTTCCCTCTGAGAACACCCTGTTTGAAGCCTTGCAATGGTGAGGTACTGTTGATCAATTGTTCGGTGTTGTCTTGGTCTCATGATGTCAAAGTGTGAACAGCATGAAGAGGACTGTTTAAATACCATTTCTAATTGAACCAGAAAATGTATTGATCGATTGATGGATCAAACACCTGTTGTAAATTTTGCCATCAAGCACCTTGTTAGAGAACAGCAAGTTATGCAAAAAGTACTGAAACATTGAACAGCTGGACGTATGCATTCAAAAGATTAGAGAAGGTCAAATTAAGTTCACCTGTAAAAGATATAGTGCATTTTAGGTGCATCCTGAAAGTCAAATATCCCCAACTTTTTGTGAGTAGTGTAATATACCGGTAACTGGGAATAATCAGATAATAGTAATAATCAGGTTTGACATGTTTACATGCACTGAGTAAACAAATTATTGGGCAATAATCTACTTTACTATATAATTTCTCACAACCTAATAATAGACTTCATTGGATTATTCTGTTAACTCCAGAAAGCCAATTATAATTGGCTTTTAGTGTGCATGTAAATATAGCCAGTGAGCCTGGTTACATAGACACAATAATTCAAAAACTGGTAATAAACAGATAATAGTAATAACTGGATTTCATGTGTTTACATGCACTGAATAAATGGATTATTCAGCTAAAAACTGTCTCTTAATGTGATTTCCCATAACTAACAATGACCTTTATCCAATTATTCTGTTTACATGGCTACTTGAATGATCAGATGACTCCAGAAATATGATTTTACATAAATTATTACAAATACGATTTATTTGTGTGCATGTAAACAAACCCAATGAACAGACTAATTGGCATAATCTGTGCTACCTTTGATCTCTGTTGCCATAAAGTTAACTTTGAAAGGAGAACAGTTTCCTTCGCTGTTTTATATTGTTATGATCCAGGTGAGAGCACACGGCCACACTCGCAACATTAGCCTAATTATTGGTGATTGCCTGCAGCTGCACCTCATTCCTCCCGCTCCCTGATTGCTGCTGAGGCATAAATAGCAGCCTCTCCTTCAGTGCTGTGTGGGACTAACTTGATGCAACAACTCTCTGTTGGCTCTCTGAGTTCTCCTGCTACCTACCTCCTTTGTGCCTCTGCCTCAGTGTGCTCTCCCCTCCCTCGATAAATCACTGGACCTCATGTAAGCCCGCAAATCTATTATAACCTTATTATAACCTGAGACACCCTCTGTTCTGAGGGTATCATGTTCAGTGACAATAGGGTCTTGTATCTGCTGTTTGCAGATAATGTTATCCTGCTTGCTTCATTGAGCAATGACCCACAGGTCTTACTGGAGCAGTTTGCTACTGAATGTGAGGCGACCAGGATGAAAATCAGCACATCCAAGTTTGAGTCCATGGTCCTTAGCCAGTAAAGGGTGGATTGTCCTCTCTGGGTCAGGGATGAGCCCTAAGTCGATAAGTTCAAGTATCTTGAGGTCTTATTCACAAGTGAGGTGAAGGGAGTGGGAGATTGACAAATGGGTTGGAGCAGGATCTGCAGTGATGTGGATGTCATACTGGTCTGTTGAAGAGGGATCTGAGCTCTAAAGCAAAGCTGTAAATTTATAAGTCAGTCTACATTCCTACCCTCACCTATGCTCATGAATTTTGGGTAATGACCAAAAGAATGAGATCATGGTTACATGTGGCTGAAACAAGCTTTTTCTGTAGGATTGCTGGACTCACCCTCAGAGATAGGGTGAGGAGCTCCATTATCCAGGTGAGACTCAGAGTAGAGCTGCTGCTCCTCCACATTGAAAGGAGCAACTCGAGGTGTTTCAGGCACATCCCACTGGGAGGATGCCATGGGGCAGACCCAGGATGCACTGGACAGACTATGTGCCCTATTATGCCTATTATGACAGTCAGCAATTTGTTCTTTTGCACTACATTTACTGCCTTACGCCAGTGTTTTTGTTAGTTTCTGTTTTTTATGCTTTGCTTCACTCCATATAATTACCAGTAGACAGTGTGCCAGCTTTGTGCTGGGGTCAGGAGGCCGGTTTCAAAGGTGTGGCAATGTGCAATGTCATGCGCATCAGTATTTTGCTGCATTTTATGACAGCGAGCTTTTGATCAGGAAAAAGAAACCACAATTAATTTATGTTTTAACGGGGGCGGGGGGGGGGAATCACTTTTCACACAGGGCCATGTAGGTTTGTTTTTTTTAAAATAATAAATACCATTTAAAAACTGCATTTTGTGTTTACTTGTGTTATTTTTGTCTAATCTTTAAATTTGTTTGATGATCTGAAACATTTAAGAGTGACAAAGATACAAAAAAAAAGAGAAATCAGGAAGGGGGTAAACACTTTTTCACAACACTGTTTATGAATATCAATGGTCTCACAGAGATCAGTGTTATGCTGAACTGGACATCAGCCGGCAGGTTTTATTTTTATTTCTTTTGTTTATACTGTATATAGCTTACTACATGAATTTGTATCCTTCTAAATTGTCCTTAGGTATGACTGTGAGAGTGAATGGTTGTCTGTCTCTCTGTGTCGGCCCTGCGACGGACTGGTGATCTGTCCAGGGTGTACCCTGCCTCTCACCCAAAGATGCTGGGATAGGTTCCAGCCCCCCGCGACCCGAAAAAAGGATTAAGTGGAAGAAGATGGATGGATGGAGGAATTTGTATCCATAAAATAGGATACAATAGGAACCCTTATATCCACAGTGGACATACAGATAGTGTCAGTCGATGGCGACTTTTTTCTCTTTTCTGCGGAGGTTCAGACTTGGACTGCGGACTTTTCCTCTCCTATCAGCTCTCCCTTACTCTTGAAACAAAATCTTCCACATTGCCATTTTTCTTTGTTGTTTTTCTCTATCCATATTTCTATATTTACAGTACTTCTTTTTGATGTACATAAAACGGTAATTCAGTTCCTTCTTCTCTCTATTTCTTTTTCCCAGTTCAGAATACACAATATAGGAGGAAAACAACAATAAGATTATTAAGAAAAAGAGCGCATAGATCAATAAAAACGTCCCCCAAAATTGCAACACCATAACTCAATTGCATTTATAGAAAGTTGTGAACTGGGAGACCTGTAGATTTTGTTAAAACAGTTATTCATATAATAAAACCCCAGAATCTCCATCAGACCATCTTGATGGTTCTAGTGTTAATAAAATAAACACGTTGGTTAAATACAGTGGGCCAAAAAAGTATTTAGTCAGCCACCAATTGTGCAAGTTCTCCCACTTAAAAGATGAGAGAGGTCTCCAATTTTCATCATAGGTATACCTCATCTATGAGAGACAAAATGAGAAAAAAAAATCCAGAAAATCACATTGAAGGATTTTTAATGAATTAATTGGTAAATTCCTCAGTAAAATAAGTATTTGGTCACCTACAAACAAGCAAGATTTCTGGCTCTCACAGACCTGTAACTTCTTCTTTAAGAGGCTCCTCTGTCCTCCACTCGTTACCTGTATTAATGGCACCTGTTTGAACTCGTTATCAGTATAAAAGACACCTGTCCACAACCTCAAATAGTCAGACTCCAAACTCCACTATGGCAAAGACCAAAGAGCTGTCAATGGACACCAGAAACAAAATTGTAGACCTGCACCAGGCTGGGAAGACTGAATCTGCAATAGGTAAGCAGCTTGGTGTGAAGAAATCAACTGTGGGAGCAATTATTAGAAAATGGAAGACATACAAGACCACTGATAATCTCCCTCGATCTGGGGCTCCACGCAAGATCTCACCCTGTGGGGTCAAAATGATCACGAGAACGGTGAGCAAAAATCCCAGAACCACACGGGGGTACCTAGTGAATGACCTGCAGAGAGCTGGGACCAAAGTAACAAAGTCTACCATCAGTAACACACTACGCTGCCATGGACTCAAATCCTGCAGTGCCATACGTGTCCCCCTGCTTAAGCCAGTACATGTCCAGGCCCGTCTGAAGTTTGCTAGAGAGCATTTGGATGATCCAGAAGAGGATTGGGAGAATGTCATATGGTCAGATGAAACCAAAATAGAACTTTATTGTGAAAACTCACAATAAAGATTAAAGAATAAATAAAACCACATGTCAGATAAATACAAAATAAAGTTGCAAAAAATATTGCAATTATAAATAAAATTAAGCAGGTCCTAGATTATAAATCACTTCATATTTTGTATTGTTCATTAGTACTCCCATACTTGACTTATTGTATAGAAGTTTGGGGTAACAGTTATAAAAGTAAACTTAATTCATTGCTAATATTACAAAAAAAGGGCAGTCCGTGTTATACACAAAGTCGGGTACCTCGAACATACTAATTTATTGTTTTTACATTCGAAGTTATTGAAATTATGGGATCTGGTTCATTATTACACAGCACAATTAATGTTTAAAGTTAGTAAAAACCTCTTGCCACACAATATACAGAATCTATTCAGGGAGAGAGAAGAGAAATATAATTTACGGGGGAATACAAAATTTAAAATTCACTTAGTAAGATCTACACGGAAGAGTTTTTGTGTGCCTGTGTGTAGGGTAAAATTGTGGAACGGGTTGGGGGAGAAACACAGGCAATGTCCCAACATCCATATATTTAAATCAACATATAAAGAAATGATTTTTGAGCAGTATGAGAACGAAGGGCAGTGATGTTACATTGTGTCTTCAGTGAGGGAAGGTTGTTGTGTGTTATGGTGATTGTGAAGGTGATGGTGTTGTTTGTGTTTGCATTGAACATGCCGGAATTGTATGTTTATTGTTGTTGAAATATTGTTGGATATGGACTGTCATTGTTGTGTCATTTTTGTTGTATAATTTGACTATGGGTGTATTACGGTGAATATGGTTGTGGGGTAATGATGATTATGAGTAATACTGTAATTTGTTTCGTGTGGAGAAGGGGTGGGACTGTATAAGCGTTGGCTTCTTCCCACTCCTTTTGAACATTTTATTTTTGGTTTGTTTTTTTGTTGTGTTTTGAACTCTCTTTTTTCTTTCTATAAAAATCAATCAATCAATCAAAACTCAACTTGTCGTGTTTGGAGGAGAAAGAACACCATACCTACTGTGAAGCATGGGTGTGGAAACATCATGCTTTGGGGCTTGTTTTTCTGCAAAGGGACCAGGACGTCTGATCCATGTAAAGGAAAGAATGAATGGGGCCATGTATCGTGAGATTTTGAGTGAAAACCTTCCATCAGCAAGGGCATTGAAGATGAAACGTGGCTGGGTCTTTCAGCATGACAATGATCCCAAACATACCGCACGGGCAACAAAGGAGTGGCTTTGTAAGAAGCATTTCAAGGTCCTGGAGTGGCCTAGCCAGTCTCCAGATCTCAACCCCATAGAAAATCTTTGGAGGGAGTTGAAAGTCCCTGTTGCCCAGCGACAGCCCCAAAACATCACTGCTTTAGAGGAGATCTGCATGGAGGAATGGGCCAAAATACCAGCAAGTGTGTGAAAACCTTGTGAAGACTTACAGAAAACGTTTGACCTCTGTCATTGCCAACAAATAGTATATAACAAAGTATTGAGATGAACTTTTGTTATTGACCAAATACTTATTTTACCGAGGAATTTACCAATTAATTCATTAAAAATCCTTCAATGTGATTTTCTGGATTTTTTTTTCCTCATTTTGTCTCTCATAGTTGAGGTATACCTATGATGAAAATTGGACACCTCTCTCATCTTTTAAGTGGGAGAACTTGCACAATTGGTGGCTGACTAAATACCTTTTTGCCCCACTGTAATCAATTTATTCATGAGTAGTCCTTTATTAAATTCAATACAAATGCTTCATTTATACACATTAAACAAAAAAGTCTGCCATGTTAAAAGAAAATATAAATTTGGAAATATAATGAACAAAAATAAAATATTTTACTGGGATTTGCGCTTAAACAAAAACATAAAAAAAGCTTTATATATTGTGCTCTTCCAAACTCTCTGCGTCTGTGTTGAAGACTTGCTTCCTCATCAGCTGTGCCTGTGCGCAATTTTGTGGTGCTCTTAGCGGATGGGTGGATATTTTTAAAATGAAGTGAGTGCATCTGTGTTCATAATTTTGTGTGTTGTTAGTAGATCACTGGCAAAAATTGACCACTCCCTGGGGCGCTCTGTCTAATTTGCGCACTCATTAATTTGCACTGCCTTAGTAAATCTGCCCCTTTATTTTAAACTTGTGGATTATTTCAGAGCTAATTTTTGTCTATTTTTTTCTTTTTTCTGAGACCATGTACAGGAAAAAAACAAAAAACAAAAACAAAACATTAAACACAGGGTAAAGATGCTCTGTACCAGATTATAGCGTTCTCACTAATTTTCATCTGTAGTCCTCTAGGCAGGCAAGAAGACTTTAAAATAAAAACAGCACATATAGAATGCAATTCAGGTCAGATTTCAGAAACTGTTGTCCCTGAAACAAGCAGGGAGTAAATTTAACAGGAAAAAAGATAAGAGAACAGCACACATGAAAACAATTCAAGAGTACAATTTCAAATCCCATTTAAGGGGGAGAGTCAATGCTGGCAGGCTTGATTACTTAAAATCCATTTTTTAGTCTCTGTGGAAAAGTCTCTGTAATTTGTTCTGGTCTTCAAAGCAGTAGGAAACTTGTTCCATTCTGTTATAGCTTTGTATGAGAAGGCTGATTGTCCAAAAGCAGTTTTATGTAGGGGGATTCAACAATTCCACCTAGAGGAAGTCCTTCTTATTCTGGTATTTTGTTCAAAAGTTACGTGTAGGATCACAAAAGTCTTAAGACGTGGAGGTGCAGAACCATGGATAATTTTAAAAACCAACCGTATATTTACATACATGACCATATTTTCAAAGCTTAACATCTTGTGTTTGGAAAGTATACCACAATGGTGATACTGTCATGTCTTCTTCTCCAGAATTTTGATGGATTGATTATACAGGGATTCCAAAGGTTTCAGAGTCGTACTGTTGGCTTGTGACCAGCATGAGATGCAATAGGAGAACTGTGCAAAATCACGGCATTCAGAAAGTTTTTGATCCTTTTAGAATAAGTGAGTTTCTGATAAATCGAAAGTTTGCAAGGTTTTATTTCACATAATGTCCCTTTAACTGCTACAAATTTTGTGATCACGGTTGATGGCAGTTAACGGCAGAAAGTGCGAACAGTACTTTTTTGGCCCAACTGCACTCCATACCAAAGCTGCTCTGCAGCCATAAAGACACTGCCTGCGCCATACAGACATTGTAAAGTCAAACAAGCTGGACCACGGCCATGGAAATCCCCAAAATGTTGTTGTGTTTTAGTTTACAACGTTATCTGTCGGAGCTCTCACCTGGATAATTGTCACAGCCTCCTCCAAAACTTTGCCTGGATGTTGGTTGTTCTCCTACTTTTGAAGCTGGCTAGCCGGCAAGCAATTTAAATAGCTATGTACTACGCTGCTGCTAGCTGCCAGCAGCTGACACGAACAGACACTCACCACGTTTCATCCTCATAGCTTCGAGTCCAACTGTCCAACTGAGTAGCAGTCTAAAATTCTTTAATTCTCAAGCTGTGTTTATTATGTCCACTCACTCCTATGCCGTGTTTTTACGGCCCAAGTCGTGATGTCATTGTGGCGAGACAGTTGTTTGTTTATGTTTGGGCAGCATGGGTTTTCAGTGGTTAGCACAGTGGCAGCACAGTAAAAAGATCACGGAATCGATTCCACCCCTGACCATCGTGGGTTCAATCCCACCCCCTGACCATCAGTGACCCTTCTGTGTGGAGTTTGAATGTTCCCTACGTGGGTTTACTCCGGGTACTCCGGTTTCCTCCCACAGGCCAAAAACATGCAAGTTAGGTCAACTGGAGTCACTAAAGTTCCCCTAGGTGTGAATGTGTGTATGAATGGTGAAGGGATGGTGCCATACAGTGGCCGCGTCATCCATCTAGGTGGATGCCCTGAATTTCCCCTTTCAATAAAGTACACAAAATAAAAATAAATTTAAAAAAAATTGTTTACAATTTTTCTACTAAAAGGGATATTGTGTCTGTTGTGACACACGAGGTCCATTGTTTTGTGTAGAACTGCTTAAAAACAGTGGATGTTTGCTATGGGAGTGGAGTTGGATGCTTAGTTGTGTCATTATTGTCAGTAATCTTGCAGTGACATTATTGAGCCCTGGCATTCCCTTGTTTGCACATGCAGTAGTACTTTTGAGGATTTTCTAGAGAATATTCTGCATAGTTTTTTTTTATCATTTTGGATATGTTGAGAGCTTTAGTAAACCTGGAGGAAAGCAAGAAAGCAAGCATATTTGTCCACTCCCATGTTTATAACAGTATGAGAAACTTGAAAAAAAAAATACCAACTTAAAGTACACTGTATTTGAATGGAAAAACACATGCTTAATGCACTATAAATTCCAAAAGATTAATTGTGATTAAAAATTTTAATCGCCCAGCATAACTATTTAAAATACATATCACATTCACAAAACTGTGTGTTTCAATTACTGTAATGCATTTTATTTTGGAGTCAGCCAGTCTTCCCTCTCACATCTCCAGTTGGTTCAAAATGCAGCTGCATGTCTCTTAACTGGAACACGTAAGAGGGACCACATTACATCCATTTTAGCTTCCCTTCACTGGCTGCCTGTGCACTTTAGGGTTCATTTTAAAATTCTTTTATTTGTTTTTAAATCATTAAATGGCCTTGCCCCGCCTTACCTCTCTGAGCTGCTCCATCCTTTCACTCCTGCTCGGTTTCTCAGGTCAGCTGATAAGCTGCTTCTGGAGGTACCAAAATCAAAGAGGAAGCTCAGAGGGGACAGAGCTTTTTCTGTTGCTGCTCCTAAATTGTGGAATAATCTGCCTTTGTCCATCAGACAGGCCTCTTCACTGTCCAGTTTTAAAACCCATCTTAAAACCCACTTTTATTCTCTGGCTTTTAACACAGTTTGAGACATTGATTTTATTTGTTTTATCATCTCTATTGTATAACTACTGTTTCGTTTGTGCTGTTTTGTACTTTTTAGCTGTCATCAGCCTCCGTCGGTCTATGATGACCATGGAAGAGAATCCTAAACGTCTACTCTGTTGGAACAGCACCGCCTGTGGCTGAACAGGCCGATGCACACCGGTGTTCTACCTTCCAGCGTTGGGCGTTGGTAGGATTCAAGCCTGGGCAGGAAGATATGGAGGACAAGATGTTACCCATGCAGCATGTCCCCCCTCTCCACGTCACTGATGAATCCAAAGGAACAGCAGGGATGCTATAGTTTGGCACCAGCGCCGTCGCAGGAGCTGCCAGAACAATGTTGAGCACAACAGAGAACTGTCTTAGGGGCTCCGACTCCGGATTTTTCCTCAGGGTTGACTCCCGAAGCCTTTCCCGTGACCGGGTGTGCCGCAAGGCAGCGGAGGTTTGAAATCAGGGTTTACCTTCCCCTAGATGGGCTACCTTCCCACGTTGACGAGCCACCATCTACCCAGAGCATCTGGTTTTAAGGCGCCAGAGATCCGCCCTCGCCCCTTCTCCTGTTAGTAAAAGCAGTTCCGCCGGGCTTAGAGACTAAACCACACGGGCAGGCTAGTTGTCAGAGGCTTTTTGAGACGCACGCCGTAAGGAGCATTTTATGAGCACTGGGAGCTTAACCCCAGTGCCGCTCCTGGCTATGACAACCTTGGAACCACTTTTTAGCTGTATTTTATTGTTTTTATTGTTTGGGGCCACTGCGCTGGTGGAGTGTGGCTGACTACTGATCGGAGGGTCAGGGATTCGATTCCCGCTCTATCTGCAGTCTGCATGTCAAAGTGTCCTTGGGCAAAACACTGAACCCCCAGTTGCTTCTGGTGGGTTAGGGTTAGCCATTAGTGTGTGAATGTGTGTGTAAATGGGTGGATAGCAGGATCTGTAAAGCACTTTGGTCATCTAGAGATGAGAAAAGCATTATATAAGCGAACGCCATTTACGATCTTTATGTTTGTATATTTTATTTATCATTGGTGTACAGCACTTTGTGTCAGCTGTTGTTCTTTTTAAAGTGCTTTAGAAATAAAATTGGATTGGACTGAATTGAAAAACGTATCCAGTACACAATAATTTGAAAAATACAATAATGAAAACCACCTTTATTATTTCGTTGTCATTTTGAGATGTAACTGCAGAGCCACAGCATGGGGGCTGAAGAGCCACAGGTGGCTCCCGAACTATGGGTTGCCGACCCCTGAGGTAAAGAAGGTTTCTGTAGGTGAACATACTGGTTTCGTGTGGTCCCACTGTCTTGCTGGCCTCTGGGCTTTTGCTTGCCTGTCACCGACCGAGGGTCTCCTGTGTCACTAGGGTGGGTCTCCCGAGGCAAATAATGCAAATAATTATAATAAGCTAAAACAGGGGAAGACACAGAGGAAAAAAAAATGAATATACAGTAGGGACAATGAATATTGAACACGTCAACATTTTTCTTATTAAACATATTTCTGATGGAGCCATTGACCTGAGATTTTCACTAGATATCAGTAACCACCCAAGTAATCCATACTGTTATGTCAGAATAACATGAGACCGGAGCCACATTTAACTGAGCACTGAAATGAACTTTATTATAGAAAAACAGCTCAATATATTCCAGCCGTAGCCCGCCTGGCGTCATCACCCACAACCCCCTGGACAGGCTACGGCAAGCCCCAAAAAACAAATCCCCACACAACATTCCCCCCTCACAAAACACGAAGAACCCCCAGAATATAAGTAACAAACGTTGTTTCCTTTTTTTCCCCAACTGAACACTCAAAACTCAGTCAACTAAGTGAGCATCTGGGGAGACTACCAGAACACCCCTTCATGTTGGGGCAGATTAGTCTGCCACCCATTTCCAACACACATTCGCCAACACTGTCTTTAAAACATTGTCCTCCAGGTACCTGAACTTCTGACATATTCTAGCCGAGGGCCCCCTAGAAGGGGAACCTGCTTCAGGCGCCGTCGGCCACACCTGCGAGTCCCCGACCCCCCTATCCAATAATTCCCAACCCACACCAGTCCGTTCCACCGTAGCTCCTGGACTCTGGGTAGGCAAGGACTTCCTGAGTTGGCTGGAGTTTCACCATGACCTGTCCAAGCACTCGAATGTGTCCCGGCCCTGCCGCCTCACGATCTGTAGGGGCCTCGTCCAGACAGGTTGCAACTTACTATGCAGTTGGGGTGTTTAATCTAAACCCAATCTGACACTTCCAGTCCGTGGGCCCTGACCCTGAACTTCCTGTTGAACCATCTTTTCATCTTTTGCTGTTGGGCAGTGACCCAGTCCCGTGGAGGGTCCGTACTCCCTGGAGAAGGGGTCGTGGCTGGTCTCATTCAGTCCAGAGGCAGGTGGAGTTCGCACTCCAGCATGAGTTTCGTCGGGAAGCACCCTGTCATAGCATGGGCCGTTGCCCTGTAGTGGAGGAGTGTGTTCTGGAGGGCATCCAGAAACGTGAATCCGTCCGTCAGTTGGGCTCTCAGCCCGTTTTTCAGAGTCTTGTTGAAATGCTCCACACCGCCATTAGCTTGGGGGTGATAGAACATGGTTTTGATGTGCTCCATGCCCCTAACACCCAAAAACTCCTCAAATGCCCCAGAGGTGAATTGTGGGCCATTGTCTGTAGTGATTGCATCCAGGACCCCCATCTAGCGAACAGTGATGAGAGGGAACCTGTAACCACATACGCCATGACTGAATTAGTGAGCAACACCTCCGGCCATTTAGAGAACAGATCGTAGACCACAAGCAGAAAGCGGCTGTTCAGGGGTACTGCATGCAGTTCACCGCAGATGTCTAATTGGATGTGCTTCCAAGAGCCTTCTGGGTACGGTAATGGTTGCAAGGGTGTGAGTGTGTGTGTGTGTGTGTGGGGGGGGGGGTCTGCTGGTCTTCCCGCTCTCCAAGCACAGGACACAGTTCTTTACCATAGTTTCAATGTCCTTATCAATACCAGGCCACCAAATGGAATACTTGCAATGCTGCTTCACCCTGACCCCACCCAGGTGACCCTTGTGGAGCATCGCCAAAGCTTGTGATCTCAGAGACACTGGGATCAACGTGCAGTGTCCCCTCGCTACACACACACTGTTCCAACAGCTTAGTTCGTCCCTAAACTGGTGAAAAGATGCCAGCTCGCCCTGCACTTTTGCGGGCCAACCCTCCCTGATGACCGAGCACAGTTGCGACAACATGGGGTCCTGTTCTGATTCTGTCTGGAGCTCCTGGAGGGATGCCATGTCCGGTAGGGATCCGTGCAGTGTGTTGACCAGATCCGCCTCTGTGGGGTCGTCACCATCGTCGTCTGGTTGCGTGGTGTTGGTCGTGGCATGGGACAGGAGATCCGCCACTAAGTTCTCTTTTCGAGGAGTGAATTGGGTAGTAAAGTTGCAGGCCCTCAGCCGCTCCGTCCACCTGTGGATCCGTAGAGGTCTGTGTCCCAAGCCTGTTGTCTCCAGTAGTGTTGTCAGTGCCTGGTGGCCCAAAAACAAGGAAATTCGTGCAGGTGCCGTGGGATCCGGGAGATGAAGGGCCACCTCCATGTTTGAGTGCAGGGGCCTCAGACCCTCGGCCGCCAGCCGGAATCCAACAAAGTTAATGGAGTCTGCTACGAAAATGCACTTTTCCCCGTTCAATGTGACTCAGTGCTCTTGTAGCACCCCCATCACTCGTCCCAAACGACCATCATGCTCCCCCCGCAATGCACCATGGATCACAATGTCATCCAGGTATGCCACCACACCCTTGAAGCCAGCCAGAATCATGGACATGACCTTCTGAAAGCAGCTAGGTGCTGAGCTCCGACCAAAAGGCATGCAGGTGTACCTGAAAATGTCCATGTGGGTCACAAACGCTGTCAGGTTCCTGCTGGCTGGGTGAAGAGACACTTGCTGGTAACCCTGGTGGAGATCCAGTTTTGTGAATACCCTTGAGCTGCTGAATGTTGAGGTGAGTTCTTCCATGGTAGGGAGTGGGTATTTGTCCGGCACAATCACCTTATTCACCATCCTAAGGTCAATACATGGCCGGATGCCGCCCATCTTCTTCCTGGCCACCACAATGTTTGATATCCAGGGTGAAGTGTCCACCCTCTCAATGATGCCAGCTTTGAGCAGTATATTCAGTTCTGCCATAACATTGCCCCACAGAGTGAGGGGAAGCCACCGTAATGGTTGGATTTTCGGTGTCACGCTTGGGTCGATGAGCGGGCGGTGGTAGAATGCCTTGATGCATCCAAGGCTCACAAACAAAGCTGGCCAGAGGACCTGCCATTTGGGGAACACCGTCAGCACCGTTGAGCCCTGTGGGTCGATGATGGAGAATCCCAGTTCTCCCAGCAGGCTGATTCCCAGTAAGTCAGCCCCCTGGCACGAAACCTGGAAGGTGAATGCGGGAACGATCTTTAACACTAGAAGACCCAGAGAGGGGCCATTTGGCCTTTTTGGCTAGAAAACCCATAGGGGGACCATCAAGTGGCCACAAGAGGGCTAATGTCTGGGTCTTCTAGTGTTAACCCACATTTCACCGAGAAGCTGACTGTGCCCGCCATTTCAATTTCAGCGTGACCATACCCAAACGTTTTCACTGCCCCTGCATTGATGATTTTGCCCGGGAAAAGTCTTTTCAATGTAGCCATACTTAATGTGGACTTACCAGCTCCTGAGTCCACCATAAGAAGCACATCAACTCTGCTCAGCTGCAGGACATACCACTTTAATGGTCCCTTCTTTGCACACACCTGCTTCGTACTCTCGGGCTCCACCACTGATGCTTTAGTAGTGATGGTACAGGCCCTGTCCCGTGCCACAGTCCACCACCTTTTGGGGGTCCGCCCCGAAGAGTTAGCTATGTTGCTAACAGCTAGACTTGAAGGGGAAACTTGAGTAGCTATGTTCTCTTAAGCTAGCACTGGCAGGCCCACCTGGGCAGTGGACTCAACCCGCCTAGTCAGTTCAACCACCTTCTCTGGCGTGAGGACATCCGCAGTCAGTGTCAGCTTGTCTTTCAGCCACTTGTTGTTCATACCTTGGGCTAGCTTGTTCCGGACTAGCTCCTCCTCGATAAACCCGAAGGTGCACTCCCTTGCTAGGCTACGGAGTTCCATAATGAAGGATTGAGTGGACTCACAAGCTCGTTGTCGGCGGTCAAAAAATTTGTATCTTCACGCTGTGATGTTGGAATGGCCCCAGAAGAAGAATAAGAATACTCCTAGTGTAGAATGTAGGTAGAATGCCTCCTTAGTGTTTGCGTAGAATAAGTACAGTGTTTTATTGTCTCCAGTGTGGCATGTGACATACTGGGTGAACATGGGCAGAATGGGGGAAAGTGAAATATGGTTGAAATCACCTGAGATGAGGAGAAGAGCATCTGGGTGTTCTGTCAGCAGCCTGCCAGTTACTGAGTGAATGGCGTCACGCGCTGTCCCTGCGTTTGCCGTCGGATTTGCATAAATAACAATGCAGATCACGTGTGAGTATTCCCTCGGGAGATAGGTAGGCCGCATGCTAACAGCTAGCAACTCAATGTCTTTGTTGCAGTGTTGTTGTTTAACCGTGATATGTCCCGGTCTGCACCAGCTGTTATTGACATACATTATCACTCCTCCGCTCCTTGCCTTCCCACTGTCTGGTGTTCGGTCTGCCCGTATTGCGTGGAAACCCTCCAGTTCGATGTTAGCATCTGTTGGTAGTTCTGTGAGCCATGTCTCAGTAAACAACTTCATGCTAATCTCTCTGAAGACGCTCTGGTAATGAGCAGAAGCTGCTTGCTCATCTGTCTTATTGAGGAGCGATCGTACATTGCCCATAATAACGGATGGAAGGACGGGTCTGTACCTTATATTTCTCGCCCGCCGTCTTGCTCCAGCACGGCATCCACGTTGTTTCTGTCTTATTTTACCCGGTATGTCAAAGTCTTGCGCTAGCATCTTGGTCTGGTTAAGTGCTAACAGCTGGTCTCTGCTGTAACGTATCCTGAACAGTGGCTTCATCTGCTAGCTCAGGAGACATTTGGGTGATCCGTGTCCGTCCGTGATGGATAAGGTGTCGCCGGATCAGAAACATTAGCAAGAGAAGCCAGATAGTAAATAGAACTAGGAAGAAATTGATCCGCTGTTGCAAAAAGGCAGCCTATTCATGTGGCGCCGGAAGTACAAATTAATATTGCTGCTTTGTATCCTTTTGGTAATAAAATTGTGAAGCTGCAAGTATCTGACAAAATCTTGGTTCTCCAAGTTATACCTCCTGTGTAAAGTATCAAATGACATTAAATTTGATTTCTCATACATTGAACACACAGTGGTAAGACCACCGAATACCCACTGTCTGAATCTAGAATCATGTGAGGCAGGTAGGAAATCAGGATTATATGCTGGCCATCTGAGAAGTTTAACTTCTTCCTGGAGTTTTAGTTTTCTTATCTCTGATTTCCAGATTTTAAATGCCAGGATAACCCACTGACTAGTTGTTGAAGTAGCTTCACTTTCAAGGGTACCTAGTTTAGATTAAAGTGGAACATCAGATAAAGACATCTCAATTGTTTTCCATTTTGCACAATAAAATGGGTCACACAAACAAACCAGCGGTGTCAGTTGGGCTGATATGTAGTAGTCTCATAAAGAGGGCAGAACCTGCCCCCCTCTCTCCTTTGGCAACTGTAACGTAGAATACTTAAATCTTGGTCTCTTTTTAAGCCAAATGAACCTTAGAATATATTTATTCCATTCTCTAAACTGTTTGTCAGGAATTGGTACTGGCAGAGATAAGATAAGATAATATAAGATAAGATAAACCTTTATTAGTCCCACAACGGGGAAATTCCAGGATTGCAACAGCACAGGGATAGCAACACTCAGAGCAACAATCAGAAGGCAAGAAAAAAAAACAAGCAAGCAAGAGCAGCTAATATACATATGTACATATTACTATAAAATATATATATACACACACACTGACACACAGTGCAGAGCATTGTAGCTGGATGGAATAAATATATGAATATATAAACACACAGTGCGGAGCATTGTAGCTAGATGGAATAAATATGTAGATATATAAACACCCACAGTACGGAGCATTGCAGCTAGGTGGAATAAATATGTAAATATATAAACACACACAGTGCGGCGCAATGTAGCTAGATGGAATAATATGTAGATATATAACCACACAGTGCGGAGCATTGTAGCTAGATGGAATAAATATATAGATATATAAATATAAACACACCCAGTGCGGAGCATTGTAGCTAGATGGAATAAATATGTAAATATATAAACACACACAGTGCAGAGCATTGTTGCTAGATGGGATGAAACAGCATAACCGTCTACTTAGTTATCCTACATGGTATGTAGGATAACTCTAGGATATCTCTCTCTTTTGATCACTTTTTTTTTTTTTTCACCCCACTTATATCACGGACACACAGATCGTCCCAAATGTTTCCTGAGCCGGTGGACGGAGCCACTGTTTATAGCAGGATTCGATACAACAGGGAAGAGCTGCTAGCATTTAACCGCCACCCGGTCCCACTGGAAAAACTCGACATACCGAGAGAACTGAGGCGAAAACGCCGCGGCTGCCGGGCTGGAGTAAGGCGGAGGACAAAAAATATAAGGTACAGACCCTCCCTTCCATCTGTTGTCATGGGAAATGTACGGTCGATACTGGGAAAGTTAGATGAGCTAGCGGCTATCTCCCGTTATGATAGCACTTACCGGGAGTGCTCTCTCCTTTTGTTCACTGAGACGTGGCTAACTGAACTAGCAGCAGATGCTAACATTGAGCTGGAGGGTTTTCACATGATACGAGCTGACCGAACACCAGAGAGTGGCAAAACTAGGGGCGGTGGAGTGATAATGTATGTTAACAACAACTGGTGCAGACCGGGACATATCACTGTTAAACAACGACACTGCAGCAAAGACATTGAGTTGCTAGCTGTTAGCATGAGGCCTACATATCTCCCGAGAGAACACTCACACGTGATCTGCATTGTTGTTTATGCAAATCCGACGGCGAACGCTTGGACAGCGCGTGACGTCATCCATTCAGTAACCAGCAGGCTGCAGACAGAACACCCAGATGCTCTTCTCCTCATCTCAGGCGATTTCAACCACGTTTCACTGTCTCCCATTCTGCCCACTTTCACCCAGTATGTCACATGCCACACTAGAGACAATAAAACACTGGATTTGTTCTACGCAAACACTAAGGAGGCGTACACCTCATCACAACTCCCCCCACTTGGGAGATCGGATCACAACTTGGTTCATCTCCGACCGGTGTACAAACCCCTAGTGCACAGACAACCTCCGGCCATGCACACTGTGGAGTTATGGTCTGAGGAGACAATGGACACTCTAAAGGACTGTTTTGAAGCCACTGCCTGGAAGCAGCTCTGTGATCCACATGGTGAGGACATCGATGGCCTCATTCACACCTTCACGGGCTACCTCAGCTTCTGTGTGGACAAATCCGTTCCCACCAAGACCATACGGCGTCACTCAAACAACAAACCCTGGATCAACCCTGAGATAAAAACACTTCTGAGAGAGAAGAAGAGGATCTTCAGGTCGGGGAACAGGGAGATGCTGAAGTCCGTACAGAGGGAGCTGAGGAGAAAGATCAGAGAAGGCAAGGACAGCTTCAGGAAGAAGATGGAGGACAAGCTGCAACAGAGCGACATCAGCGGGGTCTGGAGAAACCTCAAAACCATCTCGGGGCTCCAGAATACCTCCCCCCAGGCCACGGGGGGCAGGGAGTGGGCGAACAACCTGAATCTGTTTTTCAATAGATTTGACCAACCGCCCTCCCCCCTGTCTGCACAACAACCACTGCTGCCTCTAAGAAATCAAGTCCTGCTACCCACTCCCCACTCCACCGACACCCCCCCCCCACTCCCAACACACAGCCCCCCATCCTGACCCTGACCAAGACCCAGGTGAGGACGGAGCTGAGGAAGATCAAGGCGAGGAAGGCGTCGGGACCGGACGGCATCAGCGCAAAGCTCCTCAAGTCCTGTGCAGACCAGCTGTGTGGGATTGTGACATATATCTTCAACATGAGCCTGAAACTGGGGAGGGTACCACAGCTGTGGAAAACATCTTGTGTGGTACCTGTACCAAAAACTTCCCACCCCAAAGACCTGAACAGCTTCAGACCGGTGGCCTTGACGTCCCACTTGATGAAGACCCTGGAGAGACTGCTCCTTGCTCATCTCCGCCCCCTGGTGGAACCAGCGATGGATCCACTCCAGTTCGCCTACCAGCATGGCATTGGGGTGGAGGATGCGGTGATCTTCCTCCTTCACCGTTCTCTGTCCCACCTGGAGAAGCCCGGGAATATGGTGAGGATCATGTTCTTTGACTTCTCCAGTGCTTTCAACACCATCCAACCGATGATCCTGAAGGACAAGCTGCTGCGCGCAGGGGTGGACCAGCACCTGTCATCATGGATCCTGGACTACCTCACGAACCGGCCTCAGTTTGTGAGAACCCGGGACTGTGTTTCCGACACGATCATCAGTAGCACGGGGGCCCCCCAGGGAACGGTGCTGGCTCCTTTCCTGTTCACTCTTTATACTGCGGACTTCTCACACAACACAACACATTGCCATCTACAGAAGTTCTCTGATGACTCTGCGATCGTTGGTCTCATCTCCAGCGGAGATGAAGCTGAGTACAGAGGGCTTATCCAGGACTTTGTGGACTGGTGCCATCGGAACTGCCTCCAGATCAACGCGAGGAAAACTAAGGAGCTGGTGGTGGACTGCCGCAGGCATGGGCAGCCCCTCACAGCACCAGTAAATATACAGGGAACAGACATTGAGATGGTGACATCCTACAAGTACCTGGGTATTCATCTGAACAATAAACTAGACTGGTCACACAATACTGACGCACTCTACAAGAAGGGACAGCGCAGGCTGTTCCTGCTGAGGAGACTCAGGTCTTTTGGTGTACAAGGGGCGCTGCTGAAGTCATTCTATGACACGGTGGTGGCATCAGCCATCACTTTTGGAGTGGTCTGCTGGGGCAGTGGCATTACTGCAGCCGATAGGAAGAGACTGAACAAACTGATTAAGAAAGCTAGCTCTGTCCTGGGGCAACGCCTTGATCCGATGGAGGAGATAGGAGAGAGAAGGACGGTGGCTAAACTGTCATCTCTGCTGGAGTCCGAGTTCCACCCTATGCAGGACATACTGGATGCACTGAGGAGCTCATTTAGCAGCAGACTACATCATCCCAGGTGCACAACCGAGACGTTTCGTAGGTCCTTCCTACCAACGGCTGTCAGACTGTACAACCTAAGCAGGGCTGCTTGCAGAGATAGCAAAAAGACGTAACAAACTAATAGTTTTTTGAATGCAAAAGATGCAATAGACTTACACAATGGTCCTCTCCGGCATACAACTAGGAACATACCGGTCGCTATGGAGGGTGAGAATATGTATGGGCACATAATCATACCATGTAGGATAACTAAATAGACGGTTATGCTGTTTCATCCCGCCTAGCAACAATGCTCTGCACTGTGTGTGTTTATATATTTACATATTTATTCCATCTAGCTACAATGCTCTGCACTGGGTGTG
The DNA here is from genome assembly GCA_020510985.1 of Pholidichthys leucotaenia. Lineage (NCBI taxonomy): Eukaryota > Metazoa > Chordata > Actinopteri > Cichliformes > Pholidichthyidae > Pholidichthys > Pholidichthys leucotaenia. The sequence goes on from CM035848.1 coordinate 179,277,344, forward strand.
TTTATATTTATATATCTATATATTTATTCCATCTAGCTACAATGCTCAGCACTGGGTGTGTTTATATTTATATATCTATATATTTATTCCATCTAGCTACAATGCTCCGCACTGTGTTTTTATATATCTACATATTATTCCATCTAGCTACATTGTTCCGCACTGTGTGTTTATATACTTGCATATTTATTCCACCTAGCTGCAATGCTCCGTACTGTGGGTGTTTATATATTTACATATTTATTCCATCTAGCTACAATGCTCTGCACTGTGTTCATATATTCATATATTTATTCCATCCAGCTACAATGCTCTGCACTGTGTGTCTGTGTGTGTGTGTGTGTATATATATATTTTATAGTAATATGTACAGATGTATATTAGCTGCTCTTGCTTGCTTGTTTTTTTTCTTGCCTTCTGATTGTTGCTCTGAGTGTTGCTATCCCTGTGCTGTTGCAATCCTGGAATTTCCCCGTTGTGGGACTAATAAAGGCTTATCTTATCTTATCTTATCTTATGATTATGTGCCCATACATATTCTCACCCTCCATAGCGACCGGTATTTTCCTAGTTGTATGCCGGAGGGGACCATTGTGTAAGTCTATTGCATCTTTTGCATTCAAAAAACTATTAGTTTGTTACGTCTTTTTGCTATCTTTGCGAGCAGCCCTGCTTAGGTTGTACAGTCTGACAGCCGTTGGTAGGAAGAACCTGCAAAACCTCTCGGTTGTGCACCTGGGATGATGTAGTCTGCTGCTAAATGAGCTCCTCAGTGCGTTCAGTATGTCCTGCATAGGATGGAACTCGGACTCCAGCAGAGATGACAGTTTAGCCACCGTCCTTCTCTCTCCTATCTCCTCCACCGGATCAAGGCGCTGCCCCAGGACAGAGCTAGCTTTCTTGATCAGTTTGTTCAGTCTCTTCCTATCGGCTGCAGTAATGCCACTGCCCCAGCAGACCACTCCAAAAGTGATGGCTGATGCCACCACCGTGTCATAGAATGTCTTCAGCAGCGCCCCTTGTACACCAAAAGACTTGAGTCTCCTCAGCAGGAACAGCCTGCGCTGTCCCTTCTTGTAGAGTGCGTCAGTATTGTGTGACCAGTCTAGTTTATTGTTCAGATGAACACCCAGGTACTTATAGGATGTCACCATCTCGATGTCTGTTCCCTGTATATTTACTGGTGCTGTGAGGGGTTGCCCATGCCTGCGGCAGTCCACCACCAGCTCCTTAGTTTTCCTTGCATTGATCTGGAGGCAGTTCCGATGGCACCAGTCCACGAAGTCCTGGATAAGCCCTCTGTACTCAGCTTCATCTCCATTGGAGATGAGGCCAACGATCGCAGAGTCATCAGAGAACTTCTGTAGATGGCTGTGTGTTGTGTTGTGTGAGAAGTCCGCAGTATAAAGAGTGAACAGGAAGGGAGCCAGCACCGTTCCCTAGGGGGCCCCGTGCTACCGATGATCGTGTCGGACACACAGTCCCGGGTTCTCACAAACTGAGGCTGGTTCGTGAGGTAGTCCAGGATCCATGATGACAGGTGCTGGTCCACCCCTGCGCGCAGCAGCTTGTCCTTCAGGATCATCGGTTGGATGGTGTTGAAAGCACTGGAGAAGTCAAAGAACATGATCCTCACCATATTCCCGGGCTTCTCCAGGTGGGACAGAGAACGGTGAAGGAGGAAGATCACCGCATCCTCCACCCCAATGCCATGCTGGTAGGCGAACTGGAGTGGATCCATTGCTGGTTCCACCAGGGGGCGGAGGTGAGCAAGGAGCAGTCTCTCCAGGGTCTTCATCAAGTGGGACGTCAAGGCCACCGGTCTGTAGCTGTTCAGGTCTTTGGGGTGGGAAGGTTTTGGTACAGGTACCACACAAGATGTTTTCCACAGGTGTGGTACCCTCCCCAGCTTCAGGCTCAGGTTGAAGATGTACGTCACAATCCCACACAGCTGGTCTGCACAGGACTTGAGGAGCTTTGCGCTGATGCCGTCCGGTCCCGACGCCTTCCTCGCCTTGATCTTCCTCAGCTCCATCCTCACCGGGGTCCTGGTCAGGGTCAGGATGGGGGGCTGTGTGTCGGGAGTGGGGGGGTGTTGGTGGAGTGGGGAGTGGGCAGCAGGACTTGATTTCTTTAGAGGCAGCAGTGGTTGTTGTGCAGTCAGGGGGGAGGGCGGTTGGTCAAACCTATTGAAAAACAGATTCAGGTTGTCCGCCCACTCCCTGCCCCCTGTGGCCTGGAGGGAGGTATTCTGGAGCCCAGAGATGGTTTTGAGGTTTCTCCAGACCCCGTTGATGTCGCTCTGTTGCAGCTTGTCCTCCATCTTCTTCCTGAAGCTGTCCTTGCCTTCTCTGATCTTTCTCCTCAGCTCCCTCAGTACGGACTTCAGCATCTCCCTATTCCCCGACCTGGAGATCCTCTTCTTCTCTCTCAGAAGTGTTTTTATCTCAGGGTTGATCCAGGGTTTGTTGTTTGAGCAACGCCGTATGGTCTTGGTGGGAACGGATTTGTCCACACAGAAGCTGAGGTAGCCCGTGAAGGTGTGAGTGAGGCCATCAATGTCCTCACCATGTGGATCGCAGAGCTGCTTCCAGGCGGTGGCTTCAAAACAGCCCTTTAGAGTGTCCATTGTCTCCTCAGACCATAACTCCACTGTGCGCATGGCCGGAGGTTGTCTGTGCACTAGGGGTTTGTTCACCAGCCGGAGATGAACCAAGTTGTGATCCGATCTCCCGAATGGGGGGAGTTGTGATGAGGTGCACGCCTCCTTAGTGTTTGCGTAGAATAAGTCCAGTGTTTTATTGTCTCGAGTGTGGCATGTGACATACTGGGTGAACGTGGGTAGAATGGCAGATAGTGAAACATGGTTGAAATCGCCTGAGATGAGAAGAAGAGCATCTGGGTGTTCTGTCTGCAGCCTGCTGGTTACTGAATGGATGACGTCACGCGCTGTCCCAGCGTTCCCCGTCGGATTTGCATAAACAACAATGCAGATCACGTGTGAATGTTTTCTCGGGAGATATGTAGGCCGCATGCTAACAGCTAGCAACTCAATGTCTTTGCTGCAGTGTCGTTGTTTAACAGTGATATGTCCCGGTCTGCACCAGTTGTTGTTAACATACATTATCACTCCACCGCCCCTTGCTTTGCCACTGTCTGGTGTTCGGTCAGCCCATATCATGTGGAAACCCTCCAGCTCAATGTTAGCATCTGCTGCTAGTTCAGTTAGCCACGTCTCAGAAAACAAAAGGAGAGAGCACTCCCGATATGTGCTATCGTGACGGCAGATAGCCGCTAGCTCATCTACCTTTCCCAGTAACGACCGTACATTTCCCATGACAGTAGATGGAAGGGAGGGTCTGTACCTTATATTTTTTGTCCTCCACCTTACTCCAGCCCGGCAGCCGCGGCGTTTTCGCCTCAGTTCTCTCGGTATGTCGAGTTTTTCCAATGGGACCGGGTGGCGGTTGAATGCTAGCAGCTCTTCCCTGCTGTATCGTATCCTGCTATAAACAGTGGCTCCGTTCATCGGCTCAGGAGACATTTGGGACGATCTGTGAGTCCGTGATATAAGTGGAGCGAAAAAAAGACGGATCAAAAAGAGAGAGGAAGGGAAAAAGACTCGTGTGGCGCCGGGAGAGAAAAAAGATAAGAAGAGATATAACAATTTAGGAAGGATGTTCATCTTGATTGCCTGCATTCTGTTGCCAAAGTCAATTTCTTTGTTTAGTTGGTTGTAATTCTTACCATACAGTTGTGACAAATCTTTGGATAGATACACTCCTATGTATTTTAAAGGGCAGAGTACCAATTAAAATTATATTTAGATGTTAATTCCTGTCCAGGATGAAAATTGAAAGTCATGACCTGAGTTTTATGGATATTAAGAGCATAGCCAGAAAATGAACTGTACATTTCTAGCATTTTCATCAACACTGGTAAACCAGAGACCGGATCTATGATTGTGATCAACACATCGTCCGCATACAAGCACACTTTATATTCCTCCTCGCCAATTTGAATACCCTTTAGTGCGGTCTCTTGGCGTATTGCTTGTGCTAAAGGCTCTATAAATAAATTAAATAAATTGGGGCTTCCAGGACAACCCTGTCTACAACCACATTGTAGTTGTATAGAGTTAGAGAGACTCCCGTTTATTTTTATTCTAGCAGTACGGGAAGAGTAAAGCACTTGAATGCATTTTATAAAATCAGTGCAGAATCAAAATCTCTTCATTACTAAATAGAGAAAGTCCCACTGAACTGAATTGAAAGCTTTTTCAGCGTCAAGACTGAGAATAACTGAATTTATCTTTCTCTTATTAATCTGTTCAATTATATGTAAAGCTCTCCTTATATTATCCTGGGTTTGTCTATTTTTTAGGAAACCTGTTTGGTCTCCATCAATCAGTGAGGCATCACAGTGTCCACTTGCCTGACCAAAATAGTTGTGTATAATTTATAATCCGTGTTTAATACTCTTATTGATCTATATGATTTGCAGTCTGTTTTATCCTTTCCCTCTTTCGGTATGAGAGATATGAAGGCTTCCCTCCAGGATGGAGGTATAGGGCCTCCTTTCAGAATGTAGTTAAAACTGGTTTCTAGTAGAGGTATCAGACTTTCTTTTATTTTCTTGTACCATTCAGGCAGGAACCCGTCGGTACCGGGCGACTTATTAATATCAATTTCCTCACATTATTGGTGACATAAGCTTATTATTTGCATCTCTACCGAGTGAGGGAAGATCCAAAGAGTCCAAAAAGTCAACTACTACATTTTTATTAACCGGCACAGATTGACTACATAGACATTTGTAATATGTTTCAAATGATTTTTGGATACCATCTAAATCAGTTAGGATGTTGTGACTTACAGGATCTTTTATTTTATGAATTGAATTTTCAGCTTGTTGTTTCTTGAGCCGCCACGCCAGCAGTTTAGATGCCTTGGGTCCTACCTCATAATATCTCTGTTTCATAAACCGTATATTTTTCTCTACTTCCTCACCTAGTATCCTATGTCTTGTTTAGCTTGTCTTATTTGTTGTGTTACAATGGGACTTTTCTTTATCAGTTGTGTTTTCTCTAAATCTTTCAGTCTCTCTTGTAGTCGTAACAATTCTTGGGTCTTTTGCTTTTTAAGCATGGCTGACCTTGCAATTACTGTATTTTCAATTATTTTCCCCCTCAGAACAGCTTTAGCTGCATCCCATACAATGCTAAGGTTTGTCGCGCCATTATTGTTGTCCTGTAAGTACAGGTTTAAAACAGTTGTCATGGACTGTAGAAAGGAGAGATCATATAGCATACCTGTGTTTAATCTCCATATTGTTTTTCTCTGTCTGCTGTCAAAGTGTAAACTTAGGTAAATTCCAGAATGGTCAGAAATATCTCTTTGACCAAGTCTACATTCTTTTATTCTGTTTAAGTGCTTATTATACATGAAACAATAATCTATCCTTGAGTGAAGAGAGTGGCATGCAGAATAAAATGTAAATCCTGGGGCGGATCCGTGTACAGAACGCCATACATCAATAAGTCTTAAGTCTGAAAGTGTGGCACATATGTTGGGCTCACATTTTCCACAAAGGTATGACTGCATGTTTATTGGAGGCTTCACGTCTCGAAGGACAAAAAGGCTCCAATCTGCAGAAGATGACGAGGAGGTGTGAGATTTGGCCTTTGTCTCGGAGAAGACGCCCCAGAGAGATTTCCGGTTCATCAATGAATAAGAGACAATGGTGAAAGTTCAAAGGGTTGCATTGTGACTGTATGTTTACTGAAGCACCATGTGACTTGAGTTCTGATGATGGAAACATATAAAGAGGTGATGTGATATAGTTCTTTCTCTTCTTCCTGCTTTGAGAATGCTAGAGTATGTGTTCTGTCAATAAAGCTGAACCTGAGAAATAAAACTCAGCCTCATCATTGAACGCATCCTCTACACTGGTGACCTACGACAAAGAATGAGCAGACAGAATTCTCCCAAGCGGGACTCAGCGGAAGCCAGCCTGATGGCCGCCTCCACACTCCGGCTGCCCGATTTCTGGCAGCACAGCCCGCGCTCATGGTTTAGCGCGGTCGAGGCGCAGTTCAACCTCCGGAGAATCTCAAACGACGACACAAGATTCTACCATGTGGTAGCGAAGCTGGACAGCCACACGGTCCAGAGGGTGGAAGATCTGGTTAATCATCCACCGGACAGCGACAAGTACAGCGCATTGAAGGACGTGCTGATCAGCCATTTCACCCCTTCGGTCCAGCAGCGAGCAGAGGGGCTCCTAACGTTGACGGAGTCGGAGAACGACAGACCTGCGGACCTGATGGTGAAGATGCTGAGGTTGAAAGACTCCGAGGATGGCGAATTTATTTTCGCCCACCTTTTCCTCCAGACCCTGCCGCCAGCAGTGACAGTAGCCCTGGCAGAGTCGCCCCAATTGGCCAGGCGAGACTACCATGGGCTGAGCAAGGAGGCGCAGCGGCTTGTCGACGCCCACAAGCGGAGCACGGTTTCGGCCATGGCAGCTAGCCCAGGAGCAATGTCTGGAGACGGCTTGGAGCCAGTGGTCGCGGCGCCAGACGCACCGACGACAGCGGCGACGGGGACCAGGTGGCGCGGAGTGGATGACGTACTGTGCTTCTACCATCGCCGTTTTGCAGAGAGAGCACACAGGTGCGTCCCACCGTGCCACTTCAAGCACCCAGGAAACGCCAAGACCGAGGGCCGGTAGCAGCTGCGACCCTCGGCGAGGAGAACAAGCTGCTTTACCTGACGGATGCACACTCGGGGAAACAATTCCTCGTGGACACGGGCTCCCAGCTGAGTTTCGTCACATCCACCTACGCGGAACGGCTGATGCCGTCTAAAGCTCTAAATCGTCACTTCCTAGAATCGTCACTTCCTTGTGGTAACGTATCGTCACTTCCTGTTTTGCTGTCTGCCTGTGTGGTTTGCCTGTGTGGGTGCTCTCCAGCCATTAGCTATGGCTACTAGCTCTCCTTCCTCTCCTCCTCTGGTGTGCTCTCTCTGTCAGATGTTTAGCTACACCTCTGCCTCTTTTAGTGATAACGGTAAATGTCATAAATGTTGTCTTTTTGAGGTGCTTGAGGCGAGGCTGTCTGATTTGGAATCCCGGCTCTGCTGCATTGAAACACCGTCTGCACCAGTTAATCTTGACGGACGCCCATTAGCTGCAGCGGAGCTAGCTAGCTTAGGCCCCCCTGTCAGCGGTCCCTTGGCTCTCCTCAGCAGCGAGGAGACTGGGTGGGTGACGGTGAGAAGGAAGCCTAGTCGCAAAGCCCCGGTTCACCACCAACCTGTTCACGTCTCTAATCGTTTTTCCCCGCTCAGCGACACACCCGCTGAGGAAAAAACTCTGATCATTGGCGACTCTGTAGTCAGAAACGTGAACCTAGATACTCCAGTGGCCATAGTCCAATGCATTCCTGGGGCCAGAGCAGGCAACATCGAGTCAAATTTGAAAATGCTGGCTAAAAGTAACTGTAAATATTCCACAATTGTTATTCACGCCGGCATTAATGACATCCGTCTCCGGCAGTCGGAAGTCACGAAACTTAATATAGAATCGGTGTGTGAGTTTGCAAAAACGATGTCTGCCACTGTAGTATTCTCTGGGCCCCTCCCCAATCTGACCAGTGATGACATGTTTAGTCACTCGTCATCCTTGAACCGCTGGCTGTCTGTGTGGTGTCCTAAAAATGACGTGGGCTACATTGACAATTGGAGCTCTTTTTGGGGAAAACCTGGTCTTATGAGACGAGACAGCATTCATCCCACTTTGGATGGTGCTTCTCATTTATCTAACAATCTGGCATCTTTTTTATCCAAATTTCCAAAACCATGACTACTCAGAGTTGGGACCAGGAAGCAGAGTCGCAGTCTTACACGCCTCTCTGCAGCTCCTCTTCATCCGCCACCCCTCAGCTTAGCCCCTGTCTTCCCCATCAGAGAATCGTTGTCTGCTCCCTCCAAAGTGAATAAAAATATAATGCATAAGCATCCCAAAGTGATAAAGCAAAATATTGGTAAAACTCAAATTAAACATAAAGCCTCTAAATTGAATGATTTGGCCTCTGTTCCTCATAATCTAAACATTAAATGTGGTTTATTAAATATTAGGTCTCTAACTCCCAAGTCTCTGTTAGTCCATGATTTGTTAATTGATCATCAGATTGATTTAATATCCCTTACAGAGACTTGGTTAGGACAAGAGGATTATGTTGGTTTAAATGAATCAACTGCCTCTGGTTATTTAAACTGTCAAAATCCCAGAAGTTCTGGTCATGGAGGAGGAGTAGCAACAATTTACCATTCCAAATTACTAGTTAATGTAAAGCAAAAACATGTTATAATTTCTTTGAGGGCCTGGTCCTCAGTATTGGGCACTTTAGCAATTTTAGGTTAAACCCAATTTTATTTGCCATAGTTTATCGTCCCCCATCAACCTACTCAGAATTTTTATCCGAATTTGTTGATTTCTTAGCTGATTTAGTGCTGAAATCTGATAGAATAATTATAGTAGGGGACTTTAATATACATGTGGATGTAGATAGTGACTGCCTTAATGTGGCTTTTAATTCAATATTAGACTCGATTGGGTTTTCTCAGAAAGTAGGAAATTCTACTCATTACCTCCACCATACATTGGACCTTGTTCTGACATATGGCATAGAAATAGAAAATCTTGTAGTGTCTCCTCATAACCCTGTACTGTCAGACCATTGTCTGTTAACCTTTGATTTTACTATTTCTGACTATTTGGCTCCTAAAGAAAAATATTATTACAGTAGATGCCTCTCAGATGATGCTGTTTCCAAATTTATGCAGATTGTTTCCTCTATGCCATGTGTCAACACAACGGAAATAAGCTATAGACAGCTTGCTCCTTCTGTAATTGATAACATGGTGGATAGTGTTTCAGCTTCTCTGCATCAGGCTCTAGACTTGGTGGCCCCCTTAAAAAAGAAAAAGTCTAATCAGAGATTTCTAACTCCTTGGTTCAACACAGAAACTCGTAGCTTAAAACAGAAGACTCATCAATTAGAAAGAAAATGGCGCTCTACTAATTTAGATGAAATCTATTTAGCTTGGAGAAATCATCTTTTAATTTATAAAAAATCTCTTAGAAAAGCTAGAACAAGTTATTACTCTGCATTAATAGAAGAGAACAAGAATAATCCCAGGTTTCTTTTCAGTACTGTAGCCAGGTTGACAAAGAGTCAGGACTCTGTTAATCCTAGCATTCCCTTAGAGCTTACTAGTCAGGACTTTATGAACTTTTTCAATAATAAAATTTCATCCATCAGAGATAAAATCAATCAGATTCTTCCCACAGTTAACTTAAATACTGTAACTACTACAACTCCTTCTTTTGATGTCTGTCTTGATGAGTTTACTCCAATCGACCTTTGTGAGTTAGACAAAATAGTTTCCTCATCCAAACCTTCAACTTGTCTTTTAGACCCTATTCCTACCAGGTTATTTAAAGAAGTCTTCCCACTTATTGGTAGCTTTATTCTTCATATAATCAATTCTTCATTAACTTTAGGCCATGTACCAAAGGGTTTTTAAACGGCTGTAATTAAACCCTTACTCAAAAAGCCAATGCTAGATCCAGGAGCTTTAGCTAACTATAGACCAATCTCTAATCTCCCTTTCATTTCAAAAATCTTAGAAAGAGTTGTTGCTACGCAATTATTTGACCACCTGCAGGGAAATGGTTTACTTGAAGAGTTTCAATCTGGGTTTAGAATCCATCATAGTACTGAAACAGCCTTAGCGAAGGTCACTAACGACCTCCTCATTGCATCTGATAATGGACTAGTTTCTGTACTTGTCCTTTTAGACCTTAGTGCAGCTTTTGATACTATCGATCATAATATTCTACTTGATAGATTAGAACACTATGTTGGACTTAATGGAACTTCGTTGCAGTGGTTTACCGGAGTGGTGGCTCAGTTGGTAGAGCATCCGCCCCACACCCGGGAGGCAGGGGTTCAAATCCCGGCCGGGTCATGCCGAAGACCATATAAAAGTGGAACTTCCTGCCGTCCAGCTTGGTGCTCAGCAATAATGGAATGGAGGAGGGAAATTTGTGGCGGCGCCTTGCATGGCAGCGGCCCTCTGATTCTACACTTGGGGTGTGTGTGATTAACACAGTAGATAGGTAAAGCACAATCTCGTTCTACTGTACATGATTGGTTGTACAGTTGAATGACAATAAAGGGTGATTTAATTTAATGATTTAATTTAGATCTTATTTATCTGATAGGTTCCAGTTTGTTCATGTAAATAATGAGTTTTCTTTCAACTCAAAGCTTAGTCATGGAGTTCCACAGGGATCTGTGCTAGGCCCTACTCTTTTTAGTTTATATATGCTTCCGTTAGGCAACATTATTAGAAAGCACTGTATACATTTTCATTGTTATGCAGATGACACACAATTATACCTGTCAATGAAGCCAGATGATAGTAATCAATTAGCCAAGTTAGAAGCCTGTCTTAAGGAAATCAAAGCTTGGATGACTTGTAATTTCCTGCTATTAAATTCAGATAAGACTGAAGTCATTCTTGTTGGTCCAAAAAACCTTAGAAATTCCTTTCCAAATCAAACTTTCAGTTTGGATGCAGTTACTCTTTCTCTTAATAGCTCTGTGAGGAACCTTGGAGTTATTTTTGATCAGGATTTGTCCTTCAATTCACATATTAAATTTGTTTCTAAGACTGCCTTCTATCATTTGCGTAATATTGCCAAGATTAGGAGCATCTTGTCTCAGAGTGATGCTGAGAAGCTGATCCACGCTTTTGTTAGCTCGAGATTAGATTATTGTAATTCTTTATTATCAGGCTGTCCTAAAACATCTTTAAAAAGTCTTCAGCTGAACCAAAATGCTGCAGCAAGAGTTTTAACAGGTACTAGAAAGAGAGATCATATCTCTCCGGTTCTGGCCTCCCTTCATTGGCTTCCCATAGAGTTTAGAATTAAGTTTAAAATCCTTCTTCTTACTTACAAAGCTCTAAACAATCAGGCTCCTTTTTATTTAAAAGATCTGATACTACCGTATTATCCTAACAGAGCACTACGCTCCCAAAATGCAGGATTACTTGTAATACCTAGAATCTCCAAAAGTACAATGGGAGGCAGAGCCTTCAGTTATCAAGCTCCTCTCCTGTGGAATCAGCTGCCAATCTGGATTCGGGAGTCAGACTCAATCTCTGTTTTTAAGAATAGGGCTAAAACCTACCTTTTTGATATAGCCTACAATTAGGGAGGGATCATGTGTTTCTGAACCCTCCCTTAGTTATGCTGCTAATAGGTTTAGTCAGCCGGGGGACCTCCAGTAATGCACTGGGCCTCACTCCTTTCCTCACTCTCTATGAAATATTTTTTTTTGCTGGTCATTAACATTTGTTTGTTCTCTCCCATAGATTGAGTCCCCATAGTGCTGTTTGCTCTCTACATGCCTGTTCTTTTCTTCTTCTCTATCCCCTCACCCCCCAGCCAGTCGCAGCAGATGACTGCCCCTCCCTGAGCCTGGTTCTGCTGGAGGTTTCTTCCTGTTAAAAGGGAGTTTTTCCTCTCCACCGTCGCCAAGTGCTTGCTCACAGGGGATCGCCTGATTGCTGGGGTCTTTCTGCAACTTTCTGCAACTGTGGGGGTTCCCCCCTACAGTCGATAGTGCTATGAGATAACTGTTGTTGTGAAATGGCACTATATAAATAAAGTTGAATTGAATTGAATTGAATTGAAAGCTCCCTGGGTGTCAGTGTCAGCAGCGAACGGCTCAACGATTAAAACTTTTGGTGAGAGGACCATGCTTCTGTCCTTACAAGGCCGTTCATTTGAGTGGACTTTTATTGTAGCAGCAGTCAGTTTCAACATGTTAGGGGCTGATTTTTTGTGCTCACATGGTTTATTGGTTGACCTTGCTAATAGACGGTTGGTTAATGCACTGTCTTTCCATTCTATTCCCTGCACAGCTCGGGTGGCCCCGCCGACTGCACATGCCAGCGTCACAGCTGCGGGTGGTAAGTTTCACGCATTGCTCGCTCAGTTCCCAGCACTCACAGTCCCCACGTTTTCGGCGACGGTGGCTAAGCATGGGGTGGAACATTTTATCACCACCACCGGGCCGCCCGTTTTTGCAAAAGCTCGGCGCTTGGACTCAGCTAAACTGGCCATTGCGCGCAAGGAGTTCGCCAACCTGGAAAAACTGGGCATTATTAGATGCTCCAAAAGCCCCTGGGCTTCGCCGCTACACATGGTCCCAAAAGCTGATGGCTCGTGGCGACCTTGCGGCGATTTCCGCAGGTTGAACAACGTTTCAGCACACGACCGCTACCCGATTCCGCACATTCAGGATTTTTCAGTTCATTTGGCGGGGGCGCGCATTTTTTCTAAAATAGATTTGGTGCGCGGTTACCATCAAGTTCCAGTGCGCGCTCAGGATATACCCAAAACAGCAGTTATAACTCCTTTTGGCCTTTTTGAGTTTTTGCGCATGCCATTTGGTCTCAAGGGGGCTGCAAAGACGTTCCAACGCATGATGGATGCAGTTTTACGTGACCTCCCTTTCGTGTTTGTTTACTTGGATGACATTTTAGTAGCCAACACGTCCGAAGGCGAACACGAAAGTCACCTCACAGCAGTTTTTCGGAGGCTGACAGAGCACGGGTTAATAATTAACCCAGCGAAGTGCCAGTTTGGGGTGGTGCAAATTGATTTTTTGGGGCATCGTGTTTCGCCAGAAGGAGCGGTTCCTCTGCCCAATAAGGTGCGCACAATAACAGATTTTCCGCAACCTCAAACGGTCAAGGCGCTATAGGAGTTTTTGGGAATGGTTAATTTTTACAACCGGTTCCTCCCAAGCGCAGCGCGGCTCATGCAACCATTATACACTGCGTTAAAAAAACAAAAGCCCGCAAATAAGGTTGAATGGTCTCCGGAGCGGGAGCGCGCTTTTGCCCAGGTCAAATCAGCCCTGGCAAACGCAGTTTTGTTAGCGCACCCAGTTCCAATGGCCCGCATGACGCTCACCACTGACGCTTCCAATTTAGCAGTGGGGGCGGTCGTTGAACAGTTTGTGGCAGGTACCTGGCAACCCCTCGCGTTTTTCAGCAAAACCTTGCGCGATAGCGAGCGTAAATACAGCGCGTTCGACAGGGAGCTTTTGGCCCTACACTTGGCCATCCGCCATTTCCAGTTCTGGCTGGAAGGGCGACGTTTCACCGCGTTTGTGGATCACAAACCGCTAACGTTTGCAATGGCCAAGATTTCAGAACCCTGGTCAGGCCGGCAACAAAGGCAACTAGCCGCGATATCGGAGTTCACCACCGATATCCAGCATGTCGCGGGTAAACACAATGTAGTGGCAGACTGTCTCTCGCGTGCGGTAGCAACGCCAGGCCCCGTGGGGGCAGACTCTGTAGCCGTGGCCGCGGGCCCGGGCAGCGACGCGGAAGCGCGCGCAGCCCCGGTCCGTGTAGGTTTAGATTATGCAGCCATGGCCACGGAGCAGGTTAATGATGCGGGCGTGAGCGCGCTCCAGTCTGGACCAACAGGGTTAAGGCTGGAGCACAGGGTGCAGCAAATTGGTATGCCCCCCCTAATTTGCGATGTCTCCACGGGACGGCCTTGCCCCGTGGTTCCGGCTGCGTGGCGTCGCCGCGTTTTTGACTCGGTCCATTCTCTGGCGCACCCGGGGGTGCGCGCATCAATTAAGATGGTGGGGGAGAAATTCGTTTGGCCCGGGTTGCGCAAACAGGTCAAGGTATGGGTGGCAGCCTGCATAGCGTGTCAGTGAGCCAAAATACACAAGCACACTAGAGCTCCGTAGGAGCCTTTTCACATCTCCGCTAAGCGTTTTGATCACGTGCATGTTGACTTGGTGGGCCCCCTTCTGTCATCACACGGGCACACACATCTTTTGACGATGGTGGATCGCACCACGCGTTGGCCAGAGGCGATCCCTCTGACATCAACCACAGCGGAAGAAGTTGCGCAAGCATTTTTAACAGCGTGGGTTGCGCGTTTCGGAGTCCCGTCGGACATAACGTCCGACAGGGGTCCCCAATTTATTTCCGAACTATGGTCATCGATGGCCCGCAGCTTAGGGGTGAAGATTTGTCGCACTACCGCGTATAACCCCCAGGCTAATGGTTTATGCGAACGCTTTCACAGGTTGTTAAAAGCAGCCGTCAGAGCGTCGCTGACGGATACAAATTGGGTGGACAAACTTCCATGGGTTTTATTGGGGTTGCGTTCTGCACCTAAGAAAGATTTGCAGACTTCCCCGGCTGAGTTAGTTTTTGCACAACCTCTCCGTTTGCCCGGGGAATTTCTCCCCGACAATCCCGCACCAAATTGCCTCCCCGCTCAGCCGTTGCAGAGCGACACAGGAGCAAACACACTCCCTGGCCTGGTTCATCACAGTTTCCCACGCGTTTTTGTGCCGAAGGCTTTAAAAAATGCGGAGTTTGTTTTTGTTAGACATGATGCTCAGCGCCCAAGTTTGTGACCGTTTTATGACGGACCGTTCAGAGTGCTGGAGACCGGGGAGAAGCATTTTCTGCTAGATTTAGGGGGCAGAAAGGAGTTGATTTGCATAAACAGACTCAAACCCGCTTTTGTTTTGGCTGATGACCAAGTGCAGCTGGCGAGGCCCCCCTGCCGTGGCAGGCCGCAGAGAAGACATTCTCCAGAACCTTCACAGAGACATGCTAACAGCTTTAATCCACAGAGACAGAAAGACGCTGCAGGGGTAGCAAAGCCGGGTTACAGCAGATTCGGCAGAAGGTTAAGACCCAGGCATCAGGTGCATTGATTTGTGATATGTGGAGTGTTTTTTTTTCTTTTTTTTATGCCATGCATGTTTTGTCCTTTAATAGACGTTTGGGGGGGGGGGGGGGTTATGTGGCACATATGTTGGGCTCACATTTTCCACAAAGGTATGACTGCATGTTTATTGGAGGCTTCACGTCTTGAAGGACAAAAAGGCTCGAATCTGCAGAAGATGACGAGGAGGTGTGAGATTTGGCCTTTGTCTCGGAGAAGACAGCCCAGAGAGATTTCCGGTTCATCAATGAATAAGAGACAATGGTGAAAGTTCAAAGGGTTGCATTGTGACTGTATGTTTACTGAAGCACCATGTGACTTGAGTTCTGATGCTGGAAACATATAAAGAGGTGATGTGATATAGTTCTTTCTCTTCTTCCTGCTTTGAGAATGCTAGAGTATGTGTTCTATCAATAAAGCTGAACCTGAGAAATAAAACTCAGCCTCATCATTGAACGCATCCTCTACAAAAGCATTTTTTTTTTACACGTTTCTCTATAGGCAAGCATTTTCTTCTAGTGTTTGTTGTATCCATTTGGGGGTTTAACAATAAATTAAAATCTCCAGCACAAATTAAAGTTCCATAAGATTCTTTGGTAATCAGATCTGTAGGAATATGTGATTAATAATCATGATCAGGTATAAAAATTATTTAATTTGTATTAATGTATCGGGATCTGAGATGAACTCTGGGTCCATACACAGAGAAAAAGTTAATAAACACTCGTGGGGCACCAGCTCCTCTTTAGGGAGCACTTTAATCCTTAATTTCACTTTATACCTGTTTAATCACTCAATGAATTAATTAATAATCAGTCTCAAAATTTTAGTGAATTTAATACTGGGGCTTTGAAACCAGACTCAGAATGAAATAAACTCCCAACAACTTCTCTCATTTTCACAAATTTATTAAATGAAATGATGATTAAAGAACATTGAAATGAGTTTCATTAAACATTAAATTAAACTTGTAAATGATAGAGTAACAATGTGAACATTTGCAGAACCAGGGTGAAAATGTAAGCTGAATTTAGATCAGTTTGAAGTTAACAGATTATAGAAAACTGAATGGCAATTTATGGGGAAAATTAAACTAATTATATGGAAAATTCTGGATTACTCTTAAGAAAATGAAAATGGCATTTTAAGGAAAAGAAGAGTTATGTTAATTGCTCTTTAATTTTGCATCTGATTAGATACTGAACTATTCTCAAATCTCAGACATTTTATTCAGCAAATGAATAAAGAATGCAGCTCACGTGACCTTGTATGGTGAAGGGTCCTTTCGTCGTTGTCGGGAAGCTTTCAATGTAGAAAGTGCCAAAAACCGGAATATTTGGCCTGTAAATATTCTGTGATACGGCCACTTTTTCAGTCGGTTGTCACAAGATGAGGTTTTGTTGATGTTTGATCCCAATGTCTGAAGTCCAGCCGAAGCGTCTCCTTTTCGTGGAGTGTTGATTTCTTCAGCTGCACGTGGTCGTGGATCAACGACTTCTCACGAGGGAATTCGAGAATAATTACCAAAATCTGATCCAATAGCAAAATTAAAATAATTTTCAGACTGTGTGGAGGTGAAATTAGCTTCTAGTGTGTAGTTGGTCAATAAAAATTATAAACATAAAGTCAAAATTAAAAATGGTGAGTTTAAAGAAAGTTTAACATGAAAAAGTTATAAAAATAAACGTCTAAATGGAGTTTGACTCCAAATTTAGGATTTGAGTTCAGGAAAGAAAAAGATTAGTTCCTAGACATTTAAAGAGAAACAAAATAACACGTGGGAGAAATGTCCTTTGTTCTCCCGTGGTGATCTGAAGTGCTGTTCTTCTGTGTAGTCATCTGGTGTGAAGACAAGACAAAGGGACAAAGAGCAGAGCCGAAAGAGGACGAGAAGAGAGTGATTCTTCTCTTTATATGCGGATAACTTTCGCGGGCTTCCGGGAATGGACAAAAGTTCCAGCCAATAGTTCTCCTTCGTGGGCAGGCTTTAAGAACTTTAGTCCAATGAACAAACAGGCTTTTGTCTGTAGCAGCCAATTGCCTTGAGAGAGCCGTTGTCAAGCAGAGATTGGCCGTGATTGGTCACATGATTTGAGAGACGTTTTGGCAAATCTTAATACAAACATCTTAAAACTGAACATTCATCTATACACTTATGCATAAAATCTAACCTCTTTCAGTGGCTCATGCAATTTTATAACTAGTGCTTTTAAATTAACATGCAAGAATAAACATTCATTTAAACATTTTAACATACACATATTTAAAATCAAGGATTAATATATTTCAAACCCATTATTGATTGTCCACACCAATCATCAAGAGTCCATTTGCTTTTCCATGGTGTCCTGAAAAAGAGAATGTTGAAAATTGAGTCTTTTAACAAAGATGTGATTAAAAAGTTCACTGGTTAAATCCAGCATGTCCCAGAGTTGCCAGTAGAGGGCAATGTTGAGCTGTGGATATTTTGTAGGCCTTATGGCATTCCACCAAGGTCTGTCTTTTGTCCACGTTTATTGGGCCCTAAAGGGTTCAGGAGGAATTCCTGAGACTGGTTTAACAAAGGAATATTAGTTCAACTGTGGTCTTGGGATAAAAGAGCAGTTCTTGAATGTCCTTTTCCTGGGTGAAACAATGTCTTTAAACTGAATAATAATTTTATTGATGAGCCAATGTGAGATGATGCTACAGATCAAAGACTTTTTTATAGAAACTAATTATTACTCCCAGGGGGAGCATATACATTCAATAGTGTAACCTCTTTATGGTCAATTTTACCTTTCACTAAAATAAATCTGCCTTGTTTGACGCTTAATTCAGATATAAATTCAAACTTAATTCTATTAGAGATCAAGATAGCTACTCCTCATTTTTTGCCACTTCTATGAGAGGAATAATAGGTATTTTAGAAACCCATTCTTTTTAATTTATTATGTTCTGTGTTAGATAGATGAGTTTCTTGCCAGTATGCAATATCTACTTTGTCTTTTTTCACTTTTACCACCAGTTTACTTCTTTTTACAGGATTATTCACTCCATTAACATTTAGTGACAGTATATTATAGTATCTAAAAGACATAGCTTAACATGTGAAAACAAAATGTCAACCCGGACCTCAGAACAGTAACTACAGAACATGAATGCACTGAACAATGAAACAACATAACACTGAACTGGGCTTCCAATAAGAAGGATACAGTATGGCCCTTGAAAAAAGAGGGGACTGGCCACAAGGTGGGGCCCCTCTCCACAGTGAGTATCGTGGAAAAACAAACAAACAAACAAACAAAAAAACAATAATACTAATAAAGTAAAATCAGTAATAAAGTAAGAATAAAGTAGTCTGGTGACCCTCAGTTTGAGTCTGCAGGCACTAGCCCTTTCATCAATAGTGAGATCGGATAAGGCTACAAAGCCATATTCATGAATAATCCAGAGAAGCTGTTCTCACCATAATAAGGCCTTATGTTCTTGCGGAGTACTCACTAGTCCACCGTTGTTTCTTCTGATGTCCACTGAAACTCCCTTAGCTTCTCCTGGATGTGTTTGTGGAAATCCCCACAGCAGGTCCTCTGCGTCTCCCATGGCAAAAGCTGCTTCAGCGTCTCCTCCGTCATTGTCTGGGCAGCTCTGCTTCTGGCGGCGGTAATCTGGACTGTGGCGATGCCTCGCTTTTGTAAATCTTCCGCGGCTTCTGTGGCACTATTGTAAAGAACACTTCCCGATGCGTAAAAAATGCGCATCTTGTTGAATGGAGTTTGAAAGTGAATCCCTTTCTCCTTCAGAGCTCTTTTAACAGGGATATATTCCTTTCTTCTTTTCTGTACTTCCACCGCGTAGTCATAGTCAAAATACACTTGTTTGTTATAAATACGTATTGCCTTTTTCCATGTAGCGCGAAGTATCTCATCCTTAACTGTGAATCGAAGAAAGCAGACTATTATTGAACATGGCGGGGCACTTGCTGGTGGCTTTGGACCCAAGGCACGATGGGCGTGCTCAATGCCGAGGTCGTAGTCTTGGCCCAGAACATCACCAAACTCTTTTTTAATGAGACTTTCAACAAAGGAAGTCACAGATGTGCCTTGCTCTGAGTCCTCAGGTACCCCGTATATGCGAATATTTTTCCACCTGGCCTGACCCTCCATTTCGGATACCTTATCCTCAAGTGCCTGCTGGTTTTGTAGCAGCTGAACAAGTGTGTCTTTAACGCCAATGTTTCAACTCTCCATTTCTGCCATATTTTCTTCAACTTGTTTTATACGTTCCCCCACATCATGCACTTGTTTAGTGGTCTCCTGGAGCTGTTGCTGTACTTTTGCATTTGTTTCTTCATGTCCTCACGGATTACTGAGTGAAAATCTTGTAAATCTGTTTTTAATTCAGCTTGAAGAGTTGCCATTCCACCTGCCATGGCCTCGCTCACGGCAACTCGAATCAAGTCCAGGCTAGCCATGCAGTCGCCATGTTTGTCCGATGCTAGGTCCATTTCATTAGCCAAGACTTTTTTTGCCATTTCATTATCAGGGTTGTTTCGTAGCCAGTATCCGCCTTTCTTGGATTTATCCCCGCTCATTATGACAACAGAATATTGCCGTTTTCCCCAGATTTAGATCTCGAGTCCAGGGGTAAATAGAGCTAGCGCCAGAGATCAGTTTTTATGCATCCCTGCTATTGCGCATCACTGGAAGCCACCGGTAAATATTTTTTGTCAAGAAAATAGTTCACATTTCCAAATCTATAACTTGAAAGTGGTAAGAGATAATGGCTTACTGTCGGTTAGAAAGAAGTAAAATATGATCCAAAGTTTCAGATAGGAATAAATTTACTCATCTAATTTGCATAATGTCACGGCAGCTCTTTAAATTCCATAACTTGGTCAAAACTGGACTTTGGACATATTTACACAAAGAATGGTTCATTTTTTTGACACCATTGTCTCTACAGGGGTATGTTGTTATCTCATCTTCAAAGTATATGAACCAGAAAATCAGTACAATGAAAAAAAAACAAAAAACAAAGAAATTTGTCACTTACTGGCTGCTAACGGTACTCACTCGCTGCCATGGTTGCTGCTTTTTCACACATTGTGGTCATTATTTTGTTGTTCTGTTGGTCATTTACGCTCTCTACCACATCTACAAGTCTTATGATTATCCCACATAAATTTTGCTTGTATCCCATGGCTATTTTCCGTGTACGAAGCCATATAAGTGACGGTGCACGATGATGGATCGGGACCATATTAGCTTTCTGAGCTAAAAGAAGGGAATACAGGAAAAGGAAATGAGGAGTTCTTCTTTGGTGTATTACGTGTCATCCATTGAGTCCTCCAACACATGTCTGCCACCTTCTGAAACTGGCAGATCAGTACAAATCATGGTGAAATTGGTATAATTCATTTAATATTTAGTAGAAAAGCCTTTGTTGGTAATAACAGCTTCCAGATTCCTTCTTCATAGAAAAAAACTAGGTGCAGGTATTGCTCAGGAGTGATTTTAGCCCATTCTCCCACACAAACTGTCTTCAAATCTATAAAGTTGTGTCTGTGTCTTCTATGAACTCTGATCTTCAATTTGTTCCATAGATCTTCAGTTGGATTCAGGTCAGGTGACTGACTGGGCCATTCTAGCAGCTTTTTTTTTCCTTCTGTGGAGCCAGTTGAGGGTTTCCTTGGCCATGTTTTTGGGATCATTGTCTTGCTGAAATGTTGACGTGTTCAATACTTATTTTCCCCACTATATATTCATTTTTTTTCCTCTGTCTTTCCCTGTTTTGGCTCATAATAATTATTTGCATTATTTGCCTTCTGTGCTCCCCTGGGTCCACTGTTATTGTCTTCAGTGTTCTCCCAGTTTGTTGTGTCATCCCCTGTTTTTCTTTATTGATATTATTGTGGTCTTTGTGTTTCCCTGTGTCATGATGTCGAGTGCGGGTCAGTGCCGTGCTCGGGTCTCTTGGCTGCTACTCTTTTTCTGTATATGTATTTGTTCCTGATTTTCATCTATTATGGTTGGTGCTTTTATTTTGACAGCTCTGTTTGTCACTTCCTCTTGTCAAATCTTTTTGCGGGTTGTCACAGCTGTTTAGTTGTCTTTAATTACTTTCTCATTCATGCATCCACACCTGATTAACATTTTGTCCCCCCCCCCATAATTATTTAAGCTCGCTTGCGAGGTTCATTCCTAGCTGCAACCTCACATTGTGTAGACAGGAATCTCCCATCTGATTCCTGTTTAATTTTCTGCTCTGTACTCAGCCTCGCCTGAGTAACTGTATGTTACCTTTCATGGTTTTCTTTGATTACATTTTTCTGTAAGTCACCCTTCGTGGTCCTCTTGATTGCCTTTTTTGTAAGTGCCCTTCGTGGCTATTATTTGTGTTCTTTATCATTAAATGTGCAAACTCACAGCAGGTGATTAGTGCCTTATTTCCGCCCTGAAAGGGCTGTTTATGACAGTTTGTCGCAGCCTGTAGGTGCCAGTGGCTGTGGGTTTGCTTTTATCTTTCTTTATTGCCACTCACCTTTTTCGTTGCTGGAGGGAGAGCTGTCAGTATGTCCCCAGCGCGCTGGGACTCAGCTTCCCGAAGGAGGTTGGCAGCTGGGGGCCCCAGCGGAGGATGAACAGTGGGCAGCCTAATTCACCCAGAGCTATGTTGCTGAAGAAGGTCCTGAAGAACGTTATGTCAGCAGTCGGGATTGTGGAGGCACATCCTGGTTTAAGGAAGTATCCTGAGTTCGCGGAACTATTGTCAACCATCTCCACTCTCCAGCTGTCATTCCCTGGGTTGGCGATAGGCTTGTCACCAGCTCGTAGACACTGCCTCCCAGCGCAGACCTCCACTCCTCCCCGAGACATGGCCATACCAAATCTGATGGAAGAGAGTCGCCGGGTCCAGACGCCACAAATCTCCCGCCATTACCCAGCCATAGACTGCTGGAAGAACTTCTCCGCCTCTCAGTCCGCAGCTTCCTCTTCGCCGTGTCAAAAGGGTACCACTGCAGCTTCCGCCTCTAGGTTTTCCTCGCTGGCCGCCTTGTCAGCCTTATCTTCCTGGGCTGCCGCTGCTCCCTTCTCCACCACGGCATCTCCTCCCGCTGCTGAAATTCCGGTCGTCTCCTCCCCGGCCCCGCCTGCTACCGTGTCTACAGGGGCGGCTCCTCAACATTCCTCTGAGGGGCCCACAACAACTGTAGTCATGGAGATGGCTGATTCCAGACCAGCTGCAGCAGAAGACATTGGGCCCCGGGAACACAGGCAAGTGATTTTTCCTTCTCCATCATTACCACATGAATTATCTTGCCTGATTCCCGGGGGTGAGGCTCAGTCATTGCAGTCCACTGAGTCCTCACTGCCGGCTGCAGCCAGAAAGACTTCACCTGCTCTTTCCGTATCTCCTCCTATGCCCCCTGAGTGTCCGCTGGTTCCAGGATTAAGCTGTCGGAGGAGCCTGTGGCCCTGGAAAAACTGGTTCCAGCCCCGCAGCCACAGTCTGAACGGAGGGAGAGCACTGCCTGCAATCCGTAGTAGCCTGTGCCGGAGAGTGAGCATCCACGGGCTTCAGCTGTGCAGGATTCAGTGCCAACAGGGAGCAGACCTCCTGTCGCCATACTGGGGGTTCCGGTACTGCATTAACCATCATGCCTACTGCTAGGGCTGCCACAGCAAAGGCCGAGCTGGACCTCCAGAGGGCCGGGCACAAGACATCGTTGTCTGGATCGACAGAGTCCTGGATGGCGGTGGAGCTTGAGCTCAGGTAAGTGCTGTCCTTTGGTGTCGTTGTTTCTGTGTTGGAGAGATCCTGCCTGGCTCTTGGTGGGGAGAGTCAGGTGCAGCTGTCAGCTGTGCTTGGGTCTCTTGGTTGCTACTCTTTTTCTGTATATGTATTTGTTTTTGATTTTCATATATTATGGTTGGTGCTTTTATTTTGACAGCTCCCCGTCTGAATCCCCCCGTATGATTCCTGTTTTATTTTCTGCTCTGTACTCAGCCTCGCCTGAATAACTGTAAGTTACCTTTCGTGCTTTTCTTTGACTGCATTTTTCTGTAAGTCACCCTTCGTGGTCCTCTCGATTGCCTTTTTTGTAAGTGCTCTTTGTGGCTATTATTTGTGTTCTTTATCATTAAATGTGCAAACTCACAGCAGGCGATTGGTGCCTTATTTCTGCACTGAAAGGGCCGTTTATGACACCCTGCCCTTGTTTTTGTCCATTGTGTGGTTCTGGGTCTTGTGTGTATATTTGTTTACCTATTGTTCCCAGCTCCTCATGTTTTCCATACCTGTAGCCACTTTCCTTCATGTGCTCCCGTTTAGCCCCTGATTGTTCCCTAGCTGTCTCACGTTTGTAATTATCAGTTACCCCATTTATGTCAGTCTGAGTTTGCATTCTGGTGTGGCGTCATAGTCGTGTTTTTCTCAGGTCTTCTTATTGTCTGAGTAACCTTTTTGAGAGAGTTTTTCGTTCAGGTTCAGGTTCAGGTTCAGGTTACTTTATTTGTACCTGTAGGTAGATTTGTTTTGCAGTCTGGTGACATCCATATTTACAAGCCCCAAATTACATTCAACATAGACACAAACACAGGCACATATGAAGCTGACTATAAACATGATAAGAATACTCAAGGCTCCATCAATCAGGGTATAAAAAGACAAAGAGATGGGAGAAAAACCAGAGGTAAGAGAGAAGGGTCATATTAAAAGTTAAAAACTAGTCAAAGAGGTTAAAAACTCAAAGGTCTAAAACCCCATAAAATATTTAGAACCCAAGTGACATCCTACACAAATAAGTAAACATAAAATGGAGTTAATAAATAGGTACCTAAATTATGTGCAATATATTTTTACAGCTTGTTCAACTCTTTGACAGCAGCAGGGACAAAGCTGTTTTTTGTAGCGCTGGGTTCTACTTTTTGGGACAGCAAACCTCCGTCTTGAGGGAAGAAGCTGAAAGTGGCAGTGCAAAGGGTGGGAGTCATCATTTAAAATGGAGGCAGCCATCCTCTGTACTTGTCTGGTGTACAGGGATGTCAGGCTCAGCTGTGGCTCACCAAGCAAATGACTGGACCATCTAACTACCTGATCCAAGGATTTCCTCTGTTTCATTTTTTTCTGACCAAACCAGGACACTAAAGAAAAGGATAAAACAGATTCAATAAAAGCCCGATAAAACATTGTCATTATGGTTTGGTCAATTTGGAAGCGTGCAAGTTTTCTCAAGCAATGCAAATGTTGCTGACCCTTTTTGCACACCCTTTCACAGTTCTCTTCAAAGTTTAAATTACTATCAATAATCGTCCCAAGATATTTGTACGATTGTACACATTCGGTGGTCTGGCCTTTTAGTACGGTGACTTTGTGCCTGGGATTTTTCCTCCTAAAGTCAATAATCATGTCTTTAGTTTTTGTCGTATTCAGCTGCAGGTAGGAATCCTCACACCAGTGAACAAAATCATCAACTACTGGGCCGTGGCCACTCTCACCATCCTGGAGGAGACTGACAATAACTGAGTCATCAGCATACTTTATAATGTCTGTTGTCATGTCTGCTCCGACACATGTTTGTGTACAGGATGAAGAGTAGTGGTGACAACACACACCTCTGAGGAGAGCCAGTAGAAGAGCACTTTAGGTCAGACAATGTACCATTGACCCTTACTCTCTGCGTCCTGTTGGTTAAGAAATCCAGAATCCAACCCACCAGATTATTGCTCAAATCGAATTGCTGCAGGAGCCTTTCAACTAAGATATGAGGTTGGCTTGTATTAAAGGTGGAGGAAAAGTCCACAAATAAAAGTCTGCCGTGTGTCCCATTAAAATCCAGATGTTTAAAAAGCATGTTAAACAGAGTGACAGTGGCACCCTCCACTCCTCTGTGAGGCCTATAGGCAAACTGCAGAGGATCCAATGCATGCTCAGTCTGCTTTAGGATCTCACATCCAACCAGTTTTTCAAAAATTTTCATTAAAATTGAAGTCAAAGCAACTGGTCTAAAGTTGTTTACCGTTTTAGGACAGCTGGATTTTGGAACGGGAACAACCACGGCTTCTTTCCAGATCTTAGCCACATGTTGTGTCTGTAAGGACTTATTGAAAATGTAATGAAATATAGGACTCAGTTCATGTGCACAGGACTTTACCAAGCGCCCACATATATTATCAGGGCCCTGACTTTTGTTCACTTTTACAGCGCAGAACTCCCTTTTAACATCCTGCACCTCAATATTAAAGTGCTGATTGTCTTTGAGTTTCTGTTTCAAATCTTGGGTTTCTGTGCTAAAATCAAAGGAGTCAAAACGACCATAAAAACAATCAAGAGCATTAGCCAGCTCTGTGTCTGAATTAAAACCATCTAAAAACACACAATTACTGCGCTCTGTGCTCTGAAGGCCTGCAATAGTTTTCATACTGGCCCAGGCTGAACCAAGTTTCTTTGTTGCCATCTTGCTTTCCAACTCTGATTTATAATTGTTTTGCTCTTAAAATTTTGGCCTTCAGCTCCTTTGTGGCAACCTGTAGCTCAGAAACAGACCCCTGTTTAAAGGCAAGTGCTTTCCTCTGTAAGCAGGATTTAACTGATTTTGTAACCCATGGTTTGTTGTTGGGATATATTTTGACACGTTTACGTGGAACAATCTTATTTTTACAGAAAGCCATGTATGAGCATGTGACGTCCACCAAAGAGTCCAAATCATCCCCGCAGGCCAGTGTGAACATCTCCCAGTCTGTACAGTCAAAGCATTCCTGGAGGCTGTGCACTGAATCTTCTGTCCACACATCAATGTCTCTCGTCTCCACCTTGCCTCTTCTGAGAGCAGTTTTATATGTGGGCAGAAAATGTACACAGTTGTGATCTGAGGATCCTAAAGGAGAGAGGGGGAGTGATTTATAGGCCCTCTCTATGGATCCATAGTACAGGTCCAATGTCTTTTTTTGCCTGGTTGGGCAGGAGACATACTGATAAAAGTTTTTAAGTGTCTTCTTTAAAGAAACCTGGTTAAAATCCCCAAGAATGAAGTCTGGAGAAATTGATTGCAGCTGCTGGATCACATCAAAGATAATGCTGCAGGCGGAGTCAGCGTCTGCCCTCGGGTGAATGTACACAGTTGTGATGAAAAGTTGGGGGAACTCACGAGGCAAATAAAAGGGGCGTAGTGACACAGACAACAGCTCCACATCGGGTGTACAGATGCGCTCTCTGACCGTGACAGATGTGCAGTACTGCTTATTAATATATAAACATACGCCGCCCCCCTGACGCTTCCCCGTTACCTCTTCCTGCCGATCCGAGTGCAGCGGGGCTCCAAAGCCGTCAATCCACAGGTCTGCGTCTCGGCCATGCACATTAAGCCAAGTCTCGGTATAAGCCATGACACAGCAGTTCTTAAAGTCCTTCTGGTAGCGTACATTCCCTTGAATTTCATCCACCTTGTTTCTCAGAGACTGTACATTCCCAAAAATCATCAAAGGAAGAGGAATGTTACCAAACTGACATCTTCTCAGGCGCAATTTCACACCTCCACGCCTTCCGTGCTTCCTTCTGCCGTCTCCCCCGTCTCTCTTTCCACCGCTATGTCCGTCTCTCAAAATAAAGTCCGGCAGTTGCGGCTTAGGCTCAATCACAGCCGCTGCATCAACCGTGTTTAAATGCAGCAACATGTCCCTGGAATAATGTATCCTGCCCGCCATGATGTCGAATGCGTTTACCTCATAGACAAAGAGCCGGAGGAAAAGTAGCAGCAGTGCAAGAAAGTGAAGGAAGTCCATGTTGTTGGAACCAGGGAGCTCTTCGCCATATAGTCCACAAACACTCCAGGGCAGAAACAACACAGAGGATTTCGTAAAAACATATAAAAGTACATAAAAACAGACACACAGACGACAAACTTTTTCACCAGCTGCCGGTCGCTGCGTGCGCATGCGCCCAATTATCTTTTCTACTTCCATGGTGTAACGGATGTTCCACTGATTGGTATAAATAATAGGTAGTAGGCTAGTTATAATTTAGTAATGGGCCAGTATCAAGAAGATCCAGGAATGACTATGGAGCCTTTTAGAGTAGTGTTAGCAGAGAAACCAGACGCAAGAGTCAAGATAGGGTGGTATTGATAAAGATTGTATTGCACAAAAAAGAAAAAAAAAAAAACATTACACTCCCTGCCTACCTAAGCCGGCTTCCTAGAGTGCACAGATGGACATTAAGTGTCCCCCTCAAAAAAAAAATAAAATAAAAAAAAGAAATAAAATCATCCCCTTTGGGAGGTTTTCTTAGCAAAAAGGTAAAGTGCCAAATTTAGTTCAGTTCCCCATGTGCACTGCTTCTTTACGGGAAATAACTCAAGTCACTGGTGTGCGTGTATAAGAGTGTATTTGTTTGAATCGTCCCTATTCAATGTTCAACACTACTCGGGTAGATTTTAAGTGCAGTCATATCTGTATTGGGAGTGATGGGATGGATAGACACTTTGTTCTCTGGGGATGGATCCTGCAGCTGGCCACATTGCATTATAAGCCCCTCCACAGTCAATTTGTCTTGGGTTGGCTCGCCACTGAACCCACAGGTTCAGATCCTGACTTATCCGGTATGGGTCAAAAAAACAATCTATGCACACAGTGTAGAATGCAAAAGTCAAAATCTTCTCTCTATCTTATTAACTTATCATCGTCACTCAAACTCTCTTTTCAAGTATAACCAACTATCAAGGGTATACAATGCTCTAATCGTTATGAAATGAATAGGTACACATCACATTACACATATATTTTAGTGCAGTTGAGTAACCAATTATGGACTCCTTTTTCACAGCATTAACCCCTTGCACTCCGGGCAATTTTCCTAAAAATGCCAAAAAATAACATGCCCAAAGTAAATTGAAAGCTGTTATTCAACCCTTTGCAGCATCTTCATGGGGTTGGTCTCATTTAAAAGAAAACACTTTGAATTTTTTGGCAAAAAAAACATAATCTCTCTACGTGCTCTGGCCACTGAGTTACAGTCATCTAAACATACTGAAGTTGAAGAAAATAAATTTGGACACAGTGTTTTTTTGGATACAAATGCTTGCAAATAACACACAGCTGTCCGATCCGGCTGGAAAATGCAACAGAAATGTAGAACCAAGTGTTATCAAGCTGAGATCCAAATTTGGTAACAATACCACAAAAATTGAATATTTTACACAGCTTTGTTCCCAGGTAGTTCCCAGGCGTTTTGGAACTGTGCCAAATTGTGCCAAATGGCACAGTTTGGAAAAAACATCTGTAACTTTTGAATAATTCAATGTAGAATCTTCATTTTGGGCTCTAATGAAAGGTCACACTCAGGGCTGTCTGTGTGTGTGTGTGTGGGGGGGGGGGTTGTCCCCCCTCCCCGCTAAAAAAGACGGAGTTCTGCCCTCGCTACATGATGGATTACACTCCTTGCATGTTTTTTGTCCTCCCCCCCCTCGCTGCAGAAGACGGCCATCGTTACATGAAGGAATAGACTCATATGCTTCCCCCCGCGGACTGGGGGGCGTTCGGACCGTGAACGCCCCCCCCGCTCCTCTTCTGCAGCGGGGGGGGGGGGGCGTTCACGGTCCGAACACGGCAAATGAACCATTTATCGCGGCGCACGCACTTCGTACTTCGTGTGCAGTACAGTTGTAATTTACCGATCGGTCAAAAGTCATTTTTGGATTACAGTTTTCAGGGATAAATAATAATTTAGCTTATAACACCTTACCTCTTCACAGCAGCAGAGTTGTGGCGAACTTCTCTTCCCCATTGTCAGACGAACGCGACGCTGCTCGGCTCGTGGATCCCGATCAAAACATAATTCCAATATTGCGGTTTTGGTGAATGATTTACGACCTTTGTCGTCGGCCTCCGTCGGTCTATGATGACGGAAGAGAATCCTAAACGTCTATTCTGCTGGAATGAGTGCAGGTCCCACTTGTGGGTGTTCTCCATGCTGCGGGGTCTGTAGCAGATTCGTCCAGCGTCCTTTGTTTTCATCTGCTGCAGCAGAAATCTCTCTTCACCCAGCCTGAATTTCTGTGCTTCAATTGGCTCCTGCATTCACAGTAGGTGGGTCCTCCTTCCTAGGTTTTCATTCATTGGCTCTTCAAGGTTTCAGAAACCCAATTCAAGGCTCTTATTAGTCGAATGAGAGGTCAATCAGATGAACTAATCTGTTCGCGGCTGTCTCTGCAGTTTTTTTTTTAGTGGCGCTTGTACGCCACTACATCACCATCACCACCTACATCACCACAATCTGGTCTATGCGTCCGAGTGCGCACGAGGGCGCACTCCTGCGCCCTCGTGTGTCCTAAGATGCAGAGACTTGCCCGCCCGCGGAACAATAGAGCGCAAGTGGTTAAACAATGAACTCATATAATTCTGGAAACATTTTTACAATTTAATATTTTAAACCTATTTATGCATTTGCTTTAATATATTCACTTTTTGACTGTTGAAATGGATAATAGTAACTCCTTCGGATCAATATTCATTGCAAACATATGTATTTTAGCCATCAAGTGATATAACTCACCCACATTTGACATGCGACCAATAGCAGATTAAATATGGTCTCAATGAAATAACTTTTAAGTCAGCAACCAAACATGAGACACTTTTGTCAGTATGAAATGCCGCCACTGCTCTGCTAAAGAGCAAACAGTTGTCGTGATCAGGGCCCATGCTTTATGTTCAGTTATTGGTTTGTGTCCATTGTATTATTGTTATTATGATTATGAGTTGGATTATGAATTAGTTCCCTGTGGTTTGTTTTCACTGTATTGACCTTTGTTGTCGACCTTTGTGAGTTAGACAAAATAGTTTCCTCATCCAAACCTTCAACTTGTCTTTTAGACCCTATTCCTACCAGGTTATTTAAAGAAGTCTTCCCACTTATTGGTAGCCTTATTCTTCATATAATCAATTCTTCATTAACTTTAGGCCATGTACCGCGGGCTTTTAAAACGGCTGTAATTAAACCCTTACTCAAAAAGCCAACGCTAGATCCAGGAGCTTTAGCTAACTATAGACCAATCTCTAATCTCCCTTTCATTTCAAAAATCTTAGAAAGAGTTGTTGCTACACAATTATTTGACCACCTTCAGGGAAATGGTTTACTTGAAGAGTTTCAGTCTGGGTTTAGAATCCATCATAGTACTGAAACAGCCTTAGCGAAGGTCACTAACGACCTCCTCATTGCATCTGATAATGGTCTAGTTTCTGTACTTGTCCTTTTAGACCTTAGTGCAGCTTTTGATACTATCAATCATAATATTCTACTTGATAGATTAGAACACTATGTCGGACTTAATGGAACTTCGTTGCAGTGGTTTAGATCTTATTAATCTGATAGGTTCCAGTTTGTTCATGTAAATAATGAGTTTTCTTTCAACTCAAAGCTCAGTCATGGAGTTCCACAGGGATCTGTGCTAGGCCCTACTCTTTTTAGTTTATATATGCTTCCGTTAGGCAACATTATTAGAAAGCACTGTATACATTTTCATTGTTATGCTGATGGCACACAATTATACCTGTCAATGAAGCCAGATGATAGTAATCAATTAGCCAAGTTAGAAGCCTGTCTTAAGGAAATCAAAGCTTGGATGACTTGTAATTTCCTGCTATTAAATTCAGATAAGACTGAAGTCATTCTTGTTGGTCCAAAAAACCTTAGAAATTCCTTTCCAAATCAAACTTTCAGTTTGGATGCGGTTACTCTTTCTCTTAATAGCTCTGTGAGGAACCTTGGAGTTATTTTTGATCAGGATTTGTCCTTCAATTCACATATTAAATTTGTTTCTAAGACTGCCTTCTATCATTTGCGTAATATTGCCAAGATTAGGAGCATCTTGTCTCAGAGTGATGCTGAGAAACTGATCCACGCTTTTGTTAGCTCGAGATTAGATTATTGTAATTCTTTATTATCAGGCTGTCCTAAAACATCTTTAAAAAGTCTTCAGCTGATCCAAAATGCTGCAGCAAGAGTTTTAACAGGTACTAGAAAGAGAGATCATATCTCTCCGGTTCTGGCCTCCCTTCATTGAGTGGGAACCTGAAGATGACCTTCTTCCTTCTGAACCCGGATCACTGAAGTCCTGGACGGCGACAGAACTTGAGATCAGGCAAGTGCTCTATTTTGTCTTTCTCCTATCAATTCTGGAGCATTTTTGCTTGTCAATTGATGACATTCTCATCAGCTGATTAATCCGTCAGCCCTATTTAAGGGAGCAGCTCTGTTTACTCGCGGCTGCGACCTCGCCTTTGCCAGTCTGGTTTCCCTACGCCCGAAGCCAGTTCTGTTCAGCGTTAGGTTCCGTCCTCGCTAATCATATGTAAGTGTTGTGTCTTTGCCCTTATTTGTGTTTTGCCCCACGAGGCTCATTGTTTAGTTGTATATGTCCTTTTTTAATAAATGTGCAAACTCATTGGCTGCCTACAGCGGCTCATTAGGGGTCCGCGAGGACTGCACCATAACAACAAAATGCAGTTTTTAAATGAAGGTGTTTATTATTAAGGGTAAAAAAAAAATAAAAAAAATCCAAACCTACATGGCCCTGTGTGAAAAGTGATTCCCCCCCCCCCCCCGTTAAAACATAAATTAAACTGCGGTTTATCACATCTTTGGAAAGCTGAGTTTAATTTCTCGAGCCACATCCCGGCCTGATTACTGCCACACCTATTCTCAATCTAGAAATCACTTAAATAAGACCTGCCTGACAAAGTGAAGTAGACCAAAACATCCTCAAAAGCTAGACATCATGCTGCATTCCAAAGAAATTCAGGAAAAAATGATAAAGTAACTGAGAGCTATCAGTCTGGAAAAGGTTATAAAGCAATTTCTAAAGCTTTGGGAATCCAGCGAACCACAATAAGAGCCATTATCCACAAATGGGAAAACATGGAACAGTGGTGAACGTTCCCAGGAGTGGCCGGTCGACCAAAATGACCCCAAGAGTGCAGAGACGACTCATCCAAGAGGTCACAAAAGAACCCACAACAACATCCAAAGAACTGCAGGACTCATTTGCCTCAGTTAAGGTCAGTGTTCATGACTCCACCATAAGAAAGAAACTTTGCAACAATGGCCTGCATGGCAGAGTTCCAAGATGAAAATCACTACTGAGCAAAAAGAACATAAAGGCTTGTCTCAGTGTTGTCAGAAAACATCTTGATTATCCCCAAGACTTTTTGGAAAATACTCTGTAGACTGATGAAACAAAAGCTGAACTTTTTGGAAGGTGTGTGTCCCATCACATTTTGAGTAAAAGTAACAGCATTTCAAAAGGGGAACATCATATCAACAGTCAAAAATGGTGGTGGTAGTGTGATGGTCTGGGGCTGTTTTGCTGGTTCAAGACCTGGAAGACTTGCTGTGGTAAATGGAACAATGAATTCTGCTGTCTATCATAAAATCCTGAAGGAGAATGTCCGGGCATCTGTTTTTGACCTCAAGCTGAAGCGCACTTGGGTTCTGCAGCAGGACAATGATCCAAAACACACCAGCAAGTCCACCTCTGAATGGCTTAAGAAAAACAAGATGAAGACTTTGGAGTGGCCTAGTCCAAGTCCTGACTTGAATCCAACTGAGATGCTGTGGCATGACCTTAAAAAGGTAGTTCATGCTCAAAAACCCTTCGGAGTGGTAGAATTACATCAATTCTGCAAAGATGAGTGGGCCAACATTCCTCCACAGCACTGTAAAACACTCATTGCCAGTTATTGCAAACGCTTGATTGCAGTTGTTGCTGCTTAGGGTGGCCCAACCAGTTATCAGGAGCATCCTAATCAAGATGCTCCTAGATTAGGAGCATCTTGTCTCAGAGTGATGATGAGAAACTGATCCACACTTTTGTTAGCTCGAGATTAGATTATTGTAATTCTTTATTATCAGGCTGTCCTAAAACATCTTTAAAAAGTCTTCAGCTGATCCAAAATGCTGCAGCAAGAGTTTTAACAGGTACTAGAAAGAGAGATCATATCTCTCCGGTTCTGGCCTCCCTTCATTGGCTTCCCATAGAGTTTAGAATTAAGTTTAAAATCCTTCTTCTTACTTACAAAGCTCTAAACAATCAGGCTCCTTTTTATTTAAAAGATCTGATACTACCGTGATACTACCGTATTGTCCTAACAGAGCACTACGCTCCCAAAATGCAGGATTACTTGTAATACCTAGAATCTCCAAAAGTACAATGGGAGGCAGAGCCTTCAGTTATCAAGCTCCTCTCCTGTGGAATCAGCTGCCAATCTGGATTCAGGAGTCAGACTCGATCTCTGTTTTTAAGAATAGGGCTAAAACCTACCTTTTTGATATAGCCTACTATTAGGGTGGGATCATGTGTTTCTGAACCCTCCCTTAGTTATGCTGCTAATAGGTTTAGTCAGCCGGGGGACCTCCAGTAATACACTGGGCCTCACTCCTTTCCTCACTCTCAATGAAATATTTTTTTTGCTGGTCATTAACATTTGTTTGTTCTCTCCCATAGACTGAGTCCCCATCGTGCTGTTTGCTCTCTACATGTCTGTTCTTTTCTTCTTCTCTATCCCCTCACCCCCCAGCCAGTCGCAGCAGATGACTGCCCCTCCCTGAGCCTGGTTCTGCTGGAGGTTTCTTCCTGTTAAAAGGGAGTTTTTCCTCTCCACCGTCGCCAAGTGCTTGCTCACAGGGGATCGCCTGATTGCTGGGGTCTTTCTGCAACTGTGGGGGTTCCCCCTACAGTTGATAGTGCTATGAGATGACTGTTGTTGTGAAATGGAGCTATATAAATAAAGTTGAATTGAATTGTATTGTTATTATGACTATAAGTTTGATTATGAGTAAGTTTCCTGTTTATTGTTATTATGTCTTCCCTTGTCACCTGGTGTCTGTGTCTTGTTTGTCCTTTTGTATTTTAGTGTATTTTTGTATGGTGCCCTGCATGTTCTGCATGTGTGCATCCCCTCCCATCCTGTGAGTTCATCTGCTGTCCTGATTACCCTCCCAGCTGTTTTGTGTTTCCCATTTATGAGTTCCCCTGTTTATACTTGGATCTGTTCAATGTTCTGTGAGAGGTCATCACGTCATTCTTGTGTCTCGTCTCATGCCAAGTTCCTTGTCTTATGCCACATGAGTTTGCCATGCCATGCCATGCAACGTTATGTTATGCTATGTTTGTCAAGTTTGAGTTTGTTAAGTTTTGTTAATAAATCACTGCTCACACCTGACCCTGCCTGCACTACTGAGTCCTCTTCTGCACCCAGATCTGAGGACAGATCGTGACAACAGTAGCTAACAACAGATTAAGGGGCAGATTTACTAACATGCTGTGCCATTGCAAAACCCTGTTTTGGCATTAAAAAACTACTGTTGAAATTTACTAAAGGGCGCATGGCAAAGTTAGCGGTGGAAAGGCGTGGACTATGTTAATTTTGCACCTGGCCTCATTACATATGTATTTGTGGGAGCTGTCATGTCAATTTGCAAATTTGAGGGAGGAGAGCATTTAAATGACTGGCGCAAGGTGATTTACTAAGGTTTGTGGTTGTCAATTTCCTACTAAATGCTCCAGGATTTAACGTCCATAAAAAGCTTGTCTTAATTTATCTGTGCCTGAAGACAGCGATCGCCGGTGTCTCAACACCGACGAGAATCAAGGGCACGTGGCCAGAGAAAGAGAAGCTTCTCCCTGCGTGTAACTTGATTTGGCATGACAGAACAGATTAATATGAACAGAAACGATCTCACAGAGATCGATGTTGTGCTGCACTGGACATCAGCCGGCAGAGGATTTTTTAAAATTTCATTTGTTTATATATAGCATAATAATAATAATAATAATAATAATAATAATAATAATAATAATAATTTCTTTAATTTATAATGCACTTTACATCCCGGGGCAAAATCTCTCCACTAATAGAATTAAGTACAAGAATAAAAGCAAACATTAAGTGCATTCAGTCACACCAGGACATCCCTGGTGACAATTGCTCTCAAATATTTTACCTGGTAAAATAAAGGTCAAATAAATAAAATGAAAAAGCTTTCCTAATCAATGAATTTGTATCCATAAAATAGTACAGCCCTTCCTACCTAGAGTGGACAAAATAAAAAGCACAGATCCATACTGTCCCCCGACATTGCAACATCGTACTAACTCAATGACAGCAGTCTCTGCTGTGGCTGTCCAAGGAATACGTGAAATCGTGTGCGTTTAATTTTATTATGTTCCAGACTTCAGTAAAGATAAAATGCACATACAGTATTTATGAAAAGTCATGGACTGGGAGACCTGTAGATTTTGTTAAAACAAAGTTATTCTCATAATAAAACCCCAGAGTCTCCATCAGACCAACTTGACGGTTCTTTTGTTAATAAAATAAACACGTTGGTCAATAATCACTTTATTCATGAGTAGTCCTTAATTTATACATATTAAACAAAGGAGTCTGCCATGTTAAATGAAAATCAAAACTTTAATATCTGATGAACAAATAAATATAAGCTATTTTATTGGGGTTTGCGCTTAAACAAAAGCTTAAAAAAGCTTTAAAAAAACTATATTATGCTCCACCGAACTGGCTATGCATATGTTGAAGACCTGCTCCCTCAGGTGTGCCTGTGTACAATTTTGCATGCTCTGGGTGGATGGGTGGGCATTATTGAAATGAAGTGACTGCATCTGTGTTCAAAATTTTGCGTGTTGATAGTAGATCACTGGCAAAATTGGCCACTCCCTTAGGCGCTCTGCCTAATTTGTGCACTCGTTAATTTGCACTGGCTTAGTAAATCTGCCCCTAACAGTGTTGCAGTCAACAGAAAGTAGTATCAAAATGCTAGCAGTTAACTTGTGGCTGGCATGACTAGCAATCTTTTCTAAGTGTTTTCAACATTTTGAAACACCAGTATCTCATAGACACTATGAGGTGTAAAACACATGGTAACCATATGACAGTGTCACTACTCCGATTGGTTTCAAAAGAACAATACATTAAAACTAGTAGTGTTGGACGATTAAATGTTTTAATTGCCATTAATCTTTTGGAATGTTGAGTTAATCGTGAATAATAATGCGTTAATCGTGTGTTTTTCCATACAGAAACAGTGTACCTTTAGTTGGTAATTTTTCAAGTTTGTCATACTGTTATGAACATGGGAGTGGACCAATATGCTTGCTGTCTTCACTTGCAGGTTTATTAAAGCTCTCAACATATCAAAAATGATAAAAAAAAAATCCAGAATATTCTCCAGAAAATTCTCAAAAGTAGACTGCATGTGCAAACAATGGAATGCCAGGGCTCATTAACATCACTGCAACGCAACTCAGCATCTAACCAGCCAGCAGTCACAAATGGCGCTTGCTCTTTTCTCCTATAGCAAACATCCACAACTTTTAAGCAGATCAACACAACAGACACAATTTCCCTTTTAGCAGAAAAATTGCAAACACAAGCAAACAACTATCTCGCCTGTGATGACACCCCACCGTACTACAAAAACGGTGTGGGAGTGAGTGGACATTACAAACACAGCTTGAGAATTTTTTTAGACTGGTACTCACCTACCAACAGTTGGATCAAAAGCCATGAGGATGAAAACAGGCAAATTTCTGTTCATGTCAGCTGCTGGAGGTCAGCTACAACCTATCATGTAGCTACTAGCCAGCTAGCTAGCTTCCATAGAAGAACAACAACCCAACATCCAGGCGAAGTTTTGGAGGAGGCTGTAACAATTATTCAGGTGAGAGCTCCAACAGATAACGTTGTAAACTTACACATGACAGCGCTTTGGAGATTTCCATGGCTGTAATCAAGCTTGTTTGACTTCGCAATGTCTGCATGGTGCACACAGTGTCTGTGGCCAGACAGCTTTGGTACGGAGAGCCGCTTGGCCAAAAAGTACTGTTTGCGCTTTCGGCTGTTAACTGCCTTTAACCGTGATCACAAGATTTGTCGCCGTTAATGGGTGATTAAAGCGAAAACGCCAACACCAATAAATTAAACATAATAGTCATAGTCAACATGGCGTTAGCATTTCTTACTGGAGTTCATAATGAGAGAGTCACTTAACTTTCACACAGACTCCAACCCTGACAAAAAAACAACATATCAACAGTTTGTACAAGAGGCATCTATGTGAATTTTAGTCTTTTAAGCATATTTAGATAGCAAACGCTCTCATAGTTTGGGCGTGTGCTGTCATGGCAATGTCGTTGCCAGAAAAGAAGTAATGTGGGAGACGATCTCCCTTTAGCGTACATGCCACCCTCAGACAGGAAAGGGAATTACACCACTTCATAACAGGCTCAGTAACCACATGTGGGTTACAATGGCTCATTTTGTGTTTTTGCTCCCATACTGCACCTTTGTTTCATTATTTGTTAATAAATTATCATCTACAATGAATTTCTTCCTGCAACTGAATCCATATATTCCTGCCTGCCAGAGGTTGTTTTATGACAATCACTGCCCTCAGA
Organism: Pholidichthys leucotaenia; assembly: GCA_020510985.1. Lineage (NCBI taxonomy): Eukaryota > Metazoa > Chordata > Actinopteri > Cichliformes > Pholidichthyidae > Pholidichthys > Pholidichthys leucotaenia. The sequence goes on from CM035848.1 coordinate 179,314,650, forward strand.
AGCAGAAAGCAGAGACGCTGGGTGCTGGAAAAGGGATGTAAGAGCGCATACCGATTTTCTTTCAACATTTCTTTAACAATAGCAATGACAACTTGCTTGTACAAGAATTACAAGACAAGAAAACATTGCCAAAAGCATATTAAGACTGCTCAGCTGTACTGCCATAATTTTAAAGAAAGATTACTTGGTTACCAAAATAGAAAGTGGAATACCATCCTAACGAATGATGATTCAGATATCCCAATATCAGGGCCCAATATTAGGGTCCTTTTAGGAACTCTTTACAATCTGTCATTGCACTACTGTACTGAAAGGGTTAGGGATACAAAAATTACTTATAATTCCACTGTTACAATGCCAAGTTGTAGCTGTAAGGACCCCATTGTGACTGGGTTTAGTGATGACTAAATCGTTTTGTGTAACACTTTCCGGGATCAAGGCTTCCACTGTTAGATATGACTTTTAGGCCAGGGGACTATGATGATTTAAGGCATTACTGCAAGACACCAGACATATGGGAAACAATACCAAGACAAATGACAGCTGAGTCCACAAAAGAAAAGTAACAGCAAGACGGTAAAAGTCAAAGAACAGTGGAGGGAAAAAAGACGAGACAGAGAGTTATAGTGAGCCTGTGAACATAAGGAATACACATGCTAAAGCTGTCCTGGCACACCAGACAGAGATAAAGTGGACATAACTCACAAGAGATGGGAGTGAAGAGACTGGCATTAAAGCCCTCCACATGCCACCACAAATTCTGTCCCCGGACAACAAGACAGGGGAAATGGCAACCATAGATAGATGTGTCTGTCTAAATGTGGGCAAGTGTGGGTGCTTGTGCGCTTGCCACACATAAACTATTGATGTGTCTATGTAGTGGCTTCTCTATGACTGATAATGAAATGAATGTTAAGGGAGTAGGAGTCAATGCTCAACTTTTTTTTGTGTAATGTGTTGTGGTGTGTGTGTGTGTGTGTGTGTGTGTGTGTGTGTGTGTGTGTGTGTGTGTGTTGTGGTCTTCATCTTCATGTGTGCCCCGATGGGATCACCACCTTATCGTGGTGGGGCACTTTGAGCGTCTCCATGACCCCTAGAGCTATGTCGGCTGGAGTCTCGTACTCCTGGCAGGGTCACCCAAGCTGAACAGGTCGAAGGGTAGAGGCCAGACTAAGAGTGATCCCGAAGATGAAGACCTCAGTGGTAGAGCAGGCAGAAGCTGGTAGTAACGATAAACACCACAATGGCTGTAAAAGCGGACGAAGGCTAAGGGAGCACACCCTGACAAAAAGCAAGCTGGTGGTGACACGCTTTGAGGCGGTTTCCCAAAAATCTGGATTCTGGCAGCCCCCTGCAGTTGTGAGAAGATGCCGGTCGTCTAGGGTCTCCCTTGCCACTGGAACCATCTTCTCTACAATCAAGGTAGTGGCATTGGGAAAAGCGCACCCCCCCCCCCCCCCCCCATGCCACTCTAAAAACCATCACTGCACAGGCATCTTCTTTACCTGAGTCTCCGACCTCTAAAGTCTGGCGTCAATGGAGTATCCAGTAACGGGGGCAGGTTTGAATGAGCTGGAAGCTCCTAGCTGGAACTCTGCATGTCAGCGGCACAGGACAACGGTCGTTAGCAGTTGGGATTGAGTGGCAGCTACTTTCGGCAGACTCCTGTGCGTCTGAGCAGCCCTATTTAGGGACCGCACTGCTCACCCCAACTGGGGAAAGGCCTAGAAAAGGTGGCCTAAACATTGCCCACTCAGCACAGCACCCGGATAGGAAACCGCACCTGTTGGGACATTCCACTATGCGGTCGAAAAACAAAAACAATACCATCTAGAATTGCAGCATGGAACATAAGGACACTCCTGGATGCCAGTCCGGACAGACCACAGCGCAGAGCAGCACTCGTTGCCAGCGAGCTGAAGCGTTACAATGTGGATGTGGCAGCACTCAGTGAGACCCGACTCCTCGAGGAAGGCTCACTCAATGAAGTAGGAGAGGGTTATACAGTGATCCCTCGCTACTTCGCGCTTCACCTTTCGCGCCCTCAGTGCATCGCGGATTTTTCAAAAATATTCATCAAAAATTCAAAATTGAGAAATAATGGGCGGGCGCTAGCAGAAGGCAGCGAGACTACATTAGACCATCAGGTATTAACACGGAGAGCCGCACAACTCAAAAAATCCACCTCTCTGTTCGCTGTTCTCGTGTTGGCTCGGCTCGGAAATCTCGCAAGCTGATTGGCCGAGATGTTTCACCCCGCAAGCTGATTGGCCGAGACGTTTCACCCACCTCCTCTCCCTGCCGAACGCCCATGAAGGGAAGGAAGACCGCATTCATTGCTCTTTATCGCTCGTGTTACGTAGTCTCGCAGCGTGGAACTTTTTGCTGTTCTCTTGTGCCATTTTGTGCGAAATAGTCTTCCCGTCGAGCCACTACGCCGCCTCCTGCAGCTTCTCCAGCTCTATCGGAAGCTGCCCTCGATGATCCTGCGCTTCTAGCACCTGACGATGAGGCGTCACCTGAGGAGCAGTAAAGCTCTCATTAACCTGTGAAGTAAATCATCTCCATCTTGAGTTACGTATCTTGTTATAAGAATAAAAGAATTCTAAAAACATATTTATGTACACTTTATTTACATCTACGTATGTATGTACACGTACACACACACACACACACGTATCATATGAGAGAGAGAGAGTGAGAGAATGAACGTACGTATTATTTATGGATGACGTCATTAGGGGTGACGCTACTTCGCGGTTTTTCACTTTTCGCAGTCGGTTCTGGAACCCATTAACCACGATAAGTGAGGGATCACTGTATATTCTTTTGGAAAGGATACCCCATTGGCGGTCAACTCCTTCATGGAGTTGGTTTTGCAATCAAGAACAGCCTCCTGCACAAGCTCACAGAATCACCAGTGGGTGTCAGTGAAAGGCTCATGACTCTTCACATCCCCCTTGCAAAATGCAGGTATGTCACTTTGGTAAGTGCCTATGCACCAACTCTGCCATTGAACGCTGAAGAGAAGGACCGCTTCTACCAGGCACTCGATGACATTGTCAGTCACATCCCGAAGGGTGACAAAATCATGCTGCTTGGTGATTTCAATGCAAGAGTCGGAAAGAACTTGCAAAACTGGAATGGTGTGATCGATGCCCATGGCATTGGAAAAGTCAACTCCAATGGCATGAGACTTCTTAGTCTCTGTGCGGAACATGATCTTACCATCACTAACACAATCTTCCAGCAAAAGAACAAATATAAGGCATCCTGGAAGCATCCCAGGTCCAAACATTGGCACCTGATCGGCTATGTGATTGTGAGGAGGGCTGACCTCAAGGATGTGCTCATCACAAGAGCTATGCGAGGGGCAGACTGCTGGACCGACCACCGCATGATTCTGACAAAGGTCAGAATGCATGTTCGGCCCCTAGCTCGCCACGGTGGCCCAAAGAGGAAAACATTCCACTGTGCCAGACTCTCCAGCAGCGACATCTGTGACAACTTCCATCGCTCCCTAGCTGAGAGGCTGGCAGGTATTGAACAACTGATCATCTCAGAGTCTGGGATGGATGAGAAGTGTACCACTCTATCCACCATCCTCTTTGACACTGCAGCCCAAGGCATCGGTTTCAAAACCAAGAAACATCAGGACTGGTTTGACCAGAATGCTGGAGAGAGCTCCACCCTCCTGGACAGAATGCACAGGGCACACAGAGCCACCTTGAACAACCCACAATCCCAATTCCATAAGAAGCAATGGCAAGCCCTTTGTTCTGAGGTCCAAACAACTCTCAGGAAACTGCAAGATGAGTGGTGGATCTCAAAGGACAACAAAATCCAGACTCATGCTGATAGAAACGATATGCACAGTTTCTATGATGCAGTCAAAACCATCTACGGCCCCAGAAACTGCTCCCTGGCACCTGTGAGATCTGTTGATGGATCTTCTTTAATCAAGGATCAGGCCATGATAGTGGAGCGGTGGGCTGAGCATTTTAACACCGTGCTTAACCAGCCCACCTCAGTGGACCCAACTGTCTTTGCAGAGCTCCCTGAACATCCTACCTTGCCAGATCTCGACCTCCCCCCGACCTTCAAAGAAATCCTGCATGCAGTAAAAACCCTGAAAAACAATAAATCCCCTGGACCTGACGGCATCCCAGCTGAACTTCTCAAGGAAGGAGGCTACCTCTGTACTCGGACACTGCATCTCTACATCTCAGAGGTGTGGAGACAAGAGTGTGTCCCACAACAGTGGAAAGACGGCAACATTGTGACCATCTACAAGAACAAAGGAGACAAATCCATCTGCTCCAATAGTAGGGGTATCTCTCTGTTGGCCATTGCTGGAAAGGTCCTTGCCAAGATCATGCTCCGCAGACTCATCTCTGCAATATCAGAGCGGGTCACCCCAGAGTCACAGTGTGGTTTTTGGAAGGACAGGGGGGCAGTTGACATGATCTTTGTGACGCGTCAGCTCCAAGCGAAATGTCAGGAGCAGCATAAGGACCTATTCATTGCCTTTGTTGATCTGTCAAAGGCATTTGACACAGTGAACAGGGAACTACTGTGGCAAGTCCTGAAGAGATTTGGGTGTCAACCCAAGTTTCTCACCATCCTTGCGCAGTTCCATTCTACGATGATGGCCCAAGTGGTAGTGGGAAGGCACAGCTCAGAACCTTTTGGAGTGCAAACCGGAGTGAGGCAAGGCTGTGTGCTGGCCCCAGTTCTCTTCAACATCTTCCTTGTCTGTGTAACAACTCTGCTACGTAGGAGGGTGGAGAAGCGAGCTGGAGTTACCATTGACTTCAGGCTTGATGGTAACCTGTTCAACATCAGGAGGCTACAGGCAACTTCCAAGCTGACATCAGAGATTATCATTGAGCTACAATACATCGATGACTGTGCCCTGGTTGCCCATACACCAGACGCTCTACAAAACATCCTCTTGGCAGCTGTAACTGCATACACCAGAATGGGATTGACAATCAACACCCAGAAGACAGAGGTACTCTGTCAGTCCAGTGCTGACCCCCAACAAAACCCAATAACCCTCACAGCAGCAGGGCAACAGCTGCTCACAGTGCCCACATTCAAATACCTGGGGAGCATAATGTCTGACACCTGCTCAATGGATGACGAGATCCAGAACCGCCTCAAGCAAGCATCAGCATCTTTTGGTCGTCTAAGGAGAAGGGTTCTTCAGAACAGCAACCTCAAACTCCACACCAAAGTGCTGGTCTACAGAGCTGTATGTATCACCACCTTACTGTATGGATGTGAGGCATGGACTATTTAGAGCCACCATCTGAGAAGCTTGGAGACCTTCCATGTAAGATGTCTCCAGAAGATCCTTGGCATCACTTGGAAGGACAGAGTGCCGCACATATAAGTGCTGGAGAGAGCTGGCAGCTGCAGCGTGGAGTCCATCATGGCCCAGCATCAACTCAGGTGGTTGGGGCATGTCATCCGGATGCCCAGCCACAGACTCCCACGCAGAATCCTGTATGGTCAGTTACACCAAGGCCAACGCAGCGCTGGTAGGCAGAAGAAGCGCTTCAAAAACCAAATGAAGTCCATCCTGAAGAGATGTCGGATCAAACCCTCTTCACTGGAGGAACTCGCTTCCTGCTGAGACATCTGGCACTTCCACTCCTCACAAGGAGTGGATTATATGGAGGAACAGCGCACACAACACCGGACAGCAAAGCGTGCAAAGAGGCATGCTAGCCAAGTCCCCCCTGCTCCCCCCAGCACCTCCTTCACATGCCTGGTCTGTAACCAAGTCTGCAGATCCAGGATCGGACTATTCAAACACCAGCAGAGTCACAAATAAAGAAGATGGTCATCATCGAATCGATGGACTACCAGAGAGAGAGAGAGAGAGAGAGAGAGAGAGAGAGAGAGAGAGAGAGAGAGAGAGAGAGAGATTTGATTTTTAAAAGATCTTTAATAAACACACTTGTCCATCAGTCAATACAATATCTATATCATGCTATGTTACACAGAAAATTAATCCCCCAAAAAACGCCCCAAAAAAAGCTGTCCATCATGAACTGAACAGAGGACATTCTCCAGGGACCAGAGGGTCCTGAAACCTTCCACATCCCCATTCCCCATAAAAAACTGAAAGTCCAGCCTGATTCTGGCTTTAAGTAGCCTCACAAATAAAATTTTGACATCAACATCATTCTCAACATTTTCAAGTTTTCTTCTCCGGCTTACATAGATAGCCAACTTTGCCTGCCCTAAAACAAAGTTCAGTAGTTGACACTTCTGCTTAAAACGACGAATGTACATAAAACCACAAATGAAAACCTGCTTAGAGAAAACTTCCTTAAAAATATGAAAAAGTTTTGTGAGAAGTTCAAAGAGGCCACTCAGGCGCTGACATTCAATAAAACAATGAAAAACAGTCTCCCTAGAGCAGGGGTGTCCAACCATGTGCCATGGAGAGCCAAGACCCTGCAGGTTTTCTCTTCTACCCAGTCTCTTCAGCAGGTGTTTTCACTTATCAGCAATCAGTGGGAAGAAGTTCACTGAAATCTGCTGTTGAAGACACTGGTTGGAAGTAAAACCTGCAGGGTCTTGGCTCTCCATGGCACATGGTTGGACACCCCTGCCCTAGAGGAACAAAAAACACACTGATCACTGACACTGCTGTTAATCACAGAAACAAAAGCATTGACTGCTATAATACCATGCAGGACCCTCCACTGTAAGTCTCCATGCCTCTTAGGGAGAGGGGCTTTATAAAGAGCCCTCCAGGCAGGCCGATGCCCTTTTCCTAGTTTAAAATAGGCTCTCCAAGGAGTGTCCACACAGGTGTTCAATCGGTCCTTGTTGAGTGCCATCACCACCAGTCTGTAGAGTGCCTTACCACTGGCTCCTCCAAAGTCCACACCAGTGGGAGCACAGAATGCCAGTAAGGAGCAAGGAGCGACGTCAAAGTCCATATAGAGCGTGAGAGAGGGAAAGGGGTCCGTGCTTTCCGGCTGCAGCGTGCCATTGCTAAAGTCCAAGAGTAGGGAGTGCTCAAGTCCATGAAGCTCCTGTTTCCAGTGTGCAAGAAGACCATCGATGAAACGATTCGACCTGACACCAAGATGAGCTGCTAAAGCTGAGGCGTTGTTGAGGCCAGGACCAGCCAGTTCCACCACTTGCTTCAGAGTGAGAACGTTCCTGGAACACAGCCTATCAAGGAAGGTCCTTCCAACTCCCGGCAGGACACCAAGGCGACCACCAAAAACCAGCGGCTCCCTCAACAACCAGTAGAGGGAATCGCATGGCCCTCTTTGTTTTTTAAAAAGAGTCCACACTGAAAAGAGACTGCGGTAAAAACTGGGTAAAGACAGTGCATTAGAGTTCTTAAAATCCATTAAAAACACAGGGAGGTCTAGCCCAAGCCCAAGGACTCTCTGTAAAATAACACAGGCCAAAGGCCTCCATACCAGGTCCTGGGGGCCCGTCAGCAGTCTCTGTATGAAAGTCAGTCTAAAAGCAGCACCTCTACTAGCTAAATGAATCACTCCTTGCCCCCCCTCCTCTTTGGGAAGAAATAACAGGGCTTGAGGAACCCAGTGGAGTCCACCCCCCACAAAAAAGTCCACCAAAACAGACTGAATTTTGGACAACAAACCAGCAGGGGGGTCCATGCACATGAGGCGGTGCCACAGGGATGAGGAAACAAGATTATTTAAAATGAGCACTCTTCCTCTAAAAGATATTCTTGGCATTAGCCACTTCCACTTGTTTAGTCTCCCGTTAATTTTCTCTATGACCCCATCCCAATTTTTTTGCTCAAACTGCTGATTTCCAATAAAGAAACCAAGATACTTAAAACCTCCTTTTTTCCAAATCAACCCACCAGGCAGCGTGAGCTGATTTTCTAGTTTCTCCCCCACCATCAGAGCCTCGCTTTTTCCCCAGTTTATTTTTGCAGAGGAAAATTGGCCAAAAAGATTGACACTCCTAACCAGAGCGTCAATGTCACTCTGCTTATTTAGCAGAATGACTACATCATCTGCATAGGCCGACAGCTTGAACGTGGTGTCACAGCCAGGAAAAGTAACTCCTGATAGGTTCCTTCTCAGGCAGTGAAGCAAAGGCTCTATGGCGAGGGAGTACAGCATCCCTGAGAGAGGGCAGCCCTGCCGAACCCCCCTCTGGACTTTTAAAGGGGCAGACAGGCCCCCATTTATCTTCAGCACACTCTCAATGTCACTGTACAAGACCCGTATCCTGGCTATGAAGCCTGGGCTGAACCCAAAAGCTGTTAAAACTGTCCATAAATATTGGTGTTCAACCCGATCAAACGCCTTTTCCTGGTCAATTGAAATCAAACCAGTTTCTACCGCCAATGAACCAGAGACCTCCAAAATATCCCGAATTAAAGTGACGTTGTCACTAATCAGCCTGCCAGGCACACAGTAAGTCTGGTCTACATGAATGAGCTCGCTCATCACCTTTCTCAGTCTTCGGGCCAGAGCTTTTGAGAGAATCTTATAGTCTGTGCAGAGCAGAGAGACTGGCCTCCAGTTCTTTAGGCTCTGGAGGTCCCCCTTTTTCGGCAACAGTGTGATGATGGCCCTCCTGCAGGTCGTGGGTAGGGTCCCCCTTTCCAAGCTATCTTGGAGAACCTCCAGCAGGTCTGGACCAAGCAGGGGCCAGAATTCCTTAAAAAAGTCCACAGAGAGACCATCTATGCCTGGTGATTTTCCATTCTGGAGGCTCATTAGCGCCGTATGCAGCTCAGACAGAGACAGTGGAGCATCCAAGCCGGCAACAAGTTCCTCTGAGAGCACTGGAAGACCATCAAGGAAAACCTGGCCCAGTGACGTGTCCTCCCTCCACTCTGCTCTAAACAATTCACTGTAAAAGCTAGCAGCTTGTTTCCTGATCTCTGCTGCTGTGGAGATTGTTCTCCCGTCATCGCCCAACAAGGAGTGAATGAGCTTTCTCTGTCCATTTTTCCCCTCCAGTCCAAAAAAGTACTGGGAGGGCGAGTCCATCAGAGCTACATCCATGTAGCGTGAGCGGACCAGAGCACGCTGTGCGGTGACCCCTAGCAAACTAGCCAAGGCTGACCTTTTTGACTTAAGAGCCTCTAAGTGCTCCTGTTTTCCGGTAGAACTGAGTAACTCCTCTAGCTCTACCACCTCAGTCTCCAGAACTTTCAAGGATTGGGTCAAGCTACGAGTGACATTTTGAGTGTACTGTTGGCAGAATTGTTTTATCTGTGCCTTACCAAAATCCCACCACATTTGGAGAGAACTAAAAGAAGATTTTTGTTCCCTGTGTGACTTCCATACATCATGAAAAACTCCCTTAAAAAACACATCATTTAAAAGTGTATTATTAAAATGCCAAAAAGCACTCTTACACTTTACATTTTCAATGAAAACAGAACAAATCAGCAGGCAGTGATCAGTGAAACCAACAGGACAGATACAACTATTTTTAAAAACACTCATTTGGTGTTTAAAACCATAGAAACGGTCTAACCTAGCCATAGATAAGAGGTTATCTTTAGCATGGCTCCAGGTGTACTGCCTCTGGTCCCCATGATGTGATCTCCACACATCGGCCATTTCATGTGCCTTCACTAGTTCCCTCAGCCTATTGGCAGAAGCAGGGTGAGGTTCCTGATGGTTCCTGTCCAGTCTGTGGTTTAATGTACAGTTAAAATCACCCCCCAGAAATAAAAAACTATTTGGATTACAGGATCTAACCGTATCTGATAGCATATTAAAGACCCTGATCCTTTCTGCTCTCTGGGTTGGCACATACACGTTTATAAGAACCAAGTCTACGTTTTCAAACTGTACCTTTAGCAAGAGTACATGTCCTTTCACCACCTCTTCTACCTCATAAGAGACAGGCACACAACCCCGAGAGAAAAGTACAGCCACCCCTCCACTATTATTGGATTTGTGGCTAAAAAAAATGCAGCCATCCCACTCTTTTCTCCACTGGCACTCAATGTCTACAGTGCTGTGAGTCTCCTGGACCATCAGCATGTCAAGTGTCTTTAAATTAAAAAGCTTGTATAAAGAGGCCCTTTTTACATCATCCCTGGCCCTGTTTATATTAAGAGTGCCAATTCTAAGGTGGGGCATTAAAAAGGATAAAAATAAGGTACAGTAAAAAAACACACACATAGCATAAAAGGGAAGAAACAAACTAAGAGTCAACATGACTGTTAGTAATTTGTGATTTCAGTTTGACGACCAGTTTCTTTAAACGAAATATTTCCTGATCAGTAAAAGTCTCATTCCCATCATTCAGTTTCATCAGCTTGCGAGCTGATGCCACAAATAACTCCAGATCTGGAAAGTAATTTTCCACTTTCACAGCTCTGCTCCCCTTGGTCACCTGGAGAAATTGCCTAATTTTGGTAAAACAATAGGAGCTTTGCTCCTCCTGCGTCTGCGTCTGCATCAGTTCAGACTCAGCTCCACTTTCGTCAGAGACGCTCTCATCCAGTAAATCTAACTTCCCAACCCTACTAGATTTAGCAGAGCTCTGCAAGTTTTCAGCACTTTTTCTTTTTTGTGCAGCTTTAAAAGGATCCTCTTCAACAAAACTACATTCCTGCATTTCTTCGTGAACTGCAACGTTCGTCATGCAGTGTTTGCTCTGTGTGTCCGCTACAGCCTCAAACCGCTCCTCCCCCGCCTGCAAAGTCTGCTCACCCACGTTCCTTCGTTTAACTGCACTCTTACTTACACCCTCCGCCTCTTTACTCCGGGTGACAGGCTCGTCACAATGATCAGAGCTGCCGCCAGACAGAAATTTCCCACCATCACTGTTTGGGGGGGCAACTACCGCGCCCGCTGCGGCTACCCCAGCAGAGGCGGCCCCGGCCGCCCCAGCACAAGCGGACGCGGACGCGGACACCCCCGCAGAAGTAGAAGCGGACCAACCGCCCCAGCAGAAGCGGGCGCCGCAGCGGCATCCGCCGCACCACATGTAGCGCTACCCTCCGGACCACCAGAAACAGCGGCGTCACCTTTCTTACCGCCAGTGCTCTTTGTGTTCGCCTTTTCAGGACATGACCTAATAAGATGGCCTTCTGCGCCACACGCAAAACACTTCATGGTTTCAGATGTTGCAAACACCAAGTAGCTAAAGCCGTCAATCCTGAAATTAAAAGACGCGTTCAGTTCAGCAGAGCTGTCTTTCAACACCATGAAACACTGCCTCCTGTGACATACAACATGCTTCAGCAGGGGTGATTTACTACCCAGAGAGACCATTCTGATAGGGGACACAACCTGGCCAAAACGGGACAACTCTCTAATCAGCTGATCATTTTTAACGAAAGGAGGAGCATTTGAGATGGTGATCCTCCTAGACGGGTTCGCCAGCGGTAAAACGGGAGTAAAAGTGTCACCTATGACCACTCCCTGTGCCACCACCTGATCAGCTTTTTCAGTCGAATCCAGAAAGATCACAATTGCGCTGTTCATCCTCGATGCTGATTTTATGCTGCCATGCCCAACCACCTGTCCTACAGCGAGGCTGGCCTCCTCCACAGAACAGGGAACTGTCGGGAGGATTCTCACACCATGACGCCGGGTCAGGCGCTCAAACTCCACACCACCATCAATCACCGGCATGATGCCGGCCGGGAAAAACCGGCAGCAGAAGCTACCGATCCCCGACACACTCACTCCAACACTCACACCCCAGCACACACACACTCAACCCACTATATTAAACACACACACCTCAAACACACAAGATAGAGAAAAAGTTAGAAAATACAAAGTTTAAAGTACTCACTCGACACCACTCCACACCCCTGCTCCCACAAACGCCCACGCATGCACACGAGAGAGAGAGAGAGAGAGAGAGAGAGAGAGAGAGAGAGAGAGAGAGAGAGAGAGAGAAAGAGAGAGAGATGTGTGTGTGTGTGTTTGCACACTTAAAACTCCCTGAGAGCAACTTTGCTATGCTCATAAAACAAAGTCCAAAACTGCATAATAGAATAACAAGTGCAATGTTATGGCAAGTAAGAAGTGTAAAACCTGCAAACTAAAAGATCAGTGAGCCCAGTGGATTTATGTGGAAGACAAACTTTTGCCCCCCCCCGATCATCTTCTGCTGTCACTGTTGTTTAAATTAGGAGAACAAAGACATTTATAGAAAAAAAAAATCAAAATAACCAACCAACAAAAAGCCCAAGTGACCACTAATTCAAATTAATGCTGGCTGTTATAAAAGGAGAGAGTATTTAATCCAGCAAACCTCTAACAAAAACTTACATTGGCTGCTGATTGTGCACAAAGCAGAAGGACTTAGTGTACATTAAATCTACTTTATTTATGACGTTGTTGGTGGCCACAAAAGGAGCCAACAAAGGAAAAGAGTGTTGCTGCTTGTTACTCATTGTTTCAGTAAAATCTTAAACAACAGCAATAATAATAATAGTAATAATAATAATAATAATAATAATAATAATAATAATAATAATAATAATAATAATAATAATAATAATGCACTTCTAAAGATTTTATAATATCTCCATCTAACTGGATAACTTCACATTCAGTGAGTTTGGTCTTGTGGCATGACCTTGAGTTGCAATCTATAAAATCATTCTTTGCTGAAGGAAAATTGTTTCAACTGCTAAGTCTGGTCATGAACTGCTTCTATCATCCAAGGACCAGAGCTGTAACACTATCCATGGGCCACAAAGTGGAAGTTAATCCCTTCTCCAGGACTTAGTCATTCTCCCTTTTATGCTCTTTGGCAAAGGAATGTTTCAAATTGACAGATTTATGAGTGACATAATCCAGAAGTGGGGAGTCAAGATTCTCCAGTAAACAACCAGCCAGTTTCACAGTGTCATCTGGTGGACGAATCAGGAATATTTAATATTTTCTCTTTGCGGTGGAATTTATGCAATATGGACAAATAAACTAATTCATATTCTTTCTCTCAAGACAGTATCTGCTACTGAAGACATGGTTGAACTCTGGGGATGGACAATGTGGTTTCAAATGCTTTTATTGATATGATTTGATATGTGTTGCTTTATTTTCAGGAAGAAATTAATTTTTGCATGCTTACTATTACAAATTAATTACAGTTACAATGTAGAGACATTGTATGTTCCCTTATTATTGAGTAAAATATCCTAGTCACCGAAGTTGAAGGAATTTATGCTTTATTCGGCACACATGCTTTAGGATATCAGATGTCTCTATCTCTGCTCTGTGGGGGACTTCCACCTCAGAAACTTTAACTGACCAATAGAGCTCCAGGCTCCCTTGCATTTCCCTTTTTAGGTCGAGTTTATGACTTTTGTTGAACGAAGCTCAAATGTAATTGGTTCAGCTCAGATTTCATAAAATTCAGTGAGATTCTGCCACATGTTGAGAAAACTTTCCTTTGTTTCAGTTTTGGTGCAGTGGTCAAGCTGTAAGGAGCCTCTTCTGCTCTTCCATTTTTTCTCTCTCTTCCAAGTAAGGCCCAGAGCCTGTCATACTCTGAAAATTTTTTTTTTTTTTCTGTAAAGTTCACATTTTTACTTATTTTAATCTTTTTCTTTAAATCACAGTGCAAGAAGATTTTGTTTGATTTTTCTTTTCAGCTTAAACCTGTTATGACCTGAGCGCCGATCTCGTCCGTGCTCGGACTATGCATCATCTCTGCCGGCTTTGACAGCAGTGGATTACATTCTGGCTCCCCAGGCTCTTATTGTGACAGCGCTTGGCGGGGCTTCCTGCTGTCAGAGCTGATCAGCTGTTTGGCATTACAGCTCGTTAGCTGCCGGCTTTATTAGCGGGCGCTGACAGCTGGTTGATGCTGGAGTATCGTCAAACATTCCTTGTCCGTGTCAGGTTTGTGTTCTTGTTCATGCCACAGTTAAGGTCGTAGTGGCTGGGGTTAGCCCTACGATCCCTTGTACTTAGTAGTGTGTGTTTTTGCCCACAGTGGCTCATAGCTTTGTGTCTCGTCTTGTCTTGTTAATAAAACATCAATGCAAAACTCACTGGTGACTTTTGGCGTCTTATGGGGGCCCGCGAGGGTCACCACATGACAATATACTCCAGCCAAGGTCGTCTAAAAGGAGACACCACACCAAGACAACTTTTCACTGGGAGTTTTTGCCGTAGGGTGGAGTTTTCACCGTAAGTTGGACTTGGTAGATAGATGCCCGCCCGCGAGTGTGGTTTTTGCCCGGAGTGGCTAGAGGAGATTGACGGCTATCTAGCGGAAGCCGCTCGTCTCGTGCCCTCTGAGGCGGCCGACTACCACTTATGCCTTGCCCAGCGGGCCAGCGCAGTTACCACCTTACCTCTACTCTGGAGGGGAGCAAGAGGTTATCATGGATTGTGGCACAGCGCGAAGTGATGGCAGGAGCGCTCCAGGAAACCCCTCCACCTCCCGCGAGGACAGCGTCCCTGGCGAGAGTGGGGATTCTTAGGCTGGAGGGAAAACCCGGCAGGAGACCTGCGGATCGGAATCTAGCTCCTGTCGCCCATCCAGTCCCTGTGCCATGTGTTCCTGGGTCCCGCCCCGCACCGTTGGCCAGTTGGCCTCATCGCCATGCTCCTCCCAAGTCTCAACGAGAATCCCATCCGGATCCAGCTCCGGGTCGTTGGAGGAACCCAGCCTCCCAGTTGGCCACATCCCTTACGTCATGACAGGAGGGAATTCCTGCAGGCGCCGCCCCCGGGTCATCTGTTCCAGCTGCGCTGTCAGCTCCTCATGCCCATTTCACCCGGGCTGTCATGTCCTCCTCTTCGACGTCATCCCCAGCGGCTGGGAGTGCTGTGAGTCGTGCTGTGGCGAGGCCTGTCAGCAATCCTTCCCGGATGGCTCCTCCTCATCGTCCCGAGGGGCTGGCCGTTACCTCCCGGTGGGATAGAAGGAGGTCTCCACCCGCTGCAGCAGGCACCATCTTCTCCCCAGGAGGCAGGCAAGTGCAAGTTCATTCATTCCTCCACAATTATGATCTGCCTTGTCTAACTTCTGGGGGCAGAGTTCGGGGTTTGCAGCCCCCGAGCTCCCGCCACCTGCTGTAACTGTGATAACCAAACCTGCTGCCTCTGTGTCTCCCTCTGCTGAGTGGTCTGCGACGCCAGGTCTACGTCACGGGGTGAGGAGGGGGCCTGCGGTGCTGGAAAGCCTGGATCCGGCCCTGCAGCCACGTCGTGGACGGAGGAGAAGAGCGGACTGCGGCCCGGAACCTGTGCTGACGATGAAGCGTCCCTGGGTTTCCTCGCCGGAGCGGTCCGAACCAGTAGGTCGAGGGTCCCCTGCTTCCACGCCATATGGGTCATCGGCGTGGACATCAGTGCGAGAGGAACCTCAGGCTGCGGAATCCATCTTGCCAGCTGCGGAGCCCGACGCAGCTGAGTTGGAGCCTGCACACAAACTTCTTCGCCCTGAGCCTGGATCGACGGAGTCCTGGACGGCAAGAGAACCCGAGTGCAGGCAAGCGCTCCCTCTTGTGTCTCTGTCCCCTGTGTTGGAGCATTTTTGCCTGCCTCTCGGGGAGGCGAGTGAGCGGCAGCCGCCTGCTGCACCCGAGCATGTCTCGCTGGGTTCTGTTGCTGCCGGTGACACTGATCCCAGTTTTTCTGTGTGTTCTGAGCCTCCTTGCAGTGTCACTGGCGCGGAGCCAGTCGGGGCTGGTGAGTTGGAGGTTCCAGGTTCGGGGGTGGAGGTTGTCAGCAGAACTGCACCGACCCAGTCGGGGTCCGTTGTGGAGGCTGCTGTGGCCCAGTCGGGGTCCGACGTGGGTGCACCCGAGACCCAATCAGTGTCCATCCCGGGAGCTGCTTTGGCCCAATCGGGGTCCGACGTGGGTGCGCCCGAGGCCCAATCGGGGTCCACCGCAGGTACTGTTCTGGCCCAATCGGGGTCCGACATGGGTGCAGCCGGGACCCAATCGGGGTCCAGCGGAGGTGCAGCGCCGGTGTGGTCCACGGACAGAGGAGGAGCTGCAGTCCCTTCGCTGCCTGACCCAGTTCGGGCTCATCCTTGCCTTCTGTCCCATCTTCAGAGTCATTGCCCCTGCGCATCATTGCCGGGGGCCGTGGGGGTCTCTTTTCGCTCGCCCTGGCTCTCCCAAGTTTTGTCCTCACCAGGGAGGCCACCACAGGCTGTTTCCCCCTGGTACTGGTGGCTGAGGGACACGGGTCGGCCGCCTGAGGAACTGTTTCGCTGGTTCGGCGCTTCGGGTCGGCCACCCGACATGTTGTGTGTTTCACTGGGCGATCTGGTTCGGCCACCCGAGGAGTGGACTTTCCGGGCCTGGGACTGTGGTAAGCAGCCCGGTCATGCTCCGCCCCCCATGACCACCCGTCGGCCGTTGGACGCGGGGAGACCGCCTGAACAGTTCCCATGGCGTTTGGTCTCCGCCGGTCGGCATGAACTGTCGGGGGTAGAGGTCATCCCTGGTGGTGGTCTAGCCCTGTAATTGTTCTGTTTTCCCTGTCCTGTGTTGTTCTTTCTTTTTGGCTTAAGAGCGTGGTATTTTGGTTTGGTTTTCGTACCCGTATAATTGTGTTTCATGTATTTTGGAGTGTAGTCTGGTCCTGTAATTGTTCTGTTTTTTTTTTTTCTGTCTTGTGTTGTATTTGATTTTTGACCTGAGAGTGTGGTATTTTTGTTTTTGTGCCTGTATAATTGTGTTTCATGTATTTTGGAGAGTAGTCTGGTCCTGTAATTGTTCTGTTTTTTCCTGTCTTGTGTTTGCTTTTTGACCTGAGAGTGTGGTATTTTTGTTTTTGTGTCTGGGTAATTGTGTTTCACGTATTTCGGAATGTAGCCTGGTCCTGTAATTGTTCTGTTCTTCTCGCTGTCCTGTGTTTTGTTTCTTGTAGTTGCCAGTTGTGCTTTTTGGGAGTTTAATTTGTGTTCTGCAGTTGCCCCATTTGTCCTGTCATCATGTTTTGTACTGTTGGGAGGTTTTTTTCTTTTTCCTGTTATTTCATGCCTGTGTGACTGTTCCATGTACAGTGGTACCTCTACTTACGAAATTAATTCGTTCCGGAAGTATTCTCGTAATGTGAAAATTCCGTAAGTAGAGGCGCGTTTTACATGTAAATGCCGTAATCCGTTCCAAGCCCCCCAAAATTCGGGCATAATTTTTTTATAAATCATAAAAACGCATCAAAACATGTAACAAATACATGTTACAATTAGATTACTGCACAATAAACATAAAATGAGAGTTTAAAATGAGAGAAAGAATAATAAAAGAGAATAATAAAAGAGAAAGAATAATAAAAAATTATGTTCATTTACCCTTTAACTGCTATCGTCGTCGACGTCGTCACCTTTTGCCTTCTTTGGTTCATGTTCTGATCCAAGGACGTTTGCTTTTGTCGGCTTGTAAGTGCTTCCTTTTGTTTTAATACCGTGCTGATCGTTGATGTATTACGGCCATATTCTTTGGCGAGATCAACCAAACGCATCCCCTTTTCATACCTTTCGATTATCTCCTTCTTTGTTTGTATGGACAAAAAAACTCTCTTCTTCTTTTCTCCTTTTCCACTTATCTCCGTCACTTTCTTGGGGCCCATAGCGAATAAATGTTAATTCTGTACTGTACACACACGTAAAACTTTCACCTTGTTCTTAATAAAGTTTTGGGAAAAAAAAAAAAACAAAAAACAAAACTTTGTGGCCAATGGGATACCAGGAAGATGCTAGGCGATAGCCAATGGCAGAGCAGCTACAGGTATGTTTACGTTCGGTAAACTACGGGAGCTGCGAGGAGCGCGTACTTTTTTGCCTTTTGTATCCTGAAATTTCGTTCGTAACAAGAGGCAATATTTTCCCGTTGAGGCGTGTCGTAACCTGAAAATTCCATATGTAGAGACGTTCGTAATTAGAGGTACCACTGTATTTTTTGAGTCATTCCTCCCCCCCCCCCCCCGTCTGTGCCCTGGTTCTCGATCTGTGGTTGATCCTCTCCTGCCCCATCCGCCCACCCTGGAGGGGGTGGGGGGGATTGGATGTCTATGAGGTGTTCAGGAGCCCGCCCTCAGAGGGAGGGAACTGTTATGACCCGAGCGCCGATCTCGTACGCGCTCGGGCTATGCATCATCTCTGCCGGCTTTGACAGCAGTGGATTACATTCTGGCTCCCCGGGCTCTTATTGTGACAGCGCTCGGTGGGGCTTCCTGCTGTCAGAGCCGATCAGCTGTTCCGCATCACAGCTCATTAGCTGCCGGCTTTATTAGCGGGCGCTGACAGCTGGATGATACTGGAGTATCGTCAAACATTCCTCGTCTGTGTCAGGTTCGTGTTCTTGTTCATGCCATAGTTAAGGTCGCAGTGGCTGGGGTTAGCCCTACGATCCCTTGTACTTAGTAGTGTGTGTTTTTGACAACAGCGGCTCATAGCTTTGTGTCTCGTCTTGTCTTGTTAATAAAACATCAATGCAAAATTCACTGGTGACTTTTGGCATCTTATGGGGGCCCGCGAGGGTCACCGCATGACAAAACCAACTCAGTTAAACCACGAACATTGGAAGAAACAGATCTGTGGTGTTTTTGCCTCAATTTGAATTTCTGATGGGACCTTGTACAATAAACAAATGCATTTCCAGCGCATAAGTGAAGACCTCACCCAGCTTGCTGGAGAACAGCCTGATTGTGATCTCAGTAGCACGGCCTTGTGGGGGAATCTGTCCATTAGCATCTCCATCAACAGAATCCACAGACATCCAGCTGAATCAAGGTTGGCACGTGGGGGCCCTGCTGCCACCAAGGGACGTGATCTGACTCTGTGGCTGATGGTCTGTTGCTTAATTTAAACTTAATTCTTCAGAGTATTCCTGGTATAAGTTCTTTAAACTTAATTTCATGCAAACCCCCATCAGAATTTCAAAATGCATTTTGTCCTTTCATTAATTTATGTTCTTGTCCAGAGTAACACCAATTTTCTTTTTTTATAAATAGTTAATCTGTCATGATCCCGAGTGCAGTTCCGTACCATGCTCGAGTCTCCTGATTGTTATCCTTTTTCTTGTGTATGCATTTAGTTATGTTTATGTCGTTATGATTGTGCTTTTATTTTGACAGCGCTGTAATAGGACTTCCTGCTGTCAAGCCTGCTCACAACCTGTCACAACTGTTTGTATTCAGTGACTACATCTACTCCACACCTGTTTGTAGTTTAAGTTTTGCTCCCTATTTAAGCTCGGCAGCTAGACTCAGTCTTCGCTGCGATCTCACCTACCTTAGACTGGAGTCCCTACATCCAGCTCCAGTCTCTCTTCAGCGTCAGGTTTCGCCCTCGCTTTATTCATATGTAAGTGCTTGTGTTCATTCTTTGTGTCTCACGTTTTGTGTATGTGTTTTGTGTCATGCTCTGGCCCTCACGAGCCAGCATAAGACGCACACAAGTCACCAGTGAGTTTTCCAGTGAGTTTTATTACGGTGAAAAGGTGTTTACACAAGCTGCTGAGATAATGACAGAGTCTTTGCAGAACAGGAAGCATAGGGCAATAAAGCACACTACAGGTCCAGGGCAGGAGACAGTCACACACAGACAGGCTTGGTAATAATAGCACTCGGGCTGCTAAAGCAGGGACTTACAGCGCAAATTACACCGGAGGGAAATAAGGCTAATACAGCTCACTTACTGTGCCGGTGAAAGACGGTCAAGCCCTTAGGCAGCCGAGGTGTGAACATAGTCCAGGCATCTGTGACGATGGGTGAACAGAGTAGCGGTCAGGTTAGTGACCAGATGCGATCAGATACGTGACCATTAGCGATCAGACACTGCTGCGTCCTAATGACGCCAGCACTCAGCTTAAATAACAAGGTACTAATGACAGATGATATACAGCTGACCGACCGTTGACAGGCGGAAACCCCTCCGAGCACTTTCACAATAAGAGCCCGGAGAAGCTAGAATACCGCCCGCAGCTGTCAAGGCCGGCAGCGAGACATAACTTGAACCCGAGCGCGATCAGAACCGACGCTCGGGTCATAACAGTACCCTCCCTCCACGGGCGGACTCCGGACGCCCCAAGGAACCACCCTGCCCCCCTGCCCCCCCCCCCCAGGGTGGGAGGTAGGGGGACAGGTACGGAGGGAGAGAAACCAACCAAAATACAAGACAAAGACCAAAACAAGAAATACATACAAACACAAGACTCTGGGAAGAACAAGACTAAGACCAGACAAGAAAACCATACAACCACATGACTCTGGGGAAAAAAAAACAAAGAAAAGAAAATACATGACTGAACAAGGCTACGACAAGACTGCGACTCACAAGGAAAAAAAATGCTCTAACTTGACTATGACAAAGATTCACAAGGTAACAAGAGGCAAACACAAATTGCTCGAACTTGACAAAGACAATGACTTATAAGGAAACAAGAGGTAATCTAAAATTGCTCAGACCTGATTAAGACTATGACTTTGGAAACAAGAGGCAATCTAAAATTGCACAGACCTGACTAAGACTATGACTTTGGAAACAAGAGGCAATCTAAAATTGCTCAGATCTGACTAAGACTATGACCAAGGCTTGATAAACAACAAAAAATTGCTAAACGTACAAGAACATGATTTGGCACCATATGGGCCCACAGAAAATCCCACAGTACATGAACAGTCAGGTGGCCTGCCCCAGTCCCATGCCCCCAGGAATACGTCCTCTGGTGGCCGAACCAGGTCACCCCGTAACACACACAGTTTATTGGGTGGCCAACCCAAGACGCTGAATGCTCCAAGCAGTTCCTCGGGTGTCCGACCCGCATCCCACAACCAACAGGACCGTGGAGGGATTGCATGCAGCCGCTCACCTGAAAACAACAAAACAGGAGAGCGCCGATCTGCCAAACAAAACCCACTAATGGCCCCCAGCTGGTGGCTCCTGAGAGGGGGACAACCAAAAACCTGGACCCCCTCGAATCCTGATTGGGTCGCAGCCGCACCTGCGCTGGACCCCCACTGGATCTCGTCGGACCCCAATTGGGTCAGGACGGGCCCAGATTGGGTCACCGCTGCACCCACGTTGGACCCCGACTGAGTCACCTCGGCCCAAGCGTCGGACCCCGACTGGGTCAGGACGGGCCCCGATTGGGTCACCGCTGCACCCATGTTGGACCCCGACTGGGTCACCTCGGCCCATGCGTCGGACCCCAACTGGGTCAGGACGGGCCCCGATTGGGTCACCGCTGCACCCATGTTGGACCCCGACTGGGTCACCTCGGCCCATACGTCGGACCCCGACTGGGTCAGGACGGGCCCAGATTGGGTCACCACTGCACCCACGTTGGACCCCGACTGAGTCTCCTTGGACCACGCGTCGGACCCCGACCGGGTCACCTCGGCCCACACGTCGGACCCCGACCGGGTCTCCTCGGCCCACACGTCGGACCCCAACCGGGTCAGGACTGCTCCGGCGACGACCTCCATCTCCGAACCTGGAACCCCCGGTCCCGTGACCTTGACTGGCTCCGGACCGGTAACGCTGTGGAGGTGCTCAGGACACAAGGGAGAACCGGGATCAGTTCCACCGGCAGCGCCAGAGCCCAGCGAGACGAGCTCGGGTGCAGCAGCCGGCTGCCCCTCACTCGCCTCCCTATGAGGCAGGCAAAAATGCTCTAATACACCATACAGGAAAACAAGAAAGAGCACTTGCCTGCACTCGGGCTCTGGAGCCGTCCAGGACTTCGCCGATCCAGGTTCAGGAAGACGCTCATTGTTGGGCTCCCACTTGGCTGCGTCAGGTTCCACAGCCGGCCTGATGGTCTCTGCAGCTGGATCCTCATGCACTGGCGTCCACGCCAATAACCCGTATGGCGTGGGGGCAGAGGACCCTGGACCTGCTGACTCGGGCTGCATCCCTGAGGAACCCTGGGGACGCTCTCTCGTCGGCTCTGGCTCCTCACTGCAGTCCGTTCTCCTCCTCTGTCCAAAACAAGGCTGCAAGACCGGGATGTCTCCCAGAGCTGCAGGCCTCCCCCTCGTTCGCCGGCGTGGGACTGACGCCGAGGACCGCTCTGCAGGAGGAGACACAGAGGCAGCAGGTTTAATATAACAGGCTACAGCTGGGGAAAGAAACTCAGGGAGCTGCGAACCCTGAGCTTCACCCCCAGGAGTCAGACAAGACAGATCACTATTATTACTAAGAAAGTGAACTTGGACTTGCCTGTCTCCCTGGGGGAGGATGTTATCAGTTGTAGCGGACGTTGCTCCTTCCCTCGCTCGCTGGATGCTGAAGGATCCAAGAACGGAGCCCACCGGCACAGGACTCAGCTCACTCTCAGCGGCTGGCTGGTTGAGGGGGTCATCCCGGCAGCCCGGAACTGGATCCGGAGCTGGAGCTTGCCGAAGATGCGCCCGGCCGTGACGCCGACGCCTTCGCCGACCCCCAGATGGTGCGAACTCCCGAAATGGATCGGAGGCAGGATCAGGATCCATAGGCGAAAAGCAGGAGTGCCTCTTCACCTGCTTCATGCCGCGTTCCTCCTCCATCATCAGGAATAATTCACGTTGTGCGGCGATGTCCTCCCTCCTCGCGTCGACTTCCGGGTGGTTGGCGTAGTGGGGAGACAGATTACAGAGTACATCTTCGGTGGCATCCAGGTACCAATGTATGCCGTGGTCGTAGTCCAACATGGAAGCGGAGATGAGTAACTCATCCACGGCTTCCAAAACACACGTCAGCACGTGACTCTTCGGTGACGGCATTCCTCACATACACAGGTCTCAGACAGGGAAAAACAACGTCCAAAACTCAAACTCACTGGTGAAAAGCGTCTCAAAATGGCGTCACCGTAAAACGCTGTTTGGGCAGCAGTGTACTGTCATGCTCTGGCCCTCACGAGCCAGCATAAGATGCACACAAGTCACCAGTGAGTTTTCCAGTGAGTTTTATTACGGTGAAAAGGTGTTTACACAAGCTGCTGAGATAATGACAGAGTCTTTGCAGAACAGGAAGCATAGGGCAATAAAGCACACTACAGGTCCAGGGCAGGAGACAGTCACACACAGACAGGCTTGGTAATAATAGCACTCGGGCTGCTAAAGCAGGGACTTACAGCACAAATTACACCGGAGGGAAATAAGGCTAATACAGCTCACTTACTGTGCCGGTGAAAGACGGTCAAGCCCTTAGGCAGCCGAGGTGTGAACATAGTCCAGGCATCCGTGACGATGGGTGAACAGAGTAGCGGTCAGGTTAGTGACCAGATGCGATCAGATACGTGACCATTAGCGATCAGACACTGCTGCGTCCTAATGACGCCAGCACTCAGCTTAAATAACAAGGTACTAATGACAGATGACATACAGCTGACCGACCGCTGACAGGCGGAAACCCCTCCGAGCACTTTCACAATAAGAGCCCGGAGAGGCCAGAATACCACCCGCAGCTGTCAAGGCCAGCAGCGAGACATAACTTTAACCCGAGCGCGATCAGAACCGACGCTGGGGTCATAACATTTTGCCCCTCGTGGCACATTGTTTTGTTACTTTTGTTAATAAATAAGCAAACTCACTGCTGGGTTTGGTGCCTCATTCATGCCCTGAAAAGGTCATATATGATAGTAGATTGCAGCCAAACAAGATGCCAGCCACAGTGAGTTTGTTTTGGCTCAGAATTTTTTTCTCTTTTTGGGTGCCAGCATTTTTTGGGTGTTATGGTGTCGTTTGGCAAGTGGCACCCAATGAGCCTGGGGTTTGAATTATGCCAGGCTCTTATGGAAATAGATGACCTCCTGGCCATAGCCTGTAAATTTTCCACACCACAAAGTGCTTTATGGTACCTTGACCTCACAGAGGCGGCTGTGAAGTGCCATCCTTGCCTTGCTGAGCATGCTGAAGGCAGGGAGCAGATTGCTGAGTTATCAGTGCTTCAGCAACAGCTGGGTGCAGCCACCCGCTGCATCCAAGCTTGCCTCGCCGGGCCCCACCGCTACCGGTGACCCTGACCCTTGTGTCTCTCTACTGTGTTCGAGCCTTCTTCCAGGGTCACTGGAGTAGATCCAGCTCCACCGGACGTCCCCGAGGGTCCGGGTTTGTTGCTGGAGGTCGTCCAGGGCGCTGCTTCCCCCCTGCCCGAGGCCTTCATTTGGGTCCCTCCACGGGTTGGGTCCACCGTGGGTGTAGCGTTGGCCCAGGTTGGGTCCATCATGGGTGCAGCGTTGACCCGGTCATGGTCCATCGTGAGTGCAGCCTTGGCCTGGTCGGCGTCCATCGTGGGTGCAGCGTTGGCCCAGTTGGGGTCCACCGTGGGGTGCTGCTAAGCTCCAGCCTGACGCTGTCGTGGTCCCACCCTCCTCTCTCCAACAGACGCCATTGGGGTTCCTCTCCCCCGGCCCGGCTTCCTGTCAGTAAGCCTCCCGGTGGGTAAGCCGCCTCTGGTCCTGGTGGCTGAAGAACACTAGCCGGCCGCCCAAAAGACCGAGCTGCTGGGTCAGGTGGTTCTCAGGCAGACCACCCGACTCATTCCATCTGGCCATTCGGCGTTCCTGGGATTTCAGCCCCCCACCCCAACTCTTTTTTCATAGTTGGGGTCTCTGGGGTGTTGGTTGGCCGCCCCGCCTTTTCCACTTGATGGTCGGGTGGAGCCAGGACGTTAGGAGACCATCTGAACTGTTTCTTTATTTATTATGTATGACCCAGATCCCTTTATATTTTTGTTGTTGGTGATGGTTATGGGTTTTTGAGTTGTTTTGTGTCTCTCTCTCCAGGCCTGGATTCCCCCACCGCCCTCCTGGGGTTAGTTTTGTAGTTGTTACTGTTTTGTTTGTTTTATTTGGGGGGGGGGGGGGTTCTGCTTCTCTTCTTGGTGTTACTGTGGGGTGTCTGGGGATCCACCCCTTGAGGGAGGGGTACTGTTATGATCCCGAGTGTGGTTCTGTACTGTGCTCGGGTCTCCTGATTATTATCCTTTTTCTTGTGTATGTATTTAGTTAAGTTTATGTCGTTATGATTGTGCTTTTATTTTGACAGCGCTGTAACAGGACTTCCTGCTGTCAAACCTGCTCACGACCTGTCAGAGTTGTTTGTATTCAGTGATTACGTCTACTCCACACCTGTTTGTAGTTTAACTTTTGCTACCTATTTAAGATTGCCAGCTAGACTCAGTCTTCGCTGCGATCTCACCTACCATAGACTGGAGTCCCTACGTCCGGCTCCAGTCTCTCTTCAGCATCAGGTTTCGCCTTCGCTTTATTCATATGTAAGTGTTTGTGTTCATTCTTTGTGTCTCACGTTAAGTGAATGTGTTTTTCCCCTCGTGGCACTTTGTTTTGTTACTTTTGTTAATAAATAAGCAAACTCACTGCTGACGTTTGGTGCCTCATTCATGCCCTGAAAAGGGTATATATGACATAATCATCATTTTCTTCATAAAATTGCATCCACTTTTCTTAACCAATGCTATTTTATGGTTTTCCAATTTCCGGTATACTGACAAATTAAACTACGCTTCATTTGGTTCCACAAATGCTTGATTCATAAGTAACTCACTAATAGCCTATAATGCCCATAATACATGTTGAATTCGCTGTTTTAAAGTTATCCAAATGTGTTAAGCTATTCTGACATTTCTCATTAAACTACTGAAAGACATGTGGGAGTTATTGTTTGATTTCATGTCCGTCTTCTTGATATCAGCCGACAAGAACTCACAAGAGTTTTTTTGAGACTGATTCATCATTGGTACAAATAAAGAACTGTTAATAAATTGTCCTTTATCTGGACTGGTGCCCTACGGGGATCTGAGTGTAATGAAAATAAATCTTCATTCCTACTCACATTCATAGTTACATTAATATTTGAACCAACACTAAAATACCTATAAACCCATAAATCCACTTCAGTCTTATGTTAAACAATGACCCCAGTTACATGGTCCCAATAAACTGATTATTGCCATTATCGGTTTATTCCCAGTAATCAGTTTTGTCGTGTTTACATGGACTGAATAAATGGATTATTAGAGGGTGACCACTTGAGTTAATTACCCCGGTTACGTAGCCTTTATCGGATTATTCTGTTTACATGGCCACTTGAATAATCAGATTACTCCAGAAATCCAACCCTAACCGGTTTATTTGTGTACATGTCAACATGGTCAATTATGATTCAAGTGAGTTTCAAGTAATTGATTGGAGGAACATTTTTTCTACAGGCCACTATATACTGTAATCATAACAGCTTCCATCATAGGGCAAAAAATAGTGCTGAGCTGCTGAAGGAATCCCAAGCTATAGGGTGAAACTCAGTATCAACATCCATCCATCATAATAGGAGGTCTACATTATAACCTCCAATTATGATTCACTATGGTGAGAGTAATGAAGGGTGGTCTACTCCTGCTATATTATGTACATAATGGTGGACGCAGAGATAAAAGCTATAGATATCCCAACAGAAACATCTCTGATATATGCACAGCACTAACACACATCAAACAGACAGTCTAACTAAGGAGAACATGCTTATTTTCTAACATTTCCTATTTCCCATCAGCCCTTGCAGCTGCATTCACCCAGAAGGCTGCAATATCTTTGCGTGAATTAAAAGTACCTGTCTTCATTTGTATCAGCTAAGCTCCTCATATGGTTAGCAAAGTACTTAAGATAAGATAAGATAGGCCTTTATTAGTCCCACAATGGGGAAATTCCAGGATTGCAACAGCACAGAGATAGCAACACTCAGAGCAACAATCAAGAAGACAAGAAAAACAAGAGCAGCGGATATACATATGTACATATAAATATATAAACACACAGTGCGGAGCATTGTAGATAGATGGAATAAATATATAACCAGAAAAACACTCGGAGAGCGCAGACCTCCGCCAAGAACATATGACTACCAATTGGATTGACAATGATAGGATTAGTGGTTCAGTAGTTATTCACGAAAATGACATTTTCCGTAATGGCGGCCACAGTTCCCCCCATACAGTGTTTGTGTGTACGTTTTCAGATTCCTTGACCACGAAAACATATGACTAGCAATTGGATTGACAATGATAGGATTAGTGGTTAAATAGTTATTATCCTGCCGTTGTGTCCCTGGGCAAGACACTTCACCCCAATTGCCCCTGGTGGGTCTGGAAGCGCCATGTTAGGCAGCATGCCACCATCAGTGTGTGAATGTGTGTGTGAATGGGTGGATAGCAGGATCTGTAAAGCGCTTTGGTCATCAAGAGATGAAAAAAAGCGCTATATAAGTGAGTGCCATTTACCATTTACCATTTTTATTCACGAAAATGGCATTTTCCGGAATGGCAGCCACAGTTCCCCCCATACAGTGTTTGTGTGTACGTTTTCAGATTCCTTGACCATGAAAACATATGACTAGCAATTGGATTGACAATGATAGGATTAGTGGTTCAGTGGTTATTCACGAAAATGGCATTTTCCGTAATGGCGGCCACAGTTCCCCCCATACAGTGTTTGTGTGTACGTTTTCAGATTCCTTGACCATGAAAACATATGACTAGCAATTAGATTGACAATGATAGGATTAGTGGTTCAGTAGTTATTCACGAAAATGGCATTTTCCGTAATGGCGGCCACAGTTCCCCCCATACAGTGTTTGTGTGTACGTTTTCAGATTCCTTGACCAGGAAAACATATGACTAGCAATTGGATTGACAATGATAGGATTAGTGGTTCAGTAGTTATTCACGAAAATGGCATTTTCCGTAATGGCGGTTTTCTTCTGGACGGTGATCCGGATCACCACCAAAATGTAATCATCTGTAGGATACCCCATTTCTGACAATCTGTGAAAATTTCATGAAAATCCGTCCATAAGTTTTTGAGTTATCTTGCTAACAATCAAACAAACAGACAAACAGACAAACCAATGCCGATGATCACATAACCTCCTTGGTGGAGGTAAATACTGTATATATACACACAGTGTGGAGCATTGGAGCTAGATGGAATAAACAGCATAACCGTCTACTGAGTTATCCTACATAGTATGAATATGTACCCATACATATTGTCACCCTCCGTAGCGACCGATATTGTCCTAGTTGTATACTGGAGGGGACGGGGGGCAATGGATCAGCGTTCTCGTCGCGCCCTCCGCCAGTACCCGGGCTCGCCTGGGGAAGCTAATGATCCTACCAGCAGACTAAATTCGAAGAGACGACGCCTCTGTGCCAAGTCAAAGAAGAATCCTAGTCACAGTCCTAAAGCCGAAAGCAAACAGCCCCAAGAGCACTTTGTGGTAGGATCTGCCCTTCGCATATTACAACTAAACGTTGAAGGCCTATCTGCAGCCAAGCGAAGCCTTATTGAAGTCCTCGCCTTCCAACATTCAATTGATGTAATCTGCCTCCAAGAGACTCATATTGGCACAGAGGAAGCTGGCCGCTTCACCATCAAAGGCTTTGACCTCCTGTGCTATGTTCTACATGCTAAACATGGACGTGCCACCTATGTGCGTTCTGACATAGTTGAAGCAAATCACCTGATAACAACACATTTCTCAGACACCATAATCATTGGTGGCTTCCATATTGTCAATGTGTACAAGCCCCCTAATGCCAACTGGGATCTGCAGGTCTTACCCACCCTACCCCACCCTGCCATCTATGTGGGGGACTTTAACAGCCATCACCCTGACTGGGGGTACCCAGCAGTGGACAGTGATGGGGAGGCACTTTCAGACTGGGCATCCAGAAATGACCTCGCTTTGATATACGACCCCAAACAAAGAGGAACCTTCCACTCTGCTAGGTGGAAGAAGGACTATTCTCCTGACCTGTGTTGGGTCAGCTCTTTGAATGGGGAGCCATATCCTACACAGATCCTCATTCTTGATGATTTTCCACACAGCCAACACCGGCCCCTGCTTGTACACATTGGCCTACAACTTCCAGTCATATACAGCCCAAGGAAGATGCGCTGGAACTTCCGCAAAGCCAACTGGAAGAAATTCAGTGAAACTCTGGACCGGAGCGTTGTTACCATCCCACTCCACACCATCACTGTAGATGAAGCATACAACCGCTTCTGCAGCGCAATCTTCAAGGCTGCCCATACTGCAATCCCACGAGGCTACCGACCCCTCTATGTCCCATGTTTGGACGGAGAAAGTGCTGCCCTCCTACAATCCTATCAAACATCAGGGGACCCAGAGATAGCAGACCATCTCATTGAATCGCTAAATACAGCCCGGCGAAAGAAATGGGAGGAGACAGTTGCTGACCGGAGCTTTACCCACTCTAGCAGGAAATGTTGGAGCCTCATCCGTCACCTAGGAGCTGCACAGAAGCCCCCTAGCCAAAGCCGAGCATCCGTCACACCCAACCAAGTTGCATCCCGCCTACTGACTATCGCCAAAGCACCCCAAGACAAAGACACCAGAACAGCAGTTACAACTGAGCTAAAAAAACACCAAAAAATGCCTGTAGAGGAAACGAACCCTGAACCCTTCGAGGCTGCTGAACTGGAGAAAGTCCTACAGGGCCTGAAATGTGGAAAGGCAGCAGGATACGATAACATCTTCCCAGAATAAATGAAAAATCTTGGCCCCCGAGCCCTAACCTGGTTGACACAATTCTACACAAGGATCACACAAACGAACTTGATCCCAAAGAAATGGCGGGCAGCAAAGGTCATTGCCATCCCAAAACCTGGCAAAGACCACAAACTACCAGCAAGCTACCGCCCAATCTCCCTACTCAGCGTTCCTTACAAAATCATGGAGCGCCTAATACTGCAACGCATTTCCCCAGAAATAGAGGATATTCTAAGTGTGGATCAAGCAGGTTTCCGCAAGGACCGCAGTACAGGAGAACAAGTACTGGCCCTAACCACCTTCATTGAAAATGGCTTCGAGAGCAGACTGAAGACAGGGGCTGTGTTTCTCGATCTTACAGCCGCCTATGATACGGTCTGGCACAAAGGCCTCCTCCTGAAACTTATAAAGGCGATCCCTGCTTGGGCAACAGCAATTATAAAAACCCTGCTGACCAACCGAAGGTTCAGAGTCCACCTCAGTCAGAACACAAGTGCATGGAGAATGCAGAAAAACGGACTCCCACAAGGCTCAGTTCTAGCTCCAACTCTGTTCAACTAACTAACTAACTACTAACTAACCTGCACTTATATAGCGCTTTTCTAGTCACAAAGACCACTCAAAGCGCTTTCATTAATACTAACCCTCTATTCTAAGGGCCTATAGGAAACGGATATCTAGGGACAATTTAGAACAGCCAATTAACCTAGCATGCATGTTTTTGGCATGTGGGAGGAAACCGGAGAAATCCCGGAGTAAACCCACGCAACACGGGGAGAACATGCAAACTCCACACAGATCACTGTTGGTCGGGGGCTGGGATCGAACCCACGATCCCACGATCCCCACAATCCCCCGGCCAAGGGTAAACTGTGCTGCCGCAGTGCTAACCACTGCGCCACCGTGCAACCTCTACATAAACGACCTGCCTACTACAAAATCCCGCAAATTCATCTATGCAGACGACATCTGTCTGGCATTCCAAGCACCAGACTATGAACCACTGGAACGGGTGCTCACGGAAGATCTTGCTAAACTGGACCAGTTCTGCAAAATCTGGCGCCTAAAACCAAGCCCAGCAAAAACCGTCTCCAGTGTATTTCATCTCCACAATGCAAAAGCTGCCAGAGAACTAAACATCCACCTGAGCGGACTCAAGCTTAAGCATGCCCCAAATCCAACTTATCTTGGAGTGACCCTTGATAGGACCTTATCCTTCAAGGAACATCTAAAGTGGACGGCTGCTAAGGTGAAAGTACGAAACAACCTGCTCTGCAAGCTCGCTGGTACAAAATGGGGGGCGGCAGTCTCCACCCTGCGCACCTCAGCACTGGCCCTTTCATACTCTGTAGCAGAATATTGTGCCCCTGTCTGGTCCAGGTCATCTTACACACACCATGTAGACACCCAGCTCAACTCAACCATGAGAACTATAACTGGAACAATCCGCTCAACACCACTCCCCTGGCTCTCTGTACTGTCAAACATAGCCCCTCCACACATCCGGCGAGCAGCATTAACTCAAAGGATGCTCCAAAAAGTTAAAGATTTTCCTCACTTACCAATCCATGCAGATATCTACACCCCACCCACTGCCCGACTTTCATCCAGACGGCCGATTTGGAAAAACCCTCCCCCAGCTGACTTTACCATCCAGACAGCTTGGCAAGAGGAATGGGAGACCAAGGAGGTCCCAAACAAACAGCTGGTGATAAACCCCAACCAACAGGTCCCGGGCACCAACCTCCCAAGGAGACAGTGGTCTACACTCAATCGCTTCAGGACTGGACATGGCCCCTGCTTGGCCAGCCTTCACAGATGGGGCAGTAGCCCTAGCCCACTGTGCGCATGTGGAGAGGAGCAAACTATGGAACACATCATAGAGGCTTGCCCGCTCCAAAGACTGGAAGGAGGATTACACACCCTCCATACAGCAAACCAGGAGGCAACTGCTTGGCTTAAGGACTTTGCATTCGCTAAATAAATAAATAACTGGAGGGGACCATTTTATAAGTCTATTGCATCTTTTGCATTCAATACTATTAGGTTGTCACATTTTTTTGCTATCTCTGCGAGCAGCCCTGCTTAGGTTATACAGTCTGACAGCCAGGTAGGAAGGACCTGCGAAACCTCTCGGTTGCGCACCTAGGATGATGTAGTCTGCTGCTAAATGAGCTCCTCAGTGCATTCAGTATGTCCTGCATAGGGTGGGACTCGGACTCCAGCAGAGATGACAGTTTAGCCACCATGCTTCTCTCTCTCATCTCCTCCACTGGTTCAAGGTGCTGCCCCAGGACAGAGCTAGCTTTCTTGATCAGTTTGTTCAGTCTCTTCCTATCGGCTGCTGTAATGCCACTGCCCCAGCAGACCACTCCAAAAGTGATGGCTGATGCCACCACCGTGTCATAGAATGTCTTCAGCAGCGCCCCTTTTAAAAACTGAATGTAAAATATAAATATAATACTAAATTGCAGTGACAATGAAGCTGTTTCAGGGTAATCAGTTTTAATATATGCACAGAGCTTGAAGTACTTCTGGTAAAGCAAGGTGACTCCCCCTGACCTTTTTTGCAGTTGTCGGCATGTCACAGAAAAAGAAGTTCATATTTCAAAAGCAGAAAAAAAACCCCAGGAGAAATTAAATTGAGGACTGTGTGAATAATTTATGGGCTGATATATTTAATATTTAAGCAATATTACATAAGAGGCAGTATGGTATTAATGAATATGATGTATCACACCCGTAATTACTATATTCATTGATACCTATGACCTCGACTGTAATATAAGATAAGATAAGATAAGATAAGATAAGCCTTTATTAGTCTCACAACGGGGAAATTCCAGGATTGCAACAGCACAGGGATAGCAACACTCAGAGCAACAATCAGAAGGCAAGAAAAAAAAAGCAAGCAAGCAAGAGCAGCTAATATACATATGTACATATTACTATAAATATATATATATACACACAGACACAAAGTGCAGAGCATTGTAGCTGGATGGGATAAATATATAAGTATATAAACACACAGTGCGGAGCATTGTAGCTAGATGGAATAAATATGTAGATATATAAAAACCCACAGTACGGAGCATTGCAGCAAGGTGGAATAAATATGTAAATATATAAACACACACAGTGCGGAGCAATGTAGCTAGATGGAATGAATATATAGATATACAAATATAAACATAAACATAAACATAAACACACCCAGTGTGGAGCATTGTAGCTAGATGGAATAAATATGTAAATGTATAAACACACACAGTGCAGAGCATTGTTGCTAGATGGGATGAAACAGCACAACCGTCTACTTAGTTATCCTACATGGTATGATTATGTGCCCACACATATTCTCACCCTCCACAGCGACTGGTATTTTCCTAGTTGTATGCCGGAGGGGACCATTGTGTAAGTCTATTGCATCTTTTGCATTCAAAAAACTATTAGGTTGTTACGTCTTTCTGCTATCTCTGCGAGCAGCCCTGCTTAGGTTGTACAGTCTGACAGCCGTTGGTAGGAAGGACCTGCGAAACCTCTCAGTTGTGCACCTGGGATGATGTAGTCTGCTGCTAAATGAGCTCCTCAGTGCATTCAGTATGTCCTGCATAGGGTGGAACTCGGACTCCAGCAGAGATGACAGTTTAGCCACCGTCCTTCTCTCTCCTATCTCCTCCACCGGATCAAGGCGCTGCCCCAGGATGGAGCTAGCTTTCTTGATCAGTTTGTTCAGTCTCTTCCTATCGGCTGCTGTAATGCCACTGCCCCAGCAGACCACTCCAAAAGTGATGGCTGATGCCACCACCGTGTCATAGAATGTCTTCAGCAGTGCCCCTTGTACACCAAAAAAACCTGAGTCTCCTCAGTAGGAACAGCCTGCGCTGTCCCTTCTTGTAGAGTGCGTCAGTATTGTGTGACCAGTCTAGTTTATTGTTCAGATGAACACCCAGGTACTTGTAGGATGTTAGTTAGTTAGTTAATCCCTTCACACCTGAAGGTGTATATGGGCGGCGCCTATCTCCGTTTCTCTGACCCTAGGCCACACAGCTACTGTAAGTAGTGAAAGCTACAGCGGGGGGTCAGTCCTCTGGTAGCTCTGTGTGTAACTTTACTTTCCCCATTCCATTATGCGGAGCACCACGCTAGAAGGCAGAAAGCACCATTTTTATATGGTCTTTGGTATGACCCGGCCGGGATTTGAACCCCTGCCTCCCGGGTGTGGGGCGGATGCTCTACCAACTGAGCCACCACTCCGTAGGATGTCACCATCTCAATGTCTGTTCCTTGTATATTTACTGGTACTGTGAGGGGTTGTCCTTGCCTGCGGCAGTCCACCACCAGCTCCTTAGTTTTCCTCACGTTGATCTGGAGGCAGTTCCGATGGCACCAGTCCATGAAGTCCTGGATAAGCCCTCTGTACTCAGCTTCATCTCCATTGGAGATGAGGCCAACGATCGCAGAGTCATCAGAGAACTTCTGTAGATGGCTGTGTGTTGTGTTGTGTGAGAAGTCCGCAGTATAAAGAGTGAACAGGAAGGGAGCCAACACCGTTCCCTGGGGGGCCCCCGTGCTACCGATGATCGTGTCGGACACACAGTCCTGGGTTCTCACAAACTGAGGCCGGTTCGTGAGGTAGTCCAGGATCCATGATGACAGGTGCTGGTCCACCCCTGCGCGCAGCAGCTTGTCCTTCAGGATCATCGGTTGGATGATGTTGAAAGCACTGGAGAAGTCAAAGAACATGATCCTCACCACATTCCCGGGCTTCTCCAGGTGGGACAGAGAACGGTGAAGGAGGAAGATCATCGCATCCTCCACCCCAATGCCATGCTGGTAGGCGAACTGGAGTGGATCCATCGCTGGTTCCACCAGGGGGCGGAGGTGAGCAAGGAGCAGTCTCTCCAGGGTCTTCATCAAGTGGGACGTCAAGGCCACCGGTCTGTAGCTGTTCAGGTCTTTGGGGTGGGAAGGTTTTGGTACAGGTACCACACAAGATGTTTTCCACAGCTGTGGTACCCTCCCCAGCTTCAGGCTCAGGTTGAAGATGTACGTCACAATCCCACACAGCTGGTCTGCACAGGACTTGAGGAGCTTTGCGCTGATGCCGTCCGGTCCCGACGCCTTCCTCGCCTTGATCTTCCTCAGCTCCGTCCTCACCTGGGTCCTGGTCAGGGTCAGGATGGGGGGCTGTGTGTTGGGAGTGGGGGGGGGGGGGGGTGTTGGTGGAGTGGGGAGTGGTCAGCAGGACTTGATGTCTTTAGAGGCAGCAGTGGTTGTTGTGCAGTCAGGGGGGAGGGTGGTTGGTCAAACCTATTGAAAAACAGATTCAGATTGTTCGCCCACTCCATGCCTCCTGTGGCCTGCTGGGAGGTATTCTGGAGCCCAGAGATGGTTTTGAGGTTTCTCCAGACCCCGCTGATGTCGCTCTGTTGCAGCTTGTCCTCCATCTTCCTCCTGAAGCTGTCCTTGCCTTCTCTGATCTTTCTCCTCAGCTCCCTCTGTATGGACTTCAGCATCTCCCTGTTCCCCGACCTGAAGATCCTCTTCTTCTCTCTCAGAAGTGTTTTTATCTCAGGGTTGATCCAGGGTTTGTTGTTTGAGCAACATCGTATGGTCTTGTTGGGAACAGATTTGTCCACACAGAAGCTGAGGTAGCCCGTGAAGGTGTGAGTGAGGCCATCGGTGTCCTCGCCATGTGGATCGCAGAGCTGCTTCCAGACGGTGGCTTCAAAACAGCCCTTTAGAGTGTCCATTGCCTCCTCAGACCATAACATCACTGTGCGCATGGCCGGAGGTTGTCTGTGCACTAGGGGTTTGTACACCGGCCGGAGATGAACCAAGTTGTGATCTGATCTCCTGAGTTGGGGGAGTTGTGATGAGGTGTACGCCTCCTTAGTGTTTGCGTAGAATAAGTCCAGTGTTTTATTGTCTCTAGTGTGGCATGTGACATACTGGGTAAACGTGGGTAGAATGGGAGATAGTGAAACATGGTTGAAATCGCCTGAGATGAGGAGAAGAGCATCTGGGTGTTCTGTCTGCAGCCTGCTGGTTACTGAATGGATGATGTCACGCGCTGTCCCAGCGTTCGCTGTCGGATTTGCATAACAATGCAGATCACGTGTGAGTGTTCTCTCGGGAGATATGTAGGCCGCATGCTAACAGCTAGCAACTCAATGTCTTTGCTGCAGTGACATTGTTTAACAGTGATATGTACCGGTCTGCACCAGTTGTTGTTAACATACATTATCACTCCACCGCCCCTTGCTTTGCCACTGTCTGGTGTTCGGTCTGCCCGTATCATGTGGAAACCCTCCAGCTCAATGTTAGCATCTACTGCTAGTTCAGTTAGCCACGTCTCAGAAAACAAAAGGAGAGAGCACTCCCGGTATGTGCTATCATAACGACAGATAGCCGCTAGCTCATCTACCTTTCCCAATATAGAGCGTACATTCCTCATAATAACGGATGGGAAGGTGGGTCTGTACCTTACACTCCTTGTCCGCCGTCTAACACCAGCCCGACAACCACGTCGTTTTCGCCTTATTTCTCTCGGTACGTCGAGTTTTTCCGTCAGCACCGAGTGGCGATTAAGTGCAAACAGCTGTTCCCTGCTGTACCCTCTCCTGCTGTAAACAGTGGCTCCGTCTGCCGGCTCGGGAGGCGTTTTGGGGCGATCTGTGTGTCCGTGATGTATAAAGTGTGTAAAGAAAGAAAGAAAAAAACTCAGAATTGAGCCGCTGTTGCAAAAGGCAGCCGACTCGTGTGGTGCCGGAGGAAACAAAAAAAAAAATATTGCTTTTATACAACAGTTGCACAGGCACAATTTATTAAATGACAGCAATACAGGAAAAATAGCATGATTTGTTTGTTTAACCAGTTATTTTGCGCAGCTGAGGAAAAAAAAAAAAAGTCCCTTCTAAATGTACCCAGTAACTGTTGTTAACCACCTAAATACATAGCGATCACCTGTTGAGTCAAGAACAGGTCAAGTGGACCCCCTTTTGAAAGCAGAAACGGAGCCAAAACCTTCTCCAGGTCAGCTTAGTTGTTACCTTACAGACAGCATATATATTTTTTACACTTGTTGGTGACTGGGAAACTTCTTTCCAACAGTTTTACACAAATTCTTGTTGTTGTTCTCCTTCACGTTTACAAATCACTTGATTGAAAATATACTTGTACATGTACAGACTGGATCCCAGAGACCACCTGGGGTTCTCACTTGGTCAGGGGTGCACTTGACCTGTATTCATTAAGTCAGTACCTCAGAAGGGCCGAGATCAATGCCGGTGGCTCATTAGCATGCTAGCAATTGGGCTTTGGCACACTTCGCTCGCTTTTTCTTGGCATTTTCAGATGAAACAAATAGTCCATCCCACAAAGGTATTGTGGTTTTCTAATTGAGTTAATAAATTCAACTCTAGCCTATCTGTTTTGTTTAAACAGACGTAAAATATGTCAC
Source organism: Pholidichthys leucotaenia (assembly GCA_020510985.1). NCBI lineage: Eukaryota > Metazoa > Chordata > Actinopteri > Cichliformes > Pholidichthyidae > Pholidichthys > Pholidichthys leucotaenia. Next base: position 179,351,613 of record CM035848.1, read on the forward strand.
CGGGTGTTTAAAAAGACAAGACTTCCTGATCGAGGACAGCTGAATTGAGACTGTCGAGCTGCTTTTCAAACAGTGCCTCACTGAGAAAATTAAGGGATCCAATACAGTATTGCAATTCTCAAGTCTGCAGACTTGACAGTGAAGTATTGTTAGTAATTAATAGTTACTAGAACACCTTTTAAGCAGAGTGAAACATATCCAGTGAAACGTTGGTGTGTAATTTTCGTGGAATATAGTAACTCCTAGAATCCCTGTTGTCCAATCAAATTGCTCGGTCAGAACTAACTGTTGTATAAGAATACAGTAAATAAGCATGAAGGTAAGGGAAATTTTACTGTTTTTATAACTATTGCTCTGGTTTTTAAAATGGTGTTTTTCTAAAAAAATTAACATTTTCATGGGCAGTAGATCACACACACAATATCAAGTTGCAAACATCAATTAAACAATATAAACATACAAAAGTCAATGTCCTTTTTCATAAAATCTTATATCTTAACATTAAAATATCAAACTCAAACAAAAAATTGTGTTGTTTAGGTTTATCCTGTTCTTTATCCTATCCCAGGGGTGTCCAATCATGTGCCTTGGAGGGCCAAGACCCTGCAGACTTTACCTCCAACCAGTGTCTTCAACAGCAGATTCCACTGAATTTCTTCCCACTGATTGCTGATAAGTGAAAACACCTGCTGAAGAGACTGGGTAGAAGAGAAAACCTGCAGGGTCTTGGCCCTCCGTGGCACATGATTGGACACCCCTGTCCTATCCTATCTATCATAACGGAGTTGTAGCCTAGTTGATAGAGCATCCACCTCACAACAGGGAGGTTGGGGTTCAAGTCCCGGCCGGGTCATACCAAAGACCATATAAAAATGGTGCTTCCTGCCTTTTAGCTTGGTGCACAGTGTAATCGAATGGGGGAACGAGAAGTTGTTTGTGACGGCGCCTTGCACGGCAGCAGCCCCTCTGATTCTACATGTGATTAACATTGTAGATAGGAGAAATGTAATTTCATTCCAGTGAATGACAATAGAGATGAGTTCTTCTTATCATGAGGTTACATGACTTTTAAAGCTCCTTGGATTTATTTAGGTGGAAAATTTAGCACTTGGCTGCCGAATTTATGTTTTCTTTTTTGCACGTTTTCATCATGTGTTTAGTCATTTTTATATCTGATGTTCTGTTCATTTATTTTGTATTGTGCAAAATGTGCTAGATGTGGTGTGTGCTGTTTGTAAATCTGTACTGGCAAACAAATGTGTGTGGGTGTGGGTGTGCAGGGGCGTATTGGGAGATGTTTATTTATTTTATTTTTTTTTTGGGGGGGGCAAACAGAATGTTGCATAGGGCCCCTAAAAACCAGGAAACTGCCCTGACAGTAGTGTATGCAAGTGCGATGTGTAGATAGTTTCTTTTCCTCCCTTGTGATCACAGCTGCACACATTCTTACAGTTTTCAATTCAAAATTACTGCTGAATAAACTTTGTTTTATACACATAATACAAATAATATGTGTACATAACAAAGAAAGGTTAAATTAGAGCACAACAAATAGTGCATGTTTGTATGCAGAGAGCACAACATGAGTGTGCACGCCTTCATTTTCAGCATGACTCACCGCTGTAGGGTCAGCTAAAGGTCGGGATGCAAAATTCAGTGGCTATATGTGACTAAAATTGTTTGTCTGGTGCTGCGAAGAGGCAGCAGGGGCAGCCACAGGCATGGGTTTGTGTTTGTGTGTATGCATGTATGCATGTATGGGGAGTAAAATTGTTGACTCTGAGGATAAAAGTTGATTTTCTGTGATGTGTTTGTGCAAATTGCTGTGCTACATACTTTTTGTTTTATTGTAGCACTGGTAGAGACTCAAATCTGTAACAGAGATTGCCTTCTTTTCCAAGTACTGATGTTTATGAGAAACTTTACAAGATTGGATATTTATTAATACATTTGCCATATTTCCTTGACAACCTTCCAGGGTATGAGACTATAAATGGGTAATATTTTTTTCTATTTTACAAGACTTTGCCGTTAATTAAAAAAAAAAAACGATCATAACTTAACCAGGAAAGTTTGTAACCCATTTTGATATATTTCTATGAGCCCCTTAACTGTCATGGTTGCAGCACACCCCTGACATTTATTGCAGCTTTGCTTACTATTTTTCAACTTGAGCCATAAAGCACACGGAGGCAGTAAAAACTCAGTTGACATTTATTGTTAATATCACGTGGAAAGGACTTCATTCTTACAAATAAGGACATACTGTACAGTGAAAAAAGCTTCATGTGAAAGAAAGTTTCTGCCCTTAAGTCTGCAGAAGGCAGGTGTAATGATACCTTGTACTTCTAAAATGAGTAACTTGATTTATATTTAAACCGATGGTGAAGTGTTAGGGTGGTGGCTTGAGTACAGTTCCACTCTTTGTTACCTCTGCCAAGGAGGTTTTGTTTTCAGGGTGGTTTGTTTGTCTGTTAGCAGGATTACGCAAAAACTACTGCACAGATTTTGATGAAATCTTCACCAGAGGTTGCTCTTGGGCAAAGGATGAACCCATTAAATTTTAGTGATTTGAGAGTGCATACCTCCACCAAGGACCTTGTTTGTATTTGTGCAGCAGGATAACACAAAAACCACTGGGTGAATTTGGATGAAATTTTCATCAGAGGTGATCCTTGGGCTAGAGGGGAACCCATTACATTTTGGTGTTGATACAAGAATGCATACCTCTGCCAAGGCTCTTATCTTCTCACAGTGTGTTAGCAAGAATCCCCCAAAACTACTGAATAGACTTTGATGCAATTTTCACCAGAACTGGTTCGTGGCCTACACACGAACCCATTACATTTTGGAGGTGATCCATGAGGGACAGAAGGAGCCTTGGCAGAGGTATGTGCTCTCTGATTGCTTTTCTAGTTTATGAAACCCTCTAACCAGGCATTGGAGCAGCTGATTGGCATCAGTCCTGTACATTCTTAAGATGTGCTTAGTGTATGACCAGACAAGCTAGCTCATCATTATCTTTGTCATCAGTAAATAAATCAGCCTATCTGCTCTGCTTCTGTTCCCAACTAACTTCTCTGTGCTCTCCTGGTGTAAACCTTATCTGCCGACCTGCCCCATGTCTGCTCTCTGGTTTGGCGCACTCGCCCACCAACAGCCACCACTCGCTGACTCCACTGCCTCCTGGAACTCCCAAACAAGAACTCTAATTCATCGCAAACCTTTTACCCCCTGTGCTCCAGGATTCCTCTCTCCTTGTGCTCTCTGGCTTGGTATCTCCCAGTGAACCCTTCGTGTCTGGACAGACCTTTCAGAAACTCCCAACTACACCTGTGCATATTTCCACATTCAACTGTGCTGCAGGATTCGCTAGCTCCTCAAGCTCCCTTCTCTATCAGTGGATCTGGAATCCCCCCAAGCCTCTCTGTGGACGTCCTTGTGAACTGGGCCACCTTGACCTTGAGCACAAACCCCAAGTACAGACTGTGATCTGTAGCTCCTCACCTGGGCTGTTTTCCAAGATGTCCCTGAGGCTTCCCCGAGAATATTACATTTCATAAGTTTTGAGAAAATTATAAATAGGATGAAATAATGAAATGGTGTGTCATATACAGTAGATTTTGAAAATAATTTAGTGATGCCATACAAATATAGGTGTTGTATTGACTTGCCGTAATACTGATTGCACACTTACAATCACAGTTTTACAAGGTTTGGACCCAAATGCAAGACAATCCACAAAAAGACTGAACTTAGGCCAAGGGAGTGATATTATTTCAATTCAATTCAAGTCAATTCAACTTTATTTATATAATGTCATTTCACAACAACAGTCATCTCATAGCACTTTCAACTGTTCAACCCCCACAACTACAGAAAGACCCCAGCAATCAGGCGATCTCCTGCGAGCAAGCGCTTGGTGACGGTGGGGAGAAAAACCTCCCTTTTAACATTCATTCATCTTCTACCACTTAATCCTTTTCGGGTCGCGGGTGGGGTGGGGGTGGGGGGCTGGAGCCTATCCCAGCATCTTTGGGCGAGAGGCAGGGTACACCCTGGACAGATCGCCAGTCCATCGCAGGGCCAACACGGAGAGACAGACAACCATTCACTCTCACAGTCATACCTAAGGACAGGTTAGAATCCCCAGTTTGATGCCAATTAACCTAACTTGCATGTTTTTGGCATGTGGGAGGAAACCGGAGAAATCCCGGAGTAAACCCACACAGACACGGGGATAACATGCAAACTCCACACAGATCACTGTTGGTCAGGGGCTGGGATCGAACCCAGGATCCCCCAGCCAAGGGTGGGTTGCTATGCTGCCGCAGCGCTAACCACTCCGCCACCACGTTGCCCCCCTTTTAACATAAATAACCCTATTTATAGGGTGAGGGGTGCTTTTTCCATAGCGTGAGGAGACTGAACTCCTGTGAAGACACAGATACAGTAACTGAGCAGGATCAGTAAGAATATTGTTTGTAAACAACAAGAGGATGCTTATAGGCAACTGGGGAGGCAACCCAGCAGCAGAGCTGTCCTGGAGAGGGCAAGGGTCTTTAGCCCGTAGTTCAAGGGCCAAGAAGCATCCCAAGACAACAGCTAATTTAAGATAAGATAAGATAAGATAAGATAAGCCTTTATTAGTCCCACAACGGGGAAATTCCAGGATTGCAACAGCACAGGGATAGCAACACTCAGAGCAACAATCAGAAGGCAAGAAAAAAAAAAAAAACAAGCAAGCAAGAGCAGCTAATAAACATATGTACGTATTACTATAAAATATATATATATACACACACACACAGACACACAGTGCAGAGCATTGTAGCTGGATGGAATAATATATGAATATATGAACACACAGTGCAGAGCATTGTAGCTAGATGGAATAAATATGTAAATATATAAACACCCACAGTACGGAGCATTGCAGCTAGGTGGAATAAATATGCAAGTATATAAACACACACAGTGCGGAGCAATGTAGCTAGATGGAATAACATGTAGATATATAAATATATAAACACCCACAGTACGGAGCATTGCAGCTAGACGGAACAAATATGCAAATATATAAACACACACAGTGCAGAGCATTGCCGCTAGATGGAATGAAACAGCATAACCGTCTACCCAGCTATCCTGCATGGTATGATTATGTGCCCATACACACTCTCACCCTCCATAGCGACCGGCATGCTCCTAGTTGTATGCCGGAGAGGACCACTGTGTAAGTCTATTGCATCTTCTGCATTCAAAAAACTATTAGTTTGTTACGTCTTTTTGCTATCTCTGCGAGCAGCCCTGCTTAGGTTGTACAGTCTGACAGCCGTTGGTAGGAAGGACCTACGAAACCTCTCGGTTGTGCACCTGGGATGATGTAGTCTGCTGCTAAATGAGCTCCTCAGTGCATTCAGTATGTCCTGCATAGGGTGGAACTCGGACTCCAGCAGAGATGACAGTTTAGCCACCGTCCTTCTCTCTCCTATCTCCTCCATCGGATCAAGTCTTGGATTAAGGCTTGGATTAAGGCTTGGATTAAGCTTAGAATCTCTACTTGAGTGAAGATCAAGGTTTTGAGGTCCAGACAATAACAGTTCCATGAAGGGGAAGCCAAGGAGTTCCAGATCCAGAGAGTTTTAGCAAATGAACCAGAGATCCTGGGTTAGTGAATGAATGTGTGAGATTTGAGATGCTTACTTGGTCTTCACTTGGTGGCCACAAATCCATAGAAGAAGCTTCACAGAGGGGAACATGAGGAGGAAGAGGAGATCTTGAAGCAGGAGTGAAGTAGGAATTAGATAATGTTCAGAGTTTTTACTTGGAAGTCAGATGAGCCAGAGGATTGGAGATGAATCTGGGTGAATGTGCTCTTTGGCAAGGTGGCAGGCACTGGTGCGATCAGGAGATTGCAGAGACAAGATTATTTGGAGCAGGAGTCAGAGACAAGCAGACTGTGGAGGAAAGTGTCCTTCAGCATAATATCTTAAAAAGATGCAGAGATCCTCAATCAGCTGGCTGCAGGAGGAGCACCAGCTGCAGATAATTACCTGAGGAAGTGTTGCATAACAGACAAGGAGTGGGACAAAAACAAACCAATGTGGCGCTCACCCAGAATCATAAGATTACCATCTCATTTAGCTGGAAGTCACAGTTGCATTTCAAAATTGTTGGCGGTAGGCTGAACTTTAAATTCATTAAATCTTGCTTGGAATGTTCCAGAATCATCATGACTCTGACAATAGCATTTCCAAATTTCATCATTTAAATTATATATAATACAACGTATTATAAGGTAGTTCTTCATTCAGTAAAAGATGTGTAAAAGTTAATACAGAAAGTGTTAAATAAGTGCAGAATAATCTTGATCTAAGAATATTAAGTAAGTCCACTTGTGAGAATTCTTTATTGTGGTTTTCAATTTAAATGCTTCAATGACTGTCATGCTCAACTGCTTCACTGAACTGCTTCAATGACTCAGGCCTGGTAGGTGGTTGCAGAGGGAAGCCAGGAGACCATTTGAAATTCATGAAAGCATCTGTCAGTGGTGTGCATGAGGTAATTGGTTCAATAATAAAAGAAGAACGTGTCACCCCTCATCAGATGACATTGTGAATGTTGTTTTTGTTTGTGTGAACAATAATAAAGGTGTTTGATCTCACTACATCAATGTCAAGCCAAGTGTTCTCCCCAGACGTTTAGTGATGACAGCCTCCCACTTTAATTTATCTTTTTATATTTTTGTCTAGAACTGTGGCTGACTGCCGGTTACGTACAGGGATTTAGAGGTACGTAAATCATTGTACCAGAGGTAAACTTGTTTTGTTTACCTGGGGTAAACATGATCTTTGAGTCTGCATTTGGATTTTCCTTGTGGTTATCATGCAGTGGGTTTATGTTTGCTATGTAGCTTCTCACTATGTTGACTGAGTAAATGTAGGTTTCACAATTTCGTTGTACTGTACAACTGTACAATGACAAAAAAAGGCTATTCTATTCTAGGTTAACCCTCTAACTGTCCCAGGTGCCTTATGGCACAGTGACATTCAAATCAAAATCAAATCACCCTTATTGTCATTCAACCGTACAACCAATCATGTACAGTAGAACGAGATTGTGCTTTACCTATCTACAGTGTCAATCACACACACCCCAGTGCAGAATCAGAGGGTCGCTGCCATGCAAGGTGCCACCACAGATTTCCCTCCTCCATTCCATTATTGCTGAGCACTAAGCTGGATGGCAGGAAGTTCCACTTTTATATGGTCTTCGGCATGACCCGGCCGGGATTTGAACCCCTGCCTTCCGGGTGTGGGGCGGATGCTCTACCAACTGAGCCACCACTCCGGTGATTCTTATATGAGTCAAATATACAGTGGTGTGAAAGAGTGTTTGCCCCCTTCCTGATTTCTCATTTTTTTGTATGTTTGTCACACTTAAATGTTTCATCAAACAAATTTAAATATTAGACAAAGATAACACAAGTAAACACAAATGTCATGGTCCGTGTGCTGACTCTGTCTGCACTCGGGTTGTCTGGTAGTTCCCTGTTCTCTCCTCAGGCGCACCACTTGGCCTCCAGGCTTTTATTGTGACAGCGTCTCGGCGGGGCTTCCGGCTGTCAGAGCCGAGCTCCGCAGGATGGCTGGATTCCTATCAGCTGATGACATTCTCATCAGCTGATTAATCTGTCAGCCCTATTTAAGGGAGCAGCTCTGTTTACTCGGGACTGCGACCTCGCCTTTGCCAGTCTGGTTTCCCTACGCCCGAAGCCAGTTCTGTTGAGCGTTAGGTTCCGTCCTCGCTAATCATATGTAAGTGTTGTGTCTTTGCCCTTACTTGTGTTTTGCCCCACGGGGCTCATTGTTTAGTTGTATATGTCCTTATTTAATAAATGTGCAAACTCATCGGCTGCCTACAGTGTCTCATTAGCGGTCCGCGAGGACCGCACCATAACAGTAGGTCGCAGCCAAAGGAGACGCCGGTTACCGTGAGTTTGTTTTGGGCTTGATTTCTCACTTTTCCGTGTACCAGTGTGCTGGGAGATGGTGTCACCACCTAAGGGCTATGCCATGAGTTTAGGTTACGAGCTAGTCATGGCTGTCATTGAGATCGATGGGATCCTCTCCAGTGCTTGTAGTCATCCCGTCCCCAGCGGCTCATGCTGGTACTTGGACCTCGCTAAGGCAACTATTAACCGCCATCCTCGCTACGCAAACCACCCTGAGATCACGGCGAGGATGGCGGACATCTCTGCTCACCGGGAGAAGCTCCGTGGGCTGAAGGGAAACTCCGGCAGGAAGCCAAAGAGGAGACATCCTCGCTCCTCATCTCCGGATCCCATTCCTGCTTCCCGTCCAGTCCAGGAGTTCGCACCACCCAGGGGTCATACCCGGCAGAGAAGGACGTCAGCCGGGATTCTCCCGGCGTATCCTCAGCGAGAACCTCGTTCGGATCCAGCACCGGTTCGCCGGAAGGACTCTATCTCCCAGCCAGCTGATGCTCCTGCATCACGTAGGAAGGGAATGACTGCAGCCACCGCCTCTGGGTCATCTGTCCCCGCTGTTCCGTCAGCTCCTCGTTCCCGGTTCGCCTTGGCCGTTACTCCCTCCTCCTGGACGCTCTCCCCAGCTGTTGTGAGCTCCACGAGCCCTTCTCCAACGATGCCCATCATCGATCCTGTTCGAATGGCTCCTCCTCGTCTTCCCGGGGGGTCCTCCTTGACCATCCAGCGGGGAAAGGTAAGAACCAAGCCCACTGCAGCAGCTTCCACTGGTCCTCAGCGGAACAGGCAAGTGCATTTTCATTCTTGTCCTTCACGGGGTGAATTGTCTTGTCTGACCCGTGGGGGTGGAGTTCGGGGCTCACAGTCCCCCGAGCTCCCTCCACCTGCTGCAGTGATTAATCATGAACCTGCTTCCTTTGCGTCTGCTTCGCCTGAGCATTCTTCGGCACCAGGTTTACGCCGCCAGACAAGGAAGGAGCCTGCGGCTTTGGAATACCAGGTTCCGGCCACGCAGCCACGTCATGGGCAAAGGAGGAGGGCGGACTGCAATCTGGAGCCTGCACTGATGAGCAAGCATCCCCGGGTCCTCACAGAGGGACAGTCCGACCCGGCAGGTCACGGATCCCCTGCCACCACGCTGTGCGGGCCCTCGGCATGGACATCAGTGTGAGGGAACCCCTGGACTGTGGACATCATCATGCCGGTTGCGGAGCCCGCCGTAGCCGAGTGGGAACCTGAAGATGACCTTCTTCCTTCTGAACCCGGATCACTGAAGTCCTGGACGGCGACAGAACTTGAGATCAGGCAAGTGCTCTATTTTGTCTTTCTCCTATCAATTCTGGAGCATTTTTGCTTGTCAATTGATGACATTCTCATCAGCTGATTAATCCGTCAGCCCTATTTAAGGGAGAAGCTCTGTTTACTCGCGGCTGCGACCTCGCCTTTGCCAGTCTGGTTTCCCTACGCCCGAAGCCAGTTCTGTTCAGCGTTAGGTTCCGTCCTCGCTAATCATATGTAAGTGTTGTGTCTTTGCCCTGATTTGTGTTTTGCCCCACGAGGCTCATTGTTTAGTTGTATATGTCCTTTTTTAATAAATGTGCAAACTCATTGGCTGCCTACAGCGGCTCATTAGGGGTCCGCGAGGACTGCACCATAACAACAAAATGCAGTTTTTAAATGAAGGTGTTTATTATTAAGGGTAAAAAAAAAAAATAAAAAAATCCAAACCTACATGGCCCTGTGTGAAAAGTGATCTCCCCCCCCCCCCCCCCCGTTAAAACATAAATTAAACTGTGGTTTATCACATCTTTGGAAAGCTGAGTTTAATTTCTCGAGCCACATCCCGGCCTGATTACTGCCACACCTATTCTCAATCTAGAAATCACTTAAATAAGACCTGCCTGACAAAGTGAAGTAGACCAAAACATCCTCAAAAGCTAGACATCATGCTGCATTCCAAAGAAATTCAGGAAAAAATGATAAAGTAACTGAGATCTATCAGTCTGGAAAAGGTTATAAAGCAATTTCTAAAGCTTTGGGAATCCAGCGAACCACAATAAGAGCCATTATCCACAAATGGGAAAACATGGAACAGTGGTGAACGTTCCCAGGAGCGGCCGGTCGACCAAAATGACCCCAAGAGTGCAGAGATGACTCATCCAAGAGGTCACAAAAGAACCCACAACAACATCCAAAGAACTGCAGGACTCATTTGCCTCAGTTAAGGTCAGTGTTCATGACTCCACCATAAGAAAGAAACTTTGCAACAATGGCCTGCATGGCAAAGTTCCAAGATGAAAATCACTGCTGAGCAAAAAGAACATAAAGGCTTGTCTCAGTGTTGTCAGAAAACATCTTGATTATCCCCAAGACTTTTTGGAAAATACTCTGTAGACTGATGAAACAAAAGCTGAACTTTTTGGAAGGTGTGTGTCCCATCACATTTTGAGTAAAAGTAACAGCATTTCAAAAGGGGAACATCATATCAACAGTCAAAAATGGTGGTGTTAGTGTGATGGTCTGGGGCTGTTTTGCTGCTTCAAGACCTGGAAGACTTGCTGTGGTAAATGGAACAATGAATTCTGCTGTCTATCATAAAATCCTGAAGGAAAATGTCCGGGCATCTGTTTTTGACCTCAAGCTGAAGCGCACTTGGGTTCTGCAGCAGGACAATGATCCAAAACACACCAGCAAGTCCACCTCTGAATGGCTTAAGAAAAACAAGATGAAGACTTTGGAGTGGCCTAGTCCAAGTCCTGACTTGAATCCAACTGAGATGCTGTGGCATGACCTTAAAAAGGTAGTTCATGCTCAAAAACCCTTCGGGGTGGTTGAATTACAGCAATTCTGCAAAAATGAGAGGGCCAACATTCCTCCACAACACTGTAAAACACTCATTGCCAGTTATCGCAAACGCTTGATTGCAGTTGTTGCTGCTAAGGGTGGCCCAACCAGTTATTAGGAGCATCCTAATCAAGATGCTCCTAGATTAGGAGCATCTTGTCTCAGAGTGATGCTGAGAAACTGATCCCCGCTTTTGTTAGCTCGAGATTAGATTATTGTAATTCTTTATTATCAGGCTGTCCTAAAACATCTTTAAGAAGTCTTCAGCTGATCCAAAATGCTGCAGCAAGAGTTTTAACAGGTACTAGAAAGAGAGATCATATCTCTCCGGTTCTGGCCTCCCTTCATTGGCTTCCCATAGAGTTTAGAATTAAGTTTAAAATCCTTCTTCTTACTTACAAAGCTCTAAACAATCAGGCTCCTTTTTATTTAAAAGATCTGATACTACCGTATTGTCCTAACAGAGCACTACGCTCCCAAAATGCAGGATTACTTGTAATACCTAGAATCTCCAAAAGTACAATGGGAGGCAGAGCCTTCAGTTATCAAGCTCCTCTCCTGTGGAATCAGCTGCCAATCTGGATTCGGGAGTCAGACTCGATCTCTGTTTTTAAGAATAGGGCTAAAACCTACCTTTTTGATATAGCCTACAATTAGGGAGGGATTATGTGTTTCTGAACCCTCACTTAGTTATGCTGCTAATAGGTTTAGTCAGCCGGGGGACCTCCAGTAATACACTGGGCCTCACTCCTTTCCTCACTCTCAATGAAATATTTTTTTTGCTGGTCATTAACATTTGTTTGTTCTCTCCCATAGATTGAGTCCCCATCATGCTGTTTGCTCTCTACATGTCTGTTCTTTTCTTCTTCTCTATCCCCTCACCCCCCAGCCCGTCGCAGCAGATGACTGCCCCTCCCTGAGCCTGGTTCTGCTGGAGGTTTCTTCCTGTTAAAAGGGAGTTTTTCCTCTCCACCGTCGCAAAGTGCTTGCTCACAGGGGATCGCCTGATTGCTGGGGTCTTTCTGCAACTGTGGGGGTTCCCCCTACAGTTGATAGTGCTATGAGATGACTGTTGTTGTGAAATGGCGCTATATAAATAAAGTTGAATTGAATTGAATTGAATTGAATTGAATTGAATTGAATTATTAGGTTTAGGGGCAATCACTTTTTCACACAGCACCATGTAGGTTTGGATTTTTTCCCCCTTAATAATAAACACTTTTTCACACCACTGTATGTGACACTTAATATAGCATGAGCAATTACATAAAGACATTCCTTGCTTTCTGTGACCACTGTAAACACTGACCTGGTCTGCTGATGCTACAGTATTCTTAGAAATTAAAAAAAAAAAAAAAATGTTCTCCATCAAATTATATTTCTAACTTACCGCCAAAAATGGCATCATCAGAGTAAAGATAAAAGGGTGTCACACTTTAAGGAACATCTTCAAATAAATAAGGTAATAAATTACTACACCTCACTTCCTGTACTGTAAATATTTTACATTTGATCCCCCTTTCTCCAAATTTAAACTTCATTAGGAGGGTAGACTTGTTTAAGAGTGCTTGGGAGCGCTCACTACACGTGTTTCTGTAAGAATTTTGTTCAAGCTACATAAGGTCTACAGACCAAGCATACATTTTTCCTGATCATTTTTACAGCAGAGGCTTGGTGTATTTTTTTTTTTTTGCTCTTTTTTTGTGAAATTGTGTTTTATGTATAAAGTATACTTCTGTGCCTTTATATCATTTTGGATAAAGATTTTTGGACTCCAGTGGATGTAATAAAAATACATCAGCTTTATTGTTTTGATGGTACAACAGCAAATGTAAGTGAATTCTGTACTTTGTTCCCCCATGCATAAATTTATCTCACTGAACGTACAAGAAGTAGCTATTTAAAAAAAGGGAACAAATTAAATACAAAACAAATTTCTCTTAATCACCTAATATTTTCAGGTCTGTTACAAGAGTGATGAAATAATTCATTGACATTGAGGGCAGTTTACACTGTAGGTGCATTCTTCTATTCAGACAAATACAGTCCTCTCTCTCACATCCACATCACCAAATAACCTTACATGCATATCATTTGACTGTAAGATATGCCACTAGTAGTGATCTTGCAAATCTTACAAAAAAGGGCCCCAGAAAGGTTTGAAATGAGAACTTTCCTTCAATAAAAGACACGTGGTAGAACATTGTGCTAATTTTTTTGTTCTAAACAAATGTTGAATCTGTCATTTATTTTATAGATAGTATTTAGATAAATAATAAGAAATGGTCATGCATGGATAGTCAAGTGATTATCAAGTCCTCCTTTGATTGGGTATAAATGTGAAATAGAAACAAATAATTTAAAATTAAGGCAATCAAAACCCCTTTTCTAAGATAATGAGTGATAAATTGTTGATGTCTTAAATCAGTCTCCGTTTCAAGATGCCAGTGATGATACAAATGTCATCAGTGTTGTACATGGTAATTTAAGGGCATAGTAAATGAAAACTGAAATGAGATCTATGTGGAAGTCTTCTAATTACAAGTTCAAATGCATTTTTAATAACTGTCCCTCCCTATAGCAAGCTGCCGCAAGAGGGAGCATTCATTAATACTGCAATTCCACCCCTCACTTACTGTAGAACTCAGAAGTTGTAATCATTTTCATTCCATTCTTCCCTGTACAAGTGAAAGGTTCTGGTTGATTTAATGTTCAACAGATGGAGTCATCTCATATCACTTTAAATTGTAAGGCAAAGACCCTACAATCTTAGAAAGACAGTCCCCAACAAGCAGGTGATTCCTGCATGAGCAAGCACTTGCAATGGTGAGAAAGAGGAAGAAACCTTCAACAGAACCAGGTTCAGAGAGGGGTGGAAAGAGTCATCTTTAAAGAAAAAGATACTAATTCTACATAATACAACCCCAGTTCCAAAATGGTTGGGACATTATGAAATCCAAGTAAAAAGAGATTGCATTTATTTGCAAATCTCATATATTACTATTTTATTTACAACAGAATGCAGAAAACATACAGTGGGGAAAATAAGTATTGAACACATCAACATTTTTCTCATTAAACATATGTCTGATGGAGCCATTGACCTGAGATGTTCACCAGATATCAGTAACAACCCAAGTAATCCATCCATACAAAGAAATCAAGGCAAATGTGTTCACAAAACAAGTTATATTTAGAAATAAGGTGGAATGACACAGGGAATAAGTATTGAACACATGAGGAAAAAAGAGGTGCAAAAAAGGCACAGAAAGCCAAGAAACCAGCTGAAATCCATCAGAATTTAGGAAGCCATCCCATCCCCCATCAGTACAAATTAATTTCAGCTGGTTAAGTCCTGACTGATAGCCTTTAAAAGGGTCTGTGAATATCAGATTGACACACCACAAAGAACTCACAATGGGTATATCATATGCGTGCGTAAAAAGTATTGCATGTGGGAATTGAATATGAAATCCAAAAGCAGGAGTGAGTTGAATATGCTTTAATGACAAACGTGTGGACAGTTCAGGATCAAAGAGATGAATGACACCAGCAAACAAGGAAGATGGTCAGGATGCTCTACACCTCGTGAGGAAGTGGAACATGGAGTAATGGTCCACGTACTACAGGCAGAACTGTGAGCGGAGGGAGGCAGAGGAATCCAGGCGCTTCCAGGCGGGACTGGTAAGGCGTGGGGAAATATAGGAAAACTTACAGAGCTGGAGCAGTCCGAGACAGTCCCAGGTAGCTGACCCAGTGGAACAATAACGGCACGAACAAGCTGGTGGAAATACAGATGATCCAATGACAGCAGTACAGGCAGTTAAGTTCGACACTGAGGGGAACAAACACTGTGAGGAACGAACAATGACACGGCTATGCACATCAGTGAACACAGAACTTAAATACTGCAACTGATTAATCAACTGAGTGCATGCCGGTGCGTGCAGTGAGTGCTTGGGTGGGTGAGGATGTGAGTGAGAATGAATGGTATGTGCGTGTGCTAAGGGATAAGGGGATAAGGACCTGTACTTATATAGCACTTTTCTAGTCTCAAAGACCACTCAAAGCACTTCACTAGTACTAACCCTCTATTCTAAGGGCCTATAGGAGACAGATATCTAGGGACAATTTAGAACAACCAATTAACCTAACATGCATGTCTTTGGATTGTGGGAGGAAATCGGAGCCCCCGGAGTAAACCCACGCAGCACAGGGAGAACATGCAAACTCCACACAGAAAGGTTCCTACCCCTGCCAGCCTAGGAATTCGAACCTGGAGCCTTCTAGCTGTTAGGCACCAGTGCTAACCACTGCACCACCGTGCTACCCACATGCTAAGTGGGCACATGCTAAGTGCAGCATGTGTGTAAGTGAGTGAGTGTGCTGAGTGAAACACAAATGACAAGCAGCTGTGACCCTGACAGGAGGAGAGGACGTGGCTGTCAGCTGTCAGGAAGCAGGTGAACCCCAAGGCTCTCAGCAGCCTGACACACGAACCTGACAGCTGACAGACACAAAAGAAATAATAAAGGGAAAAAGGAGCAACGTCATGGAGCAGGGTAGGAAAAAACTAAAACCCCACTCATGAAAGGGTAGAAGCAAAGAGCTCTCGCTAGACCTTCACAACCTTATTGTTGCAGAACATAATGATGGCACTGGTTATAGGCATATTTTTAAACTGCTGAATGTTCCAGTGAGCACTGTTGAAGCCATCATTCAGAAGTGGAAAGAACATAATTTTACCATAAACTTGGCCATGACCAGGATCTCTTCGCAAGATTTCTGACAGGGAAGTCAAAACAATTATCAGAAGAGTTATCCAAGAGCCAAAGACCACTTGTGGAGAGCTCCAGAAAAACCTAGAGTTAGGAGGTACTGCTGTTTCAAAGAAAACGATAAGCAATGCAGTCAACCGACATGGCCTCTATGCCCGCTCACCTTGTAAGACTCCATTGCTGAAGAAAAAGCATGATGGAGCTCATTTAAAGTTTGCTGCACAACAATTGGGCAAGCCAGTAAAATACTGGGAGAGTATAATTTGGTCTGATGAGACCAAAATTGAACTTTTTGTGATGACACAACACAGCATGTTTGGAGGAGAAACGACACTGCACATCAGCCCAAAAACAGCATACCAACAGTGTAGTTTGAAGGTAGGAGCATCATGGTATGGGGGTGTTTTTCAGCACGTGGTACAGGCTGACTTCATGTAATTGAAGGAAAGATGAATGGACAAATGTACAGAGACATCCTTGATAAGAACCTGTTGCCATCTCCCAAGATGCTGAAGATGAAATGAGGGTGGACATTTTAGCAAGATAATGATCCCAAACACACAGTCAAGGAAACTCTCAACTGACTCCAGAGAAGGAAAATAAGGCTTCTAGAATGGCCCATTCAGTCACCTGACCTGAGTCCAAATGAAAATCTATGGAATGAACTGAAGATCAGAGTTCATAGAAGACGCCCATGGAACCTTAAAGATTTGAAGACAGTTTGTGTGGAAAAATGAGCTAAAATCACTCCTGAGCAATGCTTGTGCTTAATTTCTCCATACAGGAATCATCTGGAAGCTGTTAATATTACCAACAAAGGCTTTTCTACTAAATATTAAATGAATTTCACCAAGTGTGTTCAATACTTATTCCATGTGCCATTCCACTTTATTAAATATAACTTATTCTGTGAACACAGTTGCCTCAATTTCTTTGTATTTATGGATTACTTGGGTTGTTACTGATATCTGGTGAAAATCTCTGGTCAATGGCTCCATCAGATGCATGTTTAATGAGAAACATGTTGATGTGCTCAATACTTATTTTCCCTGCTGTATACTGCATGTTGAAAGTGAAATATTTTATTATTTCATGAAAAATATTAGTTCATCTTGAATTTGATGGCAGCAGCAGAAATCAAAAGAGCTGGGACAGTTCCATGTTTTACAAATGTGTATCAGCCCCTCTTAAAAGGAACTCCGATTATATTGGCATGTTAGCTCTATATGCTTTATTTTGATGTTAGTAAAATAACTATAATATAATTTTTTTGAAAATAATTCCCAGTTTTATATATTTTTAAAAAACTTTATTATGATGTAAATCGCTATTTTTGTTTATGTCACAATGCATTCTGGGTAGTGACGTAGATTGGTTGTGCTGCATGTAGCAGCAGCGGTCTGTAAACAGCCTTTTCAGTTCGAACCAGTGCGAAGCCAAAGCAATAAAGACAATGACGATGACACACAAAGTGAAAATGGACTTGAGAATGAAGACAGCAGCCGCGAGGAAGCTAGAGCTGGTCATGTTGGATGGTGTTTTTGTGGCAAATGTTCGCCAATGCTGACGGAGAAGTAGAGCTGTTGGAAAGAGCAAAAAAAACAAAAAAAACCCAAAAAAATCTGTTGGAAAGAGCTCCACTTCATTTCTGCCGCTGTCCATGGTACCTGACGCTATAAATGTATCTTGTTCAGTCACTTGTTAAAGTGGTGGAACAGGATGCATGCCTGCTTTACAGATCTGTCCTGTATCACAGCACATCAAAGCTTTGATGCCGTTTGCATTAAGCCGTCGTTTGTAGCCAGACACACCTGTGAGCTCTTTCATGAGCTGGGGGTGACGAAAATCCTCAAAATCCTCAGGGCTAAAGTGATTAGAGCACAGCTGTGGGTCTTTGGGAAGTTGGACTCTTCCAACCGCATCCTCCCACTTTTAATAAAAATAATAATAATAATGCATTAGATTTATATAGTGCTTTATCATAGACACTCATAAAGACATTCATGCTTTGCGCACGCTCAAGCTTGACATGTCGAAGATCTGGCTGGCAGTCATTTGGAACGACTTTGGAGCACTGCTTATGGATGTTCAACCCGCAGTCTGAGAAAGCAACAGAGAAATTGCTTTATGTTGCTGAGAGTCCATGTTTATCAGTTCAGTGCCCATCATGCTTGTAGACAATTTTTTGTGTTTGAGCATTCTATTGTAAGTAAATCAACAATATATAAGTTTCACCATAAAATAATGTTTCCTCAAGCGCACGCTTGAGACACTCAAAGCGAAGAGACACTCGCGGAGTGGAGAGACACTCAAGCACACGCTATATCGCTCAAGCGTGCGCTTTGAGCGATATAGCGCTTTATTATAGCGTGATAAATATATATATATCAGCTTTATCAAGCGTGCGCTATAGTGCTTTATCATAGACACTCAAAGCGCACGCTCAAGCGTGCGCTTTGAGCAATATAGCGCTTTATCATAGCGTGATAAATATATATATCAGCTTTATCAAGCGTGCGCTATAGTGCTTTATCATAGACACTCAGAGTGATGGAAATGTGGCTGCCAATCCGCGCCAACAGCCTCTCCGGCCACCACCGAACATTTAAACATTTTTACACATTCATACCCAGTGTTATGGGCACTGGAGGCAATGCGGGTGAAGTGTCTTGCCCAGGGACACAACGGCAGGATATCTGGGGAGAGCGTGATTCGAACCGCCAACCATCGGGTTATTAGACGACCTGCTCTACCTCCTGAGCCGCTGCCGCTCACTTTTTCCTCAACTTTCCCTCTTTAGGAAAGCTAGGGAGGCTTACCCCGCTCTCTTTATTTCCCTTTGATTGGAAATTACATCCAAAAGCCGCGCAATCTTGCATTTTCACTAACAAATGGCAGTAGTTCGTAGCTTCGCTGCTTGGCTTGTATAAGACAGAAAAAACGGCTGCAACCATTCTACGTCACTACCCAGAATGCATTGCGACGTAAACAAAAATGGCGATTTACATCGTAATAAAGTTTTTTAAAAATATATAAAACTGGGAATTGTTTTCAAAAAAATTATAGTTATGTTACTAGCATCAAAATAAAGCATATAGAGCTAACATGCCAATATAATCGGAGTTCCTTTTAACAACAGCCGGTAAACATCTGGAAACTAAGGACACCAGTTGCTGGACTTTTGTGAGGAATATTTTTGTTTGGTGAAAGGTCTTTAGACTAGAGAAGACAGTGGTGTTTCTTGATCTTGTTCACATACTGTATGGTTTCTTGGCTGGACACTGGACATAAAAATTCTACACACCCCTGTTCAAATGCCAGATTTTTTTTTAATGTCAAAAAATGAACCCAAGATAAATCATTTCATAACTTTTGTCCACCATTAATGTGACCTCTAACCTGTACAACCCAATTGAAGAACCAACTGAAATCTTTTAAGGGGAAAAATAAAAATCTTACAATAACCTGGTTGCATAAATATGCACACCCTTTTTTCTTCCTAAGATAAGGCTTCCGTCTTGCCACCCTACCCCATAGCCCAGACATGAAGAAGACAGGAGAGTCTTGTCACATGTACAAAACAGCCAGAATTTGCCAGAAATTCCTGCAGCTCCTTCAACGTTGCTGGCAGCCTCCCTGACCAGTTTTCCTCTTGTTTTTTTCTTCACTTTTGGAGGGGCATCCAGTTCTTGGTAATATCACTGTTGTGCCATATTTTCTCCACTTGATGATGACTGTCTTCACTGTGTTCCATGGTATATTTAATGCCTTGGAAATTCTTTTGTACCCTTATCCTGACTGATACCTTTGAACAATGAGATCCCTCTGATGCTTTGGAAGCTCTCGGCGAACCATGGCTTGTGCTGTAAGATGTGACTATAAAGATATCAAGAAAAGCCTACTTGAACAGCTGAACTTTATTTGGGGTTAATCAGAGGCATTTTAAGTGATGGCAGGTGTGTGCTGACTCCCATTTAACATGAGTTTGAATATGATTCTTTAATTGTGAACACAGCCACATCCCCACTTATAACAGGGTGTGCATATTTATGCAACCAGGTTACTGTAAATTTTTTATTTTTTATTTTTCCCCTTAAAAGATTTGTTTGTTTTTTCAATTGGGTTGTACAGGTTATAGGTCACATTCATGGTGAAAAAAGTTATGAAATGATTTATCTTGGTCTCATTTTTTTACATCACAAAAACATGGCATTTGAAAAGGGGTGTGCAGACTTTTTATATCCACTTTATGCCACTTGTGGATTCCACTGGGAACTGTGTTCACAGAGAACGACTTATAAAAGTGTTTCTGAGCCCATGCAATGATTTCTATGACAGAATCACACCTACTTTTAAAGACGTGTTGCCTGAGGGCCAGAAGATTACAGGCATCCAAAATTCCAGGCCTGTTACCCATTAACTTAATTAGTTGCAACATCAGTGCTTAATTTTTAAAATTGGTGGTCCCAGAACACAGAAAGTCTGACACTCCTACAGCTCAGTGGGGGCAATGAAGCAGTCTGTCCATTGCTATTCTCTGCTAGCAAGAGGTCAATTTAGGCTAACATCACTTCTACCTTAGCACTGTTAACTATCCTCCTGTCTCCATGGGGCTGTCCACACATTAAACTGTCCAACCATGAGAGCTGATGCTGCCAGAGCTGGCTGACCAGCCAGACTGAGATCTTGAATTAGCAATGGCTGAACAAATGATGCTATAGCTACTTGGTTCATGGAGATGGTCAGCTGACAGTCTGATGCCTTCACAGTAAGACCACATTCTCCTCTCATCCTTGCTGACATCCCAGTTTTTGTAAATTTTGTAGGATATTTACAACTGCAAACACTCTTGGACCATGATCTGATAGTTATACACATTGTGTTGCAGGTTGGAATATGTCATTGTTGCTACACTAGTGTTCTTATGAAGACTTATGAGGAACTGAGGCTTCATCAATTATTTCCACATTTAATACCTATAGTATTTGGCCTCCAAATTCTGAAGATTAAATATGCTCATAGTAACCATTTTACAGAATTGTCAGCTGCTCTTTTGTGCAGCTACCGTGTGTTCTGGATTCTGTAATTTATCATTTTTGATAAATGTCTACAAACCTTTTTTGATCATCAGTTTTGTGTTTCAAACCCTGGAGGTTTTAGCAAATTGCACAAGATATGACACCCATTGACAAAATGCCTCTCCCGATTGCCTGTGGATCCAGTACAGCTCTCCTAGGAGAGATCCATCAAGCAGGATTTCTCTCTGTATTGCTCTTACTTTTGATGGCTTGTGAAGTGATTATATATCTTGTTTTAAATATATTTCACCTTGAAACCTTAAAGGCAATTAGACTTTAAAAACCACATACTAGAAATTACAATCACAATTTACCCCCCCCCCCCAAAAAAAAGCTTTGAATTGATGACTCAAATATCAGTGTATGTGTCTTTGCTAACCCTAAAGAGTACTGAATCTTGCTCTAATTGTCTCCTTTTTACCCTCTCTTCAGTCTCTCCACTTTTCCTCACCCTCAAGCTTTTCTACACATAACCTTAGACATAACCTTTAAGCATGATTCTATCTTTAATCTACCTCTTTCATTCATTAATGAAGCTGGGGAGTTGGTGAAATCTATTTTATGAAATCAGAGTATGACCAAGCCTCCTGAATCATCTGTCCAGGTGAAAGAGCAGATGACTTTTTACATTTGATTATGCCAACAATAAATCTGTACATACTAGAATCACTGAAATGAGTCTGTAATATTCAAAATAAATGCAGAATTTGAATTAACTTAAAGAGTAAGACCAACATTATCGTAATAAAGCAGTTAAACTGCTCAATTGTTTAAAATCAAGTGGCAAATAAGAGCTGGCAGATGCAATCAACTGAAAAAAGCACTGAGTAGAATATTTACCTATAATTACTACATTATTGTAGTATTGGCAGTGGATGTGGATCTATGGCTTTTGTGTCAGATTTGAACAATGTTCTAATACAAAAGCATATGTGGGGAAAATGATCTACTCATTCTTTGTGGCTGGTCTTTACATGTACAGTGTACATGTAAAGACAGTGTACATTTGTTTCACATTGAGACATTTTTTTTTACACATATGGTCCAAGGTGTATCTTCAGGAGACATATTAATTTGGAGTAGGACAAAATCCACATAACTGTATTATGAACATTCAGTTGCATTACAACCACAAAAAGATATGAACACAAAACTTCACACTGTGCTCATTTTTCCTCCCGCACAGATGGCGTAAATAGACACACTCACTGACAAAATTCAAACATCTTACCCCAAACAGTTCAAGATTCGGAGGACTTTCTGTGTACCTTCCATAAGAAAACACTATTGCATTACTAAATGTGAGTGTTTGGGAAAGGTCACTCGGAAAGTGGGACATGATTGGCGAGTGGTTATTTGCAGTCAGTCATCGTTGTGATGTAAAAATCCATAGGGAAGAAGAGTTGCCTCTCTCTCCCTGGCTGGAATGGACCACCAATCGATGGTGGAGGAAATTGGTCGATGGTGCAGAGCTATGGGGCATAGAGCAAGGGGGGCTGAAACTGTTTGGTGAAGCATTAGCTAAAGATTATTTATGATCACACGTATATTTCTGCTGACACATCGGCAGTTAGCTCCTGGATTACAGGTCTTTCATTATACACCAAATGTTTCTGTTTTCTTATTCCAAATGGCAGACTTGCAATTGTATTTCTCGGCAAATGGCTGCTCTGTGATTACATGCTGGAGTCCAAACGAGGATCATTTACTCATCTGCATTGTCCTCTCATCTGGGCACAGGTCTGCAAGCCTAAATGTGATGCACTCCCTTTACCATTTCCTCATTTTATCTCTTTCCCCTGTCTTATCCCCTTTTCCCTTCATTTCCACGAGTCTAATTTTTTTTGTTCATTCATCCCTTCATTTTCTCTTATTTTCTGTTTCCCCGATACCACAGAGACTTGGAGATGAGCTTATCACTTTCTGCACCACAGGACCAAGCTGTCATGCTGGCTCTGAATATGCCAATTTTTTATTTATTTATTTTTGGGGGGGGCGGGGTATTGCAAACAACAGCAAGTGAAAACAGGTATACTTAGAAAAATATGTTTTTCCCTCAAGAAAAATGCACCATTGATTACATAGTTCCATATATTTTCATGATTCCTTGCTTTTCTGTTGTTACTGTAAGGTGCTACAATGGAAAGCAGTTATCTAGATCGATCGATAGATAAATAGAGAGATGTACTTTATTGATCCCAAACTGGGAAATTACAGTGTAACAGCAGCATGACACAGACAACCCAACCAACCAAAAAACACACAGTATAATAGAAAAAGGAATTACCCTGGGAAGTAAAGATGTTTAGATAACTTTATATTCAATATAGGCTACTGCTAAGTTAAATAGATGATCCTGATGAGTCAATGGATAGTACTGACTGTACAGAGAAGGATTATAAAGAACAGGGTGAAACACGAGGTACCAATTACACTGTAAGGTGCAATATGGCAGCATTGTTATGACCAATTCAACATCAGAGTGAGTTATTGTGCAGTGAAATGGTATGTGGCAGAAAAGATTTCCTGTATCTAACAGTTCGGCAGTGAAGCTGTAGCAGTCTGCTGGAGAAAGTGCTCTGCTGACTGTCCAGTGTGTGGTGGAGGGGGTGATTAGGATTGTCTATGATGGATTGCAGTTTGTAAAGTGTCCTCCTCTTCCCCAAAGATTCAAAGGTCTCCAGAATCAGACCAGTCACAGAGCCAGCCTTCTTGAGAATCTTGTCAAGTCTATTGGTGTCGCTGGCTGTGGTACTGCTACCCCAACAGAAAGCAGCAAAGAAGATGGTGCTGGCAACAATGGCCTGGTAGAAAAGCTCCAACGTCTTGTTGCACACGAAGGATCTCAACTTCCTCAGAAAGTAGAGTCTGTTCATCCCCTTCTTGTGCACAGTATCGGTGTTGGATTTCCAGTCCAGTCCACTGCTGATCACGACTCCCAGGTATTTGTAGTCCTCCACTACCCCCACAACCTCCCCCCTAATCCACAATGGCTGTGAAGGCATCCTCTTCTTCCAAATGCCATCTTCTTCTTGTTAAGAAGTGCTTTCAGGTTACTGGTGATCCATGGTTTGTTGTCGGGGAAACAGTGCATGGTCTGAGCTTGCATGGCTGTGTTTTCACAGAATCTGCTGTATTCTGTGATGCAGTCAATTATGTTGTCTATGTCCTCGCTGTGTGGCCCACAGAGTACATCCCAGTCCGTTGTCTCGAAGCAGTCCTGTAGTGCATCAGCAGCCTCCTGTGTCCAGCTCCTCACAGTCCGTGTATGAGCAGGCTGCCTTTGCACAAGAGGAATGCACTTTGGTGATAACTGAACCAGGCTGTGATCCAATCTGCCCAGGGGGGACAGAGCTGTGGCGCTGTATGCATCTCTGACATTGGCATACAGTATATACAGTGTATCCAGAAAGTATTCACAGCACTTCACTTTTCCCACATTTTGTTTTGTTAAAGCCTTATTCCAAAAAGGATTAAATTCATTTTTCCTCAAAATTCTACACACAATACCCCGTAATGACAATGTGAAAAAAGTGTTTTTGAAATTTTTGAAAATTTATTAAAAATTAAAAAAAAATAAGAAATCACACATTCATAAGTATTCACGGCTTTTGCTCAATACTTTGTTGATGCACCTTTGGCAGCAATTACAGCCTCAAGTCTTTTTGAATATGATGCCACAAGCTTGGCACACCTATCTTTGGGCAGTTTTGCCCATTCCTCATTGCAGCTCCTCTCAAGCTCCATCATGTTGGATGGGAAGCGTCGGTACACAGCCATTTTCAGATCTCTCCAGACATGTTCAATTGGTAAGGCTGGGCTCTGGCTGGGCCACTCAAGGACATTCACCAAGTTGTCCTGAAGCCACTCCTTTGATATCTTGGATGTGTGCTTAGGGTTGTTGTCCTGCTGAAAGATGAACTGTTTCCCCAGTCTGAGGTCAAGAGCACTCTGGAGCAGGTTTTCATCCAGGATGTCTCTGTACATTGCTACATTCATCTTTCCCTCTATCCTGACTAGTCTCCAAGTTCCTGCCACTGAAAAACATCCCCACAGCATGATGCTGCTACCAACATTGGCATGGTTATGAATGATGCCTGGTTTCCTCCACACATGACACCTGGCATTAACACCAAAGAGTTCAATCGATGTCTCATCAGACAAGAGAATTTTGTTTCTCATGGTTGGAGAGTCCTTCAGGTGCCTTTTGGCAAATTCCAGGTGGGCTGCCATGTGTCTTTTACTAAGGAGTGGCTTTCATTTGGCCACTCTACCATACAGGCCTGATTGGTGGATTGCTGCAGAGATGGTTGTCCTTCTGGACAGTTTTCCTCTCTCCATAGAGGAACGTTGGAGCTCAGACAGAGTGACCACTGAGTTCTTGATCACCTCCCTGACTAATGCCCTTGTCCCCTGATCACTCTGTTTAGACGGCTGGCCAGCTCTAGGAAGAATCCTGGTGGTTCCAAACTTCTTCCATTTACAGATGATGAAGGCCACTGTGCTCATTGGGACCTTCAAAGCAGCAGAATTTTTTTTGTACCCTTCCCCAGATTTGTGCCTCAAGACAATCCTGTCTTGAAGGTCTAAAGACAATTCCTTTGACTTCATGGTTTGTTTGTGCTCTGACATGCACTGTCAACTGTGGGACCTTATAAAGACAAGTGTGTGCCTTTCCAAATCATGTCCAATCAACTGAATTTACCACAGGTGGACTCCAATTAAGTGGGGAAACAATTCAAGAATGATCAGTGGAAACAGGATGCACCTGAGCTAAATTTTGAGCTTCATGGCAAAGGCTGTGAATACCTATGTACATGTGATTTCTTAGTTTTGTTATTATTATTATTATTATTATTATTATTATTATTATTATTATTATTATTATTATTTTGAATTAATTTGCAAAAATCTCAAAAAAAAAAATCACATTGTCATTCTGGGGTATTGTGTATAGAATTTTGAGGGAAAAAAATGAATTCAATCCCTTTTGGAATAAGGCTGTAACATAAAATGTGGAAAAAGTGAAGTGCTGTGAATACTTTCCGGATGCACCGTTTCTACATATATGTTTTCCCTCTTCCTGATTTCTCATTTTTTTTTGTATGATTGTCACACTTAAATGTTTCAGATCATCAAACAAATGTAAATATCAGACAAAGATAAAACAAGTAAACACAAAATGCAGTTTTTAAATTAAGGTGTTTATTATTTGCAAAAGCTAGCAGTACTCAAATACTTTGCAAGCAGTTTCATGAAATGGTCAATCAGAAAGCAACTCATACCGGCTCAGACATTGCCCGGGCTTACAAGGTCCGTGCTGATCTGTTCACACTCTGACAGGAAGTGAAAAGTAAGCTAGGAGCAGGAAGACAAAAGAAGAGGAAAACGGCAGCCTTGTGTGTAGCAGAATAAAATATACACACTCTGTTGGACAGATCAACATCACAGCGCCCAGAAAGACAGACTGCGCTTGTTGCCCTGGAAATGAACATGTACAATGTAGACATAGCTGCACTCAGTGAAACAAGATTGCCTGGATATGATAGCTTGGAAGACCATGGGTACATCTTCTTTTGGAGTGGGAAATCAACTCAAGAAAGGAGAGAAGCAGGAGTGGGCTTTGCAGTTAGAAAAGAGATAGCAGCAATGCTTGATGAGGAACCGGTGCCAATCAACGGCAGGATAATGACTATGAGACTCCCACTGCAGCGGAAGATGTATGCCACACTCATCGGTGTATATGCCCCAACAATGACCAACACAGAGGAGGTGAAGGAAGAGCTCTACAGTGGTTTACGTGAGACTATCAGGCGTGTACTGACTGATAACAGGCTGATACTCGTTGGAGATTTTAATGCCAGTGTTGTTTCGGACACTGAGAAATGGAAAGGAATGCTAGGCAGTCATGGAGTAGGCAAGTGCAATGCTAATGGAGAACTTCTACTTGCACTATGTTCAGAGTACAACCTTGTGATAACCAACACTCTATTTAAGCACAAGGACACACACAAGAAGACATGGATGCACCCAAGATCCAAGCACTGGCACTTGTTAGACTACATCATAGTAAGGCAGAGAGACATGAGGGATTTATTGGACACCAGAGCAATGAGAGGTGTAGACTGTGGTACTGATCATGTTATGCTGAGATCTAGATTAAGGATTTGCAGACGAAAACAGCACTGCAGGACGGGTGCGAAGCCACCATGGAAGCTAAACACTAGTGCACTGAAAGGCCAAAAGAAGCAGGACGAACATACACAGGAAATGGATGAAAACTTGAAAGACTGGGACAACAACAACTCAGAGAATGACATAGAAGAGAAATGGGCAACACTGAAGGATACGGTGTATCAGACTGTGAGTGATGTATTAGGCTACCCTGAGAGGAAACATCAAGATTTGTTTGATGAGCATGATGAATACCTGAAGAAACTACTAGAAGAGAGGAATACAGCTAGGCAGGAAAACCTACAGTGTAACACAAGGTCGAAGGAGATGAAATACTCAAAGGCTCAGAGTGAGCTACAGAAGTACACCAGAGATAAAGTCCAACTGGTGGGATGAAAAAGCGGAGAAACTTCAAACTGCAGCAGACAGGAAGGACATGAAAACATTCTTCACAGGTTTGAGAGAAATCTACGGCCCTAAACCAAGAGGATTAATCCAACTAAAGGCTATGGATGGTGAAACGGTTTTGCAGGAGAAAGACGAGATCCTGGACAGATTTGCAGACACTTTGACCAACTACTAAACAACCCTGGAGATCTCACTGAAAAGGCTAAAGAAGCTCTAGTGCAGCGATCAGCTGTATCAAGTCTGGAAGAAACCACCAGATTTTGATGAACTAATGGCAGCTATCAGGACAACACAGGATGGTAAAGCTCCAGGAAGGGATGGAATTCCAGCAGAAGTGTGGAAATTTGGTGGTGTTCAGCTGACCAACTGCCTGCACAAGCTCATCCAAGAGATATGGGATGCCCAGAAAGTACCTCAAGACTGGAAGGATGCAAGTATTGTGCCTTTGTTCAAGAAAGGTGACAGGAAAGATTATGGAAATTACCGAGGTATATCACTGCTAGCCACTGTTGGTAAGATTCTCTCACGTGTACTATTTAACAAAGTCAGTGAACACATCTCGCAGAATGCACTACTGGAAACCCAGGGCGGCTTTAGAAGTGGAAGAAGCACAATGGACATGATTTTGCTACTTGAAACAGGTTCAAGAAAAGTGTATCGAACAGAATATGTTGCTTTATGTAGTCTTCATAGACTTCAGTAAAGCCTTTGATACTGTTTCGCGACAAGGACTTTGGCAGGTACTCAAGAAATATGGTTGTACAGAGAAGTTTATCAGCCTGATCGAGGCACTCCATACAGGTATGCAAGCAAACATGGCAATGAGTGGTTCAGTATTTAAAGACTTTTCAGTAAGCAACGGGGTGAAACAAGGGTGTGTGTTGGCACCTGCACTCTTCTCACTATATCTGGCAGCCATGCTTGAGGTGGCCTTCAAAGACACTTCAGAAGGAGTATACATTCAAACAAGGAAAGAAGCAGACTTTTTCAATGTGGCACAGTTTAAAGCCAAGAGTAAGACATCGATAAAGGTAGTAAGAGAAATGCTCTTTGCCGACGACAGTGCTCTAGTTGCACACAGCGTGGAAGATATGCAATCTTCAGTGGAGAAATTTGCAAGAGCAGCTAGCCAGTTCAGCCTCCAAATCAACATCAAGAAGACAGAGTGCCTTTATCAACCACCAAAGTTCCAATTATCAACATCATTATTACCAGAAGAGATCAGCATTGGTACAGAGCCACTAGTCAAGTACAAGACTTTCAAGTACCTAGGGAGTACTGTTTCAGAGAATGCTAGGCTGGAGGATGAACTCTCTCTCAGAATGGGAAGAGCGAGTGCTGTGTTTGGAAACTTGAGGGAGAGACTGTGGAACAGTCGACATGTGTCTATCCGTGTGAAATGCAAAGTGTACAGAGCGACAGTACTGGCTACTCTATTATACAGTGCTGAAACTTGGACTGTCTACAGAGTGCAGGTGAAGAAAGTCCATGCATACATGATGAGACACCTTCGAGCCATAATGAACATCTCATGGAAAAACAAGTTAAGCAACATAGAAGTGTTGAAACGAGCTGGTCTACCATCAATGGAGGGCATGCTAATACAGATGAACCTGAGATGGCTCGGGCATGTTGAGAGGATGGACCACCAGCATCTCCCTCGGCAGTTACTCTACTCACAGTTATGCGAGGGCAAACGCAATCAGGGTAGACCAAGGCTCAGATTTACAGACACTGTAAAAAGAAACTTAAAGAAGTTGGACATAGACAGGAGTTCCTGGCAGCGGAAGGCTAAGGACAGAGCTGTGTGGAGGAATCTGATCAGACCTAAATGAAATAGTCGTCACCCACGACAGACTGTTATGATGATGATGTGTGTGTGTATGTGTGTCCGACCGTCTTCCGTATGGATGAGGGTTTGTCTATGTCTCTGTATTATTGCTGTGTGAGCCCAGTAAATTTTATCAGCTATCGTGCATAATGATCTTCAATGAATCTACTGAAGATGGAGTGGATGCGACAGAATTTATGGACTATAATAGGAATATAAGCTGTGATCAGTATATTCCTGAGCAATTAACATCCTTTAACAGGGATTCCTGTGGTAACATTTCTGGATGGCGGCCCACTGTGCCAGAAAAATTTCTGCTGCGCTTATGAAGATATATAAATTTAAGAAAAATATATGAAGCAGTGACTTTCCGCAAGCATGTATGCAAACAACGCACGTGACCGTCATGAGCGCCAAGTTGAGAAGTGCCCCGTCCATGCAAGCTTTACAATCAGTCACCAGGCAGTGTCTCACTAGCGTGACTGTCCAAAAGAAACATGAGTTTATTAAAATACTTTAAACATGGAAAAAAATCAGAAGATGTATGTAAGCACTAGCATTTATGATGGGTTTTAACCCACTGGAAACAGAAGCAATAATGGAAGAGTCACTTAGCTAAGAGATGTGGTTAGAATTCATATGCAGCCAGCTTCAAATGAAGGAAAAGGCAAGGGGGACTGATGAATTGCTGAGGATATATTTTACCAGCCACTACAATATTTTGTTCCCTATTATGTACCTAGCAAGTTAAGATGACCGAAATTCACAAAGTCAATGACTTTAATCCGTCAGCAGCCTTCAGACAAACTAAACGTGCCAACATTTGGATTTCAAAATAAGGGAGGTTTTTCCTGCTGTCTGGGTGGTCAGGAGATTTCTCAAAAAACAAAAAAACAAACTATAAATATAAAGAAATATTATAACAGAAATAATGGCATCCTTGGTCATTTAAGTTAATTTATTTCATTAAATACAATTTTATTAATTTTGTTTTATTTGTAATCAGAGTTAAATTATTATTCTGTTCTGACTGCAAAGTTATGGTCACAAATGTAAATTGTTAGAAGGAAAAAAAAATACCACAATCTATTTCAAATTTATTTAAAAAGAGTAATTTTATTTTAAAAAATAAACAAAAATAAGCCATAAAATAATCCACTAATTTACAAGAGTTTCAAATGTACGGAAAGTCAATTTTACAAGAGGAAATTACAAATTTGAGGAAAATGGTTTCAAATTTAGATAAATTTACAGAGAAAATGACATTTATCAGACCCAGGGAACACACACACAGGCTCGAGTGAATTCAATAATCTTTATTTGTTCAATGTGAGTGTGTGAGTGCGTGTATGTGTTGTGCATGAGGTGATGAAGGATAGCGGTGACGTCGTGACCGGGGGAGAGCAGAATGCCGTTCAGCTTGGCAACCCTATAATAAATCAGAGCACAGATGTTAGCACTGTCCACCAATAAAGGAGCGTGGTAATGACTGGGCTTACTTTGCAGGTGGGAGTTGGATGCACAGGTTGGCCCAGGGGCTGCAGCCAGGGAGACAGCGTTCGCCGCACACACCAGGAAAGGACAGGTGGCCCTGTTGGAGTGATAGAGGCTTGTACCACCGCCAAGAGGAAGAGATTCTGCCGCCGGAGGAATCCACCTGTGCACAGGGGAAGATGGCTAGAAAGGTGAGTGGAAATCAGGCTTACTTGAGGAGAAGTGACGATTCAGATCTGGAGCGAAGAAGCCAGGAAGTCGGCCGTTTTGATGGGATACATGATTCTGTTAGCAGGACGACAGATGGCTCCGTGCCAGATCCCAGGCAGAGCAGGCTATAAAGCCCGTGGGAGATTGGGAGCAGGTGTGCGCGCAGCTGTAGCAGGTAATGGCCCAGAGGGAGCCATGACAGAAAAATTGAAAACTATAAGAAAATTGCTATAATTTTTTGAGAAAAACCTCAAACCTTTAAGACAGAAGTCATCACTCAAGTTTTTAAGTGGGTGCTCTTTGTACTTTTAACGCGACTCAATTTTTGGTTGTCTGCTTTTAATTATTAATTTCAAAGCACTGCTTTTACATGAGAAGAATTTCTGGTTACTATACCCACCTCTTTTCATATAATTTAAGTATGCATGAGTACATTACTATTATGGATGCTTTTTATTCCCCTTCACTACTCTCTCAATGGGGGAAAAAAAGAAACACTAGAATAAAAATACAAAAAAATACACATTTTTGTCATTTATGTAAACCATGACAAAAAATCCTGCAGGACAAAACATGACACTTGATAAACTAACCTGTTTGTATACCACCATAGACAGAGAGAGAACCTGAATTAGACAGAGCTCAGAGAGGGCAAGATGAGACGGAAGAGGAGCCAAGGACAGGAAAGTGTTCAGGCAAAGGGTCCAGGAGAGGTGAGAGCAGAGGAAGGAGAGAAGGATGACACCACTAAAAAGTCTAAACACAGGACATCTGGGTGGGACCCCAACTGGCCCAATATTCCAATATTCAAGCCTTGGTTGTACAATACTTCAAATGGTAAGTTCCATATGCAAAGTTACTGTGCAAAATTTAAAACAGAAATATATTCAAGTAACAATCGTGTCATATGTTTAACTCCCCCCCACCCCCGCAAAAATCCGTTGCCACCATGCCAAGGTCTTTAAGCCAGAGGAAACACTGCTTTAAAAACCATTACAATTATTCTTTCATGCATTTAAACATCAGGAGCTTGAATAAACATCATCATGATCTAGTTACTTTACTTACCAGTACAGGCTGCAGCTTTGATGTAATTGGTTGTCATGAAACTTGGCTGAACAATAAGTCATACATGGACGTCTTAAACCTTGATGGTTATAAATTGTTCACCAAGAGCAGATGTTGCAGATCTGGCAGTGGTGTCTGTCTGTATATCTCTTGTAGGCATGATGACGGTGTTTATGATGATATTGTCATGGAAAACTGTTATATTGATTCTCTTTTTGCTGAGATACATGTCAAAAATGGGAAGAACTTAATTTTAGGTGTGATGTATCACCCCCCAGAAACCGACCTTAATATTTTCACAACCAAACTGGAAAACATTTTATTCTCAATCAACAATAAAAATAAAAGTTGTTTCCTTCTTGGAGACTTCAACATTGACCTCTCCAGGGATGATGCAGCTAAAAATGACCGTATGAATACACTACACTCCTCTTCCTTCTTCCCTACCATTAATACTTATACTAGAATCACTCACTCCACCAAGTCCATTATTGATAATAACATCACTAACATTTCCACACTGATATCTGGAGTCATACTCCAAGATTTCTGATCATTTCCCTGTTGTTCTATTTCTTGACCTTGTTGTTAGGCTCTCAATCTCGCATCATAAACTAAAACTAAAAATACTTTATGAAGAAACCTTACAATGACTGAGTGAGGACTTGCACGTCAAGGAATGGGATAGAATCTACAATTGTAGTGATGCTGACACTGCGTTTGATGCCTTGACTAAGGAAATAACAGAATCCGTCCAGAGGACAATTCCTGTCAAGACTGTCACATGTAATGGTACTATTCAACATTCATGGCTTTCTAAGAGCAGACTAAAATCTATTAAGTACAAAAATAAACTATATAAACGCTACATAAAAATCCAAATATTAATAAAAATGAATTTACTAATTATAGAAATAAACTAACACATATTAGAGTAAGAGTAATTATTATGCAGAACTTATAAATGCATCACAGGGTGATTCTAAGAAATCCTGGAGAGTACTAAATAAGCTTCTAAATAAGGACCAAAAAAACCCCACACTTCCAAACAATAACGCAACCAGTAATACCACTCTCGCTAAAAAATTTAATGATTATTTTGTCTCCATTGGAGAAAATGTATCTAATAAAATTAACCAACCCCAGGCTGCCTCTTTCAAACACTATCAGAAAAATACCCAAATTCTTTCTTCCTGAATCCAGCTGATTGTGAGGAAGTCTGGAAAATCATCAAGGACATGACTAACTCAAACTCTGCTGGAGCCGATGAAATTTCCAGCAAAATTTTGAAAAGTATCAATTTAATACTGGAACCTCTTACCTACTGCATTAATATGTCTCTAATCTCCGGAGTAGTGCCACAAATAGCAAAAATTGCACAAATTATACCAATTTACAAATCAGGTGATAAGAATGATTTGACTAATTATTGTCCAATATCCATTCTGCCTACTTTCTCAAAGGTTTTGAAAAGAGTAGTTATAACAGACTTACCAGTTACCTTGATAAGCTCAACATTATTATCCCATCTCAATATGGCTTCAGAAAGAAACACACTACCTATATGGCAATACATGACCTAACTGAAAAAAAAAAAAAAAATCAGTGATGCAACTGAGAAAGGCAACTATGGTATTGACATTTTTTTAGACCTATCTAAAGCATTTGATACCATTAACCATGACATCCTAATTAATAAATTAGAACATTACGGTATCAGAGGCCTAGCATTAGATTGGTTTATTAGTTATCTGTTTGGAAGACTTCAATATGTTTAAACAAATAACCACAAATCATCATATAAATCCATCGATCATGGGGTTCCCCAGGGTTCCATTTTAACACCAGTTCTGTTCATTCTGTACATAAATGACATTGCTAACTCCTTGTCTTTACTACATAAAGTACTGTTTGCTGATGATGTCAGTTTATTTTTTGCTCACCAGAATCCAGATGAACTTGAACAGATAAAATAGTGAACTATTGAAAATAGACACCTGGTTTCAGTGTAACAAACTTTCTCTTAATATCAGTAAAACTAATTACTGTATATTGTATTCTGTTCCAATAAAAAGCAAGGCACCAAGGGATTTTGCCCCAAAATTAATGGACAGAATATTACAAGAGTTAGCTCTATGAAATTCTTGGGGGTCTTCATCAACAAATTTCCCAATTTCAAATGTCCCATCAACGATCTAACCAAGAAACTGGCCAAATACGTTGCCTTGTTTTTTGAAGTGAGACATTTTTTTTACCACTTTCAGCACTTCTCACTCTATATACAGTAAAACTTTATTTGAGCCTCACTTACATTACTGCAATATCATACGGTGTAGCACATTTCCAACTCACCAAAAAAAGCTAGAAATTCTCCAAAAGAAAGTCATATGTGCCTCATCATGGTCTGAATATAATTCTCCTACTAGACATCTTTTTCATCGTTATAATCTTCTAAGACTTGCTGAGCACAATTACTTCCAGAATGCCTGTATAATGTATCAGGTTGTCCACAAGCTCAACTCTAAATTATATGAACTCATTCCAGCCTTCCTTCCCATACACATCTATACCACTAGAAATAAAAACCAAATTACTGGGGAAAAAACAAAGACTAAAATATACCAGGTTTAGTATTGTGTGCAAAGGACCACAGATTTGGAATGAGCTTGATGAGAATCTAAAATCTTCATTTTTCAAGAAAAAAACTAAAAATGCAACTCCTATCATTATATAATTATTTCACTATTTGTTACACAAAACTTGCTTACTGATGAGTTGTCACCCCATTGTAATTTTGTTTTATATGTTGATATCACTCCTAGTATTTAATAACTTGACTATGTATCTTGAACTCACCTACGATTCAATGTAAACAAATGCTGGGATTTTGTGCTATGTCTGTTATGTTTGTTTGTTCCTGTACACAAGACATCCGACTGACTTCCGTCATCATTTTATTGTAGAAATGGGCTCCCTACTAAAAGCTTTAAATAGCTTACAGTACTTGGGCTGACCCGCTCAAACTCCAAATCGATGTGAAAAAAGCCTATTGTATACTGCTATTCATGCTGTTGATACTTCACATTGTAATTCATTCATGTTGTTGAGTGTGTGTGTGTGTGTGTGTGTGTGTGTGTGTGTGTGTGTGTGTGTGTGTGTGTGTGTGTGTGTGTGTAAACTGTTAATATCATCCCGACAGTGAAACATGGTGGTGGCAGCATCATGCTGTGGGGATGTTTTTCAGCAGCAGGAACTGGGAGACTAGTCAGGATAGAGGGAAAGATGAATGCAGCAATGGACAGACACAACATAGATGCCGGATGGAAGCCAAGTAGGGCCCCTCTGGGGGTTGTGACCCAGGGAGGAGGCCCGGTCAAGAGGTGTTTGGGTCAAACGTCGGAGAAAAGATGACCAGGGTCAGCTGCAGGTGGTGGCTGTTGGGGAGGATGCCTACCTACAGCTATCTGATGGCTCGTAGAGGCATCCCAATGATCTGTGGGCTGCCCGGGAGAAGAAGGAGTTTGGACCTGGACGTGGGTCATCCCCGAGAGCGAAGAAGAGAAGGTGCACCGGAGTGGAATTGTCTGACGGTTTTCCGGGGGGTAGTTCCTCTCCTGGGGCAAGCTGATGGTTGGACCATATATATTATGCATGGTGATGGAAAAGGGGGACAACCAATGTGTTATTTAGTTCTGTTAATGGGATTATTTTGTGTTTTATATTATTTTTAGGAACACAGCAGTTTTTGTTTAGTTGG
Source organism: Pholidichthys leucotaenia (assembly GCA_020510985.1). Lineage (NCBI taxonomy): Eukaryota > Metazoa > Chordata > Actinopteri > Cichliformes > Pholidichthyidae > Pholidichthys > Pholidichthys leucotaenia. The sequence continues at coordinate 179,387,266 of CM035848.1, forward strand.
GACTGTTCATTTAGTGTAGATGGCAGAATAATCCACCTTGTCGTGTGGGGGTGGGACAGTAGTCCACCTGTTCCTCCCTAGTTTTAGTTGTTTTGAGTCGATGTGATAGGCCTTTTAGGTATTTGTTTGTTTTTTTTAGTGCATGATTCAGGTTCCAAATTGGGGAGGGTTTCAATTGTATGCGTGTGTTTTGGACCATTTTTGAAGGGGGGGGGGGTGTTGTGTTGGGTTTTGGGCACATATTATTGTGACACGGGTAGTGGCTCCACCTTTCCGGTTCCGCCACCACCCGGGGTAGAAGAGGGCTGTGAGGGAGAGGGACCGGTCTCTTGGCCTCCTCCGCACCTGTATTGTGAGAGTGTGTCACAAATAAATCTGTGTCCAGTTCAACACTTGGTCTCGTCCTTGGCTTCCATTTACCAACATAATATTTATATCCACTCATCTAATTGTACACACTTGGATTTTTTTTTCATCACGTGTCTCTGGTATGTACAGTAATTTTCACATCATTATCAGTCTCCCAACATCACGTCTAATTGTCGCCAAAGGACCAAAAACAGAAATGTATATACACCAGCCATGAAGTTGGCATGGGGCTGCACATATTTCCATGGTCATTTCATTCCTGATACATCTGAAATTTTCCATGGAAAAGGACATACGCCATGTTTTTGTGCATAAGTACCCTTTGTACATGAGGCCTCTGGTTGTGAATTACAGACCCCTGTATGTGCATCTCCTGAGCCAGAGTTGTCTGCAATTGAGTGTCCTGTACCTGAAATTTCTGCAGTACTGTGTCTGGAACCAAAAAATTCTCAAATTTCTGCATTTGTATGTCCTGGTCCAGAGGTTAAAGTTGCCATATTGTCACCTCCAGAGGTTAAGGTTGCCATGCTGTCCTCTCCCGAGGTTGAGATGTCCATGTTATCATCTCCTCAGGGTAGAGTGATAGTGTTATCACCCCCACAGGGTAAAATGTCAGTGTTGACATCTCCTGAGTTCGATATGTCCATGATATCATCTCCAGAGGTTATGTCCCTGCTACCATCTCTTGAGTTTTTGAGTTCCTTGTTATCATCCCTTGAATTTATGGTTTTCATGTTACCCTTTGATCTTGAAGATCCTGTGTTATTGGCAAATGTGAAAACTCTGTATTGAAATCTTTATCCTCGGTCCGAGAAGATCTTGTGTTGTTTTCTGAGCTAAGGGTTCATGTGTTTTCTCCCATCTGGTGGCTCAGGAATTTTGGTAGGCCACCCGATGTATCAGGTTCACCCCTCAGGTGGCTTATGAATTTGAGTAGGCTCCCTGACCCCCTGTGCTCTTCAGTCCAGTGGCCCCAGGATACTGTTAGACCACCCACCTGCCTTGCCTTTTGGTTCAGTGGCACTGGGATTTTGGCAGTCCACCCGAATCATTTTTTGTTGTTGTTGTTTTGGGGGATCTGTTCACACTCTGACAGGAAGTGAAAAGTAAGCTAGGAGCAGGAAGACAAAAGAAGAGGAAAACAGCAGCCTTGTGTGTAGCAGAATAAAATGTACACACTCTGTTGGACAGATCATCATCACGGGGCCCAGAAAGACAGACTGCGCTTGTTGCCCTGGAAATGAACATGTACAATGCAGACATAGCTGCACTTAGTGAAACAAGATTGCCTGGATATGATAGCTTGGAGTGTATATGCCCCAACAATGACCAACACAGAGGAAGTGAAGGAAGAGTTCTACAGTGGTTTACGTGAGACTATCAGGCGTGTACCAACTGATGACAGGCTGATACTCATTGGAGATTTTAATGCCAGAGTTGTTTCGGACACTGAGAAATGGAAAGGAGTGCTAGGCAGTCATGGAGTAGGCAAGTGCAATGCTAATGGAGAACTTCTACTTGCACTATGTTCAGAGTACAACCCTGTGATAACCAACACTCTATTTAAGCACAAGGACACACACAAGAAGACATGGATGCACCCAAGATCCAAGCACTGGCACTTGTTAGACTACATCATAGTAAAGCAGAGAGACATAAGGGATTTATTGGACACCAGAGCAATGAGAGGTGCAGACTGTGGTACTGATCATGTTATGCTGAGATCTAGATTAAGGATTTGCAGAGAAAACAGCACTGCAGGACGGGTGCGAAGCCACCATGAAAGCTAAACACTAGTGCACTGAAAGGCCAAAAGAAGCAGGATGAACATACACAGGAAATGGATGAAAACTTGAAAGACTGGGACAACAACAACTCAGAGAATGACAGAAAAGAAATGGGCAACACTGAAGGATACAGTGTATTAGACTGCGAGTGATGTGTTAGGCCACCCTGAGAGGAAACATCAAGATTGGTTTGATGGACATCTGAAGAAACTACTAGAAGTGAGGAATACAGCTAGGCAGGAAAACCTACAGTGTAACACAAGGTCGAAGAAGAAGAAATACTCAAAGGCTCAGTGAGCTACAGAAGTACACCTGAGAGATGAAGTCCAACTGGTGGGATGAAAAAGCGGAGAAACTTCAAACTGCAGCAGACAGGAAGGACATGAAAACATTCTTCACAGGTTTGAGAGAAATCTACGGCCCTAAACCAAGAGTATTAATCCAGCTAAAGGCTATGGATGGTGAAACGGTTTTGCAGGAGAAAGACAAGACCATGGACAGATTTGCAGACCACTTTGACCAACTACTAAACAACTCTGGAGATCTCACTGAAAAGGCTAAAGAAGCTCTAGTGCAGTGACCAGCTGTACCAAGTCTAGATGAACCACCAAATTTTGATGAACTAATGGCAGCTATCAGGACAACACAGAATGGTAAAGCTCCAGGAAGGGATGGAATTCCAGCAGAAGTGTGGAAATTTGGTGGTGCTCAGCTGACCAACTGCCTGCACAAGCTCATCCAAGAGATATGGGATGCCCAGAAAGTACCTCAAGACTGGAAGGATGCAAGTATTGTGCCTTTGTTCAAGAAAGGTGACAGGAAGGATTGTGGAAATTACTGAGGTATATCACTGCTAGGCACTGTTGGTAAGATTCTCTCATGTGTACTACTTAACAGACTCAATGAACAGATCTCGCAGAATGTACTACCGGAAACCCATTCCAGCTTTAGAAGTGGATGAAGCACAATGGACATGATTTTACTGCTTGAAACAGGTTCAAGAAAAGTGTATCGAACAGAACATGCCGCTTTATGTAGTCTTCATAGACTTCAGTAAAGCCTCCGATACCGTTTCGCGACAAGGACTTTGGCAGGTACTCAAGAATATGGCTGTACAGAGAAGTTTGTCAGCCTGATCGAGGCACTCCATACAGGTATGCAAGCAAACATGGCAATGAGTGGTTCAGTATTTAAAGACTTTTCAGTAAGCAACGAGGTGAAACAAGGGTGTGTGCTGGCGTCTACACTCTTCTCGCTATATTTGGCAGCCATGCTTGAAGTGGCCTTCAAAGACACTTCAGAAGGAGTTTACATTCAAACAAGAAAGAAGCAGACTTGTTCAGTGTGGCACAGTTTAAAGCCAAAAGTAAGACATCAATAAAGGTAGTAAGAGAAATGCTCTTTGCCGACGACAGTGCTCTAGGTGCACACAGTGCGGAAGATATGCAATCTTTAGTGGAGAAATTTGCAAGAGCAGCTAGCCAATTCAGCCTCCAAATCAACATCAAGAAGACAGAGTGCCTTTATCAACCGCCAAAGTTCCAATTATCAACATCACTACCAGAAGAGATCAGCATTGGAACAGAGCCACTAGTCAAGTGCAAGACTTTCAAGTATCTCAGGAGTACTGTTTCAGAGAATGCTAGGCTGGAGGATGAACTCTCTCTCAGAATGGGAAGAGTGAGTGCTGTGTTTGGAAACTTGAGGGAGAGACTGTGGAACAATCGACATATGTCAATCCGTGTGAAATGCAAAGTGTACAGAGCGACAGTACTGGCTATTCTATTGTATGGTGCTGAAACTTTGACTGTCTACAGAGTGCAAGTAAAGAAACTCCATGCGTACATGATGAAACACCTTCGAGCCATAATGAACATCTCATGGAAAGACAAGATAACCAACATAGAAGTGTTGAAATGAGGGCATGCTAATACAGATGAACCTGAGATGGCTTGGACATGTTGAGAGGATGGACCACCAGCATCTCCCTTGGCAGTTACTCCACTCACAGTTATGCGAGGGCAAATGCAATCAGGGTAGACCAAGGCTCAGATTTAAAGACACTAAAAAGAAACTTGAAGAAGTTGGATATAGAGAGAAGTTCCTGGCAGCGGATTGCTAAGGACAGAGCTGCATGGAGGAATCTGATCAGACCTAAATGAAACAGCCATTGTCGCCCGTGACAGACTGCTATGATGATGATGTTTTGGGGCTGTGGGTTTTGGTTTTGCCCCGCAATCTGAGTTTCATGTTTTGGCTCTGTGAAGGGGGGGTGGGGATTTGTGTTGGCTCGCCTGGCCTTGAATCCCCACCGCCCACTGGGGGGTGGGGGGGTGGGGGGGGGTTGAAGTTACCTTGGGGCGTCTGGAAGCCACCCCTTTAAAGGGGGGTGCCGTCAGGGCGTGAGTTTGAGCCATGCCCTCGCCTTTTGTTATAATTTTCTTTTCTTGCCACCTGAACATGGCCTCCAACTCACATCCTCACTTTGAGTTCATGTCTCTAGGTTTCTGCATTTATTGTTTCTTTTCTTCATCCTGTTTGTTATTTTTGTTTGTATATTCATGTCCTATGTTGTTGTACTTCATGTGTGTTATTTCTCCCGCTAGTCTTGCCTGATTTGTGTGTAATTTGATTCTTGATTATCCACAGCTGTCTTGTGTTTTGGTTATCAGTGCACCTGCTATTTATTGGATGCAGCCCCTCACCTGGGTGCAGCATCATTGGTCGTTCTGACCTGTTTCTGTACACATCTGTTCTGTCTGCCTGACCTGATCTGTTTGGTATCCTGACCTGTATTTTGCCTGTACCCTAGTCTGTGTTTGCTTTGCAGTTCCCATACTCTTTCATCTTTGTGTTAAATTAAATAATGTCAAACGTTCGATCCGTGTGTGAGTCCAGCTGTCTGCCCCTCCGGGGTGAAAACCCTGATTATTCAGCTGTATTCCCAGAAAGTATGCAGTTGACACCTTCATTATTTCCTGGTCATTAAAATACAATTTAAATTGCTTCATTTCCTGTAAATAGCATTGTCATTTGACTTCCTAAGATTTAATGATAATTTGTTTAAAACCATACAGAACAGTTGTTAAGATCATTATTTACTTCACTGTAGAAGGCCACTAGGTCTTTCTTAGAGACAAAGAGGTTAGTGCCATCTGCAAATAATAATGGAACTATTCGATTGGAAACTGAAGCAAGATCATTTTTATGAATACGAAATAACAATGGACCTGATATTGATCCTTGTGGTATGTCATATTGTGTTATTTATATCAAACAGAAAACATATTGTTTATGTTATGAAACATTATGAAAACCACATCTATGAAAACCACATCTATACATCTTTGGAAGTAAAATACTATGGTTAAGAGTATTGAATACCTTAGAGCCAAAAATATACCTATTGCATACTCATTACTATCTTGCGGTGTGTATTGTATCAGTCATTTCTACAAGAACCATACATGTTGAATATTTTTTTCTAAATCCATACTGAAAATTATTAATAATATTATACATACTCAAGTGGTTCAAGAATGAAAACATGACAGTATTGAGATAGGGTAACAATTTGTAAAGTACCCCATATTACCAGATTTAAATAGCTGAATGAATTTAGCACATTTTAAATCATAAAGTACAGATCCAGTTTCCATAAACATTGCACAGATATACACACGTGGACAAAATTGTTGGTACCCCTCTGTTAATGAAAGAAAAACCCACAATGGTCACAGAAATAACTTGAATTTGACAAAAGTGGTAATAAATAAAAATTCTATGAAAATTAACCAATGAAAATCAGACAATGCTTTTGAACTGTGGTTCAGCAGAATTATTTAAAAAAAACAAACAAACAAACTCATGAAACAGGCCTGGACAAAAATGATGGTACCCTTAACTTAATATTTTGTTGCACAACCTTTTGAGGCAATCACTGCAATCAAACCATTTCTGTAACTGTCAATGAGACTTCTGCACCTCTCAGCAGGTATTTTGGCCTACTCCTCATGAGCAAACTGCTCCAGTTGTCTCAGGTTTGAAGGGTGCCTTCTCCAGATGGCATGTTTCAGCTCCTTCCACAGATGTTCAATAGGATTTAGATCAGGGCTCATAGAAGGCCACTTTAGAATAGTCCAATGTTTTGCTCTTAGCCATTCTTGGGTGTTTTTTAGCTGTGTGTTTTGGGTCATTATCCTGTTGCAAGACCCATGACCTGCGACTGAGACCAAGCTGTCTGACACTGGGCAGCACATTTCTCTCTAGAATACCTTGATAGTCTTGAGATTTCATTGGACTCTGCACAGATTCAAGACACCCTGTGCCAGATGCAGCAAAGCAGCCCCAGAGCATAACATAACCTCCTCCATGTTTCACAGTAGGGACAGTGTTCTTTTCTTGGTATGCTTCATTTTTGCATCTGTGAACATAGAGCTGATGAGCCTTGCCAAAAAGTTGCAGTTTTCTCGTCTGTCCATAGGACATTCTCCCAGAAGCTTTGTGGCTTGTCAACATGCAGTTTGGCAAATTCCAGTCTGGCTTTTTTATGATTTGTTTTCAACAATGGTGTCCTCCTTGGTTGTCTCCCATGAAGTCCACTTTGGCTCAAACAACGACGGATGGTGCAATCTGACACTGATGTACCTTGACCTTGGAGTTCACCATGAATGTGTTTAGAGGTTGTTCTGGGCTCTTTTGTTACCATTCGTATTATCCGTCTCCTCCTGCGGCCATGTCCAAGGAGGTTGGCTACAGTCCCGTGGATCTTAAATTTCTGAATAATATGTGCAACTGTAGTCACAGGAACATCAAGCTGCTTGGAGATGGTATTATAGCCTTTACCTTTAACATCCTTGTCTACAATTTTCTTTCTAATCTCCTGAGACAACTCTCTCCTTTGCTTCCTTTGGTCCATGTTTAGTGTGGTACACACCATGTCAACAAACAGCACAGTGACTACTTGTCATCCCTTAAATAGGCCGACTGACTGATTACAAGTTTGTAGATACCTGTGATGTTAATTAAAGGACACATCTTCGTTGAACATGTCCCTATGGTCACATTATTTTCAATCTTTTCTAGGGGTACCATAATTTTTGTCCAGGCCTGTTTCATGAGTTTGTTTTTTAAAGTAATTCTGTTGAACCACAATTCAAAAGCATTGTCTGATTTTCATTGGTTAATTTTCATTGAATTTTTATTTATTACCACTTTTGTCAGATTCAAGTTATTTCTGTGACCATTGTGGGTTTTTCTTTCATTAACAGAGGGGTACCAACAATTTTGTCCACGGCTGTATGTTAAAGGCTCTATAATTGTATTACAAATTTCTTTGAGTAGAGAACTAGATATTTTGTCATGGCTTACCATTGCTTTCTTAATTCCTACTATAATATCATTCACGTCCTTCAAATCAGGGGCCTCAAACTGAATGCTGGAAACCAGCCCTTAATATAATCCAATGGGTCTATTTTAATGTTAACTATTGTTTTAGCCAAAGATGCACCAACATTTGAATAAAAGTAATTGAATTTACATGCAATGTAAAAAGGGTCATTATGTATAAAACTTCTATAAATCTATATATCATTTATCTATAAATCTATAAATGTTGAAGGATGTTTTAAAGAAGTCTTGTTTCTATACATAATTGTATTAATAGATTTCCATGTACCCTTAATATCGTTCTTAAATTTAATAAATTTATCACTGAAATATTTTTCTTTGCTACTCTGAAAACATGACTATTTGTTTCCCTAAGATTTAAAAGTAGCTAGATTTAAGGGAGTTGTTGATAAAATATATTTTTGATAGAGCTTATTTTTAGTTATACATGTTTGTTTTGTTTTTTCAATCCAGCAAGAAACCAGAGATTAATGTTTTCCCTGGTATTTATTGATTAACAACAGGAATATATTTTGAAAAGGTTGAAGTAAACACTTCCATAAATGTTTGATAAGCTGAGTTTAAATCATTTTTTTATATACTTTTTGAAAGGAAATCTCTCCAACATATCTTTAAATTTTGTCATATTTCTTTGAAATTTCTAAATGTAAATACAGATTTTTTGCTGTATTAATTTTTTACTCACTAGCACTGGCTCCCCTTGAATATGACATGCAGAGTTTCAGGTGTGGTGGTGTGATGATGGGATTTATTACAATGTGTGGCGTGACGACACAGCCGGCTGGTGACGTCATCACACCGGCATACATATGGGGGAGTCAGCCATTTCAGGTCTCTCTGGCTCTGGTGACGTGGCAGTGTGACACTATAGGGGGCTGAATGCTAGCGTATGTAATGTACTGTTAACCAGTCTTGTAATAAAGTTCCAATTTGAGCTCAGCATCCTCATCCATCTTATTCATCAGGTTTGTGCGCATAACATATGGCAACGAGAGGTAAAACCATGGAGGCGTGCATGGCACCACTATGGCCTTTTCTTGAGCACCCAGGGGAATCACCAGTCCTGTGGCCACATTGGCTGGACATGTTCGAGACCTGCATTGCAGCGTTGGGCCTGGGTGAACTTAACGGAGTACGGAAACAAGCACTTCTTGTCCACAGACTCGGCACAGAGGGTCGGAGAGTTTTCCACACATTAGGACCTACGGAGTCACATGCGGATGCTGTCAAACTTCTTCCTAGCTACTTTGCTGAACACACACGTAACACGAGGCTGTGGGTTAAGATGCTAATGGTGCAAAATGACAGGGCACTAGCTAGCACGGTAGAGCTTGTGTCCCAGCTAGAAGCAATGGAGAAGTTAGACACGGAGCTAAATGGGTGCCAAACAGAGGTTTCCCGGACAGACAAGGCTAGCTAGCTCGATGAACATGGAGGAAGAAGAGGACATGGCAGAAGAGTGCGAGGTGAATGTAGTGAGCCAAAGATCCGCTCCTAGAGGCCCCGTCTGCAGGGGCTGTGGGTCCCCAATGCACCAGGACACAGCACGGTTTTGCCCAGCCAGAGGACTATGGTGTAACGAGTGTGGGTGCCTGAATCATTTCGCCAGAGTATGCCGGTCGACAGCACCATGGGGCCCGCCAAGTAAGCCAGCCCGCCCGCCAACAACAACAACCATTCATTCGGTAAGCCCCGACGTCAGTGATTATTCATACGGCATGGTTGAATTACGGAGTAGCTGAATTATGGTTGAATTACGGAGTAGCTGTACCACTCCTGCTCTATATGGTGGCGGCGCAGTCGATGTTAAACTGGGCCATGGTAAAGAAGTTTTTCCACAACCACAAAATCAAGAAGAACCCAACACTGCTGTATGGATATGGTGGTCACAGACTGTGCATTGTCAGAAAAGTGGAACTGACTGATTGCTGCAAGCCCAAAATTGTGTACGACTTCATGTTCCAGGTGGCAGCTCACAGTGACAACATTATGGGATGTGACCTTTTCTACAGACTGGGCTTCGCTATCAGAGACCGGTTCAGGTTACTTTATTTGTACCCGTAGGTAGATTTGTTTTGCAGTCAGGTGACATCCATATTTACAAACCACAATTACATTCAACATAAACACAAACACAGGCACACATGTAGCTGACTATAAATATGATAAAAGCACTCAAGGCTCCATCAATCAGGACATTAGACAAAGAGATAAGAAAAATAAAAAAAAGAGATAAGATAGAAGGGTCATATTAAAAAGTTAAAGACTGGTCAAAGAGGTTAAAAACTCAAAAGGCTAAAACCCAATAAAAGATTTAGAACCCAAATAAAAAACCTACAAAAATAAGTAAATATAAAATAAAATTAATAAATAGGTAACTAAATTATGTGCAATATATTGTTACAACTTGTTCAACTCTTTGACAGCAGCAGGAACAAAGCTGTTTTTGTAGTGCTGGGTTTTACTTTTTGGGACAGCAAACCTCCGTCTGGAGGGAAGAAGCTGAAAGTGGCAGTGCAAAGGGTGGGAGTCATCATTTAAAATGGAGGTAGCAATCCTCTGTACCTGTCTGGTGTATAGGGATGTCAGGCTCAGTTGTGACTCACCAAGCAAACGACTGGACCATCTAACTACCTGATCCAAGGATTTCCTCTGTTTCAGTTTTATCTGAACAAACCAGGACACTAAAGAAAAGGATAAAACAGATTCAATAAAAGCCCGATAAAACATCATTATGGTTCAGTCAATTTGGAAGCATGCAAGTTTCCTTAAACAATGCAAATGTTGCTGACCCTTTTTGCACACCCTTTCACAGTTCTCTTCAAAGTTTAAATTACTATCAATCATCCCAAGATATTTGTAGGATTGTACACATTCATTGGTCTGGCCTTTTAGTACAGTGACTTTGTGCCTGGGAGTTTTCCTCCTAAAGTCAATAATCATATCTTTAGTTTTTGTCGTGGGAATCCTCATACCAGTGAACAAAGTCATCAACTACTGGGCCGTGGCCACTCTCACCATCCTGGAGGAGACTGACAACAACTGAATCATCAGCATACTTTATAATGTGTCTGTTGTCATGTCTGCTCCGACACATGTTTGTGTACAGGATGAAGAGTAGTGGTGACAACACACACCCCTGAGGAGAGCCAGTAGAAGGGTACTTTTGGTCAGACAATGTACCATTGACCCTTACTCTGTGTCCTGTTGGTTAAAAAATCCAGAATCCAACCCACCAGATTATTACTCAAGTCAAATTATTGCAGGAGCCTTTCAACTAAAATATGAGGTTGGATTGTATTAAAGGCGGAAGAAAAGTCCACAAATAAAAGCCTGGCATGTGTCCCATTAAAATTCAGATGTTTAAAAAGCATGTTAAACAGAGTGACAGTGGCATCCTCCACTCCTCTGTGAGGCCTATAGGCAAACCACAAAGGATCCAATGCATGCTCAGTCTGCTTTAGGACCTCAAATCTGACCAGTTTTTCAAAAATTTTCATTAAAATTGAAGTCAAAGCAACTGGTCTAAAGTCGTTTACCATTTTAGGACAGCTGGATTTTGGAACGGGAACAACCATGGCATCTTTCCAGATCTTAGGCACATGTGTCTGTAAGGACTTATTGAAAATGTAGTGAAATACAGGACTCAATTCGTGTGCACAGGACTTTACCAATCGCCCACATATATTATCAGGGCCCCGACTTTTGTTCACTTTTACAGCACAGAACGCCCTTTTAATATCCTGCACCTCAATATTAAAGTGCTGATTGTCTTTGAGTTTCTGTTTCAAATCTTGAGTTTCTGTGCTAAAATCAAAGGAATCAAAACAACCATAAAAAAAACAATTAAGAGCATCAGCCAGCTCTGAGTCTGAATTAAAACCATCTAAAAACACACGATTACTGCGCTCTTTGCTCTGAAGGCCTGCAATAGTTTTCATATTGGCCCAGGCTGAACCAAGCTTCTTTGTTGCCATCTTGCTTTCCAATTCTGATTTATAATTGTTTTGCTCTTAAAATTTCGGCCTTCAGCTCTTTCGTGGTAACCTGCAGCTCAGAAACAGACCCCTGTTTAAAGGCAAGTGCTTTCCTCTGTAAGCAGGATTTAACTGATTTTGTAACCCATGGCTTGTTGTTGGGATATATTTTGACACGTTAACGTGGAACGATCATGTCTCTACAGAAAGCCATGTATGAGCATGTGATGTCCACCAAAGAGTCCAAATCATCCCCGCAGGACAGTGTCAATACCTCCCAGTCCGTACAGTTAAAGCATTCCTGGAGGCAGTGCACTGAATCCTCTGTCCACACGTCTATGTGTCTGGTCTTTGCCTTGCCTCTTCTGAGAGCAGTTTTATATGTGGGCAGCAAATGTACACAGTTGTGATCTGAGGATCCTAAAGGAGGAAGGGGAATAGATTTATAGGCCCTCTCTATGGATCCATAGCACAGGTCCAATGTCTTTTTTTGCCTGGTAGGGCAGGAGACATACTGATAAAAGTTTTTAAGTGTCTTCTTTAAAGAAACATGGTTAAAATCCCCAAGAATAAAATTTGGAGCCTCTGGGGAAATCGAATGCAACTGCTGTACCACAAAGACGGTGCTGGAGGCGGAGTCAGCATCCGCTCTCGGGTGAATGTACACAGTCGTTATGAAAAGTTGGGGGAACTCGCGGGGCAGATTAAAGGGGCGTAGTGACACAGACAGAAGCTCCACATAGGGTGCACAGATGCACTCTCTGACCATGACAGATGTACAGTACTGTTTATTAATATATAAACATACGCCGCCCCCCTGACGTTTCCTCGTTACCTGTTCCTGCCGATCCGAGGGAAGTGGGGCTCCAAAGCCGTCAATACTCAGGTCCGCATCCTGGTCATGCGCCGTAAGCCATGTCTCCGTGTAAGCCATGACAGCAGTTCTTGAAATCCTTCTGATATTGTACATTTCCTTGAATTTCATCCACTTTATTTCTCAGGGATTGTACGTTCCCCATAATAATGGAAGGAAGAGGAATGTGGTTAAGCTGACACATCCTCAGATTTAATCTTATGCCTCCACGCTTTCCGCGTTTCCTCCTCTTGTCTCTCTTTTCGTCGCTGTGTCCATGAAAATCTCTTAAAATAAAGTCCGGCAGTTGCGGCACAGACTCAAACACAGATGCTGCATTATCCATGTTTAAATGCAGTAACATGTCTCTGGAATACTGTATTCTTCCCGTCATGATCGCAATCGCGCATACCTCCAAGACAAAGAGCCGGTAGGAAAGAAATGACCTCATCAATGGATGAATCCATTGATGAGGATGAATCCATGGATGAATCCATGGATGAATCCATCCTGATGGAACCAGGGAGCTCTTCGTTATATAGTCCACAAACATTCAAGGACAAAAACGGCACAGAGAATTACGTTAAAACACATTAAAGTGCATAAAAACAGAGACACAGACGTCAAACTTTTTTCACCCGCTGCCGGTCGCGGCATGCACATGCGCCCAGAGACAGCGCTGGGTTTGAATGGTCCGGATGCGGCAGTTGGAGCACAGTGGACCTGGATGATGACGATGTGATTAAGACCGGCACCACACCAGCCACCCTGCGCTCTCAGGAGGAGAGTCGTCCGGAGGGGGAGTGGCTGGACTTGCCTCCATTTCCCCATGAGCAAGAATCGGAGCCATGGGAGAAGGAGCCCGAGCATGCAGAGAGCCCCAAAGCACAGAGACAGCGCACGACGTGGCACAGCGGAGCAATTCAGACGGCAGAGGGGAAGAGCCAGACTGCTCCAGTACCCTCACTCAGCAAGCTACAGAAGCTATGGCTGAGCTAACGGGTGAAGAGTCTGCTTCAACGAGCAACACCAGAGAGGCACCGGACACCTTCCATACCCATGACAACCCTCAACCGATGATGGAGACAACAGGAAAAGGGTCCGCAGTGAACACTGTGACTATGGAACCGCCGCAGAACGACAGATCCCAAGCCGAACGAGCACGCAGAGCCACCAGGATCATAACAACAACACATAAAAGCAAGTAAGATGCCACTCCAAATCATGGACTGGGTTCGGGTTTGCACCAGTGAGAGACCGGGATGGCGAATGAGTGGGCCGCAGCCAGCAAAACAATGAGTGCCGCTGAGGATCATGGCGAAGTTGGGAACAGCGTGCTTTTGGCTGACAGATGGTTCGGTTCAGCACACGAACCAACTACAGCATATCCGGGTGGTTGCTCCAGATGGCGAGGCTCAGCGGGAGTCAGCTACTGCAGTGTGGGCCCGGAGCCCAGCATCATGAAGATTGGCCCCAGGGGGCCGACAGCTCCAAGGAGGTGGCCACTACAGGCCTGCTTCAAAACTCCAGAGATGAGGCCGCCACGGGCCCACCATAACACCCCTCAGGTAGAACTGTTCCTCCCATGGAAGACTGTTAAAAAAAATCCACTTAGCTGGTCTGGCGGTGGTTTACCCGTAGACCCTAGTCCCAGGTTTCCTTTGAGGTGCTCTAAAATGCTGAATGTTCTTTGAATAAAAGTGATGCTGGAGTGTTTAAATAAGTATGTTAATAATGTGGGCTTATAAGTGTACTAAATTGGGGAGGGTCTGAATTTGTGTGTTCTGTGTTTTGCAGGGGGGGGAGTGATGATGGGATCTATTACAATGTGCGGTGTGATGATGCAGTCGGCTGGTGATGTTATCACGCTGGCATACATATGGGGAAGTTGGACATTCCATGTCCTCTGGCTCTAGCAACTCTGCAGTGTGACACTATAGGGGGCTGAAAGCTAGCGTGTGTAATGTACTGTTAACCAGTCTTGTAATAAAGCTCCAATTTGAGCTCAGCATCCTCGTCCATCTTATTCATCAGGTTTGTGGACATAACAGGTGGTACTAGCAATAGCAAGCAAGTTTCTCCCCTATACATGCAGACATACATAAGAGACGCAATGCAGCTGGCCTGCATTAAGCATTCTGTTACATTAAGAACAATAACAAGGTTACCATATAGAAACTTGTTGCACCATTGAACATTTTCAATTAGAGTTCCCTCTTCTGGCAGATACTATAATTGCATTAAGGAACACAGTTTCAAACATGAAATAAATAAATAATTGAGTTTTGGAAATGAAGTGGCAGGCCACACTGAATGAGGGTGGTTGTCACCAGTTGCCCATCCCTGGCCTATTTGAACAATATGCTTCTGTGAACACAGAGAGCGTAAGCTCCACAGAGAGTCTTAAATCAGGCTTTACCTTCTGTCCACCTGGCTGCTGTGAGGTCGGAGTTCGCATGATTCCTCCAGCACCATACACATCCATTTCCCCATCTGACGACACACTACAGCGAGTGTATTATGGAAAGTAAGCAGCGCAGTCTGTCTGCGTTTCTGGGTACAATGACACTCCAGCACCAGTGTGAAGAGGGAGCCATGTGGAGAGAGCAGCAGAATGCGGGAGATTGAATCCAGGATAAGTTTGATTCCTCCCCCAGCGGTAACCTGTACCTACGTCTCCCCATCAGTCCACAATGTCTGTATTGTGGAGAGACACCCACAGATCTTAAACTCCCACTGACCGTGTCAGGCACACTTGATTCCTTCCCTAGTATGCACCTCCACTGGTAAAGGTCAGTTAAAGGTCACCGTTATGGTCAAGCGGTCAGTGAAACCATGTCAGGTGAACTCTTCAGGTTGACATGATTCCAGAAACACCCAGAAACAGTCACAGGCTCAGCAACAATAATGATCTTTTATTGAATGAGAGTGAAGGTTTGTGTGTGCGTATGGTGTTGTGAAAGTGTAGTGTAGCAGGAGCAGGAATGTACACAGCGGGACAGGTCTGGCAACTGGCAGCGAAGAGTTAGTCCGGCTCCGAAGAGATGATAATCCAGTACCGGTCCAGCATTCCGCTGTGGTGCCGTGGTGCTGGGGCAGAATATTTACAGTGCAGCTAGGAATGAAGATTGCGTGTCATGTGCTCCAGCTCACCGATAGCGAGATGGGGGAAACTGCTGTACACAGACGAAGGTCCGGTCCATTGCCAGGAGGAAGGAGAGGTCCACCTGGAGGGTGGTCCACCTGTGCACAGGGAACAAAAGGGAGAATAGGCGGTTGCAGAGATACACTCTGAAAAGCTTACGTGGTGTTGGGGAGGTGGAACTCCTGTGAGGCAAGAAGCCATAGAGAAGCGGGGAAACTTGTAGAGTTGTGGAGGAAGACCTTAGGTAGGAGTTCTTCCTGGGAGAAAGCGTAGACGTCTCGTGCTGCCTTCTGGACAGAGTTCCTTATAAAGGGTGCTTAATGAGGAATGCAGGTATTGCCCGCAGCTGTGAAAGATAATTAGGGCAAAGGCACACAGCGCGGGTCACCACAGTACCCTCCCCCCCCCCCACACACACGGGACGCCTCCCGGCGGCCGTTCTGACCTGTCCGGGTGCGTCCGATGGAACTCACCGATGGGTTGAGGATCCAACACAAACGAAGGACGCACCCAGGATCGCGCATCAGGTCCATACCCCTCCCAGTCCACCAGATGGTGCAGACTGTGCCCCCTGCGGCGGACATCCAGGATGCGATTGACCTGGTGAGCAGGACCACAATCAATCATCACGGGCGGGGGTGGAGGTCTGGGTGGGGGACACAATGGGCTGGACTAGAATGGCTTAACCTGGGAGACATGGAAGGTAGGACAGATGCATATAGAGGGGGTAGAGCCAGGCGCACAGCAACAGGGTTGATGATATCATTTTTAGGAAAAGGACCAATGAAACGCTGTGACAACTTCTTGGTCTCACCCTTCAGGTTGATGTTCTTCATGGAGAGCCATACCTGCTGCCCCACATGGTAGGAGGGAGCCTGGGTCCTGTGGCGGTTGGTGATCACCGTATTGCGGGCCACTGTGCATCGCAGAGCAGCCTTGGTGGACTTCCAGAGTCGTAGACAACGCCTGATAAGAGCCTGGACCAAGGGAACGTGATCTCCTCCTCCTCTTCTGGGAACAGCGGGGGGTTGTAGCCTAAAGAAACCTCAAAAGGGGAGAGACCAGTGGCAGAAGAGACAGCAGTGTTATGCGCATACTCAACCCAAGGTAAGTTTGTGCTCCAAGATGCCAGATTCGAGGCCGTGATGCACCTCAGGGCTGACTCTAACTCCTGATTAGTGCGCTTGCACTGGCCATTGCTTTGAGGGTGATATCCTGAAGACGGGCTCACTGTTGCCCCCATAGCCTTGCAGAAGGACCGCCAGACTTGAGAGACGAATTGGGGTCGCCAATCTGACATGATGTCCACCAGGACGCCATGAAGCCAGACCACATGGAAAACCAGCAGATCCGCCATCTCCTTAGCCGCTGGCAGCTTCTGCAAAGGGATAAAGTGAGCCACCTTGGAGAACTTGACCACTATGGTGAGGATAACTGACCTGCAGAGGGGGGCAGACCGGTTACAAAATCCAGTGCGACATGTGACCAGGGTCGGCTGGGGATGGGTAGGGGATGCAACAGACCTGCCGGTGGGGAAGAGGATGATTTGCAGGTCACACACTAAGGGCAGGCACGGATGAATTCACCAACATCCTTCCGCAGAGAAGGCCACCAGAAGGACCTTTGTAATTGGTCCACAGTGCGTGCTACCCCAGGATGGCACATAATCCTAGAAGAGTGCAGCCAGTTAATCACCTCCCCCCGGACAGCAGAGGGCATGTACATCCGTCCCGCGGGCCCTCCACCCTAGTCGGGCTCCATCTCCTGCACTCTCCTAACCTCCTCCCTAATGTCTCAAGACAGCATTCCCACAATGCAGGAAGGAGGAACAATAGGGTGCGGTGTCGTCTCGGAAGCCTCAGGTGAGAACTGTCTAGAGAGTGCATCGTGCTTGGTATTCTTTGAAACCGGGCGGTAGGTGATGGTGAAGTTGAATCTCCCAAAAACCAGGGACCAGCGGGCTTGTCTGGCATTCAACCGTTTAGCAGTCCAAAGGTACTCCAGGTTCTTATGGTCCGTCCAGACGACGAATGGCAGTGAAGCGCCCTCCAGCCAGTGACTCCACTCCTCCAAGGCCAACTTCACGGCTAGCAGCTCCCTGTCCCCCACATCATAGTTCTTCTCAGCAGGAGACAGCCGGCAGGAGAAGAACGTGCAGGGGCGGACCTTGTCGTCAATGAGGGAGCGCTGGGAAAGCGCTGCTCCCACTACAAAATCCAAGGCATCCACCTCTACCAAACACTGCAGAGCAGGGTCAACCTGGGCCAGAATGGGGGTGGGGGGAACGCAGCTTCAAGCTTAGAAAATGCCACCTCTGCCTCCTCAGTCCAATGGAACGGCACCTTCATGGAGGTCAGGTGGGTGGGAGGTAAAGCAATAATGCTGTAGTCCTTAACAAAACGGCTGTAGAAGTTGGCAAAGCCCAAAAACTATTGGAGTTGTTTGCGGGAAGAGGGAACAGGCCACTCCACCACTGCCTTTACCTTCTCTAGATCAGCAATGATCTTCTTATGGGAGATCACAAATCCCAGGAACATGGTGGAAGAGACATGGAACTCACACTTCTCGGCCTTGACATATACAGTAGCTGGTTCTCCAGTAGGTGCTGCAGGACCCATCTGACATGGATACGGTGTTCCTCCAGAGAACAAGAGAAGATCAGGATATTGTCAAGATAAACACAAAAGCATCCAGAAAATTCCTCAGCACATCATTAAGCCGCTGGAAAATGGCTGGTGCATTGGTTAACCCAAAAGGCATAACTAAATACTCAAAATGGCCACAAGGGGTGCGAAAACCTGTCATCCACTCATCCCCCTTCTTGATGCGGACCAGGTGATAGGTGTTCCGTAGATCTAATTTGGTGAAGACCCTGGCTCCCTGGAGGGAATCAAAAGCTGTGTTAATCAGGGGGAGAGCGTACTTTTCCTTGACAGTAATGTCGTTGAGCTCCCTAAAATCAATGCATGGCCTGAGGGAACCGTCTTTCTTACCCACGAAGAAAAATCCCACCCCCACGACCGAGGAGGATGGTCTGATGATACCCAAGCTCAGGGACTCCTTAATGTATTTATTCATGGCCTCACATTCCGGGGCAGAGAGGCTATAGAGCCGACTCGAAGGCAAGGGAGCCCCCGGTAGGAGATTTATAGCACAATCGTATGGGCGGTGGGGGGGGGGGGGTGACAGGGCTTTGGCCTTGTGGAACACGCCACCAGGTCATGGTATTCTGTGGGCACAAACAACACATCGGGTGGAGGCAAATCCTGAGAGCCGAGGGGAACAGAGGGAGAACAAGCAGCAGATTGTAAGCAAGCACCCAGACAAAATGTACTCCATGATAAAATTCTGCCGGTATGCCAATCAACAGAGGGATTGTGTAAGCTTAGCCACAGAAATCCCAAGATGACAGGTGAGGCGGTGGAAGGAAGCACAGAAAACCTCATGTGCTCATGATGATTACCCAAGACCAGCACGGAGACAGGAGCAGTCTGGTTGGTGACGATGGCGAGGGGCATCTTTGAGAGAGCGATTAGCTTGAGAAGCCTCTCCAGGTTGTGGCATGGAAGCCCCAGCCGGGTTGCCAGACCCTCCGAAATAAAGCTTTGCTCCGCCCCAGAGTCAATGAGAGCATGTGAGGATATTTCAGTGCATGTGTGTTGAAAATGAATGGGTAACATGAGGCGTGTAAGGGTTTTATAGATAGATAGATAGATTAGTTTATTTGACAGGGACAGTGCAATAAACATAGACAATTAATCAATGACAATCAATCTGATGTGTTGCACATAGAGTGTATAGCTATTAGCTAATTTGCAACTCTTGTCCCTGGATGGGCTTTAGAAAAGAGAATCAAGTAAAAAAAAGAAAAAGAAAATACACAATAACCACATACATCAATGCAAAAAGATTATAAATACACAATTATAAATATTATAAATATTATAAATACACAAATATAACAACCTGATTCACATTTGCCTATTTCAGGCCTCCCTCCCTTCGTCACTCATTATAAACAAACACATTCATTCCTTCCCTTCATTCACTCTCACTTTGCAGACAATCAATTCATACATGAGTACATTCTTGTTTATTTTTCAGCCAGTTTTTAATCTTTTTAGTGAATGTTTTAAAGTCCGTTATTATTTTAATTACATTTGGCATTGTGTTCCAGATGTGACTGCCCTTTATAGAGAAAGCTGTTTGTCCAAATGTGGTTCTGCGGTGGAATATTTTACAGTTATTGTTAACAGAACTCCTGGTGGCTCTGCTGCTGTCCTGTCTTTGGACGAAACCAGCAAGTGGCTCGGGTGCTGATTTATGGAAGCATTTGAACGTTAATTTCAGAAAGCAGAGGTCAATGAAACTCTCAAAACTCAATAGGTTGTATTTTTTTAGAACATTACAGTGATGCCACCTAATGGGCTTTTGGTCCAAGATTTTTAGGGTTTGATTATATAATGAACCTATATGTCTTATTGTGGAAGGGGCTGCTTGAGCCCAGACTGTCAAACAGTATGATATATGAGAAAAAAACCATAGAATGCATATACAGTACAGCTGCTTCGTAAGGTATGTAATATCTAATTAATTTAAAGCAGTTCAGATTTTTTTTTTACTGTTTTTGAAATTTTCTTTATATGAAGATTAAATTTGAGTTGAGGATCTAGTACAATGCCAAGGTATTTGAATTCTGTAGCTAAACTGATGTCATGATCATGTATATTAACTTTAAAACGTTGCAGGTTACATTTTTTGATTGAAAAGCACATTGAGACTGTTTTCTGAAGGTTCAGCAATAGATGGTTCTGGAGGAGCCACTCTTGGACATCAACCATACTTGTAGACAGTACATCTGCAGCCTGTGCTGGAGTCTTGGCAGCTGTGTAAATAACTGCATCATCTGCATAAAGTTGGCATGTTGCAGCTGAGCAGTGTAACGGCAAGTCATTAATAAAAATGCTGAAAAGTAAAGGACCAAGAATGGACCCTTGTGGGATACCCATGCGGTTGTTTAAAAATGAGGATTTATCCTGGTGAACTTTTACACACTGTTCTCTATTCTGGAGATAAGATGCAAACCATTCTAATGTATCTGGGGAGAAGTTAAAAGATACCATTTTGGATAAAAGCAAACTGTGGTTTACAGTATCGAAAGCCTTTTTGAGATCTAGAAAAACAGCTCCTACCACATTACCCCTGTCCAAGGATTGTTTGACGTTTTCAATAAGGCAACAATTTGCTGTTTCTGTTGAGTATCCTGGTCTAAAACCAAATTGATGTGGATGAAGAAGTTGACTGTCTTGTAAGTAGTCTATCAGCTGTGTAGCTACAACTTTTTCAAGAACCTTAGACAGGACTGGTAAAATAGAGATTGGGCGGTAATTGCATATATCGTCTTTACTGCCTGATTTATGAACTGGTATGACAACAGCTTTTTTCCAGCCAGATGGAAATGTACTAGACCTAATGGAGAGATTAATGAGATGAGTCAGTGGTTTGATTAATATTTTGCTGTGCATTTTGAGAAAGGAGGTGCTCATATTGTAGATATCATTAGTTTTTGAGTTTGACAGTGTTTTAACAATACCAGCAATTAACTCCTCATTTACCTCATCGATATGAAAAGAATCTGTTGGAAGTATGGAATTTGTGTTGTTGAGCACATTTGGCAGCACAAAATTTTTTGTTAAGTCTTCCACAGAGCCCACAAAGTATGAATTAAATTCATTTGCCAAAGTAGCCTTGTCACTGACGGTCTTGCCATTGATTCTAAGTTCCTTTACCCCCTTCTGATCGTTTTTTTTATTAGTTAAGTTATTTAAATGCCTCCATAGGGAACTGTTGTTACCCTTTGCATGATCTATCAGTTTATTGTAATAAGATACTTTTGATTTTTGCAGCTCATGTACCACTTTATTTCTTAAACTTTTGTACACAAGGTGATCATTTTGTAATACAGAGGTTAATGATGTTTTCAATGCATAGTCTCACCTCTTCATAAGTTTTCTTATTTCATTATTTAACCATGGTAGGCTAATCTTCTGTTGTCTACTTTTAATTTGCTTTGTAAATTTTTCTATAGACTTTGTGATTGTTGCAGTTATAAAATTACAACAATCATCTACTTCATATATTGACATGAGCTGCTCCCAATTTTGATTCTCTAAGTAATCTTCAAACTCCTCATTTTTTGATTTGGGAATAATAAAATTTGATTTGTCAATATCAACTCCCCCAAAATACTGTAGTCGCTTTTTAGTAAGTTTTCTGACAGCAAGAACCATGTTATGATCTGAGAGACCAGTTACAAGATTATAGGTTCTGGTTATTCGTTCTGGTTTATTAGTAAATACCATGTCAGTAAGTGTTCTGGATTGTTTGGTTATCCTGGTGGGTCCTTTGATCATTTGTTGATAGTTAAATTTAGTCATGAGGCTTTTCAGTTTCTGTCTGTGTGTTTAGTGCAGCCACCGTCCGCTAGTCCCCCTACAGTGACTAACGGACTCCCCCTTTTACCCGATTGGGACAGGAACCTCATGCTCGGCGCTGCCACAATATAAACAAAGCCCCAGATCATGGCAGTGTTGTCGTTCCACCGGGGGCAATTTGGACCGGCCAACCAGCATGGGCTCTTCCTCCCCCGGAGACTCGGGGGGGGGGGGGGGCTCTAAGGGGAGACTGCGGGGAGCGGCGAGGTTGAGCACCCGAGCGATGCTCACTAGCCCGTTCCCTTAACCTGTTGTCAATAGAGATAGCTAGGGAAATGAGCTCATTAAAATTAGTGGGTCTCTCCCCCCGGGCCAACTCATCCCTCAAGCTAGGGCTAAGGCTCTGGACAAAAATGCTACATAATGAGGCATCCTCCCACACCACCTCAGCAGCCACTACCCAAAAATCCACTGAGTAATCAGCTACCGATTTAACCCCCATCTCAAATTAAGGAGGTGAGCGGTGAGGATGCTATCCCGATCAGACTGATCAAAGACCTCGGAAAATTCAGCCACAAATTGGTCATATGTGTATTTAGCATAATTGGGTTGGGTCAAAATGGCGGAAGCCCACGCTAAAGCCTGTCCCTCCAACAAATTCACCATATAACTAATCTGGCTATGATGAGTGGGGAAATCCCCTGGCACATGCTGAAAAACTAAACTGCATTGCAACTGGAAACCCCGTGTCTCCCCTAACTTACCACTAAAGCGGGTAGGAGTGGGGACGGGGGTTAACCAGACAGGAGGAGGTGAAGCCTGAGAGGAATTAGCCAGCCCGGCCGGCTCTCGCAAAGCAGTGAAGGAGACTGCAGCGGGGAGAGCTGGTTGAGTCATGACTGAATGTGTGTGAGTTGGGTTAAGATCACCTGTTGCTGTTGTGTTAATTGATCTAAGCGAGCCTCCATGGTGTTAAGTTTGTGTGCCAAAGCACTGTCTGCTGGGGTTTCTTGACGGAGACATACTGACATGATTCCAGAAACACCCAGAAGCAGACACAGGCTCAGCAACAATAATGATCTTTTATTGAATGAGAGTGAAGGTTTGTGTGTGCGTCCGGTGTTGTGAAAATGTAGTGTAGCAGGAGCAGGAACGTGCACAGCGGGACAGGTCCTGCAATTGGCAGCAAAGAGTTAGTCAGGCTCCGAAGAGATGATAATCCAATACCGGTCCAGCATTCCGCTGTGGTGCCATGGTGCTGGTGCAGAATATTTACAGTGCAGCTAGGAATGAAGAATGCATGCTGTGTGCTCCAGCTCACTGATAGTGAGATGGGGGAAATTGCTGTACACAGACGAAGGTCCAGTCCGCCGCCAGAAGGAAGGAGAGGTCCGCCTGGAGGGTGGTTCACCTGTGCACAGGGAACAAAAGGGAGAATAGGTGGTTGCAGAGATACATCTGAAAAGCTTACGTGGCGCTGGGGAAACGGGACTCATGTGACGCGAGAAGCCGTAGAGAAGCGAGGAAACTCGTAGGGTTGTGGAGGAAGACCTTAGGTAGGAGATCTTCCTGGGAGAGAACGTAGACATCTCCGTGCTGCCTTTTGGGCAGCGTTCCTTATAAAGGGTGCTTAATGAGGGAATGCAGGTGTGCCCGCAGCTGTGAAAGATAATTAGGGCAAAGGCACACACAGCGCGGATCACCACACGTATTGTGGCATCACCATGCAAGAGATGAGAGGCCGCTGTCAAGTGGCCTCTGAGTTAGCAGGGGGACAAAGATGCCACATACATGCATACATACACACATACCCACATCGAATAATCTCTTTCACAGTGGCATGAGAAACTGTTTGCCCCCTTCCTAATTTCTCATTTTTTTGGATGTCACACTTAAATGCTTCAGATCAAACAAATTTAAATATTAGACAAAGGTAACACAAGAAAACACAAAATGCAGTTTTTAAATGAAGATGATTATTATTAAAGACAAAAAAATTCAAACCTACATGGCACTGTGTGAAAAAGTGATTGCCCCCTAAACCTAATCACTGGTTGGGCCCACTTTGCAGAATTGTTGCAATTCAGGAACATTGGAGGGTTTTTGAGTATGACCCGCCTTTTTAAGGTCATGCCACAGCATCTCAATTGGATTCAGGTCAGGACTTTGACTAGGCCACTCCAATGTCTATTTTGTTTTTCTTAAGCCATTCAGAGGTGGACTTGCTGGTGTGTTTTGGATCATTTTCCTGCTGCAGAATCCAAGTGTGCTTCAGCTTGAAGTCACAAACAGATGGCCGGAAACTCTCCTTAAGGATTTTTTGGTAGGCAGCAGAATTCATGGTTCCATTTACCACAGCAAGTCTTCCAGGTCCTGAAGCAGCAAAACAGCCCCAGACCATCACACTACCACCACCATATTTTACTGTTGGTATGATGTTCCTTTTCTGAAATGCTGTGTTACTTTTACGCCAGATGTAATAGGACACACACCTTCCAAAAAGCTCAGCTTTTGTCTCGTCAGTCCACAGAGTATTTTCACAAACACCTTGGGGATCATCAAGGTGTTTTCTGGCAAAACTGAGATTAGCCTTTATGTTCTTTTTGCTCAGCAGTGGTTTTTGTCTTGGAACTCTGCCATGCAGGCCATTTTTGCAAAGTCTCTTTCTTTTGGTGGAGTCATGAACACTCACCTTAACTGGGCCAAGTGAGGCCTGCAGTTCTTTGAATGTTGTTGTGGGGTCTTTTGTGACCTTTTGGATGAGTCGTTGCTGTGCTCTTGGGGTAATTTTGGTCAGCTGGCCACTCCTTGGAAGGTTCGCTACTGTTCCATATTTTCACCATATTTTTAACTGGTTTCTTTGCCACCGGTACTATAGTAGAGGTCTTAAAGCATCTGGAATGATGGCCTGACTCAGGGAGATGTTATAAATGTCAGTAAGGACAACCGCCAACTCGCTCGCGCAGACTCGGAGTACACGTCTCGGGATGTTGTCCGGACCTGCAGCTTTACGTGGGTTGACCCTGATTAGGGTCCTCCGTGTGTCCGCTGCGTTGATGATGATAGCTGGCCCAACAGATGGTGGAGATGGGCCAGCCCTCCCTCTGATTGTCGGGTTTGATGCTTCAAAACGTGCAAAGAAGTTGTTGAGCCTGTCTGGAAGCGAAGCGTCATCATCATCGACCCCCTGCCTAGACGTATAATCCGTCAGCGCCCAAACTCCCTGCCACATCTGTTTGGTGTTCCTTGTGTCACAGAGGCGTCCCTGGATTTTCTCCTCATAGGTGCGTTTCGGCGTATTAATTCCCTTTGAGAGGGCAGACCTGGCTGAGCGGAGGGTGGTCCTGTCCTTCGCTCTGAAGGCTGCATCTCTGGCTGTGAGCAGCAAGCACACCTCTGCGATCATCCAGGGTTTATAGTTGCCCCATGCAGTGAAAGTCTTCACTATAGTGACATCCTCTGTGCACTTCGCGATGTAGCTGGTGACCGTTTCAGCATACTCCTCCACATCTGTCCTGTCTCCCTGGGAGGCTGCTATTTTGAAGACCTCCGAGTCTGTGTGCAGAAAACAGTCCTGAAGTGCCGAGGCTGCACCCTCTGGCCAAATCCTGATTTGTTTCTCTACTGGCCTGCTGCGCTTCAGTGAGAGTTTGTAGGTAGGCACCAGCATCACGGATAGGTGGTCAGAATGGCCAAGGTGGGGGCAAGATGTTGCCTTATATGCATCTGGGAAGTTTGTGTACACCAAGTCCAACATATTCTCTCCTCTGGTCTTAAAGTCCACACATTGTTTGAACTTGGGGAGCACAGTCTTTAAACTGGTGTGATTAAAATACCCTACAACCACCACACAACTGTCCGGGTGTGAAGTTTGAAATTCTCTGATAGCGTCGTGCAGCTCTCCGAGTGCCTCGTTAGCATTAGCTTTAGCATTAGCACTAGGAGCTATGTAAACAGCAGCTACAAACACTTTGGTGAATTCCCTCGGCACATAGAATGGCCGACAGTTCACGATGAGGAACTCCGCCAACGGAGAGCAGTGTTTAGTTACTAACGTGGCGTTAATGCACCAGTTCTTGTTAATATAGATACATAGCCCCCCCCCCCCCGGCTCTCACCGGAGCTAGAAGCCTCCCTGTCCGCCCTGAACGATGTCATCCTTACCAGCTGAAGAGCCACGTCAGGGATATTGTCATGGAGCCATCTTTCCATGAATGCAAACACACAGCAGTCCCTCCACTCTCTCCGAGTTTCTCTCAGCAGACGCAACTCATCCAGCTTGTTGTCGAGGGAGTGGACATTGGAAAGAAGGAGCGATGGTACTGCTGGTCTGGAGGGGTTAGCCTTCAGCCTAGCATGAATCCCGGCTCTTTTTCCTCTCCTTTGTTTGCGTTCGCGCCGCTTACGCTTCCTCCTCTCCAAGGTAGCTGCCAGCGAAACCTCTGATAGTATTCCATGCTGGCGTAGAGTGTCCAAGTCACATCCGAACGCCGCAATTCTTGCAGCGTACAATACCTTGATGTTTAATAAGGTCTTACGGTTGTAAGTTTTACAGAATGTACGTCTGGGATGATTAAAACACTCAAAACTCTCACACTCACTGATGCCTAGAGGGGCCACAGCATCCATGCGCACCGCCATCTTCATCCACTCTAACACTAAACTTTTCTGGGTTTGAACCACGTGGCCTTTTCTGGGTGGACTTTAAGTGTTCCCCCTGTGCCTTGCATGGTTTTCCTTCTGTATGTTTGAAGACAACATCTCTTGTCATTCAGTCCATACAGCCAGTCATGTACAGTACAACGCAATTACGCTTCTATCTATAATGTTAATCACATGTAGAATCAGAGGGGTGGCTGCCATGCAAGGCACCACCACAAACAACTTCTCCCCCCCATCCCCAATTCTATTATGCTGAGCACCAAGCTAGAAGGCGGGAAGTACCATTTTTATCTGGTCTTTGGTATGACCCGGCTGGGGCTTGAACCCCCAACCTCCCCGTTGTGGGGCAGATGCTCCATCAACTAGGCCACCACTCCAGTGAGTATGAAGTATAAAAGTGTTGGTTCTCTTTTTCTGTGCCAATACTATAATGGATTGGAGAATTGCCCAGGATGTGTGCTGCCTAACCAAAAATGTGGATAAGCTCCAGTGCTTCAACAAACAACCCTGATTTGGATAAGAGTTTGAGAAAAATTGATGGATGGATAATCCAGAACCAGATTTTGTACATGCATGACTAAATTCATGCATGGAATGTTTAGCCTTATTTGAGGCATCCAGTCTTTTCTTGTTACTCCTTTACTTGACTAAGTTTAGTCAAAACTAATTTAGGCTCCATTTTGAAATAATTGCAATGTGTAATTGCAGTTTCACAGTCATGTGTTAAATAGGTTTTCTGAAGCACTCTTATCAAAGAAAACCTCACTGACTTTCTCTAGATTGTTGTGGACATGACCAAGTTAAAAACTGCCTTTTGAGCATGTGTAAACTCCTGTGATAAAAGGACATGGGATGGGCATGGTCAGCAATGAATTTTGGAGACAGCACCTTTTTACAATATATTATCTAGTATTTAAAAAGGGAAAGATGCATTGAATTATAGATGGCTCTGAACAGTATAATAAAAGACAACCTTGATTTTTTTTAAACAGGCAAATTAGCTCTTTGTACAAACCCCAATTTCAATGAAGTTGGGATGTTGTGTAAAATGTAAATAAAAGCAGAATACAATTATTTGGAAAACACTAAGGTTAATTTTTGTCATTCAACATGTTACAAAATGAAACACATTTAAGAATGAAATGTGCTTTCCATGCCAGTATTAAAATAAATGATAACGAGAATAAATAATTATAGACATAATAAATACTAACCAACCCAATAATAAAAAAAAACTTGAAAACCATATATCATAATTAAACAGTTAGAAGTGATCATAGGTTAGTAAACACCAGTAGCTGAGAAGCCACTGCACTATAGTTTTCAACCCATATTCAACTGATTACACTACAAAGACAAGATAATATTCAAACTGAGAAGCTTAATTTTTTTTTTGTCCTTGCCTGCAGGCATCAATTACATTTTAAATCTGATGCCAGCAACACATTCCAAAAATGCTGGAACAGGGCAAGAAAAAAAAAAAAATAGGAAAGTTGAGTTTTTGGAACATTCCACAGGTGAGCAAGTTAATTAACCCTTCTTGTGGCAAGATTTCATGGACAGATAGCGCCCCCACTGCCACAGGCGCAGCGCTGCGCCTGTCATGTGATATATGATGTGGCCAAAAACTCCCCAGTTGATTTAAGTTGTACAAAGGATTCCACCTCACAAGGTGGCAGACGCATAACTTCCTGCTCTTGCCTTGGAGGACTTATGGCGGACAGAGTCATCCTAAAACCTCACTTCTGGGCACCACAGAAGTTTGTAAACGAATGTTGATGTTCAAAAACAAAATCAAATCAACCTTTATTGTCATATTGCTGTACATACAACTGTAGTGCAGGCAAGATGAAATTGTGTTTCTCTCGGCATCCATATAAGTTGAAGAATATGATTTAAGACACTCACACATATCTTCACCCCCCCACCCCCAGCCGTTCACACATCCCTGAGACATACTTGAAAAAACTAACTATAATATACAAATAATGCACATAATGTCCGTAGGTGCAGTAGTGAATGAGAGATTCCGGGTCAACTGTTCAGCATCCTAACAGCTTGTGGAAGGAAGCTGTTGATCAGTCTGGTGGTTCTGCCTCTGATGCTCCGGAATCGTTTGCCAGATGGCAGAAGTTCAAAGTGTTTATGCAGAGGGTGAGAACGGTCCTTGACAATGTTCAGTGCCCTGCTCCGACAACGGTTCTGAAAAAGTTCTTGGACAGAGGGGAGGGAGACTCCAATTACCCTCTCAGCTCCCTTGACTATCCTCTGCAGGGCTTTTTTGTCTGACATACTGCAGCTGGAGTACCATGTAGCAATGCAGTACATCAGAACACTCTCCACCACACCTCTGTAGAAGGTCCTGAGGATGCAGATGGGGAGAGAGGCCTGTTTGAGTTTCCTCAAGAAGTGCAGTCTCTGCTGGGCCCGCTTCCTGATCCCCAAGGAATTCTTGCTCCAGGTCAGGTCCTGCGAGATCTGCACTCCGAGGAACTTGATGTTATCCACTCTCTCCACTAAACGGCCGCCGATGCTGAGGGGGACGTGTTCAGGCTGTGACTGCCGGAAGTCGATAATCATCTCCTTCGTTTTGTCCACGTTGAGCACCAGATTGTTCTCCCTGCACCAGCCCTCCAGGTCTCTCACTTCTTCCCTGTACATTGATTCCTCATCCCTCTGAATAAGTCCCACCACCGTGGTGTCGTCTGCAAACTTAATCTGGTTCCCCTCGTGTCTGGATACACAGTCATGTGTTAGAAGTGTAAACAACAGTGGACTGAGTACGCAGCCTTGAGGGGATCCGGTGCTCAGCATGACAGAGTTGGAGATGTTGTTTCCAACCCGGACAGACTGGGGTCTCTTAGTCAGGAAATCCAGGATCTAGAGACATGTGGCGGTGTTCAGACCAAGAAGGAGCAATTTCTCCATCAGTCTCTGGGGAATAATGGCGTTGAATGCTGAACTGAAATCAATGTACAGGAGTCTGGCGTAGGTGTCTTTCTGGTCCAGGCGGGTGATGACAGAGTGCAGGGTGGTGACTATAACATCCTCCGTGGAGCGGTTTGAACGATATGCAAACTGGAGCGGGTCGTGTGATGCAGGGAGGCAGGCTGTAATGTGTGGTTTGACAAGCCGTTCAAAACACTTCATCACAATTGGTGTCAGTGCAACAGGACGATAGTCATTCAAACAGGACACAACTGGTTTCTTTGCCACCGGTACAATGATAGAGGTCTTGAAGCATCTGGGAACGATGGCCTGACACAGGGAGATGTTATAAATATCAGTCAGGACAATTGCCAACTCGCTCGCGCAGTCTCGGAGCACACGTCCCGGGATGTTGTCCGGACCTGCAGCTTTACGTGGGTTGACTCTGGTTAGGGTCCTCCGTGTGTCCGCTGTGTTGATGGTAAAAGCTGGTCCGACTGATGGTGGGGGTGGGCCAGCCCTCCCTCTGATTGTCGGGTTTGATGCTTCAAAACGTGCAAAGAAGTTGTTGAGCCTGTCTGGAAGCAAAGCGTCATCATCATCGACCCCCTGCCTAGACTTATAGCCTGTCAGTGTCCGAACTCCCTGCCACATCTGCTTGGTGTTCCTAGTGTCACAGAGGTGTCCTTGGATTTTCTCTGCATAGGTGCGCTTCGCCGCCTTAATTCCCTTTGAGAGCGCAGACCTGGCTGAGCGTAGGGCGATCCTGTCCTTCGCTCTGAAGGCTGCATCTCTGGCTGTGAGCAGCGAGCGCACCTCTGCGGTCATCCAGGGCTTGTGGTTTCCCTGCATAGTGATGGTCTTCACTGTAGTGACATCCTCTGTGCACTTCGCGATGTAGCTGGTGACCATTTCAGCATACTCCTCCACATCTGTCTTGTCTTCCTGGGAGGCTACTATTTTGAAGACCTCCCAGTCTGTGTGCAGAAAACAGTCTTTCAGTGCAGAGGTTGCACTCTCTGGCCAAATCCTGATTTGTTTCACTGCTGGCCTGCTGCACTTCAATATGGGTTTGTAGGCAGGCACCAGCATCATGGATATGTGGTCAGAAAGGCCAAGATGGGGGTAGGGTATAGCCTTATATGCATCTGTGTTTGTGTACACTAAGTCCAACATATTCTCTCCTCTGGTCTTAAAGTCTACACATTGTTTAAACTTGGGGAGCACAGTCTTTAAGCTAGTAGTTAGTTAATCCCTTCACACCTGAAGGTGTATATGGGCGGCGCCTATCTCCGTTTCTCTGACCCTAGGCCACACAGCTACTGTAAGTAGTGAAAGCTACAGCGGGGGGTCAGTCCTCTGGTAGCTCTGTGTGTAACTTTACTTTCCCCATTCCATTATGCGGAGCACCACGCTAGAAGGCAGAAAGCACCATTTTTATATGGTCTTTGGTATGACCCGGCCGGGATTTGAACCCCTGCCTCCCGGGTGTGGGGCGGATGCTCTACCAACTGAGCCACCACTCCGGTCAGTCTTTAAGCTGGTGTGGTTAAAATCCCCCGCAATCACCACAAAACTGTCCGGATATGAAGTTTGGATTTCACTAATCGCATCGTGCAGTTCCCCTAGTCCCTTCTTAGCATTAGTGCTCGGTGCTAAGTAAACAGCCACTACAAACACGTTGCTGAATTCCCTCGGCAGATAATATGGCCGACAATTTACAATAAGGAACTGCCAACGGAGAGCAGTGTTTAGATACTAATGTGGCGTTAACGCACCAGTTCTTGTTAACATAGATGCATAGCGCCCCCCCCCCCCCGGCTCTTACCGGAGCTCGCCGTTTCTCTGTCTGCCCGGAACAATGTTGTATCTTCAAGTTGAATGGCCTCGTCAGGGATGTTGTCGTGGAGCCATGTCTCCGTGAACGCAAGCACACAGCAGTCCCTCCACTCTCTCCGGGTTTCTCTCAGCAGACGCAGCTCGTCCAGCTTGTTGTCGAGGGAGCGGACGTTTGAGAGAAGGAGTGACGGGACTGCTGGTCTGGAGGAGTTAGCCTTTAGCCTAGCATGGATCCCAGCCCTTTTCCCACGCTTTTGCTTGCGTTCACACCATCTGCGCTTCCTCCTCTCTCGGGTAGCTTCCAGCAGGGACTCCGCCAGAATTCCATGCTGGCGTAGAATGTCCAAATCACAACTGAGCGCCGCGATTCTTGTGGTGTGCAGTACCTTGATGTTTAATAAGATATCCCGGTTGTAAGTTTTACAGAATGTACGTCTGGGAAAACACTCAAAACTTTCACACTCGCTGATGCCAAGCGGGGCCACTGCGTCCATGGGTGCCGCCGCAATCAAAAAAAAAAAAAAAAAATATATGTCTCCTCTGTCTTGCCATTGCCATGGCAAGACAGAAGAGACATTTGCTCCAAAATTTGCCAACTGTGATTCTAAAAAGAGATTATTTAGCTTATGAAGGTAAATATATACATTTTGTTATAACAGAGGGTGGGCAAAGCTGGTTAATGTTCACCTGCCATCGTCCCCAGCGCCATGTGACTGGAGAGAACAATCGTGCCGGTTCCGTGTCATCATATAAGAAATAGTGGCGGGATAAGAGTGAAATTGAGATGGAATGATCATAACAGCTTCTGGATGTGAGGGGGTAAAAATAAAGTGACAGACAGAAGAGAAAATAATGACCAGGATGCTGCAAAAGGATGAAGTAAGCAAGCCGCCCGGCCAGTAGTAAGTAATGAATTTGTTTGTTTACTTTGTACCAATTTTCTGGTTCATATACGTACTTTGAAGATAACAAAATGCCCAAAACAAGAAACTGTGACAAAAAGCAAAACCACTCTTTGTGTAAATATGTCCAAAGTCTATTTTTGACTGAAAGTTATGCAATTCGATATGGCTGCCGTGGCATTATGCAAATTAGGTGCGTAAATTTACTCCCATCTCAAACTTTGGATCATATTCTACATCTTTCTAAATGGCAGTAAGCCATTATCTCTTACCACTTTCAAGTTGTAGCCTTAGAAATTTGACATCTGAACTGAATATTTTCTTGAAAAAACCTTGACCACTGGGGGCTTATGGCGCAACGGAGTGCCTGTGGCAGTCATTGGGTTAAGCAACATTACACAAGACAGAGTTATGGTATTGTGATTATAGTAACTGTGGTTGTGATGTGGCTGAATGCCCTCACAGCCATAGTTAGTATTATTACGATACCGTAACGATAGAGTGTAATATTGCTTTTGTACAACAGTTCCGGCAAGCAAAATTTATTAAATGACAGCAATACTGGACAAAATGTGATTTGTTTCTTTAACCAGTTACTTTGCACAGTTGAGAAAACAAAAAAGTCCCAAAATCTAGCCAGTAACTTGCTAAACATCTCAATCAGCGTGAATGACTATTGTCATTTCACACACACATGTAAACTAAATATTGTCAAGTGCAAACATAAGTGTTTATAAAACATAACTGTTAAGGCAGTACTTCAGAAAATCCCAGATCAAAACATATCCAATACTGGTCACCAGCAGCTAGTAGTCAGCGTGCTAGTGATTTAACACATTTTGCTCGCTTTTCTTCGCATTTTCAGATGAAATAAAGAGTCCATCACCACAAAGATATTGTGCTTTGTTAAGCGAGACAATATCAAACTCTAGCACTGCTTATTTTTTTTTAAACACGTGAAATTGCTTAATGTAGAATGACTGGGTAGACAGAAGTAGACCTTTGCAAAAGTGTTGGACTTCCGGTTCATGGATGTTTAAT
This sequence comes from Pholidichthys leucotaenia, assembly GCA_020510985.1. Lineage (NCBI taxonomy): Eukaryota > Metazoa > Chordata > Actinopteri > Cichliformes > Pholidichthyidae > Pholidichthys > Pholidichthys leucotaenia. The sequence continues at coordinate 179,420,612 of CM035848.1, forward strand.
TTTTTGTCAAACAGTGCTTTACTGCGGAAATTAAGGTATCCCAAACAGTACTGCAATTGTCAGAGTTGATTGAAAAATACTGTTAGTAATTAATGTTGCTAAAACACCTTTGAAGCAGAGTGAGGCATATCCAGTGAAATTGGAGTGCAATTATCGCACATTATAGTGACTCCTAGAATCCCTCTTGTCCAATCAAATTGCTCGGTTGGAACTACCTGTTGTATATTTAGAAACAGGTGAGTCATGATTAGGTATATGAGGAGCATCCCTGAAAAGCTCAGTCATTGACAAGCAAAGCTGGGCTGAGGTTCACCACTTTGTGAACAACTGTGTGGGAAAATGTTCCATTGGTTTAAGAATGTTTCTCAACATACAATTACAATGAGTTTAGGGATTTTGTCATCTATACTCCATATCATCATCAAAAGACAGTGAATCTGGAGAAATTTCTGCACGTAAGCAGCAAAGGAGAAAATCAGCATCGAATGTCCTTGACCTTTGATCTTAGGCAGCAGTGCATTACAAACCACCATCATTCTGTACAGGATATTATGTGGGCTGAGGAACACTTGAGAAAACCATTGTCAGTTAACAGTTAATCACTACATCTACAAGTGCAAGTCTAAACTCTACCATGCAAAGCAAAAGCCATATATCAATGAAAACACCATAGGTGCTGATGTCTGTGCTTGTGTCATGGTAGCATAGGACAGCTAAGTATTGTCAGGCCATCCATCCACGGTTTTGAAGTGCCTGGTAATTGTTTACGCAGGTATGATGCAGATGTCACTATTACAATACACACGAGGTGTACCTCATTCCTAGGCTGGCATTTTTGCCAAGGAGTACAAAAGAAAAAATTATGGAATCACAAGAAGAAAATTAGGAAAACACTGAAAAATGCTGGAGTAACAGATTTTATGAATTTAATGCATGTACTGGAGGTGCAATATTCCAACCCAGAAGTGTACCATATTGGTGGCCTAGAGGTAGCGCATTCGCCCCACAACCGAGAGGTCGGGGTTCAAGTCCTGCAAAAGACCATATAATAATAATAATAAAAAAGGAACTTACTGCTGTCCAGCTTGGTGCTCAACAAAAATGGAATGGAGGAGGGAAATGTAGATGGCAGTGGCTCAGGAGGTAGAGTGGGTCAACCAATAACCAGAGGGTTGGAGGTTTGAATCCCACTCTCCCCAGACATCCTGCCATTGTGTCCCATGGCAAGACACTTTACCCACCTTGCCTCCAGTGTCTATGACACTGGGCATGAATGTGCCTAAATGTTCAGTAGTGGTCGGAGAGGCTGTTGGCATGGATTGGCAGCCATGTTTCCATCAGTCTGCCCCAGGGTGGCTGTGGCTACAGTAGTACCTTACCATTGTCTGTCTGTGGAGTGAATGAATAATGTATCCATTGTAAAGTGATTGATTTTATTTATTTGAACATTCCGACAAAAATGAAACTAGAAAAGCACTCGGAGAGCGCAGACCTCCGCCAAGCGCCACAGTTCCCCCCATACAGTGTTTGTGTGTACGTTTTCAGATTCCTTGACCATGAAAACATATGACTAGCAACTGGATTCACAATGATAGGATTAGTGGTTCAGTAGTTATTGACGAAAATGACATTTTCCGTAATGGCGGTTTTCTTGTGGACGGTGATCCGGATCACCACCAAAATCTAATCATCTGTAGGATACCCCATTTCTGACAATCTGCGAAAATTTCATGAAAATCCGTCCATGACTTTGAGTTATCTTGCTAACAAACAAACAGACAGACAAACCAACGCCGATGAAAACATAACCTCCTTGGCGGAGGTAAAAAGAATTTAAAACAAAACAAAACAAAAAAATCAAGCCAAAAAATACAATGTTCAAAAGGAGTGGGAAGAAACCAACGCTTATATAGTCCCACCCCTTTTCCATACCCAACAAATTACAACATCACTCTTAGTCATTCATCCCACAACCACATTCACCATAATACACCCCATAGTCAAATTATGCAACAGAAATGACACGACAGTCCATATTGACAATACCAACATCCAACAATAATTGTAACAATAATAAATAAATACTTCTGGTATGTTCAGCACAAACACAGACAACACCATCACACAATAACACACAATAACAACCTTTTTTCATTGAAGACACATTGTAATATTACTGCCCTTTATTTTTATATTGCTCAAAAATCATTTCTTTAAATGTTGATTTAAATACTGTATATGGATGTCTGGACATTGCCTGTGCTGTGTAAAGTGTCTTTAAGTGTCTATGGAAGTACTATATAAATCAGGGATGGCAACAGGAAATTCTGATTTCAGCTGAAATCTAATTTGGTCGATTGACTTACGGGGGGGCCGGGGGGGCGCAGCCCCCCTGAAGCTGGGAGGTTTTCAGTAAAATACAAGTAATTTAGACTGAAAAAAATGATTAAAAAAATGAAATACTAGACTTAGATAAATCATTAAATTTAATGAAAAGTTAACTTACTTTTCTTCAATGTTGTCTCACTGTCTTTAGTCCAACATATTTAACAGTTCTATTAGAGTTTTTTACACTATTTACACTGGTCACCAAGTCACTTCTAATGTGAAACTTTCTTCCTTTTGGCAGCAAGCTGTGTCAGTCTCTGAACTTTGAACTTCATCTCCTTTTCTGGTTTCTTCAGAAACTGTCCAAGTGTTTCTGTTACCTCATTGAACTTTGAGCCAATTTTCACCTTTACTGTCACTTCGCTCCCCGAAGCTCCTGGGTTTTTATGATTTTTAAGTACCAGAACTGTGCTTACATGACATAAAACAAACAGCTGAATGCCACTTATTACTGTATAATATTGACTTATGTTCCAAGAAGATAGCATTCCTAAACTAGAAAAGCACTCAGAGCGCATCCCTCCGCCAAGGCTCCTTCCGTTTGTCATGGATCAACTCCAAAATGTAATGGTTTTGTGTGTAGGCCTATAGCCACTTGTGGTGAAAATTGCATCAAAGTCTGTCCATCAGTTTTGGAGTATTGTTGCTAACACAATGTGAGAAGATAAGCGCCTTGGCTGAGGTATGCATTCTCAGATCATCACCAAAATATAATGGGTTCCTCTCTAGCCCAAGAACCACCTCTGGTGAAAATTTTATCCAAATCCATCCAGTAGTTTTTGTGTAATCCTGCTGCACAAATACAAAAAAAGCCCTTGATGGAGGTATGCACTCTCAGATCATCACCAAAATCTAATCATCTGTTCCCCGTGCCATTGCACACCTTTCCTGAAAATTTCATGAAAATCCGTCCATAACTTTTCCTTGCTAACAAACAGACAGACAGACCAACGCCGATGAAAACATAACCTCCTTGGCGGAGGTAAATATTCCAACAAGCATTATCCATCACATGCTTTAACACTTGATCAAATCAAAATCAGTTAATTTTATCTATTCCATAATAGAAATAAAATTCCAACATACCATTACTTTTTATAATTTCAGCATTCATTTCAGATCACCAGTTTCAATCTCCATTGAGTCTTGAGCAGCTCATTTTCCTCCCCCGCGCAGCTCAGCTCAAACAGCCTTGTACGCTGCACTCAAACGGAAACCGAGTCGACTGGACTCTTGAACGGGAGCAGGCGTTCTGAGGTTAAAACAGCGCTCATTACCCACGTCTCGGACATGGGCATAGCGGCCGTCGTGGAGCAATGCGTTGCCGGTTCTTGGCAGCCGCTCACCTTTTTTTTAAGCAGGTCTTTGCACGACAGTGAGCGTAAATACAGCGTGTTCGACAAAGAGTTAATGGCTCTCTACCTGGCGTACGCCACTTCCGGTTCTGGCTGAAAGGGCACACTTTCACTGCGTCGTGGACCATAAGCCGCTAACGTACTTAACGTACATATAATATACAAATAAAGCGGAATTCGGTGAATTACCGGAAAAATCACATCCCTGAGAACAAGCCGAAATGAATTTTTGACAAAGCATACGAGCCATTTGATTGGTCCAATCGTTTGCAACTATCCAATCGCAGGGCTGTTTACAATACAGCAGTAGCTTGAGTACATCCGGGTTATCGCGAGACTTCGGGGAAGCGCCGAGCGCGTATGTTTTTTTTCTTCCAAACTTTATTGAGAACAAGGTAAAGGTGCAAAATTATGACATAGATGATGATAAAATCGGCGGAAATCCGCGGATCGGCGGAAAATTGCCATCCCTGATAAATGTGATGCATTATTAATTTTATATTTACACGACGGTGTGCAATAGCAGGTAAAAATATCAAAATTTCCAAAACTAAAACCATAATTATCAATATAAATCAGAACGGTGTGGAATGTTTCATACTTGTGTAATAAATATTGAGTTTCTTAAATTATCTTGCAAAAAACTAACTTTCAAAAAAATTATTGAAATACAGTAGCAGTTTCTTCTATAAATGGTAAACATGTAATATTCTTATTTAGCTTTGAGCCGTTATCTTCACAGCTGCTTTGACTGATGACATTCACGTGGGGGCAGCAGTGGCTCAGGAGGTAGAGCAGGTCGTCCAATAACCACATGGTTGCTGGTTCGAATCCTGCTCTCCCCAGATATCCTGCCGTTGTGTCCCTGGGCAAGACACTTCACCCCTAATTGCTCCTGGTGGGTATGGAAGTGCCATGTTAGGTAGCATGCCACCATCAGTGGGCATGCTTCCTAACATTAGCAGTGGGCATGCTGCTAATGGGTGGATAGCAGGATCCTGTAAAGCGCTTTGGTCATCAAGAGATGAGAATAAAAGCGCTACATAAGTGAATGCCATTTACCACCCTGGACCTCAGAGACAAACAAGAGGAAAGAAAAACACCATAAAAATCTGATTGTCACAGATGTGAGAACTATTTAAAAGACAGCATTATAAAATAAACCCCATAGATGTCATGTTCTTCCTCAGCTTAACAAATTGGTTTTCATAAAAAAACAAAACAAAAAAAAAAAACAAGTGGGGTTTATTATGACCAGTGTTGGGCAAGTTACTAAAAAAGTTTAACTAGTTACAGTTACTAGTTACTTCTTTTCAAAAGTAACAGTTACTTACCAGTTACTGCATGATTAAAGTAACTAGTTATTTGGAAAAGTAACTCATGTTACTTTTGAATGCATTCTTAAATCATCTTGACCACATAGCAAGATCAAGGGCCCCTTGTTCTCATCAGAAAAAAAGAATATGATGAGAAAAGTTTCATCTTTCAGAGAGAAAATGTCTCAGATTTACACAAACTATTGTAATCAGTAGAAAGTCAGAAATTTACTAGAAATAAAGCTGTACATTCAAAGAAAATTTTGGACCCCCTGGTGGACTGTTTTTGGCCTACGAGCCATATGTTTGACACCCCTGGACCAGCCCATTAAAAATACATATTTAGAGGATTTACTTCCATGAAATAGTTGCATCGCACAACAGTATGTAAATTAAGGTAAAACAAAACAGAAAGCACAGATAAATGAAAGTTCACCTTAAGTTTCTCTCTGCTGCAATAAATCAGTCACTTTTCCCTCTGTGCAGTAAAAAAACATTTACACAACTGCAAACATTAAATGCAGCTCCTTGCTCTAAAAATACTCATGTTTAACCACAGTGGTAGGAGCTGTTGGGGGCTACTCACCGCTCGGACAACAGGTGATCAGGGCTCGATATGAGAAGTCGCCACCTCAACGGCATTTCTTCCCACTGGGTTGCTGTGCGAACTGGGACAGGACAGAAAACCGACCTGCGGAGGAGACTGACGGCTGCATCAGCTCAGCTATGTAGGATCAGTTTATATTTATTTGCACTAAAAATATCTATCCATGTTAATAAAACGAGTAACGCATCTGATCAAATTTCAGTAACTAACGCATTACTGAATTTTTAACAGCAATTTTGTTACACATCTCGTTACTGCAAAAGTAGTGGTGTTACAGTAACTCGTTACTCCCAACACTGATTATGACTATCACAAGGAGTGACTTTAGTAATACTGTAACTGAACTCTTTACAGAACTGTAAAAGTTATTTTAAAGTGAGTGAATGAACCACGTCACACCGTGGTGTGTTTATATAACTGACATTAATATTTGTCAGGTATGTGTTTAGGAGAGGACTCAGGCGCAGGCAGAAGATTGGTGCAAAAACATTTATTAATAGAAACTAAAACAAATTAAAGACAGCACATGGGCTGAAAACAGAGCCAAAACCAGGCGGGAAAAACTCAAGGAAATGAGGCAGGACGTTCACAGAAAACAGGCAGATGCACTAATGATGCCACACCTGACAAAGACTGAACACTGGTACATATAAGCAGGGGAGCAATCAGGACAACACAAGACACATGGGTGTAATCAGTGGAATCAGAGACAGCAGGGACTGGGTATAGGCACGGGAAAACATGAGGGCTGAAACAAAAGGTAAACCGAAGACATGAACACAGTACCTGGGAATACACAACCATCACAAATGATAAACAGAATCATAAAACATTAAACTCAAGCCAGAATAAAGAACATAACATGACTGATAGCAAATAATAAATACAGGGAATTCATAAAACCACCTGAACTGAGGAAGGGGAAACATTGAATAACAAACTCAAAGTGAGAGCATGGTACCCAACCCATGCTTAGACCCTGATATTAAGAATTAAAAAAAAAAAAAAAAATGGCTGAACTTTAGAGAAAACAATTCAGCATGTTAAATTAATGTAACCAAACAGCCGCCAGTATGGAGGGAAAAAAAAAATGTCACGTAACATAAGCTCTAACAATCAAATATTGCAATTGTAGGAGTTATTAGTGTTTGCATATTGAAATTACTGCACATTGCAATTGATTGGTACATTGCGATTTGAGGAATGTGGATCTTGTAGTTGTCATAAAGCCACCAAATACCAGCTATGTTTGCAAATGTTTTCCCCCCCTTGTCCTGACAGGCAGCTAGGCAAACAGAACAAGGATCTGTCACCCTTATTGTGCCAAAACAGATTTACTTTGCCAAGAGGAACTTATACAGTACCTAACTGTGTATTGTATATTGTTGTAAACTCCTCCTGTAATAACTTTTAAAACTTTATTTTAGTTATTTTACCCATGGAAGACCCAACAGGATGGGGAAGAGGGAAAGGAAGTGTGTGGAGGGGGGAAAGAAAAGGGAGGGGAACAGACAAAAAAGAAACCAAACAAACCAACAACTAAAACAAGCAAAAGACAAACTGCTTCTTCCACCAAAGATGTCTCAACACGAGTCTGGTTTCCACACCTGTTAAAAGAGAGACACTTGTGCGTGTATGTCTGTGTGCATATATATGAGAACGCGCGCAAAATAAGTGTGTGCATGTGAGTGGTTTGACAGGAAACATACGAAGCGGAGGGCCAATTGCAGCAGCTCTCCCCCCGGGAACCCCGAGCAGGCAAGCCAGCGCCACCAACCCCCACAGGGCACAAACGTCCGAGGTCAGCAAGCTCCAGGAAAGTCAGGCATCTGCTCCTGGAGGGACAATCAAGGGAGGCCAGGCTGCTCGGTGGCCGGCGCGGCGAGCCTACACCCCCGGACACGCCCGACCCCCCCCCCCCCAGTGGGGCCAACGCCCGCCCCCCGGCCCCAAGCACCAGGAGGCCAGTGACCCCCCCCCAGGCAACCCCACAGCGGGCCCGCCCCAGGGACCCCCATGCCCAAAGAAGTCCCCCTGCCCAGGGGAGCCCACGTTGCTGAGAGACACTACCCCCCTTAACCCAGCACCTCCCGACTCGCAGACACACCCGTCCCCACACCTTCACACCCACATGCACTAACTCCCTCTCACTCACACAGACCGACCCATTATCTCTCACTCCTGTACCCATTCAAACTCACCCCTCATTCACCTTTGATTCATAAGGCGGCTGTGAAGCAGATGCAGCAAGCCTGAACATGCACCAGTGCCCGGCAGTGACCAGGGAGACCACCGGCGCAGGCCACAAGCAGACCCCCACCCCCGGCATCCACCTGAGCGACCAATCAGCAGACCACCACAGGCGCCCCGAGATGCCACCCAACATGCAAAGCGCCACACAACACCTACCCACCATCACCACCTCCATTTATCACCCCCCCACTCCCTTGGTTGTATCTATACATTCAGTAGCACCCAGGGATTTTGACAACATGATAGGTCCCAGGCTCCCCACCAGGCCCCCACGCCCCCAGCAGGAGCAGGACAACAGAGGTGGGGGAAGAACCCCACCCCCTCCCCCCGCACAAAACATGGTGGGTGTGTGTTGGTTATATGATGTAATTGTGTGTAAATGTGTGGACTACCAAAGTACAATTAAAATTAGGGGGATAGTGATTGGAGCACCGCTAGCCACTGCGGTGGGCTGCAGGGCCCCCATCCCCCCAAGCCCTCAGTGTTTAAAATGCAATTAAAATTGAGGTGAGTGCAGCCCCACCGCGCAGCAAAGGTATCCCCTTCACTGACATAGCGCGGCACGCCCCCACCCCAAAGCCCTAAATGTAACAAAGAAGATGTATATTCCACCCAGAGTCAGGGGAGGGAGGGAAATAAGACTGGGAGGTAGGCGGTGTAAAAGCGAGGCCATCCCCCCCAGAAGCCAGCTTGCAAACTGGTTCATGAGGCCACCCACTGCCCCCAAATCCCAACCCAGGGTGAGGACCACCAGTGGAAGCAGCCCAGGACCCACCAGCATCACGTCCCGGCGCTCCCAGCACCACTAACATGATGTGGCAGCCATATCAATTTCCACTCATATTACACACACAAACATGGACAACAATAGTCACAATAGTGAACAATGGGCCGGACCCACATGGCGCCCAACATGCCAAGCGACACCCCAAGCGCCCATGCAGGCCCACGACCACCCACCCCAGATGCACACCGACAGCCGCAGGCCACCCTGCAACCACAGCTACCCCGGAGCCACCCGACGGAAACACAGCCATCAACCCGCGCCAATGGCCCCCCAACCACACCCAAGCACCAACACACACCCGCTGCCAATGACACCAGGGGCGATGCGACAAAGCACCTCACCCCGCAACACAACAGCAGGGCGGCCGGGACAAGCAGGCCCCCAAACGCCAACCCCCATGCCACTAGGTGGACTGCCCAACCCCTGCCACCCAACAAAGTTTTCCTACCCATACACACATCTTCCACCCCCCAGACATCCACAGACACATACCCCCACCCACCATCACACATGCCCACCTACACCCACACACAGCCCCACCTGCCCACTCAACACACACCCACTTCCGCATCTTCTCATGTACAAGCCCCCACTTACACCCACTCTCACACACATACACACACACACACCCACAGCCGCAGACCCCAGTGGATGGGGAGGGTGACCCAGGATGCAGGCACCTACCCCAGGGAAAACACGATCCTGCCGCACAAGGATGCACCGGGGCCAACCTGCACCACCAGCGCACACCAGACCCCAGCCCGGGGTGAGGGGAGAGAATGCCCCTCCCCAGCACCAGGGGCCCAGGGCCAGACCCAGCAACCCCCCCCCCCCCCCCCCCGAGAGGCAAGACCAGCCAGCCGGGGGCCACAGGCCAACCCCCCCTGGTCCACCCCGCAGCCCCCCCAACCAACCCCCCCCCCCCCCGGAACAGACCCCCCGGACACCTGCGGTCGGGGCGCAGCCAGCTGCCAGAGGTGCCAAGGAGAGCGAGCCACTGCCCGCCACCCCTCAAATTATAGAATTAATAAGCGGGGACCAGAGAGAATTGAATTCTGTCAATTGATTATTTGAGGAGGCTGACAGTCTCTCAAGGCTAATATAATCCAATAGTAAGTTATTATAATAAGTCATGCATAAGTTATTTCTTGATTTCCAATTCATGATGATAGTTTTCTTTGCGATGCATAAGGCAGTGAGAACCATGTGTGACATCCTTGCATCTATATTTATTTCACTTAAATCACCTAATATGCACAGTGTGGGTAAGACACTATACCCAAGCCATGCCGACAAGTCCTCACATGTCTTCTGCCAGAACTTTTGAACCGTTGCACAGGACCACATAGCATGCATATAGCTAACCGGGACGTTGCTGGTGCAGTGAGAGCAGACATTTGTGTGACTCAGGCCCATTTTGAACATCCTTTGTCCTGTGTAATGAATTCTATGTAGAACTTTATACTGTATAAGTTGTAAGTTAGAGTTTTTAGTCATCTTAAGAGTGTTTAAACATATTTGTGTCCAGAAACTTTCCTCCTTATTAATCGATAAGTCTGTCTCCCATTTTGATATTGGAAGAGATACAGACTCATCCAGCTTTGATAATAGTCCATGTATTTTCAATATCAATTTAAGGGAACGAAGATTTAGAAACTCTGCCACCTTAACTGGTACCTTTAAATGTGTCTGATTAAGATTAAATCTTGCTTTTATTATAGATTTAAGCTGTTGATATTCAAAATACTTTTTTTACCACTGATTGTTGTACTGTGACACTAGTTCCTGAAATTGGATAAAATTTCCACCTTGAATAAGATGTTTTAAGTTATTTATTCCCTTCTCTTGCCATAGTGGAAATTTTAATATCCTCTTTTGTTGCAAGATATCAGGATTATTCCAAATGGGCATGAGTTTACAGGGGAAAAGTGAAGACCCTGTCATTTTTAAAAATTTCCACCAAGCCGTCAGAGAAGAGCTGATATTAATACTTTTAAAACAGTCATGGCATTTAATATAGAGACTTATAAAAGGTAAGTCAGAGATATTTAGCGACCCACAGAGAGCCTGTTCAGCATCTAACCATGGGTTTCCTAGTGGGGTTAATTTTGTCCATTTTGAAACAAACTGCAGTCTATTGGCTAAAAAGTAATTAACAGTATGTTTGCAAATTTAATAGTGAGAAACCCAAACAAGAACAAAAACTTACAAGACTTGCAAAGCAGGAGGACGTAGGAGAAGCCCAAAATAGTGAACAGCTAAGGTGAGAGGACTCACCGGCTAAACCCGGAAGATGAGGCATGGGACATATGCTAGGATAACAATTAAACAGAGAAGACTAAAGAAGAACTTACATCCAAATTGTTGAAAAGGGTGCTATGCCAGCCAACCGTGTAACAGCCCCTTAAATAAGGCAAGGAGGAATTAACCACAAATGATCCCAGGTGTGGGTAAAAGAAGCGAGAAGTAATAATCCCAAAATAAAGACAGCTGTGCCAAACTGTGCAAACTTGGACTAACAACGGAAGTCAGCAATGAACACTGTCAAAGTAAAAGCACAGCAGGAAATGACAAAAAAGTAACAGAATACGAATATGGAATGATTACAAAATAAAAAACACCAAAGAATATAAAAGGGGAAAATAGCAGACAATGTGAGGACAAAATAACTACAAAACCCAAGAGATCATCTTTTTTCCAAGATGGCGCCCACAGTGGTCGCCATGGTGCTTCGTTGCGCTTTTCTTTATTTGTTTTTCTTCATCAATTGTGTGTCTGCCTGCTCTTACACCCGTGAAGAGCTACTAAATATCAGGACTTTCACTCCCACGGACCTACTCCCAGTTTTTTTAGCTCCTGCCGCCGATCTGATTCACTGTTTAGCTCAAAAAGTGAGACGGCGAAAAAGAGGTAGGCGAGCGGGCACTCTCGTCCGGCTCCGCAGGAGAGGCATGCGCATGCCTTTTCCTGGCATATTTCTCTCCAATGCCAACTCTCTCTCAAACAGGGTAGATGAATTGAGACTGCTGATGTGATTTAAGGACCTCACTTCCTCGTCTGCTCTCTGTTTCTCTGAGACCTGGCTCAGGGGGAATATACCGGACAGCGTGCTTCACCTAGAGGGATTTCAGCTGTTTCGTGCTGATCGCGTCACAGAGCTCTCCGGTAAGTCCTCGGGAGGAGGAGTCTGCTTTTACATCAACAGCAGCTGGTGCGCTGATGTAACGGTGATTTCCCAACACTGTTCTCCCGCTCTGGAATTTTTATTCATCAACTGCAAGCCATTTTATTCCCTGCGGGAGTTCACCTCATTCATCCTGGCCGCTGTCTACGTCCCGCCTGACGCGGACGCGCGCGAGGCTCAGCGCTCGCTCGCGGATCACATCCAACATACGGAGCGGACTTTCCCGGACTCTCTGGTTATTGTGGTTGGCGACTTTAACCAGTGCAATCTGAGCCACGATCTCCCCCGATACAAACAGTTTATTAAATGCCCAACCAGTGGAAAAAACACGCTGGATCACTGTTACACTACAGTGAAGGACGCGTATCGCGCTGTTCCCCACGCTGCGCTCGGACTATCTGATCACGTGATGGTCCACCTCATTCCCACATACAGACAGAGACTGAAGCTCACTAAACCTGTTGTGACCACTACGAAGAAATGGACCAGTGAAGCTGAGGAGAAGCTGGAAACGTGCATGGAAATAACTGACTGGGGCATGTTTAAAGGCGACACGCATGATCTGAATGAGTACACGGACACTGTGAACTCATATATCCACTTTTGTGAGGAGAGCATTCTTCCATCGCGCACCAGGGTGAGTTACTCTAATGATAAGCCCTGGTTCTCTGCTAAGCTCAGACAGATCAGGAAGGAGAAGGAAGCAGCGTTGAAAAGTGGAGACAGGGACTGCTACAGGGAGGTTAAATATCGGTTTAACAGAGAGCTGAAGAGAGCTAAATCTGTGTATTCTGAGAGACTCCAGCAGCAGTTCACTGCAAACGACTCGGCCTCTGTGTGGAGAGGACTGAGGCAAATCACCAACTATCGGCCTCAGGCTTCTAAAGGTCAGGATGACAAAGCCCTTTGTCAAAGACTGTCCCAACATTATGCCCGTTTTGACATCTCGTCAGCTGTGTCCAACTCCCCCCTCCCCCCAGCTCCACTGCCTCCTCGGTCCCTACTTCATCAAAAGCGGTCCCCCCCTCCTCCCCCCCTGCCCTTGTCATCAGCGAGCAGGATGTGCACAGACAATTCTTCAGACTGAACCCGCGCAAGGCCCCCGGTCCGGATGACGTGTCTCCCTCCACCCTGAGACACTGTGCGAAAGAGCTGGCTCCTGTCTTCACAGACATTTTTAACACCTCCCTTAAGCTATGCCACGTGCCGACCTGCCTCAAATCCTCCACCATCATCCCTGTCCCCAAGAAGCCACGGATCACTGGACTTAATGACTACAGACCTGTAGCACTCACTAACTAACTAACTAACTAACTAACCTGCACTTATACAGCGCTTTTCTAGTCACAAAGACCACTCAAAGCGCCCCCATCAATACCAACCCTCTATTCTAAGGGCCCACAGGAAACAGACATCCAGGGACAATTTAGAACAGCCAATTAACCTAACATGCATGTTTTTGGCATGTGGGAGGAAACCGGAGAAATCCCGGAGTAAACCCACGCAACACGGGGAGAACATGCAAACTCCACACAGATCACTGTTGGTCGGGGGCTGGGATCGAACCCACGATCCCACGATCCCCACAATCCCCCGGCCAAGGGTAAACTGTGCTGCCGCAGTGCTAACCACTGCGCCACCGTGCAGCCCTCACCTCTGTAGTCATGAAGTCCTTTGAGCGCCTGGTCCTGCCCCACCTCAAGTCCATCACCACTCCCCTCCTGGACCCACTGCAGTTTGCCTACCGAGCCAACAGGTCTGTGGACGAAGCAGTCAACCTGGCCCTCCACTCCATCCTGCAGCACCTGGACTCCCCGGGAACCTACGCCAGGATCCTGTTTGTGGACTTCAGCTCTGCATTCAACACCATCCGCCCCGCTCTGCTCCAGGACAAGCTGTCCCTGCTCGGCGTGCCTGACTCCCTCTGCAGGTGGATCACCGACTTCCTGACGGACCGGAGGCAGCATGTGCGGCTGGGGAAGACTGTCTCAGACTCTGTCAGCATCAGCACCGGATCACCCCAGGGCTGTGTACTTTCCCCTCTACTCTTCTCCGTTTATACCAACTCCTGCACCTCCAGCCACCAGTCTGTTAAGCTGATCAAGTTTGCGGATGACACCACCCTCATTGGGCTCATCTCCAACGGCGACGAGTCCGTCTACAGGAGAGAGGTGGCCCAGCTGGCGTCCTGGTGCAGCCACAACAACCTGCAGCTGAATGCTCTGAAGACAGTGGAGATGATTGTGGACTTCAGGAAAGTCACAACCCCTCTGCCCCCCCCCTCACCCTCACAGGCTCTCCCATCACCACTGCAGATTCCTTCCGCTTCTTGGGCACCACCATCACCCAGGACCTCAAATGGGAGCCGACCATCAGCTCCCTCATCAAAAAGGCCCAGCAGAGGATGTTCTTCCTGCGGCAGCTGAGGAAGCTCAAGCTACCCACCAAGATGTTAGTGCAGTTCTACACAGCCATCATCGAGTCCATCCTCACCACCTCCATAACCGTGTGGTACGCAGGAGCCACTGCCAGGGACAGACTAAGGCTGCAACGCGTCGTGCGCACTGCTGAGAAGGTGATCGGCTGCAAGCTCCCATCTCTCCAGGACCTGTACATCTCCAGGACCCGGAGGCGTGCAGGCCGGATCATAGCCAATCCTTCACACCCTGGTCACGTACTGTTTGCCCCCCTCCCGTCAGGTAGAAGACTTCGGTCCATTCAGACTAAAACCTCCCGGCACATGAACAGCTTCTTCCCCTCTGCCATCAGACTGCTGAACACTAAGTGACTTATTGACTCTCGTGCACTACGTACAGCAGCTCAACCGGTCTCATTACAATTATCACTGTTTTCTTTTGCACTACCGACTGCACTATGTGGTACTCCACAATATCTGCTGCTCGCTAATATATTTAAAAACTGCTTTGACTAGTATTACTCATTCTTATTCTACACTTACTGCATGTATCGTTTTTTATTCTTTTATCTTATCATGTTTAATGTTGCAGCATTGCACCGAGACAAATTCCTAGTTTGTGTACTACATGAACAATGGCAATAAATCTGATTCTGATTCCGATTCTGATTCTGAGATGCAAAAACTGGAAAACTAATAATGTTACAGAAGGTGGACTGGAGGAAAAGGTGAGGAGCTCCTGACTAACAAGTAAATAATATAATGCTATGAACCTAAATGGACATGGACACATAATGTAATTGGCATAATAATAATAATAATAATAATAATAATAATAATAATAATAATAATAATAGCAGGAACTTATATAAACAGAAATCACTAGCAAACTCAAAACACGAAATACATCCAAACCCAACATGAAGTTACATAATAGCACTGGAATGTAGGATGAAGAGCCTATAAAATTATTTGTCATAAGGTACAGGAATAATTTATTTTATTTAATAGTGGGTGTGAAAGGGGGCGGAGTTGAACCGTCACTTCTACACCCGCTAAATTAAATAAAAGCACTCGTAAAAGGGGCACCAGTCCTAACGGACAATAAAATTAACTTTAGTTTTAATTAATTTTGTACCTTAAACTACTTCATGAATCAGTCTCAAAGTTTCAGTGAGTTTTTGTCCTGCCGTGATTAGGAAACCTGTATATGCGAAAGGAAAACGCTTCAACTGCTCTTATTCACTCGTTTATTAAAATCATTCAGGTTACATGACATGGCGTTCAAATGATGAATAAACAGATCCAGATGATGACAGCGTAAAATATCACATCAACTGATATTGGGTTCCTGAACATAAAATCCAGCATTACACCTCTGCAGAACCAAGGAGAAACTAGACTTATGTTTCAACAGTAAATGAGGCTGGAATGTTTTAACAAAAAATCGCAATTTTATTGGGAAAATTCATAAGCTAATTATCTAAAAATGACTCCTGAATTAATCTACACAATTTAAGGGCAGTTACTTAAAAATGACTGAGAGTTTTCGTTCAGTTTACAGTCCTATCCTGTGGCTGAGACTAATTGAGCCCTGAAATACGGGCCATATTCAATTGTAATTTAATCGTTAGGACATCACCTTTTAACCCAGAAATAGGAGAAATAAGTCTCACTCACACACGGCCATTGGTCCAAGTTCTGCGGGTCGGTACCGCTGGGTTTTGAAGTTAGGATGTCGGAGGAAGCTGCTGCAAGATGCCTCCTCACAGCCTTGGAGGTGATAACTCAGCTGGGGGCTCTCCAGACAATGGCAGCAGTGGGTGGTCTGTCACAGAGCGGCGTGAAAAGTCCTTTGAAAAAGAGTCCAAATTTGGGGTCTCTTGTAGTGGGATCGACCCGAAAACTGAAGAAAAATCTTCTCAGTCTCTGTTCTCTTTAACTAGGCAAATTAAAGGTCCACTTTAATGGCGTGAAAAGTCATAAAAAAAGTGTTAGAAAAACATTTACTAGGATAAGAATGGCTTCTGAGGTGAAGGAAAAAGTTTGAGAATTTGATTCTCTAAAAAGGGATGAGCTCTAAAGAAAAATGGTTTCTCCTCAGTTTCCAGAATACAAGAAAAGATTTGACAAACACACAGAGAATAAAATAAAACTTCACAGGGCCTTGAAACGGTAGAATAAGATCTTCTTCTGAGGTCTAGATTACTATTCTGCTTCTTTAATCTGAATTTAGTTCCTAATCTTTCTCAAAATCTCTTTCTTCTTTCTGTGTTTCTAATTCTTAATTCTATTTCTAGCTAATCTTCCTGCCTGTTGTCTGATCTCTGACTTTTTTAAAACTCTTAACTGTGCTGTGACTCAACTGTTAACCCTGTTTTCCTGTGTACTCAAATCTAACTTCTGTCTTTTAAAGTTACCTCGCCGGGTCATAAAAATGATGAGGTCAGTCGTCAAACGACCAATCTACTCTTTCAGAATCAGTTTGAAATGGCTGTTATCCAATGTGAAAACATTTCTTTGTTTGAGAGCAGCCAACCAAATGGAGACACCATCCCATGAATTTTCAGAGGGAAAAATCAACAGTCAGTTCTTATAAGATAAATGCTCAATATAAAATCTAACTAAATTAAATGACTTGGCTAATATATGGTGATCATGCATTTATACCATTACTCCAATAACACTCATGAATATAACATTTCTTATACATAATTATAATACATGCATTCACATTTAGATCAAGATTAGAACAGCAGAACATGCAGCAAACCATGGTTGGTGATAAGGGGGATGATTTTCAGTGTCCTTAGGATCCAGGATAAGCTGAAAGAAACTTAATATTTAGAACAAATTAAAAGTCATCCTACGTACTGAAAACACATTCCGTAGGTATCCGCTAGGAGGTACTGTTGAGCTGTAGATGATTTCCTTAGTATCTGGTGAAGGCCTGGACAGCATAGGCTATAAAACCGTCAGATTAAGTGGTTTATGACTCTTTTAAAAACATTGGTTTCCTGTGAAAAGGTACGTTATCAAATGCAGTGTTCATGTTGAGAGGTCTGGTCTCCTGAGTTTTATGTTCCTTTGAGCCTTTAAAAGCAAACTATGATCCTTACAATCTCTGCAAGCGGCAATTGTTTACATTGGGGTCCTGGGAAAGCAAGCATCTTTGGTCAGGTCTGGAAGAAGCCTGCATGAGTCAGCAAAAAGCCAGTGATATTCCTGAGAAGGCAGAAAGGTGATATTCCTGTGTAATGAATAAATTGAAATTCCTGTAAACGGGAGAGAAGTGATCTTGTCTTGGTTTTGAGGAGGACGATGATGCTACAGGAATGAGGAAATAGACAGGAAGTAAACAGAAATGAACTGAAAGCATGAGCACGATGCGTTCACCGTGCTCAGCCTCATGACAGTAGTTTTTACCCATGAACTGAAACCTACAGGAAGAAAATACATTCCTCGTCCTTCCTCTTCAAACCTAAACAACAAAACGAGTCTGAAAACAGTGAAAACAATCAATGTGAGTTGGTGTAGTTGCTGAATGTGGGTTTAGTTTTCAGTAACAACTGCTCACTGTTGACTGGAAGTGGTTTGAGGGGCTGTAAAAAAGTCACACTGCCACCTCTACTGGGCCGGCATTAGTTAAGTTAATCTCTGCCACAGCATGTCGGACACCATGTGGTGTATGGGGTGGCGTCTATCTCTGTTTCAACTGGCCCAGCATAGTTATTACAATAACTTTTTTCCAGTTCAATTGAAAATAAATGTGAGCTGTTTTTCTGTTTATTTTGAAGACAAAGCTTTATCTTGAAACTCTGGCAAATTGAAAGTTTTGAAAATATGGCGATACAATGATACAAACCTTTAGTCTCTCTCTCTCTCTCTCTCTCTCTCTCTCTCTCTCTCTCTGAGTGGGTGTGGTCGTGAGTGCGAGCTGAGAGCGTGTGACAGCGTGAGTGAATTATTTCAAACTTTTCTCTATCTTTTGGTGTTTAAGGTGTTTTTTTGTTAAATAATCTTAATTTTTGTTGTTTTCTGTAGCTGGGGTGGGGTAGGCGTTTTGGGAGGGGGGTTTCTGCTGCCAGCTCTGCTGGTCAGCATGGTTTTGGAGCGAGGCTCCGGGTTTGAGCAGCTGACACGCCGGCATGCTGTCAAACTGACACCGGCTGTCAGCTGCTCGGTGGAGGAATGTAGTCTGGCTGTGGGGGAGCTGGTCGGTTATGAAAGTATTAGATCAGCTTCTAGAATGAATAGTGCCGTGGTGATTTTCCTGGATAGTATTGAAAAAGTTAACTGGGTAGTGGAGAGCGGGGTTGTGATTAAAGACACACTGGTTCCTGTTCTGTCTCTGGTGAATCCCGCGAAGAGAATTACCATCTCAAATGTCCCACCATTTTTAAAGAATGAGCTGTTGGAGAAGGAGCTGTCGAGACACGGGCAGCTTTTGTCCCCGATTAAGCACATCCCTCTCGGTTGTAAGTCCCCGCGTTTAAAGCATGTCATGTCTTTTAGGCGACAGGTGCTCATGATTTTAAAGAATAGCGAGGAAAGCCTCAACCTCGTGTTTAAATACCGGATTGACGGCTTTGATTATACCATCCACGTCACCTCCGATAATATGAAGTGTTTCGGCTGCGGAATGGAGGGACATTTGATTCGATCATGCCCTCAGGGAGTGGGGGGTGATCACTTGGGGGAGGCCGCTAGTGCGGCCTCGGGGCCGTCTGGTGATGGAGCGGCTTAGCCGCCCTCCGAGGCTGACGGTGCCGCCGCGCTGTCGGGCGTTTCAGCCAAAGCCCCGGGGCCGTCTGGCGGCGGCGCATCGGCCGAGGCCGCGAGGCTGTCTGGCGGCGGGGCGGCTTTGCCGCCCTCCACAGCCGGCCTGTCGATCATAACTGAAACAGCAACAACAGTTAAAGCACATCGCGGGGCTGCTGCACAGACCAACATTGCAGACAAGGGTGAGATTACCGATAGGGATCGCGCTGAGGGTCAGACAGAGGAGCCAAATGAGGCCCAGGTAGATGGTGGGACCAGAAAGATAAATATAAAAGCACAGCACAGGGTGAGCGAGAAGCAGGAAGAGACAGCTACCAGGGTGGCTGAGTCAGTGTTGGAGGATGAGGATGACATCGAAATAGATGAAGAGTTATGTAAAATCCCCATCAAGCGGAAGAATTTGGAAACCAAACAGCAGAGGGTCAAAGTAAAAAGGGTTGTCAAAGACAGTTCTGAGGTTTCTCTATCTCAGCCAGATTCTTATGCTGGGTCTGAGATAGAGAGTGATGGTGAAAGCAGTGATGATGTGGCCAGTGGAGGCGGTTACCCCTTCACAAAAATACAGAAGTTTTTGCAGGACACTAAGGGGGTCAGAATGGTTAAAGTTGAAAGCTTCTTCCCTGATCTAAAACGCTTTGTTGACTCTGTTCGGGCCTACATGAAAAATAGGGGAGAGCTTGAGCAGGAAAGTTTTACTGATCAGGAGATCTACAGACTAAAAAAGCTTGTACTAAAAGTTAAGAACCAAATTGCCCAGGATGATTAGTCTTTTATCGCTCATTCTTTCTTTTCTGTTTTTGTATTGGCTTTGCCCTCTTATACACATGTGTAGTTTTAATTTTGGCACACTCAACATCAATGGAGCAAGAGAAATGTCCAAGCGAGCGAGTGTTTTTACTCTTGCAGAATGCAAGAAAATTAATGTTCTGTTTGTTCAGGAGACTCATAGTTCTGAGGACAATGCTGCTGACTGGAGGAGGGAATTTCGGGGTGAAATTATTCTTAGTCATAGAAGCAGCAAATGTGGTGGGGTGGGTATTTTATTTTCTCGAGATTTTATTCCACTTTCTTATGACATTGATGAGATAATTGCAGGCCACATTTTAAAAGTTCGAGCTGTTTTTGAGAATGTGAAAGTTGTTTTTTATAAATGTGTATGCTCCAACCGTAGGCACAGAAAGATTGGCCTTTTTAAATATTTTAGATGATACGATCAAAAATTGCAGTAATGATGACTTTTTATTTGTGGGAGGTGATTTTAATTGTACAGAAAATCCTCTTATGGATATGAATCACCCAGAGCCACATGCTGCATCCCAAAGAGTTTTAAAAGGTTTCATAGAAGCTCATGATCTGTGTGATGTGTGGAGAAATTTTCATGGCAAGGCTAGACAGTACACGTGGAGCCATAGAAAGGACAATATTTTGTCCTTAGCTAGACTGGATAGGGTTTACAGTTTTAAGCACCATTTTAGCATTTTTAAAAGTGCTTTTATAGTCCCTGTTGGCTTCACAGATCATTCCCTGGTTCAGTGTTGTGTTTTTATCAAGAATATAAAGTGCAGTAGTGCATACTGGCATTTTAACACGTCACTTTTATCGGATAACAGTTTTAAAACTGCTTTTATGTTTTTTTGGAGTAATTTTAAATTGACAAAATCACATTTTAGTTCTTTGCAGCAGTGGTGGGATGTAGGGAAGAGCCAAATAAAGAATCTGTGCCTACAGTATACTCGCAATGTCTCTGGAGACTTGGCCAGGTCTGTCAGGGACCTGGAGAGAGAAGTAGTGGAGCTGCAGTCTTTGGCAGGCTCCACAGGAGAAAGAGGACATTTTGAGGCCCTCAATGGCAAAAAGTCTGTTTTAACTGACCTACTGGGTGTGGCTGCCAGGGGCGCTGTGGTACGCAGTAGGTTCCAGAACATCGCACTAATGGACGCTCCATCTCATTTTTTCTTTGGTCTGGAGAGGAAGAATGGTCAGAGGAGGATGATCCACTCTCTCAGCTCCGAGGACGGGCGGCCGATCCATGAGTCTGCGGAGATCCGTCGCTTTGCAGTTGCTTTCTACAAGGATCTCTTAAGAAAGAATTTGTTGAGAATCCACATGCACTGAGTCATTTTTTGACGGACTTGCCAAAAGTGATGGCTAGCGTGAATGCGGAGCTGGGGAGCGGGATCACTCTGCAAGAACTGGCAGTGGCTGTCCAGTCTCTTCAGTGTGGAAAAGCCCCAGAGATAGATGGCCTACCAGCGGAGTTCTACAAGGCGTTCTGGTCTGAGATCTGTGAGGACTTGCTGGAAGTACTGTCTGACAGTCTGCGGAAGGGTCACCTGCCCCTAAGTTGTAGGAGAGCAGTCCTCACCCTCCTTCCAAAAAAAGGCGACTTGAAAGACATTAAGAACTGGCGTCCGGTGGCCCTCCTCTGTACTGACTACAAAATTCTCTCCAAAGTGTTGGCTACCAGACTGAGGAAGGCGATGGAGCAGGTCATCCATGTAGACCAGACCTACTGTGTACCTGGTAGGTTGGTTACAGACAACATTTTTTTAATTCGTGACGTTTTGGACCTCTCCAGCTCATTGGTCAAAGAACTTGGTCTTATTTCAATAGACCAAGAAAAGGCGTTTGACCGAGTTGAACATCCATACCTTTGGCAGACATTAGAGGCCTTTGGTTTCAGCTCAGGGTTCATCGCCATGATCCAGGCTTTGTATAGAGACATTGAGAGTATTCTTAAGATTAATGGTGGTTTGAGTGCTCCTTTCAAAGTTGAGAGGGGTGTCCGACAGGGCTGCCCCCTCTCAGGTATGCTGTACTCTCTTGCCATTGAGCCCCTCCTTTGTAAACTAAGGCAAGGCCTCACTGGTTTTAAAGTCCCCAACTCTGACTCTGTTTTTAAAGTGTCTGCCTATGCTGATGACGTTGTTGTTTTTACAAGAAATCAAAATGATGTAGACTACCTTTTAAGAACTGTTAATCTTTTTGGTGAGTGCTCCTCAGCGAGAGTGAATTGGGGTAAGAGTGAAGCTGTTGTGGTGGGGGGGAGACCACAAAAAATTGCCCTACCTGGTGGCCTCTCGTGGACACAAGGTGGTTTTAAATATCTTGGTGTGTTTTTAGGAAATCAGACTTTTACTGAGAAAAATTAGGAGTGTTTTTTAGAAAAAACTGAAGGAAGACTAAAAAAATGGAAATGGATTCTGCCAAACTTGTCCTTCAGAGGTCGTGTTTTAATTATCAACAACTTGATTGCTTCAATGCTGTGGCATCGACTGTCTTGTCTGGACCCTCCACCCAATTTGCTGGCCAGAGTGCAATCTATAGTCGTGGACTTTTTCTGGGACCGTCTTCACTGGGTTCCACAGAGTATCCTGTTTTTACCGAGGGAAGAAGGTGGTCAAGGGCTCATCCATCTGGCCAGCAGGGGGGCTGTCTTTCGCCTGCAGTTCATTCAGCGACTGCTGAGTGGCCCCCTTGACCTTGTGTGGAGACCTATTGCCAGGGCTGTCCTGGCTCGCTGTGGAGGGCTTGGACTAGAGGAGTCGCTGCTTTTAATGGATTTAAGGGGCCAAAAACTCCCAGAACTTCCCCAGTTTTACCAAAGTGCTTTTAAAATCTGGGGACTTTTTAAAAAGAACTCTCCCCAGGCTTCCTTGTCGCCTTTCTGGCTTTTAAAGGAACCACTTGTGTTCGGGACCCGTTTTGATGTGGGCAATGTTTTAGGACCTTCTGTTTTAAAAAAGTTTATTTTTGCAAAGGTTACAACGCTGGGACATTTGGTGAATTTATGTGGTCCTAACTTGGACAATGCTGTTGCCCTGTGCTCGGCTCTTGGCGTCTCTTCAGTCAGAGTTATAATGAACTTGTTGAAAGATTGGAGAGACTGCCTGTCTGCAGAAGAACACTCTGCTATTGTTTTACACTGCGAAAACTCTGTACAAACTGCTGATGAACCTTTTCCTTTTAGTATTTTATCTCCTGATTTTAAAGATGGCACTGGTGTGTTTTTAAACTCTGAGCACATTAACATTTGTGACTCTCCTGGTAAAAAAATGTATGGACTTTTGGTGAAAATTCTAAATGTGAATAAGTTAAAAGGTCGAGCTGATACACCATGGAGGAAACACTTGGGTCTGGGTCCTGAGGTGAGGCCTGCCTGGAGAGCACTCTATAAACCACCATTAACTAAGAAGGTTGGA
This sequence comes from Pholidichthys leucotaenia, assembly GCA_020510985.1. Classification (NCBI taxonomy): domain Eukaryota; kingdom Metazoa; phylum Chordata; class Actinopteri; order Cichliformes; family Pholidichthyidae; genus Pholidichthys; species Pholidichthys leucotaenia. The sequence goes on from CM035848.1 coordinate 179,443,902, forward strand.
GACCTACAATGGCGAGTTTTACATGGTGCTGTGGCTGTAAATGCTTTTATCTCTCTTTTAAACCCAAATGTTGTTGAGGTTTGTCCATTTTGTCCTCAGAAAGAAACTGTGTTCCATTGTTTTCTGGACTGTAACAGACTGCAATTGTTGTTTGTTTTTTTGGGGAAGCTGTTTTATCTGTTTGGAGAAGTCTTTTCCCTGCAGATTTTTATCTTGGGCTTTCCATATAGACAGAGGACTAAGAAAAAGAGTGAACTCTTAAATTTCATCCTGGGTCAGGCTAAAATGGCTATTTATGTTAGTAGGAAAAGAAAAATTGAACAACTGCTGGATTGTAATGTAAAAGACATGCTGGTTGGCATGATTAAGGCTCGAATAGTGATTGATTACAATTACTATCATCTGATGCAGAATGTTGAAACCTTTGAGGCTATGTGGTGCTTTAAGCACATCCTGTGTTGTGTTAAGGAGGGGAAAATTATCTATGGTATAATCCTGATGTAAGAAGCAAGTTTTTTGTTTTAGTTTTCCTTGTTTGGTTACTTGTGTCTTTGATTTCTTGTCAGTGAGACATTTTTCTTTTCCATTGCTTCTTTTAGTTGTTTTAGTTGTTGTGTTTTTCTGTTGAATTTGTGACAATAAAGGTGTGTTGAAAAATCAAAAAAATCTCTCTCTCTCTCTCTCTCTCTCTCTCACACACACACACACACACACACACACACACACACACACACACACACACACACACACACACGCGCATTGACACGTTACCATATGCCTACATTGCTTTGCACCGAGGCATAACAACAACCAGAAATGCCATCAGTTACTCTGGGCCCGAGCTCATCTGAGATGGACTAATGTAAAGTGGAAAAACATGCTGTGGTCTAATGAGTCCACATTTCAAATTCTTTTTGGAAACCATGGGCGCTGTGTCCTCTGGGCTACAGAGGAAAACGACCATCCAAATTGTTATCAGCTCAAAGTTCAAAAGCCCAACATTTGTGATAATAATGTGGGTGTGTTAGTGCTCACATGCTGCCACCCAAGCAACATCTTTTTTAGGGACATCCCTGCTTATTTTATTACAGCAAGACAATGCCAAGCCACATACTGCACGTGTTATAACAGAGTGGATTTGTAGTAAAAGAGTTCGGGTACTAGACTGCTCTGCCTGCAGTCCAGACCTACCACTGAAAATGTGTGGCGCAATATGAAGCACAAAATGCAACAACGCAGACGCCAGACTGTTGAGTAACTGAAGTCCTACATCAAGGAAGAATGGGAAAGAATTCCACCTACAAAGCTTCAGCAGTTAGAGTCCTCAGTTCCTAAGTGCTTACTGAGTGTTTTTAAAAGTAAAGGTGATGTAACACAGTGGTAAACATGCCCCTGTCCTAACTCTTTTGGAACATGTTGCAGGAATCAAATTCAAAATGAGTTAACAAAAAACAACACCCAATAAAGTGTATCAGTTTGAACATTTAATATATTGTCTTTGTAGTTTATTCATTTGAATATAGGATGAAAAGAATTTGCAAATCACTACATTTTGCTTTTATTTACTGTCTTATTTTCATGGTTGTTGTAAGTAACATTAGGTTTATATGTTGACTAGATGCAGTCTGCCTTGTTTACTTGCCTGTTGCAACTTCTAGGTATCTTTCTCTTGGCCTGTATTACACTGCCATTTTGTCAGAGCCCTTGGCAACACTATATGAAGGAAAAGGTGCCCTTTGAGTGCTGATAATGACAGACTTTGCTGTGGCATTAGTAAGTTTTCCTGAAAGCAGGATAAACTCATATTTTGCACATTTGTGAGCAATTCAAGTCCATCTCAGTTATTCAGATTATATGAAGGCATACTCGTGAATAATTAAGAATACTCTAAACAACCTATTGGATATCTATTGAAAAAAACAGGTTCATCTGCTAAACATCCATATGCAGTGGAAATTATTTTAAAGAAACCTCTGTAAACTTTGTAGATAAATATATGAATAAAGTGTTGTTCTGTAGATATTTTGGGGATAAAAGATGGCATGCTTAAGCTTGCTCAACACACACAATTATTTTTTTGAAATGGACTCTGAATGAAAAGATCAAATAGAGTGCCAGCCAGTCAGATTGCATAATACTGTGAAGGTGTGGCTAATAATGAACGACAAAAGCGACACATTACATTTGATACTTTTCATTTCTTTAAATACATATTTTTCTGTGTTGAGATTCATCTACAGGAAGATTTAAATAATTTGAAAATTAATGGTTTTTATACCTTTTTTGTTGTAAAGTAAACATTATTATTCTAAGTAGCATTCTTTTTTCACATAGCACAAACTGCAACAAGAGTGAGTAAATGTGTGGCAGTTATACATGCATTAGTTTACAATTAATTATGTTTATAGCCATATATAAGTCGGGACTGATGAACCTGTTTTTGAAATCCTGGAAAATCAGCAGATTCTGAAACATCAAACAAGCCTGCAGCTGAAAAGATCTTTCAACATTCTTGTGATAGATGGCTTAAGATCCTGACCTGCAATTTTATTCAGTTCAATTCAATTCAGTTTTATTTATATAGCGCCACATCACAACAGAAGTCATCTCAGCACTACAAAATGCAAAGAAAACCCCACAATTTCAGAAAGACCCAGCAATCAGATGATCCCCTGAGCAAGCACGGTGGAGCAACGGTTAGCGACGGTGGAGAGTAAAAACTCCTATTTAACAGGAAGAAACCTCTAGCAGAACCAGGCTCAGGGAGGGGCAGTCATCTGCTGCGACTGGCTGGGGGTGAGGGGATAGAGAGGATGAAGAGGACAGACATAAAACAGAAGCGGGGTTAAGAGACACAAAATCCCTCCCTAATCGTAGGCTATATTAAAAAGGAAGGATTTTACCCTGTTCTTAAAAACAGAGACCAAGTCCGACTCAAAAGACCCAGAGTGGTAACTGGTTCCACAGAGAAGGAGCTTGATAGCAGAAGGCTCTGCCTCCCCATGTACTTTTGGAGATTCTGGGCATTACAAGTAATCCAGCATTTTGGGAGCGTAGTGCTCTATTAGGATGGTAAGGTAATATCAGATCTTTTATATATAAGGGGGCCTGATTATTAAGAGCTTTGAAAGTGAGAAGAAGGATTTTAAACTTAATTCTAAACTCTATGGGAAGCCACTGAAGGGAGGACAGAACTGGCGAGATATGATCTCTTCTTCTAGAACCAGTTATAACTCTTGCAGCAGCATTTTGGATCAACTGAAGATTTTTTTAAGGGTATTTTATGACAACCTGATAAAAACGAGTTACAATAATCTAATCGAGAGCTGACAAAGGCGTGGATCAGTTTCTCAGCATCATTCAGAGACAAGATGCTACTAATCTTGGCAATACTGTGCAGATGATAGAAGGCAGTCTTAGAAACAAATTTAATATGCGAATTAAAGGACAGATCTTGATCAAAAATAACTCAAAGGTTGCTCACAGAACTATTCAGAATGAGAGTGGCGGCATCTAAATTAAGAGCATGATTTGGAAAGGAATTTCTAAGGTGTTTTGAGCCAACAAGAATGACTTCAGTCTTATCTGAGTTTAATAGCAGAAAATTGCAAGTCATCGAGGCTTTGATATCCTTAAGACAGGCATCTAACTTGATTACAATCATGGGGCGTCATTGACAGGTATAGTTATGTGTCCTCTGCATAACAATGAAAATGTATACAGTGCTTTCTAATGATATTGCCTAACGGAAGCATATATAAACTAAAAAGAGTAGGGCCTAACACAGATCCCTGTGGAACTCCGTGACTAAGCTTAGAGTTGGAAGAAAATTCATCATTAATGTGAACAAATTGAAATCTATCAGACAAATAAGATCTAAACCATAGCAGCGGAGTTCCATTTAGTCCAACATAGTGTTCTAATCTATCAAATAGAATGGCATGATTGATAGTGTCAAAAGCTGCACTAAGATCTAAAAGGACAAGAACAGAAACAAGTCCATTATCAGATGCGATAAGGAGGTCATTAGTGACCTTCACTAAGGCAGTTTCAGTGCTGTGATGAACTCTGAACCCAGATTGAAACTCCTCAAACAAACCAACTTCCTGCAAGTGGTCAAACAATTGCATGGCAACAACTCTTTCCAAGATTTTTGAAATGAAAGGCAGATTAGAGACTGGTCGATAGTTAACCAAAACTCCTGGATCGAGCATCAGCTTTTTGAGTAAGGGTTTAATTACAGCAATTATAAAAGCCAGTGGTACATAACCCAGAGTTAAAGAAGAAATAATTACATGAAGAATACGGCTACCAATAATTGGGAAGACAATTTTAAATAACCTGGTAGGAATCGGGTCCAAAAGGCAAGATGAAGGTTGAGATGAGATTATTTTATCCAACTCTAAGAGGTCGATTGGAGTAAACTTATCTAAACAGATATCAATTGAGGGATTTGTAGTAGTTAATGTACTTGAGTTTACGGTAGGAAGACTCTGTCTGATTTTATCTCTAATAGATTAAATTTTATGATTGAAAAAGTTCAGAAAGTCCTGACTAGAAAGCTCAGGAGGGATGCGAGGATTGACCAAGTCCTGACTCTTTGTCAGCCTGGCTATAGTGTTGAAAAGAAACCTAGGGTTATTATATAGATAGCCTTTATTGTCATTATACAAACAAATGTACAATGAGATTTAAACATCTCCTTCAGGTGCAACATATGTAAAAGAGAAAAATAAAAAGCATAAAAACAATAAATTCCTGCAATAAATAATGTATAATGTGTACAATGTACGTAATCTAAGATAAAATAAGTCATATATACAATATAAAAATAAAAATATTAAAAAGACTGCACAGCATTCTGGACCGTAAATGTCAATTACACAGTGATGTGTTTAGAGGTATACTGAGAGGGTCAGGGAGGGTTGGACTGAGAATTCAGAGCCATGATGGCTTTTGGGGAAAAAAAAAAACTGTTCTTAAGCCATTTGTCCTGGCTCTGATGCACCTGTAGCGCCTCTCTGAGGGCAGCAGGTCAAACAGGTCAGCTCCAGGGCGGTAGATGTCCTTGATGATGTATTGTGCTCTCCTAAGGCAGCGGGCGGTGTAAATGTCTGTCAGGGAGGGGAGAGGGCAGCCGATGATCTTCTGTGCTGCCTTTACTACCCTTTGCATCCTCTCCCTGTCTACCATTGTGCAATTCCCATACCACACTGTAATGCAGTATGTGAGCAGACTCTCAATGGATGAGGGATAGAAGGTCAGCAGCAGGGTGGAGTTGAGGTCGTACTTCCTGAGGACTCTCAGGAAGTGTAGCCGCTGCTGAGCCTTCTTAATAATCGCCGAGATGTTGTCTGTCCAGGAGATGTCAGAGGAGATAAGGACGCCGAGGTACCGGAATGTGTGGACCCTCTCCACACACTAGTCGTTAATGAAGAGGGGGGCTGGGTTGGTATTGGTCCTCCTGAAGTTGACAATGATTTCCTTGGTTTTCTTAGTGTTCAGAGTCAGGTTATTTTCTAAACACCAAGTTTCCAACTTCAGGACCCCCCTCCCCCCCATAGGCTGTCTCGTCCCCTCTAGAAATGAGTCCAACCACCGTGGTGTCGTCAGCAAACTTCACGATGAGGTTGTTGTTGTAGGCCGGACGACGGTCATAGGCGTAGAGACAGTACAGGAGGGGGCTCAGCACACAGCCCTGTGGGGAGCCAGTACTCAGTGTCCGTGTGGAGGAGAAGTAGGAGCCAAGTCTCACAGTCTGGGACCGGTTAGTGAGAAAGTTCTTTATCCAAGCACATGTGAGAGGTGGGAGACCAAGGGTGTTCAGTTTGGTAATGAGAATGTCCGGGATAATTGTATTGAAGGCCGAGGGGATAAACATTTTTTGCTAGACTTGGGAGGTCGGCGGGAGAAAATTGGCATAGATAGACTCAAACCCGCCTTTGTAGCAACGGACAAGCAAGTGCTGTTGGCTAGGGCCCCTCTGCGTGGAGGGACCCTTATTCACTTCTTATTCACTTCTATTAATGCAGAATAATAACTTGATCTAGCTAAGAGATTTTTTATAAATTAAGAGATGATTTCTCCACGCTAAATAGAATTCACCTAAATTAGTAGAACGCCATTTCCTTTCCAATTGACGAGTCTTCTGTTTTAAGCTACAAGTTTCTGAGTTAAACCAATGGGTTAGAAATCTCTGGTTAGACTTTTTTTTTTTAAAGGGGCTACCAAATCTAGAGTCTGATGCAGAGAGACTGTAACAATATCTACCATGCTATCAATTACGAAAGGAGCAGGCTCTCCATCTTTTATTTCCGTTGTGTTGACCCATGGTATAGAGGAGACAATCTGCAAAAATTTGGTAACAGCGTCTTCTGAAAGACATCTGCTGTAATAGTATTTTTCTTTAGGAGTTAAATAATCAGAAATAGTGAAATCAAAGGTTAACAGACAATGGTCTGACAGTACAGGATTATGAGGAGACACTACCAGATTTTCTATATCTATACCATAAGTCAAAACAAGGTCCAATGTATGGTGGAGATAATGGGTAGAATTTTCTACTTTCTGGGAAAACCCCATTGAGTCTAAAATTGAATTGAATGCCATATTAAGACAGTCACTCTCTACATCAACATGTACTGTATATTAAAGTCCCCACAATAATTATTCTATCTGATTTCAGCACTAAATCAGCTAAAAATTCAGCAAATTTGGATTGAAACTCTGAGTAGGCCAAGGGAGGATGGTAAACTATGGCAAAGAGAACTGGGTTCAAGCCAAGATAGCCAACATGCCCCACACTGAGGACCAGGCCCACAAAGGAATTAAAATATGATTTTTGCTTGACATTAACTAGTAATTTAGAATGGAAAATTGCCGCCACTCCACCTCCATGACCAGAACCTCTGGGGTTATGACAGTTTAAATAACCAGAGGGAGTTGTTTCATTCAATCCAACATAATCATCTTGCCCAAGCCAGATACATTGCATTCCTGCGCACAGAGTGTCATGTCCTGGTGAGCGCTCGCCCCCACCATCCTGTTTCTCTGCTCTCCTGTGATTACCTCACGTGACACACCTGCTGATTCTGCTCAACAAGCGTTTATAAGGAAGTGATCTTTAATGATTCAACGCTGGCTTGTTTGGGTATACTGCCTTCAGCAGATAAGCTCTTTTGTGTTAGATGATTATTTATCTGACATGACTCTGTCCTCCTCCTTCTCCAGGTTGCTGCCAACAAAGCAGCGCGTCTCCAGGGGTCTCGGTGTGCTGATCAGCCTGTTGTTTCATCTGCTGCAGTTCCTCCACTCCACCCGGTCAGACACAGCTCATCATTCCCATTCCCAGCAGTTACGACCTGCTGGTTCATCTCCTTCGCTGGGTTCTGAGCCAGTCTCTCTCTCTCTTCCATGTAAGTGGTGTAATTTGGATTTCCAAATCCTCCTCCATTCCTCTTGCTAACCAGTTCTTGTCTCTCCCTTTGCAGATTACTGCTCCTCTGGCGAGTGACTGTTTTTTCCTCAAGTTTACTCCTTTTGAAAAATCAATAAACGGTCAATCGTACTTTGTGTGTGTTTCTCTTGGTGTTGCACCTTGCATTTAGGCTGATTTTCTGGTCAATATGACAAAACAAGCCAGTCATGGTCAGGGCCTTGCAGGTGCCACAGCAACAGAGCACACCGCGCTCCACCGCCTCAACGTTACAGAGAGGCAGGTGGCTGAACTCACTCAGCAGCTGCAAACCACTACGCAGCAGATGAATGCAGTCACTGATCATTTGGCCCGCATGTCTGATCCGGCTGCTCCACCATCCTCCAAACTCCTTCCATTCCCACTCCTGCCCCATATGCGGGGGTGGGGGGGATGTAAAGATTTCCTTTGTCAGGTTCGGCTATATTTTAAGATAAGATAAGATAAGATAAGATAAGATAAGATAAGCCTTTATTAGTCCCACAATGGGGAAATTCCAGGATTGCAAGAGCACAGGGATAGCAACACTCAGAGCAACAATCAGAAGGCAAGAAAAAACAAGAGCAGCAAGTATACATATGTACATATCTATCTATCTATCTATCTATCTATCTATCTATCTATCTATCTATCTATCTATCTATCTATCTATCTATCTATCTATCTATCTATCTATATATATATATACAGACACACAGTGTGGAGCATTGTAGCTAGATGGGATAGGTATATAAATATATAAACACATTGCGGAGCATTGTAGCTGGATGGAATAAATATATGAGGATATAAACACACAGTGCGGAGTATTGTAGCTAGATGGAATGAATATGTGAATATATAAACACACAGTGCGGAGCATTGTAGCTAGATGGAATAAATATGTAGATATAGAAACACACAGTGCGGAGCATTGTAGCTAGATGGAATAAATATCTAAATATATAAACACACACAGTGCGGAGCATTGTAGCTAGATGGAATAATATGTAGATATATAAACACACACAGTGTGGAGCATTGTAGCTAGATGGAATAATATGTAGATATATAAACACACACAGTGCGGAGCATTGTAGCTAGATGGAATAAATATATGAATATATAAACACACAGTGCGGAGTATTGTAGCTAGATGGAATGAATATGTAGATATATAAACACACACAGTGCGGAGCATTGTAGCTAGATGGAATAATATGTAGATATATAAACACACACAGTGCGGAGCATTGTAGCTAGATGGAATAAATATATGAATATATAAACACACAGTGCGGAGTATTGTAGCTAGATGGAATGAATATGTGAATATATAAACACAGTGCGGAGCATTGTAGCTAGATGGAATAAATATGTAGATATAGAAACACACAGTGCGGAGCATTGTAGCTAGATGGAATAAATATCTAAATATATAAACACACACAGTGCGGAGCATTGTAGCTAGATGGAATAAATATATGAATATATAAACACACAGTGCGGAGCATTGTAGCTAGATGGAATAAATATGTAGATATATAAACACACAGTGCGGAGCATTGTAGCTAGATGGAAAAAAATATGTAAATATATAAACACACACAGCGTGGAGCATTGTTGCTAGATGGAATGAAACAGCACAACCGTCTACTTAGTTATCCTACATGGTATGATTATGTACCCATACATATTCTCACCCTCCATAGCGACCGGTATTTTCGTAGTTGTATACCCGACGGGACCATTGTGTAAGTCTATTGCGTCTTTTGCATTCAATACTATTAGGCTGTCACATCTTTTTGCTATCTCTGCGAGCAGCCCTGCTTAGGTTGTACAGTCTGACAGCCGTAGGTAGGAAGGACCTGCGAAACCTCTCGGTTGTGCACCTAGGATGATGTAGTCTGCTGCTAAATGAGCTCCTCAGTGCATTCAGTATGTCCTGCATAGGGTGGAACTCGGACTCCAGCAGAGATGACAGTTTAGCCACCATCCTTCTCTCTCCCATCTCCTCCACTGGGTCAAGGCGCTGCCCCAGGACAGAGCTAGCTTTCTTGATCAGTTTGTTCAGTCTTTTCCTATCGGCTGCTGTAATGCCACTGCCCCAGCAGACCACTCCAAAAGTGATGGCTGATGCCACCACCGTGTCATAGAATGTCTTCAGCAGCGCCCCTTGTACACCAAAAGACCTGAGTCTCCTCAGTAGGAACAGTCTGCGCTGTCCCTTCTTGTAGAGTGCATCAGTATTGTGTGACCAGTCTAGTTTATTGTTCAGATGAACACCCAGGTACTTATAGGATGTCACCATCTTGATGTCTGTTCCCTGTATATTTACTGGTGCTGTGAGGGGATATCCTTGCCTGCGGCAGTCCACCACCAGCTCCTTAGTTTTCCTCGCGTTGATCTGGAGGCAGTTCCGATGGCACCAGTCCACGAAGTCCTGGATAAGCCCTCTGTACTCAGCTTCATCTCCATTGGAGATGAGGCCAACGATCGCAGAGTCGTCAGAGAACTTCTGTAGATGGCAATGTGTTGTGTTGTGTGAGAAGTCCGCAGTATGAAGGGTGAACAGGAAGGGAGCCAGAACCGTTCCCTGGGGGGCCCCCGTTCTACCGATGATCGTGTCGGACACACAGTCCCGGGTTCTCACAAACTGAGGCCGGTTTGTGAGGTAGTCCAGGATCCATGATGACACGTGCTGGTCCACCCCTGCGCACAGCAGCTTGTCCTTCAAGATCATCGGTTGGATGGTGTTGAAAGCACTGGAGAAGTCAAAGAACATGATCCTCACTGCATTCCTGGGCTTCTCCATGTGGGACAGAGAACGGTGAAGGAGGAAGATCACCGCATCCTCCACCCCAATGCCATGCTGGTAGGCAAACTGGAGTGGATCCATTGCTGGTCCCACCAGGGGGCAGAGGTGAGCAAAGAGCAGTCTCTCCAGGGTCTTCATCATGTGGGACGTCAAGGCCACTGGTCTGTAGCTGTTCAGATCTTTGGGGTGGAAAGTCTTAGGTACAGGTACCACACAAGATGTTTTTCACAGCTGTGGTACCCTCCCCAGCTTCAGGCTCAGATTAAAGATGTACTCCACAATCCCACACAGCTGGTCTGCACAGGACTTGAGGAGCTTTGCGCTGATGCCGTCCGGTCCCAACGCCCTCCTCGCCTTGATCTTCCTCAGCTCCGTCCTCACCTGGGTCTTAGTGAGGGTCAGGTTGGGGGGCTGTGTGTTGGGAGTGGGGGGGTGTTGGTGGAGTGGGGAGTGGGCAGCAGGACTTGTCTTTAGAGGCAGCAGTGGTTGTTGTGCAGTCAGGGGGGAGGGCGGTTGGTCAAACCTATTAAAAAACAGATTCAGATTGTTCGCCCACTCCCTTGCCCCCCGTGGCCTGGGGGGAGGTATTCTGGAGCCCAGAGATAGTTTTAAGGTTTCTCCAGACCCCGCTGATGTCACTCTGTTGCAGCTTGTCCTCCATCTTCTTCCTGAAGCTGTCCTTGCCTTCTCTGATCTTTCTCCTCAGCTCCCTCAGTACGGACTTCAGCATCTCCCTGTTCCCCGACCTGAAGATCCTTTTCTTCTCTCTCAGAAATGTTTTTATCTCAGGGTTGATCCAGGGTTTGTTGTTTGAGCAACACCGTATGGTCTTGGTGGGAACGGTGTTGTCCACACAGAAGCTGATGTAGTCCGTGATGGTGTGAGTGAGGCCATCAATGTCCTCACCATGTGGATCGCAGAGCTGGTTCCCAGGCGGTGGTTTCAAAACAGCCCTTTAGAGTGTCCATTGCCTCCTCAGACCATAACTTCACTGTGCACATGGCCGGAGGTTGTCTGTGCACTAGGGGTTTGTACACCGGCCGGAGATGAACCAAGTTGTCATCCAGTCTCCCGAGTGGGGGGAGTTGTGATGAGGTGTATGCCTCCTTAGTGTTTGCGTAGAATAAGTCCAGTGTTTTATTGTCTCTAGTGTGGCATGTGACATACTGGGTGAACGTGGGTAGAATGGGAGACAGTGAAACATGGTTGAAATCGCCTGAGATGAGGAGAAGAGCATCTGGGTGTTCTGTCTGCAGCCTGCCAGTTACTGAATGGATGACGTCATGCGCTGTCCCAGCGTTCGCCGTTGGATTTGCATAAATAACAATGCAGATCACGTGTGAGTATTCCCTCGGGAGATATGTAGGCCACATGCTAACAGCTAGCAACTCGATGTCTTTGCTGCAGTGTTGTTGTTTAACAGTGATATGTCCCGGTCTGCACCAGTTGTTGTTAACATACATTATCACTCCACAGCCCCTTGCTTTGCCACTGTCTGATGTTCGGTCTGCCCGTATCGCGTGGAAACCCTCCAGTTCAATGTTAGCATCTGCTGCTAATTCAGTTAGCCAAGTCTCTGTGAATAGAAACAGGCTACACTCCCGGTATATGCTATCGTAGTGGGAGATAGCTGCTAGCTCATCTACCTTTCCCAGTAACGATCGTACATTCCCCTTAACAACGGATGGGAGGGTGGGTCTGTACCTTATATTTCTTGCTCTCCGCCTTACTCCAGAATGACACCCCCGTCGTTTTCGCCTCAGTTCTCCCGGTATGTCGAGTTTTTCCGTTAGCACCGGGTGGCAGGTGAAGGATGTTATAGGATGTCACTATCTCGATGTCTGTTCCCTGTATAATTAGTGGTGCTGTGAGGGGTTGTCCTTGCCTGCGGCAGTCCACCACCAGCTCCTTATTTTGAGCAGGTGAAGGGGGAGTTCCTGGACAACGTATCTAAAATTCATGCTCCAGAGGCACAATCCTATTATCAATTGGACACAAAATACCATCACCTCTTGGAGCCCTAATTGTTTGATGACTTGTCTAAGTTCGGCCGAGTGGTCGCCGTCCCTCCCTGTCTCCTCCCCTCAGGTCAAGCCGCCAGACCTCAGCCTCATGCCCGCGGTTTATCACGACTTCAGGGAGGTCTTTACCAAGTCACCAGTGTTCGCGCTTCCTCCGCATTGCTCATACTGTGCAATCGACCTCCTTCTGGGTGCACGGTTGCCGTCCAGCAGGCTCTATAATATTTCTGGACCTGAGAGGGAGGCGATGGAGAGGTACTGTACATAAAAGACTCATTGAACGCCAGCCTCATCTGGCCATCCTCGGCTCCTGTCAGGGCAGGGTTTTTCTTTGTAGGTAAGAAGGACGGGTCTTTGCGTCTGTGCATCGACTACCGTGAGCTGAATTCTATTACCGTCAAAGATAAATATCCACTGTCCCTGATGAACTCCGCTTTTGAGCTCCTGCAGCACTTACGCATATTCTCTAAACTCGACCTGTGCAATGCATACCATCTTGTCAGAATACGCGAGGGGGACGAGTGGAAAACAGCATTTAAAACACACCTTGAGCAGTTTGAAGATCTGGTAATGCCTTTTGGCTTAACTAATGCCCCTGCTGTTTTCCGACGTCTCATCAACGACATCCTCCACAACATGATTAACCGGCTTGTCTTCGTGTATTTGGATGACATTCTGATTTTTTTCTCGCTCACCTGAGGAGCATCAAATTTTCATGTTAGAGCCATGTTACAACGGCTCTTAGAAAACCAATTGTTTGTCAAGGCAGAGAAGTGTGAATTTTTCACTAATTCCAGTTCTTTTCTTGGCTTTGTTGTAGCGGAGGGGGAGCTGAATGCCGACCAGGCCAAGATGAAGGCTGTGCTAGATTCAATTCAATTCAATTCAATTCAATTCAATTCAACTTTATTTATATAGCGCCATTTCACAACAACAGTCATCTCATAGCACTATCAACTGTAGGGAGGACCCCCACAGTTGCAGAAAGACCCCAGCAATCAGGCGATCCCCTGTGAGCAAGCACTTGGCGACGGTGGAGAGGAAAAACTCCCTTTTAACAGGAAGAAACCTCCAGCAGAACCAGGCTCAGGGAGGGGCAGTCATCTGCTGCGACTGGCTGGGGGGTGAGGGGACAGAGAAGAAGAAAAGAACAGACATGTAGAGAGCAAACAGCACGATGGGGACTCAATCTATGGGAGAGAACAAACAAATGTTAATGACCAGCAAAAAAAAAATATTTCATAGAGAGTGAGGAAAGGAGTGAGGCCCAGTGCATTACTGGAGGTCCCCCGGCTGACTAAACCTATTAGCAGCATAACTAAGGGAGGGTTCAGAAACACATGATCCCTCCCTAATTGTAGGCTATATCAAAAAGGTAGGTTGGCCAACACCCCACTCCCGCAAGGAGCTGCAACGCTTCTTGGGGTTTGCAAAATTCTATTGCAGGTTCATCAGGAACTATAGTGGGATAGCACAGCCTTTAACCCAGCTGACCTCCATTAAGGTGCCATTTTTAGGGACCGAGGCAGCTCAACAGGACTTTGTGGAATTAAAGGGCCAGTTCTCTATTAAACCCATCTTGGCTCAGGTCGACCCCCAGCTCCAATTTATCCTGGAGGTGGATGCTTCAGGGACAGGTGTGGGCACTATTCTGTCCCAGCGCTCAGGCTCGGACTTGAAGCTCTGCCCGTGTGCATATTTCTCTCAGCGGATCACCCCAGCCAAGAGGAATTATGATGTCGGGGATTGAGAGCTGTTGGCCATTAAATTGGCTTTTGAGGAATTTAGACATTGGCTGGAGGGAGCTCTCCACCCTGTAGTCGTGTGGACCGACCACAAGAACCTTGAGTATCTGTGGTCAGCCTGCCAGTTGAACTCCAGGCAGGCTCGCTGGGCCTTTTTTTTTCAGCGTTTTAATTTCACTGTTACTTATAGGCCCGGCTTTCATAATACTAAGCCTGACGATCTCTCCAGACAGTTCAGCCAGGACCCGGCTGACCCCCCTTCCCATTTCCAGCCCATTCTTCTGCCTCTGGGTGTCCTGGGAACCCTTACCTGGGAGATTGAGAAGAGAGTCCGCCAGGCCCAGTCCTCTGAGCCCGGACCAGGGAGTTGTCCCCCTAACCGCCTTTAAGTCCCTACCACCCTCCGCAGTGAAATTATCCAGTGAGGGCACGCCGGACACCTTGCCTGTCACCCTGGGGTGGTGCGCTCTGTGGATATTATCAGGCGAGCATTCTGGTGGCCCACTCTGCGGCGGGACGTGCAGGAGTTTGTGAAGGCCTTCCATACTTGTCCCCGGAACAAGTCCTCTTCTACCCCCCCCCCCCCACGTCCCCAGCCGGCCTTGGTCCCACACTGCCATGGATTTTATCACTGGTCTTCCCCCATCCCACGGCAACACAGTCATTCTCACGATTGTGGACAGATTCTCCAAGGCCGTTCACCTGGTTCCCCTCCCTAAGCTGCCATCCGCCTTCAAAACTGCAGAGTTACTTTCTCATCATGTCATTAGACTGCATGGTATCCCTATGGACATTGTGTCTGACCAGGGCCCACAGTTTGTGTCTCGTGTTTGGAAGTCATTCTGTTGCTGCCTTGGCACCACGATCAGCCTCACCTCCGGTCATCACCCACAGAGCAATGGGCAGGCTGAGCGTGCCAACCAGTCCCTGGAGGCCGCTTTTCGACGTGTGGCAGTCGATGACCCCGGATCTTGGAGCTCCCATCTGACCTGGGTTGGGGTACTCACTTTATTCAACAGTCTCTTCGGCCACAGGGCTTTCTCCGTTTGAAGCCTCTGTGAGCTACAGATCCCCCCTTTTATCCATGGCTGAGAGAGAGGTGGCGGTGCCGTCCATGGGGGCCCACTTTGGCTGGTGGCGCTGGGTCTGGAGGTCTACCAGAGTGGCTCTCCTCCACTCCACCGAGCGCAATCGGTGCTATGCTGATGGCAAGAGGGTTCCGGCACTGGAGTACAAAGTTGGACAGCAGGTCTAGGTGTCAGCAGATCAGGTTCCGTTGAAGGCTGAAGCACGCAAGCTTGCCCCCCGCTTTGTGGGCCCCTTCCCATTACCAACAAAGTGAGTGACTCTGCTGTCCGGCTCCAGCTCCCACGGGCGCTTCACGCTCATCCTACATTCCATGTATCCAAGATCAAGCCTCTCTCCTCCAGCCCCCTCTGTCCTCCCCCAAAGCTGCCTCCCCCTCCCCGGATCCTCTACAGCCACGTCACTCATACCGTTCGAGAGATCCTGGATATTCGCCGCCGGGGCTGAGGGTTCCAATACCTGGTCCACTGGGAGGGTTACGGTCTGGAGCACCGGTCATGGATCTCCAGGTCATTCTTCTATGACAAGGGCATGGTCCGGGCCTACCATCGAGCCCATCCTGAGAAGCCCGGTGGACCGCTGGGAGGCGTTCCTTGGGGGGAGGGGAGGCTGTCATGTCCTGGTGAGCACTCGCCCCCACCATCCTGTTTCTCTGCTCTCCTGTGATTACCTCACCTGACGCACCTGCTGATTCTGCTCAGCCAGCATTTATAAGGAAGCGATCTTCAATGATTCAACGCTGGCTCGTTTGGGTATACTGCCTTGAGCAGATTGTATGTAACCTGTAAGCTCTTTTGTGTTAGATGATTATTTATCTGACACGACTCTGTCCTCCTCCTTCTCCAGGTTGCTGCCAACGAAGCAGTGCGTCTCCAGGGGTCTCAGTGCGCTCACCAGCCTGTTGCTTCATCTGCTGCAGTTCCTCCACTCCACCCGGTCAGACACAGCTCATCATTCCCATTCCCAGCAGTTATGACCTGCTGGTTCATCTCCTTTGCTGGGTTCTGAGCCAGTCTCTCTCTCTCTCTTCCATGTAAGTGGTGTAACTTGGATTTCCAAATCCTCCTCCTTTCCTCTTGCTAACCAGTTCTTGTATCTCTCTGCATATTACTGCTCCTCTGGCGAGTGACTGTTTTTTCCTCAAGTTTACTCCTTTTGAAAAATCAATAAATGGTCAACTGTACTTTGTGTGTGTTTCTCTTGGTGTTGCACCTTGCATTTAGGCTGATTGTCCGGTCAATATGACAAAGAGTGGGTGATTTTATAAAAAAAAAAAAAAAACATAATGCAAAGAGGCATTTCTAATCATTTGCTTCCTCACTTGATTAGACTTTTTGATTTTAAACAGTGTACTTATGGCATAAGAAGGCTGACCTATTGTTCAAAAGTAATGTGCTTCACTCAACACTGATGCAAAATCTTTTTTCCAAATCCAGTTTACAAATCTAATGCCACATGGGATTACAGAAACAAATATTCAAATAGGAAATAATAAAGGATTATTGAAGTCACATGCGCTGAAGGAAAGAAGAAGGATGATCATGTGGGTGCAAGCAATGTAAGCGAAACATGTGGTGTATTGTTCTCTAATGATGATGGATTGCTATATTATGGACACTCACCATTTATAGGGCCCAGTACATTTTTCAGCCAACAAAGGCCTTCTGATGTCACTGAGGCCAGTAATGATGAAATAAACAGATGGTGTCATATGCTGCTTTTTGCCCACTGTGCCCTATGACTCAGGGGACTGATGACTCACACCTTCACTCTTCACAGCTTCAGCACACAGCAACGATTAAATTCAAACTGCAGCAGAAAATATTTTTATATAGAAATTATATGATAATCTTACAACCTAGAACGATATTATGAGGCAAATATTCTGCCTCATTTTTCTTATGCTTATTAATTCTATGTCATAGTTCCAGTTTTTTTAGTCAAGCGTTGCCAGTTCAGCTTATTTGATTTTATTGGGTAAGATTGACAAATGTGGTTTTATTTCAGTTTCATTTTCTCACTGAAACATGCCTCATCAACATAATTTAATAGAAATTCCACCCATATACCAAGTTTTTTTTTTGTTGTTGTTGTTTTTTTTTTTTAATGGTATAGCTTTAAGGGGCTTTGGTTTAAGGCAGGGGTGTCCAACCATGTGCCATGGAGAGCCAAGACCCTGCAGGTTTTCTCTTCTACCCAGTCTCTTCAGCAGGTGTTTTCACTTATCAGCAATCAGTGGGAAGAAGTTCACAGAAATCTGCTGTTGAAGACACTGGTTGGAGGTAAAACCTGCAGGGTCTTGGCTCTCCATGGCACATGGTTGGACACCCCTAGTTTAAGGTTTACTCCTGGATTTGGTCATCACAAGGGATGCTCTATGGCCATTTGTCATTATGTTGTTGGGCAATATGATAGCGTTTCGGCATTTGATGAAACTCTTCTAAATAATAAGAGTGAGTGCAAGATCTGTCTGATTGGCCAATCACCAGCTTGTCCTTGATATCCAAGCCACTGTTGAAGAACAGCTTTGATTGGTCTCGGTGTTATATGTGTTATATGGGCACTTTATTGTGAAGTGCAGTGTGGTGATGTGGACTTCCTGTCACGTCACCTCACTGTCTTATATAGTGGGGCGATTTGCCATGGCACAGCCTCTTGTACTGGATGCCCACACCAGGTGCCTGTCGTGTAACCACAAGTTCCAACGTCAATAAAGCTGTGTTTGATGCTACCCTCATCTTGCCTCATCCATCACCAGGTTTTACGTACATAATATTTGGCGACAGAGGATTAACTCATGGAGGCATGTGTAACACCACTCCATCCCTTCCTCAAGCTCCCGGGTGAACCGCTGGTGCCTTTGCCATGCTGGTTCAAGGCTTTTCATACCTACATTGCCGTGTTGGACCTCAGGCAGCTCGATAAGGTGAGGGCATGTGCGTATCTTGTCCATAACCTGGGTATTGAGGGCCAGCGAGTCCTGCAGACGCTCAGCACATTGGACTTGTTTGAGGTCAATGTCGAGCTGCTAGCTAACCATTTCCACACTCCAGACAGTGTGACTGTATGGAGGATTCGTTTTTGCCAGCAGCACCAATGTGTAGGTGAGTCCATCCACCAATTTGTCGCTGACTTGAGACAGCTAGCTAGCGAGAGCCCCTTTGGGCAGCTAGAAGATGAAATGGTGCACAACCAACTAGCGGAGCACACGTGCAGTGCCGCATTGCAAGCTAGGCTACTTACGGCACCGAGTGACTTAACATTAATCAGAGCTGTTGAACTAGCTCTCCAGTTGGAGGACGCAGACAAGCTAGCTTCAGAGCTAACCTGGCACCAGTCACAGAGGCCACCGGAGCCGCCCGCAGCGGCAAATGTTGCAGACTTGGGAAGCGAGGATAGCTTGGATGATGACATTACGGAAACCAAAGCTGCCAGCCAAATGTCTGCCTCAGGAAAACCCCTGTGCAAGGGTTGTGGGTCTGCAATGCACCACAATAAGGCGAAGACTTGCCTGACAAGAGAAAAACATTGTAGCAGATGTGGACACTTGAACCATTATGCTAGAGTGTGCCACTTATCTGAACCAGAGAGCCCATGGAAGAATCCACCCCACCCGCCCCCGACAACCATCCATACGGTGAGCCCCAGCACCAATGGGTATACGTATTGCACAGTGGAGTAAGACAGAGTGGAAATTCCGCAGCTGCTTGACACGGCAGCGGTGCGGTTGATGTTGAATTGGGCCACGGTGAAGAAGTTCTTCCCCCACTACAGGATTAAAGGTAACCTGGTGCCATGAAATGGCAAAGAAGGTAGCGGGCTGTGCACGGTTGGGACTTTGGAGTTAACGGTTCGTTACAAGTCTGCGAAGATCGTTAACTTCATGTTCCAGGTGGCAGCACGCGGCAATAGCATCATGGGCTGTGACATATTTTACGGACTGGGTTTTGTCATTAAAGACAGTGCCGGGAACGAAAGATCGGGTTGTGGCCACTAGAGCCCTCCAGTTCTGGTGGCTGAAGACGACGCTGTGTGGGATGAAGAGCTACTGAGCATTCCAGCGGTCAAGCAGGACCAGTTTTACTCAGGTTCGGCACAGGAAAGTCTCAGTGCTGGTGCTCGGGACGTGGTAGAAGGGGGTACCAAGCATGGTGGTGGGGCACCTGCGGCAGTGAGTGACACCATGCTAGCCCCAGATGCCTCTGGAGCTTGGCCACAGGGGGAAGGGGGTCTGCAGCTACAACGGTGACTGGTACTACGCTTTTAGAAGAGGACAGGGCCAGACTGATGAGCATGGTTACCGCATGCTCAGCAGCAGCACATCAGGCTGAGCTGGGCCCCGCTGAGGGTTTTGTACTTGATTCGGGTTTGGGCTGATGAACGAACTCGTGAAGATGGGCCAAACGACAGCCAGCGAAACATTGAGTATGTCTGTGGATAGTGGCGAAATTGGGAGCAGCATACTTCCAGTTGTCTGACGGCTCATAGAGGCACGCCAATCGGCTTCAGCATGTCCAGGAGGATGCTCCTGGTGACCAGGCTGGACAGGAGTTGGTGTTGGAGGTGTGGGAACCGGGCTTCATCGTTTGGAAGATCAGCCATTGTCCCGGGGGTTTGCTGCTTCCATGAGTGCACTTGCTGAGGGGCTCCCCTGCCCACCCTCATGTCAGTTCTACCTCTCCGACCCAAGTGACTGTGCTGTAGAGTTGTGTTTATTGTTCCTGTGTGTTTTATGTGCATGCTATGTTATGGGGTGTATATTATGGTTTCAGTTTAGGAGCACAGCAGTGATTTTATTTTAATAAAGGACTTTTAGTTTATTTGGTAGCAGAATAATCCACCATGCCGTGCGGGCTCTGTGGCAGTCCACCCACCAGCTCTATTTTAGGTTATTTTGTGTGAGTGTGTTAGGCCAGTTAAGAATATTAGTTTTCGTTATTTTAGAGTGCAATTTGGGTTCCAAATTGGGGTGGGTGTGAATTGTATGTGTGGTTTTTGGCTTTCTAAAAGGGAAAGAAATTTCTGGGTCAGGGGACCCAATTGCAGAAATTTCTAGCCCAGGTGACCCAGTTGCAGAAATTTCCAGCTCAGGGGACCCAAATGCAGAAATGTCAAGCTCAGGAGACACAGATGCAAAAGTTTCTGGTTCAGGAGATACTGATGCAGACAGGAGACACAAATGCAGAAACTTCTGGTTTAGGAGATACAAATGCAGAAATTTCTGGTTCAGGAGACAAAACTGCAGAAAGTTCTGGTACAGGAGACACAAAAGCAGAAATTTCTGGTTCAGAAAGGAGAAAAAGACTTGTATCAATTGGCTGGAAAGAGAGATCGTGCTGGAAAGCATGTACAGCAGGTTAGATTGATTAAGGACAGAAATGGTAATGTACTAACAAGTGACGAGAGTTTGTTGAGAAGGTGGAAAGAGTACTCTGAAGAGCTGGTGAATGAAGAGAATGAGAGCGAGAGGAGGATGAAGGAAAGATGGTGAACAAGGAAGTCTCAAGGATTAGAAAGGCGGAAGTGACAACAGCTTTGGAGAGGATAGAGAATGGAAATGTGGTTGGTCCAGATGACATACAGTGGTGTGAAAAAGTGTTTGCCCCTTCCTGATTTGTTATTTTTTTGTATGTTTGTCACACCTAAATGTTTCAGATCATCAAACAAAATTAAATATTAGACAAAGATAGAGAAAGAAAGACACAAGTAAACACAAAATGCAGTTTTAAAATGAAGGTGTTTATTATTATTGCCTAATATTAGTAATATTAATATATTACTAATATTATTAGTCTCTGGGAGACAGGTGTAAGGAATAGAGGTAGTTAAAGTACGTAGATGAGTTTAAATACCTGCGGTCAAAGATTCAAAGATTCAGCGATTCAAAGATTTTATTTGTCAGTTCTACTCAGTGGCAAAACCAGGAATTTGTGAAGGAGGGGGGGGGCTGGACCCCAACCACCACCACCATTCTGAATGCCCATGGCGAAGCTTTAGCTTCAGACCCCTGTCAACTACAGGAGTAAAAAAAATATGAACCTACATGGCTCTGTGTGAAAAACTGTGACAAACATACAAAAAAATGACAAATCAGGAAGGGGGCAAACACTTTTTCACACCACTGTACCTGTGGAGGTATGGATATGTTTAGGAGAGATGGCAGCTGACTTTTTAACTAGATTGTTTAAACACAATCTTGGAGAGTGAGAAGATACCTGAGATGGTGGATGGATTCAAGGTAGGGGTGGGGTTGCATCAGGGATCAGCTCTGAGTCCCGTCTTGTTTATCATGTGATGGAAAGGCTAAGAGATGGCATCAGGCAGGAGTCTCTGTGGACGATGTTGTGATGTTTGCAGACGACATTGTGATCTCTAATGAGAGTAGGAAGCAGGTGGAAGAGAACCTGGAGAGGTGGAGGTGTGCTCTGAAGACAAGAGGATAAAAAGTCAGTAGAAGCAAAAAAAGAAAACATGAGTGTGAATGAGAGGGAGACAGGTGTAAGGAATAGAGGTAGTTAAAGTACGTAGATGAGTTTAAATACCTGCGGTCAAAGATTCAAAGATTCAGCGATTCAAAGATTTTATTTGTCAGTTCTACTCAGTGGCAAAACCAGGAATTTGTGAAGGAGCGGGGCTGGACCCCAACCACCACCACCATTCTGAATGCCCATGGCGAAGCTTTAGCTTCAGACCCCTGTCAACTACAGCCCCCTGTCAACAACATATTTCTTAACATTTTCAACGCAAACTACTCAAAACCTGCTGTTTATTTACATTTTTCTTTTCTTTTTTCTCCCTTTTTTCTTCTTTTTTTTTGGGGGGGGGGAGCTGCAGCCCCCTCAGCCCCCCCGGCTATGCCCCTGCTACTATACGTACATGACATACAGGAGAATTGAAATGGCATTTCTCTCTCTCTCTTCAGTGGTGTGCACAATATAAAAAAAAAAGAAAAAGAAATAAGGCTGGAAAAACAACAGCAGTCTATGTACAGTAGTGCTACCTTTTTTTTTTTTGTTACTTATTTGTACCCGTAGGTAGACTTGGTTTGCAGTCTGGTGACAAGCCACCGGCTGCTGGTCGCTGCGTGCGCGAGCACCCTAAACCTACATGTTTTTGCTGTGCGGGAGGAAACCGGAGAAATCCCGCACAACACGGGGAGAACATGCAAACTCCACACAGCTCACTGTTGGTCGGGGGCTGGGATCGAACCCACGATCGAACGATCGATCGATCGAACCCACGATCTCATGATCCCCGCGGTCCCCCGGCCGAGGGTAAAACTGTGCTGCCACAGTGCTAAACCACTGCGCCACCGTGCAGCCCAGTAGCTGTACCTGTACCTGTACCTGTACCTGTAGTGCAAATGGCTACAGAAGATAGACCCAGACCTCCCATAGTGCAAATAAAGATAAACAATAAACAATGGAACCCAGCAATCCTATATACAGAAAAGTAGAGCAGTATACTCATAGTTGCAAGTTCAGTGCGGTACTGTAGGTGGAGACAGTGACAGGTAGAACTGCACATGATCAGTACTGCAATAACAAACGGCAGCAGATATGACAACTCGCAAAGAACACCTATAGGAGGAAAGTGGAGGGCTTCCTCACAGACAACATCCCCCAACAGATGTGAAGGGGTATCCAGACCCTCACGAACTACAGGGGCCAGGGCTCCCCCAACATCAGACAGCAGTCTCAGTCTGGCAGAGTAGCTTAATAACTTCTTTGCCCAGTTTGAGCACACCTCCCCCACAAACTCACCCCCCCCCCCACACACAGGTGCATGAGGTGAGGAGGCAACTAAGAGCAGCGAACCCCCGCAAAGCTGCTGGTCCAGACGGCATACCAGGAGTGGTGGTCAAAGCATGTACAGACCACCGGGCAGGGATCCTCATCAAGCTGTTCAACCTCTTCCTGACACACACCATTGTCCCCTCCTGCCTCAAGGCCTCCACCATCATGCTCATCACCAAAAAGTTCACAATCAACAGCCTGAATGACTACAGATCCATAGCACTCACATCTGTAGTAATGAAGTGTTTTGAGCAACTGGTGTCCCAGCACATCAGGGACTGTCTTCCCCCCTCCTTCGACCCCCACCAGTTCACCTACAGGGAGATCCGGTCTACAGAAGACGCCATCGCCACCACTCTCCACAGAGCTCTGAGAAACCTGGAGAACCCCATGAGCTACGTACATGAGGATGCTCTTTGTGGACTACGGCTCAGCTTTGAACATCATCCCAGACTTCCTGATCAAAAAACTGCACCTCCTCCAGATCCCCCCCACACACACACCTGCTGGTGGATAAAAAACTTTCTCACCAACCGCCCACAAACAGTTAGACTTGGCCCCCACCACTCCTCCACACTGTCTCTTAGCACTGGCTCTCCCCAGGGCTGTGTGCTAAGTCCTCTACTGTACTCCTTGTATACCCTTGACTGTATTCCAACCCACCCAGCCACTGTCATCATGAAATACGCGGACAATACCACCTTGGTTGGGCTCATCACAGATGACGATGAGAAGGCTTACAGGGCGGAGGTAGAGAATCTGCTGCTGTGGTTCCAAGCAAACAACCTGAAAGTGAATGCCCAAAAAAACCAAAGAACTCATACTGGACTTCAGAAAGAACAGACAGGACTACCCCCCATCCCCCTCAAAATGGCGACAGCGTGGAAAACGTCCCCGCCTTCAGGTTCCTGGGCACCCACGTCTCCTCTGACCTTTCCTGGGCTGTCAACACCAAGGACCTGGTGAAGAAAGCCCAGCAGGGGCTGCACTTCCTCCATGTCCTGAGGAAGAACAACCTGGACCAGAAGCTGCTGCTGGCCTTCTATTGCTGCTCAGTGGAGAGTGTGCTCACCTACTGTCTGAGTGTGTGGTACGCCAGCTCGACGGCCGAGAACAGTACGGCTGCACAGAGCATCATCAACACCGCCCAAAAAATTATTGGTGGCCCTCTGCCCTCTCTGGAAGATGTCTCCAGAGCCTCCTGTCTCAGAAGGATCAAGGCTATCATAGGAGACCCCTCATATCCCGCCCACCACCTGTTCGACCTGCTTCCCTCTGGATGACAGTTCAGATCGATCAGGTCTCACACCTCCAGACTGACAGTTTCTTCCCCTGGGCCATCCAAACTGCAAACAGTCAGAGGCCCCACCCCTCTCCCTCCAAACGCTCACATGCTCAAAGCTGAGGACCTTTTAATTATCACAATAACTCACTTGTCTTTGCACTCCTCACTTTCATGTATATTGACCCATCCGTGAAACTAATATTATGTATATTTTTCCATAATCCTTGGGCCATTTTACTCAGTTGTGTGTTCAATTGTGTGTCTGCACTCTGCACTCTTGTGTACATACTGTAGTTCCACCCACATAGCCACTCCCATACCTGTGTATATTTCCAAAATCCTGGGCCATTTTAATTTTTTTCTTTATTTTATTTTTATTTTTGATCATTCTTTTTTCAGTTGTCTGTGTAACCGTGTGCTTTGTAACCATGTTTTATCTAATCCTTCTTCCTTACTTTATTGCACAGTAGCCTGGTGGAGCACCCACAATTCCGTTGTACTGTACTACTGTACAATGACAATAAAGCCCATTGTATTGTATTGTATTGTATTATATTATATATGTGCAAATGGTTGCAGTCAAGTGCAGAGACATACAGCAGCAGATGTGTATTACTGTTGTGTGCCAGCCTTTCTGTGCCAACAGCTGAGGTAATTATTGTGCAGCTAAGTGTGTTATGGTCCAGGGGGATGGGGGGGAGTGGACAGAGTTCAACCATCCAAAGCAATGGAAATGCACAACAGCAGTGAATACTAGAGTGCAGGCAGGGTGGAAGTTCAGGTTCAGGTTCCTTTATTTGTACCTGTAGGTAGATTTGTTTTGCAGTCAGGTGACATCCATATTTACAAACCACAATTACATTCAACATGAACACAAACACAGGCACATATGAAGCTGACTACAAACATGATAAAAATACTCAAGGCTTCACCAATCAGGACATAGGACAAAGAGATAAGAGAAAAATAAAACAAAGAGATAAGAGAGAAGGGTCATATTTAAAAGTTAAAGACTGGTCAAAGAGGTTAAAAACTCAAAAGTCTAAAACCCAATAAAAGATTTAGAACCCAAATAAAAAACCTACAAAAATAAGTAAATATAAAATAAAAATTAATAAATAGGTAACTAAATTATGTGCAATATATTGTTACATCTTGTTCAACTCTTTGACAGCAGCAGGAACAAAGCTGTTTTTGTAGCGCTGGGTTTTACTTTTTGGGACAGCAAACCCCCGTTTGGAGGGAAGAAGCTGAAAGTGGCAGTGCAAAGGATGGGAGTCATCATTTAAAGTGGAGGTAGCAATCTTCTGTACCTGTCTGGTGTACAGGGATGTCAGGCTCAGCTGTGACTCACCAAGCAAACGACTGGACCATCTAACTACCTGATCCAAGGATTCCCTCTGTTTCAGTTTTATCTGACCAAACCAGGACACTAAAGAAAAGGATAAAACAGATTCAATAAAAGCCTGATAAAACATTGTCATTATGGTTCGGTCAATTTGAAAGCGTGCAAGTTTCCTTAAACAATGCAAATATTGCTGACCCTTTTTGCACACCCTTTCACAGTTCTCTTCAAAGTTTAAATTACTATCAATAATCATCCCAAGATATTTGTAAGATTGCACACATTCAGTGGTCTGGCCTTTTAGTACAGTGACTTTGTGCCTGGGAGTTTTCCTCCTAATGTCAATAATCATATCTTTAGTTTTTTTCATATTCAGATGCAGGTAGGAATCCTCACACCACTGAACAAACTCATCAACTTCTGGGCCGTGGCCACTCTCACCATCCTGGAGGAGACTGACAACAACTGAATCATCAGCATACTTTATAATGTGTCTGTTGTCATGTCTGCTCCGACACAGGATGAAGAGTAGTGGTGACAACACACACCCCTGAGGAGAGCCAGTAGAAGAACACTTTAGGTCAGACAATGTACCATTGACCCTTACTCTCTGTGTCCTGTTGATTAAAAAAATCCAGAATCCAACCCACTAGATTATTACTCAAGTTCAAATTGTTGTAGGCCCCTTTCAACTAAAATATGAGGTTGGATTGTATTAAAAGCAGAAGAAAAGTCCACAAATAAAACCCTGGCGTGTGTCCCATTAAAATCCAGATGTTTAAAAAGCATGTTAAACAGAGTGACAGTGGCATCCTCCACTCCTCTGTAAGGCCTATAGGCAAACTGCAAAGGATCCAATGCATGCTCAGTCTGCTTTAGGACTTCAAATCTGACCAGTTTTTCAAAAATTTTCATTAAAATGGAAGTCAAAGCAACTGGTCTAAAATCATTTACTATTTTTAGACAGCTGGATTTTGGAACGGGGACAACCACAGCATCTGTCCAGATCTTAGGCACATGTTGTGTCTGTAAGGACTTATTAAAAATGTAGTGAAACACAGGACTCAGTTCATGTGCACAGGACTTTACCAAGCACCCACATATATTATCAGGGCCCCGACTTTTGTTCACTTTTACAGCACAGAACGCCTTTTTAATATCCTGCACTTCAATATTAAAGTGCTGATTGTCTTTGAGTTTCTGTTTCAAATCTTGGGTTTCTGTGCTAAAATCAAAGGAATCAAAATGACCATCAAAACAATTAAGAGCACTAGCCAGCTCTGAGTCTGAGTTAAAACCATCTAAAAACACACGATTACTGCGCTGTGCACTCTGAAGGCCTGCAATAGTTTTCATACTGGCCCAGGCTGAACCAAGCTTCTTTGTTGCCATCTTGCTTTCCAACTCTGATTTATAATTCTGTTTTGCTCTAAAAATTTCGGATTTCAGCTCTTTTGTGGCAACCTGCAGCTCAGAAACAACCCCCTGTTTAAAGATAGATAGATAGATAGATAGATAGATAGATAGATAGATAGATAGATACTTTATTTCGAACAAAAAAGTATAACAAAAACAAAACAAATGACAAATGCAATAAAGTAACAGTATACAGTGTTCAAAAGGGAGAAGGAAGAAGTGAACACTTATTAATTCCATCTCCTCTTTTCCATAAATACACCCATGTGAATTATATACAAATTACCACATTTAAGACCCCAAGTAAACAATTGACTGTATTTTGTACATATCAACATTAACACCCATCCATCCTAGCATACATTGATGTCCATACATCAAAACCAGCCTCAAACAACACAGATATACACAGTGCTGTCCCACCCACCATTCCGTAGTGTCCCATAGTGTCCCAGAGTGAGCATAGTGAATCGTACATATAAATACTACCCTTCTAACATATATCCTTTCAGCAAATAATGTTTGTACCTCTTTTTGAATTGATTTCTGTTTATACATAGTTTCAGTTCCGGCTCCAGACTGTTCCACAAATCCACCCCACAGACAGATATGCACATACTTTTCTTGGTTGTTCGTATCTTGGGTTTTGTAAAGTTTAAGTCTCCTCTCAAATTATGATCATTGTCTCTTTTTTAAATATTTTTTGTATATTAGTTGGGAGTTGATTATTAATTGCCCTGTACATGACTTGTGCTGTCTTAAATTTAACTAAATCGATGAACTTTATGACATGTGACTTTAAAAACAACAAATTGGTTTGAGAAGTGAACACTTATTAATTCCATCTCCTCTTTTCCATAAATACACCCATGTGAATTATATACAAATTACCACATTTAAGACCCCAAGTAAACAATTAACTGTATTTTGTACATATCAACATTAACACCCATCCATCCTAGCATACATTGATGTCCATACATCAAAACCAGCCTCAAACAACACAGATATACACAGTGCTGTCCCACCCACCATTCCGTAGTGTCCCATAGTGTCCCAGAGTGAGCATAGTGAATCGTACATATAAATACTACCCTTCTAACATATATCCTTTCAGCAAATAATGTTTGTACCTCTTTTTGAATTGATTTCTGTTTGTACATAGTTTCAGTTCCGGCTCCAGACTGTTCCACAAATCCACCCCACAGACAGATATGCACATACTTTTCTTGGTTGTTCGTATCTTGGGTTTTGTAAAGTTTAAGTCTCCTCTCAAATTATGATCATTGTCTCTTTTTTAAATATTTTTTGTATATTAGTTGGGAGTTGATTATTAATTGCCCTGTACATGACTTGTGCTGTCTTAAATTTAACTAAATCGATGAACTTTATGACATGTGACTTTAAAAACAACAAACTGGTTTGGTCTCTATATCCTACATTATTTATTATCCTTATAGCTCTTTTTTGCACATTACAAAAAAGAGCTATAAGGATAATAAATAATGTAGGATATATAATGTAGGAAATAATGTAGGATAAAGGCAAGTGCTTTCCTCTGTAAGCAGGATTTAACTGATTTAGTGACCCATGGCTTGTTGTTGGGATATACTGTATTCTGACACGTTTATGTGGAACGATCACATCCCTGCAGAAAGCCATGTATGAGCATGTTACATCCACTAAAGAGTCCAAATCTCCGCAGGCCAGCGTGAACACCTCCCAGTCTGTACAGTTAAAATATTCCTCGAGGCAGTGCACTGAATCCTCTGTCCACATGTCTATGTCTCTGGCCTTCACCTTGTCTCTTCTGAGAGCAGTTTTATATGTGGGCAGCAAATGTACACAGTTGAGTTGGGTGGGGTGGGTGGAGACGAGTTTCATGGGGGATTTTTGACAGAAAGATTGCAGCTAGAGTGAAAGGAAAGATTTACAATACGGAAATGAGACCTACTGTCATGAACGCCACTCCGGGGCAGAAACAAACCCAGTCACTTGACTGCAGTTAAGGCATTTGTTAACAGAAAAGAACAAAGTCCAAAAATAACTGTGCAGACAAATACAAGAAAACACGAACAACTTACACAGATGAGCTGCTCCAGGGCTGAGAAGTCCCTGGAGGAAAAGGAGAGGGAGACTGACTTTAGTGAGGGTAGTCCAGTCTAAACACTGTTGTGACAGCTGCAAGGGCAGAGAGGAAAGGTAGAGTATAAATACATGAAATGTGATGAACAGCAGGTGCGAGAGCTGAGCTGGCGAGCACTAATTCCCTAACTGCTCTCAACTGATGGGTGAGTAGACTGAGAACAGTGAGAGGGGACAAACAGCAGGAGTAAAAAAACACAATCACTTGCAGCTGATGGACTGAAGACAAACTGCGAGTGAAAGGTGGCTGTTCCTGGAATGGAGGAAAGGGGCTTGTATCACTAAAACTACATGACACAACTAAGGAAAATAATAGTGAACAGAAAAACACTCAAAACTACAAAGGGGCTCTACACGCTGTGGACAGACGCTCAGACATATGACACCTGCTATAATGTATAGTTTGGAGATGGTGGCATTGACAAAGAGACAGGAGGTGGAGCTGGAGGTGGAAGAGTTGAAGATGCTAAGATTCTCATTGGGAGTGACTAGGAGGGACAAGGGTACAAATTAGTATATCAGAGGGACAACTCAGGTTGAGCAGTTTGGAGACAAAATAAGAGGCAAGGCTGAGATGGTTTGGTCATGTGCAGAGGAGGGATAGTGGATATATTGGACAAAAGATGTTGATGATGGAGCTGACAGGCAGGAAGAAAAGAGGAAGACCACATAGAAGATTCATGGATGTAGTGAATGAGGACATGGAGAGAATTGGTGTTACAGAGGAAGATGCAAGGGATAGGCTGAGATAGAAGCAGATGATCAGCTGTGGCGACCCCTAAAGGGAGCAGCCAAAAGAATAATAAGAAGATGTGTATTCTGCACCTGTACGCTCACTCCATCCCTACCCCCCAGTCTCCCCAGTGCACAATTCCTTCTAAGGGCGCATTCACACAGCCACTGTTTGGTCCAGACCAAAGGACTATCTGCGGATAGTTCGGTTCAGTTAGTGCCATCTGAACACTTGTTCAAACTGTGATGAGCACCAAACAAGTAAAGACTGGTCCGCCTGAAAACAGGGGTCTTGGTTCACTTGCAAACAAAGTCTGGTACGCTTCACTTGCAGTGTGAATGCAAACAGACGATTCAGCAGACCAAAGGTCGGAAGTGCCTTTCAGCGCTTGTGTAAACATAGCAACACGTTATCTCAGAAGAGGAAGTGATGCTTACCGTAGTGCATTTTGGGTAGAAAATAACAATAAAGACAACTGCGTGGATCAAAGAAATCATTTTACTGGAGAAAGCCGAGGAGAAAAGTTAAAAAAATGTCTCGTTTATGACAGACAAACAACCTGGCTGAAGGGAACGGATTTCCGTTTCCAGTCCCGG
Organism: Pholidichthys leucotaenia; assembly: GCA_020510985.1. Lineage (NCBI taxonomy): Eukaryota > Metazoa > Chordata > Actinopteri > Cichliformes > Pholidichthyidae > Pholidichthys > Pholidichthys leucotaenia. The sequence goes on from CM035848.1 coordinate 179,474,341, forward strand.
CCAATCGATGAGCTGGATTTTTCTTATTCGCCAAGAATTTTTCTTCCCGGTCAGTGGTGGTTTCGGCTACAGCGCTCCAAATGAGCAGTTGTAACTGCGTGGCGTTGTCTAAGCAGTTTGGTCCACTGCAGTGTAAATGCAAACCAAACCAAATGAAAGGTGGGAAAATTATCGGCATTCCCCACCCAATCAAACCGAGACCCCCGGAATATCCTGTTGTGAATGCAGCCTAAATCTCACTCCAAGCTTTACAGAAAAGTTGGCAACTCTGAGTTAACCCTTTGAGTGTGAGAATTTGCATGGCCCTAATGGCAGAGCACAGCACTGCGCCTGCCTTCTCACTCTGACGTGATTGCCTGCATTGGGAATTTGTACTGATTGTACTGATTTGCCAGTTTCAAAAGGTGTCAGACATCCGTTGGAGGACTCAGTGGATGGCACGTAATACATCAAAGAAGAAGAACTTCTCATTTCCTTTTCCTGTTTGTAGCAGTTAGCCCAGAAAGCTAATATGACCACGATCGTCATGTCACTTTTTTGGCTGTGTTCGTGGAAAATAGCTGCAGGATGCAAGCGAAATTTATGTGGGATAATCATAAGACTTTGTTGATGTGGTAGAGATTTTAAATTACTGGCAGAACGCAAAATATGGACCATGATGGGTGAAAACGCAGCGGCCTCGCCACCCAGCCAGCTGCCCCCCCCCTTTGTCAAAAGTAAATGAGAAATTTCTGTTTTGTTTTTTTTTTAAATGTGCTAATTTCTTGTTAATATACTTTGAAGATGATGAGGTACCTCTGTACAAAAAACGGTGTCAAAAGACTGAACCATTTTTTGTGTAAATATATCCAAAGTCCAGTTTTGAGGGAGTTATGGAATTTAAAGAGCTGCCATGACATTATGCAAATTAGATGCGTAAATGTTTTCCTATCTGAAACTTTGGATCATATTTTACATCTTTCTAATTGACAGTAAGCCATTATCTCTTATCACCTTCAAGTTATAGCCTTGGAAATCTGAACTATTTTATTGACAAAAAATATTTACTGCTCGACCACTAGGGGTTATGTTGCAGTTCGGCAAGATACACACTCACAGGGTAAATACTTGGTCTAATAAGTGACAGAAGTACAATCTGTCACTTATTGTTGTTTTTCTTTTGTCTACATTCAATCAGTTCTTTATGTTGCAATCCACTTGCTCTAGTTTTGAAAGTTCGTTTGCAAAGTGAACTTGGTTTGACACCTGTAGAGTTCAGACTAGAAATGTTTACCCCCCCACCCCCCGCTTTCCTGTGCTTACGGTGGGACTTCTTTTATTCTGTTGCCTTCCTTTTTATCTCTGCTCGCTGCAGTGTAGATTTCTCTGTTTGCAGTGCATGCAGAGGGGTGGGACAGCTGTGCCGAGTGCTCACCACTGCTCAGCAGTGGCAGTTGGGAAGAAGTCACTGCTCATATTAATGTGACAAGTACTCAAATATGTGGAATACAACCATTTTATGTATCATGGGCGTCCAAATGTACCAGAACAATGAACATATTCGGTGTATCACCCAGCCCTACTTAGCATACTGTAAGCTAATAAGCTACAGCAGTTCATCTTGTACAGTGTTGTCACCTCTCACTGTTTTGGAGTGAGTCTCACTCTTTTGCCCTCTCTCTCACACCACAAACCTCACTGCTCACTCCAAAATGAGGAAATGACTGCCAATATCATGTTCACTTTCTTCAGATTTTTTCCACAATAAGAACTCTTAAGGCAGCATAAAACAGACAGAACATGCTCTAAAACTTATTCTGAGGTAAAGAAGTGTAGGCTGTCTGTTGAAAAAAATATCTGTTTATGTGGATTGTGCACCTCCACCCGTACCCCCAGTCTCAACCATGCACAATTCCTTCTCCATCTCATTCCAAGGTTTTCTGAAAAGATGGAAACTCTGCCTTCTAATATCCATCCATCCATCTTCTTCCGCTTAATCCTTTTCGGGTCGCGGGAGGGCTGGAGCCTATCCCAGCATCTTTGGGTGAGAGGCAGGGTATACCCTAGACAGATCTATTTCCAAAAACCACTTAGATATGCACACATGTTCCAACTATCATTTAAAATCACAGAAGAAATATATTTTTAGTTATAACAGGCAAATCTTTTCAAATCTTCACCAACAGAAAATGCTGAACTGCACACTCAGACTACATTAGCAGCAACTGAAATATGACAAGACAAAATGGTGCATGATCTACAAACACCACCATGGGGTGCTCAAAACAAGCAAATAATAAAAGGTATAAGTACATTATGCATATAACCACTGTTCCCCAAGGCGGAAAACTGGGTGCAACCATTCGTGTGCACGTTGCTGAAGCATAGCTTGAATCACTCAGTGGTAATTGATGACATGGGTGGGGGCTCCTCTCCCTACCTCTGGGTATTGGCCTTTGCTGCAAGTTGAACTGGTGTGGTCAGACAGGTGCTGAGTAACCCGTCATAGGGTCCAGTTAGACTGATTGTTGGCAATATGAACCAAACTCTCACAATGGTTGTATAGAGACCGGACAGTTCTTATCAACGAGTCCGATACCCCATATTCCCAAAGCATCCCGCATAAGAAACTATGAGAGATGCAGTTGAATGCTTTCTCCAAGTCCACAAAACACATGTAGATTGTTGGACAAACTCCCACGAACCCTCAAAGATCCTTGAGAGGGTAAAGAGTTGGTCCAGTGTGCAATGACCAGGATGAAAACCACATTGTTCCTCTCAAATCTGAGGTTCGATCAATGGCTGGACTGTCCTCTCCAGTACCTTGGTAAAGACCATCCTGGGGATGCTGAGGAGAGTGATCAGGCAAAAATTGGAACACACCCTCCAGCCCCCCTTCTTGAAGAGGGGAACCACCACCCTAGTTTGCCATGCCAAAGGTGATGTCTCCAACTTCCACTCAATGTTGCAGAAGTGTGCCAACAAAGACAGCCCCACAACAGTGGGGAAAATCTCATCTACTCCGGGGGCCATGCCCTAAAGGTCCTGTCACACCTTGACGATTTAGGCAGCATTTGCTGATGTATCAAAATTTCTCTAAAATGCTGACATATGCCCAAAATTTTAAATTTTGAGCATATGCATAGCGTATCCATGGACACTATTACACAATATGTCCAATATACTGTACATATACTATGTACAGTATAATCTGTCAATCAGCTGTCACTCAATGACATAGCTGTCAATCAAACAGTATTTGAAACAGAAACTCAAACACAATCAGCACTTTAATATTGAGGTGCAGGATGTTAAAAGAGCATTCTGTGCTGTAAAAGTGAACAAAAGTCAGGGCCCTGATAATATATGTGGACGCTTGGTAAAGTCCTGTGCACATAAATTGAGCCCTGTGTTTCACTACATTTTTAATAAGTCCTTACAGACACAACATGTGCCTAAGATCTGGAAAGATGCTGTGGTTGTCCCCGTTCCAAAATTCACCTGTCCTAAAACGGTAAATGATTTTAGACCAGTTGCCTTGACTTAAATTTTAATGAAAATTTTTGAAAAACTGTTCAGATTTGAGGTCCTAAAGCAGACTGAGCATGCATTAGATCCTTTGCAGTTTGCCTATAGGCCTTACAGAGGAGTGGAGGATGCCACTGTCACTCTGTTTAATATGCTTTTTAAACATCTGGATTTTAATGGGACACACGCCAGGCTTTTATTTGTGGACTTTTCTTCTGCTTTTAATACAATCCAACCTCACATTTTAGTTGAAAGGCCCCTGCAACAACTTGATTTGAGTAATAATCTGGTGGGTTGGATTCTGGATTTTTTAACCAACAGGACACAGAGAGTAAGGGTCAATGGTACATTGTCTGACCTAAAGTGTTCTTCTACTGGCTCTCCTCAGGGGTGTGTGTTGTCACCACTACTCTTCATCCTGTACACAAACATGTATCAGAGCAGACATGACAACAGACACATTATAAAGTATGCTGATGCTTCAGTTATTGTCAGTCTCCTTCAGGATGGTGAGAGCAGTCACGGCCCAGAAGTTGATGATTTTGTTCACTGGTGTGAGGATTCCTACCTGGAGCTGAATACGACAAAAACTAAAGATATGATTATTGACTTAAGGAGGAAAAGGCGCACGAAGTCACTGTACTAAAAGGCCAGACCATTGAATGTGTGCAATCCTACAAATATCTTGGGACGATTATTGATAGTAATTTAAACTTTGAAGAGAACTGGGAAAGGGTGTGCAAAAAGGGTCAGCAACATTTGCATTGTTTAAGGAAACTCGCACACTTTCAAATTGACTGAACCATAATGATAATGTTTTATCGGGCTTTTATTGAATCTGTTTTATCCTTTTCTTTAGTGTCATGATTTGGTCAGATAAAACTGAAACAGAGGAAATCCTTAGACCAAGTAGTTAGATGGTCCAGTCGTTTGCTTGGTGAGTCACAGCTGAGCCTGACATCCCTGTACACCAGACAGGTACAGAGGATTGCTACCTCCATCTTAAATGATGACTCCCACCCTTTGCACTGTCACTTTCAGCTTCTTCCCTCCAGACGGAGGTTTGTTGTCCCAAAATTTAAAACCCAGCGCTACAAAAACAGCTTTGTTCCTGCTGCTGTCAAAGAGTTGAACAAGATGTAGCAATATATCGCACATAATTTAGTTATCTATTTACAAATTTTATTTTATATTTATTTATTTTTGTAGGTTTTTTTATTTGGGTTCTAAATCTTTTATTGGGTTTTAGACTTTTATTGAGTTTATAACTTTTTTAATATGACCCTTCTCTCTTCTCTGTTTTGTTCTCTTATTTCTTTGTCTTATGTCCTGACTGGTGGAGCCTTGAGTACTTTTATCGTGTTTATAGTCAGCTTCATGTGTGTCTGTGTTTGTGTTCATGTTGAATGTAATTGTGGTTTGTAAATATGTGTCTAAAAGGATCTCACCTGACTGCAAAACAAATCTACCTATGGGTACAAATAAAGTAACCTGAACCTGAACCTGAATCAACCTGTTGCAAAGAGGCTGTTCACTACTGAGTGGAGGAAAAGATGAAGCCACTTTGTTTTTGTGGAAATAGATAAATTTTCCTTTGTCGCTGTTAAGGACAAAAGCATATTGGTGGTTTGCAAGCTAAATGGGGTTGAGACTGACAACAATCTTCAGAAGTACCAAAGAACAGAAACAAGGGCCTACAAAACTAGTGCTATGCTATGCTAACACCGTGTTAGTGGATTCATGCTATCTGAACACCCACGGCTGGATCTGAATCACAGGTACAGTGGTGTGAAAAAGTGCTTGCCCCTTCCTGATTTCTCATTTTTTTCTATGTTTATCACACTTAAATGTTTCAGATCATCAAACAAATTTAAATATGAGACAAAGATAACACAAGTAAACACAAATTGCAGTTTTTTAAATGAAGGTGTTTATTATTAAAGGTAAAAAAAACAAACAAATCCAAACTTACATGGCCCTGTGTGAGAAGGTGACCCCCCCCCCCCCCCACGGTAAAACATAAATCAACTGTGGTTTATCACATCTTTGGAAAGCTGAGTTCAATTTCTCTAGCCACACCAAGGCCTGATTACTGCCACAACCACCTGTTCTCAATCAAGAAATCATTTAACTAGGACCTGCCTGACAAAGTGAAGTAGACCAAAAGATCCTCAAAAGCTAGACATCATGTTGCGATCCAAAGAAATTCAGGAACAAATGAGAAACAAAGTAATTGAGATCTATCAGTCTGGAAAAGGTTATAAAGCCATTTCTATAGCTTTGGGACTCCAGCAAACCACAGTGAGTCGATATCCACAAATGGCGAAAAACATGGAACAGTGGTGAACCTTCCCAGGAGTGGCCGGCGGACAAAAATTACCCCAAGAGTGCAGCGACGACTCATCCAAGAAGTCACAAAAGACCCCACAACAAAATCCAAAGAACTGCAGGCCTCACTTGCCTCAGTTAAAGGCAATGTTCGTGACTCCACCATAAGAAAGAGACTTTGCAAAAATGGCCTCCATGGCAGAGTTCCAAGACAAAAACCACTGCTGAACAAAAAGAACATAAAGGCTCATCTTAGTTTTGCAAGAAAACATCTTGCTGATCCCCAACACTTTTAGGAAAATAGTCTGTGGACTGATGAGACAATAGTTGAACTTTTTGGAAGGTGTGTGTCCTATTACATCCGGCGTAAAATAACACAACATTTCAGAAAAGGAATATCATATCAACAGTAAAACATGGTCGTGGTAGTGTAATGGTCTGGGGCTGTTTTGCTGCTTCAGGACCTGGAAGACTTGCTGTGGTAAATGGAACCATGAATTCTGCTGTCTACTGAAAAATGCTGAAGTAGAATGTCCGGCCATCTGTTTGTGACCTCAAGTTGAAGCACACTTGGGTTCTGCAGCAGGACAATGATCTAAAACACACCAGCAAGTCCACCTCTGAATGGCTTAAGAAAAACAAAATGAAGACTTTGGAGAAGCCTAGTGAAAGTCCTGACCTGAATCCGATTGAGATGCTGTAGCATGACCTTTAAAAGGCGGTTCATGCTGGAAAACCCTCCAATGCGGCTGAATTACAACAATTCTGCAAAGATGAGTGGGCCAGAATTCCTCCACAGCATTGTAAAAGACTCACTGCCAGTTATCGCAAACGCATGATTGCAGTTGTGGCTGCTAATGGTGGCCCAACCAGTTATTAGGATTAGGGGGCAATCACTTTTTCACACAGGGCCATGTATGTTTCTATTTTTTTTCCCTTAATAATAAACACCTTCATTTAAAAACTGCATTTTGTGTTTACTTGTGTTATCTTATTACTTACTTATTACTTGTGTTATTTAAATTTGTTTGATGATCTGAAACATTTAAGTGTGACAAACATACACAAAAATGAGAAATCAGGAAGGGGGCAAACACTTTTTCACACCACTGTATGCATCTGGACAGTTTGTGACCAGGTAAGAATTAAACCAACTGATTGCCAGATACGTTGTTACAGAATGAAGATCTGATAACAGTCATTTTTCATCAGACAGCTGAGACTGTGATCCATTGAAGTTAAAACACATTTACTTGCTGCCTGGATAAAGATTATTCAAAAATGAATTTGATCTCCAAAAGGAATTTAAGAGACTGGATGATGTCACTGTCACAGCAAACATTTGGACTGTGGATAATAGACATTTTCTTTGGATCACTGCAGATCGGATTAAATCCATATCATAAAGGTAAGAATCTTTGACAGCTTTATGCAGTGTTGCCAACTCACTCTTTTTGGAGTGATTCTCACTCTTTTTCCCTCTCTCTCATGCCACAAACCCTATTTCTCACTCCAATAACTGGCAAATTACTGGCAATTTTGTGTTGATTTTCTTCAGATATTTCCCACAGTAAAAGCTCCCAAAGCAGGATAAAGCAGGCTGAACATGTTCTCCAAGCTCTGTCTGAAATGCTTTGTTTTCAGCCTGACAATAACACTGGTCAACACCAAATTTATTGTCTAAGGTTTTTTTTTTAGCTGATTTAGGACAATTTTGATGTGCTGAATCCAAAAATCACATTGGTTTTGCTCAATCAAGTCAACTTTGTCACATCCGCCGTTTTTACCGGCGCTCACACCATATTCCTCCTTAGCCCGGCTCTTACTTTGACAGCGTCTCAGCGAGCCTCCAGCTGTCAAGCTCTATGGGACGGCTGGAGGCCAATTACCTCTCATCAGCTGAGGCGCTGTCAACTACTATAAAAGGGAGCAGTCCTGATCATTCAGTGCTGTGACCTCGCCCTATTATCCACGCACTTCTCCGGCGTGGGTAAGGCTGGAACCTGCAGCTGCAGCTGTCAAGATCCGAGACCGGGCGGCTGCTGCTCGCTCCGCGGCTCATCCTTCCGCCATCATTAAGCATGTGACGGTGGCAGTTAGACTGGTGGAGAGGAATCCGGAGTTACGTGAGTTCCCGGAGTTTGCCGACCTGCTCGCCTCTGTCTCTGCACAGGAACGGTGATTCCCGGGTTTCACCTTCGCCTCGCCCCCTGCAAGTAGCCATCGTCACACCGGTAGTCAACCTCAGCACGAATCCCGTCCGGATCCAGTTCCAGGTCGCCGCAAGGTCTCAATTCCCCACACAGCTGTCACTCCTGCGCCTCATCAGAGGGGAAACCCCGCAGCCTCGTCTCCCGAGCCATCTTCCCCTGCTGTTACGTCAGCGTTCCAGGCCCGGCTCATCTCGGCTGTCGCCCCCTCCTCCTCGACGCATTCCCCAACTGCTGTGTGCACCCAGAGTCCAGACTTGGCGAGCTCCATCCCGGAACCATCGCGAACGGCTCCCCGACGTCCTCCCAGGGGGTCCTCCATTACCGTCCGGCGGGGAAAGGGAGGAGCAACGTCCGCCACAGCAGGCACCACTCAGCCTTCAGGAGACAGGCAAGTCCAAGTTCATTCACACTCTCGTTATTGTGATTTGCTCTGTCAGACTCCTGGAGGTGGAGTTCGGGGTTCGCAGCTCCCCGAGCTCCCACCACCTGCTGTGGCTGTAATTGTTAACCCCGCATCCTCTGTGTCTCCCTCTGCTGAGCGGTCCTCGACACCAGGCCAACGTCGTGGGATGAGGAGGGGGCCTGCAGTTCTGGAGAGCCTGGTTCCGGTTCCGCAGCTACGCCGTGGGCGGAGGAGGAGAGCGGACTGCAGCGTGGAACCTGCGCCGATGATGAAGTGTCCCCGGGTCTTCACGGAGGAGCGGTCCGGTCCAGCGGATCGAGGTTCTCCTGCCACCACGCCGTGTGGGCCATCGGCGTGGGCACTGGTGCCGGAGGACTCGCAAGCTGCGCTCACCATCATGCCAGCTGTGGAGCCCGACGCAGCTGAGTGGGAGCCTGAAGACGACCTCCTGCCGTCTGAACGTGGATCTTCGCAGTCCTGGATGGTGTCAGAACCTGAGATCAGGCAAGTGCTCTACTTTGTCTTTCTCCTTCATATATTAGAGCATTTTAGCCTGTCTCTAGTGGAGATGAGCCGGGTGCAGCCGCCCGCTGCATCCGAGCTTATCTCGCCGGGTTCTGGCGCTGCCGGTGATCCTGATCCCGGTTCTTCTCTCTCTCCTGAGCCTTCTCCCAGGGTTGCCGGCGAGGAGCTGCTTTTGCCCGCTGTGCCTGAGGTTCCAGGTTTGGGATTGGAGGTCGGTTCTGGTGCGGTGCCGACCCAATCAGGGTCCGACACAAGTGCTACCGAGACCCAATCGGGGTCCGTCGCGGGAGCAGCCACGACCCAATCGGGGTCCAACGAGGATGCAGCACCAGTGGCATCCAGGTCCGGTGAGGGAGCTGCAGATCCCTTTCCATCGGGCACTGGACCGGCTCATCATCATCTTCATCCCCCTCTTCACCGTCGTCATCTGAGTCACTCTCATCTTCCCCCCAAGCTCTCTCCACCAGGGCCCATATGGACCTCTCACTGTAGGCCCAGCTCGCCCTCGCTATCTCTCTCCACAGGGAAGCCGTTGCCCTTCTCTCCTCTACGGGCCTGGTGGCTGAGCGATGTGGGTCGGCCGCCCGACCTATTGGACTTTCTGTTCGTCGATCTGGTCCGGCCGCCCGAGATACTGTTTTTTCTGGCCTGTGATTCGGGTAGGCCGCCTGAACATTTCCCGTCACCCCTGTTGGCGGTTTGGATGCTGGGTGCTGGGAGACCCCCCGAACTGAATTATTTCTGCTTTGCCTAGTCTTTTGTGTTTTTGTGTGGGTGCAGCCATGTAATTTCTTGTAGTTGTTTCACGTTTAGCGTGCCTTTTTTTTCCCCTTCCCCTCCTGTTTGAGGGATGCCCTGTATTTGGTAGATTTTGCCTTAGGAGCCTCTGCTCTCATTTTAAGGTCTCCTGGGTTGTTTTTCTTTGGGTCCGTCTATATATCATTATTGGCTTTTCTTGGAGTATTGAGGGTTTTTTTTTCCCCCGTTCCTCATTCTCTGTAATAGCCACTTTTGCCCCCTGCCTAAGTGTTTTTTTTTTTTCCTTCCGTCCGCATATTGTTGCCTGTTATGGAGTATTGTGTGTTCTTCTTTCCCATACTCTGTGATTACTTCATTTGTTCCCTGCCTAAGTAGTGGGGTTTTTTTTCCCGTTTGTCCGCATATTGTCAGCCTGTTATGGGGTATTGTGTTCTTTTTCCCCATACTCTGTAATTGTTTCATTTATTCCTTGTCAATATTGTATTCTCTTTTTTTTCCCTTTTTCCCTCTCGGGCTACACATTAGCATTTTATGGGGTTGTGCCTCTTTTCCTCATACTCTGTAAATGCTTTTGTTCTGTGCCAATGTTGTGGTTTTTCCTCTCCCCTTTTTTCTGATTCTCACCCTCCTGGCCTGCACCCCATCCGCCCACCCTAGGTGGTGGTGGTGGTGGTGGTGGTGGTGGTGGTGGTGGGGGCTTGGGTGTTACTGGCCGTTCTGAGCCCGGCCTTGAGGGGGAGGTACTGTCACATCCGCCGTTTTTACCGGCGCTCAGACCATATTCCTCCTCAGCCCGGCTCTTACTTTGACAGCGTCTCAGCGAGCCTCCAGCTGTCAAGCTCTATGGGAAGGCTGGAGGCCAATTACCTCTCATCAGCTGAGGCGCTGTCAACTACTATAAAAGGGAGCAGTCTTGATCATTCAGTGCTGTGACCTCGCCCTAATATCCACGCTCTTCTCCGGCGTGGGTAAGGATGGAACCCCTTCGTCCGGCGCCAGCCACCCTTCCGTCATTCAGCATTGTGTGTAAGTGTATACCGTTGTATGATCGTTTGTGTTTTGGCCCCACGAGGCCCTGTTCCTTTGTTCCTTTCCCTTTATTGCAATAAACAACGCAAACTCACTGGTCAGCCCTTGGCTCTCATTTATGGCTCGCTAGAGCCATACGTAACAAACTTTTTGAATTATGGCCACATGTTGTTTTGAGGGAGCTTAGTTCTAAGGCAAAGCTGTCGATTTACCAGTCAATCTACGTTCCTACTCTCACCTATGGTCACGAGCTTTGGGTAATGACCGAAAGAACGAGATCGCGGATACAAGCGGCTGAAATGAGCTTTCTCCGTAGGATTGCTGGACTCACCCTCAGAGATAGGGTGAGGAGCTCAGTCATCCGGGAGAGGCTCAGAGTAGAACCGCTGCTCCTCCACATTGAAAGGAGTCAGTTGAGGTGGTATGGGCATCTGATTAGGATGCCTCCTGGACGCCTCCCACTTGAGGTGTTTCAGGCACGTCCCACTGGGAGGAGACCCCGGGGCAGACCCAGGACTCGGTGGAGAGACTATGTCTCCCAGCTAGTCTGGGAACGCCTTGGTATCCCCTCTGAAGAGCTGGAGCAGGTGGCTGGGGAGAGGGAAGTCTGGGCTTCTCTGCTTGAACTGCTGCCTCCGCGACCCGGACCTCCGGAAAAGCGGTAGAAGATGGATGGATGGATGGATGGATGTTGTTTTATACATTTTTGTTTACATGTATGGGTATTTTCGCTTTATATGATGAAATTCTTTTTTATGTCTTGAAATTCTCTGAATTTTGAACAATGATGACATAGCATTCAATTTACATGTACTTACCTTTATATAAAGGTATGTACATGCACAGTACTAAGTACTAAGTAAGTACAGGTTTTTACTTAGCACTTGATGGAGAGAAACAGATGTCATTTTCGGATTCAGCGGTACAAAATTGCCTTAAATCAGTTGAAAAAACACGGACAACTTACAAAAAAAACCTTTTTGTAACCTTGTGTAATAAGCCCATAATGTAATCCATTAATTAAATCATCTTGCTGTGTGCAAGATGATTTAAGTATGCATTTAAAAGAAACGTGAAAGTTACTTTTCCAAGTAACTAGTTACTTTAATCATGCAGTAATTTTTAAGTAATTCAGTTACTTTTGAAAAGAAGTAACTAGTAACTGTAATTACCTATTATTTTTTAGTAACTTGCCCAACACTGCATATTAGTTGCTCCCTCTGATCATCGATGGAGCAGCTGTGGAGAGGGTGAACAGCGTCAAGTTCCTGGGGGTGCACATCTCTGAGGACTTCTCCTGGTTCAACAACACCACATCACTGGCCAAGAAGGCTCAAACTCGCTTCAATTTCCTCCCCAAACTGAGGAGAGCACAAGTCCCACCCCCCATCATGTGCTCATTTTACCAGGGCACCGTTGAGAGCATCCTCACCAGCTGCATCACAGTGTGGTATAGAAGTTGCACCACCTCCTGCCGGAAGACACAACAACGCACAGTGAAAGCTGCCAGCAAGATCATCGGTGCTCCTCTGCCCCCCTCTCGGACATCTACCTCACCCACAGAGCCATCAACATCACAGGCAACACCTCCCACCCCTCACATTCCCTCTTCAGCCCTCTGCCCTGGGGGGAAAGGAACCGGAGCCTCCGAGCCCGCTCCACAAGACTGGTAAACAGCTTTGTTCATCAGGACCCTGAACTTTGTCCAGCCACCCCCCTCACCCCCACCAGGACCGTAATGCACTCACACGCACAATAACTACCTCAGCTGTTGGCACAGAAAGACTGGCACACCAACAGTAATACATTGCTGCTGTATGTCTCTTTACTTTACTGCAGCCATTTGCACAAATGCCATATCTGCTGCTGTCTGTCATTGCAATACTGATCATGTGCAGTCCTATCTGTCACTGTCTGCACCTACACTACCCCATTGAACTTGCTACTATGAGTATTATTGCTCTACTTTTCTGTATATGGGATTGCTGGGTTTCATTGCTTATATTTTATCTTTATTTACACTATGGGAGGTCTGGGTCTATCTTTTGTCACCATTTGCACTATGGGTAGCATTACTGTACATAGACTGCTGTTGTTTTTCCAGCCTTATTCCTTTTCTTTTTTTATATTGTGCACACCACTGAAGAGAGAGAGAAATGCCATTTCAATTCTCCTGTATGTCCTGTACGTATAGTAGTATTGACAAATAAAATCTTTGAACCCACTGAATCCTTTGAATCCTTATATAGAACGTTTCGATAACTTATAGATGACTTATACCAACGAATGCTTACCGTGTTGCCGGCGTTCACAACTGATGCTCAACGATAGTCTAACTTATACATAACTTATGCATGGCTTATCCTAATTTATGCATAGCGTGGTCATGCTAAACTGCCATCGCCTCTCAAGCCATAAATCCTAGGTGTGCGAGGGCATGAAGGCTCCATCATCTCACTCACAGGTGCATAAAGAAGTTTAAAAAGTCAGTCTCGGTTCAACCGAGATGATTCTCTCCTCCAAAGACTATCGCATGGCGGGAGGCGTGACCGACTTGGCAGAGCTGTCAAATCTGTTAGGTCGGTCACATGGGAAGAAACAGCTGATGTGACACGTCATGAACATCAGTCAGAACATGCCAAATTATGAAACATCTCTTTACTTTGCTGAATAGAAAAACAAGACAAGCTTGACATGGACATCTGCTCACCATAGAGTCTTGACAGTTTCCTCCTTTGAACCAACACTGCCAATACGTCATTACACAGTAGCAGTAAGTTAGAAACACGTTCAGTATGTTACACATAGGTTCAAATCGCGTTTCTCATAGGTTAGAAATAAGTTTTGGGCACGCTAGACATTATCTTGACATATTTTGACTTATGAGTATCTTACAAGTAACATGTATGAACAATTGCATAACTCACATATGACATATGGCCCGCATATGCTGGACATATGATCCATACGCTGGATGCATCAAGAAATTTTGAGCATGCACAAAATTTTTAGACGATCTCGCCATACTACGACATATACCAGTGTGCTTCAGTGTGCTCTTAACTTATACAAAACTTAATCATAACTTATTAGACATATGCCAGCATATTTGCCATTTTTTTTAAATGTCAGCATACGCTGCCTAAATCGCAAAAGTGATTCACAGCCTTTCACTTTTTCCACATTTTGTTATCTTACAGCCTTATTGCAAAATGGATTAAATTCATTTTTTTTCTTCAAAATTCTACACACAGTACCCCATAATGGCAATGTGAAAAAAGTTTTATTTTTGAGATTTTTGCAAATTTATTAAAAATAAAAAACTAAGAAATCAGATGTACATACACTACCGTTCAAAAGTTTGGGGTCACTTAGAAATTTCCTTATCTTTGAAAGAAAAGCACTTTTTTTCAATGAACTTTAACTTTAAACTAATCAGAAATACACTCTATACATTGCTAATGTGGTAAATGACTATTCTAGCTGCCAATGTCTGGTTTTTGATGCAATATCTACATAGGTGCATAGAGGCCCATTTCCAGCAACTATCACTCCAGTGTTCTAATGGTACAATGTGTTTGCTCATTGCGTCAGAAGGCTAATGGATGATTAGAAAACCCTTGTGCAATCATGTTAGGTCTGCAATGCTGTAATTGCTGCAAATGGAGGATTCTTTGACGAAAGCAAAGTTTGAAGGAAAAATTATTATTTCAAATACAAATCATTATTTCTAACCTTGTCAATGTCTTGACTATATTTTCTATTCATTTTACAACTCATGGTGGTAAATAAGTGTGACTTTTCATGAAAAACACAAAATAATTGTCTTGGTGACCCCAAACTTTTGAACGGTAGTGTAAGTATTCATAGCCTTTGTTCAATACTTTGTTGATTCACCTTTGGCAGCAATTACAGCCTCAAGTCTTTTTGAATATGATGCCACAAGCTTAGCACACCTATCTTTGGGCAGTTTCGCCCATTCCTCTTTGCAGCGCCTCTCAAGCTCCATCAGGTTGGATGGGCAGCGTCGTTACCCAGCCATTTTCAGATCTCTCCGGAGATGTTCAATTGGAATCAAGTCTGGGCTCTGACTGAGCCACTCAAGTACATTCACAGAGATTCCCTGAAGCTACTCCTTTGATATCTTGGCTGTGTGCTTAGGGTCATTGTTCTGCTGAAAGATGAGCCGTCGCCCCAGTCTGAGGTCAAAAGCGCTCTGGAGCAGGTTTTCATCCAGGATGTCTCTGTACCTTACTGCATTCATCTTTCCCTCTATCCTGACTAATCTCCCAGTTTCTTCCGCTGAAAAACATCCCCACAATATGATACTGCCACCACCATGCTTCACTGTAGGAATGGTATTGGCCTGGTGATGAGCGGTGCCTGGTTTCCTCCAAACATGACACCTGGCATTCACACCACAGAGTTCAATCTTTGTCTCATCAGACCAGAGAATTTTGTTTTTCATTGCCTGAGAACCCTTCAGGTGCCTTTTGCAAACTCCAGGTGGGCTGCCATGTGCCTTTTACTCAGGAGTGGCTTCTGTCTGGCCACTCTACCATACAGGCCTGATTGGTGGATTGCTGCAGAGATGCTTGACCTTCTGGAAAGGTTTTCCTCTCTCCTCAGAGGAATGCTGGAGCTCTGACAGAGTGACCATTGGGTTCTTGGTCACCTCCCTGACTAAGGCCCTTCTTCCCCATTCGCTCAGGTTAGATGGCTGGCCAACTCTAGGAAGAGTCCTGGTGGTTCTGAACTTCTTCCATTTATGGACTATGGAGGCTACTGCGCTGGGACCATCACAGCAGCAGAAATTTTTCTATACCCTTCCACAGATTTGTGCCTTGAGACAATCTTGTCTCAGAGGTCTGCAGACAATTCCTTTGACTTCATGCTTGGTTTGTGCTCTGACATGCACTGTCAGCTTTTGGACCTTATATAGACAAGTGTGTGCCTTTCCAAATCATGTCCAAGAAACTGAATTTATGGCAGGTGGACTTCAATTAAGCTGTAGAAACATCTCAAGGATGATCAGTGGAAACAGGATACACCTAAGCTCAATTTTGAGCTTCATGGCAAAGGCAGTGAATACTTATGTACATGTGATTTCTTAGATTTTTCTTTTTAATATTCATCCATCCATCCATCTTCTTCCGCTCTTCCGGAGGTCCGGGTCACAGGGGCAGCAGTTCAAGAAGAGAAGCCCAGACTTACCTCTCCCCAGCCACCTACTCAAGCTCTTCAGAGAGGATACCAAGGCATTCCCAGACCAGCTGGGAGACATAGTCTCTCCACCGAGTCCTGGGTCTGCCCCAGGGTCTTCTCCCAGAAGGACATGCCCAAAAAAACTCAAGTGGGAGGTGTCCAGGAATCATCCTGATCAGATGCCCATACCACCTCAATTGGCTCCTTTTAATGTGGAGGATCAGTGGTTCTACTGTGAGCCTCTCCTGAATGACTGAGCTCCTCACCCTATCTCTGAGGGTGAGTCCAGAGATCTTGCGAAGAAAGCTCATTTCAGCCGCTTGTATCTGCAATCTTGTTGTTTCGGTCATGACCCAATGCTCATGACCATAGGTGAGGGAAGGAATGTAGACTGACTGCTAAATCGACAGCTTTGCCTTAGAACTTAGCTCCCTCTTCACCACAACAGACCAGTACAACGTCCGCATCACTGCAAATGCTGCTCTGATCCACCTGTCAATCTCTTGTTCCATTCTCCCCTCACTCGTGAATAAGACCCCAAGATACTTAAACTCCTCCACTTGGGGCAGGTGCTTGTGCCCAACCCGGAAAGGAAAATCCAACTTTTTCTGGCTGAAGACCATGGACTCGGACTTGGAGGTACTTATTTTCATCCCAGCCGCTTCACACTCAGTGGCAAACCATCCCAGTAAGACCTGTAGGTCATTGCTGGATGAAACCAGCAGGACAACATCATCTGCAAACAACAGAGATGAGATCCTGTGGTCACCAAGCATGACACCTCCATTCCCTGGTTGCGCCTAGAAATCCTGTCCATAAAAGTAATGAAGAGGATTGTTGACAAAGGGCAGCCCTGGCAGAGTTCAACTCTCACTGGGAATGAGTCCGACTGAGTGCTGGCAAAATGAACCAAACTCTCACAACGGTCATACAGAGACCAAATAGCTCATAGCAACAAGCCCAATACCCCATACTCCTGAAGCACCCCCCACAAAAAACCACAAGGGACCCAGTCGTAGGCCTTCTAGAAGTCCACAAAACACATGTAAACTGGTTGGACAAACTTTCACGAACCCTTGAGGGTTCGTGACCCCATTGCTCCTCCTGAATCCAAGATTCCACCAACAGCCGGACTCTCCTCTCTAGTGCCTTGGCATAGACATTCCCAGTGAGGCTGAGGAGTGTGAGCCCTCTAAAGCTGGAGCACACGCTGTGGTCCACTTTTTTCAAGAACCACCACCCCTTTGCCATGCCAAAGGTACTGCCCCCGACCTCCACACAATGTTGCAGAGTCGTATCAATCATGACAGCCCTACAACATCCAGGGCCTTGAGGTACTCAGGGCGAATCTTGTCCATCCCTGGGGCCCGGCCACCAAAGAGATTTTTAACCACCTTGGTGACCTCAGCCCTCGTGATAGGTGAGTTGTCCCCCTTGTCCACAAGCCCTGCTTCCTCTATGGAAGGAGTGTCAGTGGGATTGAGGAGATTCTCGAAGTATTCCTTCCACCGCCCGACGATGTCCCCAGTCGAAGTCAGCAGTGCCCCATCCGCACCATACACAGTGTGGACAGGGAGCTGTTTCCCCCTTCTGAGCCGCTGGACAGTTTGCCAGAGTCTCTTCGAGGATGACTGAAAGTCTTGCTCCATGGCCTCACCCAACTCCTCCCACTACCTGAGTTTTTACTTCAGCAACCATGCAAGCCGCACTCCGCTTGGTCTGCCAGTACACCTCAGCTGCTTCGGGAGTCCCACAAGCCAAGCAAGCTTGATCTGACTCCTTCTAAAGCTTAATGGCCCCCTCACCACTGGTATCCACCACTTGGTTCAGGGTTTGCTACCACAAGATGCCCCGACGACCTTGTGGCTGCAGCTCTGGGCAGCCGCTTCAACAATGGATGTGGAGAACAAGGCCCTCCATGTCTCCAGACTCCCTTGGAATGTGGTTGAAGTTCTTTTGGATGACCTCCCAGACAGGGGCCTCAACCAGGTGTTCCCAGCACATCGTCACTATACGTTTGGGTCTACCAGGTCTGAATGACATCCTCCCCTGCCATCGGATCCAACTCACCACCAGGTGGTGATCAGTTGACAGCTCTGCACCTCTCTTTACCTGAGTGTCCAAGACATACGGTTGCAGGTCTGATGACACAATAACAAAATCGATCATCGGCCTGCAACCTAGGGTGTCCTGGTGCCAGGTGCACAAATGGACACCCTTATGCTTGAACATGGTGCTCATTATGGACAAACTGTGGTTAGCACACAAGTCCAATAACTGAACACCACTCGGGTTCAGATCGGGCAGGCCATTCCTCCCAATCACCCCCCTCCAAGTTTCACTGTCATTGCCCACATGTGCATTGAAGTCCCCCAGTAAGACATTGGAGTCTCCAAGAAGAGCACTTTCCAGCACCTCAGTCAGAGACTGCAAAATGAGTGGGTACTCTGAACCATCATTTGGTGCATAGGCACAAATGATGGTCAGGATCAGGTGGTCAGGACCCATTTCCCAACGCGAAAGTGCAGGGAAACAACCCTTTCAAAAACTCCAATATAGAGGCAGCAAGGTGGGGGGATACAAGAATATCCACCCCTGCTCGTCGCCTCTCACCCAGGGCAACTCCAGAGTAGGTCAAGCTCCAGCCCCTCTCCAGGAGACTGGTTCTGGAACTGGAGCTGTGTGTTGAGGTGAGGCTGACTATATCTAGCCGGTATTTCTCAACCTCATGCACCAGCTCAGGCTCCTTCCCCACCAGACAGGTGACATTCCACATTCCAAAAGCCAGTTTAGGAAGCTTGGGATCACACTGCCAAGGTCTCCGCCTTTGACCACCACCTGATCCACATAGCACCAGACCCCCATGGTCCCTCCTGCAGGTGGTGAGCCCACTTGAGTGCGGACCCATGTAACTCCTTCGGGCTGAGCCCGGCCGGGTCCCATGGGCGGAAATCTGGCCACCAGACGCTAGCCATCGAGCCCCTTCCCTAGGCCTAGCTCCAGGGTGGGGCCCCTGTAACCCCATACCGGGCAAGGTACACTGAATCCTTGTTCTAGCATTCATCATGAGAGTGTGTTGGATCGTTCTTAGTCTGGCCCTTCACCCAGGACCAGTTTGTCTTGGGTGACCCTACCAGAGGCAAACTGCCCTGAACAACATAGCTACTGGAGTCACTAGGACACACAAACCCCCCACCATGATAAGGTGATGATCCATGAGGTGAGTCTGTTGGATCGTTCTTAGTCTGGCCCTTTACCCAGGACCAGTTTGTCTTGGGTGACCCTACCAGAGGCAAATTGCCCCGAACAACATAGCTCCTGGGAGATCTTTTGCAAATTTTTTATTTATTTTTTTATTTATTTTATTGTATTTGTTTTTTTAATGTTGTCATTATGGGGTATTGTGAGGAAAAAAATAATTCAATTAATTTTGGAATAAGGCTGTAACATAACAAAATGTGGAAAAAGTTAAGCCCTGTGAATACTTTCTGGATGCACTGTAATTGCACTCCAATGTTTCACTGTATATGCATCACTCCGCTTCAAAGGTGTCTCAGTGACCCTTAATTACTCACAGTAATTTACTGTCAACTCTCAGTGAGAATTGCAATAATGTGTTGGATATCTTAATTTCCACAGTGAGACGCTGTTTGAAATGGAATCTTACATTACCTGGAAGTCCCACCTTTTTGAATAAAACTGTATTCAGTTTATTCAGTTTAAAATGTCTGCCCTTGTATAAACATCATTAAGCTCACGTCTGTTTAAAAAAAAATAGGCAGTGCTCGAGTTGGAATTGTTGTTTTGATTAACAAACCATAATACCTTTGTGATGGACTCTTTGTTTCATCTGAAAATGCCAAGAAAAACCAAGCAAAGTGTGCCAAAGCGAAATTGCTAGCATGCCAACTAACCACCAGCATTGGTCACCTTTTGATCTCATGCTTTGACATGTTTCGACTGTCATCTGATGTTCATGCCATGTCCCATTAGCTATTTTATCCTTTCTGTAGGCGGGACCGACCTGACGGATTTGACAGATCTGCCAGGTCAGTCACACCCCCTGCTGTGCGATGGTCTTTGGAGGAGAGAATCCTCTCGGTTCAACCAAGATGATGGAGCCCTCACACTCTTGCACTCCTCAGATTCATGGATTGAGAGGCAATGGCAGTTTGGCCTGAACACACTGTGCATAAGTTAGAATAAGCGATGCATAAGTTATGCATAAGTTAGACTATCGTTGGGCATAAATTGTGAATGCCAGCAACACCCTAAGCATTCGTTGGTATGTTATCTATAAGTTATCGAAACATTCTATATAAGTTACTAATAGGCTATGTTTACGTCCAACTCATTATGGATGCGCGATGCATGCACCCAAAATTGAAAATTTTAGCTGTTTGCCAGCATTTTAGAGAAATTGTGATACATCGGCAAATGCTGCCTAAATTGTCAAGGTGTGACAGAGGCTTAACAGTAGCACTGAAATGCAGTATATGATAAACTATAGTAAAATAAGTTAAAATAACCTCTCAGAATACGATAAAGTGTTGTCAGATGATCCAGCTGGGGTCACAGATGCTTAGAATGGTGATTAAGTAATATAGAAAATTTCCAAAAAGATGGACTGCCATTAAACTAATGCTAGAACCTATTGGGTTGAAAATTGGTAGCATGATTACATTTTAAAGATTTTGCTAACTCTGCAGTAGCACTATCAGTAGGTGGGTTTAGATGCCCAAAGACTGACACTTTCATGGTCTCATGGAGATGCCAGTTCCTGGAAAACATGAACAATCAAATAAATCAGAAACTAGCACATCACAGTTGTAAGTCTCATACATGAGGTTGACGAGATTTATGTATACTTGATTTTGCGAGCCTTTGGGCACTTTTAGGATGATAATTCTTCGCCAAGATTTTTTTCTTCCTGGTCAGTGGTGGTTTCAGCTACAGCGCCACAAACAAGCAGCTGTTGTAACTGTATGACATTGTCCAAGCAGTTGGGTCTGCTTGAGTGAAGTGCTGTGTGAATGCAAACCAAACCAAATGAAGATGTGAAAATTCTCACCTTCCCCCGCCGAGTCGAACCAAGATCCCCGGACTATCCTGGTGTGAATGCAGCCTTCGAGGTTAATTACTTTTTTTGTCACTATGTATCATTAATCAGTAATCATTTCTGCTGCATTAAAGTTTCTCCTTAGGAGTAGTTATGCTTTTATTGTCACTGATAAGCTTTAAAAAATTGCAAGTTATAATAATATAATGTGGAATCATGCATAAATATTCAGTTACTATTAAGTTTCTATGAAAGGACTCCATGTTTAAATTATCTATCTTGACCCTGTTGAGCCAATAATATTATTGAATAGAATTGTTGTGAAAATGGGATCTGATGCCTAAATTGCATTGGGCTATACAGTATCTGCCAGTGAATTTCACAGAATTGATATGCACATGTAATTTGTTATAACATATTTTTAAAATATAATTTATGACTAAATAAATTACCCCAACATTAAATGATGAAGGAAAGCTAATTAATAACCATTGAAGCACAGGAGATATTATGTTCATATTCACACACAAAAGTGACGACCAGTATAAAACTACTATAAAATACACATGAATTCAATGGAATTCACTCCCTGCCCCTTGCATGTAAACATTTTCTTATAGTCAATTTGAAATTGGGAGATTTCAAACATTTTATAGTATACTGGAAAATTATAGCAGTATATTAATCGTTGGACATAAAAGTAAGATGTAAGAAGTGTGAAAGAAGCATGAAAACATAAAAGCAAATAACAGGAATAAAAACAACTTTAAAAATCTCTGGTAATTACACTGAATCATAATGCATCATCATACAGCTTTGACATTAATTTTTGTCAGCAATGTATGATTAACATTAATTTTTGGTAGAGCATCCGCCCCACACCCGGGAGGCAGGGGTTCAAATCCCGGCCGGGTCATGCCGAAGACCATATAAAAGTGGAACTTCCTGCCATTCAGCTTGGTGCTCAGCAATAATGGAATGGAGGAGGGAAATCTGTGGCGGCGCCTTGCATGGCAGCGGCCCTCTGATTCTGCACTGGGGTGTGTGTGATTGACACTGTAGATAGGTAAAGCGCAATCTCGTTCTACTGTACATGATTGGTTGTACGGTTGAATGACAATAAGGGTGATTTAATTAATTAATTTAATTAATTACCTCCGCCAGGCCGCAGGCCAGGAGGTTATGTTTTTGCCGGCGTTTGTCTGTCTGTCTGTTGGTTAGCAAGATAACTCAAAAAGTTTTGGACGGATTTCAATGAAACTTTCAGGCCTTGTTGGAAATGGTACAAGGAAGAACTGATTAGATTTTGGGGATGATCCGGATCACCGTCTGGATCCAGGAATTTTTTAAAGGATTCTTTAACATTGTGAGATAGGGCCCGGAGGTAATGTGTAGTTCAGTGCTTCCGCCAGCAGGAAGCACTGAACTACATATTGAAGCTCGTCGAGCTTGTGACAGAGCCGCTAAAATGCAGCATAGACTGAATGACAGCCCACAGGCTCGTTGAGCTTATGACAGAGCCGCTAAAATGCAGCATAGACTGAATGAGAGCCCACAGGCTGCTGCTTCTGGCCGTGCTAAAGACAGAGACAGTACACGGCAGCATAGACAGGATGAGGGGCTATCCCCAGATGCTATTGAAGCTCGTCGATCTTACTTTTATTTTATTGATTTTTTCTTATTACCTCCGCCAGGACGTTGTTTGTTTTTTTTTTTTTAAAGAAGATTGGAGTTAATATTCTATTCTACACTACATATATGTACATATTTTTAATTTCCTGGAAAGAAACGAAGTTAATAAAATTATGTTAATGGTAGCTTTTCAATATCCAGAACTTATTATTAGGAATAAATTTCATGAATGTGTTCTCCAACTAAAGACTTGTACATGTTGTATCTCTTGTTAAATTAAATAAATTGTATTTGTGTAGTTCAAATAACATTTTTTTTGTTTTCTTGACCAATCATATGACATACAGAAACACATCATACAGGGAAAGAACAATAACAAAATTAGTGTAGAATATTTATGGTATAAATCACAATACTGGGGGGGACTGTTGCTCTTGCCGGAGGTCTGCACTCTCCGAGTGCTTTTCTAGTTAAGTATCTGTTAAAAGGCTACAGCGACTCCTGTATCATCCCTGCAGTTTTCACTCCATGTTATCTTTGTTGTGCTTTGCTTGTAGATAAAATACGTTAAATCTCCTTAAACCTGACAGACATGCTGGACAAATTATTCTAGCCCATCTTTGATCCCCCCACATAATCTTCCAAGGGTGATCGGCATCAAAGAGGTGAATAACCTTAAAAGGACATTGTACTTTACAACAGGCCTCCTGCATACCCTTGTTGACCAAAATTGAGAGGTACTGTAGGTCAGACTGATTTTAATTTATTTTTAATTTATTTTTTAGAAAAGTTCCATGAAACCACCGGAGAGACTTAGACTTTAGGGAAAAGGGGGAAAATAATCTAAAATAAATAATAATACTTTTTTTGTCTTGGCTGCTCCCTTTTAGTGTCACCACAGTGTATCACCTTGTATCACATGTTGATTTGGCAAGGATTTTTACGCTTGATGTCCTTCCTGACATAACCTGCCAATTTATTCAAGTTTGGGACTGGCAGAGGGAGCATACAGGCTTTTGCTTCCCCTGTGACTGGATGACCATCTTTCCTTTCCCCATTCCCCCATGCTGAGCACCAAGGTAGAAGTCAGGAAGTACCATTTTTATATCGTCTTTGGTATGACCCGGCTGGGGCTTCAACCCACAACGAGTTTGCGGACGACACCACCCTCCTCGGGCTCATCTCCAACGGCGACAAGTCCGCCTACAGGAGTGAGGTGGCCCAGCTGGTGTCCTGGTGCAACAACAACAACCTGCAGCTGAACGCTCTGAAGACAGTGGAGATGATTGTGGACTTCAGGAAAGTCACAACCCCTCTGCCCCCCCTCACCCTCACAGGCTCTCCCATCACCACTGCTGATTCCTTCCGCTTCCTAGGTACCACCATCACCAGGGACCTCAAGTGGGAGCCGACCATCAGCTCCCTCATCAAAAAGGCCCAGCAGAGGATGTTCTTCCTGCGGCAGCTGAGGAAGCTCAAGCTACCCACCAAGATGTTAGTGCAGTTCTACACAGCCATCATCGAGTCCATCCTCACCACCTCCATAACCGTGTGGTACGCAGGAGCCACTGCCAGGGACAGACTAAGGCTGCAGCGCGTCGTGCGCACTGCTGAGAAGGTGATCGGCTGCAAGCTCCCATCTCTCCAGGATCTGTACATCTCCAGGACCCGGAGGCGTGCAGGCCGGATCATAGTTGATCCCTCACACCCTGGTCACGTACTGTTTGCCCCTCTCCCCTCAGGTAGAAGACTTCAGTCCATCCAGACTAAAACCTCCCGTCACATGAACAGCTTCTTCCCCTCTGCCATCAGACTGCTGAACACTAAGTGACTTATTGACTCTCGTGCACTATGTACAGCAGCTCAACCAGACTCATGTCAATCATCACTGTTTTCTTCCTGCATTATCGACTGCACTATATGGTTCTCCACATTATCTGCTGCTCGCTAATATATTTAAACTGCTGACTAGTATTACTCACTCTTATTCTACACTTTATTGCATGTATAGTTTATTTCTTTTATTTTATCATGTTTAATGTTGCAGCATTGCACCGAGACAAATTCCTAGTTTGTGTACTACATGAACAATGGCAATAAATCTGATTCTGATTCTGATTCTGATTCTGATTCTGATTCCGACCTCCCAGTTGTGGGGTGGATGCTCTAGCTCTAGGCCACCACTTTATATTATTATTATTATTATTATTATTATTATTATTATTATTGTATTACAATTCATCCATTATAAAGCATCTTTGATCGTCTATGAAAAGCACTATATAAAGCTGATGCATTATTATTATTAGTTTTTTTTATATTTCTGTTAGCAAAATCAGCACACCAGATACAGCATTTGATGTAGAGTTTAAGGAGCTATGGACATGTTTTAACTTAGAGGGAATGAAGGTACTGTCCTCATAGCTTTGCCTTATTACCTTGAATTTCAGATAAGATGTTTCTTATCATCTAAAATTCAGCAAGAAAGTGTATAAATCCAAAAAACTGGATAGTTTCATAAGATATTTTCTCCAACCCCAATTAGAGCAGTTTTCTGATCAGAAGATTTCACAAAACCCAATTCACCTGCATAATGTCTGTAATTGTGTTAGTAGAACATGTCCATGCTTTGTGTGCTTTTTCTAGATTATCTGTATAAATCATTGAAAGTAGCGTTCTCAAAATACCTTCCCCTTTATCACATGCTTACTTTCACACATGAAGGTGTTGAATCACTATTACAATGGGACATGTAGTTACTAGATATGAGAATAAAGGCAAAACTAAAGGCAGGTAGCATATTATTAACAACAACACATTTACTTAAATGGATGGTTAACACAGACTGATGGTAACAAGACATATCTGATAAGGGAGTTTTACTTCAAGCATTCAAATTGATTATGCACATTGATTTTTTTTTTAAGACAAATGCTTTGTAATGCTTATTAAGATCATTACAGAAGTTAAGATGAATATAGCTGCTAGCCGAGTGAGAGCCTCAGTGTAGAGTGTTAAATTATTTATGCTATAATGTCATAATGGCAGCCTTGCGCTGCTCATTTATTTTGCCTGTGGGCACATTCCCCTTGTTATAAAGGGTCACTGTCATCTGACTGTTTCTTGATGCAATTCATGTCTTCTCATTCCTACTCAGAATATTTTCTTTTCCTCAGGGAGGGAGACAGTAGGATGGTCAGCAAAGTCACCAGAACAATTCAGCAAAAATCTAACAAGGTCTATGAATAAAAACAACAGCAATAATAATAATAATAATAATAATAATAATAATAATAATAATAATAATAATAATAATAATAGAGACAACTCCAATTCCAAAAAGTTGGAGATTCTGTCTAACATTTAAGTTAAAACAGAATGTAACTAGAAAAGCACTCGGAGAGCGCAGACCTCCGCCAAGCATCACAGTTCCCCCCCATACAGTGTTTGTGTGTACGTTTTCAGATTCCTTGACCATGAAAACATATGACTAGCAATTGGATTCACAATGATAGGATTAGTGGTTCAGTAGTAAAAGCATTACCTCCTTGGTGGAGGTAATAAACTGAAGTGTTGGTGTTGCGTC
Organism: Pholidichthys leucotaenia; assembly: GCA_020510985.1. Taxonomy (NCBI): domain Eukaryota; kingdom Metazoa; phylum Chordata; class Actinopteri; order Cichliformes; family Pholidichthyidae; genus Pholidichthys; species Pholidichthys leucotaenia. The sequence goes on from CM035848.1 coordinate 179,500,587, forward strand.
CATCTCCTGCATCTGCAAACTCCCAGGCTGCGGGCGTTGCAATTGAATGAATGAATGAATTAATCTTTATTTCGAATAGATTAAGAGTACAGGTTAAAAGAAAGTGAATAATATAACAAAGGGGGTAATAAAATCCAACAAGGTCAAATTAGACAATAACTCCTCTGATTATACAATTCAACATAAGTTATCCGAAATGTGTGATGGCTGAATCCGCAGCTTATATTGCCCACCCATATTCCATCCAAGAATTCAAAAGAAAAAACAAAAGAAATCATGACACAACTGCGTACAACCCACAGGCCAATGGGTTATGCAAGCGTTTTCATAGATCACTGAAAGCAGCACTGAGGGCTTCACTGACGGATGCAAATTGGGTAGACAGGTTGGCGTGGGTTTTATTGGGGTTGCGTTCCGCGGCAAAAGAGGATTTGAAAGCTTCCCCGGCAGGGAGCTTCTTTTTGCGCAGCTACTATGGCTGGCCGGGGAATTTCTGCCAAATAATCCGGCGGCGGACAGCTGCCCGTCTGAGCTTTTGCAGCGTAGCGCAAACACAGGCACGCTGCCGAGCCCTGCCCACGACTGTGTTCCACGTGCTTTTGTGCCTAAAACCTTGAAGAAGGCGGAGTTTGTGTTCGTCAGACACGACGAGCAGCGCCCTCCATTGGGCCTGCACACATGTTGAAAATGGCCGTATCTGACAATGTTAAAGAATTCTTTAAAAAATTCCTGTATCCAGACGGTGATCTGGATCATCCCCAAAATGTAATTAGTTCTTCCTTGTACCATTTCCAACAACGCCTGAAAGTTTCATCGAAATCCGTCCCAAACTTTTTGAGTTATCTTGCTAACCAACAGACAGACAAACAAACAGACAGACAGACAAATGCTGGCAAAAACATAACCTCCTCCTGGCCTTCGGCCTGGCGGAGGTAATGATATGTAAATCTTGTAAACCACTTTTTCATTCACAATAGGATGCAAATGTTGAAAGTGAGACATTTTTACAACTTCATAATAAATAATTGCTCTGTTAAACAATTGCTCATCTTGAATTTTATGGCATTGTCATGAAGGGAATTCCTTTGTTTTTATGTTTTGTTGCTTTGAACTTTTATTTTTTGGTGTCCTCATTTCCCAAATGTTTATGGGCTGTTCTTAAGAAGAGAGAGTGCTACCTGTCCAGTCCACCAACTTTTGAGACTTGTTGCTGCCATGAAATTCAAGATAAGTTAATAGTTTTCATGAAATGTCTCACTTTCAACAGTGAACACATTTTCTATTGTGTTCCATTGTGAATAAAATAGTGATTTGTAAGACCTGCAAATAACTGCATTCTGTTCTTTTTTAATGTAGATTTTAGTTAACATCATAACATTTTTGGATGTATGTAACACAAAATAATGGTGAAAATAATGTTCACACACTGGCCACCAGTAGTTAAGCAGAAACTTAGACTGATTATTTTATGTTTTGATTACCTTCTTTGTTTTGAATGGATATTTTTGTATGACACCCTCCGTGGATAACCGCCTTATCATGGTGGAGAGGGCTGAGTGACCAAATGATCCCAGGAGCTATGTTGTCTGGGGCAACTTACCCTTGGTAGGGTCTCCCACGGAAAACTGGTCCTGGGTGAAGGGCCAGACTAAAAGTGGTTCAGTGGATCTACATGAAAAACATTACATCACGGACCCAGTGTACTCAAGGGAAGCACATAGGCCCGCTCTCCAGTGGGCTCACCATCTGCAGGAGGGATCATGGGACTCAAGTAGGTTCATTTTGTCTTCTTTTAATTATTTATCTTTTGTTCTTATTAAAGACAAGAATAGAAGGGAGATGTCTTTACCTTCTTAACATGTTTTGACTGTACACTGACGAAGGCTGCAGTGTACAGTTGAAACATGTTAAGAAGGTAAAGACATCTCCTTTCTGTTCTTGTCTTTAATTAGAACAAAAGATAAATAAGGGATCATGGGGATCAAGGTGCTATGTAAACAGGGCAGAAATCTGGGCTACTCTGCCTAGACTGATACCCTGGTGACCTGGATCCCGGGATAAGTGGTAGAAGATGGATGGATGGATGGATGGATTATTGTATGACACGTATTAGTAGTAATATTAATAATAATGCATCAGATTTATATAGCGCTTTTCATAGACACTCAAAGACGCTTTACAGTGACTACATTATTCATTCAGTCCACAGATAATGGTAGTGGTAAGCTACTACCGTGGCCACAGCTGCTCTGAGACAGACCAACGGAAATGGGACTGCCAATCCGTGCCAGCGGCCTCTCCGACCACTACCGAACAGTTTATACACATTCATACCCATTGTTATGGACACTGGAGGCAAGGTGGATAAAGTGTCTTGCCCAGGAATGCAACGGCAGGATGTCTGGGGAGAGCGGGATTCTAACCGCCAACCCTCCAGTTATTAAATGACCCACTCTACCTCCTGAGCCATTACCACACACATTTCCCTCCTCCATTCAATTTTTTGCTGAGCACCAAGCTGGGAGGAAGAAAGTTACATTTTTATATGATCTTTGGCATGACCCAGCCGGGACTTGAACCCCGACCTCCCAGTTGTGGGGCAGATGCTCTACCTCTAATCACCACTCCAGTGGTAATAATGAGGATAGCTGCATCACAGATAGATAGACACAGTTACAGCAAGCAAATCAGCTATCAGAGCTTTTCACGTTACTCTAAATAGGGGTGGAGGAAAAAAATCAATGCTTTTATGTATTACAATATTTTGTTGTGATGATACTGTATCAATTCAGAGACACAGTATTATTATACTTTAAAAAAATCATGAATAAATGTCACAAATACAAAAATTACCTACTGTATTAGCAATAAAAAACATATTACTTTTCAGTCCATTACATTTCAGTTACTTTTCAGTCCACCAGGTGGTGCTAGGGGTGGTTCAAAAGATTGATTTGGCATAGTATTTCAATACTTGACTCTCGTGATGATGCACCGATCCATAAATACAGGTTCCGATCTTTTATTAATGATATACAGTGGTGTGAAAATGTATATGGCCTCTTCCTGATTCTTCATTTTTTTGTATGTTTGTCACACTTAAATGTTTCAGATCATCAAACAAATTTAAATATTAGAAAAAGATAACACAAGTAAACACAAAATGCAGTTTTTAATTGAAGGTGTTTATTATTAAGGGTAAAAAAAAAATCCAAACCTACATGGCCCTGTGTGAAAAAGTGATTCCCCCACTGTCATGTGTCTGGGGCTTATGTCTTCCAGACCCCAGACACAGTCTATTATTGTATTTTGTTTTCTCTGTTTTCGTGTCTGCATATTTGCCTTGGGTTTTTGTGTGTCTGTTTCTGCCCCCTCTCTCCAGGCATTCCTCACTGGGTGCTCACTGGCCGCTGCAGTGAGCAGCTTGTAATCAATGCACCTGTAGCAGCCACACTCACACCTGTGTTCATTTGTGCCATGAGTTCACTGTGTATTTATTCCCTGTCCATTCACTCACTCACTGTCGTGGTGTTAGTCAGTTTCCTGCACCTTGTCTGCATCCTGTGGTTAATCATTTTCTGTGGCTAGTAGTCTTCCTCTGTGACTCGTCACTTTTTCCTCAAGACTTTATTGTGGTGTTGATTTCCCTGGAGCCAGCCTCACTCTGTGTCTCACCAAGTAAGTCTCCTCACCTCTCCGAGTTCACGTTTTTGTATTTTCCCTCCGGTGGTCCAGTCTGACCCAGGAGGCATGACTTGGACTTTCTCCTTTTTTCCTCCTTTTCCAAGTTCATGCTTTTGTGTTCCCTTCGGCGGCCCAGTTTGGTCCGTAGGCATGATGTGGCCTTCCTTGTGTTCCCTGCAGTATTGTATATTATTTGTCTGCAGTTGGACACTTTGTACATTGAACTCTTGGTTAATAAAACACACACTTCACCTGCATTTGGGCTCGTCTCCTTTATCTGTACGCTGTGTAAAAGCGCACACACAGGACAATACATTGCAACCAGTCAGAGCCCAGCGGTGAAGTTGGTCTGTTGTTTTTCATCTCTCCATGTGTGCTTTTTCCACTTACCTTAGCTGTAGTGCCATGGACGACCTGGGAGACAAGGAGCTGTGCGCGCTGTGGCTGTTGGACAACGTTTTTTCATGGACACTGGAACCTTATTCTTCCGAGACACTTCGTGAGGCTCGGGATGAGGCAGCGCAGATTATAGAGGATTGTCCCAACCTGTGGTGTGATCCTGGGGCGGCCAGCATAGTCAACGAGATCTTCTCTCTGCCATTCAAGGAGCCCGGGAGGGAGTCTCCAGTGCTGGAACCGTCTTGTCCAAGAAGAAGCACTCGCGGTGGAGGAAGCCTTCCTCCTCCCGCAGCTCTCCCACTCCAGCTCCACCTCCGTCTTCTGAGCGTGAGCCCGCTCAATCCTCAGTGAGCTGAGAAGAACGCAAACTGGCATTACTGGCGGAGATTGACCGCCGTTTGGAGGAGGAGAATACCGCTCAAGGTCCTCCTTCATCTTCAGTGCCTGAGTCCACTCAGCCCACTGGGAGTGAAAAAGAGCACATGCTAGAGGACATAGACCGTCGTTTGGAGGAGGAACAGTGGCCCCTTCCAGAATTAGTGTCGGAAATTAAGAAGGGTTCTCTGAAGGATCCGGAGCTCCCACCTGAAGTTGAGCATGCATTCACCTTGGAGCCTTCTCCTCCTGTGTGCCGCTGCCATTCCCGGAGGTCTCGCCCAAGGAGTTCCACCTCCACCCAGCCAGCAACTCCTCCTTCACCTGAGGAGGAGAATCCTGCAGTGGGGCCATTTTTTCCTGCAGCTGCCTTGCCTGCAGCCACTTCCTCCTCAGCTTTTACATCCGCCAAGGTGGAGGGGGCAGTTTTTTCTCTGGCTTCATCCGCCTCCGTGCCTGTTTGGGAGGCTTCTCTGCCACCTAATGAGGAGCCCAGGCCCGTGTTGGACATGGAGAGGGATGAAGATGTAATAGATGCCACTGGAGGCATCGAGAACCAGCAGAACAGGCAAGTTCTTTCCCCTTCTATTCCTATTATGGATGAACAATTTTGCCTGTTCCCTGGCCAAGAGACTCAGGTGAAAAACTGCATTTTGTGTTTATTTGTGTTATCTTTGTCTAATATTTGAATTTGTTTGATCATCTGAAACATTTAAGTGTGACATCAGGAAGGGGGCAAACACTTTTTCACACCACTGTATTTCAGCTTTGGCGGGTAAAACAGCAACTCTCACTAGCCGCTTTGGTGGGTTGTAGTGTTCTCAAACGACATCTAAATAATAAACCTATCTCAAAGTGAGACTACAAAACTACAACTCCCATTGGCAGTATCTGCACACACACTCTGTATTTTCATTGGTCCACTGTAAGCCAGCTGCAGCCCAGGAGTCTGGCTCCACATGTCGGCTCATTTTTCTTTCCAGTCTGGAGAACGCTCTCAGTGATCAGATCACGGGGACAACTGCACCTGATCTCCTGTTGTCCCAGCGGTAAGAATAACCTCTGTTCTCCCCCCACATTTCTCCTACCACTGTGGTTAAATATGATTATTTTTAGAGCAAGAAGTTCCCCTTTACTGTCCGCAATTGTGTAAATTTAAGTTTTCGATTGACAGAGAGAAAAATGGACTAAACTAATGGTGTAAAGAGCAAATGAAGCTTCTTCTGAGGTGAACTTTTGTTTATCTGTGATTATCTATGATAGCTGTGATTTGCAGCTATTTCATGGAAGTTTATTTATTTAGCAAATGCAAAGCTCTCAAGCCAAACAATTGCTTCCTGATCTACGGTATGGAGGGCAGCCAGCCTTCATTCAGTCTGTGGGGCGGGCAGGCTTCACTGATATGTTTCATTGTTTGCCCCTGTTCACAAGCACACAGTGGACTTGGTGTGCTGCCATATTTGTAAAGGCTAGCCAAGCAAGGGCCGTGTCCAGTTCTGAATCTATTCAGGGTTGACCACAGTCTTCTTGGGAAGCTGTCACCAAGGACCTTTTAGGTGGGGTCTGACATCAGATGCTTATGTGAGATATCCTTGGACTCCCACTCCTTCTTTTAGGCTGACTGGGTGGTGAAGCTGGCAGGTAGAAGGTTCTTCCAAATTGGTCATCTAGATGACAGATGGGCAATGGGAGGGTTTAAAATGTCTGCATAGACTGGGAGATGGGGGGAGTCTATGACTTTTTACAATATCATTTGTGTGCTTGAGCAAAAACGTTAATGTTAAGCCCTGCATATAACATATGGTATTGAAATACTTGGGGTGGCTACGGCACATGTGTAGTGTGGCCGACTACTGATTGGACGATCAGGGGTTTGATTCCCGCTTTGTCTGCAGTCTGCATGTCAAAGTGTCCTTGAGCAGGACACTGAACCCCCAGTTGCTCCTGGGGGTGGGGTGTGTGTGTCAGGCCAGCGCCTTTGCATGGCAGCTCTGCTGCCATCAGCGTGTGAATGTGTGTGTGAATGGGTCGATAGCAGGATCTGTAAAGCGCTTTGATAGATGGAGGACAAGCTGCAACAGAGTGACATCAGCAGTGTCTAGAGAAGCCTCTAAACCATCTCAGCACCAGAATACCTCCTCCCAGGCTACGGGGGGTAGGGAGTGGATGGACAACCTGAACCTGTTTTTCAATAGGCTTGACCAACTGCCCTCTTCTCCGTCTGCCCACCAAGCACTACTGTCTCCACTTTCATCTAGTCCCGCTGTCCACAGCCTCTCCCAACCCCCTTCCCCCATCACACAGCCTCCCTGCCCCAACCTGACCCTCTCTAAGACCCAGGTAAGAGCTGAGCTGAGGAAGATCAAGCCGAGGAAGGCTGCAGGTCCGGACAGCATCAGCTTGAGGATCTTCAAGTCCTTCACAGACCAGCTGTGTGGGATTGTGGAGCACATCTTCAGCCTGAGCCTCAAGCTAGGGAGGGTGCCACAGCTGTGGAAAACATATTGTGTGGTACCGTACCAAAGACCCCTCACCCCAAGGACATGAATAGCTACAGACCAGTGGCCCTCACATCACCCCTAATGAAGACCCTGGAGAGGATGCTCCTGGCCCACCTCCACACCCTGGTGGGACCAACGATGGACCCACTTCAATTTGCCTACCAGCATAGCATCGGGGTGGAGGATGCAGTGATCTTCCTCCTACATCATTCCCTGTCCCACCTGGAGAAGCCTGGGAGAACTGTGAGGATCATGTTCTTTGATTTCTCCAGTGCTTTCAACACCATCCAACCAGTGATCCTGAGGGACAAGCTACTGTGCACAGGGGTGGACCAGCACCTATCATCGTGGATCCTGAGCTACCTCACAATCCGACCACAGTTTGTGAGAACCCAGGACTGTGTGTCTGAGACCATCATCTGCAGTACGGGGGCCCCCCAGGGAACAGTTCTGGCTCCCTTCCAATTCAGCTGCTACACTGCTGACTTTTCACACAACACACCACACTGCCATCTACAAAAGTTATCTGACGACTCTGCCATTGTTGGCCTCATCTCTGATGGGGAATGAGTACAGAGGACTTATCCAGGACTTCGTGGACTGGTGCCTATGGAACTTCCTCCAGATCAATGTGAGGAAGACAAAGGAACTGGTGGTGGACTGCCACAGGTGAGGACAGCCCCCCACAGCACCAGTAAACATCCAGGGAACAGACATTGAGATGGTGACATCTTACAAGCACCTGGGAGTTCACCTGAACAATAAACTGGACTGGTCACACAACACCACCATGCTCTACAAGAAGAGGCAGTGCAGGCTGTTTCTTCTGAGGAGACTCTGGTCTTTTGGAGTGCAAAGGGCATTCCTGAAGACCTTCTATGATTCGGTGGTGGCATCAGCCATCACATTTGGATTGGTCTGCTGGAACAGCGGCATCACAGCAGCCGACAGGAAGAGATTGAACAGACAGATTGAACAGACAGGAGAAGCCTCAAGATGGCGACCGGGATGGTCACACTTTTTCAGTGCTGAGACAAAGTCACTGATTTTGCCATTAAAAGTGGCTGGCCTGCAGCGATCGGCGCTCGTGGCGAACACGCACGGGCTGAATTGCCACCTCCGTTGGATTGCCCTTTAATCGCCTTTCTCCAGCGACTTCCTGCGCCTTCCTGAAGCGATTGCTAAGCTAACACTAGTTAGCTTAATGCTACCTGAAGCGATTGCTAAGCTAACGCTAGTTAGCTTAATGCTGGCGCCAGTCTCTAAAAATCTAACCTACAGCGATCGGATATACCTCCGGTGGATTACCCCTTTGATCGCTTTTATCCGGCCACTGTGAGTAAACTGACCAGCGATTCCAGCGCTTCCTTGTGATTCACTGATGTGCCCTACCTGAAGCGATTGCTAAGCTAACGCTAGTTAGCTTAATGCTGGCGCCAGCCATTCCACCTAACACCAGCCTGAATCAAAGCCCAGCTGCGAGGCCCAGCGGAGATACTACCAGGCAGGCGGCTATTTGTTTGACGGGGCTCAGCAGAGATTTCACCCAGGCAGACGGCGGTAGGCGGCGGTGCCCAGCGAAGGACTTACCGTGACTGCAGCGGCGGTGTGCGACGAGACTACCCGAAGCGATTGCTAAGCTAACGCTAGTTAGCTTAATGCTGGCGCCAGTCATTCCACCTTACACCAGCCTGAATCGAAGCCCAGCTGCGAGGCCCAGCGGAGATACTACCAGGCAAGCGGCTATTTGTTGACGGGGCTCAGCAGAGATTTCACCCAGGCAGACAACGGTAGGTGGCGGTGCCTAGCGGAGGACTTACCGTGACCTCAGCGGAGCTCGGTGGCAGCGGCGGTGTGTGACGAGACTCGGTTGGAGGAGCGGGACGGGAGACCAGTTACGGCGACTATGAGCAACGAGACCAGCAACGGAAGGGGCTAGTTGGCTAGCTGAGGCCCAGCTGGATTCGAGGACGATCGGATCAGATTCTGGCGATATAAGCAGAATTTATTTTACTATCCACAGATTTTCTTTTTCCTTCTTTCCAAGAAAGACTGAAGATGGCGGCCACCGGATTAAAAAGTGGGCTGATGGGCACCACTAATAAGCCTTCTCTACTTCTCTACTTCCTCTTCGTTTTGTCTTTGTGTGTCTGGACCTGCAACAAGAAGGATTTTCCGACAAACTCAACCAAAGGTGAAGTTAAAAAGTTTTATCTGTATGGATTTGGGCTTGGACATCTCACCCTACACTCTATGTGGTCTTTAAAAGGCCTGAGCAAAAACTTCCAAATTAAGGCAAACATGGCTGTTAAGCAAAAATCACAATATGGCAGAGGATATACAATTAAAGTTCTGTTAGTTCTGCTACTTCTGGCAGGAGATATTCACCTTAACCCTGGACCTGCCACTATTAAACAGCAGACCACTGGGTTAGCACAAAACCGAGCTGTACAAAAGCAAAAACAACATTTATTTTTCCAAACTGTTAATCATGCACGAGTTCTTTGGGACACCAAGGCTAAACCAAAGGGGATCCTCGGCGGTCATTTAAACATACGGAGCATAATCCCCAAAAGAGATGAGATTTCGGTGTTGCTGTTGGACTCAAATCTGGACTACCTTTGTCTCTCAGAAAGCTGGCTACACAGGAACATAGACACTAATATGATCGATATTGTGGGCTACCAGTGTTTTAGAAAAGACAGGCAGGTAGGGAGGGGAGGAGGTGTTTTAATTTACATCAAAGACAAATATAAATGTCAACTGGTTGATTTGAATACTTCACTTGAATGTTTAGCTGTTAATGTATGTCTCTCTCCGGTAATGAATTTCAACATTGCAGTATTGTACAACCCACCATCACACAATTCTTCCTTTTATAATGAATTAAGTGATCTGGTTAAACAACTTGAGAAGAACAGAGAAACAATAATTCATGGTGACTTTAATATCAACTGGTCTGATAAAAAAGACAAACAAAAACTGAAAAGCCTCATGACTAAATTTAATTACCAGCAAATCATCAAAGGACCCACCAGGATAACCAAACAATCCAGAACACTTATTGACATGGTATTTACTAATAAACCAGAACGAATAACCAGAACCTATAATCTTGTAACTGGTCTCTCAGATCATAACATGGTTCTTGCTGTCAGGAAACTTACTAAAAAGCGACTACAGTATTTTGGGGGAGTCGATATTGACAAATCAAATTTTATTATCCCCAAATCAAAAAATGAGGAGTTTGAACATTACTTAGAGAATCAAAATTGGGAGCAGCTCATGTCAACATGTGAAGTAGATGATTGTTGTAATTTTATAACTGCAACAATCACAAAGTCTATAGAAAAATTTTCAAAGCAAATTAAAAGTAGACAACAGAAGATTAGCCTACCATGGTTAAATAATGAAATAAGAAAACTTATGAAGAGGCGAGACTATGCACTGAAAACATCACTAACCTCCAAACTACAAAATGATCACCTTGTGTACAAAAGTTTAAGAAATAAAGTGGTACATGAGCTGCGAAAATCAAAAATATCTTATTACAATAAACTGATAGATCATGCAAAGGGTAACAACAGTTCCCTATGGAGGCATTTAAATAACTTAACTAATAAAAAAAACGATCAGAAGGGGGTAAAGGAACTTAGAATCAATGGCAAGACCGTCAGTGACAAGGCTACTTTGGCAAATGAATTTAATTCACACTTTGTGGGCTCTGTGGAAGACTTAACAAAAATTTTTGTGCTGCCAAATGTGCTCAACAACACAAATTCCATACTTCCAACAGATACTTTTCACATCGATGAGGTAAATGAGAAGTTAATTGCTGGTATTGTTAAAACACTGTCAAACTCAAAAACTAATGATATCTACAATATGAGCACCTCCTTTCTCAAAATGCACAGCAAAATATTAATCAAACCACTGACTCATCTCATTAATCTCTCCATTAGGTCTAGTACATTTCCATCTGGCTGGAAAAAAGCTGTCGTCATACCAGTTCATAAATCAGGCAGTAAAGACGATATATGCAATTACCGCCCAATCTCTATCTTACCAGTCCTATCTAAGGTTCTTGAAAAAGTTGTAGCTACACAGCTGATAGACTACTTACAAGACAATCAACTTCTTCATCCACATCAATTTGGTTTTAGACCAGGATACTCAACAGAAACAGCAAATTGTTGCCTTATTGAAAACGTCAAACAGTCCTTGGACAGGGGTAATGTGGTAGGAGCTGTTTTTCTAGATCTCAAAAAGGCTTTCGATACTGTAAACCACAGTTTGCTTTTATCCAAAATGGTATCTTTTAACTTCTCCCCAAATACATTAGAATGGTTTGCATCTTATCTCCAGAATAGAGAACAGTGTGTAAAAGTTCACCAGGATAAATCCTCATTTTTAAACAACCGCATGGGTATCCCACAAGGGTCCATTCTTGGTCCTTTACTTTTCAGCATTCTTATTAATGACCTGCCGTTACACTGCTCAGCTGCAACATGCCAACTTTATGCAGATGATGCAGTTATTTACACAGCTGCCAAGACTCCAGCACAGGCTGCAGATGTACTGTCTACAAGTATGGTTGATGTCCAAGAGTGGCTCCTCAAGAACCATCTATTGCTGAACCTTCAGAAAACAGTCTCAATGTGCTTTTCAATCAAAAAATGTAACCTGCAACATTTTAAAGTTAATATACATGATCATGACATCAGTTTAGTTACAGAATTCAAATACCTTGGCATTGTACTAGATCCTCAACTCAAATTTAATCTTCATATAAAGAAAATTTCAAAAACAGTAAAAAAAAATCTGAACTGCTTTAAATTAATTAGATATTACATACCTTACGAAGCAGCTGCACTGTATATGCATTCTATGGTTTTTTCTCATATATCATACTGTTTGACAGTCTGGGCTCAAGCAGCCCCTTCCACAATAAGACATATAGGTTCATTATATAATCAAACCCTAAAAATCTTGGACAAAAAGCCCATTAGGTGGCATCACTGTAATGTTTTAAAAAAATACAACCTATTGAGTTTTGAGAGCTTCATTGACCTCTGTCTTCTGAAATTAACGTTCAAATGTTTTCATAAATCAGCACCCGAGCCACTTGCTGGTTTTGTCCAAAGACAGGACAGCAGCAGAGCCACCAGGAGTTCTGTTAACAATAACTGTAAAATATTCCACCGCAGAACCACATTTGGACAAACAGCTTTCTCTATAAAGGGCAGTCACATCTGGAACACAATGCCAAATGAAATTAAAATAATAACGGACTTTAAAACATTCACTAAAAATGTTAAAAACTGGCTGAAAAATAAACAAGAATGTACTCATGTATGAATTAATTGTCTGCAAAGTGAGAGTGAATGAAGGGAAGGAATAAATGTGTTTGTTTATAGTGAGTGACGGAGGGAGGAAGGCCTGAAATAGGCAAATGTGAGTTATGTTATATGTGTTAAATGTGAGTCAGGCTGTTATATTTGTGTATTTATAATATTTATAATATTTATGTTAAATGTGAGTCAGGCTGTTATATTTGTGTATTTATAATATTTATAATATTTATAATTGTGTATTTATAATTTTTCTGCATTGATGTATGTGGTTATTGTGTATATTTTTTATCTTGATTCTTTTTTCTAAAGCCCATCCAGGGACAAGAGTTGCAAATTAGCTAATAGCTATACACTCTATGTGCAACACATCAGATTGATTGTCTTTGATTAATTGTCTATGTTTATTGCACTGTCCCTGTCAAATAAACTAATCTACTACTACTACTGGTCAAAAAAGCTAGTTCTGTTCTGAGGCGACACCTCGACCCAGTGGAGGAGATAGGAGAGAGGAGGATGGTGGCAAAGCTGTCATCTCTGCTGAAGTCCAAGTCCCACCCTATGCAGGACACGCTAAACGCACTGAGGAGCTCATTTAGTGGTACGCTGTGCAATCCTATGTGCACAATGGAGAGGTTCCGCGGGTCCTTCCTACCTACAACTGTCAGACTTTATAACCTAACCAGAGCTGCTCAAAGAGGTTGTATTAAATGTACTAAACGAAACAATTTTGCCAGTGTCCCTGACTTCTCACCTGATGAAGACACTGGAGAGACTTTTCCTTGCTCACCTCCCCCCCGGTGGGACCAGCGATGGATCCGCTCCAGTTCGCCTACCAGCACGGCATTAAGGTGGAGGATGCAGTGATCTTCCTCCTACACCATTCCCTGTCACACCTGGAGAAACCTGGAAACATGGTGAGGATCATGTTCTTTGATTTCTCCAGTGCTTTCAACACCATCCAACCAGTAATCTTGAGGGACAAGCTGCTGTGCGCAGGGGTGGACCAGCACCTGTCATTGTGGATCCTGGACTACCTCACAAACCGGCCACAGTTTGTGAGAACCCGGGACTGTGTACAGGAAGAGACTGAACAGACTGATTAAGAAGGCTAGCTCTGTCCTGGGGCAGCGCCTTGACCCAGTGGAGGGGACAGGCAAGAGAAGGATGGTAACTAAGCTGTCATCTCTGCTGAAGTCCGAGTCCCACCCCATGCAGGACACACTGAACGCACCGAGGAGCTCATTTAGTGGTAGGCTGCATCATCCTAGGTGCGCGACCAGAGAGGTTTCGCAGGTCCTTCCTACCTATGGCTGTCAGACTTTATAACCCAAGCAGGGCTGCTTGTAGAGGTTGTTAAAAAAAAAAAAAATATGACCTAATGAGCACTGAAAGCATAAGCCGCAACAAACTTGCGCAATAATGGTCCCCTCCATTACACAACTAGGAATCGCTACAGAGGGTGACAACTAGGCTGACTCAAATACGAAATATGCTGTATGGATACATATTCATACTAGGTGGGGTAACTGAATAGACCATTTTGCTGTTTATTCAATCTAGCTACAATGCTCCACACTGTGTATATATATATTTATGTGTACATACGTATATTCTCTACTCTTTTTTTCTTATCTGCTAAATTATTACTCTGAGTGTTACTATCCCTGTGCTGTTCCAATCCTGGAATTTCCCCACTGTGGGACTAATAAAGGCTTATCTTATCTTATCTTATCATCGAGAGATGAGAAAAAGAGCTATATAAGTAAACACCATTTACTTAAGGAAGTATCACGATAGTATTACATTGTGACCCAAATATTGTGATATGTATCATATCATGAGGTCCCTTGCGATTCCCACCCCTAACTTTGCAGCATTTTTGTTGGGTTAGTTTATTTGTCATAAAGTTATACATGCTGCATTACTTGATTCTGATGCAGTGCCTCAAGAATAATGTTTAATGTAAGACAATAAAAATGTTATTACAGTTCCTGTGAAATATCATGTTAAAACATGAACAGGCTAACAATTCCAATCTACTTGCTAATTTTCTTTTATCACTCTTAATCCACTGCCCTTCATAATACCATGTTCTGACCTGCATGCTTTGTTGTTCCACCCCTCTTGTACTCAATTCTTTAATGATGGTTCTAGGGTCCTGTTGCACCCTAACACAGCTTACCTACCTCAAGTCACCCCCCTGAGTTTAGCTCTATGGCATTCAACCTCCTTAGCTTCCACTCTCCTCCCTTTCAGTTGGATGAGTAGATGAAGTTGCACTCACTCTACCCAGTACATGTACTCTACCCAGTACATGTACTTTACATGTACTGGGTAGAGTACATATACTCTACATGTACTGTACATGGAGTGCACCTGAGTGGTGCGTTTGAGTGACAAGCTCTTTGTGGGCTTTGCTCACCTGGTCAAAAGCAAACCATTGTCCTAACTTAGCCTTCCTCACCAGACTGTTCAGGCCATCTTGAGCACCAACTCCAGCAAAAGGCCTTCCTTCACCCTGTGGTGTCTGAGCACACTCTACTAGGGGTGTGGCCACTCTGTGGGCACTTTTTAGGGGACTGTCATTGGCAGACATTTGCGCCACCACTACTTGGTCAGTCCCCACACATTTGTCCAGCATTCTTTTTTTTTGATATGACAACCCATTTTATGGCCCATTTCTGACTTTTGGTTGGTGCTACCCGGCTTTGAGGTGCAGGCGCCCAGTCTGGCCTTTGTTCCTTAGCTCTTTGGGGTGCTTTGTGAGGTCCCATACAGAGTGGACTGAGTGAAGGAGAACAGAAGGTTACATCGGGTAACCATGTTCTCCCAAGGATGGGAACTGCAACTTGACACAGCTCTGCCCCCCACCTGGGTTTAGTGACTAGGGACTCTGTGTGATGATGGGGGCCTGATTTAGAGGAGAAGGGCAGGAACTCCTCCCTTAACATTACACGTCCATGGCCTGATCAGTCAGGAATAGAGGTTTTCTTCAGAAAGGTTGAAATCAAGACATGGATTTCCCATGCTGTTGTACTAAGTTCCCTCCTTGGGAGAATATGGTTACTCAATATAACTTTTCACTTAAAAAATATAAAATAAAGAAAGCTAATTATGGAGATGTGAGGTGTTTAGTTAACTGTAACAATATCCAAATCTTTTTGAGCAGGAGTATTAATCAAAGATTTTTATCCCTCATCTTAAAAAGGCTGACGAGGTCTTGTCATCACCCTGCTGGGATGATGGCAGCATCAACACTTGCCTTACAAATGTGATAATTACAGAAGTAAATCATGTAGGCTTTTCAAAACAGTACCATAGCTGTATGTATGAGAAATCTCAGAAGGCTTCAAATTTGGGTGATCTTCAGGTCAAGGTCAGAAGCCAGTTGTTCCCAAATCTTGTAAATGGAATAACTACAGAAAAAATACTGCATACTTTTCAAATTGATACCGTAGTTGTATGTATAAGAACTCGAGGAAAAGTTGGAATTTGGGTGTTCTATAGTAATATTGCGATAAGTACAGGAAGAAATGATGTAAGCTTTTTGAATGGATACCATATTTGTATCTAAGCCAAATCGTAGAAGGGTTAGACCAGGGGTGTCCAATCATGTGCCATGGAGGGCCAAGATCCTGCAGTTTTTCTCTTCTACCCAGTTTCTTCAGCAGGGGTTTTCAGTCATCAGCAATCTGTGGGAAGACATTCAGTGAAATCTGCTGTTAAAGACACTGGATGGAGGTAAAGCCTCCAGGGTCTTGGTCTTCTATGGCACATGATTGAACACCACTGGGTTAGACCCTCACTTCTGACTTTGGGTTTGGGTTAAAAGATAAAGAGAAAAATATTCCCTTTGCACTACTACTGATCAACTAAAGCTAGGTTCACCAAACTTGGTACACGGGTTCACCTTGAGACCCTGAAGTCAGACTATGGGTTTGGGGTCAAAAGGTCACAGGTCAAGGTTAGTATTCCCTATGCTCTATTACAATACAACAAGTAAAGCTAGCGTTACCAAACTTGTTACACAAGTTCACCCTGTGACCTTAAACTCTGATTATGTTTTGGGATTGCAAGGTCAAAGGTCAAGGTCAAAATGCCATGTAAATTATATCTCAAGAACAACAAAGCTAGGGTCACCAAATGTGCACAAGTTCGCCTTGGGATCCTGACCTTGATCTATGGATTTGGGGTCAAAGGTCAAGGTTATCATTCTCTTTGCACTATTACTATAGAACAACTAATGCTAGGTTCACCAAATGTGGTACATAGGTTCACCCTGAGACCCTGACCTCTAACTATGGGTTTGGGCTTAAAAGGTCAAGGTTAGCATTCCCTATCCCCTATTAGTATACAATGAGTAAAGCTCAGGTCACCAAAATCTGTGAACACATTAACCCTGTGCCTCTGAACTCTGACGATATTTTGGGATTGCAATGTCAAACGTCAATGTAAAGGTCCAAATGCCTATAAACTATTTCTCATGAACAAACAAAACTAGGGCCATCAAACTTGGTACATAGGTTTACCTTGGGATCTTGGCCTGGGTTTGGCAGTCAAAAGGTCAAAGGTCAAGGTTTACTTTGCACAAAAATTCAGCCAGTCTGTGCTCATAACGCTAGCAGGCTGAACGGTACCACTGGCAGTCATCAGTGGTTTTTAATGCATAGTAATACAGCATGGGAGCTGTAAATTGGTAACAATTCAAAAATGAAACAATATTTTTAATAACAGCAGGCTTATGATCTTCAAATGTAAGTGTCACAATCCACAAATAGCCAGCAGCTGCAAGTTGTACCATTGCAGCAAGCTAGACTGCTGATAAATTTGTCATCGCCTGCTGAGATATACCAGTCCAGGCTGGCAAATGAAACTGATGAAACTAGAACGCTGCTTTTTGTGGTCATATTTTGCTTTTGAGTTTTACAATGTCCCAGTATCAACATTTGCCAGAACAGTTTCCAAATTTTTAAGAAATTGGAGTGTGGGTTAGTAGAAAACATCTGCAATCATGACTGCCTTATGTTACCCATTTGTGTTGTAGAGCTTTTATTACTAAATATTATGCATTTGATAGCTAAGCTAAAGTTTGTAAGAGCAATAACAGTCATATTGAGTTTCTGCAGCTTAAAAGTTTATATCTTCTGCCAAGTACATAATTAACAGACAACATGTGTCTCTCAGTAATTAGGTTATTAATATTCATGTGTTTAAGTTATGTATTTTCCATTCATTGCTTAGCAACACAGTTCAGATCACAGTTTAATAACTGGATCAATAGAGGCTTGAAAAAGTTTTATTTCTATTGCAAAATAGGGAGGAAAACCTATGCATCCTTCCATCTGTATTGATACACCAGATTTTTTTTTCCTGAAGCATTTTTTTAATATACTGGGCCACTTGATAGTATGATAAATGAGGAATGGGTGCACCAAGGGACATTACACCTGGGAGGCAGTACAAATCCCAAAACAATGTTTGCCTTGAGCTTAGCTGCCCCATCCTCCCCAAAGAAATAAGTATTGGTCTTCAGGTTTAAAAAAATAATTATTATCTTCAGATTCTGGTCACACAGAATAGGCATGAAGCTATCCCTTCTCATAGGGAGATTTAATGTGTCATAAATGCATAAATACATTTACACATTAATATTAATGATTACATTTACAAGACTAGATTGATGGAGAATTAAGTGTTTGTTTCTTCATTTCCTAATCTCTTTTGTTTAAGAAATATTATCCTTCAACCTTTATTTAAAAAAAAAAATCAACAAGGCATGTTTTATAAAAGCTAGGATTCAAAGCAGGATTATTTTTAATAGCTAAGCAATAATTGCATAGAATGAATTCATGGGATGGGGTAAAATACCTAAGGAGAAAAGGTTACCTTGATGTGAAGGGCTAAGTTGTCAGAGCTGGTGATCCGGAAAAGTCTGTGCCAATATCAGTCATTGGTTCTTCAATAACAAAGCTGATGTGTGCTTGTTTTATTTCTTTAGTTTTATTTTATTTAGGATCAGTCCAAGAGTGCCTATTGCTGCTATTATTACAATGAACCAAACATACACAGGGAGGATCAGACACACAGTGACCAAAAGAGACACCCAAGGTAGAATCTCACTCTCCCCAGCCGTTTTATTCCTGGGCAAGACACTTTACCCACCTTGCCTCAAGTGTCCATGACACTGGGTATGAATGGTTATAAATGTTCGGTAGTGGTCGGAAAGACTGTTGGTGCAGATTGGCAGCCACGTTTCCCTTAGTCTGCCCCAGGGCAGCTGCCACCATTGTCTGTCTTTGGAGTGAATGACTAATGGACTCATTGTAAAGCAATTTGGGTATCTTGAAATGCACTAAATAAATGCAATCCATTATTGTTATTATTATTGTTGTTATTGATATGAGATGAGATAGTGGTGGGTCGGATTTGTGTGGCGTTTTGTGTGTCAGGTGGTGTCTCAGAGCGCTTGTGGCGGTCCGGTGAGCGGTTGCTCCAGGTGGCGGTGGTCTGCTTCTGTGGCTGCGGCCGCCCAGGGGGGGTTGGCAGGGGTGTGGCTGCTGGTCCGCACCGGTGGTCTCCCCGGCTGCTGCCAGCCATTGGGGCGCGTTCATGCCCGCTGCATCTGCGCCGTGGCCGCCCCAAGTGAAGGGGTGAATGAGTGTGTGGTGGAAAGCACGGATAGATGTGAGTGAGTCGGAGTATGAGGGAGAGTGTGTGTGTGTGTGTGGGGGGTGAGCGTGGGTGGGTGCGGGTGACTGTGAGGGCGAGTGGGTGCAAGATTGAGCGGGTATGAGAGTGGGAGAGAGTGGGTAGGTGTGGGAGTGCGAGTGTGGAATTGTATGGGGGAGAGGGAGAGTGAGTGAGTGGGTGTGAGTTTGTGTGTGTGGGTGCGAGTGGGTTGTATAAGAGCATGAGGGTGTGGGTGTATGGGAATGAGTGTTTGTGCTGGTCAAGGGGGTGCTGGACTGAGGGGGTGGCACCTCCTGGCCGCATAGGCTCCCTTGGACTGGGGAAGCTTGGCAAGGGGGCGTTGGGGTTCCCAGGGGGGTGTGTTCCTGGGGGTTGTGTTGGTGGTGCTGGGGTGGGTTGGGCCCGCTGTGGAAGTGTCTGCAGGGGCACGCGCTGGGGGCGTGGGCCGGTCCTCGGCCCAGGGCAGAGGCGCTGACCTTCTGGCGCCTGGGGTCCGGGGGCTGGCGTTGGCCCCACTGGGGGGACGGGGGCTGGCCAGTCCGGAGGTGGGCCGCGCTGGCCACTTTGCCCGGCCTCCCTCGGTCATCCCTCCTGGGGCGAATACATGATTGTCCTGGGGTTTGTTGGTCTTGGGACATTTGCATTCTGTGGGGGTTGGTGGCACTTTCTTGCTTGCTCGGGGTTTCTGGGGGGGGGGGGGGTGTTGCTGTGACTTGCCGCCCTCTTTGTATTTTTCCTAGCAAACCACTCACATACATACACTTACTTTGCGCACGCTCTCATACACATGCACACACACAAATGTCTCTCCTTTAACAGGTGCAGAAACCAGACTTGTGACGAGACCTTTTCAGTAGAAGAAACAGTTTGTCTTCTGTATGTTTCAGTTTTGTTAGTGTTTGTCTTCTCTGTTTGTTCCTCTCCCTTTTCTTTTCCCCTCCCCATCCTCCTTTCCTCATTCCCTCCCTGTCGGGTCCCTCATGGGTAAAACAATTTAAATAAAGTATTAAAAGCTATTACAGGAGGAGTTTATGAATAATATACAATACATATATACAGTATGTACTGTATAAAGCTCCTTTTGGCAAAATAAATCTGTTTGGCACAATAAGATAAGATAAGATAAGCCTTTATTAGTCCCACAATGGGGAAATTCCAGGATTGCAACAGCACAGGGATAGCAACACTCAGAGCAACAATCAGAAGGCAAGAAAAAAAGCAAGCAAGCAAGAGCAGCTAATATACATATGTACATATTACTATAAAATATACTATATATACACACACACAGACACACAGTGCAGAGCATTGTAGCTGGATGGAATAAATATATGAATATATAAACACACAGTGCGGAGCATTGTAGCTAGATGGAATAAATATGTAGATATATAAACACCCACAGTACGGAGCATTGCAGCTAGGTGGAATAAATATGTAAATATATAAACACACACAGTGCGGAGCAATGTAGCTAGATGGAATAATATGTAGATATATAAACACACAGTGTGGAGCATTGTAGCTAGATGGAATAAATATATTGATATATAAATATAAACACACCCAGTGCGGAGCATTGTAGCTAGATGGAATAAATATGTAAATATATAAACACACACAGTGCAGAGCATTGTTGCTAGATGGGATGAAACAGCATAACCGTCTACTTAGTTATCCTACATGGTATGATTATGTGCCCATACATATTCTCACCCTCCATAGCGATTGGTATTTTCCTAGTTGTATGCCGGAGGGGACCATTGTGTAAGTCTATTGTAGTCTATTATAGTAAGTGTAAGTCTATTATATTATGAACTGGAGTCACAGCAACAATTCAGACAACTGTAGGACACTGAAGGATTTTACTCATCTGCAAAAAACATTCAACAACATGAATCAGAAAATCAACAAACAGGGACAACAGGAACTGAAAGTTTTTGAATACACAGATCACAACCCACAGGACATAGAATATGACATAGACCCTGATAATAATTTATTTAGCTCCATCAATAATGACTGTAATTACTACACAGATGAACAGGTTAACACAATGGTCACATCTGATTTCAATATTTCTATGATCCACTTCAACAGCAGGAGTCTCTATGCAAACTTTAATAACATTAAAGATTATTTACACCAGTTTAAAGAGCCCTTCAATATTGTGGCAATATCAGAGACGTGGCTCAGTGAAGAGAAAGGAATGGATTTTACCATGGATGGCTATGAACTAAATTATATAAATAGAAAAGTGAAAAAAGGAGGAGGAGTTGCAATTTTTGTTGACAAGAGCTTGAAATACAAGGTTGTTGAAAATCTGACAGTAACTGTGGATGATTTATTTGAATGTATTGCAATAGAAATCTGTCTGGACAATGTGAAGAATGTAGTAGTGAGCTGTGTATATAGAACACCTGGATCAAACATTGACTTATTTAAGGATTGGATGGAAAAAATGTATGCAAAACTAACTCATAAAGTTATGTTCATCTGTGGGGATTTCAATATAGATCTGATGAACTCAAAACAACATAGTTTGACAGAAGAATTTATCAACACAATGTACAGTATGGGTTTACATCCAACAATTACCGGACCTAGCAGAATCACGTCACACAGTGCCACACTAATAGATAACATATTCACAAACATTATGGAAAATAATATCAGGAGTGGGCTTTTATTGAATGATATCAGTGACGACCTGCCGATTTTTGTTGTCTATCAATGTGATTATAGGAAGAAAAAGTATACCAAAAATATTAAATATAAAAGAATAAGAACCGAAGAATCAATGCATTTACTGACAAAGGAATTATTAATACAAGATTGGAAGATAGTTTATGATGAAAATGACATAAATAGAGCATATGATAATTTTTTACAAATATTTCAATCATTGTACAATAAATACTGTCCTATAAAACAATACAGTGACAGACAACAAAAAAAAAAAATATTCCTTGGGTCACCAAGGGGTTAATAAATGCATGTAAAAAGAAGAATACATTATATAAACAATTCATTAAATGCAGAACGGTGGAAGCTGAGATCAAATATAAAAGATGCAAAAATAAGCTTACTACTATAATGAGGACCTGTAAGAAAGAATATTACAACAGAATACTAGAGGATAACAAAAATAACATAAAAGGAATATGGCAAGTACTCAATGGGATTATTAGTAACCGTCCTAAGAATGCAAATTATCCAGAATATTTTATCGAAAATGGCAATTTGATAAATAATATGGAAGATGTGGTCAGTGGTTTCAATAAATTTTTTGTACACGTTGGTCCTGAATTAGCAAAATCAATAGTGACACCAGAAACAAACTACAGTGGTTCTGTGAATGAAATAGAAGATAGAAATCCAAACACAATCTTTTTGGGTGCAGTTACTGAAAAGGAAATTATCGAGACTGTGAGTAAATTTAAGAACAAAAAATCAACGGACTGGAATGAAATTGACTTGACAATAGTGAAAAAAGTAATTGAGGGAATTGTTAAGCCACTCACCCACATCTGTAACCTGTCATTTCAAACTGGTACATTTCCAGACAAAATGAAAATAGCAAAAGTAATACCTCTATACAAAACAGGAGACAGTGATCGCTTCACAAATTATAGGCCAGTCTCTTTACTCTCACAATTCTCCAAAATACTTGAAAAAATCTTCACTAAGAGACTGGATGATTTCACTGAAAAACACAACCTCCTTACAGATAGCCAGTATGGTTTTAGAGCAGATAAATCTACATCTTTGGCACTGATCGAACTTATAGAAGAAATTACTAGTTGTATAGATAAAAAAAATGTTGCTGTAGGAGTATTTATAGATTTAAAGAAAGCTTTTGACACCATTGACCACAGAATACTACTAAGGAAACTGGAAAGGTATGGGATAAGAGGGGTCAGACTGAGTTGGGTGGAAAGTTATTTAAGTAACAGACAACAATTTGTACAAATTGGGGAGCACAAATCACCCTTCATGGACATCACTTGTGGTGTGCCCCAGGGGTCAGTTTTGGGACCCAAACTCTTTATTTTATATATAAATGACATATGCCAAGTATCACAAATTCTGAAATTTATTTTGTTTGCGGATGACACAAATATCCTCTGCACTGGTGAGAATTTGCAGCAGGTTTTAGAGGTGGTCACAACTGAAATGAAAAAATTAACGCAGTGGTTCAACAAAGCCAGTTTAGAAAGCTTGGGATCAGTCCGCCAAGGTCTCCGCCTTTGACTGCCACCTAATCCACATAGCACCGGACTTCCATGATCCCTCCTGCAGGTGGTGAACCTACTGGAGGGCGGACCCACGTAACTCCTTCGGGCTGAGCCCGGCCGGGTCCCATGGGTGGAAACCCGGCCACCAGACGCTAGCCTTCGAGCCCCTCCCCCAGGCCTGGCTCCAGGGTGGGGCCCCGGTAACCCCATACCGGGCGGGGTACACTGAATCCTTGATATACAATTTATCATGAGAGTCTGTTGGATCGTTCTTCGTCTGGCCCTTCACCCAGGACCAGTTTGTCTTGGGAGACCCTATCAGAGGCAAATTGCCCCGGACAACATAGCTCCTGGGATCACTGGGGCACGCAAACCCCCCCACCACGATAAGGTGATGATCCATGAGGGGGTCATGGATCCGGGGATCCGGGAGAGGCTCAGAGTAGAACCGCTGCTCCTCCACATTGAAAGGAGTCAGTTGAGGTGGTATGGGCATCTGATTAGGATGCCTCCTGGACGCCTCCCACTTGAGGTGTTTCAGGCACGTCCCACTGGGAGGAGACCCCGGGGCAGACCCAGGACTCGGTGGAGAGACTATGTCTCCCAGCTAGTCTGGGAACGCCTTGGTATCCCCTCTGAAGAGCTGGAGCAGGTGGCTGGGGAGAGGGAAGTCTGGGCTTCTCTGCTTGAACTGCTGCCTCCGCGACCCGGACCTCCGGAAAAGCGGTAGAAGATGGATGGATGGATGGATGGTTCAACAAAAATAAATTATCTCTAAATCTAAAAAAAACAAAGATTATGTTGTTTGGAAATTATAAAATAAATCATGAAATAATGGTAACGATAGATGATACCAGAATAGAAACAGTACAGGAAAATAAGTTCCTGGGGGTGACGCTTGACAATAAAATCTGCTGGAAACCTCACATCAGTCACATCCGGGCCAAATTAGCAAAATGTATAGGCATACTGGGGAAGACAAGACACTTCTTGGACTATAAATCATTGGTCTTATTGTACAATTCACTGTTTTTACCTTATCTTAACTACTGTGTAGAAGTCTGGGGAAACACCTACAAAACCAACCTACAGTCAATATGCACATTACAAAAAAGAGCTATAAGGATAATAAACAATGCAGGATATAGAGACCATACCAATTCGTTGTTCTTAAAGTCACATGTCATAAAGTTCATCGATTTAGTTAAATTTAAGACAGCACAAGTAATGTACAGGGCAATTAATAATCAACTACCAACTAATATACAAAAAATATTTAAAAAAAGAGACAATGATCATAATTTGAGGGGAGACTTAAACTTTACAAAACCCAAGATACGTACTACCAAGAAAAGTGGAATCTATGGAGAAGAGGAGATGGAATTAATAAGTGTTCACTTCTTCCTTCTCCCTTTCGAACAGTGTATAATGTTACTTTATTGCATTTGCCATTTGCTTGTATTTGTTATATGCTGTGTTCGAAATAAACTATCTATCTATCTATCTATCTATCTATCTATCTATTGCATCTTTTGCATTCAAAAAACTATTAGTTTGTTACGTCTTTTTGCTATCTCTGCGAGCAGCCCTGCTTAGGTTATACAGTCTGACAGCCGTTGGTAGGAAGGACCTGCGAAACCTCTCAGTTGTGCACCTGGGATGATGTAGTCTGCTGCTAAATGAGCTCCTCAGTGCATTCAGTATGTCCTGCATAGGGTGGAACTTGGACTCCAGCAGAGATGACAGTTTAGACACCGTCCTTCTCTCTCCTATCTCCTCCACCGGATCAAGGCGCTGCCCCAGGACAGAGCTAGCTTTCTTGATCAGTTTGTTCAGTCTCTTCCTATTGGCTGCAGTAATGCCACTGCCCCAGCAGACCACTCCAAAAGTGATGGCTGATGCCACCACCGTGTCATAGAATGTCTTCAGCAGCGCCCCTTGTACACCAAAAGACCTGAGTCTCCTCAGCAGGAAAAGCCTGCGCTGTCCCTTCTTGTAGAATGCGTCAGTATTGTGTGACCAGTCTAGTTTATTGTTCAGATGAACACCCAGGTACTTATAGGATGTCACCATCTCGATGTCTGTTCCCTGTATGTTTACTGGTGCTGTGAGGGGTTGCCCATGCCTGCGGCAGTCCACCACCAGCTCCTTAGTTTTCCTCACGTTGATCTGGAGGCAGTTCCGATGGCACCAGTCCACGAAGTCCTAGATAAGCCCTCTGTACTCAGCTTCATCTCCATTGGAGATGAGGCCAACGATCGCAGAGTCATCAGAGAACTTCTGTAGATGGCAGTGTGTTGTGTTGTGTGAGAAGTCCGCAGTATAAAGAGTGAACAGGAAGGGAGCCAGCACCGTTCCCTGGGGGGGCCCCGTGCTACTGATGATCGTGTCGGACACACAGTCCCGGGTTCTCACAAACTGAGGCCGGTTCATGAGGTAGTCCAGGATCCATGATGACAGGTGCTGGTCCACCCCTGCGCGCAGCAGCTTGTCCTTCAGGATCATCGGTTGGATGGTTTTGAAAGCACTGGAGAAGTCAAAGAACATGATCCTCACCATATTCCCGGGCTTCTCCAGGTGGAACAGAGAACGGTGAAGGAGGAAGATCACCGCATCCTCCACCCCAATGCCATGCTGGTAGGCGAACTGGAGTGGATCCATCGCTGGTTCCACCAGGGGGCGGAGGTGAGCAAGGAGCAGTCTCTCCAGGGTCTTCATCAAGTGGGACGTCAAGGCCACCAGTCTGTAGCTGTTCAGGTCTTTGGGGTGGGAAGTTTTTAGTACAGGTACCACACAAGATGTTTTCCAAAGCTGT
Organism: Pholidichthys leucotaenia; assembly: GCA_020510985.1. NCBI lineage: Eukaryota > Metazoa > Chordata > Actinopteri > Cichliformes > Pholidichthyidae > Pholidichthys > Pholidichthys leucotaenia. The sequence goes on from CM035848.1 coordinate 179,526,643, forward strand.
GGTACCCTCCCCAGCTTCAGGCTCAGGTTGAAGATGTACGTCACAATCCCACACAGCTGGTCTGCACAGGACTTGAGGAGCTTTGCGCTGATGCCATCCGGTCCCGACGCCTTCCTCGCCTTGATCTTCGCCTTGATCGCCTTGATAAGGGAAGCAGATTTCTGTTCTGTTTACCTAGCTGCTAGCAGGACCGGGGGGGGGGGGATAACATAAGCCTTTAAGGGCCTCTTTCCACCAAACCGGTTCCAGTGCTTAACTGGAGCAATTGCATCATTAGCACCAGTTCTTTGGGTTTCCACCAACTTAAGCACCAGTCCCAGGCTCCCAAAAGTGGGGCTATCGTGGCCCCAACTCCTAGCTGGGCCAACGGCAGCACCAGTTTACGTTGGTTACATCCACAGCCATGGGCGTGGCCGGTGCCGTGGATTAGTCTGGACAACAAACTGCTTAAAACACGCTGGTAAGTGTATTGTCTTTAAAATGCCAGACGTTAACCAATATATGTATACATATATATCCGCTTGTATTGATATGTAACGGTCAAAGTGCGGATATTTTTTTAGTCACTCTTGTGGCTATACTATTTTCGGTTAGCTATGCTAACAAGCTAACAGTACTTTTACTACGACCAAACGTTTCTCCTCACCATAAAGAAATGAACAGGTTGTCTCTGCTGACAAATGTATATCGCTTGTTGTGGAGAGCGTGAAAAGATGAGGCTGAGTTTATTTCTCAAATCAGATTTATTCACTTGTCTCCAACATCCTCCAAACAGAAAAAGAGACACCCTCCCACATCTGTCCTTTTTATACCCGGGACATCAAAGTACAGAGTCACACTGTCTTTAAATCCCAAGACACAATACATCGTCCTCCAGGTCTTCTCCCCTCCACCTAAAACCCTGGTGGTCAGGAAATCTCCCAAGGCCATCTCTAAAGATCACATTTCCCACCCTCCAGTAATCCCCAGGAGACCCAGACCTATTGTTCATTCTGAGACGTGAGGCAACAGTAATATACATATGCAGCCTAAGCAACTCAAATATGTGTGCCACATGACCCCCCCCCCCCCCCAAACGTCTAAGATGAAACAATGCAACACAGTCTGCATATCATGATAAAATCACAAACATCAGTCTGTTTGGGCTTCAATTGTCTTCCGAACTTACTGTAAGCGGGCTTTACCACTCCTGCGGCGCCATCCTGCTGTGAATCTGCTATCTGAGGATGAGAACTGTTAGTCAATCCCTGTGGGAGCTCTGGGGAATGCTCCATGGGAGGTCTGCCGAGTCGAGGAGACCTCACCAACTGCACAGCTTCGTCAGCCATCACAAAAGCGGGTTTGAGTCTGTCTATGCCAATTGTTTGCCTTCTGGCTCCCAAATCTAGCAAAAAGTGCTTATCACCTGTTTCCAGCACTCTAAATGGGCCATCATAAGGCGGTCGCAGGGTTGGGCGATGAGCATCGTGTCTGACAAAAACAAACTCCGCAATTTTCGGAGATGTGTGCACCCCTGTGACAGCGGGAGGGGGCCTACGAGGTTGACATGCACATGATCGAACCTCTTAGCCGGGATGTGAAACGGCTCTAAGGGGGCTTTAGTGTGTTTGTGTATTTTGGCTCGCTGGCAAGCCATGCAGGCTCTTGCCCACTCCTTAACGTGCTTGCGCAGACTCGGCCACACAAACTTCTCTCCTACCATTTTGACCAATGCGCGCACCCCCAGGTGCGCCAGAGAATGAATAGAGTCAAAAACGCGGCGGCGCCACGCGGTTGGCACCACCGGACGTGGTCGTCCGGTGGAGACATCACAGATTAGGGGGGGCATGCCATCTTGCAGCACCCTGCTCTCCAGCCTTAACCCTGTTGGTCCAGACTGGAGCGTGCACACGTCCGCATCGCTAACCTGATCCGTGGCCATGGCTGCATAATCTATCCCCACGCGGACTGGGGCCGCGCGTACTTCCACGCCGCTAGCCTGCTCCGCGGCCATGGCAGTATAATCTACCCCTACGCGGACTGGACAGTTACGGCGTGCGAGAGACAGTCTGCCACTACATTAAGTTTACCCGCTACGTGTTGAATATCGGTAGTAAACTCTGAGATTGCAGCCAGCTGCCTCTGCTGCAGGCCTGACCACGGCTCCGAAACCTTGGCCATCGCGAAAATCAGCGGCTTGTGGTTGACGAACTCAGTGAAACGACGACCTTCCAGCCAGAACTGGAAGTGGCGAATGGCCAAGTGGAGCGCTAACAACTCCCTGTCGAATGTGCTGTATTTTCGCTCGGTATCGCACAAAGTCCTGCTGAAAAAGGCAAGCGGTTGCCAAGCCCCGGCAACATGCTGCTCTACTACCACCCCTATGGCCACGTCTGACGCGTCAGTAGTGAGCGCTATGTGGGCCGTTGGGTCTGGATGTGCTAACAACGCAGCGTTTGCCAGGGCTGCTTTGACCTCCGAGAATGCCCGCTCCGGGGACCATTCGATTGTATTTGTGGGTTTTTGGTTTTTTTTAGCGCGGCATACAGTGGTTGCATGAGCTGCGCTGCGCGGGGGAGGAAACGGTTATAAAAATTCACCATTCCCAAAAACTCCTGTAATGCTTTGACCGTTTGTGGCTGGGGAAAATTTGTTACTGCGCGCATTTTGTCTGGCAGCGGAACTGCTCCTTCTGGAGAGACGCGGTGTCCCAAAAAATCAATCTGCGTCACCCCAAACTGACACTTCGCTGGGTTGATTATTAACCCGTGCTCTCCCAACCTCCAGCAAACTGCCGTGAGGTGTTTTTCGTGTTCCTCTTCGGACGCGCTGGCTACCAAAATGCCGTCCAGGTAGACGAACACAAAAGGGAGATCGCGCAACACCGCGTCCATCATGCGTTGGAACGTCTGCGCAGCGCCTTTAAGCCTGAACAGCATGCACAAAAACTCGAAAAGGCCAAACGGAGTTATTTCTGCTGTTTTGGGTATGTCCTCAGCGCGTACTGGGACTTGATGGTACCCGCGGACCAAGTCTATTTTAGAAAAAATGCGCGCCCCCGCCAGATGAACAGAAAAATCTTGGATATGCGGGATTGGGTAGCGGTTATGCGCTGTAGCGTTGTTCAACCTGCAGAAATCACCGCAAGGTCGCCACGAGCCATCAGCTTTAGGGACCATGTGAAGTGGGGAAGCCCATGGGCTGTTCGAACGCCGGATGATGCCCAACGTTGGCGAACTCCTTGCGCGCTATGGTCAGTTTAGCTGCATCCAAGCGCCGAGCTTTTGCAAAAACGGGGGGACCGGCGGTAGTAATAAAATGTTCCACTCCGTGTTTAGCGACGGCTGCTGAAAATGTGTGAACCGTGAGTGCTGGAAACTGAGTGAGGAGTGTGTGGAACTTACCGCTTGCCGTAGCGACATTGGCTTGTGCTGTGGGCGGGGTCACTCAGGCTGCACAGGGAATAGAGTAAAAAGAGTGCATTAACCAAGCGCCTATTTGGAAGATCAACCAACAACCCATGTGAGCACAGAAAATCAGCCCCTAACATGTTGAAGCTCACCGCAGCTATAATAAAAGTCCACTCAAATGTACGGCCTTGCAGGGACAGAAGCAGAGTCTTCTCACCGAAGGTCTTAATGCTCGAGCCGTTCGCTACCAATGCTCCGTGGCTCCCGGGGCCTGCCAGCCGGTCAGCATAGGTTGGCATGATGAAACTCACTTGGGAGCCTGTGTCCACGAGGAATTGCCTCCCCGAACGCGCATCCGTCAAGTAGAGCAGCTTGTTCTGTTCACCGAGGGCCGCGGCTGCTACCGACCCTCGGCTCTGGCGTTTCCCAAGCTCTTGAACTGAAACGGTGGTATACACTTGCGTGCCCTCTCTGCAAAGCGACGATGGTAGAAACAGAGGTCATCTCCTCCGCGATGTTTGGCCTTCACCGCCGCCGTTGCCGGTGGGTCTGCTGCCGCTGCCTCTGGCCACCTGCCATCTCCGGCCCTCGCGTCGAGTCCTGTCGCTGCTGCGGTGGCCGCGCGCTGTCTGCTGACGTTGAGAATCCGCTGTGCCTCCTGGGCCAGCGCGCGGAAGTCCCGCTGGGCCAACAACGGTGAACCGGCCAGGGTCGCTCTCGTGGCCGACGGTAGGGTTCTCAGGAAAATGTGGGTGAAGAGAAGTTCGTCGCCGTCTGAGCCCCTCAGCCTCAGCATGTCTTCCATCAGGTCGACGGGTGTGCTGTCTCCCAAGTCGTTCAGGGCCAGGAGTTTCTCCGCTCTTTCTTGGACTGAGGGAGTGAAACGCTGGATGAGTGCTGCCTTCAGCCCGCCGTATTTGTCTTCGGCCGGTGGGCGCTGCACCAGGCTCTGCACATGTCGAGCCGTGCGGTTGTCGAGTTTGGCGATAACGTGGTAGAATTTCGTGTCATCTGCCGTTATTCCCCGGAGAGCGAACTGAGCTTCGGCCAAGAGGAACCAGGAGTGTGGGTTGTCCTGCCAGAAATCTGGCAGTTTGACTGAGACTGCGTTCACCTGGCTGGTTCCTGGCGAGTCCAGCTCGGGGGAATTTCTTTCGTCCATGATACGTCTTAAGGTCACCAGTGTGGAGAGCGTGAAAAGATGAGGCTGAGTTTATTTCTCAAATCAGATTTATTCACTTGTCTCCAACATCCTCCAAACAGAAAAAGAGACATCCTCCCACATCTGTCCTTTTTATACCCGGGACATCAAAGTACAGAGTCACATTGTCTTTAAATCCCAAGACACAATACATCGTCCTCCAGGCCTTCTCCCCTCCACCTAAAACCCTGGTGGTCAGGAAATCTCCCAAGGCCATCTCTAAAGATCACATTTCCCACCCTCCTGTTATCCCCAGGAGCCCCAGACCTATTGTTCATTCTGAGACGTGAGGCAACAGTAATATACATATGCAGCCTAAGCAACTCAAATATGTGTGCCACATTGTATTGATATGTAACGGCCAAAGTGCGGATATTTTTTTAGTCACTCTTGTGGCTATACTATTTTTGGTTAGCTATGCTAACAAGCTAACAGTACTTTTACTACGACCAAACGTTTCTCCTCGTCATAAAGAAATGAACAGGTCGTCTCTGCTGACAGATGTGTACATGTAACGGCCAAAGTGCAGTTTTTTTTTTTTTTTTTACTCACTCTTGTGGCCATAGTATTTTCGGTTAGCTATGCTAACAAGCTAACTGTTTTTAGCACGAATGTTTCCTCGCCATACAGAAATGCGCGTTTGAGAAACTAGAACAGAAATCTTAGCGTCTTACAGAATACTTTTTTTATAAAGGCATCCAGCGCAAAATACATTTTTTGTGGTAGGAATACTGTGTATGAATGGGTGCCTTGCGTTGTGTTATGGGAGGTTTTTCTACCAGACTAGTAACGTCGTCTTTTTTACTGTTTTGGTAATAGTTCCATAATCTTAGGCCATTCTTTTTTTTAAATTTCACTCGTGTTTAATTGTATGTTGTGTAGCCGTATTTTATCTAATCCTTCTCTTACTTTATTCCGCACTAGCCTGGTGGATCACCTACAATTTCATTGTACTGTACAACTGTACAGTACAATGAAGTTTCATCTATTCCTATTCTTCTATTCCATAATCAGACATGTAAGCTTTGCTAACATTGATATTGAATAAAATTGTCTTCTGTCTGCACATTTAATGGAAGGCTTAAGTTGTTCACTGCACAAACTAAAACACTTTTTTTTATAGATTTATCACAGCTGGATGATGAGGGAGAACCAGCTAGACCTGTGGTGTCCAGCTCACCTTCACCAGCTACAAGCTTGTCCTCCTCCTGCTCTTCTAATCAGACCAGATTAGGTAATTTATGTTCAGATCATTTTGATTTTGTGTACTTTATTGATCCCCATAGGGGAAATTGAGGGCATCCACCTGGATGGATCATGACCCAGTCACACAAAGGAGGGAGTGAATTAAACCAATTATACACTTGAATTGAATGTTGTGATGCCACTAACAGTAAATGGATGTTGAATAGACACATTCAATCTTAGATTGACGATTCCAGCATTTTTCAGTGTGTGGTTATTTTATATTGCTTATTTTTGTACTTTAAAACAGGGAAACAGAAGTGTGACACAGACATGGACATCCTTCTAGACTACGGTCAGATGAGACAGCAGGAGCAGAGCAGGAGGGAGGAGCAGCTGAACTTCGCTTTGCTGCAAAGCAGACCAACACCCTTGTTGGACTGATGGGACGTGTTGTGTCTGTGCTTGAGGGACTGTAAAAAAAGTAACTATCACAGCATTGATATTTTTGTCTGTGTGTACATAATATTTCATATGTAGCAGTCTGAAGGTTTTGCACATTTTGGAAATAAAAGCTTTCTTTCCTTAAGTGTTTTTCTGCTTCTACATTGTTATCCTTACACCAAACATATTCAGGTTCAGGTTCCTTTATTTGTACCAGTAGGTAGATTTGTTTTGCAGTCAGGTGACATCCATATTTACAAACTACAGTTACATTCAACATGAACACAAACACAGGCACACATGAAGCTGACTATAGACATGATAAAAGTGCTCAAGGCTCCACCAATCAGGACATAAGACAAAGAGATAAGAGAAAAAACATAAGAGAGAAGGGTCATATTAAAAAGTTAGACTTTACATTTCATATGCATGAAATATAAAGTTATTTAGGACAATGCAAATCACTATAACATTGTAGTGGTGGGAAGTGAAAGTACAAGTACTGAATTACTGCACTTAAGTTCATTTTTCCAGGTATTGGACAATATATCAGGTATTTGTGGACTTACTCATATTTTTGACAACTTCTTTCACATTTTTTAAAGAACAAGCAGCAACAAACTCTGTGTACTTTTTCTGTGGAAAATGTTCCAAGTTGCCAGCTTCAAAAATGATGAGTTTATCTTGTTTTGACATTCTGTCAGCTCTGGACAAGATCATTTCTGGGGAAAGAACTTTGAACTTGAACACTTTACAGTCTGTCTCTTGTTATCCCTACATGAATAAAAACTTGAATCAGTACTTTAACCAGAATGGATGACACAAGTACAGAAGAGTATACCTTTCACAACTCTGTAGTTTGGAGGTGCATAGAATATGCATTTATACAGTATCTTCATGTATATATGCAGTAAATCTATACATTTTTCCATGTAACCTTGTGACTGCATTATTTTAATTGCTTTTAATCCCAGATCAAGTTTGTTTTGGGTTCAAAATGCATCGTAAGTGTTAAATATATCTTGTTATAACTAAGTACTGTTTATCTGTTGAAATATATACAGTATATTTACCGGCAAATATAACCCATAACAATATGGCCCCTGGCGATCATTTTTTGGGACAGCTGATCACTTTTTGGCATGACATAACAGGCGACCTCCGTCTCGTAATGCGCCGTAACACCACCTATTACAGAAATGACATAAATATTATGTTTAAAAGTGTAGTCAATGCTCGCGCTACAGACTTTATCTAACAACGGCTGATAACTGAAATATTGATGATTACCGGTGTCCTTAAACGTAGCCGCCATTCTCTGCCATTAAGAATAAAACTGTTTTTGGATGGTAACACAGGTTTGGAATAAAAGCAGCGCTCCCAAAGAGACAATAAACTCCTACATGTTGACAAGCTAACGCTGCTACTTCTTCTTCTCTTGGTTACTGGCGGATAGCAAACAAGTGAGAGGTGCATACCGCCACCTTCCGTCTTCTCTGGTGTTCTGCGGGGGTTGGGCGCTTCACACTATGTAATGACGTAGCTCTGACATAATTCCCGACTAGCTCCATATCGGTGGAAAGCCAACTGGTTCTTATGAGCCACTCCAGAAGAACTGGTTAAGCACTAGCACCAGCCCCAGAACCAAACTAGCACTGGAACCGGTTTGGTGGAAAGAGGCCCTATTAGTCCCACAATGGGGAAATTACAGGATTGCAGAATCAAAGGAATAGCAGCACTCAGAACAATAGTAAATAGGATAATAAGAAGAACAGGTTTGCCAAAGCAGTTAATAAATATACATACTGTATGTACACAGTTATATACTGTACACAGTGCAGGAGCATTGCAGTTAGATGGTATCAACAGCATTTTGGTTAGTTAAATTACCCGGCAAAATATAAATATCGACCCAGACAGTATGTTTCATATTGAATGAAGAGTGTTGTTGCCACCCTCGATAATAATTGTAATTGTCTTAGTTCTGTATTGGAGGGGACAATCTCTATTGTGCAAAATTGTGACGTTTAATACGGCCTCTATGAGCAGTATTTAAATTATACAGTCTGAGAGCCGTCGGTAGGAAGGACCTGCAGAATCTCTCCCTCAAGCACTTAGGATGGCACAGCCTACCGCTAAATGAGCTCCTCAGTGCATTCAGCATGTCCTGCATGGGGTGGAGCTCAGATTCCAGCAGAGATGACAGCTTAGCCACCATCCTCCTCTCTCCTTTCTCCTCCACTGGGTTGAGGCGTCGCTTCAGAACAGAGCTAGCTTTTTAGATCAGCCTGTTCAGTCTCTTCCTGTCGGCTGCCGTGATGCCACTGCCCCAGCAGACCACTCCATATGTAAAGGCTGATGCCACCACAGAATCATAGAAGGGCTTCAGGAGTGCTCCCCACACTCCAAAAGACTTGAGTGTCCTCATGAGGAACAGCCTACTCTGCCCCTTCTTGTAGAGCGCGTTGTTGTTTGACTAGGGTTAGGAAGGAGAAACTGAGCCTGTCCCCAAGCAGGGGCAGGAGGTGCATGATACATCCCCCTGTAAAAAGAAAATCCCCAAATTTCATTTAAAACATGTGCAAAATGTGTACCACTGTGTGGAGCATTTTGACTCTATTTGGTCTTCTTCGAGCACAAGGCACACAAAAATAAATAAAGAGAAGCTGGGAGATAACTGTCCTCATCGCTGGTCTAAGCAAAAATGAGCTTATGAATGGGACTACCCCTTATCAGTTCACAGACTCCACCCCTTCACCCCCAAATGTTTTTTTCACTGTTCTGTGTATCCTTGTATTAAATTATCTATTTTCATTGTCTCATTGTACTTATTTGCTTTTTGTTAGGTTCATCTCTTTTCTTCTTTTCAGGTCTATTGTTATTATTCTTGTGAAGTCAGAAACATTGCTTCTTCAAATAAAAAGTTTCTCAAGCTTTAGTTTCTTCACTTTTAGCAGTTAGAACTTAGATATTGTTTAATAAGCTCCCAATAAAGATTCTTTAAATGTTTCTTGTTTTTTGTGAGTACTACCCTGCCACATCAACATTTATTCATTGTTGTGCTTGTGATTTAAGTCTTATATTTCCCTTCTCAACTAAACACTCAGTTCAGTAGTATCAATTGGCAGACTGACCTAGGGGCTGGTAGGCAGGTAAGTGGTATTTTCATAAATTTGCATGCTGTATACACAAAAAGTCAGATATAGATTGTAGACATTATGAGCCAAGAAGGAACTTTTATTTTAGGTACAAAAATCTAAAAAATTAAATCTGAAAACTAGGAATTAGCTTTTAGGGGTTCAATCATGAATTTTGGTGTAGGCAAAAATGCAATCTTGGATATTGTAAAAAAAAAACAAATATCCCGTTTTCATGCTGCCCCAGTGTTCTTAACTATTTAATTCATCTACTCTCTTCTGACTCAACAATACCTCTATCACCATTTACTTTATATCTGTGTCATTCTGTGTTACAGATTTGCCATTGATGTTGTAAAAAGCTCAAAAGAAAAACAGTTGTAGATGGAGGTGGTGTTATTACCCCTAGAAATACTGTGTGATATAATCGGTCTAAATTTTGAATCTCTCTGATGCAGGTTCTCCGAAAACAGTCATTTCTCTTTAATTCAGACACTGTATAAGAATGCTTTTGACTAAAGTTTACTGTAGTTTATCATTGACATGTGTCTGCTTATACTAACATTGACTATTTCTTTCAAACCAAATTAGAATATACCCATTCACTCACTTAATCTACTATAAAAAGGAGATAACTTTGTTAGAAAGATAAAGATGGCCTAATTAAGTTATGTTGAGCTGCCGGGGAGACAGCAAGGATGGACTCAAATGCAGTTCTGAGGTTCAGCAGATTTAATAACAAAATGAGGGTGCAGCTCAGGAGCTGGGGAAACAAACAACTAAACTCAACATACAAATGGTGATGAAAGGTACTGACCAGACAGGAGCATGGTAAATGGCAGGAACAAAAAGCATAACATAAGTCTAGATCCTGGCAGGGACACTGAAGAATGAGAGAAACTAAATGCAAACTAATGAGGGGAATTGGAAAACAGCTGATGTGGATTAATGAACAAAATATAAAGCAAATCATGACTGTGAACTGAAACGAGCAGCAATAAGACTACTGGAAAAGAATAGGCATAATTTCAAAATAAGACCAGACACAGAACTAGAAAATAGCTAAGCATGAGGAATAATAATAATGATGATATTAATGATAACACTAACAACCAAGAATACATGAAAATACAGAAACTGCTATGCATAGGCAGGAGCCATGCCCAGACACCGCAAATTAGTCAACTGATATTAGGTTCACATTGCTGACAAAGTCTCACAAATAGTTTTACCTTGATTACAATTCATTTTAAACATGGGATAAAAATATTTAGTTCAGGCTGATAATCTGACAGAAGTTTGAATTTCAACATGAGAAACTACATATTTTATTCCAAACTGGCTGTCCTGTCAATATTTTTAATGTAAGGTTAGGAATATAATCACTGTTCCCCAAAAGAGAGGACTCAGTACAACTGAGTATGGAGAAACACACACTCAGTAGATGCCACCATTTCATTCAAGAAGATGAAATGTTATGGTAAACAGAGGTATGCATAAGTGTGGTTCAAGTACTGTGGAACCATAAGGTCCAGGCCCAAACTACCTTTGGGCAATAAACATTAAAAACAACAAGAACAACAACTAAATTAAAAAAAACAAACAAAAACAAAACAAATAGAAAGACAGAGAGAAAGAAAATCAGTTACTACAGGTGCATCTCAATAAATTAGAATGTCATCAAAAAGTTAATTAAATTCAGTAATTCGATTCAGAAAATGAAACTCCTATATTATATAGATTCATTACACACAAAGTGATGCAGTTCAAGTGTTTATTTCTTTTAATTTTGATAGTTATGGCTTACAGCTCATGAAAACCCCAAATTCAGTTTCTCAAAAATGAATATTTCATAAAATTAATTTTAAAAAAATGTTTTTTTAATAGAAATGTTGGCCGACTGAAAAGTATGTCCATGTACACATTCAATACTTGGTCGGGGCTCCTTTTGCATGAATTACTGCATCAATGCAGCGTAGCATGGAGGTGATCAGCTTGTGGTACTGCCAAGGTGTTATGGAGGCCCAGGTTGTTTTGATAGTGACCTTCAGCTCATTTGCATTGTTGGGTTTGGTGTCTCTCATCTTCCTCTTGACAATTCTATATAGATTCTTTATGGAGTTGAAGTCAGGCTAGTTTTCTGGTCAATCAAGCACAGTGATACCATGGTCATTTAACCAGGTTTTGGTACTTTTGGCAGTGTGGACAGGCACCAAGTCCTCCTGGAAAATGAAACGAGTATCTCCATAAAGCTTGTCAGCAAAGGGAAGCATAAAGTGCTCTAAAATTTTCTGGTAGATGGCTGCACTGACTTTGGACTTGATAAAACACAGTGGACCAACACCAGCAGGTATCATGGCTCCTCAAATCATCACTGACTGTAGAAACGTCACACTGGACCTCAAGTAACTTAGATTCTGTGCCTCTCCACTCTTCCTCCAGACTCTGGGACCTTGATTTCCAAACGAAATGCAAAATTTACTTTCATCTGAAAAGAGGTCATCTGCTGGTGTCAGTCCACTGTTTCATCAAGTCCAAAGTCAGCGCAGCTGTCTACCAGCAAATTTTAGAGCACTTCATGCTTCCCTCTGCTGACAAGCTTTCTGGAGATGCTGATTCCATTTTCCAGCAGGACTTGACACCTGCCCAAACTGCCAAAAGTGCCAAAATCTGGTTTAATGACCATGGTATCACTGTGCTTACGAGGTCCATGCTGATCTGTTCACACTCCGACAGGCAGCGAAAAGTAAGCTAGGAGCAGGAAGACAAAAGAAGAGGAAAACAGCAGCCTTGTGTGTTGCAGAATGGAATGTACGCACTCTGTTGGACAGAACAACATCACAGCGCCCAGAAAGACAGACTGTGCTTGTGGTCCTGGAAATGAACAGGTACAATGTAGACATAGCTGCACTTAGTGAAACAAGATTGCCTGGATATGGCAGCTTGGAAGACCATGGGTACATCTTCTTTTGATGTCGGGTCGATGATGACGACGCTTCGCTTCCAGACAGGCTTAATGACTTCTTTGCACGTTTTGAAGCATCAAACTCGACAATCAGAGGGAGGGCCGGCCCACTCCCACCATCGGTCGGACCAGCTTTTACCATTAACACAGCGGACACACGGAGGACCCTATCCAGAATCAACCCACGCAAAGCTGCAGGTCCAGACAACATTCCGGGACGTGTGCTCCGAGACTGCGAGAGCGAGTTGGCGGATGTCCTGACTGACATTTATAACATCTCCCTGAGTCAGGCCATCGTTCCCAGATGCTTCAAGACCTCTATCATTGTACCGGTGGCAAAGAAACCAGTGGTGTCATGTTTGAATGACTATCGTCCTGTTGCACTTACACCAATTGTGATGAAGTGTTTTGAACGGCTTGTCAAACCACACATCACAGCCTGCCTCCCTGCATCACATGACCCGCTCCAGTTTGCATATCGTTCAAACCGCTCCACGGAGGATGCTATAGTCACCACCCTACACGCTGTCATCACCCACCTGGACCAGAAAGACACCTACGCCAGACTCCTGTACATTGATTTCAGTTCAGCATTCAACACCATTATTCCCCAGAGACTGATAGAGAAATTACTCCTTCTCGGTCTGAACACCGCCACATGTCTCTGGATCCTGGATTTCCTGACTGAGAGACCTCAGTCTGTCCGGGTTGGAAACAACTTCTCCAACTCTGTCACGCTGAGTACCGGAACCCCTCAAGGCTGTGTACTCAGTCCACTGTTGTTTACACTTCTAACACATGACTGTGTATCCAAACACGAGGGGAACCAGATTATTAAGTTTGCAGATGACACCACGGTGGTGGGACTTATTCAGAGGGATGAGGAATCAGTGTACAGGGAAGAAGTGAGAGACCTGGAGGGCTGGTGCAGGGAGAACAATCTGGTGCTCAATGTGGACAAAACAAAGGAGATGATTATCGACTTCCGGCGGTCACAGCTTGAGCACGTCCCCCTCAGCATCGGCGGCCGTTTAGTGGAGAACATCAAGTTCCTCGGAGTGCAGATCTCGCAGGACCTGACCTGGAGCAAGAATTCCTTGGAGATCAGGAAGCGAGCTCAGCAGAGACTACACTTCTTGAGGAAACTCAAACAGGCCTCTCTCCCCATCTGCATCCTCAGGACCTTCTACAGAGGTGTGGTGGAGAGTGTTCTGATGTACTGCATTGCTACATGGTACTCCAGCTGCAGTATGTCAGACAAAAAAGCCCTGCAGAGGATAGTCAAGGGGGCGGAGAGGGTAATTGGAGTCTCCCTCCCCTCTGTCCAAGAACTTTTTCAGAACCGTTGTAGGAGCAGGGCACTGAACATTGTCAAGGACCGTTCTCACCCTCTGCATAAACACTTTGAACTTCTTCCATCTGGTAAACGATTCCGGAGCATCAGAGGCAGAACCACCAGACTGATGAACAGCTTCCTCCCACAAGCTGTCAGGATGCTGAACAGCTGACCCGGAATCTCACATACACACTACTGCACCTATGGACATTTTGTATATTATAGTTAGTTATTCTTTTTCCCCAAGTATGTCTCAGGGATGTGTGAATGGATGGGGGGTGGGAGCTATGTGGGAGTGTGTCTTAATCATGCTGCTTCTTATATGGATGCCGAGAGAAACGCAATTTCATCTTGCCTGCACTACAGTTGTATGTACAGCAATATGACAATAAAGTTTGATTTGATTTGATTTGATTTGATTTTGGAGTGGGAAATCGACTCAAGAAAGGAGAGAAGCAGGAGTGGGCTTTGCAGTTAGAAAGGAGATAGCAGCAATGCTTGATGAGGAACCGGCGCCAATCAATGACAGGATAATGACTATGAGACTCCCACTACAGCGGAAGATGTATGCCACACTCATCAGTGTATATGCCCCAACAATGACCAACACAGAGGAGGAGAAGGGAGAGTTCTACAGTGGTTTACGTGAGACTATCAGGTGTGTACCAACTGATGACAGGCTGATACTCGTTGGAGATTTTAATGCCAGAGTTGGTTCGGACACTGAGAAATGGAAAGGAGTGCTAGGCAGTCATGGAGTAGGCAAGTGCAATGCTAATTGAGAACTTCTACTTGCACTATGTTCAGAGTAGAACCTTGTGATAACCAACACTCTACTAAGCACAAGGACACACACAAGAAGACATGGATGCACCCAAAATCCAAGCACTAGCACTTATTAGACTGCATCATAGTCAGGCAGAGAGACATAAGGGATGTATTGGACACCAGAGCAATGAGAGGCACACACGGTGGTACTGATCATGTTATGCTGAGATCTAGATTAAGGATTTGGAGATGAAAACAGCACTGCAGGACGGGTGCGAAGCCACCATGGAAGCTAAACACTACTGCACTGAAAGGCCAAAAGAAGCAGGAAGAACTTACACAGGAATTGGATGAAAACTTGAAAGACTGGGACAGCAGCAACTCAGAGAATGACATAGAAGAGAAATGGGCAACACTGAAGGATACAATGTATCAGACTGCAAGTGATATATTAGGCCACCCTGAGAGGAAACATCAAGATTGGTTTAATGAGCATGATGAACACCTGAAGAAACTACTAGAAGCGAGGAATGCATCTAGGTGTGAAAACCTACAGTGTAACACAAGGTTGAAGAAGAAGAAATACTCAAAGGCTCAGAGTGAGCTACAGAAGTACACCAGAGAGATGAAGTCCAACTGGTGGGATGAAAAAGTGGAGGAACTTCAAACTGCAGCAGACAGGAAGGACATGAAAACATTCTTCACAGGTTTGAGAGAAATCTATGGCCCTAAAACAAGAGGATTGATCCAACTAAAGGCTATGGATGGTGAAACGGTTTTGCAGGAGAAAGACGAGATCCTGGACAGATTTGCAGACCACTTTGTCCAACTAGAATCAGAATCAGAATCAGAATAAACTTTATTGCCAAGCATGTAAAAAACACACGAGGAACTTGACTTGACATTGGTGCGCATGCGCGCGACACAACGACACGGCAGCCATAATAGGCGCCTCATCAAACAGAGATAGATAAGAAAGGGAGGGGAAGGGAGGGAACGACACAAGGGGGGAGGAGAAAAAAAACTTTGTTATCATAATACAGCTTATTTTTAAGCAGATTATGATTACAATGAAAAAAAATCTCTCAATAGCACAGAGCAACAACTCAGAATTTCACAAGACACAAGAGAGCAGTGTACAGTATATCTTTAATCAGTTCATGAATCAATGTGTGTGCGGTGTTGAGCAGTGTTGATGATAATAAGAGAGACCCAAGGACCCTTGGCAGAAGATGTTTTGTCTGTCTGGCGCCCAGTCTTATCTGGCGCTGCAGCTGGCTGTCCAAGGCCTTGTGCTCATGATTTTGAAAAAACACAGTCTGCAGACAGCCAGGAGGAATTTCCATGGGGAATAATAATGCCAAATAGGACTGATCACAGAGGAGACTTGTATTTCTTCTGTAGATTCAGTACATTAATCCTTCCTTGCGCAGCTTTGAATTCGTCGTGGAAAGACCTGAGCGAACCCATGATGTAATCCACCTTACGAGACAGTTCTCCAGTAGTCGCTATCAGGGTCTTCTCCAGTTCCTCAATTTGTTGGATGCACCTCGCCTGGCCAGCATTTTGATAGGTTGAATCCATCTTCAGCAATTTACGGTAAACCAAGACAATTCCCGTCCCAATCAGAATTATCCCAATCACCAAGATTACGAAGATAAACAAATCTTCAATATCTTCGATAGAGAGATTAGAGAGACACAGCATTTTCCAATTACCTGTGTCACATAGATAGCCCACTGGAGCCGTTCCAGCGGGGACGACAGCTTCCCCCGGAGCACTTTTCCTTGTTGAAAAAATAGTGTCAATTGTGTTCAAAGCCCAGCTTATTAACTCCATAATTTCTTTTCGGCGGTCGCAGTTAGACGCAGACAGACAACAGCAAGCTGGGATCCAGTAGTAGGAGGGGAGGAAAAAGTCAGCAGGAGAGAAGAAAAAAGCGTCTGCTCTCTTGGGACCAACCCTGAAGATCTCACTGAAGAGGCTAAAGAAGCTCTAGTGCAGCGACCAGCTGTATCAAGTCTGGATGAACCACCAAATTTTGATGAATTAATGGCAGCTATCAGGACAACACAGGATGGTAAAGCTCCAGGAAGGAAAGGAATTCCAGCAGAAGTGTGAAAATATGGTGATGCTCAGCTGACCAACTGCCTGCACAAGCTCATCCAAGAGATATGGGATGCCCAGAAAGTACCTCAAGACTGGAAGGATGCAAGTATTGTACCATTGTTCAAGAAAGGTGACAGGAAAGATTGCGGAAATTACCGAGGTATATCACTGCTAGCCACTGTTGGTAAGATTCTCTCACGTGTACTACTGAACAGACTCAATGAACACATCTCGCATAATGTACTACCGGAAACCCAGTGCGGCTTTAGAAGTGGAAGAAGCACAATGGACATGATTTTCTGCTTGAAACAGGTTCAAGAAAAGTGTATCGAGCAGAACATGCCGCTTTATGTAGTCTTCATAGACTTCAGTAAAGCCTTCGATACTGTTTCGCGACAAGGACTTTGGCAGGTACTCAAGAAATATGGTTGTACAGAGAAGTTTGTCAGCCTGATCGAGGCATTCCATACAGATATGCAAGCAAACATGGCAATGAGTGGTTCAGTATTTAAAGACTTTTCAGTAAGCAACGGGGTGAAACAAGGGTGTGTGCTGGCACCTACACTCTTCTCACTATATCTGGCAGCCATGCTTGAGGTGGCCTTCAAAGACACTTCAGAAGGAATATACATTCAAACAAGGAAAGAAGCAGACTTCTTCAATGTGGCACAGTTTAAAGCCAAGAGTAAGACATCGATAAAAGGTAGTAAGAGAAATGCTCTTTGCCCACGACAGTGCTCTAGTTGTACACAGTGTGGAAGATATGCAATCTTTAGTGGAGAAATTTGCAAGAGCAGCTAGCCAATTCAGCCTCCAAATCAACATCAAGAAGACAGAGCGCCTTTATCAACCACCAAAGTTCCAATTATCAACATCACTACCAGAAGAGATCAGCATTGGTAGAAAGCCACTAGTCAAGTGCAAGACTTTCAAGTATCTAGGGAGTACTGTTTCAGAGAATGCTCGGCTGGAGGATGAACTATCTCTCAGAATGGGAAGAGCGAGCGCTATGTTTGGAAACTTGAGGGAGAGACTGTGGAACAATCGATGTCTCTCTCCGTGTGAAATGCAAAGTGTACAGAGCAACAGTACTGGCTACTCTATTGTACGGTGCTGAAACTTGGACTGTCTACAGAGTGCAGGTGAAGAAACTCCACACATACATGATGAGACACCTTCGAGCCATAATGAACATCTCATGGAAAGACAGGATAACCAATATAGAAGTGTTGAAACGAGCTGGTCTACCATCAATGGAGGACATGCTAATACAGATGAACCTGAGATGGCTCGGACATGTTGAGAGGATGGACCACCAGCGTCTTCCTCGGTAGTTACTCTACTCACAGTTATGCGAGGGCAAACACAATCAGGGTAGACCAAGGCTCAGATTTAAAGACACTGTAAAAAGAAACTTGAAGAAGTTGGATATAGACAGGAGCTCCTGGCAGCAGAAGGCTAAGGACAGAGCTGTGTGGAGGAATCTGATCAGACCTGAGTGAAACAGTCATTGTCGCCCACGACAGACTGCTATGATGATGATGATGATCACTGTGCTTTATTGGCCATAAAACTAACCTGACTTCAACTATATAGAGAATCGATGGAGAATTGTCAAGAGGAAGATGAGAGACACCAGACCCAACAATGAAGATGAGCTGAAGGCCGCTATCAAAGCAACGTGGGCCTTTTTAACACCTTGGCAGTACCACAGGCTGATCACTTCCATGCCACGCCACATTGATACAGTAATTAATCCAAAAGGAGCCCCGACCAAGTATTGAGTGTGTACATGGACATACTTTTCAGTAGGCCAACATTTCTATTAACAATCAATTTTTACCTCCGCCAAGGAGGTTATGTTTTCATCGGCGTTGGTTTGTTTGTTTGTTTGTTTGTTTGTTTGTTAGCAACATAACTCAAAAAGTTATGGACGGATTTTCATGAAATTTTCACAGATTGTCAGAAATGGGGTATTCTACAGATGATTAGATTTTGGTGGTGATCCAGATCACCGTCCAGAAGAAAACCGCCATTACGGAAAATGCCATTTTCGTGAATAACTACTGAACCACTAATCCTATCATTGTCAATCCAATTGCTAGTCATATGTTTTCATGGTCAAGGAATCTGAAAACGTACACACAAACACTGTATGGGGGGAACTGTGGTGCTTGGCGGAGGTCTGCGCTCTCCGAGTGCTTTTCTAGTTTAAAATTAATTTTATGTAATATTCTAATTTTTTGAGAAACTGAATTTAGGTTTTCTTGAGCTGTAAGCCATAACTATCAAAATTACAAGAAATAAACACTTGAAAAATATGACTCTGTGTGTAATTAAGCTCTATAATACTGGATTTTCATTTTCTGACTTGAATTACTGAATTGAATTAACTTTTCGATGACATTCTAATTTATTGAGATGCACCTGTATACAGTAAATTGCATCCTAGTGTGCATCAAATGTGCCATATAGAGATTTATTTTATTGTGAGAACTGCCGTTGCTCACATGCTGTTGCTTTCTGTTGTTTGTGGCAATACCGTTATGTCCATAACCAAGACTTCAATAATAATGAGGCCGAAGGTGCAGTAGAACCGAAGTTTATTATGTAAACTCACTGAACACGAAAGCACTCCCGACGAGGCAGAGGTGCTGGTTGAAAAGAGACCGTGCCTCTTCCGGGTCGGCCTCTTATAGCCTGGGTGGCGGCGGAACCAGAAAGGTGTAGCTATCACCCATTACACATAAAAATAACATTTAATACATTACCCCCCCAGTAGAAAAGTCCAGAACACACACACCATTTAGACCCACCCAAATTTGCAACCTAAATCACACACTAACAGTAATAACAATAACTGAGCCTATACATCCACACAAATAAATAAAACTAGAGGGGCCAGGTGGACTACTGTCCCACCCTCACATGGCCAGACGAGTTATTCTGCCGTCTCCATTATAGTACAGTCCATAGGACAAGAAAAGCTGCCATGCTCCTAATATAAAATAAAAACAATCCCAAAATGTATGTACAGGCAAAACTTTCCAGTTCCCAAACAAATCAGTTAATATGTACATCCACACCCCGCGGTGCCAGCCCCCACCCAACACACTCACCCCGTAACCTGGGCAGATCACACATCTGTCATGCAATTAAATGCAATAATACAAACAATGTTGGGCTTCTTTTACAAAAAAAAATAAAACAAAAAAAACAAAACAAAACTGGGCAATCACATAGCAAGTACGTGTGAAACATATCAACTACGTGGCTTGGGCAATTCACACATATTAACATTATTGCCCCCCCCCCCCCCCCCGATAAAAGTGGCTCTAACTCTCACTCTCGTTTTCTTTTCTTTTTTTTTTTTAAACCCAAGCACTTAACCCAGCCACCTTTATGTACATGTATCTACCATGTTGACAAAACAACCACGCAGCCCTGGCAGTGTACACATCAACATTTCAGTCATTAACATGTTAACAAATCAACCCGAAAACACATTGCCCCCTTGCCACCATACAGTCTCAACGGGGAGACCACCCCCTGGAGACCCGTCCGGCGGGTCCTGACCAGAACTTCTTCTTCACTTCACCCTCGGAGATGAACCATGTTGGAGCCCCGACACCTCCTTCTCCTCAACGACGCGCCTCAGCTTGTTGGGGTGTCTCCATGAGCCATTGGACATTTGAAGATAACCATCCTCCAAGACGGTCACCACCTGCAGCTGTCCCTGGTCCTCTTGTCATTTCCGCTTGCCGTGAACCCCTCTTAGCTGAGCCTCCTCCCTAGGTCAAACTACGTCAGCGACCCCCAGGGGAGCTTGACTTGGCTTCAAATGTCCACAATGTCTAGACCGGGCTTTCTCTCTGGGTTGAACTGCTCCAGCGACCCCTTGGGAAACCCAACTCAGCCTCCAGTGCTCCTGTGTGGCACGTCTGTCCACCGTGCCAGCCAGTCCTGCCCCAAGCTCTTTCATTTTGAATGCTGGCAAAGCCGTTGCAGCCCCTTGCTTCTTGGTATCTCCTGGCCGAACTCCGGAAGCAGAGGGAGCCATCCTCACAGCTCCACCCATCGTCACTGGCGTTCAACCATGCCGCCCAGTTCCCACATCCAGGATAACTTGGGCCCTGGCACCGGAACCCTCCCACGATGGCCTTGGGTGGGATTTGTTCTGTCCATCTCCCAGAATACAAGGCCAATCTTCGTCCCATACCACATTGTCCATCACACCCGGAACCAGTCGGTCCCACAAACCACAGCCCAACCACTCCTCTCCAATGCCATTGGTGATCGTGAAGCCCAGTCCGTAGAATAGGTCGCAGTCCATCACGTTTGACCCCCTGACGGTCACCACAAACTGGATATTGGACACAACAGCCGACTTGTATCTCGCCATCAGTTCCAGCGAACCCACGATGGCTAATCTGTTACCCCCATAGCCACATTACAGCGTCGACAGTACTCTTTCACGGTAATGCGAGAACAAACTCCTCGTTGTGCCCCTCACTCAAACTTTGTGCAGGCCCTGGCGAAATGATGTAGGAGTCCACACTTGCCACAGCATTTGCCCCTCGCCAGACACTCACTCGCTTGTATCGGTGCTTGGTGGACCCGCAGACCAAACATCTGGGTGACCCCGGGGCAGATCTAATCTTAATAGTGGTAGCATAGTCTTCTTTGTCTTCTGCGCCGTCATCGCTACCCAGGTCCCCAGCCTGCTCCTCTGATTGTGAGTCAGACTGCCTCATCGTTGTTCTCTCACCAAGGTCCTTTGATAGTTTATCCGCTGCTTCGTACTGCTGAGCTATTTCCACAGCCGCACTCAATGTCAGTTCATCGGAGTGTGTGAGGAGTCTTGACCATGCAGCAGAACATAGCGTGTGCTCCGCTAACTGATCGCGGATCATTTCTTCCTCCAAAGCACCAAATTGGCATTCTCCAGCAAGCTGGCACAGGTCTGCAACATACTGTTGCACCGACTCTCCTGGCAACTGTTGTCTCTGTCAGAACTGGATCCACCAGACAATGACATTCTCAGGAGCATGAAATTCAATTCAGTTCAATTCAGCTTTATTTATAATGCACCACATCACAACAAAGGCTGTCTCGTGGTGCCACAGTGCAGATAAAAAAAATCACACAGTCACAGAAAAACCCAGCAATCAGACGATCCCCTATGAGCAAGCACTAGGCGACAGTGGAGAGGAAAAACTCCCATTTGGAAGGAAGAAACCTCTAGCAGAACCAGGCTCAGGGAGGGGCAGTCGTCTGCTGCGACTGGCTGGGGATGAGGGGATTTGGAGGATGGAAGGACAGACATAAAGAACATAGCAGTAAGATGCCAAGTACAATATTGGAGGTCAACCAGCAGTATGGATCAGATAACAATAGAACAAGAGTGGGGTTAAAAGACACAAATACCCTCCTTAAACAAAAGCTATATTAAAAAGGAAGGATTTTACCCTGTTCTTAAAGACAGAGACCGAGTCTGACTCCCGGACCCAGAGTGGTAACTGGTTCCAGAGAGAAGGGGCTTGGTAGCAGAAGGCTCTGCCTCCCACCGTACTTTTGGAGATTCTGGGCACCACAAGTAAGCCAGCATTTTGGGAGCGTAATGCTCTGTTAGGATGGTAAGGTAATATCAGATCTTTTATATATTGGGGGGCCAGATTGTTAAGAGCTCTGAAAGTAAGAAGAAGGATTTTAAACTTGATTCTGAATTCAATGGGTAGCCAATGGAGGGAGGACAGAATTGGGGAAATATGATCTCTTTTTCTAGAACCAGTTAAAACTCTAGCAGCAGCATTTTGAATCAATTGAAGACTTTTTAAAGATAGTCTAGGACAACCAGATAATAGCGAATTACAATAATCTAATCGTGAACTGACAAAGGCGCAAATCAGTTTCTCAGCATCACCCAGAGACAAGGTGCTCCTGATCTTAGCAATATTGTGCAGATGATATAAGGCGGTCCTAGAAACAGTTTTAATACATGAATTAAAGGACAAATCCTGGTCAAAAATCACTCCAAGGTTCCTCACACAACTTTTCAGAGTGAGAGTGGCAGCATCTAAATTAAGGGCATAATCTGAAAAGGAATTTCTAAGATGTTTTGGGCCAACAACAATGACTTCAGTCTTATCAGTGTTCAACAGTAAAAAATTACAAGTCATCCAAGCTTTGATGTCCTTAAGACAGGCATCTAGCTTGGCCAACTCATCACAATAATTGGGTTTCATTGACAGGTATAGTTGTGTGTCATCAGCGTAACAATGAAAATGTATACAGTGCTTTCTCATGATATTGCCCAGCGGGAGCATATATAGACTAAAAAGAGTAGGGCCCAACACAGATCCCTGTGGAACTCCGTGAGTGAGCTTAGAGCTGGAAGAAAATCCATCATTGACATGGACAAACTGAAATCTATCAGACAAAAAAGATCTAAACCACTGCAATGGAGTTCCACTGAGTCCAGCAAAATGTTCGAATCTATCAAGTAGAATGGCATGATCGATAGTGTCAAAGGCTGCACTGAGATCTAAAAGAACAAGAACAGAGACAAGTCCATTATCAGATGCAGTCAGGAGGTCATTGGAGACCTTCACTAAGGCAGTTTCAGTGCTGTGATGAGCTCTGAACCCAGACTGAAACACCTCAAACAAACCAACTCCCTGCAAATGGTCAGATAATTGCACAGCAACAACTCTTTCCAAGATTTTTGAAAGGAAAGGCAAATTGGAGATTGGTCGATAATTGGCCAAAACTCCAGGATCGCGCGTCAGTTTTTTAAGTAAAGGTTTAATTACAGCAGTTTTAAAAGCCAGTGGAACATAACCCAGAGTTAAAGAAGAATTAATGATAAGAAGAATACGGCTACTAATAATTGGGAAAATAATTTTAAATAACCTGGAAGGAATAGGGTCCAGAAGGCAAGATGAAGGCTTAGAAGAGGAAACTACCCTATCCAACTCCAAGAGGTCGATTGGAGTAAATCTATCCAAGCAGATATGAATTGAGGGAGCTGCAGTAGTTAATGTACTAGAGTTTATGGTAGGAAGAATCTGACTAATTTCATCTCTAATAGATAAAATTTTAAGATTGAAATAGTTCAGAGAGTCCTGACTAGAAAGCTCAGGGGGGATTCGAGGATTGACCGAGTCATGGCTCTTTGTAAGCCTGGCTACAGTGTTGAAGAGAAACCTGGGGTTATTCTTGTTTGCTTCTATTAATGCAGAATAATAGCTTGATCTAGCTTTTCTAAGAAACTTTTTGTAGATTAAGAGATGATTTCTCCACGCCAAGTAGAATTCATCTGAATTAGTTGAACGCCATTTTCTTTCCAATTGGCGAGCCTTCTGTTTCAAGCCATGAGTTTCTGAGTTAAACCAAGGAGTAAGAAATCTCTGGTTAGACTTTTTCTTTTTTAAAGGGGCTACCAAATCTAGAGTCCGAGGCAGAGAGGCAGTAACACCATCAACCATGCTATCAATCATGAATGGAGCAGACTCTCCATCACTTACAGTGGGGAAAAAAAGTATTTAGTCAGCCACCAATTGTGCAAGTTCTCCCAGTTAAAAGATGAGAGAGGTCTCCAATTTTCATCATAGGTATACCTCAACTATGAGAGACAAAATGAGGGAAAAAAAATCCAGAAAATCACATTGTCTGATTTTTAAAGAATTTATTTTGCAAATTATGGTAGAAAATAAGTATTTGGTCACCTACAAACAAGCAAGATTTCTGGCTCTCACAGACCTGTAACTTCTTCTTTAAGAGGCTCCTCTGTCCTCCACTCGCTACCTGTATTAATGGCACCTGTTTGAACTTATTATCAGTATAAAAGACACCTGTCCACAACCTCAAACAGTCAGACTCCAAACTCCACTATGGCCAAGACCAAAGAGCTGTCAAAGGACACCAGAAACAAAATTGTAGACTTGGACCAGGCTGGGAAGACTGAATCTGCAATAGGTAAGCAGCTTGGTGTGAAAAAATCAACTGTGGGAGCAATTATTAGAAAATGGAAGACATACAAGACCACTGATAATCTCCCTCGATCTGGGGCTCCATGCGAGTTCTCACCCCGTGGGGTCAAAATGATCACGAGAACAGTGAGCAAAAATCCCAGAACAACACGGGGGGACCTAGTGAATGACCTGCAGAGAGCTGGGACCAAAGTAACAAAGGCTACCATCAATAACACACTACGCCGCCAGGGACTCAAATCCTGCAGTGCCAGATGTGTCCCCCTGCTTAAGCCAGTACATGTCCAGGCCTGTCTGATGTTTGCTAGAGAGCATTTGGATGATCCAGAAGAGGATTGGGAGGATGTCGTATGGTCAGATGAAACCAAAATATAACTTTTTGGTAAAAACTCAACTTGTCGTGTTTGGAGGAGAAAGAACACCATACCTACTGTGAAGCACAGGGGTGGAAACATCGTGCTTTGGGGCTGCTTTTCTGCAAAGGGACCAGGACGACTGATCCGTGTAAAGGAAAGAATGAATGGGGCCATGTATCGTGAGATTTTCAATGAAAACCTCCTTCCATCAGCAAGGGCATTGAAGATGAAACATGGCTGGGTCTTTCAGCATGACAATGATCCCAAACATACCGCCTGGGCAACGAAGGAGTGGCTTCGTAAGAAGCATTTCAAGGTCCTGGAGTGGCCTAGCCAGTCTCCAGATCTCAACCCCATAGAAAATCTTTGGAGGGAGTTGAAAGTCCATGTTGCCCAGCGACAGCCCCAAAACATCACTGCTCTAGAGGGGATCTGCATGGGGGAATGGGCCAAAATTCCAGCAACAGTGTGTGAAAACCTTGTGAAGACTTACAGAAAACGTTTGACCTCTGTCATTGTCAACAAAGGGTATATAACAAAGTATTGAGATGAACTTTTGTTATTGACCAAATACTTATTTTTCACCATAATTTGCAAATAAATTCTTTAAAAATCAGACAATGTGATTTTCTGGATTTTTTTCCCCTCATTTTGTCTCTCATCGTTGAGGTATACCTATGATGAAAATTGGAGACCTCTCTCATCTTTTAAGTGGGAGAACTTGCACAATTGGTGGCTGACTAAATACTTTTTTACCCCACTGTATTTCAGGTGTTTCTGTTGTGTTGACCCATGGCATAGAGGAGACAATCTGCAAAAATTTAGCAACAACGTCATCAGAAAGACATCTGCTGTAGTAGTATTTTTCTTTAGGAAACAAGTGATCAGAGATAATGAAATCAAAAATTAACAGACAATGGTCAGACAGTACAGGATTATGAGGAGACACAACCAGATTTTCGATATCTATACCATATGTCAAAATAAAGTCCAATGTATGGTGGAAATAATGGGTAGAATTTTTTTACTTTTTGGGAAAACCCCATTGAGACTAAAATTGAATTGAAAGCCTTATTAAGACAGTCACTCTCAACATCAACATGTATATTAAAGTCCCCTACAATAATTATTCTATCGGCTTTCAGCACCAAATCAGCTAAAAATTCGGCAAATTCCGATAGAAACTCTGAATAGGCCGTGGGAGGACGATAAACTATGGCAAAGAGAATTCGGATCAAGCCAAGATTGCCAACAGGCCCCACACTGAGGACCAAACCTTCAAAGGAATTAAAACATAATTTCTGCTTAGCATTAACCAGCAATTTAGGATGGAAAATTGCCGCCACTCCACCACCATGACCAGAACCTCTGGGGTTATGACAGTTTAAATACCCAGAGGGAGTTGATTCATTCAGACCAACATAATCATCAAGCCTGAGCCAGGTCTCTGTGAGGGATAGTAGATCGATCTGGTGATCGATTAATAGATCATGGACCAGAAGGGACTTAGAGGATAGAGACCTAATGTTTAATAAGCCACATTTAATTTTTAAACTTTGGGGGGGGGAAGAGAGGCCAGATTATTAATTGTATTAATTTTAAAGACTTGAGGCTGGATTCAAATTTTCCCAACATTTTGTTTAATCAATCGGAAGTTTATGCATTCTGGGTTTTTTTTAACTTTTTTATTAACTTTAAAGGGAGCAGAAAAAGGTCCTCTAAGGGAGGAGAAAGGGGCAAAGTTGAAGGGTGGTGGATGAGGAGGAGCTGCAGGAGTGCGAGTGTTTTTCAGGTTGTGTTGTAATAGTCCTAGGTTACAATATTTAGGGCAACGGGAGACAGACTCAATCTCTGAAGGATTATAAATGAAAGGCTGATCCAAACAGTAAAGACCACCCGAGTTAATGGGATCGATACAATATGTGGGAACAGGACCAAAAAAGGGTAGATTGGCAAACCCAGAAACTTCAGAGTGAGTAAACACACCAAATTTCAGTCACTGTACCAAAAAACACCGAATAAAATAGAGAAGATAGTCTGTTAAAACATGTGCACCAAATCTATTTGGGTGGATGCCATCAGGCCTCATGAGTGATGGGCGGTTCCAAAATAAGTTAAAATTGTCAACAAAACCAATGTTAAAAGTAGGACAAGTAAAACACAGCCAAGAATTAAGGCTGAGAGTTCTACTAAAATGATTACAGCCTCGTCTGAGAGGTGCCAAAGGCCCAGAGATAAGCACACGTCTGCCACAGTTCATGAGAGTGGACAAAAGGCTCCTGAAGTCACTTTTTAAAATCTCAGATGCTTCATCTGGGATGTTATTGCATCCCACATGCACAACGACAGTTTGAACGTGAGGGAATTCATTCAGCAGGTCAGGGATAAGAGCCTCAATATCAGAGACTCTAGCCCCAGGAAAAAATCGAGTCACACAGTACCTGTTTCTGACGTTCCTCACGATCGAGTCACCAATTACCACCGTCATCTGGGGGGGGGGGGGGGGGGTTGTCGGTGGATTCTGATGTGGAGAGAAATTCTGAAGAGGATGATGTTGTTGTTGCAAAGGCGGGGAGATGCACTCTTTTCTTCTGTCTGGAGCAGGTGTGTAGTTTGACACACCCTGGGTGGTCTTAATCCGGGGTTTGCGGACTTGAGCCAAAGATGAGGGGTGTCCACGGGCGGATGGCCAGCGTCCAGGTGGGGAAAGTCCTCCAGGGAAAGGATATCAAATCTGTTTTCCAAGGACACCGGAAGAGAAGAGGCGCGGCCCGTTCCGGTCGATCGACGATGGCCATTAGCTGGTTGAACCAAGGTCCAGGGCGCAGATGGAGGATGAGAGGGACCAAGCGAAGCTTTTGGTTTAGCCCCGAGACGAAACCAGTGATTGTTGCTGAGGTCATGGATGTCTGCGGAGGCTGTGGAGGCTGGAGCAGGTGCTGGAGCAGGTGTGGAGGTAGGTGGAGACGCGCTGAGCTCACCCAAATAAGTAGCAGTTTCCACCAGCTGCGAGGCGGTGGCCGGGGCCGATGATCGCCCGAGAATGATGGTGTCGATAAGGTCTTCGGCCTCCCAAATCTTGTAAAGATTGGAGAGCCTCGTTTCCAGCTCAGAGACCTTATCGAGGAGCGATGAACAGCGGAAACATGACGGAGAAGGAGCCATGGCGATCCAGGTGCCGAGATGGGTAGCCCGCAGCTAGCCAAAAACAGCTACTCGTGCATCAGGATGGACTTTTAGGCGAGGCCAATACCGAGATAACAGTAAATAAAAACTGATAACAACAAACAGGGATAATAAATAAATAAATAAATAAAATCGATAAAAACAATCAATAAAAACAAACAAAAAAGTGAAAGTAGCACACCATTAGCTTAACCACATCCTCAAAACTATCACTCTCACCCAGTGTGCTGAGAATATGCTGCCCTTCCATGCCGAGATTATGGACCAGTATCACTGGTGCACGTAGTTTCTCCAATTTGTCGAGGATCAATGCCACAACATAATTTTGGAGCACTGCAAACCACCTCGCCCAGGGAACTGGCAGCTCACCTGGGAGCTCCAAAAATGGCCGAATACAAGAAACTCCTTTATTCATAACTTTATCCTCGTCGCCAATTGTTATGTCCATAACCGAGACTTCAATAATGAGGCCAAAGGTGCAGTAGAACCGGACTTTATTATGCAAACCCACTGAACAGGAAGGCGCTCCTGTCGAGGCAGAGGTGCTGGTCGAAAAGAGACCGTGCTTCTTCTGGGTCGGCCTTTTATACCCTGGGTGGTGGTGGAACCGGAAAGGTGTAGCCATCATCCATAACACGTGATAACATTTAAAACATTACAGGCACCTTTCATGGCAGTGGCCCCTCTGACTCTAAATGTGACTAACATTGTAGGTTGGAGAAACGTGATTTCATTCTACTGTACATGATTGGCTGTATGGACTGAATGACAATAAAGTTGGCTTCTTCTTCTTCATAGGGACAACTTAACCTCCTGTTTGAGTGTTTAAAATTAGTTTTGGGTGAAAAAGGAAATGTCAAAAAATAACTGTTTGCAAGGGACTTCATTGGACACAATGGGGGCAATTCTTTTCAGTATTTAAAGAGCAGCAGTGAGTTTGAATTCCTTTAAATTTCTTTCTAATATTAAGTATTGTTCAGTGCATTGCTGTCACTGCCTGGTGGTGGTGATGCGTGTTTGTGTGTGCATGCATGTGTGCACAATAATATGAAGCTTTTTTATACTTTTTAAAATGATGTCACTGTTGGTGTTGTGTGTTGTGGGGCAGTTTTGTAGTACTTTATAACATTTTATACAACAATTTGATTGGACAATAGGGTGTCCAGAAGTGACTGTATTCCCCAGTAATCACACTTGGAGGTTTCACAAAATATGCATCACTCCACTTCAGTGGTGTTCTACTAATTTTTTTTAAAATTATAATTAATATTAATGGTTTCTCATATGTAAGAATTGTAATACTGTGTTGGATACCTTAATTTCCACAGGGAGGTGCTATTTGAAAAGAGATAAATTCAGACCTCTGTGACCCGGAAGTCCCACCCTTGTTATCATCTGGCTTGATATTTCATATGTTTACAACAAATTAGACAAGCTAGAGTTGGATTTATTGCCTCTACTGCCAACCACAAGACCTTTGTGGTGGTGGACTCTCAAAGTGTTCAGAAACTAACATGGGAATACAGTGTAGCTAAATCGTAACTAGCTGCTGGTGTGAGTAACGTGACCCACAAACCGTACTCAACAGATGACCGGTATGTACATAAACCGCACTGGACAAAATTTAATTTGGTCAAGTGTTTGAAATGACAATAGACCTATTGTTTTCTATATTATGGTCACTGAGGCGCTTAGCAACAGTTAATTGGGTACACCTGGAGGGGCCTACCTTTCAGAACAAAATAACTGGTTAAACAAATGATAGAAAAATTTCATATTGTTGTTATATTATTCTTATATCATTCCATGACTTTTCTATTTCATGTCTGATGTTTATATGTGCATTTTATTAGAATAAGTTCATATATTCCTCTATATTATTCTTTCATATTATATGTCTGATATATTTTTGGTGTGTTTCCGTGAGCAATTATTCTCTATCTGTGGCATTCATGTCCCAGAGTCTTGCGTGGATGTGCGTGTGAATGCTGAGAATGCAGGTCAGCAGAGACGTAAACGATGACCAAGGCTACACTGATAATCTCTGTTTTTTATTGACCTGCTCTGCTAAGTTTCTGTGACTGAGGAATGTGCTAAAACTAACAGTTCATGAAGATTAGATTTATAGACACTCTGCTTGTCTCCAGAAAATGCCACAAGGACATTTCCCTCTTTGTTTATCTATTCTTAGAGCTATAAAAATACCAAGCTCAGAGTGAATGGTCAGAGGTGTGCATAGAAGGCTCTGGGGCGGTTCTATGTACATCCTCGCCTGGCCAGAAATAAATGGCTCATAACTCGGAATCCGCCTACTGAATTTTTTATCATTTGGCGCAACGAACAGGGACCAAGATAACTCTGTCCTTCCAGCGCCTTTGCCCGATTTCAGTGAGTGCACAGCTGACGAAAGACCTTCCCAGGCTGAATCCAGTGACTCAGTGTTACTGCAGTGGGGGCATTCAGAGCCGAGGTGCTGAAATGGACTGGGTGATGGGTCCAAGAACCCTAAAGGTGGCTTGAGTGTGAGTACATTTATTTGTTGATTGGACCCTGGGATGTGAGTCCCCGAGGGAAAAAAGTTGTTGTCCTAAGCGCTTGACACTGCAAAGTCTGGGGTACGCTTCTGCTCGCCTTAGCCGTGGTTCGGTTCGGTTCGATCTGGTTTTGGTCTGGAGCAGTTCGGGAATCGACGAGGTGAATGCTTAGATGCATTCTCTGTGGGGAATCAGTGCAAGAGTCTCCAGTAATATTGCAGTGAACACTGATATACGAATCAGTGCAAGAGTCTCCAATGATATTGCAGTGAGCACTGATTTAGGGATCGGTGCAAGATTCTCCAATACAATTGCAGTGAACACTGATTTGAGTGAACCGGTATAAGGAGGGTTAACCTTTAAGTAATAGCACTGGTTTAAAAATAACTGCAGTTTTGTTTGTCTGTTTGGTTGTTCTGTGTTATACGGTTTGTACTGGTGAGACCGCAGAGGCTGAAGTACAAGTGCCACGGTGGTTGGAAGCTGTGTTTGTCCATTGTTTTTCTGGTTATAGTGGAGTGTAAAGTGACGGTTATGTGATTATTGTAAATCAAATCCTATCTCATCTAGGTACAGTACCAAAATTGTTAGTACCCAACATTTACCTAGGAAACCATTTAGCTTACCATCAAAAATCTACAGGATCAGCATAATGCACAGATAAGATTAAGAAAGATGGATTAGGGAAATAGTGACAAGGAAAATTAGGAAAATTGTGAATGGCAAACCCTACTATTGAAGCCATTTAACTTAGGTGATGGGGAAGGGTTTCTGGTTGATTACATGCAAAGATTGACAACTGACAGAGATGTTATCCATACTGCCCTTCCCAGGAAGGACCACGCGACGAAAGAACTGTGGGAGCTGCACCCATCTTTTGGCCGAACCAGGGGATCTTGTCATCAAACAAAAACTGGACCAAAACTCCCTGGCAAGGACAATACAAAGGTTATCCTGGCGACATCAACAGCTGTGAAAGGCGAAGGACGTGACACTTGGGTGCATCTAACGTTTTACCCCACTTGGAACCCTCAGCAAGAGACTGTTTAAAAGGAACTCCGATTATATTGGCATGTTAGCTCTATATGCTTTATTTTGATGTTAGTAACATAACTATAATATAATTTTTTTGAAAATAATTCCCAGTTTTATATATTTTTAAAAAACTTTATTACAATGTAAATCGCCATTTTTGTTTACGTCACAATGCATTCTGGGTAGTGACGTAGAATGGTTGCAGCCGTTTTTTCTGTCTTATACAAGCCAAGAAGTGAAGCTACGAACTACTGCCATTTGTCAGTGAAAATGCCACATTGCGCGGCTTTTGGATGTATTTTGCAATCAAAGGGAAATAAAGAGAGCGGGGTAAGCCTCCATAGCTTTCCTAAAGAGGGAAAGTTGAGGAAAAAGTGGGGTTGCAGCGGCTCAGGAGGTAGAGCAGGTCGTCTAATAACCCGATGGTTGGCGGTTCGAATCCCGCTCTCCCCAGATATCCTGCTATTGTGTCCCTGAGCAAGACACTTCACCCGCATTGCCTCCAGTGCCCATAACACTGGGTATGAATGTGTAAAAATGTTTAAATGTTTGGTGGTGACCGGAGAGGCCGTTGGCGCGGACTGGCCGCCATGTTTCCGTCACTCTTTGAGTGTCTATGATAAAGCGCTATATCACTCAAAGCTTCAGCGCACGTTGAGCGCACGCTTCAGCGCACGCTTGAGCAGACGCTTTGAGTGTCTATGATAAAGTGCTATATCGTTCAAAGCACACGCTTGAGCGCACGCTTGAGCGTGCGCTTTGAGTGTCTATGATAAAGCGCTATCGAAGCACACGCTTGAGTGCATGCTTGAGCGTATGCTTTGAGCGCTTTGAGTGTATGATAAAGCGCTATATAAATCTGATGCATTATTATTATTAAAAATGGGAGGATGCGGTTGGAAGAGTCCAACTTCCCAAAGACCCACAGCTGTGCTCTCATCACTTGAGGATTTTGACGATTTTCATCGCCCCCAGCTCATGAAAGAGCTCACAGGTGTGTCTGGCTACAAATGACGGCTTAATGCAAACAGCATCAAAGCTTTGATGTGCTGTGATACAGGACAGATCTGTAAAGCAGGCATGCATCCTGTTATACCACTTTAACAAGTGACTGAACAAGATACAGTTATAGCATCAGGTACCATGGACAGCGGCAGAAATGAAGTGGAGCTCTTTGCAACATATGCTCTCCTTCTTCGTGGCATTGGCGAACATTTGCCACAAAAACACCATCCAACATGACCAGCTCTAGCTTCCTCGCGGCTGCTGTCTTCATTCTCAAGTCCATTTTCACTTTGTGTGTCTTCATCATTGTCTTTATTGCTTTGGCTTTGCACTGGTTCGAACTGAAAAGGCTGTTTACAGACCGCTGCTGCTACAACCAATCTACGTCACTACCCAGAATGCATTGTGACGTAAACAAAAATGGCGATTTACATCGTAATAAAGTTTTTTAACAATATATAAAACTGGGAATTATTTTCAAAAAAATTATAGTTATGTTACTAACATCAAAATAAAGCATATAGAGCTAACATGCCAATATAATCAGAGTTCCTTTTTAATAAACATTACAAACTCACTAAAAGAAGAAAAAAAAACTCAACGAGGGACTGTTTAACTGTTTCTCTATGCAAGTGTCGGCTGACGGCACTCCCTTGCATCCGGCAATGGCTTAAGATAGCGAAACAAGTGTTTGTTTATCATGGAGGGGCAAAAATGCAAGGGAAAGAAGGGTGCGGTTGGTGTTGTTGCCTTCTCATCCTCATCATCCTCATAGTAACACTTTTGTTCTGGTTATTTTTAAGTTGTTCCACTGCCTATACACCTTAGAGAATTGTTATGTTTGTTCCTTAATGCCTCTATCAGCTGGACAAATTATCTGCTACTGCTAAAATAATGCAGCTACCACAGGCTGTTTGTTTCTCAGTAGAGGCTATATACAGGAAAAACACAGCAAACATCGCTTTGAATCACACCTGTTACAACACTTATCACTCCACTGATCAGAAACATGATGACACTCCTTACTCTGCGAAGGCAAGGTTAATTTCATCAGGGGATTCCTCTTTTCTGAAGCGGTGATGTCCCTTTGGGCAGCTTGAAACTCTCTAAGTGTGTAACGGTTTACAGTGTGTCTCTCCCCTGTACTGCTACCTGCTTGACCAACGAAGCGAGCAAGTGTTATACTAAAGATCTACATTTTCAAAGGGGGGATGGTGGCCATTAGACATACCCAAACCTGGCCAGGAATTGGGCAGGGTTGTGTACCCCATTTTGGCAACTGATCATACCTTCATTATGTTGGTAGGCCAGGTGGGCAGGGCGAAGAAAGATGCTTTCTTACCCCATGATGCCATTTGGGGCATGGATGTAACAGAGCAATTTCAGATGGAAAGCACAGGAGTGAGGATCTTTCATTCACTGTTTCCTTGAGTGAGAGTGGGCAAAAACACCTTATGGATTGAAACACTTAATTATAGGCTACAACCATTTGTAAAAATTATGACATAAAATAGAATGGTTCTTGTTCAATTAACCCTTTCAGTGTGATATTTTTTGTGCCCCTAGTGGCAGAGCACGGTACTGCGCCTGCCTTCTCACTCTGACATGATTCCCTGCATTGGGAATTTGTACTGATTGTACTGATTTGCCAGTTTCAAAAGCTGGCAGACATTGGTTGGAGGACTCAGTGGATGACGCGTAATACATCAAAGAAGAAGAACACCTCATTTCCTTTTCCTGTTTGTAGCAGTTAGCACAGAAAGCTAGTAGTCCACAATCGGTCACCGCCATATTTTGTTGGCTTTGTATGAGGAAAATAGCTGCGGGATACAAGCAAAATTTATGTGGGATAATCATAAGACTTTGTAGATGTGGTAGAGATTTTATATTACTTACAGAATGTAAAATAAGGACCATAATGGGTTTAAAAAAAATAAAATAATGGGCAAAAACGCAGTGACCACGCCAGCCCCCCTTTGTCAACAGACTGTACAACAGTAAGTGACTTATTTCTGTGGGGGGTTTTTTTGTAATGTACCAATTTCTTGTTCATATACTTTGAAGATAAGATGATGAGGTACCTCTGTACAAAAAATGGTGTCAAAAGACTAAACCATTCTTTGTGTAAATACATCCAAAGTCCAGTTTTGACTGAGTTATGGAATTTAAAGAGGTGCCACGGCATTACACAAATTAGATGCATAAATTTATTCCTATCTGAAACCCGTAGGGGCATGTGCCTTGTTATAGGAGGTTATTGTTGTACTTTTACCCATGAAAATAATGCAAATGGTCATTTTATTATTTCAGTTACACACAGCCTCATGATAACAAAATAGATTAAGTTGGTGATTCTCTCCATGGAGAAGTCTCATCATGGAATTGTTAGTAATTTTTAGAGTGATAATTTTGGTCTTTTCCTGTGTGAGTCCTTGTGTCCGAAATATGATGATGAGGCTGGTTATTGTAAACTTAGTGATATGTCATCATACAATTGCTGCAACGTACTTGGCTTCTCTCCTAATGTACTTGGCTTCTCTCCTTTAATGTTTGCTCTCTTTATGTCTGTTCTTTTCATCTTACTCTATCCCCTCCCCCCCCCACCCCACCCCCAGCCAGGCACAGCAGATGACTTTCCCTCCCTGAGCCTGGTTCTGCTAGAGGTTTCTTTCTGTTTAAAGGGAGTTTTTCCTCTCCACCGTCGCCAAGTGCTTGCTCACAGGGGATCGCCTGATTGCTGGGGTCTTTCTGCAATTGCAGGGTTTCCCCTATGTTTGAAAGTGCTATGAGATGACTATTGTTGTGATATGGTGATATGGTGATATGGTGCTATATAAATAAAGTCGAATTGAAAATTGAATTGAATTGAATAGATGATGAGGATGGTGAAAGGGGCGATACTAGCCTAAGGAGTGTGAAGTTTGCAATATTGTCTAAATCTATTTTGAGTTTTTTCCATATCATTTTCACATTACTGCTCCTATCATATTGGGGTAATGGGGATCACATTACACTTATATCATTTTCTGCGTTCTTATTTGACACAGTTTCAATTGATTTACATACATACATATTAACTTTTATTGCTACACATGTTCCTTGTTTAATTTTAAACCACCTCATAAAATTGCTACTAGTCTGCAAAGACACATAACAACTTGTAAATCCTTACACATATATATCTTTATATCATTATTCATTATTATTTAGTTTACTTTACTACCACTTTGATTATTTTTCTTTTAATTGTGATGCTTTATTAAGCATCAAGGTGGAATGTGATAGAAAAATTCCATATTATTGTTATATTATTCCATGACTTTTCTATTTCATGTCTGATGTTGATATGTGCATTCCATGTAGAATAAGTTCATATATTCCTTTATATTTTTCTTTCATATTATATGTCTGATGTACTTTTGGTGCATTTCTGTGAGCAATTATTCTCTATCTGTGTCATTCCTGTCCCAGAGTCTTGCGTGGATGTGCGTGTGAATGCTGAGAATGCAGGTCAGCAGAGACGTAAAAGATGGCCCAGGCTACACTGATAATCTCTGTTTTTTATTGACCTGCTCTGCTAAGTTTCTATGACCGAGGAATGTGCTAAAACTAACAGTTCATGAAGATTAGATTTATAGACACTCTGCCTGTCTCTAGAAAATGCCACAAGGACATCTCCCTCTTTGCTTATCTATTCTTAGAGCTATAAAAATACCAAGCTCAGAGTGAATGGTCAGAGGTGTGCATAGAAGGCTCCGGGGCGGTTCAATGTACATCCTTTCCTGGCCAGAAATAAATGGCTCATAATTCAGAATCCGCCTATTGAATTTTTGACTCAGTCTCATTTAATTCAATTTTATTCTACCAACAAACATAAATAATATTTTGTCCAGTATTACTGTCATATAGTTGTCACGAGCTGAGTTCTGGATGTTTTGCCAGACTCAGTCTTGTGTCTTTTCTCTGTATTTATATTTATCTGTTGTATTTTGTGCATTTTTGAGTTGTTATACTGCTTTCTATTTTTCTGTTTATGTTTCAGTTTGTTTCAGCCATGTTTTGTTTCACTTGTAATTATTATCTAGCCTGCAATTGATTATGTTTTCCATTTTACTGTTGACAGCTGTCAGGGGCTGAAGCCTGTGTGGGCGTGCCCTGTCAGCTGCCAGTTTTGGTTTGCTTCCCTCTCATTGCCTCAGCTGATCCCAAACATTTATCCTCGGTCTCTCCTGCCCATTCAGATACCTACACCTGTTGTCTATTGTGTTAATGGTTCTGTTCACTATTTAAGGGGCTGTGCATTTTTATTCAGCGCAGCACCTTACTATCAATGGCCACGTTCTTCTAGCTCCTACACGTAAGTCATTTATTGCTGTGCTATGTGTCTGCTATTTGTCCACAGGTTAGTCGGCGTTCCCCTCGCCTTAGCTGAGCTATTTTTCTTGCCTATTCTTAGAGATTAGTCTCCAGGTTTAGCCGGCGATGCCCTCACCTTAGCCTCAGTTATCCTTACTGACCTGTGCTTCCTTTTCACCACAGGTTTTTTTGTTATTCAGTTTCGTTTTGTCAATAAATTTGCAAACTCCCAGCCGACATTTGATGCCTTTTTCCTTGCCTTGAGAGGCAGTTATGACAATAGTAAACTATGCTTGTAGAACTGTTGTATTAAAGCATTAGTATATCCAAGGTTGTGTGGTATAATGAATATATAACTGCAATGTCTTTGGCCTTCTGCTTCATTTTGAGTCTATGACTGAATCACCAGAGTTCTATATTCATTGCTCCCTGTCATGTAACATGTCTTAGACAAAACAGAATTATTCTTCTTCCTCTTAAGAATTCTATTGATAAGAAACAGACAGAAATAAAAACAAAACAAATAAAAACACTTTAATTAACCTTGCTTAGACATAATCCTTAGTCATTTCCCATGAAAACCAATAAGAGCTACCCTAAATGCTGCTTAAAATGTGTATCACTTGTGGTATAACCAAGAAGTTGTATGTCTGTTTAACTGCCCAACCACCACTGCAGCACTCAGCCACCTCACTGAGCTTTTCTGTTTTGAAATTCTGGTGCTGACTCCCACACAGTGGATGAGACTGTTCAGAATAGGCATACTCTGGAAGCACAAGGATGAACACTGAAACTGTAATTAATACACCAACCGCACTATGTAATCCCAATTTAGCAGCACATAAAAGGGATTCTGTATTAGGTTATTTGTACTACAGCTGATATCACAGTGTAATTATCCCTGCACATATTGTATTGCTTCAGATAATCACTCCTGTGTACTTCCATTCTATCATGATGACTTAGCATCCCATACATAAATGGACATACTAAAACCTAGATTATAAAGATGACCTCAATATAACACATCACTGGTGCTATAAAGTAGAAGGTAAAAAAAAAAAAAAACTATATTTTTACACGTTTGGGTTTCAAGCATGCATGGGTGCATTTTTTTCATTCAAAACATTTGGGAACAATATACAATTTCATTATCTTGCTAAATTTCCCCCAGTGCCCTTGGTCATAACAAGCAGTCCTTTGTCCAAATAAGTTAATAGTGAGGCAACATTCCAAACTATTTTGTGAAGACATTTCAAGGACTTTAATCTTCAGTGCCTTCAGGGGATTAAAAAAATCTTATTTTTTTAAAGCACAACATCTAAGGTTATTATAGCCATCTGTTGCTCTGCTTTTTATCCCATTACTACCTTACTAAATGATAGCAGCTGATAGCAGCATTTAATTTGTTAAGCATAGTATGAGAGTGTGGAAATGTGTCTGTGTGTTCCTGAAGGAAGATGCATGTTGTCATGAGCTGAGCACATGAGGTTTCTGCCTTGCTCAGGTTCATGGCTGTTTCTTTATATTTATATATTTGTTGTATTTTGTGCTTTTTGGGTTTCTGTATTCTTGTACTGTTTGATATTTTCCTGTTTATGTTTTAGTTTTGTTACACTTTTATTTTGTATTAATTTACATTTATATTTTAGTCTGCATTTGCTGATATTGTATTCTTTAGCTCTTTACTGTTGGGTTGACAGCTGTCAAGGGCGTTTCCGGGTTTTGTGCTTCATGTGGGCGTTGCCCCTGTCAGCTGTAAGCTTCAGCTCCTCTCTTCTCATTGCCCCTGTTATGTCGGAAATAACACAGAACGGAGAGCTTCTCTAGGAACATACAACTGAACTTTATTAAGCTCTTATTCCAATTTATATTCACCACCGTAGCCCGCCTGACGTCACTTACTCCCCCCACCCCGGTGGTGCTACGGCAAACCCCAAAGTCCAATTGCCATACATACCCCCCCCCAAAATTCCAAACACAACACACTATCAAAATCAACACCAGTTAATATAATAAACTCAGTCCTTTTTTTAATTTTCAGGAATAAACAAGTGAACCAACGGGTGTCTGGGTAGACCGCCAGGACGCCCTGTCAGGCTGGAGCCGGTTATTCTGCCCCTAGATCCAACCGGCACCATCTATAATAGCTCTAGTGACATCATTGTCCAGATATGAAGGCCTCTGATGCATTCTAGCTGGGCGTCTCCTACGAGGGGGCTCTGCACCAGGCACCGTCGGTACAGCCTGTGAGTCCACATCGAGTGGGGCTGCCCAGTCCCAGCTCTCACTGAGAAGTCCCGTGGTATCCAAATTCTGGCCAGGCAACGAATGCCTCAGTCTGCTGGCATGCCACCTGGACCCATCATCGAGTTTAAAAGTGTCCGGTTCCCGCTGTCTCGTGATCTGCTGTGGTTCCGTCCAGAGCGGCTGCAACTTGTGAGTCCGGACAGGATGCTTGACCCAAACTCAATCCCTCTCCCTCAGGCCGTGGTCCCGTGCTCTATACTTCTTAATGAACCGCTGCTTTATCTTGTGCTGCTGACCAGTGACCCTGCTCCTCAGTGCCTCCATATCTTTCTGGGGGGACACCACTGGTGGCCCCAAACAGTTCACCGGCAAAGACAGTTCTCGCCCCAGCATGAGGGCTACCAGGGAACAGCAAGTTGTGGCATGGGCTGACGCCCTGTAGTGAAGCAGTGTGTTCTGGAGGGCATCCAAAAAGGCAAAGCCATCCGCCAGGTGTGCTCTCAGTCTGTTCTTTAGGGTCTTATTAAACCATTTGTCCCTCCATTGGCCTGCAGATGATAGAATGTCGTTTTCACGTGCTCCACACCCCTGCTGCTCAAAAACTCCTCAGAGGCCCCTGATACAAACTGCGGGCCATTGTCCATCGTGAGCATATTCGGGATCCCCCACTTGCAAACAAAGATGTTAGGAACCCCATAACCACTTCTGTCATTGCTGAGCTGGTAGGGAGCACCACCGGCAATTTTGAGAACATGTCATAGGCCACTAGCAGGAATTGGCTGTTTGAAGGCACTGCATAGAGTTCACCGCAGATGTCCAGCTCAAAGTGTTTCCAGGGCCCCTCCGGGTATACAGCTGGCCTAAGTGGTGGGGGAGGAAGTCTGCCGGTCTTGCCGCTCTCCAGGCATGGTACACAGTGCTTCACCATGGCCTCGATGCCTTTATCAATGTCCGGCCACCAGACCAATTCCCTACTACGTCATTTCACTTTCACCAACCCCAGGTGGCCGTCATGCAACATTTCCAGGACCCGCGCCCTCAAGGAAGTTGGGATCAGGGCGCACTGGCCCCTGGCCACACACACCTCATTCCAGCAACTTAACTCTTCCTTGAAACGGTGATAGGGTGCCAGGTCACCTCGTACCCTCACTGGCCATCCCTCTCTGATCACCGCACGTAATTGTACCAAAACCGGGTCCCGCTCCGACTCCTCCCTGAGCTCCTGGGGAGGAATGACCACCTGGAGAGGTCCGCACAGTGCATTGACCAGTTTGTCCTCAGCTGAGTCAGCGTCATCATCATCCACTCGGGGAGTCTCTACCGTGGCTCGTGATAGGAGGTCCGCCAATGTTTTCTCTGCCTGAGGTGAACTTGGTGGAAAATTCATAGGCTCTCAACCTCTCAGACCACCTATATATCCTCAGTGGTCTATGCCCCGACCCAGACATCTCCAGCAGGGTTGAATTTGGAGACCGCTGCCAAACAGGCTGGTATCCACTCCCATGGCGCGTCTTGCTTTAACAGGGCCCGGAGAGGCTCAATCATTTCCAAAGAGTGCGGAATGAATCACCCATAAAAGTTCACCATACCTAGGAATGAGGAGATCTGGGCAGGTGTAGAAGGGTCCGGGATGCAAAGGACCGCCTCCACGTTCAAGTGTAGTGGTTGTAGGCCCCTCCCTGTCAGCCCAAAACCCACAAATTCAATGGCGTCCACCGCGAAGAGACACTTTTCACCATTTAGGGTGACCCCATAGTCCTGCAGCGTTTTCAGAACCTTCTCCAGCCTCACATCATGCACCTCCCTTGACACGCCATGCACCACAATATCGTCCAAATAGGCTACCATGCCCTTAAGACCCGCCAGCATCATCTACATCACTTTTTGGAAAGAGCTGGGGGTGGCGCTCAGTCTTCCTAAAGACTCCCATGTGGGTCACGAATGCTGTCAGGTTCCTGCTGTCCGGGTGGAGCAGCACGTGTAGATAACCCTGCTGGAGGTCCATCTTCGTGAACACCTGGGATCTACTAAATGTTGCTGTAAGATCCTCCATGGTTGGAAAGGGGTATTTATCCGTGATGATTGCCTTGCTTGCTACCCACAGATCTATACAAAGTCTGATCCCCCCTTCTTTCTTCTTCACTATCGCCAGGTTAGAAATCCAAGGTGAGGCATCCACCTTTTCAATGATCCCGGAATCCAGCAGCCTAGACAGCTCCGCCGTGACTTTGTCGCATAGTGCTCGGGGTAGGCACCACAATGGTTGAATCTTTGGTGTTACGATTTCATTTACCAATGGGCGATGGTGGAAAGCGTCTATCTGGCCCAGGCCCGTGAACAACGCCGGCCAACAAAGTTGCCAGTCAGTGTATACTCTCAGCACGACAGAGCCCTCCGGATCCCATATGGAGAAGCCTAGCTTCCCCCAGCAAATCGATCCAAAACAGGTCCGCCCCTGTTGTGCCACCTGGAAGGTGAATTTAGGCACCATCTTTAGCCACACATCACATCAAACTCCTCCGTGCCCACCATTTCAATCTCCTCATGGCCAGAGCCGAACATTCTCACTGCTCCTCCTTCAACAATCTTCGCTGGGAACAGCCTCTTCCGTATAGCCAGACTCAGGACTGATCTACCGGTCCCCAAGTCCACCATAAGAGGCACCTCAGTGCCATTGAGCCATACCACATACCACTTGAGTGGCCCTCTTCCCACACGTGCTACACACACACTGCCAGCTTCCCCGGGTCCCGCTCTCATCAGGTTCGTAAACGTTACATGGGCCCCGTCACGTGCAACCGGCCACATTTTCTTCTTCCACCAAGCCCACCCTCAAGGCCTTGTGAGCATGCTAACCGTTGTCCTTGGCGCGGAGATACAGTCCACCGGCTCCTTGCTAGCTGACGTGCTTAGCCTCTGTAGAGACGCTGACTCCCATAGCTTCACCAAGTCCATCACCCCGTCTAGGGATAAAGGCTGTCGGGGGTGCTAACTTGTCCCTCACTAGCTCATCCGCTAGCGGCCCAAAGGCGCATTTTCCCGCTAGGCTGCGTAGCTCCATAATAAATGATAGGGTGGACTCACCAGCATGTTGTTGAAGGTCAAAAAAACTCATATCTTCTTTCGGTGACTGTGGAGTGGTCGCCGAAAACATTGTTCATCATTAGCAAGCCCTCTTCCAGTGAGCCGTCACCACACAGCCCGAAGAAAATGCACTGTCTCTCCACTCCCAGATAGTGCACCAACAAGCTCCTCTGTCTTTCGTCAGTGGTATCGCCGAATCCGGCAGCTGTCACATAGACCTCGAACATATTCTTCCATTGTGCCCATGGTATATCTGGTGTATCCTGGCACTGCAGGAACAGAGGTGGTTCCATGATGCACGCGCCCATTTGTTTTCTGTCGTTGCCAAATATTATGTCGGAAATAACACAGAATGGAGAGCTTCTCTAGGAACATACAACTGAACTTTATTGAGCTCTTACTCCCGCCACCCTGGCAATGCTACTGCAAACCTCAAAGTTCAATTCCCATACATAACAGCCCCCAGCTGGTCCTATCCTATTATGAATCATTGGCTCCTTCTGCCTGCTCATGTGACCCACACCTGCTGTTACTTATGTAAATTTTTTTTTACCCTATTTAAGGGCAGTTAAGAGTTTAGGGCAGAGACACAAATACTCCTAACAGGAAAACACTTACGAGTAATGCTGGATGAAGAGACAAGGGCTGGAACCGGACGAAGGGACTCCAGCCTCGCAGTGCTTATGTCGCAGCCCCGAATGATCGTGGCTGCTCCTCTTTATACTCATTAGCAGCGCCCCAGCTGATGAGGATTAATTGGCCCCAGCCGTCCCGTGACACTGACAACTGGGAGCCAGCTGAGGCGCTGCCCAATGAGAGGCAGGGATAAAAGGAGCATGGGTTGAGCGCCGAGCCGGCGTCTCACCCCATGGTGACAATTACCATCAGGTCAGTAAAAATGCCACCAAAGAAGGAAGAAATGGAAGAGATTAAAAAATCTCTGAACTTCATGTCAGAAGAACTGGCCAAAGTGACAGTTTAAACTATTAGGGCTAATGGAGTAAGTCCGAGAATTGAAATTAACAATTAAGGAAAGA
Organism: Pholidichthys leucotaenia; assembly: GCA_020510985.1. Taxonomy (NCBI): domain Eukaryota; kingdom Metazoa; phylum Chordata; class Actinopteri; order Cichliformes; family Pholidichthyidae; genus Pholidichthys; species Pholidichthys leucotaenia. The sequence continues at coordinate 179,570,011 of CM035848.1, forward strand.
GACAAAAACATTGCAGACTTGGAGCGACGCATCGAGGATCTTGAACAATATTCTCGTATGGATGATTTAATTATTAGTGGACTAGAAATTAAATACCAATCATATGCCAATGCTACAGCAGGAATGAGAGGTGAGGAGGCTCCTATAAGTGAATCAGTCTCCCTGGAAAACAAAGTGCTTCAGTTCCTTGAAAGTAGAAATATAAAGGTTGAAGTAAATGTAATTTCAGCCTGTCATAGTTTACCCAGATAGGATAATAAAACAAAGAAATTAATTGTGATGCGCTTTGTGAACAGAAGGGTAAAGAATGACATACTGAGGCAGGCCAGAAAGCTACAAGGAACAGAAGTTTACCTAAATGAACATTTAACAAAGACTAATGCTGAAACAGCACGGCAAGCACGGATGCTGAGAAGACAAAACCAGATACAAACAACATGGACAAGAAACTGGAGAGTTTGGATCAAACTAAATGGAACACCTGAGGAAGCAAAGGCCATAACAATAAGAGTTCTCACTGACTTAAATAAATATAGATGAACACTGATTAAGAAACTTAAGAGACTATGATAATCCATATCCACACACACGGCAAGAACAATTCTTTTGTGACATACCATGTCAATGTACTTAAAAAAAAACAAAACTAAACAAAACAAAAAACATGACTGACTTTAGTAGACATCAATCATCCCCAGTTGGAGGAAGTCATTTGACACAGAGTGAGAAAATTCAGACTCTGAAAATATGACATTATGCTGAACATAAACTACAAGAGATGGAGAATGATATTGATCCTGATAATCACTTCTTCAATAATATTCATAATCACTGTGAATATTATACTGAAAAGCAATTCAAAAGTCAAGTGCAATTAGATGGTAAACTATCAATAATACACTTCAACAGCAGAAGTCTTAACAAAAACTTTCCACAGATTCAGGACTATTTAAAACAGCTAGATAGAAAACTTACAGCTATTGCAGTCTCTGAAACTTGGCTTAATGAAGAGCAAGCTTCTCTGATGGCAATAGAGGGATATCAGATGTTCTATATTAATAGATCCCAAAAAAAGGGTGGTGGTGTTGCACTATTGATGACCTGTATAGGTGTAAACTTGTAAATGGAATGTCCTTTGCACTACCAGGGATTCTGTAATGTGTTACTGTTGAGATTGACCAAGATAAAACAAAAATAAAAAATATAAATAAAATAAAAATAGGACACCGGGAACTTGCGTTGAGACATTCAGAGATAAATTAGTTGAGCTGTACAATAATATAACAAGTAAGAAAATGGTTGTAATCTGTGGAGATTTCAATATTCCATCCATCCATCTTCTTCCTCTTATTCCTTTACGGGTTGCGGTGGTGGTAGTGGTGGTTGTGTGTGGGGGGGGGTGGCTTTGGGCGAGAGGCAGGGTACACCCTGGACAGATCGCCAGTCCATCGCAAGGCCAACACAGAGAGACAGACAACCATTCACTCTCACAGTCATACCTAAGGACAATTTAGAATTCCCAGTTTGATGCCAGTTAACCTAACTTGCATGTTTTTGGCATGTGGGAGGAAACCGGAGAAATCCTGGGGTAATCCCACGCAGAGACGGGGAGAACATGCAAACTCCACACAGATCACTGTTGGTCGGATGCTGGGATCGAACCCATGATCCCCCGGCCAAGGGTCAGTTGCTGTGTTGCCGCAGTGCTAACCACTCCACCACCGCGCTGCCATTACTAAATCCATTTCAACAAAATGTAAATACAGAGTTCATTAATTCTATGTACAGTTTGAGTCTATATCCCACAACAACACATCCCAGTAGAATCACAGTTCACACTGCTACACTTATTGATAACCTGTTTGTTAATATTATTGATAAGAAAACAGAAAGTGGATTATTGATAAATGACATAAGTGACTATTTGCCACTCTTTGCACTTATCCATGGCCACACGGGGGCCAATACAGAAAAAAACTTTAAAATCTTTCAGATACAAATCACAAAATGCAATCAGTTCTTTTAAAGAAGACTTGCTGAAGCAAGACTGGACAAAAGTCTATGTATCAGATGTAAATGAAGCCTATGACACATTCATGAACATTGTAACCACTGTTTATGAAAAAAAAAATGTCCATTAGTAAAGAAAAAGCTTAAAGAGAAATTTGTCGACAAGCCATGGTTAACCAAAGGATTACAAAGAGCATGTAAAAAGAAAAAAAAATCATTATATAAAGCCTTTCTAAAGAAAAGGACAAAAGAAGCAGAGCAGTAAAAGAGACTATTACAGTAAAGAACTGGAGAAAAACAGAGATAATATTAAAAAATACATGGACAATACTTAACACTATTCTTGGCAATAAAAACAGAAATACAAGTTACCCAACCAATCTTTCAAAAAACAAACAAACAAACAAACAAACAAACAAACAAACAAACAAACAAAAACAACTCAGAGTGTGAATGCAGTCTCACCTGCAGATGAATTTAATCATTTTTTTTGTTAACATTGGTCCTAATTTGGCTCGAGAAATACCCAGTACAGCATCTACAGGTAATACAATAAGCAAAAAAATTGCAATAAAAGACTCCATTTTCATAAAGAACACAGACAAGAGAGAGGTCATTGAAATTGTTAAATCGTTTAAAAGTAAAACATCTATGGATTGTGATGGTATTGACATGCTTTTAGTCAAAACTATCATTGAATGCTTAGTAACGCCACTTGTGGTCTATATTAATCATATATTCCATAACCTACATATGTTGAAGCATGTGGAAATGTTTAGTAATTACATATGTAAAGCAACTTCACACCTCTGAAAGGACAAAGGCTCTCAACCGCCGAGTGAAGAACAAAGACGTTCCCAGACACTGCGGAGGAGACCGGAGGAGCCACCCTCACCCCCTAAGGCGAGGAGAGGAAATACCAAGACAATGGGGGGATTAAGATAATGAGGGATGTCAGCCTTTGTTATGCATGTCTTTTGTTGTGTGCAAGTATAAAGCCAGTGAGCCGGAGACATTCGGCCTCTTTTTTCCTTCTGCCACTCTGCACCAGATGAGACTTGTTAGGAGAGCTGATTATTAAACTTTGGTTTATAAATCAAATCGCCTCATCATTTCAAGCTCTTCTACACCACTGACGTATATTTGTAACCTGTCTCTCCAAACAGCTATATTTCCCAATGCAATGAAAATAGCTAAAGTAATTCTGATATACAAGATGGGTGACAGAGGGGAATTTTCAAACTATAGACCCATTTCACTATTACCGCAATTTTCCAAGATACTTCAAAAAATATTTTGTGAGAGAACTGACAACTTTATAATGAAGAATAATTTATTGTGTGAGCAATAATGTGGGTTCAGACAAAAGAGGACAACTGCATTTGCTCTAATGGAATTTATAGAAAAGTATCAACTGCCATTGAAAATAAAGAGTATTCAGCTGGGGTATTCCTGGATCTTAAAAATAGCATTTGATACAGTGGATCATAATTTATTATTAAAGAAACTACAAAATTATGGTGTTAGGGGCTAGCACTGTCCTGGTTATGTAGTTACTTAAAGAACAGATATCAGTATGTATGTGTTTGTAGCAAAAACTTACAGTTACTGAAGGACTTGTGGAGTCCCACAGGGTTCAGTTTTGGGGCCATTGCTATTCAATATGTAAATAAATGATATATGTAGATTTTCAGAAAAAAATGATTTAATATTGTTTGCAGATGACACTAATTTATTATGCAGTGGAAGCAATTTGGAACAACTTTTGGATACACTCGTGAAGGAATTAGGAAAGCTTAAATTGTGGTTTGATTAAAAAAAATTAATGCTCAATTTAAGAAAGACAAAATTTATAATTTTTAGCAACCATCACAACAACTTAGTATCTAAACTCGGTGTAAACGGTGTAGAGATTGAAAGGGTATCTGAAATTAAATTTCTTGGAGTAATAATTGATAATAAACTGTTTTGGAAGTCACATATTAATTATATTAAAGGTAAAGTATCTAAATAAATTGCAATACTACACAGAGTGAAATATTTGCTGAATCAACCTACACTATATACTTTGTATCATTCATTAATACTCCCATACATGACATATTGTACTGAAGTATGGGGAAATACATATACAGTAAAACAAACATATATCCAATCTTTATGCTTCAGAAGAGAGCTATTAGAATAATAAATAAAGCTGCTTACAGGGAACCAACAAACCCCCTTTTTCTTAAATTAAAAGCTCTCAAGTTGAAAGATCTGGTTGACTTTAAAACTGCAGTAATAATGTTTAAAGTCAAGAATCTATCACTGCCCTCAAATATCCAAAAATTGTTCCAAATAAGGGAGAAACAATATCAATTCAGAGGAACATGTATATTTCAAAAACCTTCAGTGAGAACTACCACCAAGCAACACTGTGTCTCAGTGCAAGGAGTCAGATTGTGGAATGCTTTTGGACCCGAATTAAAATCATGTACAACGCTTGGACAGTTTAAACAAAAACTAAAAGAAGAAATACTCCAAACATATATACAAGATGACATGTAAAATCACTTAAGAATTATCATACTCAGTCTGTGTTGTTGCTTAGTTGTTTGTTTTTGTTTGTTTGTTTTTTTTGGGGGGGGGGGCCCGTTTTGTCTTAGATTTGTTCTGAATTGTAATCGTTCTTGTTTTGTTTTTCTTTTGAATTCTTGGATGGAGCATGGGTGGGCAATATAAGCTGCGGCTTCAGCCATCACTCATTTCGGATAACTTATGTTGAACTCTATAATCCAAGGAGTTATTGTTTAATTTGACCTTGTTGGATTTTTTTCCCCCCTTTATTATATTATTCTATTCCTTTCTTTTAATCTTTACTTTTAATCTATCCAAAATAAAGATTTATTCATTCATTCATTCATTCATTCATTCATTCATCCAAAGCAGTCCATGAGTTTGTCTATCTGGGCTCTACAATTTCCGACAGCCTTTCCCTTGACACTGAACTCAACAGACACATTGGCAAGCAGCAACAACACTAGAGAAGCAGACTAATAGGACAGCTTCCATCAAACTCCTTATGACAGGTTTATGACCCCTTAGCCCCGCCCACACCCTGCTCCCTTTTACCTGACCTGACTTTGACTTCGTCTTTGATCCGTAATTATCTTTTGATCAGTGACATCCTTTTTGACCCGTAATTATCCTTTGACCAGTGACATCCTTTATGACCCATAATTATCCTTCGATCAATAATGACCTTTGACCCCCGCCTTGAGGGCTGAGCTTGGGAATGGAATGTTAATCTACGGGAAAAGCTGGGACGGCGCACGTTGTAGTTGCAGAGTTTTATATACATATGGGTGAAGCAACACCATGCAGAAAAAAGATAATGCACAATCGCAGAACATTAACCCTCAAGCGACCAAGCTATTTTACGGACTGAAATGACCAAGTGGGGTCATTTATGACCCCATTGTGCTCTGTACAGGGATCCTTATTATAAATGGCTGGTTGGAGGTTTATCATACCAAAACTACTCCCTGTATTTAAGACAGGTATTTTATAATGATCTAATGTAAAATGTGTTTGCTAATAATACTTTTATTGCAAGAAATAACCAAAACGCAGACTGTAAGAACAACATTACATTTATTTAGACAGTCCTTGTCAGTTCACTCTTGGAACATCACCATCATCATCATAGTTATTATCATCATAGTTACAATAATAGGTATCGTCATCATCATCATCATAGTTACAACAATAATAGGTATCATCATCATCATCATCATCATAGTCATCATAGTCATCATATCATCATCACGATGATGATGATACCTATTATAGTAGTTACGATGATGATCATGATACCTATTATGGCATTTTGCGTAATGGCGGTTTTCTTGTGGACGGTGATCCGGATCACCACCAAAATCTAATCATCTGTAGAATACCCCATTTCTGACAATCTGTGAAAATTTCTTGAAAATCCGTCCATAACTTTTTGAGTTATCTTGCTAACAAACAGACAAACAAACAGACAAACAAACAGACAAATCCAGACAAACAGACAAATGTAAATCTTGCTGTCCTAGGTCTGTTAGCCATGGTTCACTGCAATACAATATAAAGTACTGATTAGAAGTGGAAACCGGAGTGGTGGCTCAGTTGGTAGAGCATCCGCCCCACACCCGGGAGGCAGGGGTTCAAATCCCGGCCGGGTCATACCAAAGACCATATAAAAATGGTGCTTTCTGCCTTCTAGCGTGGTGCTCCGCATAATGGAATGGGGAAAGTAAAGTTACACACAGAGCTACCAGAGGACTGACCCCCCCGCTGTAGCTTTCACTACTTACAGTAGCTGTGTGGCCTAGGGTCAGAAAACTAACTAACTAACTAACTAACTAACCTGCACTTATATAGCGCTTTTCTAGTCACAAAGACCACTCAAAGCGCTTTCATTAATACTAACCCTCTATTCTAAGGGCCTATAGGAAACAGATATCTAGGGACAATTTAGAACAGCCAATTAACCTAACATGCATGTTTTTGGCATGTGGGAGGAAACCGGAGAAATCCCGGAGTAAACCCACGCAACACGGGGAGAACATGCAAACTCCACACAGATCACTGTTGGTCGGGGGCTGGGATCGAACCCACGATCCCACGATCCCCACAATCCCCCGGCCAAGGGTAAACTGTGCTGCCGCAGTGCTAACCACTGCGCCACCGTGCAGCAAAAAAAACAGAGATAGGCGCTGCCCATATACACCTTCAGGTGTGAAGGGATTAACTAACTAACTATTAGAAGTGGAACATTTGAATAAAATTTATAAAACCAATGTTTAAAAACCAGTGCTTCTCTTCGGGGTCATAAATGACCCCACAAGAGTTTGCAATGTCTACACCACACCAATTGGTTGATCCCTGCAAAAAACTATGAAAGTGTGTAGGATTAGTAGACTGACAAATTCATGCTAGGAAAGAAAATTTGGATAAAAAATAAAGAGACGGCACATTAAATTATATGGCTGGGGTCATAAATGACCCCACTCGGTCGCTTGAGGGTTAAACAATAAACTTTAAATTTTAACAAAATAAAAGGGTTAATGGCAATCATGCTTTTTCTCATGAACAAGAAGGAGCTTTACAGATTGTGCTATTCACACACACACACACACTCCCCCCTCTCCCCCCTCACCCACTCCACCCCTCCGTTTCCACATGCATAATGATTGTAAAATGATACATTTTATGTATTATCATTATGAATTTCATTTTATTTATTTATGTATTTAAATTGATTTTTGTACTGATGCAACATGTTCAAATAAATCATTCAAACTGATGGATGATATTTGAGGTTTATAAACTTTTTGATCCGCCCTCAGCCAATGAGCGGCGATTGAGGGATACAATCAAAGATTTACTCTTTTTCATTAATGTGAAAAAAATCATAAGTACACCAGAATCTTACTTGATTAGTTTACTTTTTCACACAACCTTGGACTGTCTTATTTTAAAATTGGAGGGCGGGGTTAGTTGTGGGAGGCACTGTCGGGGGCAAAATGGCTGGTTGGTTGGGCGGGGTTAGTTGTGGGAGGTGCTGTTTCCCACAGGGATCTGTATGTAGCTAAGACAATCCTCTTTTTTCCTAGTTAATCTGCAACGGTCTGAACCAAAAGCTGGAGGCAGGTGCCTAACCTGCACTTGTGGTGAGTTTTTTTCTCTTTTTCATCGTTTAATTTTCTGATTTTATTTAATGATCCAATTTTCGTACACGCCACGGTGTAGCTTCATTGGTCAACCGCAGGGGTACACCTCTAGGTCATCATTGGACAGCCCATAAAACCCTCCCTAACCGCTCATTGGCTGAGGGTGGATCAAAAAGTTTATAAACCTCAAATATCCATCAGTTTGAATGACTTATTTGAACATGTTGTCATGGATTTAGATTAATGGATTTATAGGCATTTTAGTTTTGGTACAAGTATTAATGTAAATATGAATGCGAGAAGGAATGAAGATTTCCTTTCATTACACTCATATCCTTGTAGGGCACCAGTCCAGATAATGGACAATTTTATTAACAATTCTTTATTTGTACCAATTGTGAATCAGTCTAAAAACAAAAAACAAAAAACAAACAAACAAAAAAAGCCTTTGTGAGTTCTTGTCTGCTGATAATCAAAAAGATGACATGAAATCAAACAATAACTCCTATATGTCTTTCAATAGAGAAATGTCAGAATAAGTTAACACATTTGGATAACTTTAAAATAGAGAATTCAACGTGTATCATGGGCATCATAGACTGAGTTACTAATTATCACATGTTATTTATTTAGCGAATGCAAAGTCCTTAAGCCAAGCAGTTGCCTCCTGGTTTGCTGTATGGAGGGTGTGTAATCCTCCTTCCAGTCTTTGGAGCGGGCAAGCCTCTATGATGTGTTCCATTGTTTGCTCCTCTCCACATGCGCACAGTGGGCTAGGGCTACTGCCCCATCTGTGAAGGCTGGCCAAGCAGGGGCCATGTCCAGTCCTGAAGCGATTGAGTGTAGACCACTGTCTCCTTGGAAGGTTGGTGCCCGGGACCTGTTGGTTGGGGTTTATCACCAGCTGTTTGTTTGGGACCTCCTTGGTCTCCCATTCCTCTTGCCAAGCTGTCTGGATGGTAAAGTCAGCTGGGGGAGGGTTTTTCCAAATCGGCCGTCTGGATGAAATTCCAGACGGCTGGCCAGTCCAGACCAGTCAAAGTCTGGTGCTTGGAATGCCAAACAGATGTCGTCTGCACAGATGAATTTGCGGGATTTTGTAGTAGGCAGGTCGTTTATGTAGAGGTTGAACAGAGTTGGAGCTAGAACTGAGCCTTGTGGGAGTCCGTTTTTCTGCATTCTCCATGCACTTGTGTTCTGACTGAGGTGGACTCTGAACCTTCGGTTGGTCAGCAGGGTTTTTATAATTGCTGTTGCCCAAGCAGGGATCGCCTTTATAAGTTTCAGGAGGAGGCCTTTGTGCCAGATCGTATCATAGGCGGCTGTAAGATCGAGAAACACAGCCCCTGTCTTCAGTCTGCTCTCAAAGCCATTTTCGATGAAGGTGGTTAGGGCCAGTACTTGTTCTCCTGTACTGGGGTCCTTGCGGAAACCTGCTTGATCCACACTTAGAATATCCTCTATTTCTGGGGAAATGCGTTGCAGTATTAGGCGCTCCATGATTTTGTAAGGAACGCTGAGTAGGGAGATTGGGCGGTAGCTTGCTGGTAGTTTGTGGTCTTTGCCAGGTTTTGGGATGGCAATGACCTTTGCTGTCCGCCATTTCTTTGGGATCGAGTTTGTTTGTGTGATCCTTGTGTAGAATTGTGTCAACCAGGTTAGGGCTCGGGGGCCAAGATTTTTCATGAATTCTGGGAAGATGTTATCGTATCCTGCTGCCTTTCCACATTTCAGGCCCTGTAGGACTTTCTCCAGTTCAGCAGCCTCGAAGGGTTCAGGGTTCATTTCCTCTACAGGCATTTTTTGGTGTTTTTTTTTTAGCTCAGTTGTAACTGCTCTTCTGGTGTCTTTGTCTTGGGGTGCTTTGGCGATAGTCAGTAGGTGGGATGCAACTTGGTTGGGTGTGACGGATGCTCGGCTTTGGCTAGGGGGCTTCTGTGCAGCTCCTAGGTGACAGATGAGGCTCCAACATTTCCTGCTAGAGTGGGTAAAGCTCCGGTCAGCAACTGTCTCCTCCCATTTCTTTCGCCGGGCTGTATTTAGCGATTCAATGAGATGGTCTGCTATCTCTGGGTCCCCTGATGTTTGATAGGATTGTAGGCGGGCAGCACTTTCTCCATCTAAACATGGGACATAGAGGGGTCGGTAGCCTCGTGGGATTGCAGTATGGGCAGTCTTGAAGATTGCGCTGCAGAAGCGGTTGTATGCTTCATCTACAGTGATGGTGTGGAGTGGGATGGTAACAACGCTCCAGTCCAGAGTTTCACTGAATTTCTTCCAGTTGGCTTTGCGGAAGTTCCAGCGCATCTTCCTTGGGCTGTATATGACTGGAAGTTGTAGGCCAATGTGTACAAGCAGGGGCCGGTGTTGGCTGTGTGGAAAATCATCAAGAATGAGGATCTGTGTAGGATATGGCTCCCCATTCAAAGAGCTGACCCAACACAGGTCAGGAGAATAGTCCTTCTTCCACCTAGCAGAGTGGAAGGTTCCTCTTTGTTTGGGGTCGTATATCAAAGCGAGGTCATTTCTGGATGCCCAGTCTGAAAGTGCCTCCCCATCACTGTCCACTGCTGGGTACCCCCAGTCAGGGTGATGGCTGTTAAAGTCCCCCACATAGATGGCAGGGTGGAGTAGGGTGGGTAAGACCTGCAGATCCCAGTTGGCATTAGGGGGCTTGTACACATTAACAATATGGAAGCCACCAATGATTATGGTGTCTGAGAAATGTGTTGTTATCAGGTGATTTGCTTCAACTATGTCAGAACGCACATAGGTGGCTCGTCCATGTTTAGCATGTAGAACATAGCACAGGAGGTCAAAGCCTTTGATGGTGAAGCGGCCAGCTTCCTCTGTGCCAATATGAGTCTCTTGGAGGCAGATTACATCAATCGAATGTTGGAAGGCGAGGACTTCGATAAGGCTTCGCTTGGCTGCAGATAGGCCTTCAACGTTTAGTTGTAATATGCGAAGGGCAGATCCTACCACAAAGTGCTCTTGGGGCTGTTTGCTTTCGGCTTTAGGACTGTGACTAGGATTCTTCTTTGACTTGGCACAGAGGCGTCGTCTCTTCGAATTTAGTCTGCTGGTAGGATCATTACCTTCCCCAGGCGAGCCCGGGTACTGGCGGAGGGCGCGACGAGAACGCTGATCCATTGCCCCCCATTATCACATGTGAATCAAACATATGTGAAACCAAAGAACCCTAGTTTAACTTGTCAGTATACTGGAAATTGGAAAGCCATAAAATAACATTGGTTAAGAAAAGTGGATGCAGTTTTATGAAGAAAATGATGATTAAACTATTTATAAAAATGGAAAATTGGTGTTACTCTGAAAAAGAACATAAATTAATGCAATGACAAAATGCACAAGTAGGTTCATTTAGTCGTCTTTTAATTATTTACCTTTTGTTCTTATAGAACAAGAAACATTAAAATCAGCAATATCAGATCACTGCAAAAGAAATAATCCCATCATGGACTGGGACAACGCAAAAATTATTGGATCGGAGAGCAACAGACACAAATGCTGGATCAAGGAGGCCATAGAAATCAGGAAGTGGGGAAAAGATACCATGAACCGGGATGATGGGGCCTTTATGCTTTCCCACACCTGGGACCACATCCTCCAGAGACCATCAGACAGTGGAAAGTGGGGCCGGCTCGGTGGATCTGACAGGTCTGCTGGGCTGGCCCCGCCTACGAAAGTCAGCTGATAAAATGACACCTGGCAGCAATCAGCTGACACTTCTGATGAAGGCTGCAGTGAACAGTCGAAATATGTAAAGAACGTAAAAACATCTCATGACAAAATGCATTTTGAAATGCTGATGGGGGTTTACATGAAATTAAGTTTAAAGAACTTAAACCAGGAATATTATGAAGAATTAAGTTTAAATTAAACAACAGATCATCAGCCAAGAGGAATATTGTGTCCCAGTAGGTAGCAGGTGGTCCACTGGATTCTGTTTCAACTGGACCAGCGTGGGTCTGTTGGAAGACTGGCAGACGGGCTCCCTACCATGGTTATGGCCTACTCCCAAGATCACAGAAGGGCTGGTTCTTCAGCAGGCTGGCTGCAGTCTTCTCTTATGTACTGAAGAAGGAATTGGTTTATTGTACAAAGTCCAATCAGAAATTCAAACTGAGACCAAAACACACCACAAATCTGCTTCTTATGATGTTTGTGGTTAAAATGAATTAGTTTAAGCCTAAAAAAAAAAAAAAAAATCAAACAAAATCTTCTTACATGACAGAGAAGTCTGATCCTTGCAACTTGATCAACGCCCCAAAACTGAACAAAGGGAAGATTTTTTTCGGGTGTGGCAGAATTTCACTGATTTTCATGAAACCTGAGCTGGCCCAATTACATTGCTTCTTTTTCCAGCAGAAGCCATAAACTCGACCTAATAAAAAGGAAATGCAAGAGAGCCTGGAGTTCTATTGGTCAATTAAAGTCCAGCTATGGTCTCCCAAAGAGCAGAGAGATGGAAGGGGGGGGGGGCATTTGATATGAGAAGTGAGACCCCCTTAAGACACATACAGTGGGGTAAAAAAGTGTTTAGTCAGCCACCAATTGTGCAAGTTCTCCCACTTAAGAGATGAGAGAGGTCTCCAATTTTCATCATAGGTATACCTCAACTATGAGAGACAAAATGAGCAAAAAAAAATCCAGAAAATCACATGATCTGATTTTTAAAGAATTTATTTCCAAATTATGGTGGAAAATAAGTATTTGGTCAATAACAAAAGTTAATCTCAATACTTTGTTATAGACCCTTTGTTGGCAATGACAGAGGTCAAACGTTTTCTGTAAGTCTTCACAAGGTTTTCACACACTGTTGCTGGTATTTTGGCCCATTTCTCCATGCAGATCTCCTCTAGAGCAATGATGTTTTGGGGCTGTCGCTGGGCAACACGGACTTTCAACTCCCTCCAAAGATTTTCTATGGGGTTGAGATCTGGAGACTGGCTAGGTCACTCCAGGACCTTAAAATGCTTCTTACCAAGCCACTCCTTTGTTGCCTCGGCGGTGTGTTTGGGATCATTGTCATGCTGAAAGACCCAGCCACGTTTCATCTTCAATGCCCTTGCTGATGGAAGGAGGATTTCACTCAAAATCTCACGATACATGGCCCCATTCATTCTTTCCTTTACACGGATCAGCCGTCCTGGTCCCTTTGCAGAAAAACAGCCCCAAAGCATGATGTTTCCACACCCATGCTTCACAGTAGGTATGGTGTTCTTTGGATGCAACTCAGCATTCTTTCTCCTCCAAACATGACAAGTTGAGTTTTTCCAAAAAAAGTTCTATTTTGGTTTCATCTGACCATATGACATTCTCCCAATCCTCTTCTGGATCATCCAAATGCTCTCTAGCAAACTTCAGACAGGCCTGGACATGTACTGGCTTAAGCAGGGGGACACGTCTAGCACTGCAGGATTTGAGTCCCTGGCGGCGTAGTGTGTTACTGATGGTAGCCTTTGTTACTTTGGTCCCAGCTCTCTGCAGGTCATTCACTAGGTCCCCCCGTGTGGTTCTGGGATTTTTGCTCACCGTTCTCGTGATCATTTTGACCCCACGGGGTGAGATCTTGCGTGGAGCCCCAGATCGAGGGAGATTATCGGTGGTCTTGTATGTCTTCCATTTTCTAATAATTGCTCCCACAGTTGATTTCTTCACACCAAGCTGCTTGCCTATTGCAGATTCAGTCTTCCCAGCCTGGTGCAGGTCTAAAAATTTTGTTTCTGGTGTCCTTTGACAGCTCTTTGGTCTCAGACTCTGAAAAATATCTCATTATGCTGAACATAAACTACAAGAGATGGAGAATGATATTGATCCTGATAACCACTTCTTCAATAATATTCATAATCACTGTGAATATTACACTGAAAAGCAATTTAAAAGTCAAGTGCAAGTAGATGATGAACTATCAATAATACACTTTAACAGCAGAAGTCTTAAAAACTTTCTACAGATACAGGACTATTTAAAACAGCTAGATAGAAAATTTACAGCTATTGCAGTCTCTGAAACTTGGCTCAATGAAGAGCAGGCTTCTTTAATGGAAATAGAGGGATATCAGATGTTTCATATAAACAGATCTCAAAAAAGGGTGGTGGTGTTGCACTGTATATTGATGAACTGTTTAGGTGTAAATTTGTAAATGGAATGTCCTTTGCACTACCAGGGATTCTGGAATGTGTTACTGTTGAGACTGACCAAAATAAAACAAAAAATCTAATTATAAGTTCTATATATAGAACTTGCGTTGAGCCATTCAGAGATAAGTTAGTCGAGCTGTACAATAATATAACTAATAAGAAAATGGTTGTAATCTGTGGCTACTTCAATATTGATTTACTAAATCCATTTCAACAAAATCCCCTTATGGATCGTCACCTTATCGTGGTGGGGGGGTTTGCGTGCCCCAGTGATCCCAGGAGCTATGTTGTCCGGGGCAATTTGCCTCTGATAGGGTCACCCAAGACAAACTGGTCCTGGGTGAAGGGCCAGACTAAGAACGATCCAACAGACTCTCATGATAAATTCTAGATCAAGGATTCAGTGTACCCCGCCCTGTATGGGGTTACCGGGGCCCCACCCCGGAGTCAGGCCTGGGGGAGGGGCTCGATGGCTAGCATCTGGTGGCTGGGTTTCCACCCATGGGACCCGGCCGGGCTCAGCCCGAAGGAGTTACATGGGTCCGCCCTCCAGTGGGCTCACCACCTGCAGGAGTGATCATGGGGGTCCGGTGCTATGTGGATTAGGTGGCGGTCAAAGGCGGATACCTTGGCGGACTGATCCCAAGCTTTCTAAACTGGCTTTTGGTATGTGGAATGTCACCTCTCTGGTGGGAAAGGAGCCTGAACTGGTATACGAGGTTGGGAGATACCGGCTAGATATAGTCAGCCTCACCTCAATACACAGCTCTGGTTCCGGAACCAGTCTCCTGGAGAGGGGCTGGAGCTTGGCCTTTTCTGGAGTTGCCCTGGGTGAGAGGCGACGAGCAGGGGTGGATATTCTTGTATCCCCCCACCTTGCTGCCTCTATATTGGAGTTTCCCCTGGTGGATGAGAGGGTTGCTTCCCTGCGCCTTCGGGTTGGGAAACGGGTCCTGACCATCATTTGTGCCGATGCACCAAATGATGTTTCAGAGCACCCACCCTTTTTGGAGTCTGAGACTGGGGTGCTGGAGGGTGCTACTTTTGGAGACTCCATTGTCCTACTGGGGTACTTCAATGAGCACGTGGGCAATGACAGTGAAACCTGGAGGGGGGTGATTGGGAGGAACGGCCTGCCCGATCTGAACCCGAGTGGTGTTCAGTTATTGGACTTGTGTGCTAACCACAGTTTGTCCATAACGAGCACCATGTTCAAGCATAAGGGTGTCCATATGTGCACCTGGCATCAGGACACCCTAGGTCGCAGGTCAATGATCAATTTTGTTATCGTGTCATCAGACCTGCGACCGTATGTCTTGGACACTCGGGTAAAGAGAGGCGCAGAGCTGTCAACTGATCACCACCTGGTGGTGAGTTGGATCCGATGGCAGGGGAGGAAGGCATTCAGACCTGGTATACCCAAACGTATAGTGAGGGTGTGCTGGGAACGTCTGGCTGAGGCCCCTGTCTGGGAGATCTTCAACTCCCACCTCCGGAAGAACTTCAACCACATTTCGAGGGAGTCTGGATGGGCCATGTTCTCCACCTCTGTTGTTGAAGCGGCAGCCCAGAGCTGCGGCCGCAAGATGGTCGGTGCATCTCGTGGTGGCAACCCCCGAACCAAGTGGTGGACACCAGTGGTGAGGGGGGCCATTAAGCTGAAGAAGGAGTCCTATCAAGCTTGGTTGGCTTGTGGGACTCCCGAAGCAGCTGAGGTGTACCGGCAGGCCAAGCGGAGTGCAGTTCGGGTGGTTGCTGAAGCAAAAACCCGGGTATGGGAGGAGTTTGGTGAGGCCATGGAACAAGACTTTCGGTCGGCCTCAAAGAGATTCTGGCAAACTGTCCGGCGGCTCAGGAGGGGAAAGCAGCTCCCCGTCCACACTGTGTATGGTGCGGATGGGACACTGTTGACTTCGACTGGGGACATCGTAGGGCGGTGGAAGGAATACTTCGAGGATCTCCTCAATCCCACTGACACGTCTTCCACAGTGGAAGCAGGGTTTGGGGACGAGGGGGATGACTCGCCCATCACAGGGGCTGAGGTCGCCAAGGTGGTTAAAAATCTCCTTGGTGGCCGGGCGCCGGGGGTAGACGAGATTCGCCCTGAGTACCTCAAGGCCCTAGATGTTGTTGGGTTGTCATGGTTGATACGCCTCTGCAAAATTGCGTGGAGGTCGGGGGCAGTTCCTTTGGCATGGCATACCGGGGTGGTGGTTCTTCTCTTTAAAAAAGGGAACCGGAGGTTGTGCTCCAACTTTAGAGGGATCACACTCCTCAGCCTCCCTGGGAAGGTCTATGCCAAGGTACTGGAGAGGAGATTCCGGCCGTTGGTCGAACCTCGGATTCAGGAGGAGCAATGTGGTTTTCGTCCTGGCCGTGGCACATTGGACCAGCTCTTTACCCTCTCGAGAATTCTCGAGGGTTCGTGGGAGTTTGCCCAACCAGTTTACATGTGTTTTGTGGACTTGGAGAAGGCATTTGACTGCGTCCCTCGTGGATTTTTGTGGGGGGTGCTTCGGGAGTATGGGGTATCGGGCTTGTTGTTACGAGCTATTCGGTCTCTGTACGACCGTTGTGAGAGTTTGGTTCGTATTGCCAACACTCGGTCGGAGTCATTCCCAGTGAGAGTTGGACTCCGCCAGGGCTGCCCTTTGTCACCGATCCTGTTCATAATTTTTATGGACAGGATTTCTAGGCACAGCCAGGGAATGGAGGGTGTCATGCTTGGTGACCACAGGATCTCATCTCTGTTTTTTGCAGATGATGTTGTCCTGTTGGCTTCATCCAGCAATGACCTACAGCTCTTGCTGGGACGGTTTGCCGCTGAGTGTGAAGCGGCTAGGATGAGAATCAGCACCTCCAAGTCCGAGTCCATGGTCCTCAGCCGGAAAAAGGTGGATTGTCCTTTCCGGGTTTGGGACAGGCTCCTGCCCCAAGTGGAGGAGTTTAAGTATCTTGGGGTCTTGTTCATGAGTGAGGGGAGAATGGAGCGAGAGATCGACAGACGGATTGGAGCAGCATCTGCAGTGATGCGGACGTTGTACCGGTCTGTTGTGGTGAAGAGGGAGCTTAGTTCTAAGGCAAAGCTGTCGATTTACCAGTCAATCTACGTTCCTACTCTCACCTATGGTCACGAGCTTTGGGTAATGACCGAAAGAACGAGATTGCGGATACAAGCGGCTGAAATGAGCTTTCTCCGTAGGATTGCTGGACTCACCCTCAGGGATAGGGTGAGGAGCTCAGTCATCCGGGAGAGGCTCAGAGTAGAACCGCTGCTCCTCCACATTGAAAGGAGTCAGTTGAGGTGGTATGGGCATCTGATTAGGATGCCTCCTGGACCCCTCCCACTTGAGGTGTTTCAGGCACATCCCACTGGGAGGAGACCCCGGGGTAGACCCAGGACTCGCTGGAGAGACTATGTCTCCCAGCTGGTCTGGGAACGCCTTGGTATCCCCTCTGAAGAGCTGGAGCAGGTGGCTGGGGAGAGGGAAGTCTGGGCTTCTCTGCTTGAACTGCTGCCTCCGCGACCCGGACCTCCGGAAAAGCGGTAGAAGATGGATGGATACAAACTATATAGTGTGGGTTGATTCAGCAAATATTTCACTCTGTGTAGTATTGCGATTGATTTGGATATTTTACCTTTAATATAATTAATATGTGACTTCAAACACAATTTATTATCAAATATTACTCCAAGAAATTTAATTTTGGATACCCTTTCAATCTCTACACCATTTACACTGAGTTTAGATACTGAGTTGTTGTGATGGTTGTTAAAAATTATAAATTTTGTCTTACTTAAATAGAGCATTAATTTGTTTGAATCAAACCACAGTTTAAGCTTTCCTAATTCCTTTCTGAGCATATCCAGAAGTTGTTCCAAATTGCTTACACTGCATAATACAGTATATTAGTGTCATCTGCAAACAATATTAAATCTATTTTTCCGAAACTTTACATATATCATGTAGGATGAAGAGCCTATAAAATTATTTGTCATAAGGTACAGTAATTATTTATTTTATTTAATAGTGGGTGTGAAAGGCGGCGGAGTTGATAGCGGGGGCGGAGGTGATAACTCAGCTGGGGGCTCTCCAGACAATGGCAGCAGTGGGTATTCTGTCACAGAGCGGCGTGAAAAGTCCTTTGAAAAAGAGTCCAAATTTGGGGTCTCTTGTAGTGGGATCGACCCGAAAACTGAAGAAAAATCTTCTCAGTCTCTGTTCTCTTTAACTAGGCAAATTAAAGGTCCACTTTAATGGCGTGAAAAGTCATTAAAAAAAGTGTTAGAAAAACATTTACTAGGATAAGAATGGCTTCTGAGGTGAAGGAAAAAGTTTGAGAATTTGATTCTCTAAAAAGGGACGAGCTCTAAAGAAAAATGGTTTCTCCTCAGTTTCCAGAATATAAGAAAAGATTTGACAAACACACAGAGAATAAAATAAAACTTCACAGGGCCTTGAAACGGTGGAATAAGATCTTCTTCTGAGGTCTAGATTACTATTCTGCTTCTTTAATCTGAATTTAGTTCCTAATCTTTCTCAAAATCTCTTTCTTCTTTCTGTGTTTCTAATTCTTAATTCTATTTCTAGCTAATCTTCCTGCCTGTTGTCTGATCTCTGACTTTTTTTAAAACTCTTAACTGTGCTGTGACTCAACTGTTAACCCTGTTTTCCTGTGTTTGTACTCAAATCTAACTCCTGTCTTTTAAAGTTACCTCGCCGGGTCGTAAAACTGATGAGGTCAGTCGTCAAACGACCAATCTACTCTTTCAGAATCAGTTTGAAATGGCTGTTATCCAATGTGAAAACATTTCTTTGTTTGAGAGCAGCCAACCAAATGGAGACACCATCCCATGAATTTTCAGAGGGAAAAATCAACAGTCAGTTCTTATAAGATAAATGCTCAATATAAAATCTAACTAAATTAAATGACTTGGCTAATATATGGTGATCATGCATTTATACCATTACTCCAATAACACTCATGAATATAACATTTCTTATACATAATTATAATACATGCATTCACATTTAGATCAAGATTAGAACAGCAGAACATGCAGCAAACCATGGTTGGTGATAAGGGGGATGATTTTCAGTGTCCTTAGGATCCAGGATAAGCTGAAAGAAACTTAATATTTAGAACAAATTAAAAGTCATCCTACGTACTGAAAACACATTCCGTAGGTATCCGCTAGGAGGTACTGTTGAGCTGTAGATGATTTCCTTAGTATCTGGCGAAGGCCTGGACAGCATAGGCTATAAAACCGTCAGATTAAGTGGTTTATGACTCTTTTAAAAACATTGGTTTCCGGTGAAAAGGTACGTTATCAAATGCAGTGTTCATGTTGAGAGGTCTGGTCTCCTGAGTTTTATGTTCCTTTGTGTCATAACTCTGGCTCTCACGAGCCAGGAAAGGAGATACGACGGCGACCAGTGAGTTAGCGTAGTTTATTAACAAAGCACACACTACACAAAATAACGAACAGAAAATTAAAGAGCCACGTGGGGCTAAAACACACACAGAACTAGGGGTAACATACCACCCAGGGAGAAAGGCTAGAGAGGCGGCGAGGGAAAAATACACGCCGAGTCGCAACACTTACTTTGGGTGAAGCGCCGAGGTAACGGCGGACTGAAGCTAGTCGTAGGAGCTAACAGTCGTGGGAAACACAAGGAACGTCTTCCCATAGCGAGGTCGCAGCGACGAGTAACTCTCGGCTGCTCGCTTAAATGGGGGAGATGATTGGGAATAGGAGACAGCTGTCCCAGCGCAGCTGAACTAGACAGCTGGCAATCAGCTGGGCGCTGTCAAAGAGCGGGCCATGGAAGACCCGGCACGGACTACCCCGGAGCAGGAGTGAAACTGGACAACCTGAACGCAGAGAAAAGATAGTTCAGGTCGTGACAGTACTCCTCCCCCGAGCCGCGCCTCCTGGAGCGGCCTAACCCCCCCCCCCCCCCCCCCCGAGGGAAGACCAGGGAGGGCGGTGGAGGCCAGATCTGGGAGAAAGGGAGGGACCAGAAAAAGGAGGCAGGGAAAAAAAAAAAAAAAACCTAGATACAGTATAGGGTCAGATACCATAATAATCTTAACCCCCCCCCCCAAAAAAAAAAAACATCCCCCCCCCCCCCCTGCAGAGGCCAGACGGTCTGTGCAGGTGACCACAGGAGGTGGGGAGAAACGACAAGAACCAAAATGCAGAAACATAGCGACACAGTCATGGAAAAAGTTCACAATAATTTAGGGTGAGGACAATAAAAAAAAAAAAAAAACTCATGTCCCGAAGGCCAAAAACTACAAAACTCTGAACATATGGTTAAAATAGACTTACACAAGTAAACCCCGACCAAAACAGAATATACAAGGGATGCAAACCGGGCATAAGATCCAAAAATAGAGCCTGGAACTGCAAATTGGCATGAAGATAAAAATACAAAAGGAAGAACTCCTCAAACACGTATTAGCACAAAAGTGTCACTAAACAGTCTGGAGGAGGATATAAATACAGAAAAACAAGACTACTCGGAATGAGGCCAGGCAATGTGAAGCAAATGCTACTTAAGGAGAAATTAGAATAGGATCATACTGGGATTATAAAACAAAGAAAATAGTCCAAGGAAATTTTAACTGGGATAACCCCACAATAAGGACTCTAGGGCAGAGAGTTCTTTGATGTCCTGAAAAGTATTAAATTAGGGAGGACAATCAAACGCAGGGCAACAAACAGTCAGTCAATTCTTCCAGGACGTCAGCAGGTGGAGCGGGGCAGGCGATGACAGCTTGTCCGGCGGGCGGCCCGAACTCCACCAGGCCAGGAACCACAACACCAGTTCGGGTGGTCAACCCGAGTCCCAGACTAGGAGACACAGTTTCTCCGGAGGCCGACCCAGATCACCGAACCAGCCAGATGGCTTCCCAGGCGGTCGTCCCGTGACCTCAGACCACGGAGAGCTGAGGGAGAAGTCTTGGTGCAGCTTCCTCCCTGAGGGAAAAGGCAGGAGGAAACTGACCCAGGTGAGAAAACCCCCCACAGTAGTAGGGGGAGAAGAGATGGAGGCCAGGGGCAAAGTTAGCCTGCCATCTAATGGCAACAAGGGTAGGGGGAAACTGGCCCGGGTGAGAGGAACCCCAACAGCGGCAGGAGGAGAAATGATGGAGGCAAGGGACGAAGTCAGCCTGACGTCAGGCGAACACAATCCTCCAGCTCCCACACTAACCGTTACCCGGACCGGCGCAGCACCCCCGGTGGACCCCGATCGGGCCGGCGCAGCACCCCCGGTGGACCCCGATCGGGCCGGCGAAACACTCCCGGTGGACCCCAGCTGGACCGGCGAAACACTCCCGGTGGACCCCAGCTGGACCGGCGAAACACTCCCGGTGGACTCCAGCTGGACCGGCGAAACACTCCCGGTGGACTCCAGCTGGACCGGCGAAACACTCCCGGTGGACCCCAGCTGGACCGGCGAAACACTCCCGGTGGACCCCAGCTGGACCGGCGAAACACTCCCGGTGGACTCCAGCTGGACCGGCGAAACACTCCCGGTGGACTCCAGCTGGACCGAGACAGCACTCCCGGGCGCAGCATCTGAGGCGAACACCGTGCAGGGAACTGGAACCTCCGAGATGGCACCCAGAGCAGGTTCGTCTCCGGTGACCCTGATCTCGGGTTCTACCGCCATCCAGGACTTCGATGCTCCGGGCTCAGCGTGCAGGACTCCGTCCTCCGGCTCCAACTCGACTGCGAATGGCTCCGCAGCCGGCATGATGGTTTCCACAGTCAAACGACCTCCAAACGCCGAAGACCGCGTCGACAGCCCACCTGGCGTGGGGGCAGGAGATCTGGACTCTGCTGGGCCGAACCATTCCTCCGTGGAGACCCGGGGACGCTTAATCGTCGGCGCTGGCTCCAACAGGCAGTTCGACCTTCTCCTCTGCCCATAACGTGGCTGCGGGGCTGGGGCAAAACCCTCCAGGGCCGCAGGCCGCCTCCTCCTCGCGCAGCGGTGTACACCTGGCACCGGGGCACACTCAAGGGGAAGAGACACAGAGGACGCAGGTTCATATTCAGTTTTTGCAGCGGGAGGAGAGAGCTCAGGGGACTGTGAACCCTGAACTCCTCCCCCAGGAATCAAACAAGGCAATTCACTCATAATGGGAGGAGAATGAAAGGACACTTGCCTGATTCCCGGAGGGCCGGTGGAACCCGCTACAAGGGACTCGAGTCTCTCTTCTCCCAACCGGATAGAAGTGGGGAACCCCCCGGACAGATGAGGCGGTGCTACCCGCACCGGATCGGGACCTGGAACACCTGGAGATGAATTTGCGCTTCTCCCAGCGGCCGGAGTGAATGACGAAGAGGGGGGTGAAACAGCTGAGGAGAGCTGGGGGCCCAAAGCTGACGGGACAGCGGGGAGAGCAGGCCCAGGAGCGGGAGCAGCTGATTCACTTCTTCGGCGAGACACGGGAGAAACAGCAGGCTGGGAGGCGGAATTCGTGTGGTTTCCTGGAGCGGGATCCGGACGGGACTCTCACTGAGATGAGTGGGGAATTTGGGAGCGACGTCTTCTGAACGTGAGGTCGGGAAAACGCCGCTCCTGTGCGATGAGCGAAGCCAACAGGTCAGCGTATTCCGGATAATCGTTCAGCTCCGGGTTCTTCTCGACCAGCCTGACCGCTGCAGTCACGTTCTTCATGGCTACGGGGGGAACGGCGGCGGAAGAAGCGGCTGCCACTCGATCCGCAATGCGCATCGCTGTCATTCTCATCTTCTCCGGGGGAAACCCGGTTGACGTCACTCTATCCTGGGGATCACCCCTGGGTGAGGCGAACTCCTGGACTGGATCGGCGGCAGGAGCGGGATTCCGAAGCGAGGAGCAAAGGCGTTCTGTCCTCGGCTTCCTGCCGGAGTTCTCCTCCAGCCTACGGAGCCTCTCCCAGGCCACAGAGATGTCTGCCCTCCTTGCCTTAACCTCGGGGAGAAGGAAGTAGCGAGAAAAGCAGTTAAGCATACCCTCGGCGAGCTCCAGGCGCCAGCGTATCTCGCTGGGGGCATCGTATAGGTCCGTGGTGAACAACGTTCCGTCCACAAAGTCCAGAGTCTCCAAGAGATCGTGGCCTGGGTGCCGCATGAGTCTCTTGGAAGGAGACATGATACTGGCTCGCCCGTACCCAGAGGAAGAGAAAAAAAAGGCGTCGAGTCCTTACAGCCAACTCACGGTCACGGCCGTCTCACTATGGCTGCGACCTACTGTCATAACTCTGGCTCTCACGAGCCAGGAAAGGAGATACGAGGGCGACCAGTGAGTTAGCGTAGTTTATTAACAAAGCACACACTACACAAAATAACGAACAGAAAAGTAAAGAGCCACGTGGGGCTAAAACACACACAGAACTAGGGGTAACATACCACCCAGGGAGAAAGGCTAGAGAGGCGGCGAGGGAAAAATACACGCCGAGTCGCAACACTTACTTTGGGTGAAGCGCCGAGGTAACGGCGGACTGAAGCTAGTCGTAGGAGCTAACAGTCGTGGGAAACACAAGGAACGTCTTCCCATAGCGAGGTCGCAGCGACGAGTAACTCTCGGCTGCTCGCTTAAATGGGGGAGATGATTGGGAATAGGAGACAGCTGTCCCAGCGCAGCTGAACTAGACAGCTGGCAATCAGCTGGGCGCTGTCAAAGAGCGGGCCATGGAAGACCCGGCACGGACTACCCCGGAGCAGGAGCGAAACTGGACAACCTGAACGCAGAGAAAAGATAGTTCAGGTCTTGACACTTTGAGCCTTTAAAAGCAAACTCTGATCCTTACAATCTCTGCAAGCGGCAATTGTTTACATTGGGGTCCTGGGAAAGCAAGTATCTTTGGTCAGGTCTGGAAGAAGCCTGCATGAGTCAGCAAAAAGCCAGTGATATTCCTGAGAAGGCAGAAAGGTGATATTCCTGTGTAATGAATAAATTGAAATTCCTGTAAACTGGAGAGAAGTGATCTTGTCTTGGTTTTGAGGAGGACGATGATGCTACAGTTCCCCCCTTTGTAGCGATGGTGAGCATCGGTCAGCGTCGGTACACATCCATGGCAGCTTCGTCTCCTTGGCAACACTTGACCTAAATACTGGGTTAAAAGGTTTGTGTGATGTCCATACACACTAGCATGCAAACAGTATCTATTACTAAGTACAGATCTTTGACTTTGGTTTACTGGAAGGACTTCCATGAATTTCCAAAAATAATTTGAATATGGACAAATGTAGATTATAAAATTGACTTGGAGTAGTAAGCTAAGGCATAGGTCTTGAAATGACTCAAAAATTCTAGCTACAAAAATAGGTGCGTAGTCTTACATACCTGAGGTAGGAATTTTGGTTCACGATGAAATAGCTATCATAGTTGTCCAAAAAAAAAAAAAAATAGTTTGAATGGGTACAAAAATCAAAATGGAGTGCAAGAGCTATATATAAAAATATAGGTTTGTATATAAGCATGCATATAACTTTTAAAAATTCTAAAAATAAAGAAAAATAAAAGTCAAAACAAAGAATGCAAAACAAAAATGTATTGCTTATCTGAGGTAGATGTTTAGGTTAAGCAATATTGAGTTAATTCAAGGAGGTTCGAATTGAATTGGTTTATTTGGACTAAACCATGGTTCCACAGAGGTCTTACTCAGAGGGTGCTTGAGACCTTTGTTCTGGAAGACTGAGCGAGCATGGGGAGTCATCATTGTTCTTTGAGTGGCAATGAGGAATAACTTTGTGACATCTGAAACAGGGGCAAGGAGCGGTGAAGGCAGACTCGTTGTCAAAGTGTTAGCTGAAAGTCTAATATTTTTAGCTACCTTTCGAAGAAACACAGACATTAGATGTGGGTGAACAAGGTCACCCTCTAACATGAAGAGTGACAAGTCCAAGACCTTGTTGAGTTTGAATGAGGCTTTGGAGCAAACATTCAAAACCAACACAGTATCTTGCAAAGTTTTGGTAACAGTTGGTGGTTCAACTGTCTGGCATTTCAGTGTAGCGGTGTTGACTGATTTAACAGTAGACGTGCTAAGGGTAGCAAGGGGCCCTAATGATGAGGCCGTGGTTGAGAATCTACCTAAGGATTGTTGACTTCTTGTTTGGGTTCTGTCCAGTTCTAACTGGGCGAAGGTAGGTGAGAGTGCTAGGTAGAGAGCTAAACTGAAAAACAGGAGGGCCATCGTCCTGGTCAACAAATAGAAGTGAGTCATTTTAATCTTGAGCTTCTTGTCAGTTTTCCTTTTCTTGAGGTACCTGAGTG
Organism: Pholidichthys leucotaenia; assembly: GCA_020510985.1. Lineage (NCBI taxonomy): Eukaryota > Metazoa > Chordata > Actinopteri > Cichliformes > Pholidichthyidae > Pholidichthys > Pholidichthys leucotaenia. Next base: position 179,595,169 of record CM035848.1, read on the forward strand.
GTAGGTGAAAGTTATTCTTAGAGGTGGAACAACTTTGTTAGAGGCTGAGCTCTAAGCTATTAGTGTTTATCACCTTTAGAGGGTTTTGTGATTATTGCCTTAAGCTAGTGATGTTGTTGATTTTGTTTGTACTACTTTGAAAATAGTAACTTGATGATACTGAATGAAATTTTGCGGGGTCTTTTAAGGTTAGATTTTAAGGAAGTCAGTTAGTTTGGGTTAACTTTCTCCTTTTGAAGGTTTAATGCAGTTACCTGATTGAGGAAGAGAAATGCGACCGAGAATGTCTGAGGCTGATCGTCAGCTAACAGTTATCTATCGGGCGCAAACAAGATTTAGGTTTGTTTACTGACTTAATGGAACAGTGTTGTCCCCGACAAGTCCCATGGGGTTTTTGTAAGCTTTGATTTGATTACGATGGACCCATTTGGAGATGGGGTCCTGGCGACCTTTGCTTATTTTGATTTGGTAAACGACCGGAGAGAGTTTATCTGTGATCGTGTGTGGACCTGTCCACCTGGGGAGGAACTTCCGAGCGAGTTTTCCTGCTCGTGCGTTGGTCTGTCCTGTCTGAGGAATGAAAGCATAATAGAAAACCTTGTCTCCCACTTGGAGTTCGTCATGTGAGGCTCTCTGATCGTAGTAGGCTTTGCGTCCTTCAGCTGATCGGTCCAAATGTTTTTGGGCAAAGGCAAAAGTCTGTCGGAGATGTTTGGTCAGGTCAGTCATGTACTGGTGAGTAGTGTAAGCTGTAGCAACACTGGCTTCTCCAGGTTGGTAGAGTAAATGCAGGGGCAAAGTCATTTGCCGGCCTGTCATCATTTCAAAAGGTGACACCCCCGTAGCTTCATGGGGTGTGGCTCGGATGGCCATTAAGACCAGAGGGAGCTTTACATCCCAGTCTTTTTGGTGTGGTGAAACATACTTCTTCAGTATGTTGATCACAGTTCAGTGGGTTCTTTCAACCTGTCCGGAGGATTGTGGGTGGTGACTAATATGGAAGTTAGCTTTAACTCCCAAGGTTTCCCACAGTTGTCGCATGACTTCGGCGGTGAAATGAGTGCCGCGGTCAGAGTTGATTCGGCTTGGCAGACCAAACCTAGAGAATACGTGGTTCATCAACAAGTAGGCCGTGGTTTCTGCCGTGTCATTAGGAGCAGGCAGGCACTCGACCCATTTGGTGAAAGCACATGTGACTGTGAGGAAGTATTTGTTTCCTCTGGCTGACCGTGGAAGGGGACCTACCCAGTCAATTTGGAGGTCAGACCATGGGAATGAAATGCCTCTTTTCTGTAGGGGTGCTCGATGCATCGGGTTGGTTGGTTGAAACTGGCAACATACGAGACATCCCTTTATGTAGTCGGCTACATCCTTTCGCATGTATGGCCAATATGCCACTTGTTTGAGCGCGTTGTACGTCGCTTTGACGCCTTTGTGTCCTGCAGTTGGGAGATCATGGGCATGAACAATCATCACCCCCCTCTGGTTACGAGGGACCACAAGCGCAGGCGTAGGGAGTTCATCGGAAACATGAACTAGAATGCCATTTCGCAGCTGCAAGGATGATCGTGCGGCAAAAAGTGGCTTCAAGTCTGGAGTGTCAGCGAGATCCGAGTCGGATGGTGCATTAAGTGCAGGATCTGAGATGTAGTGTATCATTTTATGGACCGCAGGGTCAAGGGTTTGAAGAGAGATAAGGTCAGCGTCAGTGAAAACAGGGTCAACCGCAAGGGGACCTGTGGTTTGTGTCGTGTCCTGGGCCCTGTTAGTCTGGGCCCTAGTGACTGCGCAGACTGTAGGGGTGGGTGGGTGGGACTGTGAAGTCGGCACCTGAGCAGAATCAAAGGACCAGGGTGTGCCTTGTATAGCTCCTTGTTTTGCAAGTGAGTCCACAAGGTCATTCCATTCTTTGTCCAGACCTGGTGTGCGCGAGTGACCTCTGACCTTTTTCCAGTACACCTGGAGGTTGTTGGAGGTGACCAGGTGATCACATGCCTTGAAAAGGTCTTGATGTTTAACCGGTTTGCGGTTGGAGGTTACAAAACCTTTGGCCTTCCAGAGTACTAAATGACAAGTGAAACTGAGGCGTGCGTAGTTGGAGTCAGTGCAGATGACCAATGTGCGAATGCCATGGTCTACAGCAAGTTGCAGTGTAATGAGCACACCTGCGATTTCCGCATACTGAGATGATTGGGAACCCAGTTGATAGTTGTGGGGTTCACAGGGCTGATTGTTCAGCCATGCCACACCCACACCAGCACGAATGTGAGTTTCATGGTGAAAAGAACAACCATCGACATAGGCGGTGACCATATCTTGACAGATGTTCTGGTCAAAGTAGTGATGGTTTGGGTCTTCAGTGAATGTAGGTGGCTCTGCATGAATGGATGGTCCTGGAGTGTCCTCAGAGCACTGTTGGCAGGCAGCCAAGTCTGTGCCGAGAGGGCTTCTCAACTTTTGTGCATAGCGGACCTCCACATCAAAGCTTTGTAGAGCCATCAACCAGGAGGCTATTCTGGCATTTGTTACAACACCTTCTCTGATGCGTTGACTGTTAAGGAAGACCACTGGTTGGTGGTGAGTCTCAACTGTGATTCTCTGGCCTCCCACATAGTTGGAGAAATGTTTGGCTGCCCATACAGTGGCCAGAAGGGCTTTTTCACAGTCCGAGTATTTCAGTTCCGGACCAGAGAGGGTTTTGCTGGCATAGGCCACGACTCGTTTGTCGTGGTCGTAGATTTGGTATAATCCAGCACTTAAGCAGTTGGCAGAGAATCCCACTTGTAAGAAGAATGGCTGGTCGCAGTTGGGATAGGCCAAACATGGTGCTGTGCATAACTTTTGCTTCAACACTAGCATAGCTTGTTCTTGAGCCTCAGACCAAATGAAAAGGGTGTCCTTTCGTAGGAGGTCTGTAAGGGGTTTTGCCAAGTCTGCATAATCCTCAATGAACTGACGTGAGTAATTGCATACCCCTAGGAAGCTCCGGAGTTCGGAGATGTTGGTAGGGGCTTTGATGTTTAACACACCTTGAATTCGTGCCATTTGTGGTAGTACCCCTTTGGATCCTACCAAGAGACCGACATAGTTGACTTTGGTTTTGCACCATTGGCATTTGGAGAGAGAAACTTTGGCTCCAGCTCGCGTGAGCTGGCCAAGGACATGGTCAATTTCAGTGAGGTGGGTGTCCAGAGTTGGACTCCGAATGAGAATGTCGTCAACATAGATGAGGTTACCTCTGTCTCGGGCGTCTGGACATGCTTTGTTCAAGAAAATGTTGAACTCTGCAGGAGAGTTGGCATAACCGAAAGGGCATCGGGTGAATGTGTATTGGCGATTTGCGAACGTGAAGGCCAGTTTGTGTTGGTCTTCAGCTTGGACAGGAATAGTCCAAAAACCAGAAGCAATGTCCAGTGTTGAGAAGTATTTGGCATCTTTGACTCTAGGGAGTTCTTGCTCCAGTTTAGTCATAGGCCACCTAGAGAGAGGAACTTGAGTGTTCAATTTCCTGTAATCAATGGTGAGTCTCCACTTACCATTGGGCTTTAGGACAGGCCATAAGGGAGCCGAGTAGGTACTGTTGCATGGTCTGATTATGCCACGGTCCAGTAAATCATCGATTATTTCTTGTACTGGGCCGTACGAGGCCAAGGGAATCTTGTACTGCCTGACGTAGGTTGGAGGGGCGCCAGGTGGTGTAGGAATGCGTACTGAGTGGATTGTGGTCAGTCCACAGTCCAAGGAGTCTTTGGAGAAGGATTGTTCATACTTAAGAAGAACTTGGTGAAGTTTTTCACGTTCTTCGTCAGAGGTTAGGGCATCAGCATCAGCTACAACCTGTGCAATCTCTTCAGCGATAGTGAGGACTGGTTTCGACGGAGCATCGCTGGGATTGTCATTGGTTTGCTGATCGGACTCCGATGGAAGGAGTTCAATGGCTTGGACAAGCATTTGGTCATTGTTGGTCAAGTCGATTCGTCCCACTGACTCTTTGTCAGGGGTTGGTATTGACACAAGAGCGATGGCCTTAGAAGGCTTAGTGTAAATGACTGTAGGTTCAAGAGAGTCGGCCCAAAGAGAATCAGGGAGGCCGCCTAGCATCGGAACAGTCAATTCAAAATCGTGGAAATCTGTGATGATGAGCCAGCCAAGAGGCGTGGCCTTGGGCAGGACGATGGTCTCTGCCGTGGGATTGTTAACCGGTAATGTGGTGGTTCTGTATTCTAGGCTTAGAAGGGGCATGGCCTCCAGAGTTAAGCCTAGATTGTCAAGCAAAGGAGCCGGTTGGAAAAATGCTTGTGGATGCATAAGTTTCTGTCCTGTTTGAATGCATAGTTGGACCGGGTAGCACGTGACATTAGCAGGTATGAGACAATGTTGAGTGTTCAGTACCTGGCAGGCCTCAGGGATGGTCTGGCCTGACTTTAGAGTGTCAAGATCTGGTTTAGAGTGAGCGTCTCGAACTGAGGTGAGAGACCATAAGACATTGTTTATGGTATCAACCTGGGTTCCAAGTCTCACAAGAAGATCACTGCCGATGTAGACTGCATGTGGCAGGTCGGGAACGACCAAGAAGGGATGCGTTAGCAGTCTGTGGTTCCACTGAAGGTGGAGGGCGCAGACACTTCTGGCGACCAATGTTTTGTTAGATTTGGTCCCAGCAGGGAAATGAAAAGACTTGTTAGTGACCATAAGGTCAGGGTATTTCTCGTGTAGAGAGTCGAAAAGTGTCTGGCTGATCACAGATTTATCAGCCCAGAGAGCCAGTACCACGTCTTCTACGTGGGAGCTTTGGATAGCTAGTCCTTTGACCACTTGGGGGCAGTACTCTTCATCGACTGCCCCTGGTTTCAGGGTGCAAAGAAATGAACTGTGTTCATTTAAGGTTGGGTTGTCAGATGTGGTGGCCTGAAAAGGGGTGTCTGTTTCAGCCTGGTCCCCAAGGTCACTTTCCGTCAAACTTTGTTGGGTCAGCGGTGCGAGTGGGTTGACTCCTGGAACATCCAAGGTGTCAAGAGTGTAGCACTGTGATCCGGTTGCTTCAGGTAGAGTGGTTGGAAGAGGTTGTCGAACTTGAGCCCATAGCTTGAGATTCTTGAAGTCTATCAGAGGCTCAAAGCGATTAAGTAGATCCTTGCCTATCAGCAATGGAATTGAGTTGAGATTGGACACATAGACCGGGTGGATCAAGGTCATGGGCCCAATGGAGATTTGTATCAATGACATGTGTGACACAGTCGTGTTTGAGGGTGCATAAGGTTGAATAGCTAAAGAGCAAGGTCTCAGTTTCAAGTCTTTGTGCGCATAATTGGCAGTGACACGTAGGTGTTCAAAAAGGTCACGCGACATGAGTGTGATGTCCGCGGCGGTATCTAGTAGGGCTTCGTGCGTCATCACATCTTCCAGGGTCAATGACAGGAAAAATTTTCGTGCAACCCCCCTTTCGGTTAAATCACACAGAAATTCTTGGACCGGTGGTTCAACGCAGATTAAAGAGTCGCCGGTTTCGGGCGAGTGAGGTTTTCCAGGTAGCTGGACTACCAAAATGGCACTGGGTGGCGTTGCATTTTGGAGCTCCTCCTGAGTTTCGGGTGGAGGATGCTCGGTTGTGTCTTCGGTATCCTTCCCCTTTGTAGTAGGAGAATCCTCAGGGTTGACTTGTGGCAAGCCTAAAGGATCGTTTGGGGTGGTCACAATATTTATGGCTAGGACATCTGGTTTCTTGTCCTCTTTCGCCTCCTTTTTCCTCTTCAGTTCGTCAAGTATGCGTTGGAGAGTCTCCAGGTCTTCTTGGCTGAAAATGGGCTTTTCTTTCTTCTCCCAGGGTTTGGAGTTAAACTTTCCAGGGGGAGGTCTTGCTTCCTTGTCGAAGTTTTTCCGGCGGTATGAAGGAGGTAACCACTTTCCGCGATTATGCGAGTTTTGAAATCGATATCTGTCATCCCGGGTATCCGTACCGTATTCTCGTGACTTACCTGGTGGGCTTAGTCTCCGACGGTAGTCAGGTTTTGGTGACGTTGGCTTGGAACTTGGTGTCAAAAATTTTTCCGGGTCATGACTCGACTTATCTTGACTAGAGGACTGTCGTCGTTTTATTTGTGACCGAGATGCTGGAACAGGGGCTGGCCTTGGGGCGCCCTCTAGGTCCAGGGTGTCTGATGCGGTGTTGACTGCTAACACCGCGGTAGACTCGGTATGCTTCTGATTGCTTTGTCGCTGTTTCTGGAATGCATAATGTGCGAACTCTCTTAGCTGGTTTATCGAGTTTGTCTTTGGGTTAGCCATGACTCCAAGGTGGTGTCCAATCGTGGGATGGAGATTCTGAATGAACAGAGCCTTGAAATTGTGGTCTTCTTCCATCTCAAGCGTGTTTTGAGATCCAAAATATGCGCGCAGGAGTCGCTGGTAGTATGCCTGTGGAGGCTCTAAGCGACCCTGTTTCACAGCTAGGGCTGTTGCTAGCCCTGACTGTAAGCAGTCGTCGGAAAACTCTCTTTCGATGGCTTCATAGAGCTTTCGGTGGTTCATCTTGATGTCAAATGGTTGCCGATGTATAAATTTTGATACCGACCTGTTGGATGTCAACTTGATCAAATAAATGCGGTCGTCAACCGTAGCATCAGGGTATTTACGCAAGTAGTAGTCGATGTCTTGCAAATAAGCCCTGGTATCAGGTGACCCACTGGTTGAGGGGTCAAATTTCGTGATGTAGCGAGCGATCTTATTGAGATCTCCATCAGATGGAATTTGCACACGTCTTTCACGTTGCCATTTGGGTCTGAATGGGTCAGGTGAGTGTGAGCCGGGGGGGTCCCCATCCCATAAGGGGATGCCCCCCTTTGTCGAGGGAACCGGTCTGTTCATGGATTCTGATCTCAGATCCCTTTGTTTGCAGTGGTCTTCCAGCTCTTCTTGGGCGTCCTGAAGACCTTGTTGTGCTTCTCGTAGGAGCAGTTTGCATTTCCCATAATCGGAGTTTGTTTCGTCCAATTGACCTTCAACTTCCTTGAGTTGATTCTCTTTGTAAAGCAGGGCGGTTCTCAATTCCTCGTTTTCTTGCTGAAGTGAGGCATTGTTGTCTTCTAGTCGTTGCTTTTCTTCCTCTGCTTGTTCCAGATTTAGCAACGTCTGATCGAGCGTAGCTTGGGTGTCTTCTTTCTCTATGCGAGCTTGTTCCTGCTTTTTCACAAGGGATTTGTTCTCTTCCTGAAGAGAAAGGATGGTTGTTTGTCGTTTCACCAGTTCCTTTTCAGCGTAGAGTACTTGGGTTTCGGCTTGTTTTAGCCTTGCAACTAATGCTAGTGCAAACTTTCCTAACACACCGGGGATTTCCTTTGCTTTCGGTGGGTTAGCTTCGCATTCATCCGAAAGTTTTTCCGTGATTTGCTTCAAATCTTTTGGTAGAGTATCCCGAACTTGTTTGGAGAAACCGGGTATAAGGTCGGAAGCCAACTCTTCCAATATTGCTTGAAGGTCATTTAATTCGTCAAGTGGATTCGACATGTTTGACCGTTTGTGTAACGCTTAGCTTGAAATCAATTCGTTGATTATAGCTAAAGTTGTGTGTCAAGAGTTAACCTTGAGTGCTGTTTTACAGTGAGGGTAATTACAAGCTTCTTTTTGGAGTTTGTTTCAACTTCCAGGCTTGTAAGAAGGAAAGCAAATATTTTGGAATTCTTTAGAAATGTGGAATACGTGTTAGTTTATTTGTTGACACTGTATTTTGATTTGTATTTCACAAGACAAAAGCAAAAAAAAATTTTTTGTGTTGATTGACTTCTTTCAGTTCAGTTATCAAAGTGTAGTTTTGGAATAGTCCTCAACTAGGCTGTGAATTTTTTGTTGAATCTCACTTGAAAGTAATGATTTTATTTACAAAAGAAAAAGAAAGCAGCAAAAATAGAAAAGGTTAAAAGCTTTAAGGCTTTAGGGTTACAGTATAAGTCTTCACTTTGTTTTAAAGTTAGAACTGGCTTTGTTCTGTTTGTTAAAGCTTATCTTCATTTAAAGCCTTTCAATGTTTTAATATTTACAAGTTAGGAAACAAATGAATTGTCTTTGTGTATTGTCACTAAGGCTTCCTTAGGATTAAAGTTAATGATTATTTAAAAGAGGAGAAAAAATTAAAAATATTTTACAGACTAGTCAAAGTTTCACTTTTGACTTATTTCAAATCCTGGTGAGAAATAGTGAGTTGGTTAAATGTTTTCCTTCTCCTGGGGAGGAAATATGAATCAGAAGCAACACTGACTGAAAATAAGCTAAAGCTTTCAAGTGTTAATTGCTGGATGTGGTTTCCTAATTTTGGAGAATTTTGGTTAAATATTTAGTAAATCACTAAATTCTTTACCAACATGCACAGGATTAACATTAACTTGAGTTTAAATGAACATTGTCATTTATTTGGGTCCCTAAGTTGAATGGCTTCCTGTGAAAGAAATTGCACAAAGTGATCTTTAAAACAAAACACATATATATAGCTTAAAAGTTTGCAGACTTTTAGCATAAGATGTGTGATTATATGCTTTTAACTAAAAAGATTAAAATATGTGGTTAACATATGTGAGTAAATACAAAGTCTATGCTTCTATGTTCTTTCACTGTGTATGTATGCAGTCAAAAGCTCTTCCACCAATGAGAACAAACTTCAAACCCACAAGTTTCCTTTTTCTTTTGGTTCTTGGGATAAAACTTTGATTTGGGTTTAAATTTAGATTGTTCCGGATAATTCGGATTGATTTAAAGTCAATTTGGAAGCTCTGTTTGATTATAAATCAGCTTAATAGATTTGCTCTGCTTTAATCCGAGTGTGCATTCATGCAAGAAATGCAACTCCTATAGTTGACCACACGATGGAGGCAGTTATCTCTGCCCTCCCAGGGGGAGGAGACACTGGTGACGTCGCTCTGGGCGGGTCTACCGGTCTCACTCAAAATGGCGGCTAGGGTGACTCCCTCTTAGCGCCTTCAAGATGGCGTCTGCACGCTTACTCTGCTCATGCGCAGTTTCTCGTGCACGCCTTTCGGTCACGCGCGCGACTGTGCGTTTTCACGTGACACGTGATGCGGCGCGAGTCTCAGCGACAACGCCACGCCTTGCTTTCCAAAATGAGAGTTTAATCTCCAACTTTCATAAATAATGTTACTCCTTTAATTCCGGGTATAGTTTTAGCGCTACTTTCCCCAGCGGTTTATTCAGTGACCAGATCAAACCGCGTCCAGCTTAATCTGACGTCACCACGCTTGGGTAATTAAATTACAGAACTGGCCAGTTTAATTACTCCTTTCAGGATAATCGCCGAAAGGTTAAACTGGCGAGAGACAGGACGGTTTTCTTCGCGTTTCTGTCACTCTGGGCCTTTATGTTTCTTAATCCAGCATATAATGCTTCAAACTTCTTTTTGCATGCATCAAAAACTGTTTACTTTTTAGTGGGTAAATTGCTCACCCCCCCTTTGCTATCAGTCAGCCTCCTCAGCGGGAGGTTAGGTAAGCAACACAGCAGACACACACAGGCAGGAGGAGAGATGCAGGCCTCAGTCTCTCAAACAAACACACAGACTCGCCAAATAGTGGATCAACATTTGCAGGAAAAAATTATGATTTCAATGAATTTTCTTTTTGCATATACGTTTCCCAATTACAGAGGCCTCACAAACGGGTCACCATTAATAATGTAGGATGAAGAGCCTATAAAATTATTTGTCATAAGGTACAGGAATTATTTATTTTATTTAATAGTGGGTGTGAAAGGGGCAGAGTTGAACCATTACTTCTACACCCGCTAAATTAAATAAAAGCACTCGTAAAAGGGGCACCAGTCCTAACGGACAATAAGATTAACTTTAATTTTAATTAATTTTGTACCTTAAATTACTTAATGAATCAGTCTCAAAGTTTCAGTGAGTTTTTGTCCTGCCGTGATTAGGAAACCTGTATATGCGAAAGGAAAACACTTTCAACTGCTCTCAATCACTCTTTATTAAAATCATTCAGGTTACATGGCATGGCGTTCAAATGATGAATAAACAGATTCAGATGATGACAGCGTAAAATATCACATCAACTGATATTGGGTTCCTGAACATAAAATCCAGCTTTACACCTCTGTAGAACCAAGGAGAAACTAGACTTATGTTTAAACGGTAAATGAGGCTGGAATGTTTTAACAAAACATCGCAATTTTATGGGGAAAATTCATAAGCTAATTATCTAAAAATGACTCCTGAATTAATCTACAAAATTTAAGGGCAGTTACTTAAAATGACTAAGAGTTTTTGCTTCAGTTTACAGCTCTATCCTGCGGCTGAGAGACTAATTGAGCCCTGAAATACGGGCCATATTCAATTGTAATTTAATTGTTAGGACATCACGTTTTAACCCAGGAAATAGGAGAAATAAGAGTCTCACTCACACACGGCCGTTGGTCCAAGTTCCGCGGGTCGGTACCGCTGGGTTTTGAAGTTAGGACGTCGGAGGAAGCTGCTGCAAGATGCCTCCTCACAGCCTTGGAGGTGATAACTCAGCTGGGGGCTCTCCAGACAATGGCAGCAGTGGGTATTCTGTCACAGAGCGGCGTGAAAAGTCCTTTGAAAAAGAGTCCAAATTTGGGGTCTCTTGTAGTGGGATCGACCCGAAAACTGAAGAAAAATCTTCTCAGTCTCTGTTCTCTTTAACTAGGCAAATTAAAGGTCCACTTTAATGGCGTGAAAAGTCATTAAAAAAAAGTGTTAGAAAAACATTTACTAGGATAAGAATGGCTTCTGAGGTGAAGGAAAAAGTTTGAGAATTTGATTCTCTAAAAAGGGACGAGCTCTAAAGAAAAATGGTTTCTCCTCAGTTTCCAGAATATAAGAAAAGATTTGACAAACACACAGAGAATAAAATAAAACTTCACAGGGCCTTGAAACGGTGGAATAAGATCTTCTTCTGAGGTCTAGATTACTATTCTGCTTCTTTAATCTGAATTTAGTTCCTAATCTTTCTAAAAATCTCTTTCTTCTTTCTGTGTTTCTAATTCTTAATTCTATTTCTAGCTAATCTTCCTGCCTGTTGTCTGATCTCTGACTTTTTTTAAAACTCTTAACTGTGCTGTGACTCAACTGTTAACCCTGTTTTCCTGTGTTTGTACTCAAATCTAACTCCTGTCTTTTAAAGTTACCTCGCCGGGTCGTAAAACTGATGAGGTCAGTCGTCAAACGACCAATCTACTCTTTCAGAATCAGTTTGAAATGGCTGTTATCCAATGTGAAAACATTTCTTTGTTTGAGAGCAGCCAACCAAATGGAGACACCATCCCATGAATTTTCAGAGGGAAAAATCAACAGTCAGTTCTTATAAGATAAATGCTCAATATAAAATCTAACTAAATTAAATGACTTGGCTAATATATGGTGATCATGCATTTATACCATTACTCCAATAACACTCATGAATATAACATTTCTTATACATAATTATAATACATGCATTCACATTTAGATCAAGATTAGAACAGCAGAACATGCAGCAAACCATGGTTGGTGATAAGGGGGATGATTTTCAGTGTCCTTAGGATCCAGGATAAGCTGAAAGAAACTTAATATTTAGAACAAATTAAAAGTCATCCTACGTACTGAAAACACATTCCGTAGGTATCCGCTAGGAGGTACTGTTGAGCTGTAGATGATTTCCTTAGTATCTGGCGAAGGCCTGGACAGCATAGGCTATAAAACCGTCAGATTAAGTGGTTTATGACTCTTTTAAAAACATTGGTTTCCTGTGAAAAGGTACGTTATCAAATGCAGTGTTCATGTTGAGAGGTCTGGTCTCCTGAGTTTTATGTTCCTTTGAGCCTTTAAAAGCAAACTCTGATCCTTACAATCTCTGCAAGTGGCAATTGTTTACATTGGGGTCCTGGGAAAGCAAGCATCTTTGGTCAGGTCTGGAAGAAGCCTGCATGAGTCAGCAAAAAGCCAGTGATATTCCTGAGAAGGCAGAAAGGTGATATTCCTGTGTAATGAATAAATTGAAATTCCTGTAAACTGGAGAGAAGTGATCTTGTCTTGGTTTTGAGGAGGACGATGATGCTACAATCATTTATATACACATTGAATAATAATGGCCCCAAAACTGAACCCTGTGGGACTCCACAAGTAACCTTCAGTAACTGTGAGTTTTTGCTACCAATACATACATGATATCTGTTCTTTAAGTAACTATATAACCAGGACCGTGCTGCCCCTAATACCATAATTTTGTAGTTTCTTTAACAATAATTTATGATCCATTGTATGGAATGCTTTTTTTAAGATCCAGGAATACCCCAACTGAATACTCTTTATTTTCTACAGCAGTTGATATTTTTTCTATAAATTCCATTAGAGCAAATACAGTTGTCCTCTTGTGTCTGAACCCATGTTGCTGCTCACACAATAAATTATTCTTCATTATAAAGTTGTCAATTCTCTCACAGAATATTTTTTCAAGTGTCTTGGAAAATTGCGGCAATAGTGAAATAGGTCTATAGTTTGAAAATTCCCCTCTGTCACCCGTCTTGTATATCAGAATTACTTTGGCTATTTTCATTGCATTGGGAAATATACCTGTTTGGAGAGACAGGTTACAGATATACGTCAGTGGCTTCACTAAGCATTCGATGATAGTTTTGACTTAAAGCATGTCAATACCATCACAATCCGTAGATGTTTTACTTTTAAGCGATTTAACAATTTCAATGACCTCTCTCTCGTTTGTGTTCTTTATGAAGATGGAGTCTTTTATAGCAAATTTTTTGCTTATTGTATCACCTGTAGATGCCGTAATGGGTATTTCTCAAGCCAAATTAGGACCAATATTAACAAAAAAATGATTAAATTCATCTGCAGGTGAGACTGCATTCAAACTCTGAGTCTTTTTTTTTTTTTTTTTGAAAGATTGGTTGGGTAGCTTGTATTTCTGTTTTTATTTCCAAGAATATTGTTAAGTATTGTCCATGTATTTTAGTGTTATCTCTGTTTTTCTCCAGTTCTTTACTGTAATCGTCTCTTTTACTACATCTCATTATATATATTAACTTATATTTGTTTGTTTTATACTGCTGCTCTGCTTCTTTTGTCCTTTTTTGTAGAAAGACTTTATATAGTGAATTTTTGTTTTTACACGCTTTTTGTAATCCTTTGGTTAACCATGGCTTGTCGACAAATTTCTGTTTAAGCTTTTTCTTTACTAATGGAAATTTTTTTTCATAAACAGTGGTTACAATGTTCATGAATGTGTCATAGGCTTCATTTACATCTGATACATAGACTTTTGTCCAGTCTTCCTTCAGCAGGTCTTCTTTAAAAGAACTGATTGCATTTTGTGATTAGTATCTGAAAGATTTAAAAAAAAATTTCTGTATTGGCCCCCGTGTGGCCATGGATAAGTGCAAAGACTGGCAAATAGTCACTTATGTCATTTATCAATAAACCCTCCAGGTTTCACTGTCGTTGCCCACGTGCGCATTGAAGTCCCCCAGTAGGACAATGGAGTCTCCAAGAGGAGCACCCTCCAGCACCCCAGTCACAGACTCCAGAAAGGGTGGGTACTCTGAAACATCATTTGGTGCATAGGCACAAATGATGGTCAGGACCCGTTTCCCAACCCGAAGGCGCAGGGAAGCAACCCTTTCGTCCACCGGAGAAAACTCCAATATAGAGGCAGCAAGGTGGGGCAATACAAGAATACCCACCCCTGCTCGTCGCCTCTCGCCCGGGGCAACTCCAGAAAAGGCCAAGCTCCAGCCCCTCTCCAGGAGACTGGTTCCGGAACCGGAGCTGTGTGTTGAAGTGAGGCCGACTATATCTAGCCGGTATCTCTCAACCTCGTACACAAGCTCAGGCTCCTTCGCCACCAGAGAGGTGACATTCCACGTACCAAAAGCCAGTTTAGAAAGCTTGGGATCAGTCCGCCAAGGTCTCCGCCTTTGACCGCCCCCTGATCCACATAGCACCGGACCCCCATGATCCCTCCTGCAGGTGGTGAGCCCACTGGAGGGCGGACCCATGTAACTCCTTCGGGCTGAGCCCGGCCGGGTCCCATGGGTGGAAACCCGGCCACCAGACGCTAGCCTTCGAGCCCCTCCCCCAGGCCTGGCTCCAGGGTGGGGCCCCGGTAACCCCATACCGGGCGGGGTACACTGAATCCTTGATATACAATTCATGAGAGTCTGTTGGATCGTTCTTAGTCTGGCCCTTCACCCAGGACCAGTTTGTCTTGGGAGACCCTATCAGAGGCAAATTGCCCCGGACAACATAGCTCCTGGGATCACTGGGGCACACAAACCCCCCCACCACGATAAGGTGACGATCCATGAGGGATCCAAGAGTTTGTATCATTCATTAATACTCTCATACATGACATATTGCAGGGGCTGCACGGTGGCGCAGTGGTTTAGCACTGTGGCAGCACAGTTTTACCCTCGGCCGGGGGATCGCGGGGATCATGAGATCGTGGGTTCGATCCCAGCCCCCGACCAACAGTGAGCTGTGTGGAGTTTGCATGTTCTCCCCGTGTTGCGCGGGTTTACTCCGGGATTTCTCCGGTTTCCTCCCGCACACCAAAAACATGTAGGTTTAGGGCGCTCGCGCACGCAGCGACCAGCAGCCGGTGGCTTGTCACCAGACTGCAAACCAAGTCTACCTACGGGTACAAATAAGTAACAAAAAAAAAAAAAATATTGTACTGAAGTATGGGGAAATACATATAAAACAAACATATATCCAGTCTTTATGCTTCAGAAGAGAGCTATTAGAATAATAAAAAAAGCTGCTTACAGGGAACCAACAAACCCACTTTTTCTTAAATTAAAAGCTCTCAAGTTGAAAGATCTGGTTGATTTTAAAACTGCAGTAATAATGTTTAAAGTGAAGAATCTATCACTGCCCGCAAATATCCAAAAGTTGTTCCAAATAAGGGAGAAACAATATAATTTCAGAGGAACATGTATATTTCAAAAACAATGAGAACTACCACCAAGCAACATTGTGTCTCAGTGCAGGGAGTCAGACTGTGGAATGCTTTTGGACCTGAATTAAAATCATGTACAACGCTTGGACAATTTAAACAAAAACTAAAGGAAGAAATACTCCAAACATATATACAAAACAACATGTAAAATCACATAAGGATTATCATATCCAGTCTGTGTTGTGCTGTTGCTTAGTTTTGTTTTGTCACGTTTTGTCTTAGCTTTGTTCTGATTTGCAGTCATTTTTATTTTATTTTATTTTTGAATTCTTAGATGGAACATGGGTGGGCAATATAAGCTGCGGCTTCAGCCATCACCTATTTCGGACAACTTGCGTTGAATTGTAAAATCCGAGGAGTTATTGTTTAATTTGACCTTGTTGGACTTTTTTCCCCCTTGTTATATTATTCTGTTCCTTTCTTTTAATCTTTTAATCTAATCTATCCAAAATAAAGATTTGTGGTGACACATACAGTATGTTGGGCTCACATTTCCACAGAGGTATGACTGCATGTGTATTGGGGGCTTCATGTCTGGAACGACAAAAGACTCGAATCTGCAGAAGATAACGAGGAGGTGTGAGATTTGCCTTTTTGTCCCAAAGAAGATGCCCCTGAGGGATTTCCGGTTCATCAATGAATGAGAGACAATGGTGAAGTTTCAAAGAGATGCTTTGTGACTGTATGTTTACTGAAGCACCATGTGACTTGAGTTCTGATGCTGGAAACGTATAAAAGGGTGATGTGAGATGATTCTTTCTCTTCTTCCTGCTTTGAGAATGCTGGAGGATGTGTTCTGTCAATAAAGCTGAACCTGAGAAATAAAACTCAGCCTCATCATTCGAATGCATCTACTACACTGGTGACCTACGACTAAGAATGAGGAGACAGAATTCTCCCGAGTGGGGCTCGGCGGAAGCCAGCCTGATGGCCGCCTCCACGATTCGGCTGCCCGATTTCTGGCAGCACAGCCCGCATTCATGGTTTAGTGCGGTCGAGGCGCAGTTCAACCTCCGGAGAATCTCTAACGACGACATAAGATTCTACCATGTGATAGCGAAGCTGGTCAGCAACACGGTCCAGAGGGTGGAGGATCTGGTTAATCACCCACCAAACAGCGACAAGTACAGCGCATTGAAGGACGCGCTGATCAGCCATTTCACCCCTTCGGTCCAACAGCGAGCAGAGGGGCTCCTGACGTTGACGGAGTCGGAGAACGATAGACCTGCGGACCTGATGGTGAAGATGCTGAGGTTGAAAGACTCCGAGGATGGCAAATTTATTTTCGCCCACCTTTTCCACCGGACCCTGCCACCAGCAGTGAGAGTAGGCCTGGCAGAGTCGCCCCGATTGGCCAGGCGAGACTACCATGGGCTGAGCAAGGAGGCGCAGCAGCTTGTCGATGCCCACAAGAGGAATGTGGTTTCGGCCGCACCAACGACGGCGGCGATGGGGACCAGGCGGCGCGGAGCGGAGGACGGCTTGTGCTTCTACCACCGCCGTTTTGCAGAGACAGCACACAAGTGCGTCCCGCCGTGCCGCTTCAAGCGCCAGGGAAATGCCAAGACCGAGGGCTGGTAGCAGCTGCGACCCTCGGCGACGAGAACAAGCTGCTTTACCTGACAGATGCACACTCGGGGAAACAGTTCCTCGTGGACACAGGCTCCCAGCTGAGTTTCGTCACACCCACCTACGCGGAATGGCTGATGCTGTCTAAAGCTCCCTGGGTGTCAGTGTCAGCAGCGAGCGGCTCCACGATTAAAACGTTCGGTGAGAGGACCATGCTCCTGTCCTTACAGGGCCGTTCATTTGAGTGGACTTTTATTGTAGCAGCAGTCAGTTTCAACATGTTAGGGGCTGAATTTTTGTGCTCACATGGTTTATTGGTTGACCTTGCTAATAGACGTCTGATTAATGCACTGTCCTTTCATTCTATTCCCTGCACAGCTCGGGTGGCCCCGCCGACTGCACATGCCAGCGTCTCAGCTGCGGGTGGTAAGTTTCACACATTGCTTGCTCAGTTCGTCATAGCAGCATGCAGTTTCCCAATGTTGGGAGCTGATTTTCTGTGTGCACACGGGTTGCTAGTCGATGTTGCTAACAGATGCCTGGTTAATGCAATGTCTTTTCATTCTATCCCCTGCACAGCTCGGGTGGCCCCGCCGACTGCACATGCCAGCGTCTCAGCTGCAGGTGGTAAGTTTCACACATTGCTCGCTCAGTTCCCAGCACTCACAGTCCCCACGTTTTCGGCGACAGTGGCTAAACATGGGGTGGAGCATTTTATCACCACCACCGGGCCCCCCGTTTTTGCAAAAGCTCGGCACTTGGACCCAGCTAAACTGGCCATCGCGCGCGAGGAGTTCGCCAACCTGGAAAAACTGGGCATTATTAGACGCTCCAAAAGCCCCTGGGCTTCGCCGCTACACATGGTCCCAAAAGCTGATGGCTCGTGGCGACCTTGCGGCGATTTCTGCAGGTTGAACAACGTTTCAGCACATGACCGCTACCCGATTCCGCACATTCAGGATTTTTCTGTTCATTTGGCGGGGGCACGCATTTTTTCTAAAATAGACTTGATGCGTGGTTACCACCAAGTTCCAGTGCGCGCGCAGGATGTACCCAAAACAGCGGTTATAACTCCTTTCGGCCTTTTTGAGTTTTTGCGCATGCCTTTTGGCCTCAAGGGGGCCGCGCAGACTTTCCAATGTATGATGGATGCAGTTTTACGTGACCTTCCTTTCGTGTTCGTTTATTTGGATGATATTTTAGTAGCCAGCACGTCCGAAGGCGAACACGAAAGCCACCTCACAGCAGTTTTTCGGAGGCTGGCAGAGCACGGGTTAATAATTAACCCAGCGAAGTGCCAGTTTGGAGTGGTGCAGACTGATTTTTTGGGGCATCGCGTTTCGGCAGAAGGAGCGGTTCCTCTGCCCGATAAGGTGCGCGCAATAACAGATTTTCCGCAACCTCAAACGGTCAAGGCGCTACAGGAGTTTCTGGGAATGGTTAATTTTTACAACTGGTTCCTCCCAAGCGCAGCGCGGCTCATGCAGCCATTATACACTGCGTTAAAAAAACAAAAGCCTGCAAATAAAGTTGAATGGTCTCCGGAGCGGGAGCGCGCTTTTGCCCAGGTCAAATCAGCCCTGGCAAACGCAGTTTTGTTAGCGCACCCAGTTCCAACGGCCCGCATGGCGCTTACCACCGACACTTCCGATGTAGCAGTAGGGGCGGTTGTTGAACAGTTTGTGGCAGGTACCTGGCAACCTCTCGCGTTTTTCAGCAGAACCCTGCGCGATAGTGAGCGTAAATACAGTGCGTTTGACAGGGAGCTTTTGGCCCTACACTTGGCCATCCGCCATTTCCAGTTCTGGTTGGAAGGGCGACGCTTCACCGCGTTTGTGGATCACAAACCGCTAACGTTTGCGATGGCCAAGATTTCAGAACCCTGGTCAGGCCGGCAACAGGCCGCGATATCGGAGTTCACCACTGATATCCAGCATGTTGCGGGTAAACACAATGTTGTGGCAGACTGTCTCTCGCGCGCGGTAGCAACACCAAGCCCGATGGGGGCAGACTCTGTAGCCGTGGCCGCGGACCCGGGCAGCGACGCGGGAGCGCGCACAGCCCCGGTCTGTGTAGGGTTAGATTATGCAGCCATGGCCGCGGAGCAGGTTAATGATGCGGACGTGCACGTGTTCCAGTCTGGACCAACAGGGTTAAGGCTGGAGCACAGGGTGTAGCAAATTGGTATGCCCCCACTAATCTGCGATGTCTCCACGGGACAGCCCCACCCCATGGTGCCAGCCGCGTGGCGTCGCTGCGTTTTTGACTCGGTCCATTCTCTGGCGCACCCGGGAGTGCGCGCATTGATTAAGTTGGTGGGGGAGAAATTTGTTTGACCCGGGTTGCGCAAACAAGTCAAGGAATGGGCGGCGGCCTGCGTAGCGTGTCAGCGAGCAAAAATACACAGACACACTAAGGCTCCGTTGGAACCTTTTCACATCCCCGCTAAGCATTTTGACCACGTGCATGTTGACTTGGTGGGCCCGCTTCCGCCATCACACGGGCACACACATCTTTTGACGATGGTGGATCGCACCACGCGTTGGCCAGAGGCGATTCCTCTGACATCAACCACAGCGGAAGAAGTTGCGCGAGCATTTTTAAAAGCGTGGGTTGCGCGTTTCGGAGTCCCATCGGACATAACATCCGACAGGGGTCCCCAATTTATTTCCGAACTATGGTCATCGATGGCCCGCAGCTTGGGGGTGAAGATTCATCGCACCACCGCGTATAACCCCCAGGCTAATGGTTTATGCGAACGCTTTCACATTTAAAAGTCATTAAAAGCAGCCCTCAGAGCGTCGCTGACAGATACAAATTGGGTGGACAAACTTCCATGGGTTTTATTGGGGTTGCGTTCTGCACCTAAAGAAGATTTGCATGCTTCCCCAACTGAGTTAGTTTTTGCACAACCTCTCCGTTTGCCAGGGGAATTTCTCCCCAATAATCCCGCACCAAATTGCCCCCCTGCTCAGCCGTGGCAGAGCGACTCAGGAGCAAACACACTCCCTGGCCTGGTTCATCACAGTTTCCCACGCGTTTTTGTGCCAAAGGCTTTAAAAAATGCAGAGTTTGTTTTTGTTAGACATGATGCTCAGCGTCCAAGTTTGCGACCGTTTTATGACGGACCTTTCAGGGTGCTGGAGACCGGGCAGATGCATTTCCTGCTAGAATTAGGGGGCAGAAGGGAGTCGATCTGCATAAACAGGCTCAAACCTGCTTTTGTTTTGGCTGATGAGCAAGCGCAGCTAGCGAGGCCCCCCCGCCGTGGCAGGCCGCCGAGGAAACATTCTCCAGAATCTTCACAGAGGCGTGCTAATGGCTTTAATCCACAGATGCAAAGAGACGCTGCAGGGGTAGCAAAGCTAGGTTGCAGCAGATTCGGCAGAAGGTTAAAACCCAGGCAGCTGGTGGATTGATTAGTGATATGTGGAATGTTTTGTGTTTTTTCTTTTCTTTTTTTATGCCATGCATGTTTTGCCCTTAATAGACGTTTGGGGGGTGGGGGGGGGGGTTATATGTGGCGACACATATGTTGGGCTCACATTTCCACAGAGGTATGACTGCATGTGTAATGGGGGCTTCACATCTGGAAGGACAAAAGACTCGAATCTGCAGAAGATAACAAGAAGGTGTGAGATTTGCCTTTTTGTCCCAAAGAAGATGCCCCGGAGGGATTTCCGGTTCATCAATGAATGAGAGACAATGGTGAAGTTTGAAAAAGATGCTTTGTGACTGTATGTTTACTGAAGCACCATGTGACTTGAGTTCTGATGCTGGAAATGTATAAAAGGGTGATGTGAGATGATTCTTTCTCTTCTTCCTGCTTTGAGAATGCTAGAGGATGTGTTCTGTCAATAAAGCTGAACCTGAGAAATAAAACTCAGCCTCATCATACGAACGCATCCACTACAGATTCATTCATTCATTCATTCAAAATATATTGATTTCAAGCCACACTGAGTTAGCGGTGTGACATCTTTATCTGTGTGGACTGAGACAGTGCATTCATTTTTTTTTTTTATTTCAGATTTAAAGCATGGTGGAAAGGTATAAGCATTTTGTTTACAGCTTGATTAAAAATTATAGAAAGAAGTACTTTCTTGTGAATTTATCAACTTAAGATCAGATATGATAAGATAAGCCTTTATTAGTCCCACAATGGGGAAATTCCAGGATTGCAACAGCACAGGGATAGCAACACTCAGAGCAATAATTAAGAAGATAAGAAAATATGAGCAGTGAATATACATACAGTGGGCAAAAAAGTATTTAGTCAGCCACCAATTGTGCACGTTCTCCCACTTAAAAGATGAGAGAGGTCTCCAATTTTCATCATAGGTATACCTCAACTATGAGAGACAAAATGAGAAAAAAAAATCCAGAAAATCACATTGAAGGATTTTTAATAAATTAATTGGTAAATTCCTCAGTAAAATAAGTATTTGGTCAATAACAAAAGTTCACCTCAATACTTTGTTATATACCCTTTGTTGGCAATGACAGAGGCCAAACGTTTTCTGTAAGTCTTCACAAGGTTTTCACACACTGTTGCTGGTATTTTGGCCATTCCTCCATGCAGATCTCCTTTAGAGCAGTGATGTTTTGGGGCTGTCGCTGGGCAACATGGACTTTCAACTCCCTCCAAAGATTTTCTATGGGGTTGAGATCTGGAGACTGGCTAGGCCACTCCAGGACCTTGAAATGCTTCTTACGAAGCCACTCCTTCGTTGCCTGGGCGGTGTGTTTGGGATCATTGTCATGCTGAAAGACCCAGCCATGTTCCATCTTCAATGCCCTTGCTGATGGAAGGAGGTTTTCACTCAAAATCTCACGATACATGGCCCCATTCATTCTTTCCTTTACACGGATCAGTCGTCCTGGTCCCTTTGCAGAAAAACAGCCACAAAGCACAAAGTTTCCACCCCCATGCTTCACAGTAGGTATGGTGGTCTTTGGATGCAACTCAGCATTCTTTCTCCTCCAAACACGACAAGTTGAGTTTTTAACCAAAAAGTTCTATTTTGGTTTCATCTGACCATATGGCATTCTCCCAATCCTCTTCTGGATCATCCAAATGCTCTCAAGCAAACTTCAGACGGGCCTGGACATGTACCGGCTTAAGCGGGGGGACACGTCTGGCACTGCAGGATTTGAGTCCCTGGCGGTGTAGTGTGTTACTGATGGTAGCCTTTGTTACTTTGGTCCCAGCTCTCTGCAGGTCATTCACTAGGTCCCCCCGTGTGGTTCTGGGATTTTTGCTCACCGTTCTCGTGATTATTTTGACCCCACGGGGTGAGATCTTGCGTGGAACCCCAGATTGAGGGAGATTATCAGTGGTCTTGTATGTCTTCCATTTTCTAATAATTGCTCCCACAGTTGATTTCTTCATACCAAGCTGCTTACCTATTGCAGATTCAGTCTTCCCAGCCCGGTGCAGGTCTACAATTTCGTTTCTGGTGTCCTTTGACAGCTCTTTGGTCTTGGCTATAGTGGAGGTTGGAGTCTGACTATTTGAGGTTGTGGACAGGTGTCTTTTATACTGATAACGAGTTCAAACAGGTGCCATTAATACAGGTAACGAGTGGAGGACAGAGGAGCCTCTTAAAGAAGAAGTTACAGGTCTGTGAGAGCCAGAAATCTTGCTTGTTTGTAGGTGACCAAATACTTATTTTACTGAGGAATTT
This sequence comes from Pholidichthys leucotaenia, assembly GCA_020510985.1. NCBI lineage: Eukaryota > Metazoa > Chordata > Actinopteri > Cichliformes > Pholidichthyidae > Pholidichthys > Pholidichthys leucotaenia. The sequence continues at coordinate 179,617,412 of CM035848.1, forward strand.
ACCAATTAATTCATTAAAAATCCTTCAATATGACTTCCGGTCTGGACGCCATGGCGACTGCAGCTTAACACTGAAGTTCTCAGACCCAATCCAGGATAACACCTTGAAAATCAAACTTAACAGATTTTTGGAGGAGTGAAAATCAAAAGACAAAATCATCATGTCTAAAGGAAAACAGAAGAAACTGAAATTCTCCAGGCCAAGACACGTATCGGCCGGAGAATCCGAACTGGAAGATCTCCGTTCAGAAGACGAGGAACTGGTGATAGCTAACAAAAGGGTTAGCCTGAAATCACTATTTGAGGAGCTACGACGATTTCGCCGAGATGTTACGGCCGAATTTCGGGAATTCAGAGAAGAATTGAAAAGGACAAACAGCAGAGTGGACCAGGCCGAGAACCGAATCTTGGAAACAGAGGATCGAATAAAAGTGCTCGAAGATTCTGTGCTAGACCTACGCAAAAGACAAGCAGCTATAGAGGCTAAGCTAACCGACCAAGAAGGAAAACAAAGAAGATAAGATAAGATAAGATAAGATAAGCCTTTATTAGTCCCACAACGGGGAAATTCCAGGATTGCAACAGCACAGGGATAGCAACACTCAGAGCAACAATCAGAAGGCAAGAAAAAAACAAGCAAGCAAGAGCAGCTAATATACATATGTACGTATTACTATAAAATATATATATATACACACACACACACACAGACACACAGTGCAGAGCATTGTAGCTGGATGGAATAAATATATGAATATATGAACACACAGTGCAGAGCATTGTAGCTAGATGGAATAAATATGTAAATATATAAACACCCACAGTACGGAGCATTGCAGCTAGGTGGAATAAATATGCAAGTATATAAACACACACAGTGCGGAGCAATGTAGCTAGATGGAATAATATGTAGATATATAAATATATAAACACACCCAGTGCTGAGCATTGTAGCTAGATGGAATAAATGTGTAAATATATAAACACACACAGTGCAGAGCATTGTTGCTAGATGGAATGAAACAGCATAACCGTCTACTTAGTTATCCTACATGGTATGATTATGTGCCCATACATATTCTCACCCTCCATAGCGACCGGTATGTTCCTAGTTGTATGCCGGAGGGGACCATTGTGTAAGTCTATTGCATCTTTTGCATTCAAAAAACTATTAGTTTGTTACGTCTTTTTGCTATCTCTGCGAGCAGCCCTGCTTAGGTTGTACAGTCTGACAGCCGTTGGTAGGAAGGACCTACGAAACCTCTCGGTTGTGCACCTGGGATGATGTAGTCTGCTGCTAAATGAGCTCCTCAGTGCATTCAGTATGTCCTGCATAGGGTGGAACTCGGACTCCAGCAGAGATGACAGTTTAGCCACCGTCCTTCTCTCTCCTATCTCCTCCATCGGATCAAGGCGCTGCCCCAGGACAGAGCTAGCTTTCTTAATCAGTTTGTTCAGTCTCTTCCTATCGGCTGCAGTAATGCCACTGCCCCAGCAGACCACTCCAAAAGTGATGGCTGATGCCACCACCGTGTCATAGAATGACTTCAGCAGCGCCCCTTGTACACCAAAAGACCTGAGTCTCCTCAGCAGGAACAGCCTGCGCTGTCCCTTCTTGTAGAGTGCATCAGTATTGTGTGACCAGTCTAGTTTATTGTTCAGATGAATACCCAGGTACTTATAGGATGTCACCATCTCGATGTCTGTTCCCTGTATATTTACTGGTACTGTGAGGGGCTGCCCATGCCTGCGGCAGTCCACCACCAGCTCCTTAGTTTTCCTCGCGTTGATCTGGAGGCAGTTCCGATGGCACCAGTCCACGAAGTCCTGGATAAGCCCTCTGTACTCAGCTTCATCTCCATTGGAGATGAGGCCAACGATCGCAGAGTCATCAGAGAACTTCTGTAGATGGCAGTGTGTTGTGTTGTGTGAGAAGTCCGCAGTATAAAGAGTGAACAGGAAGGGAGCCAGCACCGTTCCCTGGGGGGCCCCCGTGCTACTGATGATCGTGTCGGACACACAGTCCCGGGTTCTCACAAACTGAGGCCGGTTCGTGAGGTAGTCCAGGATCCATGATGACAGGTGCTGGTCCACCCCTGCGCGCAGCAGCTTGTCCTTCAGGATCATCGGTTGGATGGTGTTGAAAGCACTGGAGAAGTCAAAGAACATGATCCTCACCATATTCCCGGGCTTCTCCAGGTGGGACAGAGAACGGTGAAGGAGGAAGATCACCGCATCCTCCACCCCAATGCCATGCTGGTAGGCGAACTGGAGTGGATCCAACGCTGGTTCCACCAGGGGGCGGAGGTGAGCAAGGAGCAGTCTCTCCAGGGTCTTCATCAAGTGGGACGTCAAGGCCACCGGTCTGTAGCTGTTCAGGTCTTTGGGGTGGGAAGTTTTTGGTACAGGTACCACACAAGATGTTTTCCACAGCTGTGGTACCCTCCCCAGTTTCAGGCTCATGTTGAAGATATACGTCACAATCCCACACAGCTGGTCTGCACAGGACTTGAGGAGCTTTGCGCTGATGCCGTCCGGTCCCGGCGCCTTCCTCGCCTTGATCTTCCTCAGCTCCGTCCTCACCTGGGTCCTGGTCAGGGTCAGGATGGGGGGCTGTGTGTTGGGAGTGGGGGGAAGAGACAACATAAGAATTCATGGTCTGATAGAAGGAACCGAAAATGGTTTTAACTCAATGGCAGAATGCGTGGAATCCTTACTAAGAGAGAAATTGGATATTCCACAAACCACCGACTTGAAGATAGAAAAGGCACATCGTTCATTAGCCGCTAGGCCGGCGGCGGAAGCGCCCCCACGTTCGGTGTTGGTAAGATTTTCCAATTTCAAAATAAAACAAGAGGTTGTAAGACTGGCCTGGCAGAAAAAAGGATTTATGCACCAGGAGAGAAAAGTCTACGTGGAACACGATTACGCCCCGGAGGTCCTTAAAAAGCGCAGGGAATACAATGACGTGAAAAAGGTGTTAAGAGAGAAGAAATTGCGCTTTCAGACACCATTTCCTGCGAAGTTAAGGGTCTTCTACGGCGATGAAACGTGTCTCTATAATTCGGCGGAAGAAGCAACAGCTGACATGGCGAAAAGAGGCCTCCCGGTAACGGTATTTAAACCCCCAGCAGACCCGAGTGAGAAGATCAAAACGCAAACATGGACAACACAAAGACCTTCAAAATCCACGGACCAGCAGCGGGAAACCCAGCACCAGAGCGTCGCGGATAAACTATCCGTTTTCAGGTTGGAATAGCGACCTTTTTTTTTTTTTTTTCTTTTCTCTTGAATCAATCCGCACATCCAACCCCCCTCATACAAGGTAACAAACATTAAAGGAGATGCATATTCAGCATGTGGTAAAACATTTCATGGAACAATCATATTATTTGAAACAAATAAGTCTTTGTAATAAAAAAAAAAAACTTGTTAAAATAGAAATGTGACAATAATCCACATGTTCTCCTCATACTAACAAATACTGTTTTTGCGTGAATGTTTGATGTGATGGGGGTGGGAGGGTGCACACAATTTCACAGGGTTTAGGCATAAAAGGAAAAAAAAAAAAATCATTACAAGTTTGGATTGGGTTCTGAAACTCACGTTAAAAGCATGGGACTACTTTCAGTGGTAAGAGAGGGCCCTCAACACGTAATAGAGTTTGAGGAATTTCCCTCAGAGCCTTCACTCCATCAAGGCTCTTACAGGGTCTTTAAAAAGACCTCAGCTCAGGAAGTTCTTATGACAGCTTTTTGTTTTAAAGTTTTTTACACTATGTTCTTAATGTTTTTCTTGTTTTTAATGTTCTTTCAGTTTCTGAGTAGCACAAAAGAGGGCCACCACACAGTTATACTAAACAAAACAACACAATGGAGAAACAGGGTGTAACCAAAATAATTTCATATAATGTAAAAGGAATCCTGAATCCAGTTAAAAGATCCAAGATTCTAGGCAAAATGAAAAAAGACAAAGCAGGAATAATACTTTTACAAGAAACCCACCTAACAGACGTGGAACACAATAAACTCAGTAGACAAGGGTTTAAAATGATCTCTTCATCTTCATATAAATCAGGGAGGAGGAGGGGAGTAGCGACATTGATATCAACCAAAATTACATTTGAAAAAAAATCAGAACACAAAGATAAAGAAGGGAGATACAGTTTGGTAACTGGGCGGCTAGAGGGAGAAGATATCACCCTGCTGAATGTGTATGCTCCCCCAGGGGCTAACTGGAAATTTTATAAAAATGTATTCGACCTAATGATAACTAAAGCTCAAGGTTTAGTGATATGTGGTGGGGACTTCAATCTTAGACTGAATCCATACTGGGATGCTTCTGGTAATTCCCCACATCAAAATAACACCCAAAACAGGAAGACTCGGATGCTACTAAAAGAATTGGGAATCTGTGACGTGTGGAGGAGAACTCAACCCCAGTGTAAAAGACTATACATTTTACTCAACTCCACATTCATCTTACTCAAGGATTGACTATTTTTTTATGTTTAATAGAGACATTGGAAGAGTAAAAACATGTAAAATAGGACTGATGGATCTCTCCGACCACAGTCCGATCTACATGGACTTAAATATCCAAAAATACACAAATAATACATTTTCTTGGAGGTTAAATTCAAATGTCCTGAAAGGACGATTGAAAGATGAATTGGAATCAGATATTCTCAGATATTTGGAAGATAACGATAATGGAGAAGTATCCCCTTTAATACTGTGGGATGCATGTAAAGCTGTAATAAGAGGAAAGATTATTGCAAAACTGGCAACCCAAAAGAAACTAAGACAAGAAAAACTATCCACATTAGAGTCAGAACTTAGGAACCTAGAAAAAGAACACAAAGGCAACACTCATTCTACTGACTCGCTCAAGATTAAGGAAATTAAAAACCAAATAAATGAGATCTACACAATAGAAATCCAGAAGAAACTTACATTTCTGAAACAAAAATACTATGAAGCAGGCAGTAAATCGGCAAAATTGCTAGCCTATAAATTGAGGAAACATCAAACAGAAAGAGCAATCTACAAAATCAGAGACCCAGTATCAAAGGAAATAAAATTCAGAATTCAGGATATTCTTAAAAACTTCGAGAATTACTATAAGAACTTATACTCCCACAAAAAACATAAAAACGCATCCGAGGCATTCCTAAACACATTAAACCTTCCCCAACTTACGGAGTCACAAAATAAAACACTACTGTCAGAAATACATCCTAAAGAATTGGAAAAAGCAATTATGAAACTTAAAGCTAACAAATCCCCAGGAGCTGATGGCTATACAGCAGAGTGGTACAAAACCTTTAAACAGCAACTATCTCCTCTCCTCCTGAAAACATTTAATTATGTCCTCCACACAGGGGAAATCCCCCCCTCCTGGAGAGAAGGGGTCATTGCAGTTATACCTAAACCTGAAAAGGATAAACTAGAGTGCTCCAACTACAGACCAATCAGTGTACTAAATCAGGACTATAAGCTTTTTACCATTATCCTTGCCAAAAGGTTAGAAAATATACTGACAGACCTAATTCATTTAGACCAAACAGGTTTTATAAGACAAAGACAGACACAAGACAACATTCGACGCACTTTACACATAATTCATCATATAAAAAAATATCACTTAAATGCAGTCATATTGGGATTAGATGCTGAAAAAGCATTCGATTCGGTTGACTGGTCTTTTCTATATAGAATCTTATCCAGTTTCAATTTTCATAACAACTTCATTAGAACTATACAGGCATTATATAAAAAACCAACAGCTAAAATAAGGATTAATGGTAATTTATCATCATCTTTTGAACTGGAAAGAGGATGTCGTCAGGGCTGCCCCCTGTCTCCACTGCTCTTTGCAATCTTCATAGAACCTCTGAGCCAATGGATAAGACAAAACCAAAAAATTCAAGGTATTACACTTGGTCAGAAGGAACATAAAATAGCACTCTTTGCTGATTACATTTTAATATACCTAGGGCAGCCGGACACTTCTTTACCAGAACTAACCTCAGTTTTTTCAGAGTATGGAGATTTATCGGGGTACAAATTAAATATGCATAAAACCCAAGTTTTAACATTCAACTATGACCCAAATCATTATTCACTAAGCAAACTCAAAACTAACTGGGAGTCGGAATCTATGAAATATCTGGGGGTCAATATCCCGAAACAACTCAACAAAATTATATCACTAAACTATGATCCACTGGTGACAAAAATAAAATCTGACCTAGCAAGATGGAATATGATACCATTCTTGGGTACTGCACAAAGAATTGAAGCAGTCAAAATGAATATACTTCCACGTCTTCTATACCTTTTCCAAACAATACCGGTAGAACCTCCCAAAAAAACATGGCAGGAGCTGGACAGAAGGATCTCAAGATTCATATGGCAGGGCAAGAGACCTAGAATCAGATATAGAACCCTACAGCTAAACAAAGACAAAGGTGGGCTCGCGCTGCCAAATATCAGGGACTACTTTAAAGCCGCACAAATTAAAACTTTAGTAGAGATATGTAACCCAGTCTACACTGCACAATGGAAGGAGATCGAATGCCAAATAACAAGTGACATCCCCCTACAGGCGATAATAGGGAACAATGTCTTACCTAAGCTTTTGAATAACACTAACCCGTGGATAGAGACCCCGCTAAAAATTTGGTTTAAGATAGTCAGAGAGAATCAAACTAAAGAGCCCTATCGACTTCTGCAATGGATCGCCTATGATCAGGACTTTACTCCTAATAAAACAGACACCAGATTTAAAAAGTGGAAGGAGAAAGGGCTGATAAAATATTACGATTTTTTTAAAGGGCAAATCTTAAGAAGTTTTGAAGATTTGAAAAAACAAGGCCTAATAAATCAAGACCTTTACAGGTTCTTCCAGCTTAGACACCACATAAACAATATACTTAAAAAGGAGGTTTTGGAAAGGGCCCAGTCAGGTGTTCTGAAGGTCTTCTTAATGGCATATAAAGGGATCCCAGGGATCAGATACATTTCTAAAATATACCAAGGTCTTCAAGACTTAAAAGGAGACAACACATCTTATATAAAAGAGAGATGGGAAAAAGAGGGGAATTTCACTTTGCAACTGGAAATATGGGAAAAGCTAAATAAACAGCAATGGAAAAGTACCTCATCCCTGCAGTGGAGAGAATTTGGATGGAAAAACTTGGCAAGATTTTTCAGAACACCTGCACAAAACAAATTTACCCATAAGGGATTGAACTGTTGGCGCTTGTGTGGTGAAAAGACTGCAAATCATTTTCATGTGTTTTGGTCATGCCCAGTTATCCACCAATATTGGACCAAGGTACAGACAATATTGGGGAAAATATTCAAAATTACAGTTCCCTTTTCTTTTGTAACTTTGTATTTGGGTTTACTACCGGACTCACTGGAAAGACAAGGAGAAAAATACTTATTCAATGTTTTAATATTGGCAAGCAAAAAAGCTCTAACTAAAAAATGGATGTTGAAGGTCTGTCCTACACCTGAAGATTGGACTAACGTGATCCAAGACATTTACTCGATGGAAAAGTTGACATTCGCACTGAGACAGGACATGGATGTGTTCATGAACTTTTGGCAACCCTGGACCGCATATGTGTCTTCCATTAGATCTAATCTTTGACAAATACCATTTCAATAATGGTTCCGCTCTTTGTTCCAACGCTACTCAGATGCTCTTTTATCTTTATTTACTTACTTTTTCTTTTTGTTTGTTTTTTACTGGTTTGTTTGGTTTTTTTTGTTATTTGTTTCTTGTTTTTTTTTTCTCTTTAATTTCACTTTTTCTTTCACTTTAAAAAAAAAAAAAAAAGGGGTGTTGTAAGAATTAATCTTCCAATGTTGTCAGATATCAGAAAATAAGGGAACATGTGATGAAAATGTAAACACTGCATTGCTGTAACGACCTGTATACCCTTTACAAAAACTTAAATAAAAAAAAAAAAAAAATCCTTCAATATGATGCTCTGGATTTTTTTTTTTCTCATTTTGTCTCTCATAGTTGAGGTATACCTATGATGAAAATTGGAGACCTCTCTCATCTTTTAAGTGGGAGAACGTGCACAATTGGTGGCTGACTAAATACTTTTTTGCCCCACTGTATGTACACATAAATATATAAATATATATATCTCAAAAACTGGGGATTCTAAATTGTCCAAGGTATGACTGTGAGAGTGAATGGTTGTCTGTCTCTCTGTGTTGGCCCTGCGATGGACTGGCGATCTGTCCAGGGTGTACCCTGCCTCTCGCCCAAAGATGCTGGGATAGGCTCCAGCCCCCCCATGAACTGAAAAGGATTAAGCAGTAGAAGATGAATGAAAGAATGAATATACACAGTGCGGATATTTTCTTACCACCCACTGTAACAACTTACCCAGGTAAGCATAACAACTCTCCCTGGCAGTGGGATAAAAAATTATATGACCATATAATATCTTTAATTTGTCCACTACAAACATGTAATATAATACAAAATAAAAGCAATTAAATCATCTTAGCAAGAACATGTCCAAAAACTTATGGATGAGATTTGTGTGAAATATAAACTATAAAAGCCACATTGTCATGGCGGCCGCTGGGCCGTCATTAACTTCAGCTGCGCACACACCTGCCATTGGTAATCAGCAGGCTTTTAAGGCCAGTGTCTTCGCAACGCGTCAAGGACACGACCTCAAGCCAGAGTTGAAACCAAGTCGTCACGCCAAGCCACGCCACGTAAGCTACAGCATCACTCAGCCTGTCAAAGTGTTCTCCCCTGTGCACAGGTGGACCTCCCTGGTGGCAGACTCACCTCCCCTGATAACGGGACGTCACCTCCTCCTCCTCGGATCTCCTCCTCACCTCTTCAGCACTGAACACCACGCGCACCACGCTGCATCAGGACACGGAGCCAGCAGGACTCTCGCAGCGGCACCTGCAAGTAAGCAGCACAAGCCTCAGCTTCCCGTTCGCATGAACCGTAATAACATCCTGTGCTTGTTTGTTCCAGGGTTGCCGGGTCGCAGCAAGAACCGCTCAGCTCCAGTGGCCAGACTGCTACGCACTCACTCATTCACACACGCCACACTCTTCACTTAATCAATAAATAATTGTCAAATTGATCTACTCGTGTCAGCGTCTGTCTCCTGGGTCCTACAATCATGTCAGTACGACTCCGTCAAGATGACCCAGCAGACAGCGCACTGGCGTGCCGCATTAACACCCTTAGCGCTCGAGTAGACTTAATCGCTCACCAACAGACAGTCATTCTGAACCAGCTAACTCAGGTTAACAGCCGGCTGGATCGCCTGGAAGGACGCCAGGCGTTGCCCCCGGCCGCTGGAGCTTCATCAGCCCCTGTAGTCTCACCTGCTAGCCAAACACACCAGCCATCATTACCTCGTCTCATTCCCGTGCCTACCCCCGCCCGCTTTAGCGGAAAACTCGGGGAAGCACGGGGCTTTTTGCTTCAATGTGAAACAGTGTTTCACCGCGTCCAGGAAGATTTTCCCACAGATCACAGCAAAATTTGGTACATCTCTAACCTGCTCGAGGGAAGGGCGTTAGCTTGGGCCTACACTGTTATGGCTAAACCAAACTATTCCCTTTTGACTTACCAGCAGTTCATGGCAGAATTCTTAGAGGTGTTTGATCATACAGACTGGGGCGCGATGCTAACTGATCGGCTGCTTAGCCTTCGGCAGGGCAGTGGATCTGCCGCCGATTACGCCGTAGATTTCCGGGTGTTAGCCGCTGAGGTCGGGTGGGGGGAGCCAGCACTTTGCAGCATTTTCCTCCGCAGCCTTAGTTCAGAGCGGAGGGATGAACTAGCGGCATGGGATAAACCAGACAGGTTAGGTGAGTTAATTTCCCTCACCATTAGTTTGGACAGCAGGCTGAAGGAGCGAGCGGCTGAACGAAGGGCCGTTAGCCGTTCGAGTAAACCCCGCCCCCGCTCCGCTAGGTCGCCTCTCCTGGCTCTGCCCCCGTCAGAAGAACTTCCGGAGCAAGAGGATATGGTTATCGGACAATTGGGAGTTTCGGCGGCTGAGAGACAGCGCCAGAGGGATCTGGGCCTGTGTTTTTATTGTTGCAATGGGTCTCACGGGGTAGCTGAATGTCCTAATCGGTTAAAAGGAGAGGTCCGTGGATCACAGTAGGGTGACTCACGGACATTAAACAGAAAAAAACCCTCACTAGCTGCCGTGCCCCCATTAGGCTAATTTATAAACACAAGGAACACACAACACACGCCCTTGTTGATTCTGGAGCTGAGCAGAATTTCATCTCCGGAGACCTGGCAACCCAGCTGGGCCTCAGCTGTCAACCTCTTTGCCCACCTGTCAATCTCGTCACACTGTCCAAGGCATCACTGACCTCTGTTACCCACCAGACGGCCCCCGTGTCAGTGATAGTCTCTGGAAACCACCGGGAGGAGATCCGTTTCTTGGTGTTGCCCATCTTCTCTTCGCCTGTGATCCTGGGGTACCCGTGGCTACAGCTCCACAACCCCTCATTTGATTGGCAAGCTGGAAGTATCACCGCATGGAGCTCTTTTTGTGTGAGTGCCTGCCTCCAGTCTGCAGCGTGTGCTCCCTCAGTATCGGTGTCCCCGCCTTCGACGCCACCCCCGGACCTGTCCATGGTACCAGAGGTCTACCACGATCTGGGAGCGGTGTTCAGCAAGTCACGGGCGCTGTCCCCCCCCCCCCCACCGTCCTTACGATTGTGCGATCAACCTCAGGGCAGGGGCCCCTCTCCCGGCAAGTCATCTATACAGCCTGTCTGCCCCGGAGCGTGAAGCTATGGACGCTTATATTAAGGAGTCCCTTAGCTCTGGGATTATCCGTCCATCTTCTTGGGCGGTGGGAGCGGGTTTCTTCTTTGTTGGAAAGAAGGATGGCTCGCTGCGTCCCTGCATCGACTTCCGAGGGCTTAACGAGATCACCATCAAGGACAAGTACACGCTGCCACTGATGAACTCGGCTTTTGACTCCCTCCAGGGGGCATCTTGGTTCACAAAGCTGGACCTGCGTAACACATACCACCTGGTGTGCATCAGGGAGGGCGATGAGATGAGTGGAAGACGGCGTTCCGGACCCCAAGCGGCCATTTTGAATACCTGGTGATGCCGTTTGGGTTAACCAACGCTCCGGCCGTCTTCCAGCGTTTAATTAATGACGTCCTCCGGGATTTCCTTAACTCCTTCGTGTTTGTCTACCTCGATGACATCCTCATTTTTTCACGCACGTTGGAGGAGCACCAGGTGCATGTGTGACAGGTCCTGCAGCGCCTCCTGGAGAACCAGCTGTTTGTCAAAGCCGAGAAGTGTGAGTTACACACCGACAAGACCTCCTTTCTTGGCTTCATCATTGCCCGCAATCAGGTGCTTCCCGACCCGGCCAAGGTCAAGGCGGTGGTGGATTGGCCCACGCCCACGTCCAGGAAACAGTTGCAGGGGTTCCTGGGTTTTGCCAATTTCTATCGCCGGTTCGTGCCGAACTTTGGGATCATCGCCCGCCCCCTGACCGCCCTCACGTCCCCCAAGACTCCTTTTCATTGGAGCGAGGAGGCTGCCACAGCGTTCGGGAGGTTGAAGGAGGAGTTTGCTTCGGCCCGCGTTCTGACCCGGGTGGACCCGGCTCTGCAGTGTCTAGTGGAGGTGGATGCCTCGGATTCGGGAGTTGGAGCGGTCCTCTCCCAACGCTCCCCGGTGGATGATAGGATCTGGCCGTGTGCTTTCTTCTCCCACCGCCTGACGCCCGCAGAGAGGAACTACTGCATCGGTGATAGGGAGCTGCTGGCCGTGAAGCTCGCCCTGGAGGAATGGAGGCACTGGTTGGAGGGGTCTGCTCAGCCGTTCGTCGTCTGGACGGACCATAAAAACCTCGAGTATCTCCGGACGGCCAAACGGTTGAACGCTCGCCAGGCTCGCTGGTCTCTTTTTTTCGGCCGGTTCAATTTTACCATCTCCTACCAGCCAGGGAGCAAGAACGGCAAGTCTGACGCCCTCTCGAGACAGTTCGACGCGAAGACCACCGGGGATCAGAAGGAGACTATCCTGCTGTCGTCTTGTGTGGTGGGCGCCCTGTCGTGGGAGATCCAGGACAAGGTCAGGAGAGCGCAGGAGACTGAGCCCGACCCGGGTGGGGGTCCCCTGGGCCGTTTGTTCGTTCCCCCTTCTGTCAGGAGCGAGGTCATCCAATGGGGTCACGTGTCTAAGATGGCGTGTCATCCGGGAATTACCCGCACCATCGACCTGCTCCAGAGAGCCTTCTGGTGGCCAGGATTGAGAAAGGATGTTACCAGCTATGTCCGGGCCTGCGCCCAGTGTGCCACCGGGAAATCGTCATCTTCCCCCCCGGCGGGTCTTCTTCACCCTCTACCGGTTCCTTCCCGCCCCTGGTCCGACGTGGCTTTGGACTTCATGACCAGCCTGCACCCCTCTGCCCACTTCACGTCAGTCCTAACGATAATGGACCGTTTCTCCAAGACAGCACACTTTGTGCCTCTCCGGGGGTTGCCTTCAGCGCGGGAGACGGCGGACCTTCTGGTGCAGCATGTGGTCCGTCTTCATGGTATCCCGGCTGATATCGTATCGGATCGAGGTCCACAATTTATGTCCCAGGTCTGGAAGGCGTTCTGCACGGTACTGGGGGCCACGGCTAGTCTCTCATCTGGGTACCACCCGCAGAGCAACGGCCAGTGCGAACGGGCCAATCAGGAGCTGGAGGCTGCGCTCCGCTGTGTCATCTCTTCCTGCTCCTATTCCTGGAGCACGTTCCTACTCTGGATCGAGTACGCACACAACACCACGGTGTCCTCAGCTACTGGGATGTCCCCTTTTAAAGCATCTCTGGGGTATGATCCAACACTGTTCCCGGAGGAGGAGGCTGTCCCTTCGGTGCAGGCTCACGCTAGTCATTGTCGGCGAATCTGGACCATCACCCGCAGAGCCCTCCTCAGAACCACTGAACATAATATCCAGGTGGCCAACCATCACAGGAGGCCCGCCCCGGACTATAAGGTGGGTCAGAAGGTCTGGTTGTCCACCAAGAATATCAATGTGCCAGCCGAGAAGCGCAAGCTGACTAAGCGCTTCATCGGCCCTTTTGTGATTTCATGTATTATCAACCCTGTGTCTGTGCGCCTTGCTCTTCCCTCTTCTATGCGCATCTGCCCTACCTTTCACGTCTCCCAGGTCAAGCCCCACATCTCCGATCCTCTGTGCCCGCCCCCCGCGGCTCCTTCCCCCCCCCGAGGATGATCGATGGCCACCCGGCTTGGGGGGTAACTGCCATCTTGGATGTCTGCCGGCGGGGCCGGGGTCTTCAGTATTTGGTGGACTGGGAGAGTTTTGGGCCTGAGCATCGCTCCTGGATTTGCCCAGCGTTGATCCTTGACAAGCAGTTGATCCACGATTTCCATCGGGCGCATCCAGGTAGGATAGGGCAGGTGCCTGGAGGCACCTCTAGAGGGGGGGAGTACTGTCATGGCGGCCGCTGGGCCGTCATTAACTTCAGCTGCGCACACACCTGCCATTGGTAATCAGTAGGCTTTAAAGGCCAGTGTCTCAGACTGTTCTGCACGGAGTCATCTGTCGCCTTTGCTTCGCAACGCGTCAAGGACACGACCTCAAGCCAGAGTTGGAACCAAGTCATCACGCCAAGCCACGCCACGTAAGCTACAGCATCACTCACCCTGTCAAAGTGTTCTCCCCTGTGCACAGGTGGACCTCCCTGGCGGCGGACTCACCTCCCCTGATAACGGGACGTCACCTCCTCCTCCTCGGATCTCCTCTTCACCTCTTCAACACCCAACACCACGCGCACCACGCTGCACCAGGACACGGAGTCAGCAGAACTCTCGCAGCGGCACCTGCAAGTAAGCAGCACAAGCCTCAGCTTCCCGTTCGTATGAACCGTAATAACAATCCTGTGCTTGTGTGTTCCAGGGTTGCCAGGTCGCAGCAAGAACCGCTCAGCTCCAGTGGCCAGACTGCTACGCACTCACTCACTCATTCACACACGCCACACTCTTCACTTAATCAATAAATAATTGTCAAATTGATCTACTCGTGTCAGCGTCTGTCTCCTGGGTCCTACAATCATGTCACACATTTGTGTAACAGACGTAAAAAAAAAAAAATGTATCTTTGTCCCCTGGCTAATCCTATATCTATAATTTATGATATGAAATTATCATAACCCATATGATGTTGATGAAAAACTTTGAAACCAAATTCTTCTTTAGGCCTGCATTTTCAAGAGACCAAACGATACTGTATACAAGACATACATCTACTGTGAAAAGGACTGCTTGCTGAAAAAAATAGTGGATGGTGGGTGGCTTAAAGGTGAAAAAGGTTAGTAAGTGCAACATCCATCTTGGTGTGGTTATAGCACTGCACAAACAAGTATCTTTAAATAAGAGTCCCAAAGCAAATGATTTGAAATCACTGCCTTGTTTACCAAGAAAAAGAGAATGCATTACAAATCTAAACAGAGTTGGAGCTACAGGGGATATAAAAAGTCTACACACCCCTGTTCAAATGTCAGGTTTTTGTGATGTAAAAAAATGAGACCAAGATAAATGATTTCAAAACTTTTTCCACCATTAATGTGACCTATAACCTGTACAACCCAATTGAAAAACAAACTGAAATCTTTTAAGTAGAAAAATGAAAAATAAAAAAACTTACAATAACCTGTTTGCATAAGTATCTCCAGGACTGGGGGAAGGGGAAGCAGCAGGACTGAGCAGCAGGATTAAATACTACCTGTTCAAGAGGTAATAGAACTTCAATTCTTCAACTGTGGCTAGTTCTGGACACTTGGCAGTGGATTGGTGGCTTGGGGGAAGATTCTGGTGGATTTAGAATAGGGCCTTTCTGCCTTAGAAGCAGACAGGCAACCATTACTACTAGGCCTCACAGGCAGCCACCAGCAACAGGCTCTACAGGGAGCCACCATCACCAGGCCAGCAGCCACAACCATCAGGCTCCACAGGCAGCCACCATCACTAGGCTTCACAGGCAGTTCCCACCACCAGATTTCACAGGCAGTTACCACCACCAGGCCCTGCAGCCACCTCCATCAGGCTTCAGGCCTGGCACCAGGCCTTACATGCATTCCTGTTGTTGTTGCTGCTTGAATTTTTCATCAACACCGAAATAGTCTTGGAAACAGACTCTTGTCTCCTTGTCCACTGCAAATTATTGCAAAACTGCAGCAAAATGCCACCTAAGCCAAAAGCAGAGGCCAAATCCGAGGAGGAATATGTGTCCCTCGCGCAGGTAAATGACTTACTGCAACAGCAAAAAGAACTGTTTTCTGCATTGTTAAATCAACAACAGGAAACTTTCAAAAGCCTCATCAAAGTGATCATGGACTCAGCTAATGCAAGAGTGGACACGATGACGAGAGAGTTACAGGACATTAAAACCAGTCTACAGTTCACTCAAAAAGACGTAGATGACATAAAAGTCGATTTGTCTAAACAAGCAGACCGCAACAATGTGCTGCAATCAGATGTTTCTAAAGTGTGTGACAGTCTGTTGACTATCACCGACAAATTTGAATATCTGGAAGGACAATCCCGGAGAAATAATCTATTCTTTGATGGTGTTGTGGAGGCACCAGGAGAGACGTTGGCCGACACGGAGGAGAAGATTAAAAATATTCTCATGGAGAAACTACAGTTACCACCAGGGATTGAGATGGAGAGAGCCCACCGCACCGGGAAACCTGGAGGAGAAAGACCGAGGCCCACTGTGGTCAAGTTCCTGCGGCACAAGGACAGGATGACCATTCTTCAAAGACCCAAGTCCCTCAAAGGAACAAAAATCTTCATCAATGAGGACTTCACTGATTTGGTAAGAAGGAAGAGAAAAAAAATTAATGCCAGAGCTGAAAGCTGCAAGAGCACGGGGGGACATAGGAATAATTAAGATGCAAACTTTTATAGGAAACAACCTCATTTTTAAAGGGTACGAATATACTGAGCATAAGCCACTCAGTGTAAATACTTTAGCTCAGACCAACTAAAAAATACAATTTCTGACCAATCATTGTCAATAATACACTTTAATAGTAGAAGTCTCAACATGAATTCTTCCAAAATCTAGGACAGTTTGTTGCAATATAACACAAATTTTTCTGCTGTTGCAATTTCTGAGACTTGGCTAAAAAATGACCAACTTCATACAGTGCAAATGAGAGGCTATGATTTATATACCACAAGCAGGTCAAAAAACAGGGGTGGCGGTGTTGCTTTATATATCAGGTCCTGCTACCAAAGCCAAGTTGTAGATTATATGTCTTTTGAAATGGAAAACATCATGGAGTGTGTAACTGTGGAATTAATTACAACTGCAAAAAACATCATAATAAGTTGCATTTATAGAGCACCGGGTACCGATATTGACATTTTCAAGGAAAAATTGTCTGAGCTTTTCAGTGCAGTAGGTAATAAGAAGCTGGTATTTATTTGTGGAGACTTCAATATTGACTTATTAAATCCAAATGACCATGTCAAAATAAGTGAATTCATAAATTTCATGTTTTGTATGGGTTTCTACCCTTCAATGGGTTTCAATGGGTTTCTACCTTTCAATGGGTTGTATGGGTTTCTACCCTTCAGCTACAGACCGGTGGCCTTGACGTCCCACTTGATGAAGACCCTGGAGAGACTGCTCCTTGCTCATCTCCGCCCCCTGGTGGAACCAGCGATGGATCCACTCCAGTTCGCCTACCAGCATGGCATTGGGGTGGAGGATGCGGTGATCTTCCTCCTTCACCGTTCTCTGTCCCACCTGGAGAAGCCCGGGAATATGGTGAGGATCATGTTCTTTGACTTCTCCAGTGCTTTCAACACCATCCAACCGATGATCCTGAAGGACAAGCTGCTGCGCGCAGGGGTGGACCAGCACCTGTCATCATGGATCCTGGACTACCTCACGAACCGGCCTCAGTTTGTGAGAACCCGGGACTGTGTTTCCGACACGATCATCAGTAGCACGGGGGGCCCCCAGGGAACTGTGCTGGCTCCCTTCCTGTTCACTCTTTATACTGCGGACTTCTCACACAACACAACACACTGCCATCTACAGAAGTTCTCTGATGACTCTGCGATCGTTGGTCTCATCTCCAACGGAGATGAAGCTGAGTACAGAGGGCTTATCCAGGACTTCGTGGACTGGTGCCATCGGAACTGCCTCCAGATCAACGCGAGGAAAACTAAGGAGCTGGTGGTGGACTGCCGCAGGCATGGGCAGCCCCTCACAGCACCAGTAAATATACAGGGAACAGACATCGAGATGGTGACATCCTATAAGTACCTGGGTATTCATCTGAACAATAAACTAGACTGGTCACACAATACTGACGCACTCTACAAGAAGGGACAGCGCAGGCTGTTCCTGCTGAGGAGACTCAGGTCTTTTGGTGTACAAGGGGCGCTGCTGAAGTCATTCTATGACACGGTGGTGGCATCAGCCATCACTTTTGGAGTGGTCTGCTGGGGCAGTGGCATTACTGCAGCCGATAGGAAGAGACTGAACAAACTGATTAAGAAAGCTAGCTCTGTCCTGGGGCAGCGCCTTGATCCGATGGAGGAGATAGGAGAGAGAAGGACGGTGGCTAAACTGTCATCTCTGCTGGAGTCCGAGTTCCACCCTATGCAGGACATACTGGATGCACTGAGGAGCTCATTTAGCAGCAGACTACATCATCCCAGGTGCACAACCGAGAGGTTTCGTAGGTCCTTCCTACCAACGGCTGTCAGACTGTACAACCTAAGCAGGGCTGCTCGCAGAGATAGCAAAAAGACGTAACAAACTAATAGTTTTTTGAATGCAAAAGATGCAATAGACTTACACAATGGTCCTCTCCGGCATACAACTAGGAACATACCGGTCGCTATGGAGGGTGAGAATATGTATGGGCACATAATCATACCATGTAGGATAACTAAGTAGTCGGTTATGCTGTTTCATCCCATCTAGCAACAATGCTCTGCACTGTGTGTGTTTATATATTTACATATTTATTCCATCTAGCTACAATGCTCAGCACTGGGTGTGTTTATATTTATATATCTATATATTTATTCCATCTAGCTACAATGCTCCGCACTGTGTTTTTATATATCTACATATTATTCCATCTAGCTACATTGCTCCGCACTGTGTGTGTTTATATACTTGCATATTTATTCCACCTAGCTGCAATGCTCCGTACTGTGGGTGTTTATATATTTACATATTTATTCCATCTAGCTACAATGCTCTGCACTGTGTTCATATATTCATATATTTATTCCATCCAGCTACAATGCTCTGCACTGTGTGTCTGTGTGTGTGTGTATATATATATTTTATAGTAATATGTACATATGTATATTAGCTGCTCTTGCTTGCTTGTTTTTTTTCTTGCCTTCTGATTGTTGCTCTGAGTGTTGCTATCCCTGTGCTGTTGCAATCCTGGAATTTCCCCTTTGTGGGACTAATAAAGGCTTATCTTATCTTATCTTATCTTATCTTAATAACATACCCCACTAGAATAACAATACATTCAGCAATGCTTATTGATAACATTTTCACAAATGTCACTGAGGGGAATGTAACTGCTGGTCTTATTATCAATGATGTGACAGACCATCTGCCTGTTTTTGTGTCTTCACACACTGGTGTAACACATAACGTTGAAATAGATAAGGTTTTTAAACGACTTGTAACAGAAACCGCAATCAACAATCTTAGAAATGATCTAAAAATACAAGACTGGAGTGGTATTTATGTTGACGACATTGATACAGCACATGGAGAATTTGTCTCTATTTTATCACAACTATTTAATAAACACTGCCCTCTAGTGGTAAAGGAAACTAAAGTGAAATACAGAGATAACCCTTGGATCACCAAGGGCCTGCAAAATGCTTGTAAAAAGAAAAACTTGTTATATAAAAAGTTTCTGAAATTAAGAACTGTGGAAGCAGAAAAGAAATACAAGACTTATAAAAATAAACTCATTAGTATTTTAAGATCTAGTAAACAAACATATTACAGTAAATTTATTGGAAAATAAAACTAATACATGTAATATATGGAAGGTGTTAAATAATATAAAAAAGAGAGGAAAACTAAATTCCAACCACATCTCTTATTTAAATTCAGAAAATGGAATAATCAGTGAAAATAGCTTGATCTCCAACATGTTTAATGAATATTTTGTTAATATAGAAAAAAAGATCGCCAACTCCACTGTATCATCAGCAAATACAAGTAGTGCTGACAATGTCGTCAACATAAACGCTTACTCAATGTTTATGAAAGAAACAGATGAAAAAGAAATTGTTGACATTGTTAACAAATTCAAAGACAAAAAATCAACTGATTGTAATGATTTCAGTATGTTCTTGGCTAAATGTATTATTGATTGTATTGTTAAACACTTCACTTACATATGCAACATGTCACTTACTGCTGGTAAATTTCCAAAGAAAACGAAAATAGCAAGAGTTGTTCCTCTGTATAAGACTGGTGACAAACACTCATTGTCAAACTACAGACCCATCTCCTTGTTACCTCAGTTCTCCAAAATACTGGAAAAAATTTTTGTTAAGAGACTAAATGATTTCATTGATAAGCACAATATACTCTGTGAACAACAGTATGGATTCAGGAAGAACCGGACCACCTCACAGGCACTCATGGACTTTGTTGAACAGATTACAGATGCAACAGAGAGAAGAGAATACACAGTTGGAATATTTCTGGACTTACAAAAGGCATTTGATACAGTTGACCATAAATTACTCCTCAGTAAATTACATAAGTATGGCATCAGAGGAACTGCTTTTGACTGATGACTGTCACATGTGGCTCTGGGGAGCCACACAATGAGAGCCAAGGGCGAGCCAGTGAGTTGTGATGTTTATTAGTGACAGGGGTAAGGGATGAGGAAAGCACAGATGCTCATACACGGTAACACTCATGGGCAGCACAGCAACAGAGTTAACAGTTTGCACCGGCGAAGGGGTAACAGTATGAAAACTCACAGCAGGTAATGCTCACGGGTTTAGCAGCCAGAGAGCTGGCACGGGCATAGGACTCCAATGCACAGGCACTCTACAAGGTGAAGCTCCCAAGTGATTCGGTCAGACGAGTAGAGGGCTAGCACCGGGCATGGGGGTACAGAGACACAAATACTCCTTACAGGAAAACACTTACGAGTAATGCTGGGTGAAGAGACAAGGGCTGGAACCGGAACGAAGGGACTCCAGCCTCGCAGTGCTTATGTCGCAGCCCCGAGTGATCGAGGCTGCTCCTCTTTATACTCATTAGCAGCGCTCCAGCTGATGAGGATTAATTGGCACCAGCCATCCCGTGATACTGACAGCTGGGAGCAGCTGAGACGCTGCCTAATGAGAGGCAGGGATAAGGAGACATGGGCTGAGCGCCGAGACGGCGTCTCATCCCATGGTGACAGAGCCTCCCCCTTACGGTCGGGCTCCTGAACGACCAGGAACATCCCAGCCCCCCCCCACCACCACCACCACCACCTAGGGTGGGTGGCAGGGAGGCAGGACCGGAGGGAGAGAAGTAGAGCAGGAGAAAAAAAAAAGGAAAAACAGACTATGAACAAATACAGAGTATAAGGCAGACAAGACGAAGGACCCAAATACAACACTCTGTATCCACAAAAAATAATAACCGGGGCACAGATGGTGAAGAATACTAAGGATGGGTACAGATGAAGCCCACTACTCAAAACACACAAATGACGTTTAAGACGGGGCAAAAAACAAAGGAAACACAACCCACCAAAAAGGTGACAGGGACGAATAAAGCAATTACAGAGTATGGTTAAGAGGGGACGAAACACACTACTCCATAACGCACTCATACAAAGCTAAAGATAAAATAAGGGTGATGAAAAACGTTGAGTACGGGTGGCAGGGAAAACATAATACACAGCGTCATAAGTAAAAAGGGACACCCAGGGAAATAACAGTGACAGGGTAGGAACAGGATAAACATGAGGGAAAAAGAATGCTGAGAACGGTTAATAAGAAAGACGCAATACACAGCACCAAATAAACGGGGGATCACCTAGAGAAATAAAGGTGACTGGGAAACAGGATAACAATGAGGTAGAATGCTGAGTACGGTTATAAGGGGAAAAAAAACACAATACACAGCACTAAATATAAGGCGGGTCACCTAGAGGGAAAAAGGTGACAGGGAAACAGGATAACAATGAGGTAAAATGCTGAGTACAGTTAGAAGGAGAAAAACACAATACACAGCATACAAAGCACATATTCCCCTACTGGAAAAAGAGGCTATGCCCGAGTGACCTTAATACAACAAAAAGTAAGAGACACCCGAGGAGACGGCAGGGAGAGTCCAAAACGATCAAACAGTTCTGGCGGCCGCCCCGCCCATGTCCAATTGGGCCGGGGAAGAAGAAAAGTTTGGACGGCCAACTCCCAACCCGGGATCCCAACAACCCAGTCCACCGGTAGCTGCGCCAGGCTACCCAGAAGCAACAAGGTTTGTCAGGGGGTTGGACCAGATCGCCGAACCAGAAGTCTTGTAGGTCGAGCCGTCGACCCGCATCACTCAACCACCAGGACCGTTGAGACGGGCGAAGGGTCAGAGCGGACCCCGGAGGAAGAGGCTTAGGGGAGAGCCGATGACGAGGTAGACGAGCGTCAGGCTGCAGGGAAACAGCCACCTCCTCACCGGACCTGGACAACCCTGGTGTGGCACCCACGTCGGACCCCGAATGGGTCTTAGGCAAACCCATGTCGAACGCCGCTGAAGCAGCACCCACGCCGGACCCCGATTGGGTCTCGGGCGAACCCACGTCGAACACCGCTGGAGCAGCACACACGATGGACCCCGACCGAGTCGGCACCGCACCAGAACCGACCTCCAACACTAAACCTGGACCCCACAGCACCACGAGGAACGGCAACTACTCGCCGGCGACCCTGGAAGAAGGCTCAGAAGAGAAAACAGAACCGGGATCAGGATCACCGGCAGCGCCAGAACCCGGCGAGACGAGCTCGGACGCAGCAGACGGCTGCACCCGGCTCATCTCCCCTAGAGACAGGCTAAAGTGCTCACAGATAAGAGAGGAAAGAAAGGAGAGCACTCGCCTGATCTTGGGTTCTGACGCCGTCCAGGACTGCGAAGATCCAGGATCCGTCATCAGGAGGTCGTTGTCAGGCTCCCCTTCGGCTGCGTCGGGCCCCGCAGCCAGGACGATGGTCAGCGCAGCTTGAGGTTCCTCCAGCGCTGGTAGCCACACCGACAGTCCACGCGGCGTGATGGTAGGAGAACCTCGTCCTGCTGGACCGAACCGCACCTCCGTGGAGACCCGGGGACGCTTGGTCGTCGGCGCAGACTCCACACAGCAGTCGGTCTTCCTCCTCCGCTCACAACGTAGCTGCGGAACCGCAGGTCCTCTCCTCGTCCCACCACGTTGACCCGGAGCCGGGGACCGCTCGGCGGAGAGAGACACAGAGGATGCAGGATTAAAGGAACAGGTTACAGCAGGTGGTGGGAGTTCAGGGAGCTGCGAACCCTGAACTCCACCTCCAGGAGTGTGACAGAGCAAATCATTAAACTGATGTAAATAAACTGAGACTTGCCTGCCTCCTGGAGGTTGGGTGGAGCCTGCTGCGGTGAACATTGCTTCCTCCTCTCCCCGCCAGGCGATAACGGAGGACCCCCTGGGAAATCGTCTGGGGACCGCTCGCATTGTCTCCAGGAGAGGGCTCACCAGGCCGGGATTCCAGGCACACACAGCAGTCGGGGAGCGCGTCGAGGAGGAGGGGGTATCAGCCGGGGTGAGCCAGCCCGAATGCCCTGGAGTGACAACGGGGGAATGAGGCTCAGGGAACGAGGCTGTGAAATCTCCACACTGACGAGGCGAAAAGGTGACAGCTGCATGGGAGGAGAGGTCCTGGCGGAAGCCCAGAACTGGATCCAGGCGGGGTTCATGCTGAGGTGACTTGGCGATGTGATGACGGCTTTTCCCAGGGGACGAAGCGAGGGAGGAACCCAAGAATCGCCGCTCCAGAGCAGAGACCGAGGCGAGGAAGGCGTTGAGCTCGGGAAAGCTTCATCGCCCTGGAGTCCTCTCCACCAATCTCACTGCCGCCGCCACCTGCC
Organism: Pholidichthys leucotaenia; assembly: GCA_020510985.1. NCBI lineage: Eukaryota > Metazoa > Chordata > Actinopteri > Cichliformes > Pholidichthyidae > Pholidichthys > Pholidichthys leucotaenia. The sequence goes on from CM035848.1 coordinate 179,640,616, forward strand.
TGAAGATGGTGAATGGAAGCACAGCGGGGCTCGCGACAGCCGCACGGTCCCGGATGTAACTGCTGTCAACTGCGGCTCCATGGGGGGAAACCCGGATGACGTAGTGCAGAACGGGGGAAGCCCCTTGGGTTTTGCGAACTCCCGGGCTGGAATAGAAGCAGGAATGGGGTACCGAAGCGGGGGGCAACGTCATCCACTTCGGCATCCTGCCGGGATTTCCATCCGACCCGCGGAGCTCCTCTCGCTGTGTAACCATGGCGTCAATCCTGGCACTGACCTCGAGCTGGAATAAAGAGCGAGAGTAACTGTCCAGGAGATCCTCAGTACGGCCCGGATGCCAGCGTCTCGAGTTGGAGGCGTCGTGCAGGGTGAAGAGCATCCTGTCGACAGCCCCCGGGATGGACCTCAGCTCATCACCCTGGCATCGGAAGTGACTCCTGGGATACGGCATGCTAACGGCGCTAACACCCGGACAGGAAGGTACAAGTCCAAACCATTTACGGCCGCCGGCAACTCGTTTGGGCTGCGACATACTGTCACATGTGGCTCTGGGGAGCCACACAATGAGAGCCAAGGGCGAGCCAGTGAGTTGTGATGTTTATTAGTGACAGGGGTAAGGGATGAGGAAAGCACAGATGCTCATACACGGTAACACTCATGGGCAGCACAGCAACAGAGTTAACAGTTTGCACCGGCGAAGGGGTAACAGTATGAAAACTCACAGCAGGTAATGCTCACGGGTTTAGCAGCCAGAGAGCTGGCACGGGCATAGGACTCCAATGCACAGGCACTCTACAAGGTGAAGCTCCCAAGTGATTCGTTCAGACGAGTAGAGGGCTAGCACCGGGCATGGGGGTACAGAGACACAAATACTCCTTACAGGAAAACACTTACGAGTAATGCTGGGTGAAGAGACAAGGGCTGGAACCAGAACGAAGGGACTCCAGCCTAGCAGTGCTTATGTTGCAGCCCCGAGTGATCGAGGCTGCTCCTCTTTATACTCATTAGCAGCGCCCCAGCTGATGAGGATTAATTGGCCCCAGCCGTCCCGTGATACTGACAGCTGGGAGCAGCTGAGATGCTGCCTAATAAGAGGCAGGGATAAGGAGACATGGGCTGAGCGCCGAGACGGCGTCTCATCCCATGGTGACAATGACACAGCTATTTAAAAGACAGATATCAATATGTTCATGTGAATAATACAGACTCTGAGTTGCTGAAGATGACGTGTGGGGTACCACAGGGTTCTGTGCTTGGTCCATTGCTGTTTATTTTGTAAATTAATGATTTATGTTCTGTGTCTAAATTGCTCAAGTGTATTTTATTTGCAGATGACACAACTTTTTTTTGTAGTGGAGAAAATCTTAAGCAGCTTCTGGATTCAGTAGAAAATAAACTTAAATCAATCAATGGTTCACTGCCAATAAATTATCTATTCACTTTGGAAAAACAAAATGTATATTATTTGGAAACCACAAATTATATAATCACAGAAAAATTAAAATAAACAATGTTGAAATTGACACAGTTTTCGAAACCAAGTTCCTAGGGGTCGTACTGTATAAAGTTAAGGATCTCCTGTGTCAGAAATCTCTTTGCATTTTATATAATTCACTGATAGTTCTTTTTATGACATACTGTGTGGAGATCTGGGGAAACACATATAAAACAAACACAAACTTAATCTTTTTACTACAGAAAAAAGCCCTACACATTGTATCAAAGAAATCTTGCTGTGAACCAACAAATCCAATATTCATTCAATTACATACTCTTAAATTTAGAGATCTGGTAGATTATAATGTCATTCAAATCATGTACAAAGCAAATAATAACCAATTACCTGTAAATATTCAGAGACTGTTTAAATAAAGGGAAAGCAAATATGAGCTAAGAGGTAACTCTGTTTTTAATAAGCCAAAGGTTAGAACAAATACAAAGTATCATTGCATGTCTGTCACTGGAGTTAAACAGTGGAACTGTTGCTCTGAAAATATTAAAACATGTTCAACTCTGAAGCAATTCAAAAAATTGTACAAAGATGAGAAAATCTCCCAGTATCTCACTGTAAATGCTGGGAGATAAATTTGTAATAACTTAAAGGGTTTTTTGTCTACTTGTTCTATTTGATTTTTTTTGTTGATTTTGGGTAAGACTTAAATTTTTATGTTATTGATTTTAAAATTGTAACGGGTTAGGCACTATATAAGCACTAGCTTCAGCCTACACCCTTTCGGTTGTTCTTTTGTTTGTTCTTATTGTATTGTATGTGTTTATTATTATTATCACCAAATAAAATAAATAAATTCATTCACTCATTCATTCATTCATTCATAAATATGCACACCCTTAAACTAATACTTTGTTGCAGCACCTTCGGCTTTTATTACGGCACTGAGTCTTTTTGGGTAGGAGTCTATCAGCATGACACATCTTGATGTGGCAACATCTGCCCACTCTGCAAAAATGCTCCAAATCTATCAGATTGAGAGGGCATCTCCTGTGCACAGCCCTCTTCAGATCACCCCACAGATATTCGATGGGATTCATGTCTGGACTCTGGCTGGGCCATTCCAAAACCTTAATCTTCTTCTGGTGAAGCCATTCTTTTGTTGATTTGGATGTGTGCTTTGGGTCATTGTCGTGCTGAAAGATGAAGTTCCTCTTCATCTTCAGCTTTCTAGCAGGAGCCTGAAGATTCCGTGCCAACACTGACTGGTATTTGGAACTGTTCATAATTCCCTCCATCTTGACTAAGGCCCCAGTTCCAGCTGAAGAAAAACAGCCCCAAAGGATGATGCTGCCATCACTATGCTTCACTGTAGGTATGGTGTTCTTTTGGTGATGAGCAGTGTTGTGTTTGTGCCAAATATGCCTTTTAGAATTATGGCCAAAAAGTTCAACCTTTGTTTCATCGGACCATAACACATTTTCCCACATGCGTTTGGGAAATTTCAAATGTGTTTTTGCAAAATGTAGCAGGGGTTGGATGTTTTTCTTCATAAGATGAGGTTTCTGTCTTCCCACCTTACCCCATAACCCAGACATATGAAGAAGACGGGAGATTATTGTCACATGTAATTCCCCAGTTTGGGTTCAATAAAGTACATCTATCTATGTACTAAACAGCCAAGACTTGCCATAAATTCCTACGGCTCCTTCAATGTTTCTGTCGGCCTCTTGGCAGCCTCCCTGACCAGTTTTCTTCTCGTCTTTTCATGAGTTTTGGAGGGACGTCCAGTTCTTGGTAATGTCACTGTTGTGCCCTATTTTCTCCACTTGATGATGACTGTCTTCATTGTTTTCCATGGTATACTTAATGCCTTGGAAATTCTTTTGTACCCTTCTCCTGATTGATACCTTTGAACAATGAACAATACCTTTGAACAATCTCTTCTTATTGTGTGAACCCTTGAAATGTCACTATGTATATATATATACAGTGGGGCAAAAGAGTATTTAGTCAGCCACCAATTGTGCAAGTTCTCCCACTTAAAAGATGAGAGAGGTCTCCAATTTTTATCATAGGTATACCTCAACTATGAGAGACAAAATGAGAAAAAAAAATCCAGAAAATAACATTGAAGGATTTTTAATGAATTAATTGGTAAATTCCTCGGTATGATAAGTATTTGGTCAATAACAAAAGTTCATCTCAATACTTTGTTATATACCCTTTGTTGGCAATGACAGAGGTCAAACGTTTTCTGTAAGTCTTCACAAGGTTTTCACACACTGTTGCTGGTATTTTGGCCCATTCCTCCATGCAGATCTCGTCTAGAGCAGTGATGTTTTGGGGCTGTCGCTGGGCAACACAGACTTTCAACTCCCTCCAAAGATTTTCTATGGGATTGAGATCTGGAGACTGGCTAGGCCACTCCAGGACCTTGAAATGCTTCTTACGAAGCCACTCCTTCGTTGCCCAGGCGGTGTGTTTGGGATCACTGTCTTGCTGAAAGATCCAGCCACGTTTTATCTTCAGTGCCCTTGCTGATGGAAGGAGGTTTTCACTCAAAATCTCACGATACATGGCCCCATTCATTCTTTCCTTTACACGGATCAGTCGTCCTGTTCCCTTTGCAGAAAAACAGCCCCAAAGCATGATGTTTCCACCCCCATGCTTCACAGTAGGTATGGTGTTCTTTGGATGCAACTCAGCATTCTTTCTCCTCCAAACACGACAAGTTGAGTTTTTACCAAAAAGTTCTATTTTGGTTTCATCTGACCATATGACATTCTCCCAATCCTCTTCTGGATCATCCAAATGCTCTCTAGCAAATTTCAGACGGGCCTGGACATGTACTGGCTTAAGCAGGGGGACACGTCTGGCACTGCAGGATTTGAGTCCCTGGCGGCGTAGTGTGTTACTGATGTTACTTTGGTCCCAGCTTCTGTAGGTCATTCACTAGGTCCCCCCGTGTGGTTCTGGGATTTTTGCTCACCGTTCTCGTGATCATTTTGACCCCACGGGGTGAGATCTTGCGTGGAGCCCCAGATCAAGGGAGATTATCAGTGGTCTTGTATGCCTTCCATTTTCTAATAATTGCTCCCACAGTTGATTTCTTCACACCAAGCTGCTTACCTATTGCAGATTCAGTCTTCCCAGCCTGGTGCAGGTCTACAATTTTGTTTCTGGTGTCCTTTGACAGATCTTTGGTCTTGGCCATAGTGGAGTTTGGAGTCTGACTGTTTGAGGTTGTGGACAGGTGTCTTTTATACTGATAACGAGTTCAAACAGGTGCCATTAATACAGGTAACGAGTGGAGGACAGAGGAACCTCTTAAAGAAGAAGTTACAGGTCTGTGAGAGCCAGAAATCTTGCTTGTTTGTAGGTGACCAAATACTTATTTTACCAAGGAATTTACCAATTAATTCATTAAAAATCCTTTAATGTGATTTTCTGGATTTTTTTTTCCTCTCATTTTGTCTCTCATAGTTGAGGTATACCTATGATGAAAATTGGAGACCTCTCTCATCTTTTAAGTGGGAGAACTTGCACAATTGGTGGCTGACTAAAAACTTTTTTGCCCCACTGTATCACTGTATATATATATATATATATATATATATATATATATATATATATATATATATATATATATATATATATATATACTGTATATATATATATATATACATTACCGTTCAAAAGTTTGGGGTCACCCACACAATTATTTTGTGTTTTCCATGAAAAGTCACACTTATTTACCACCATGAGTTGTAAAATGAATAGAAAATATAGTCAAGACATTGACAAGGTTAGAAATAATGATTTGTATTTGAAATAATAATTTTTTCCTTCAAACTTTGCTTGCGTCAAAGAATCCTCCATTTGCAGCAATTACAGCATTGCAGACCTAACATGATTGCGCAAGGGTTTTCTAATCATCCATTAGCCTTCTGATGCAATGAGCAAACACATTGTACCATTAGAACACTGGAGTGATAGCTGCTGGAAATGGGCCTCAATACACCTATCTAGATATTGCACCAAAAACCAGACATTTGCAGCTAGAATAGTCATTTACCACATTAGCAATGTATAGAGTGTATTTCTGATTAGTTTAATAATAATAATAATAATAATAATACATCAGTCTTATATAGCGCTTTTCTAAATACTCAAAGACGCTTTACAAAGCAGCATAGGGACAAACATACAGAGAACGGGTAAACACATACACATAGGTACACATAGGTAGAAGAGGCAGTCAGTTTTTATAGGTAGATTTAAAAAGATGGGTTTTGAGTTGACTTTTAAAAGAAGCAAGTGTGTTGGCAGACCGGATGTGAAGGGGCAAGGAATTCCAGAGGGTTGGTGCGGCGATGGCGAATGATCCATCACCCAGGGTGCGGAATTTTGTCTTGGTGATGGGGGTAAGAAGGTGAGCGTCAGCAGAGCGGAGGAGACGAGTGGGAGAATGACGAGACAGAAGGGCCGTTAGGTATGAGGGGGCGAGGTTATGGAGAGCTTTATAGGTGATGAGGAGGATCTTGAAGTTGATGCGCTGTTGAATGGGGAGCCAGTGGAGCTGACGGAGGAGAGGAGTGATGTGGTCTCTGGAGCGGGAGTGAGTAAGTAGGCGGGCGGCTGAGTTTTGGACATACTGTAGTTTTTGGAGGATGGTGAAGGAAGTCCATACAGAATGCTATTACAGTAATCAAGTCTGGAGGTGATGAAGACGTGGATAAGTATTTCAGCAGCAGAGGGTGAGAGGGTGGGACGAAGGCGTGCAATATTACGAAGATGACAAAATGATGTTTTGGTGATATGGTTGATGTGAGATTTGAAGGAGAGGGTGGGGTCCATGATAATGGACTGCACAATAATAACAATGGACAGTAGTGTTAGATATGCATGTGGAGAGAGAAACTGAGCAGATGGACTTAAGATTCCTGAAGGTTATTGTTCGGTCTTGTTTGGGTTGAGGGGCCGGGATGTCAATGTCCAGTGTGATGGCGAGATGATCCGAGATGGTGAGGTCAGTGCTGGAGATGTTGTGAATGTGGAGACCATTGCACAATGGACTGCATAATAATGGGCTGCACGGTGGCGCAGTGGTTTAGCACTGTAGCAGCACAGTTTTACCCTCGGCCGGGGGACCTCGGGGATCATGAGATCGTGGGTTCGATCCCAGCCCCCGACCAACAGTGAGCTGTGTGGAGTTTGCATGTTCTCCCCGTGTTGCGCGGGTTTACTCCGGGATTTCTCCGATTTCCTCCCGCATACCAAAACATGTAGGTTTAGGGCACTCGCGCACGCAGCGACCAGCAGCCGGTGGCTTGTCACCAGACTGCAAACCAAGTCTACCTACGGGTACAAATAAGTAACAAAAAAAAAAAATAATAATGCCGAGGTTTCTGGCCAGGGGGGAGGGGGTGACTGAGTGACCATCGATTTGGAATGAAAAGTTCTGGGAAGAGGGTAAAAGAGATTTTGGTCCAAAAATGATGATTTCTGTTTTATTGCTGTTTAGCTTGAGAAAGTTGTTAGTCATCCAGGTTTTTATGTCTGTAAGGCAGTCGGTGATGGTGGAGAGAATGGCGGGGGTGATGGATTTAGAGGAGATGTACAGCTGGGTGTCGTCGGCGTAGCAGTGAAAGTGAAGACCATGTTGACGGATGATGTGACCAAGCGGAAGTATGTAGAGAATGAAAAGGGTTGGACCGAGCACAGAGCCTTGAGGGACACCGTGTGAGACTGGGATGGTGCGTGATTTATGATTGTTGATGGAGATGTACTGGAATCTCTTAGACAGGTAGGAGGTGAACCAAGAGAGGGCGGAGTCAGTGATGCCAATAGAAAGCAGACGACGGAGCAGGATGGAATGATTGATGGTATCGCTGAGAACGAGGAGGAGAAGAATGGTGAGGGAGCCAGAGTCAGAGGCGAGCAGGAGGTCATTGGTGACCCTGAGGAGGGCGGTTTCAGTGCTGTGGTGAGAACGGAATCCAGATTGAAATGTTTCGTAGAGTTTGTTGGAGAGGAGGTGTTTCTTGAGTTGAGTGGCGACAGCTTTTTCCAATATTTTAGCCAGAAATGGGAGGTTGGAGATAGGTCTGAAATTGTTGGGGTTGTCAAAGTCCAGGCCAGGTTTCTTAAGGAGGGGGGTGATGGCAGCAATCTTAAGTGTTGGGGGGACAGTGCCAGTGGTGAGGGAGGAGTTGATGGTGTCGATGATAAGGGGGGCAAGAGGGGTGAGACAGGCTTTGATAAGGGGGGAGGGGATGGGGTCCAAGGGGCATGTAAATGATTTCATGCTGGAGAGTATTTCGGAAAGTTCATCAGTGGTTATGGGTGAGAAAAGGGAGAGCTGTTTATCTATGGGTGGAGAAAAAGTGTGTTCTGAGTCAGGGGTGATGGCTGGGGAGGAGGCAAGCTGGTTGTGAATATTGTCAATTTTGGAATGGAAAAATGATAGAAAGCTATTGCATTTTTCAGGGGTGAAGGATGATGAAATGATGTCCTGGGGTTTGAGGAGTTTGTTGATGGTGGAGAACAGAGTGTGGGGGTTGGAGGATCCAGAGTGAATGATGCTGGAGTAGTAGGCAGAGCGAGCTTCATTGAGTGAAGATTGATATAGGTGCATCAGTTCTATGTGAGCGAGGGTGTGTACAGTCAGACCAGTTTTGCAGCTCAGGCGTTCAAGCTGTTGCAGTTGTTTTTTGAGTTTGTGAAGTTCTAAGGTGTACCGGGGGCTGAATGAATGAAAGTGACGGATTTTGTTTTCATGGGGGCCAGTTTGTTGAGGGAGGTAGACAATGTGTTGTTGTAGCTGTTTACTAAGTCCGTAGGGGTTGGGTTTACAGGGAAGGTGAGGTCGGAGAGAGTGTTAGATATGCATGTGGAGAGAGAAACTGAGCAGATGGACTTAAGATTCCTGAAGGTTATTGTTCGGTCTTGTTTGGGTTGAGGGGCCGGGATGTCAATGTCCAGTGTGATGGTGAGATGATCCGAGATGGTGAGGTCAGTGCTGGAGATGTTGTGAATGTGGAGACCAGTGGAGCAAACCAGATCCAGGACATGCCCACGTCTGTGGGTAGGGAAAGTTATGTGTTGGGTGAAGTTTAGACACTTTAGTAAGTCCAGAAAATTGTTTGCATATTTGCAGTCAGGGGAATCAATGTGGAGGTTGAAATCGCCAAGCAGTAGGACAGATGGTGAGGTTGCAGACAGTACTGTAATGAGTTCTGAAAGATCTGATAAGAAAGATGGATTTGGTTTGGGAGGGCAGTAAATAATTGCAATGAGGAGAGGTTTTGGGCAGGGGAGTTTAAAAGTCAGGTGTTCAAAAGAGGAAACAGCGGGTATGGAGAGAGGTCGTGGATTGAGGTCATGAAGATGAATAGCAGCAATGCCTCCTCCACGGTCTTCAGGGCGTGAGTTGTCCAGGTATGAATATCCAGCAGGGGTGGTTTGGTTAAGTGCAATGTAATCCAGGGGTTTTCGCCAAGTTTCAGTGAGACAGAGGAGATCCAGTTTATTATCAGTGATGAATTCATTTAGAATGAGGCTTTTATTATTAAGGGATCGTGTGTTGAAGAGGGCAAGTTTCAGGTGCTTTTGTTTTGAAAATGCAGGTGCGGAAGTCGGGATAGGGTGGAGATTGAAAGGATTCACATTGGGGTTGTTCTGATGACGCGTCACATTGTTGTGATGACGCAACGCGGAAGTGCGAAAGCCGGTGTCCATGCAGCGATTTGACCAGAGAACGGGGATACAGTTTGTTGTGGTGAAGTGGTAATTAAACTTGCGGCGTGAACTTCGGTGGATATATCGGGGCCGGAGAAGAAGTCTGGAGCATTTTAGTGAGGCAATGAGTTCCAAGGAGGGAGAGGTTTGGTGGTTTAGCCGGAGGAGTTGCACGGATGTGTAGCGTAGCGCCATAACTGGGGCTATGCCGGTGCTGGAGGTGGGTGATGGAGGTCCGAGTTTGTTGCAGGCGTTAAAACCAATGAGCCGGCAGAGTTGCAGGGTGGAGTGACAGAACGTGTCGACCATGGAAGGACGCTTCCCAGCCTCTCTAATTTCTAGCCGAGCAGCGCTAGCACCAGGCAGCAGCCAGTTAGCCGTTGACCCACTAGCTTGTAGCGAGACACCCGGTGGCAAGCTCGGTAGCGAACTAGCCGATGGTCCAGCGATGTTAGCAGGGAGTCCCAGACAGATGACAGCCAAAGCACGGACAGGTAGCGGTCGGCCAGCCATCAACTGGCTGGCTAACAGCCAGTTTCCCGCTAGCCCGCTATCCCACAGGCCAAGGCCACCAGCAAGTCGTGGGTAGATGTTCCAGAGATGGAGAGTAGAGAGGCAGATGAAGACAATCCAAACCGTGACAGGACAACAGAACAGTTTCAATTCAATTCAATTCAACTTTATTTATATAGCGCCATTTCACAACAACAGTCATCTCATAGCACTATCAACTGTAGGGGGGAACCCCCACAGTTGCAGAAAGAAAGTTTGTGACCGGAGTGGCTGTGCTGCCTTCTGGCAGAATTTGGGACTTTTATTCAATGTAAGTTCATGCAATAGGAAGTACTTTTAATTTGACTAGTGATGTCATAACGTTAGAAACAGGAAGTAGGAAGTAAAATGTCAGTTGGACCAAGGGCAAAGTCATGTTGCCATTCAGAGGAAGGAGTTCCTAAAAAATTCGCTTTTCATAGCCCCAGCAGATGCATCCCTTGTATGTATTCATTCTTTATGTTCTTAGTATTTGTTATGGAAGATAATTTCATGGTTTATGTTGTTTTGAAACCGTTAAAAGTAAATGTAGAAAAAACGATTTTTTGAACATATGTTAATGGTAGCTAAATGTTAGCAATAGCATAGCTTAACCACTGTAATGAATGCCAAGGTCATTAGTTACCTTTTCTAGGTTGTGTTTTAAGTGCTAGCTTATGTAGAAACGTTACAGAATTTAATTAGTCTCCTACTTGTTTCATTTTTAGTTTCACTTTATCTTCTGAAGCTGTGATGTTGGAGTCTGCTTGTCAAGAAATAAATCACCAATGAAGAAAAGTTTAACTTGCTGTCTAGCTAGTTCTTACAACTTAGTGAGGACAGTACAGTGAAAAAGCGTGATTCAGCTGGAGCGCAACAACTAAAGTAGAAAGAAGCAAAACCTAGCAAGAAAGATGGAAGAAAGAAAGAGTGAGAAGTCTGCATCAGTGCACACACACAAGTCAAGGAGCTCTCGCTCATCTTCATCTAGTGCCGCAGTCAAGGCGCGTGCAGCAGCAGAGGCTGCAAAAGTACGAGCTGCTTATGCAGAAAAAGAAGCAAGGCTAAAAGTTGAGAAAGCTACTACAGAAGCAGAGCTGGGACAAGTTAGAGCTGATCTAGAGTTGGGAAAAGCAAAGCTGGAAGCTGAATTAAGCGCACTAGAACAACAAAAAGAGGCAGCAGCAGCTGAAGCACAGGCTGAAGCATTAGAAGCAGCTGAATGTCAAGAGAATTCAGTTAAGTCTGGTTCATCTTCATATGAGGTCCTCCAAGAGGAAATTGCAACACGTACTAAAGAGTACATTGCAGCACAAACTGAACTGCGCCGAACAGGCATTCCAGTGTCTCCCCCTAGCCCAGCGCACGATGCAGCAGCGTCTGAAGAGAGCTACATCACATGGCATCCTTTGTCAGCAATAGGCCCGAACGAGGATGATGTACGCCAACAGGGTGAAGCCCCCCAAAGGCAACCCCTTCTCAGCATGGCATCAAATCAGAGCGCACCTCATACTGGGAACCAAACAATTCCAAATCGAGAAAGTGGACATCCCGATGTGCCTAAGAAAGCATATTTCCCTCAGAAACCAGCACTAAGCCCAATGGCACTATCATACTTTCCTCGCAATGTCCCAACCACCCCAAGCGTGGCACCTGAAACAGAACACCTGGCACGATACCTGGCTCGCCGCGATCTAGTGAGTACCAGCCTCTACCAATTTGATGACAAACCCGAAAATTACATGGCACGGCAGTCATCATTCGATAATGCAACTGCTGGCCTGGGACTCACAGGCACTGAAACGCTGGATCTGCTCATTAAGTGGCTCGGGCCAGAGTCAGTAAAGCACATAAAACGCATTCGCTCTGTGCATGTAGGGCGCCCAGACGTAGCACTAGAGAAGGCCTGGGAGCGCCTCCAGCAGTGTTATGCTGCACCTGAAGTCATGGAGAAGTCTCTGTTTAAACGACTGGACGAATTCCCAAAAATATCTGCAAAAGACTACGGGAAACTGAAGGACCTAGGCGATCTCCTCATGGAGCTACAGGGTGCTAGAGGAGAAGGTTACCTCACAGGACTGGCATACCTGGATACAGCCAGAGGAATTGGGCCCATTGTTGAAAAACTCCCCTATGGGCTTCAAGAGAAATGGCTCGCGAGAGGCTCAAGGTTTAAAGAAAAGAACAAAGGCTATTTCCCTCCATTTGATGTCTTTGCCGATTTCATCTGTCACGAAGCACGGAGAAGGAATGATCCCAGCTTCGCCCTACCATCTGCTAGCAGCAGCAGTTTGAAATCAGACAAGGCACCCTCACGCAACTTAGGAAGCAAGATATCAGTTCATAAGACAGAGGTTTCATCAGGTAAAGATCCGCCAGCAGATATACCTGAGAAAAAAGTTGAAGGGTCAGAGAAAAATTGTCCCATTCACAACAAACCACACCGACTCAGGAAGTGCAGAACATTCAGAGGAAAGATGCTTGAAGAGAGGAAGAGTATTCTCAAAGACAACGGGATGTGTTTCAAATGCTGCACGTCCGCAAGTCATCTCGCTAAAGACTGTAAAGCAACTGTGAAGTGCACAGAGTGTGGTAGTGACCGTCACCATGCTGCCATGCACCCAGGTCCACCACCTCAAGCTGCGAAAGGGCCTCCACCACCATCAGACAATGGCGGGGAGGAAGATGTGCCAGCCGGTGACAGCACAGTCATCAATTCTAGCTGCACACAGATTTGTGGTCCAGGCCGAACAGCAAGATCCTGCTCAAAGATTTGTCTGGTTCGAGTATATCCCGAAGGTCAACGTGAGAGGGCAACTAACATGTACGTAATCCTGGACGACCAAAGCAATCGTTCATTGGTCAGGTCTGACTTCTTTGAGCTCTTTAACATCAAAGGCCAGTCTTTCCCTTACTCACTAAAGACCTGTGCGGGGCTGGTGGAGACGTCAGGCCGGAAGGCTGAAGGATTCCAGGTCGAATCTCTGGATGGCCAAACCAGCCTACCACTTCCACCTCTAATTGAGTGCAATGAAATACTCAATGATCGCACTGAAATACCGACACCTGACGCGGCCCGCCACCATCCACACCTCAGGGGTGTAGCACCATACATACCTGAGCTTGACCACAATGCGGAGATACTTATCCTGCTCGGCAGAGATCTCGTCAGAGTGCACAAGGTCTGGCAGCAAATAAGCGGACCCCCAGATGCTCCTTTCGCACAAAAGTTGGAGCTAGGCTGGGTGCTTGTCGGAGATGTGTGCTTAGGGGGTGCACATAAACCAGTCGTGCGGACATTCAAGACCAATGTGCTGGAGAATGGCCGTCCCTCTATGCTCACACCTTGCAAAGCCTCCATAAAGCTGACTCAGTCCGTGTCTCATGGCGGGGAGCAGAGGAGTAAGTCCACAAAGCCATCACTGGATACCCTTGGAAGGAAAGTCTTCAAAGAGACCGAGTATGATAACAGACCTGCCCCGTCCATGGAGGACACCATCTTCCTGGAGATTATGGACCAAGAAGTCTACAGAGACGAGTCAAACAACTGGGTCGCTCCGCAACCTTTTAGGGTCCCTCGGCAGCGCTTATCCAACAACCGTGAACAAGTATTCACCCGCTTCGCCGCTCTGGAGAAGACGCTACGAAGGAAACCGGAGATGAAACAACAGTTCCTGGAATTCATGGGGAAAATATTAGAGAAGAAACATGCAGAAGTGGCTCCGCCATTGGAAGACAATGAAGAATGTTGGTACCTCCCAACCTTCGGAGTCTACCACCCACAAAAGCCTGGGAACATTCGCGTTGTATTCGACTCCAGTGCGAAGTATTCAGGAACATCTCTGAACAACGTTCTCCTGACGGGACCTGACCTCAATAACTCACTCATTGGGGTTCTGATCCGCTTTCGGAAGGAACAAGTTGCAGTGATCGCCGACATACAGCAGATGTTCCACTGCTTCCTAGTTCGCAACGACCATAGGAAGTACCTGCGTTTCTTGTGGTACAGAGACAATGACATGTCCAAGGACGTAATCGACTATAGGATGAGAGTCCATGTTTTTGGCAACAGTCCCTCCCCATCTGTGGCCATCTACGGTCTGAGGAGGGCCATCCAAGAAGGTGCGAACAAACATGGAGCGGACACTGTACAATTTGTGGAACGTCATTTCTACGTCGATGACGGACTCATCAGCCTACCCACCGACGCTGACGCCATCAGCCTCCTGCGTAGAACGCAGGCCTCACTCAGCGAATCAAACCTGAGGCTCCACAAGTTCCCTTCAAATAGCGACGTCGTCCTTCAAGCCTTTGCACCAGAAGACAGGGCAGTCCTAAAGAGCCTTGACTTCAGTGGCGAAGCTACACCTGTGCAACGGAGCTTGGGACTATTGTGGGAGACCACAACAGACACATTCACATTCACTGTCTCACAAGAGAAGAAGCCCTTCACTCGCAGAGGAGTGTTGTCTACGGTGAACAGCATCTTTGATCCGCTAGGCATGGTTGCGCCAGTGACCATTGAAGGCAAAAGTCTGCTCAGAGAACTCAGTGTTGACATGTGTGACTGGGATGCACCGCTCCCAGAACAAAAGCTGAAACAATGGGAATCATGGTGAACGTCATTGCATGATTTAAGCCAGCTGCACATCCCACGCGCATACACTACGACATTCTTCTCCAAGGGTGAGCACACAGAGCTATGTGTGTTCTCCGACGCAAGCACCAAGGCCATTGGAGTGGTGGCATATCTGAAGACTACACAAGCTGATGGAGAAATCCAAGTTGGATTCATCCTAGGGAAAGCTAAACTGGCTCCACAGTCAGAACCAACAATTCCCCGGCTAGAGCTGTGTGCCGCAGTATTAGCAGTGGAAGTTGCTGAGCTCATACAAGACGAGCTGGACCTGAAGCCTGATGAGGTCAGGTTCTACTGTGACAGCAGGGTAGTTCTTGGCTATATCTACAATCAAACGAAACGTTTCTATGTATACGTCCACAACCGAGTTTGCAGAATACGTCAGTTCTCAACACCTGACCAGTGGCACTATGTCAGTACGGAAGACAACCCCGCAGACCACGTTTCGCGGGCAGTTGCGGCATCACATCTGGCACAGACCACATGGTTCACCGGACCAGACCTTCTGTACAAACCCAGTCCACCTGAGGAAGACTCAAAGGAAGTCTTTGAGCTTCTCAACCCAGAATTGGATGGAGAGATACGCCCTGAAGTGAGCAGCCTCTTGACTCACAGTCTAAACAGAAGCCTCAATGTCATGACGCCCGTCGCTACTACCGATTGGATGGTTTAGTGAGGTCCTCGGATCGGCCCCGCCGGGGTCGGCAACGGCCCTGGCGGAGCGCCGAGAAGACGATCAAACTTGACTATCTAGAGGAAGTAAAAGTCGTAACAAGGTTTCCGTAGGTGAACCTGCGGAAGGATCATTAACGGTGGAGCGGAGAGTCGCCGCCCGGCCGCCGGGGCCGGAGGGGCTCCCCGCCGCCCTCCGCTGTGAACCTTCGCCCGCCGAGGGCCGCTTTCTCCCTTCCCCCGCGTGGGGGAGGCGGGGGGAGCGTCCCGAGGCTCTGCCCAGCCCTCCGTCCCAGTCCCTCCGCCGGGAGGGAAGGAGGAGGGCCGGCCGGCGCCCCGGCCGCCGCCGGCCCCCATCCGAGCCGGCTCCGTCTCGGCGGTCCCTCCCGGGGGCTGACGGGTGCCCGTTGTGGAGCCGGCTGGGGGCCGGCGGTCCGGCGCGCCCGCCGCCGCGGAACTCCGACCTAAGCGCCGCGCGCGGCCTCGCCCCGGCCGTCGCGCCGCGTGCCTCCGGGTACCCAACTCTCCTCCCTCCTCCGGCGGGAGCACGGGGGGTTTAATGTCTCCTCCTCCATCCTCCCTTTGGGCTGCACGGTGGCGCAGTGGTTAGCACTGCGGCAGCACAGTTTACCCTTGGCCGGGGGATTGTGGGGATCGTGGGACCGTGGGTTCGATCCCAGCCCCCGACCAACAGTGATCTGTGTGGAGTTTGCATGTTCTCCCCGTGTTGCGTGGGTTTACTCCGGGATTTCTCCGGTTTCCTCCCACATGCCAAAAACATGCATGTTAGGTTAATTGGCTGTTCTAAATTGTCCCTAGATATCTGTTTCCTATAGGCCCTTAGAATAGAGGGTTAGCATTAATGAAAGCGCTTTGAGTGGTCTTTGTGACTAGAAAAGCGCTATATAAGTGCAGGTTAGTTAGTTAGTTAGTCAATGCCGCACGTTTCCAGCGGTTCTCATCAATGCGCTCTCTCACTAGGGCAATTGCTCTACTCATCCACATTGCTAGATCTTACAAGCACAAGTCCAGTCAGTGCAAAGGATGGCACTACTGCAACCTCCCGCGTACTCCAGATGAGCTGTCCCAAGTTAGACACATCATCATCAGAGCAGCGCAGGAAGAGGCCTACTCTAAGGAATTAACAGCACTTGAAAATGGAAAAACTGTAGCCAAGGACAGTTCTCTTCAGAAACTCAGACCTGTTCTTGAAGAAAACCTGATTTGCGTTGGCGGCAGACTAAAGCATGCTGACTTGAGCAGTCAGGAAAAGAACCCCATCATCTTGCCCAAGAACAGTCATGTTTCCCTGCTGCTAGTGCGCCAGTGTCATGAAGATGTCAAGCATCAAGGACGACACTTTACAGAAGGGGCCCTGAGAGCTGCAGGCTTTTGGGTCATAGGCGGAAAAAAGCTTATCACCTCAGAGCTGCACAAGTGCGTGGTTTGCTGAAAGTTACGCGGCAGAACAGAGGAACAACTCATGGCCAACTTACCTCCGGAACGACTACACACATGCCCACCCTTCACCTATGTAGGAGTGGATGTGTTCGGACCTTGGCCAGTCATCTCAAGGCGCACGCGAGGTGGACAGGCCCAAAGCAAGAGATGGGCGATGCTCTTCTGTTGCATGAGCTCCCGAGCCGTGCATATTGAGCTCATCGACTCCCTGGACACTTCCAGTTGTGTCAATGCACTAAGGAGATTCTTTGCGATAAGAGGACCTGCTAAGCAAATAAGATCAGACTGCGGAACAAACTTTGTTGCCGCTGCAAAGGAATTGGGACTCAGTCAAAATACTTCAGTCCAGCAGTTCTTGAGCCAGCAAGGGTGTTCTTGGGTGTTCAACCCACCTCACTCGTCACACATGGGAGGGTCGTGGGAGCGTTTAATAGGCCTCTCAAGAAGGATTCTGGATGCCATCCTGCTGCAGGAGAATGTCCAGCTAACTCACGACGTCTTGAACACTCTCATGGCTGAGGTGGTTGCAATACTCAATGCCAGACCCCTTGTTCCGGTCTCCACAGACCCAGAGTCACCCTTCGTGCTCTCTCCTGCGATGATTCTCACCCAGAAGGTGGGAGTTCCTCCACCATACGGGGAATTCGCGGGAAAGGATCTTCTCAGCAGACAATGGAGACAGGGGCAAGCCCTTGCAGACTGTTTCTGGCGTCGCTGGCGACAGGAGTACCTTCCCACTCTTCAGCCCCGACGGAAATGGAGGGAGGCACGACGGGATGTCAAAGAAGGAGACATCGTGCTCCTGAAGGACCGTCAAGTTCCACGTAATGCGTGGCCCATGGCGAGGATTACAGCGGTCGTCCCTGGCAGGGACGGCAGAGTAAGGAAGGTCGAGCTGAAGACAGCAGGCAAGGAATCCAAGCTGTTCCAGAGGCCGGTGTCAGAAGTAATTCTTCTGCTGCCAAAAGACTGAAACTTCAGGCCAGAGACATTTATTGGTGGGTAGTGACCTTTAAGGTCAGACGGGGAGTGTGCTGCCTTCTGGCAGAATTTGGGACTTTTATTCAATGTAAGTTCATGCAATAGGAAGTACTTTTAATTTG
Organism: Pholidichthys leucotaenia; assembly: GCA_020510985.1. Classification (NCBI taxonomy): domain Eukaryota; kingdom Metazoa; phylum Chordata; class Actinopteri; order Cichliformes; family Pholidichthyidae; genus Pholidichthys; species Pholidichthys leucotaenia. Next base: position 179,658,215 of record CM035848.1, read on the forward strand.
ACTAGTGATGTCATAACGTTAGAAACAGGAAGTAGGAAGTAAAATGTCAGTTGGACCAAGGGCAAAGTCATGTTGCCATTCAGAGGAAGGAGTTCTTAAAAAATTTGCTTTTCATAGCCCCAGCAGATGCATCCCTTGTATGTATTCATTCTTTATGTTCTTAGTATTTGTTATGGAAGATAATTTCATGGTTTATGTTGTTTAGAAACCGTTAAAAGTAAATGTAGAAAAAACGATTTTTTGAACATATGTTAATGGTAGCTAAATGTTAGCAATAGCATAGCTTAACCACTGTAATGAATGCCAAGGTCATTAGTTACCTTTTCTAGGTTGTGTTTTAAGTGCTAGCTTATGTAGAAACGTTACAGAATTTAATTAGTCTCCTACTTGTTTCATTTTTAGTTTCACTTTATCTTCTGAAGCTGTGATGTTGGAGTCTGCTTGTCAAGAAATAAATCACCAATGAAGAAAAGTTTAACTTGCTGTCTAGCTAGTTCTTACAACTTAGTGAGGACAGTACAGTGACACTTGAGTCAGCCCGGTGGGTGAAGTTTACAGCCAAGATCGTCTTGCAGGTAAGCGTCCACACCACCAGTAAAATGAACAAAAAATAGTAGTATCCAGGTCCAGCAATGTAGGAAAATGAACAAACACAAAACACAGAAACTGTAAAGTTAATAAAAAAATAAATTACGAATGAATCACGATGGGGAAGCGGCGAACAGAGCAGCGCCAGCGTCCTCCCTCCTCGTTAGACAAGTTATCTTCAGTATCTTTATCTATCTTTAAGTACTTATCTTTAGTTTAAAGTTATCTTCATTGAAAAAAAGTGTTTTTCTTTCAAAAATAAGGACATTTAGATTAGATTAGATTAGATTCAACTTTATTGTCATTACACATGTATGAATACAAGGTAACGAAACACAGTTTAGCATTCAATCAGAAGTGCAAAGGACAGCAGTGCAGTATATACGGTAATTAACAGTATGTGCAATTTAAGCAAATATATGCAAATATATGCAGCAGTGCAGAAAGTTAAGAGTACTGTTATGTGCAAATAATGTGCAATAAGTTAGATGTAGTTATGTAGTTATGCAGTTATGTACAGGTGAGGATGGTAAGAGATGATGGTAAGAGAGTCAGCGGGGAACTAAGTTCAATAACGTGACAGCTGTTGGAAAGAAACTGTTCCTAAACCTGCTGGTTCTAGTCCGAAGGCTTCTGAAACGTCTTCTGGAGGGGAGAAGCTGGAACAGTCCATGAGCAGGATGGTTGGAGTCCCTAAGAATACTGCGTGCCCGGCGCAGACATCTTTTCCTGTAGACGTCCTCTATAACTGGAAGTGGAGTCCCTGTGATGCGTTGAGCGGTTTTCACCACCCGCTGCAGCGCCTTGCGGTCAGCGACAGAGCAGCTCCCATACCAGACTGTGATACAGTTGGTCAGGGTGCTCTCTATCACGCAGCGGTAGAAGTTGCCCAGGATGTCAGTTGACAGATGGTTCTTCCTCAGTGTCCTCAAGAAGAAGCGGCGCTGATGGGCCTTCTTGATCAGGCTGGTGGTGTTAACTGACCAGGACAGGTCCTCCGAGATGTGGGTCCCCAGGAATTTGAAGCTGGGGACACGTTCAACAGCTATGCCATTGATATGGATGGAGTCATGTGTCTCTTCCCTCTCCTTCCTGTAGTCCACTATGAGCTCCTTGGTTTTGCTGGTGTTAAGGAGCAGGTTATTGTCAGCGCACCAAGTAGCCAAGTACTCAACCTCTGCCCTGTAATCTGACTCGTCATTGTCCCTGATGAGTCCAATCACCGTGGTGTCATCTGCGAACTTTATGATGGAATTGGATCCATACATAGGCCTGCAGTCATGGGTGTAGAGGGAGTAGAGGAATGGGCTGAGCACACAGCCCTGTGGTACACCAGTGTTGAGTGTGATGACGGAAGAACGGTTGGGGCCTGACCTAACATGCTGGGGTCTGTTGGTCAGAAAATCCATGATCCAGTTGCAGGTGGAGGTACTGATTCCCAGGTCCCCAAGTTTAGTGAGCAACTTGGAGGGGATAACTGTGTTGAATGCTGAGCTGAAGTCAACAAACAGCATTCTTGCGTAGGTGTTCTTGTCATCCAGGTGTGAGAGTACATAGTGCAGTGCTGTAGAAACCGCATCCTCTGTACTCCTGTTGCTCCGGTAGGCGAACTGATGAGGGTCCAGTGTAGGGGGCAGGCCTTTTTTGAGCTGTGCCAAGACCAGTCGCTCAAAGCACTTCATGACTATGGGCGTCAGTGCCACAGGGCGATAGTCATTTAGGCACGATGGTGTTGAATGTTTCGGCACTGGTACTATTGAAGTGGTCTTGAGGCACGCTGGTACCACGGCCTGGGCCAGGGACAGATTGAAGATGTCTGTCAAGACCCCTGCCAGCTGCTCAGCGCATGCCCTCAGCACACGCCCAGGAATGCCATCAGGGCCAGCAGCCTTACGTACGTTGACATGACTCAGTGCGTTACGGACGTCGGTGTGGGTGAGTGTGAGGTGGTGGAGGTCATCAGAGGGTGGGAAATTGATGTTCTTTTCGTTGTTGTCCTTGTCAAAACGAGCATAGAAGTCATTTAGCTCATTGAGAAAGGGCACAGTCATGGCTATAGGTATGGAGTTGCTGGGCTTATAATCAGAGATAGCTTGAATGCCCTGCCACATGCGTCGGGGGTCAGAGTCCCCAAAATGTTCCTCCACCTTCAGCTTGTAGCTGTGCTTGGCCTTCTTGAGGCCCCTCTTCGGATCTGCCCTGGATGAACTGTAGGCCTGTGCATCACCAGATCTAAAGGCATTGTTACGTGCTTTTAGCAGAAGCCGCACTTCTCTGTTCATCCACGGCTTCTGATTTGGGTACGTGATGATCTGTCTTTCCGTGGTGACACTGTCAATAGTGGTGTTGATATGGTCCAGGACTGAGTGGGTGTAAGAGTTGATGTTTATATGGGAGCCACAGGTAGCCTGAGAGGTGAACATACTCCAGTCTGTGTTCCTAAACTTCTCCTGGAGTACAGAGTCAACCCCCTCTGGCCACACTTTGATGGTCCTCACTGATGGCTTCACCCGGTTGATGAGCGGTACATACTTGGGGGTAAGGAACAAGGATAAGTGATTTCTATGTGACCCCAAACTTTTGAACGGTAGTGTATATATACGTATATATATATATATACACTACCGTTCAAAAGTTTGGGGTCACTTAGAAATTTCCTTATTTTTGAAAGAAAAGCAGTTTTTTTCAATGAAGATAACTTTAAACTAATCAGAAATACACTCTATACATTGCTAATGCAGTAAATGACTATTATAGCTGCAAATGTCTGTTTTTTGGTGCAATATCTACATAGGTGTATAGAGGCCCATTTCCAGCAACTATCACTCCGGTGTTCTAATGGTACAATGTGTTTGCTCATTGCGTCAGAAGGCTAATGGATGATAAGAAAACCCTTGTGCAATCATGTTAGGTCTGCAATGCTGTAACTGCTGCAAATGGAGGATTCTTTGACGAAAGCAAAGTTTGAAGGAAAAAATTATTATTTCAAATACAAATCATTATTTCTAACCTTGTCAATGTCTTGACTATATTTTCTTTTCATTTTACAACTCATGGTGGTAAATAAGTGTGACTTTTCATGGAAAACACCAAATTGTCTGGGTGACCCCAAACTTTTGAATGGTAGTGTGTATATATATATATATATATAACGGGTTTTGTAACGTAACAGGCATTTATTTCAACTCTGACTGTCACGAGACTGAGTGTGGTGTTTTCACCGTGCTTAGGCTCCTAACCCACTTTTGTCTATCTTCTGTCTTTTCTCACTTTATGTATTATTTCTCTGTCTACTGGGTTTTGGATATACAGTATGTTGTTTCGGTTTGACACGAGCACCCTACCTCTTCTTCCAGACACTCCCACCTGGTTTTTGTCTTGCATGCATTGCTCTGTATCTCAGCCATGTAATTAGATCAACCTGCCCGCTCACGTGATCCACACCTGGTATCATTTGTTATGATTGAATTCCTGCCTTAAGATGGACCTTTTCATTCACTCCTTGTCAGAGTCTCATGACCTTTTCATTCACTCCTTGTCAGAGTCTCATCATTACTTCCTACTCTGTTCGAACCTATTCCCTGTTTTAATGCCATTCTGTTCTCGGCCGTTTTCATCTCATCGTAAGTTTATGTTCGTGCACTGTTTGAATTTGTGTTTTCTTAATAAATACCATAAACTGCAGTCCAGCGCTTGGGTTTCCCTCTCTGCCCCGCAGGGGCGATTCATAACAGTAGACTCTGACCAGTTTGAGACCCAGCTGCTGGAGTTTGTGGCTCTTTTGTTTTCACTCAGCTGTGCTGTCCAGAGTATTCATCATGTCCCCAGCCTGCCAGCCTTCAGTCAATAAAGGGAGATCAGCAGCTGGGTCCCCGAGCGTGGAGGAGCAGTGGGCCGCTGAATTCATTCAGGGCTTCATGGACAAAGCTCTCGCCTCCAGTAGCCCCAAGAGGATCTGGGAGAGTGTGGATGTAGCAGTCGGGATTCTGGAGGCGCACCCTGGGTTGAGGAAGTTTCCCCACTTTGCATTAATGTCCACAGTTTCCTCACTTCAGCAGTCATTTCCCGGGCTGACATGGGGACTGCTTCCAGTGGGACCAAAGCCAACACGGAGGTGCTCTCCGTGGGAGATGTCCTTCTCCTCTCCCTGTTTGCCCATTCCTACTGCCGCTCCACTGGCTCCAAGACGCTGCCATCCAGCTTCGGACTACTGGAGGAATGCCTCCACCTCCCTGTCAGCAGCCCCTCCTTTGACGAGGCCGACAATCCCCACAGCAGTCCTTTCTCCTAGTTTTCCTTCGCTGGCTTTCCCATCAGCCTCCTCCTCTTCCTTTGCTGCTGCAACTCCCATCTCCTCGGCATTTCTGCCCACTGCTGAGGGCCCGGTCGCTTCCTCTCCGGGTCCACCCGTCGCCGTCGAGAGGGGCTCCTCTCCATTCCTCTGGGGGCTCTCAACCACTGAAGTCACGGAAAGGGCTGATTCTACACCAGCTGCAGCAGAGAACATCGTGCCCTGGGAACTCAGGCAAGTTTTTTTTTTTTTCCATTCTCCTTCACCAAAGCATGAATTATCTTGCCTGATTCCCGGTGGTGAGACTTAGTCCATGCAGTCCTCTGAGCACTCACCACCTGCTACAGCTATAATCTTTTCACCTGCTCTCTCCGTGTCTCCTCCTTTGCCCCTTGAGTGTCCGCCGGCCCCAGGATTGAGCTGCTGGATGATGGTGGAGCCTGCAGCCCTGGAGGACCTGGTTCCAGCCCCGCAGCCACAGTCTGGACAGGGGGAATGCGTCGTTTCCAAGCTGAAGCCTGTGCCAACAATGGAGCATCCCCTGGCTTCAGCCGTGCAGGACCCAGCACCAGAAGGGAGCCGACCTCCTGTCACCATGCCAGGCAAGCCACCTGTGAGGGTCACTTCACTGGGGGTTCCTGAGACTGCATCAAACACCATGCTTGCTGCAGGGTTCCCCGCAGCAGAGCCGAAGCTGGACCTCCAGAGGACCCAGCCCAGGGCGTCGCCATCTGGATCGACAAGTCCTGGACGGCGGTGGAGCTTGAGCTCAGGCAAGTGCTCTCCTTTGTTTTCACTGTTTCTATTTTGGAGAAAGCTTGTCTGGGTCTTGGTGGGGAGGGCTGAGTGCAGCCATCAGCTGCACCTGAGCTCACCTCACCAGGCTCCACTGCCGCCGGTGACCCTGGCCCGCTTTTTTCTGTCCCTCCTGTCGGATTCTTTTCCCAGGATCACTGAGGAGCGTCCAGCTTTGTCAGAGGTCTCTGTGGGTCCAACCTTGCCACCTGAGATCTCTGTGGGTCAAGCTCCTTCAGCTGAGGTCATCACGGGTGCTCCGTCCCAGACCAGGGCCTCCGAGGGTGCTGCTTCCCCATCAACTGAGGTCATCATGGGTGCTCCGTCTCCATCCAGGACCACCGTGGGTGCAGCTTGCCCATTAGCTGAGGTCTTCGCAGATGCTCCATCCCAGCCCGGAGCCTCTGTGGGTGCAGCTCCCCGATCAGCCGAGGTCTTCACGGGTGCTCTGTCCAAGCCCGGGACCTCCATGGTGCTGCTCCCCCTCCGGTTCAGGTCTTTGTGGGTGCTCCATCCCAGCCCGGGACCTCCGTGGGTGCAGCTCCTCCATCAGCCGAGGTCTCTGCAGGTGCTCCGTCCCAGCCTGGGACCTCCACGGGTGCTGCTCCCCCTCCAGTTCAGGTCTTTGCGGGTGCTCCATCCCAGCCCGCGACCTCTGTTGGTGAAGCTTCTCCTCAGTCCGGGTCTCCATGGGTGTTGTGTCCCAGTCAGGATCCGTTGTGGGTGCTGCGTCCCAGTTTCAGACAAACACGGGTGCCGCGCTCCAGCTTGGGTCTGCCGCGGGTGCCATGCTCCAGCTCAGAATCCACCATGGATGCAGTTATGGCCCAGTCTGGGTCCACCATGGGGGCAGCTCTGGCCCAGTCTGGGTCCGCTGCGGGTGCAGCTCTGCTCCAGCCCGGAGCCACCGCGGTTGCTGCTCTGCTTCAGTCTAGAGCCACCGCTAGTGCTGCATTGTCCCAGTCCGGGGTTACCAAGGGTGTTACAGGCCTGTCTGAAGGCGTCGTGGTTCCCTCTCCTCTGCCTGAGGCCATCGGGGTTCCCTTTGCTCTGCCCGATGCCGTCGGGGTTCCCTCTCCTCTGCCTGAGGCCATAGGGGTCCCTCCTCCTCCTCTGCCCAAGGCTGTCGTGGTTCCCTCTTCTTCGTCCAACACCATTGTGGGTTCCTCTCCTTTTTCTGTGGCCACCAGGGGTCCTGTTCCTTCCCCTGTGGTTCCCGCTGGTCGGCCATCACCTTAATTTTGTTTTCCTTTGCCTCTGCCCTTCTCACCACCAGTTTTTCCCGTGGGGCAGCCGCTCCCTGGACTATCCCATCTGGTTGGGTGGTTAAAAGACTCTGGTAGACCACTTGACTCTTTCCACCATGCCATGTGCCAGGTGTGGGACTTTTGTCAACCACCCAAACTGCCTTATTCTCTTGTCCAGGGGGCCTATGTGCAGGGTTGTTGCTTGGGTGTGGGTCATGAGCGGGTTTTTTGTTTTTGTTCCAACCTAGCCTTGCTCCCCCATGGCCTGCCTGGTTGGTTGATGGTTGTGCTCCTATCGGGTGGGTGGGGGGAGTGTTCTTCCTTTTGAAGTTACTCTGGGGTGTCTGGAATCCACCCCTTAAAGGGGGGGGCTGTCACAAGACTGAGCGTAGTGTTTTCACCGTGCTTAGGCTCCCAATCCACTTTTTTCTATCTTCTGTGTTTTCTCAGTTTATGTATTATTTCTCTGTGTGCTGGGTTTTGAATATATGTTGTTTTGGTTTGACATGAGCACCCTACCTCTTCTTTCGGACACTCCCACCTGGTTATTGTCTTTAATGTATTGCTCTGTATCTCAGCCATGTAATTAGGTCAACCTGCCCGCTCACGTGATCCACACCTGATATCATTTGGTACGACTGATTTCCTACCTTATTTAAGATGTGTCTTTTCATTCACTCCTTGTCAGAGTCTCATCATTACTTCTTACTCTGTTAGAACCCATTCCCTGTTCTAATGCCATCCTGTTCTCCCACATTTTCGTCTCATCATAAGTTTATGTTTGTGCACTGTTTGAATTTGTGTTTTCTTAATAAATGCCACAAATTGCAGTCCAGTGCTTGGGGCATACTCTCTGCCCCGCAGGGGCGATTCATGACAATAACTAATTACACAGAACAGAGGGGAGATCATTCACACAGACACTCATCTCACTCAAGGTGACACAGATACGCAATCTCTCACACAGGGAAAACAACTCTATCACAACCAGAATTATAATGGTACAACAATAATGCTAAGAACACAGGAATAATAACAGTGATTGAATCCCCCCCACACACACACGGCACAAAGATTGCTGGGAGAATTCCCCTCCCCTTATCACAGCCCCGACATTACACTGTCCCACCCGGACTGGTTTCTGGCCACAAAATATTAAGTCCAACTCACAAGTCCAATACAAACCTGCCCAGGTATTAGGGCATCCACCGGCGGCAGCAGCTGATATGCACGGGCCCGTTAGTGTCCATTCAAGCCTCGACCGGGGTATCCGGTCAGAATGGAGCCTTTGGCTCAGCCTCATAAGGGTCAGCTGGCTAGTACGGGGTGAGGCGGTCACGGTGAAGCACCACCACCCAGTTCCTCTTCTGCAGCCTCACACTGTATACTACATCTGACAGTCTCTGTAGGACCATGCATGGTCCCGACCAGTGGCTTGCCAGCTTTGGTGACAGTCCCTTTTTCTGCTCTGGGCAGAAGACCCAGACTTGATCGGGTGCAAATTCTGTCCCCTGGCAGTGGGAGTCGTGAGCGCGCTGCTGTCAACTCCCCACTGCTACCAGGGCCTCCCGAGCCAGTTCGTGCACCGTGTGAAGATGTTCTCTTAAGCAAAACAAATAATCCAACCCCAGTTTTCCATCCACCTCCCGCTCCGGAGGAGGGCCAAACACCAAATCCACCGGGGTGTGCAGCTAACGTCCAAACATCAGCGCTGCCAGGGTGCACCAGGTGGATTCTTGAACTGCTATCCAATATGCCCACAGAACCAGGGCAGATGCAGGTCCCAGTCTCACTGTCGCTGGTCCACTAGGATGGAGAGCTGCATAGTCAGGGTCCGATTAAAGCGTTCAACCAGGCTGTCGCTCTGTGGGTGTAGCGGGGAGGTCCAGGTCATCCGGATGCCCAGCTGCCTGCAGACCTCCCCGATGACCTCTTCCTCAAAGTCCCCTCCCTGGTCGTTATGCAGCTCCTCCAGGAAACTGAATCAGCGATACCTCTCATCCACCAGCCTGGATGCTGTGGTGGCGGTGCTCTGATCAGGGACCACGTATGCCTCTGGCCACTTGGTGAAGTAATCCATTGCGACCAGAATGTAATGGTTCCCCCAATTTGTAGATGGAAAAGGGCCCAGAATGTCCACCCCCATATGCTCCATGGATGCCCCTACATGGTACTGCTGCAAGGGAGCATGGGATCGCTGAGTTGGCCCTTTCTGAGCTGTGCAGGTGTCACAGCGGTGGACATGGAGCTCTATGTCCTGATGACACCCCAGCCAGTAGAACCGGCCAGGATGCTGCGGGGTCTTTGTCACCCTGAAGTGGCCCACCCACACGACCCATAGACCAACTGGAGCACCTTTGGGCGGAGCCGTCGGGCAACCAGCAGCTGCCACACATGATGCTGCCTAGCTGGAGACTGCCACCACTGATAGACAACATCCTCATGACAGCAAAGGCTGGACCACCGGGAAAGTAGGGCCTTGGTCTCTGGGTCCAGCTCAAACACAGCCTTCCAGGTGGGCTGCTGGTCCATGTCCAGCCACTGCTTAACCCGGGAGATGACAGGATCTCCATTCTGCTCCCTCCGAAGCTCCTGCGTGCTGAGGGAATCTCTGAAGTCATCGCTGGGGAGAGTTGGCCGATTATCTGAGGAGGAGCTGTGAGCTACTGCACTATCCCTGGCCACAGCAGTCTGGAGAGCAGCAGCCCGTAAAAACGCTGGGTCACGATCCACTGCTTGCCTGCAGTGCTGACAGGACTCCACAGCACAGGGGTGCTGGAACAGTGTGTCAGCGTTGGCATGTAGGCGGTCTGCTTGATGCACAATCTTAAAATCATGATCCTTCAGTCCCTCCAGCCATCTTGCTAACTGTCCATCCGGTTCTTTAAAGTTCAGTAGCAAGGTCAGGGAAGCGTGGTCGGTCCTGAGCTGAAACCTACCCCCGTAAACGGATGACGCAATAATTCCTCTTGGCTCTGCTGAGTGCAGCTGAAAAAAGCAACCGCCTGCTCTCCGTGTTGGCCCTCCTGGGATAGCACCGCCCCGATGCCCTGGTTGCTGGTGTCTGTGTCCACGATGAAGGGGCGGTTCAGGTCGGGATACTGAAACATGGGGGCTCCGATGAGTGCCGAACAAAGCCAGGAAAAAGCAGCAGCACAGTCCTCACTTCACTCGCACATGTGGCCCTTCTATGTCAGCTGATGCAGTGGGCTGGTGATGGTGGCAAAATCCTTCACAAACCTCCTATAAAAGGAGGTCAATCTGAGAAAGCACCGCAGTTCTCCTACATCCTGTGGAACTGGCCAGTTTCTCAACACTGCCACCTTCTCTGGGGTGGTGGCAACCCCCGCAGCCCTGACGACGTGGCCCAGGAAGATGTTTTCTCACTGAAATAGGTGGAATTTTTAAGGGTGCAGCCGCACCCAGGCCCAGCAGACGGCATCCAACACTTCCAAGAGGTTGGACAGGATGCCACCAAAATCAGCTACGTGAACCAGCAGGTCGTCAAGATAAGCGATGCAGCAGCTCCCGGGGGAGGTAAGCCAGCACCCACTCCATCAGGCGTTCAAAGGTGGCCGGGGCATTGCAAAGTACAAATGGCATCACCTTGAACTGCCACAGTCCCTATCTGATGCAGAAGGATGTTTTCTGGTGGGCCTCTGCTGACAGCTCTACCTGCCAGTATCCGCTGCTGAGGTTGAGCAAACTAAACCAGCTGAATTCGGTTATGTAATCCAGCGCGTCATCAATGCGGGACAGAGGGTAAGAGTCCTTACGTGTGATATCATTCAGGCGCTTGTAATCCACACAGAACCACCAATAACTATCCTTCTTCTTGACCAGAACTACTGGCACCGCCGAGGGACTACAGGAGGGTTCAATGACATCCACCTCCAGCATTTCCTGAATCTTTTGTTCTGCCACTGCCCGCCTTAAAAAAGGCAGACGGCGGGTGTGGAGCCAGACACCCTTGTCTCACCGGTGTCGATCTGGTGCTGCACCATAGTGGTTCGGGTGCACTCTTCATGTATGGAATGTAGCAATGTAGCAATCCAGCAGCTCCCACAGCTGGTGTCTCTGTCCCGATTCTAATCTTCTTCAGCTCTGCTGGAACAGCTCCTTGACCACCTGCTGGGTTTCTGCTAATGTGGTGTTTTGCTCCGCTCCACCCTCCCGCTGTCTCTGACAGCGATGATGATCCCTCCACTCACGCTGGTGGTGCTACTGTGGTCGGCTCTGGTGGCAATCCCCTTAGCTTGGTCTGCGCTGACAAACTCTCAATCATGAGATCCCCCTGGTCCCTCATCTGGCTCTTGTCACAGAGCATGATGGACTGAGCCCCCACAAGGAGAGAACAGTTGGTGGTGTCGATCTTTGTGCCCCATGCTACGAGCAGATCTAGTCCAGTGAGGGGGTCTTGGATATCAGCCATCCAGAATGGGTGGTTTGTGTTCTGACCCGCCACTTCCAGAAAAAGGACTCATCGCCGTCCCAGTCTGGTGTGCTCACCGATTGCTATGGTGATATAGCGCCTGGTAGGCACCCACCCCTGCAGTCTGAGTTCATCTGTACCAGGCAGCAACCCGGGTTCGACCAGGGAGATGGCAGAACCGGTGTCAATCAGGACCCAGATTGGCATGCTGTCCAGGCTGCACTGCAGGTACAGCCCTGATGAGTGTCCAAGTTGGCACAGATGTGATGATAGTTCACTGGAGAAAATGTCTGTGAGTGGTAACAGGTCCCCGTCTATGCCACCTCGCTCGACTTCAACGCTGGCGAGGGGCGAGTTGTCGTGGGGTGGGTGCAGGGCAGTAGCGCGCCATGTGACCTGGTTCCCTGCAGCAGAAGCACCTCTCTCCCACTGCCGGCGTACTCTCACCGGCCATGCAGCTGTGGTCTGGCACAGTTCTTCCTCATAATTGCTTTCAGCCATGGCCTGGAAAGTTCTCTGCCTTGGTGATGACACATCAGATACATACTACATCATCGGCCCCACCAACTCTACTTCTGCCACGGCTATCTCCCAGCTGCTCGCGACATGAATCCGGATGTATTCTCGGAGCTAGGCCGGGCAGAGCCCCTGGATGAAGTTGTGAAGGGCAAGCTTCTTCACCACCTCTGGCTCGTAGTCTGGGTAGCTTTACTGTGTCAGCAGCCATTTGTCTGGTGCATAGGCTCCAAGGCTCTCTCGGTCGCCTCGCTGGTGGCTGGCCAGCTATTCCCAGGCATGGTCAGCATGGGTTGCACTCCTGAACCACCTCAGAAGTGCTCCTTGTAGCGCTGGCCAGCTGCAATGTTCCTCAGGCTGGAGATTGGACAGCGTGCAGAGAGCTCTGCCCTACAGGGCCAGTGCAAACTGCACAGCTGTCTCTTCAGGTGTCCAGCCGTTCAGTGTAGCAGCCAGTTCAATCTGGACCAGATAAATGTCCAGTGAAGTTTTGCCACCAAAGTGGGGAAGCTTGGCTGGTTGGTGGGTTGGTGGGACAGTCGCCTCCATGTCAATCACTGCCCTCAGCCGCAGCGGAATCACAGGCTCGTAATTCCCTCGTTGGCCCTCCCTGTCCTGCCTTGAAAAAGGCAGGAAATGGGACGCGCTTGCTCCATCCAGTTTGATTCTCCATCCTTTGCAGCAAGCAGCTCTGGGGGCTGGTGTGTCTGCTCTGCTGTCCATCTCCATCTGGGTGATGAGCCGCTCAAGCTGTCGAACCTCTGCCTTGACCCTTGCTTCCATCTCTCAGAATCCCACTTCCGACACCAGTGTGATGTTTCAAGGGTTCACACAATAACAAGAGAGGGTTTGGAAAGTAACAGGCATTTATTTCAACTCTGACTAATTACACAGGACAGAGGGGAGGTCATTCACACAAACACTGATCTCATTCAGGGTGACACAGACATGTAAGCTCTCACACAGAGGGAAAATGACACTGTCACTACAGGATTTGTAACACAATTATAACGGTACAACAATAAGGCTCAGAACACAGGAATAATAACAGTCTTTGAATCCCCCCCCCAACGCAAAGGATACTGGGAAAATCCCCCACCCCTTATCACAGCCCCGATGTTACACTTTATATATATTCACCAGACACCACACCTTGCCAAGCCTCCACCAGTGGGCCCAAAATCAATACCAGCCACAGAGCCCATGTCAGCCACAGGCTTGGTGGAGTGCCAAAAAAGAGCTCTGCTCAAATTTGATATGCTGTATATAAATAGAATTTATAGACTTCTCTTTCTATGTAATAACTTTAATACTTTACTTAAAATTGTCTTACTTACGTTGTAACTGACAGGGGGAATGTGGGAGGGAATTGAAAGGATATGAAGTGGTTGGAAGAGGTGGGGGTAAGGGAGTGGGGAGAGGGAGAGAAAGAAAGAAGAACAAATGGAGAGAAAACACAACAAACAATCGCTGAGTCTGAGAAGATCTCTAGACAAGCCTAATGTTTGCACTTTAAAGAGAACAGATAAATGTGTTTGTGTGTGTGTGTGTGTGTGTGTGTGTGTGTGTGTGCGCAACAGAGATGGAGTGCTTATGTGTGGTTTACAAGGAAAAGTACAAAGAGAGGATAGCAAACCACAGCAGTGCCCCACTGGAGCTGTGAACAAGTAAGACAGTGCCCCACAACTCCTGGGCCACCTGCAGCCCCCGCAGAGCATGAATGCCCTGAAGCCAGCAAGCCCCAGGTCCAGACAGCAACCGCCCATCCAAGGGGACCCATGCCCACCTTGGAGAACCATACAGATGCATTGAGAGCCACCAGGCACCCACGCCCAGGGGAGGGGGTAGCGAGCAGCAGAGGGTCACAGGGAAGTCATTACCCCCATGCCGGAGGCAACCGATGTTGCCAGGAGGTCCCACCCCAATCAGTCCAGCACCCCCTGACCATCTCTCTCTCTCTCTCTCGCTTTCTCTCGTGTGCATGCGCGAGCAGGTGTGTGGAGTGGCGTCGAGTGAGTACTCTAAACTTTGTTTTTCTAACTTTTCTCTATCTTGTGTGTTGAGGTGTGTGTGTTTATTATATAGCGGTTTGAGTGTGTGTGTGCTGGGGTGTGAGTTTTGGAGAGAGTGTGTCTGGGAACGGTAGCTTCTGCTGCCCATTTTTTCCCAGCCGGCATCATGCCGGTAGTTAACGGTGGCGTGGAGTTCGAGCGCTTGACTCAGAGGCATGGCGTGAGAATCCTCCCGACAGTTTCCTGTTCTGTGGAGGAGGCCGACCTCGCAGTGGGACAGGTGGTTGGGCATGATAGTATAAAGTCAGCATCAAGGATGAACAGCGCAATTGTCATTTTTCTGGATCGAACTGAAAAAGCTGATCAGGTGGTGGAACATGGAGTTGTCATAAATGACACTTTTACTCCTGTTTTACTGCTGGTGAACACCTCTAGTAGGATCACCATCTCTAACGCACCTCCTTTCATTAAAAATAATCAGCTGATAAGAAAGTTATCCCGTTTTGGCCAAGTTGTTTCCCCCATCAGAATGGTCTCTCTGGGCAGTAAATCACCCCTGCTAAATCATGTCGTGTGTCAGAGGAGGCAGTGTTTTATTGTGTTAAACGACAGCTCTGCAGAACTGAACGTGTCTTTTAACTCCAGGATTGACGGCTTTAGTTATTTAGTTTTTGCAACATTTGAAACTATGAAGTGTTTTGCTTGTGGTGCAGAAGGCCATCTTATCAGACCATGTCCTGAAAAAGTTAACACAAATAATACTGGGAGCAAGAAAGGTGACGCTGGTGTTTCTGGTGGTCCAGAGGGGAGTGCTACATGTGATGCGGCGGGTGCTGCTGCGGCGTCCTCTTCTGCCGGGGCGGTGGCAGATGCCATTGTGGCGTCTGCTTCTGCCAGGGCAGCGGAGGGTGCCACTGTGGTGTCGGCTTCTGCCGGGGCGGCAGCAGGTGCCGCTGTGGCGTCCGCTGCAGGGTCCCCTTCTGCCAGGGTGGCAGTGGGTGCCGCTGTGGCATCCGCTTCTGCCAGGGTGACGGCGGGTGCCACTGTGGCGTCTGCTTCTGCCGGGGCGGCAGCGGCTGTGGCGAGGGAGGCCACAGCAAGCATGGTGGTTGCTCCTCCAAACAGTGATGGTGTGGAGTTTCTGTCTGGCGGCAGCTCTGATCATTGTAACAAGCCTGTCACCCAGAATAAAAAGGTGAAGGGAAAAAAAGAGTATAGTTAAAGAAAAAGACATGAATGAACGGATTTTGCTGGCAGAGGAGTAGCAGACCGGGGCTGTGACAGACACACCGAGTTAACACTGCATAGCAAATGCTGCAGTTGATGAAGAAATGCAGGAATATGATTTTGTTGAGGAGGATCCTTTTAAACTGTACAAAAAAGAAAAAGTGCTGAAAACTTGAAGAGCACTGCTAAATCTAGTTGGGTGGGGAATTTGGAAGTGCTGGATGAGAGTCTTCTGATGACAGTGAAGCTAAGTCTGAGCTGATGCAGACACAGGAGGATGAAAGCTCCTACTCTTTTAGAAAGATCAGGAAGTTTCTTCAAGTGACTAAGGGGAGTAGAGCTGTGAAAGCAGAAAATTACTTTCCAGATCTGGAATTATTTGTTGCATCAGCTCGCAAGTTTATGAAACTAAATGATGGGAATGAGACTTTTACTGATCAGGAAATATATCATTTAAAGAAACTTGTGCTTAAACTGAAATCACAAATCACTAACAGTCATACTGACTCTTAGTTTGTCTTTTCCCTTTTCTGCTACGTGTTTTTTTTTAACTGTACCTTATTTTTTATCCTTTTTAATGCCTCACCTTAGAATTGGCACTCTTAATATTAATGGGGCCAGGGATGATGTAAAAAGGGCCTCTTTATACGAGCTTTTTAATTTAAAGAAGCTTGATGTGCTGATGCTACAGGAGACTCACAGCACTGTAAACATTGAGAGCCAGTGGAGAAAAGAGTGGGATGGTTGCATTTTTTTTAGCCACAAGTCTAATAACAGTGGGGGGGGGGGGTTTGCTGCACTTTTCTCTAGGGGTTGTGTGCCTGTCTCTCACGAGGTAGAAGAGGTGGTGAAAGGCCATTTACTCTTATTAAAGGTACAGTTTGAAAACGTGAACTTGGTTTTTATAAATGTGTATGTGCCAACACAGAGAGCAGAGAGGATCAGATTCTTTGATGTGTTATTGGATACAGTCAGATCCTGTAATTCAAATAGTTTTTTTTTTTTATTTCTGGGGGGTGATTTTTAATTTCACATTAAACCACAGACTAGACAGGAACCATCAGGAGCCTTACCCTGCTTCTGCCACTTGGCTGAAGGAACTGGTGAAGTCACACGAAATGGTCGATGTGTGGAGATCACATCATGGGGATCAGAGGCAGTACACCTGGAGCCATGTTAAAGACAACCTTTTATCTATGGCTAGGTTAGACCATTTTTAATGATTTTAAACAGCAAATAAGTATTTTTAAAAATAGTTGTATCTGTCCTGTTGGTTTCACTGATCACTGCCTGCTGTTTTGTTTGTTTTTATTGAAAATGCAAAGTGTAAGAGTGCTTTTTGGCATTTTAATAATACACTTTTAAATGATGTGTCTTTTAAAGGAGTTTTTTCATGGCGTATGGAAGTCACACAGGAAACAAAAAAACCTCTTTTAAATTTCTCCAGATGTGGTGAGATTTTGGTAAGGCACAAATATAACAACTCTGTCAACAGTACATTCGAAATGTCACTCGTAGCTTGATCCAATCCTTGAAAGTTCTGGAGACTGAGGTGGTAGAGCTAGAGGAGTTGTTCAGTTCTACAGGAAAACAAGAGCACTTAGAGCAGAGGTGTCAAACTCATTCCATGGAGGGCCAAGACCCTGCATGTTTTACTTCCACCCAGTATCTTCAGCAGGTGTTTTCACTGATCAGCAATCAGTGGGAAGACATTCAGTGAAATCACCTGTTGAAGGCACTGGGTGGAGGTAAAACCTGCAGGGCTTTGGCCCTCCATGGAATGAGTTTGACACCCCTGACTTAGAGGCTCTTAAGTCAAAAAGGTCAGCCTTGGCTAGCTTGCTATGGGTCACCGCACAAGGAGCTCTGGTCCGCTCACGCTACATGGATGTAGCTCTGATGGACTCGCCCTCCCAGTACTTTTTCGGAGTGGAAAATTGGCCAGAGAAAGCTTATTCACTCCTTGTTGGACGATGATGGGAGAACAATCTCCACAGCAGCAGAGATCAGGAAATATGCTGCTAGTTTCTACAGTGATCTGTATAAAGTAGAGTGGAGGGAAGACACGTCACTGAGCCAGGTCTTCCTTGGTGGTCTTCCAGTGCTCTCAGAAGACCTTGTTGCCGGCTTGGATGCTCCACTGTCTCTGTCTGAGCTGCATGCAGCGCTAATGAGCCTCCAGAATGGAAAGTCACCAGGCATAGATGGTCTCTCTGTGGACTTTTATAAGGAGTTCTGGTCCCTGCTTGGTCCAGACCTCCTGGAGGTTCTCCAAGATAGTTTGAATAGGGGGACCCTACCCACAACCTGCAGGAGGGCCATCATCACACTGTTGCCAAAAAAGGGGACCAACAGAGCCTAAAGAACTGGAGGCCAGTCTCTCTGCTCTGCACGGTCTACAAAATTCTTTCAAAAGCTCTGGCCCGAAGAATAAAAAAAGCGATGAGCGAGCTCATTCATGTAGACCAGAATTACTGAGTGCCTGGCGGGCTGATTAGTGACGTCACTTTAATTCATGATGTTTTGGAGGTCTCTGGTTCATTGGATGTGGAAAATGACTTGATTTCAATAGACCAGGAAAAGGCTTTTGACTGGGTTGAACACCAGTATTTATGGACAGTTTTAGCTGCTTTTGGGTTCAGCCCAGGCTTCATAGCCAGGATACGGGTCTTGTACAGTGACATTGAGAGTGTACTGAAGATAAATGGGGGCCTGTCTGCCCCTTTAAAAGTCCAGAGGGCGGTTCGGCAGGGCTGCCCTCTCTCAGGGATGCTGCACTCCCTTGCCCTAGAACCTTTGCTTCACCGTTTGAGAAGGGGCCTATCAGGAGTCACGTTTCCTGGCTGTGAAACCACATTTAGGCTGTTGGCCTATGCAGATGATGTAGTAATTCTGCTAAACAAGCAGAGTGACACTGACGTTTTGGTTAAGAGTGTTAATGTTTTTGGCCAACTTTCTTCTGCAAAAATAAACTGGGGAAAAAGCGAGGCTCTGATGGTGGGGGAAAAACTAGAAAATCAGCTTAACGCTGCCTGGTGGGCTGAATTGGATAAAAGGAGGATTCAAGTATCTTGGTGTTTTCATTGGAAATCAGCAGTTTGAGCAAAAAAATTGGGACGGGGTCATAGATAATACTGTAAGTGGAAGTGGCTAATGCCAAAAATATCTTTTAGAGGATGAGTGCTCATTTTAAATAATCTTCTTTCCTCATCCCTGTGGCACCGCCTCATGCACATGGACCCCCCCCTGCTGGTTTACTGTCCAAAATTCAATCTGTTATGGTGGACTTTTTTGGGGGGAGGGGGGACTTCACTGGGTCCCTCAAGGCCTGTTATTTCTTCCCAAAGAGGAATGGGGACAAGAAGTGTTTCATTTAGTTTGTAGAGGTGCTGCTTTTCGACTGACTTTCATACTGAGACTGCTGACGGGCCCCCAAGACCTGGTGTGGAGGCCTTTGGCCTGTGTTATTTTACAGAGAGTCCTTGCGCTTGGGCTAGACCTCCCTGTGTTTTTAATGGATTTTAAGGACTCTAGTGCACTGTCTTTACCCAGTTTTTACTGCAGTCTGTTTTCAGTGTGGACTCTTTTTAAAAAACCAAGAGGGCCATGCGACTCCCTCCACTGGTTGTTGAGGGAGCCACTGGTTTTTGGTGGTCGTCTTGGTGTCCTGCCGGGAGTTGGAAGGACCTTCTTTGATCGGCTGTGTTCCAGGAATGTTCTCACTTTGAAGCAAGTGGTGGAACTGACTGGTCCTGGCCTGAACAACACCTCAGCTTTAGCAGCACATCTCGGTTTTAGATAAAATCATTTCATTGGTGGTCTTCTTTCACACTGGAAACAGGAGCTTCATGGACTTGAATGATCCCTACTCATAGACTTTAGGAAAGGCATGCTGCAGCCAGAAAGCACAGACCCTTTTCCCTCCCTCACACTTCATATGGACTTTGACATTTCTCCTAGCTCCCTACTGGCATTCTCTGCTCCCACTGGTGTGGACTTTGTAGGAGCCAGTGGTCAGGCACTCCACAGACTTGTGGTGATGGTGCTCAACAAGGACAGATTGAACACCTATGTGGCCACTCCATATAGAGCCTACTTTAGACTAGAAAAAGGGCATCGGCCTGCCTGGAGGGCTCTTTATAAACCCCCTCTTCCTAAGAAGCATGGAGATTTACAGTGGAGGGTCCTGCATGGCATTATAGCTGTTAATGCTTTTTGTCTCTGTGATTAACAGCAGTGTCAGTGATCAGTGTGTTTTCTGTTTCTCTAGAGAGACAGTTTTTCATTGTTTTACTGAATGTCAGCGTCTAAATGGTCTCTTTGAACTACTCACAGAACTTTTTCACAGCTTTAAGGAAGTTTTCTCCAAGCAGGTTTTCATTTGTAGTTTCATGTACAATCATCGTTTTAAAGAGAAGTGTCAACTACTGAACTTAGTTTTAGGGCAGACAAAGTTGGCTATCTATGTAAGCTGGAGACGGAAACTTGAGAATGTTGAGAATGATTTTGATGTCAAAATTTTATTTGTGAGGCTACTTAAAGCCAGAATAAGGCTGGATTTTGAGTTTTTTATGGGGAATGGGGATATGGAAGGTTTTACGACCCTCTGGTCACTTGAGGAAGTCCTTTGTTTAGTCTGTGATGGGCAGCTTTTGTTCGGGCATTTTTGGGGGGAATAATTTGGTGTAATGTACGTAGTATGGTATAGTAATTGTACTGAATGATGGAAAAGTGTGTTTATTAAAGATCTTTTAAAAATCAAAACAGCTCTCTCTCTCTCCCTCTCTCTCTCTCTCTCTCTCTCTCTCTCTGAGTGGGCGTGGTTGTGAATGCGAGCTGGGAGCGTGTGACAGTGTGAGTGAGTTGTCTCACACCTTTCTCTATCTTTTTGTGTTTAAGGTGTTTTTTTGTTAAATAATCTTAAGTTCCATTGTTTTCTGTAGCTGGGGTGGGGTAGGCGTTCTGGGAGGGGGGGTTTCTGCTGCCAGCTTTGCTGGTCAGCATGGTTTTGGAGCGAGGCTCCAGGTTCGAGAAGCTGACACGCCGGCATGCTGTCAAACTGACTCTGGCTGTCAGCTGCTCAGTGGAAGAATGTAGTCTGGCTGTGGGGGAGTTGGTCGGCTATGAAAGCGTTAGGTCTGCTTCTAGAATTAATAATGCCTTTGTGGGGAGACTTGAATAACGAAACCGAATTGTCTTTCATTCCAGTTTATTCAAGTAATCATTCCACTGTCTGCTCTCATTCTTGAGCAGCGAACAAAGAGCGTGAACACACCAAAGTTCTCTCATTTAAACATTCTGACATCAAACTATTTCCCTCGCGGGGGAAATCACACATCTCTCTCAAAATCTCTTTATTCACATTCATTAGCCTTTTATTTACATAACTCCCCCTTCTCTCTTCCCGAGCCTCAGTGGTCAGGAAGTCTTCTGTCCCCTGTCCTCCGCAGGGGGTCCAGGCTCTGTGGCTCCGCACCGCAGGGGGCTGGCTCTCCTTCATCGTGGTTAAATCACATATGCAGTGTCCAACATATACATGTCTCACAACACAGCCATATAACCCCCCCCCAAACGATGAAGAACAGACTAATTCCTAAAATTAACTAGCACCTTACTCACTACTGAATAATCAACACCAACATTTAGTCTGTGCGCCGCTTGGGCTTCAGCCGTCTGCCGAATCTGCTGTGCGTTGGCCCCGCCTTGCCTGCGGTGAGTTTCTGCTTCGGGTCTGTTGACTGAGGGAGAGAGTGATTAATTGCCCCCTGCGGGGGCCTGCCTCGTCGAGGCGCCACTGCGACCGGTACAGACACGTCCTTCATGACAAAAGCAGGTTTTAGTCTGTCAATACTGACTGTCTCTTTTCTGTCTCCAAAATCTAGCACAAATTGCTTATCACCTGCCTCCAGCACTCGAAATGGTCCTTCGTAAGGTGGTTTGAGCGTTGCTTTTAGGGCTTCGCGCCTGACAAAAACGAAATCGGCATTTTTCAAAGCCTTGGGGACGAAAACTCGTGGAAAAGCGTGATGAACCGGACCCGGGAGCGTGTCTGCCCCCGTGCCGACTAACGGTCCCAGAGCCGAGAGAGGTGGGGGCTCTGGGTGCTCTGGTAAAAACTCGCCCGGCAGCCTCAGAGTTTGTGCGAATACCAGCTCCGCTGGGGAGGCATCTAAGTCCTCTTTAGGCGCAGAACGCAACCCTAATAAAACCCATGGAAGTTTATTCACCCAATCTGCATCCGTGAGCGACGCTCTGAGTGCTGCCTTCAAAGACCTATGAAAACGCTCGCATAAACCATTGGCCTGAGGGTGGTAAGCCGTAGTGCGGTGAATTTTGGCTCCTAAGCCGTTGGCCATTGCTGACCACAGCTCAGAGATGAATTGCGGTCCTCTATCGGACGTAATGTCCGACGGAACCCCGAAACGCGCCACCCACGCCGTTAAAAAAACGCGAGCCACCTCCGCGGCCGTGGTCGTCGCAAGTGGGACCACTTCCGGCCAACGTGTGGTGCGGTCCACCATTGTCAAAAGATACGTGAACCCCTGTGATGCCGGTAGGGGGCCCAAAAGGTCGACGTGCACATGGTCAAACCTTCTGGCCGGAATGCGGAACGGTTCTAACGGGGCTCTTGTGTGCCTGTGAATTTTGGCCCGTTGACAGGAAATGCAGGTTTTTGCCCATTCCTTCACGTGCTTGCGCAGGCACGGCCAAACAAACTTTTCCGCCACTAGTTTCACCGACGCGCGCACCCCCAGGTGCGCCAGTGAGTGGACCGAGTCAAAAACACGGCGGCGCCACGTGGCCGGAACCACCGGACGCGGGCGCCCCGTCGACATGTCGCAGATCAGGGGGGGCATACCGGTTTGTAAACACTTGCTCTCCAGCCTCAACCCTGTTGGTCCAGACTGGAGCGCGCGCACGTCTGCGTCCGCCCCCTGGTCCGCTGCCATGGCTGCGTAATCTATACCCACGTGCACCGGGGCTGCGCGCGCCACCGTGCCGCTCTCCTGCGGCGCGGTCACGGTGGCCCGTTCTGCCTCTGCGCGTGTTGGGGTCGTGAACGCGCGTGAGAGACAATCCGCTACTACATTGAATTTGCCCGCGACGTGCCTAATGTCAGTGGTAAATTCCGAGATTGCGGCCAGCTGCCTCTGCTGCCTGCCGGACCACGGGTCTGAAATTTTGGCCATGGCGTATGTGAGCGGCTTGTGGTCCACATAAGCGGTGAAGCACCGTCCTTCCAGCCAGAACTGGAAATGACGAATAGCCAAATGCAGCGCCAACAGCTCTCTGTCAAACGTGCTGTATTTTCGTTCAGCCGCGCTTAAAGATTTGCTAAAGAAAGCCAAAGGCTGCCAAACTCCGGCTACCTGTTGCTCAATAACGGCCCCTATGGCTAAATCTGAAGCGTCTGTCGTCAGCGCGATACGTGCTGCAGGGTCTGGGTGGGCCAGGAGCGCAGCGTCAGCCAAGGCTTTTTTAACCTCTGTGAACGCGCGCTCCCGCTCCGGGGACCATTCGACCGCCTGGGTCGGTTTTTGTTTTTTGAGCGCGGCATATAACGGTTGCATGATTTGAGCTGCGTGGGGCAGGAATCGGTTATAAAAATTCACCATCCCCAAGAATTCCTGTAGTGATTTGACCGTTTGTGGACGGGGAAAATCCGCTACCGCGCGTACTTTCTCTGGTAATGGAACCGCTCCCTCCGGGGAGACGCGGTGACCCAAAAAATCGATCCGCTCGACGCCGAACTGGCACTTGGCTGGGTTAACTATTAAGCCGTGCTCTCCCAGCCTCCTAAAAACTGCTGTGAGGTGCGTTTCGTGTTCGTCCTCTGAAGTACTCGCGACCAAAATGTCGTCGAGGTACACAAACACGAAAGGGAGATCGCGTAACACGGCATCCATCATCCGCTGAAATGTTTGCGCCGCCCCTTTGAGACCAAACGGCATGCGTAAAAATTCGAAAAGTCCGAACGGGGTTATTACCGCTGTTTTAGGAATGTCCTCCGGTTGGACCGGGACTTGGTGATAGCCGCGAACTAGATCAATCTTTGAAAAAATGCGCGCCCCCGCCAGGTGCACCGAAAAATCCTGAATGTGCGGGATGGGATAACGATCGTGCGCCGTAGCGTTGTTTAGCCTGCGGTAATCCCCGCACGGTCTCCAGGAGCCATCGGCTTTCGGTACCATGTGCAGCGGCGAAGCCCACGGGCTCTTCGACCTACGAACGATGCCCAGCCTCTCCAGGCTGGCGAACTCCTCGCGCGCAATGGCGAGCTTAACTGCATCCAAGCGCCGAGCTTTTGCAAACACGGGAGGACCAGAAGTGGGGATAAAGTGTTTCACCCCGTGCTTCGCGACCGTCGCTGAAAAAGTGGGCACAGTGAGCGCTGGAAATTGGGTGAGGAGTGTGTGAAACTTACCACCTGCTGTAGCGACGTGGGTCTGTACTGGTGGCGGGGACACTCGAGCTGAACAGGGGAGAGAGTAAAAAGAGAGTGCATTTACCAGCCGTCTATTAGCAAGATCAACTAACAGATTGTGTGAACACAAAAAATCCGCGCCCAACATGTTGAAACTCACCGCCGCTATCACAAAAGTCCATTCATATGTGCGGCCATGTAAGCATAAAGGCAAGGTCCTTCTCCCGTAGGTGTTGATGTTCGAGCCATTTGCCGCTGTAGCTCCGCTACCGTGGGGTCCAGCCACCCGGTCCGCGTATGTTGGGGTGATGAAGCTCACTTGTGCTCCGGTGTCGATGAGGAACTCTCGTCCGGAGCGCGCATCCGTGATGTAGAGCAGCTTGTTGCGTTCTCCGAGGGTCGAAGCTGCTAGCGACCCCCGGTCTTGCCGTTTCCCGAACTCCTGAAGATGCAGGGCGGCACACACCTGCGTGCCTTCTCTGCGAACCTCCGATGGTAAAAGCAGAGATCTTCTCCTCCGCTGTGTCGTGCCCGCGCCTCTGCCGCCAGGCTATTGGCTCCCCCTCGTCGCGGCCGTGCTGCCGCCGTCGTCGGCCAGTCTGGTTCTGCCGCCTCTGGCTCCCCGCTGTCTCGGGTCGCTGCTGTGGATGCTTGCCCGCCGCAGGCGTCCAGGATCCCATCTGCCTCCTGGGCCAGCTCCCAGAACTCCTCCAGGGTGTGACACTTTTTGCCGGCCAGCGTGCTTCTCGCATGCGCCGGGAGGTTGGAGAGGAAGATGAACTGAAAAATGAAATCATCGTTGTCCAACCCTCTCAGCTGTATCATCTCCTCCATCAGGGCGCTCGGCCTGTGTCCACCTTGGTCTAGCAAAGACAGGATCCTCCTCGCCCTCACTTCAGCCGAGGGGGTGAAAAACTTGATGAGGGTGGATTTCAGCTTGCCGTACCTGTCGGTCGCGGGTGGCTGCTCCACCAAGCTCTGCACGCACCGAGCTGTGCTGTTGTCCAGTTTAGCGATGACATGGTGGAACTTAGTGTCATCCACCGTTACTCCTGCGAGCGCGAACTGCGACTCTGCTTGCAGAAACCACGACCGTGGGTTATCCTGCCAGAAATCAGGCAGCTTAACGGCCACTGCGCTCGCCAGCTCTGAGCGCTGTGAGTCCGGGACCCTGAGAATTTCTTCGTTCATTCTCAACGTAGTCAGTCACCAATGTGGGGAGACTTGAATAACGAAACCGAATTGTCTTTCATTCCAGTTTATTCAAGTAATCATTCCACTGTCTGCTCTCATTCTTGAGCAGCGAACAAAGAGCGTGAACACACCAAAGTTCTCTCATTTAAACATTCTGACATCAAACCATTTCCCTCGCGGGGGAAATCACACATCTCTCTCAAAATCTCTTTATTCACATTCATTAGCCTTTTATTTACATAACTCCCCCTTCTCTCTTCCCGAGCCTCAGTGGTCAGGAAGTCTTCTGTCCCCTGTCCTCCGCAGGGGGTCCAGGCTCTGTGGCTCTGCACCACAGGGGGCTGGCTCTCCTTCATCGTGGTTAAATCACATATGCAGTGTCCAACATATACATGTCTCACAACACAGCCATACCTTGGTAATTTTCCTAGATGGTGTTGAAAAAGTTAATCAGGTGGTGGAAAGTGGGGTTGTAATTAAAGACACACTGGTTCCTGTTCTGTCTCTGGTAAATCCTGCGAAGAGAATCACAATATCAAATGTCCCACCGTTTTTAAAGAATGAGCTGTTGGAGAAGGAGCTGTCGAGATACGGGCAACTTTTGTCCCCCATTAAACACATCCCTCTCGGTTGTAAGTCCCCGCATTTAAAACATGTCATGTCTTTTAGACGACAGGTGCTCATGATTTTAAAGAACAGCGAGGAAAGCCTCAACCTCATATTTAAGTACCGGATTGACAGCTTTAATTATACCATCCAGGTTATACCATCCAGGGCTGCACGGTGGCGCAGTGGTTAGCACTGTGGCAGCACAGTTTACCCTCGGCCGGGGGATTGCGGGGATCGTGAGATCGTGGGTTCAATCCCTGCCCCCGACCAACAGTGATCTCTGTGGAGTTTGCATGTTCTCCCCGTGTTGCGTGGGTTTACTCCGGGATTTCTCCGGTTTCCTCCCACATGCTAAAAACATGCAGGTTAGGGATACGGGGCGCTTGCGCACGCAGTGACCGGCAGCTGGTGGCTTGTCACCAGACTGCAAAACAAATCTACCTACGGGTACAAAACAAGTAACAAAAAAAAAAAAATCCACGTCACCTCTGATAATATGAAGTGTTTCGGCTGCGGAATGGAGGGACATTTGATTCGATCATGCCCTCAGGAAGTGGGGGGTGATTGCCCGGGGGAGGCCGCTAGTGCGACCTCGCAGTCGGGCGCCGCAGCTATGAGGCCGTCCGGCGACGGAGCGGCTTCGCTGTCCTCCGAGGCTACTGGCGCAGCCACGGCATCGAGCACTTCGACTGAGGCCGTGGGGCCGTCTGGCGGCGGCGCTTCGGCCGAGGCCGCGGGGCCGACTGGCAGCGGGGCGGCATTGCCGCCCTCCGCAGCCAGACTGTCAATCATAAATGGAACAACAACAAAAGTTAAAATACATCGCAGGGCTACTGCACAGACCAACATTGTGGACAAGGGTGAGATTACCGAGAGGGATCACGCTCAGGACCAGACAGATGAGCCAAATGAGGCCAAGGTAGACGGTGGGACTATAAAGATGAATATAAAACCACAGCACAGGGTGAGTGAAAAGTAAGAAGAGACAGCTACCAGGGTGGCTGAGTCAGTGTTGGAGGATGAGGATGACATTGAGATAGATGAAGAGTTACTGTATCTAAAGTTTCAGTCAAGTGGAAGAATTTGGAAAACAAACAGCAGAGGAGTAAAGTAAAAAGGGTTGTCAAAGAAATTTCTGAGGTTTCTCTATCTCAGCCAGATTCTTATGCTGGGTCTGAGATAGAGAGTGATGGTGAAAGCAGTGATGATGTGGCCAGTGGAGGTGGTTACCCCTTCACAAATATACAGAAGTTTTTGCAGGACACTAAAGGCCTCTTTCCACCAAACCGGTTCCAGTGCTTAAATGGAGCCAGAGCCTCATTAGCACCAGTTCTTTGGTTTTCCACCGATTAAAGCACCAGTCCCAGGCTCTCAAAAGTGGGGCTATCGTGGCCCCAACTCCTAGCTGGGCCAGCGGCAGCACCAGTTTACGTTGGTTATGTCCACAGCCATGGGCGTGGTTAACTGACCAGCTTCAAAACACTACTGACCGCCATGTTGCTTTCCAAACAGTGGAGCACGCGACGGATTCCAAAACCAAATAGATTTAGAGAGAAGAGGAGACACATTTCTTGGCTCTATGGACATAAGCAGAAGTACAAGATAAGCTGGAGGGGGCCACTCATGTGATGAACTGTGTTGGAAGATAGGCCAGCCAGCCGGACCATCGTCACTGCCGTGGATTAGTCTGTACAACAAACTGCTTAAAACACACTGGTAAGTGTATTGTCTTTAAAATGCCAGATTTTAATGAATATATGTATACATATATACAGTATCTGTTTGTATTGATATGTAACGGCCAAAGTGCGGATATTTTTTTACTCACTCTTGTGGCTATACTGTTTTTAGTTAGCTATGCTAACAAGCTAACTGTTTTTACCACGAACGTTTCTCCTCGCCATAAAGAAATGCGCGTTTGAGAAACTAGAACAGAAATCTTAACGTCTTACAGAATACTTTTTTTTATAAAGACATTCAGCGCAAAATATGTTTTTTGTGGTATCAGTACTGTGTATGAATGGGTGCCTTGCGTTGTGTTATGGGAGATTTTTCTACCAGACACTAGTAACGTTGTCTTTTTTACTATTTTGGTAATATTTCCATAATCTTGGGCCTTTTTTTTAAATTTCACTCGTGTTTAATTGTGTGTTGTGTAGCCGTATTTTATCTAATCTTTCTCTTACTTTATTGCGCAGTAGCCTGGTGGAGCACCTACAATGTCATTGTACTGTACAACTGTACAGTGACAATGAAGCCTATTCTATTACTATTCTTCTATTCCATAATCAGACATGTAAGCTTTGCTAACATTGATATTGAATAAAATTGCCTTCTATGTCTGCACATTTAATGGAAGGCTTAAGTTGGACACTGCACAAACCAAAACACTTTTTTTGTATTTACAGATTTATCACAGCTGGATGATGAGGGAGAACCACCCAGACCTGTGGTGTCCAGCTTACCTTCACCAGCACCAAGCTTGTCCTCCTCCTGCTCTTCCTCCTTCCTCATCAGACCAGATTTGGTAATTTATGTTCAGATCATGACCCATTCACACAAAGGAGGGAGTGAATTAAAAGAATTATACACTTGAATTGAGTGTTGTGATGCCACTAACAGTAAATGGATGTTGAATAGACACATTCAATCTTGGATTGACGATTCCAGTAGTTTTCAGTGTTTTTTAGATTTTAGTATACTTTTTTGATCCCCAGAGGGGAAATTGAGGGTCATCCACCACCTGGATGGATGAAGCAGCCACGATACGGCGCTATCCCTTAACCATTCACACACACATTCACACCTAGGGCCACTTTAGAGTCTCCAATTAACCTAACCTGCATGTTTTTGGCATGTGGGAGGAAACCGGAGAAATCCCGGGGTAAACCCACGCATACACGGGGAGAACATGCAAACTCCACACAGATCACTGTTGGTCGGGGGCTGGGATCGAACCCACGATCCCACGATCCCCCAGCCAAGGGTAAACTGTGCTGCTGCAGTGCTAACCAGTGTGCCACCGTGCAGCCCTATGCATAAAATGTATGCATAAAATGTAAAGTTATTTAGAACAATGCAAATCACTATAACATTGTAGTGGTGGGAAGTGAAAGTACAAGTACTGAATTAAGTTCATTTTTCCAGGTATTGGCCAATATATCAGGTATTTGTGGACTTACTCATATTTTTGACATCTTTTTCACATTTTCTAAAGAACAAGCAGCAACAAACTTTAAATCTTTGCACTTTTTCTGTGGAAAATGCTACAAGTTGCCAGCTTCAAAAATGATGAGTTTATATTCTTTTGACAACGTACCACATGACATTCTATCAGCTCTGGACAAGATCATTTCTGGGGAAAGTACTTTTAACTTGTACACTTTACAGTCTGTCTCTTGTTACCCCTACATGAATAAAAACTTGAATCAGTACTTTAACCAGAATAGATGACACACAAGTACAGAAGGGTATACCTTTCACATCTCTGTTGTTTGGAGGTACATAGAATATGTATTTATACAGTATCTACAGTATGTATTTATACAGTATCTGCAGTAAATCTATACATTTTTCCATGTAACCTTGTGACTGCATTATTTTAATTGCTTTTAATCCTAGATCAAGTTTGTTTAGGGTTCAAAATGCATCATAAGTGTTAAATATATCTTGTTATACCTAACTAAGTACTGTTTATCTGTTGAAATATATATATTTAACAGCTAATATAAACCCATAACAATATGGCACCTGGCGATAATTTTTTGGACTGTTGATCACTTTTTGGCATGACATAACAGGCGACCTCCGTCTCATAATGCGCCGTAAGGCCACCTATTACAGAACTGACATTGTGGAGTGTGTAAATGAAGAGGCAGATTGATTTCAGACGATTTATTACACACTCACATCTCACAAGCAAAGAACAGACTGAACATTTCAGGCACTCTCCTCTTAAGTTTCATGGCATTTCTCCATACACAACATGACATTTGCATCACACTGCATTCAACCCCCTTCGTCCTTGACTCCTTCCTGCTATCTCACCAGGAACCTCCTGCTCATTGTTCTCCCATGTTTATCCACTGTCTCTTGTCTGAGATGCTAAATAATCTGGCTCCCCCAAGGTGCTAAACTCCCCCCCCCAGCATCTTAGATAGAACAATAGAATAACAGTCCACATGCTGTGATAGAACAATAGAATATCAGTCCACATGCTGTTTGGGCTTCCGTCTCCTCCCGTATCTGCTGTAACTGGGGTTTACCGCCTCCGTGGCGCTGCTGTGCCGGTGGGGGGCTGCTGGGAGTGTGTCTGACTGTGGGTGGGCTGTGACTAGCGGGGGGGGGGGGACTTCGGTCTGACCGTGTGGCTGCTCTGGTGAATCGTTTCCCTGGGGAGCTCTCCGTGGGGGTCCTCCACGCCGAGGGGCCCTAGCCAACAGCACTTGCTCGTCCGCCACAACGAAAGCGGGTTTGAGTGCCAATTATGCCAATTTTTTCTCGCCTACCACCCAAGTCTAGCAAAAAATGCTTATCCCCTGTTTCCAACACTCTGAACGGTCCATCATAAGGTGGGCGCAATGGAGGGCGGTGGGCGTCGTGTCTGACAAACACAAACTCCGCGCTCTTCAAAGTTTTAGGCACGAAAACACGCGGAAAACTGTGGTGGGCAGGGCCCAGCAGTGTGCCTGTGTTTGCGCTACGCTGCAAAAGCTGAGACGGGCAGCTGCACGGTGCAGGATTATCTGGCAGAAATTCCCCGGGCAGCCATAGGGCCTGCGCAAAAACGAGCTCTGCCGAGGAAGCTTCCAGATCCTCTTTCGGCGCAGAGCACAACCCCAATAAAACCCACGGCAGCCTGTCTACCCAATTTGCATCCGTCAATGAAGCCCTGAGTGCTGCTTTCAGTGATCTATGAAAACGCTCGCATAACCCATTGGCCTGTGGGTTGTACGCGGTTGTGCGGTGAATTGTAACACCCAGGCTGCGGGCCATCGCGGACCAGAGTTCGGAAACAAATTGAGGACCCCTGTCGGACGTAATGTCCGACGGGACTCCAAAACGCGCCACCCATGCTGTTAAAAAAGCGTGCGCTACGTCTGTGGACGCGGTTGCCGCCAGCAGGACCGCTTCTGGCCAGCGCGTGGTGCGGTCCACCACTGTCAGGAGGTACGTGCACCCCTGTGATGGCGGGAGGGGGCCCACAAGGTCCACGTGAACATGGTCGAACCTCTTAGCCGGAATACGAAACGGCTCCAAGGGAGCCTTCGTATGTCTGTGTACCTTGGCTCGTTGGCACGCCAAGCAGGCTGCAGCCCACTCTTTCACCTGTTTGCGTAGGCTTGGCCACACAAACTTTTCTCCCACCATTTTGACCGGCGCGCACACTCCTGGGTGCGCCAGAGTGTGAACCGACTCAAACACGCGGCGGCGCCACACGACCGGGACCACCGGACGCGGGCGACCCATGGAGACATCGCAGATTGTGGGGGGGGTGCCATCTTGCAGCACCCTGCTCTCCAGCCTTAACCCTGTTGCTCCAGACTGGAGCGCGCGCACGTCTGCATCGCTAATCTGCTCTGCTGCCATGGCTGCGTAATCTATCCCCACGCAGACCGGGGCCACCACGGCGCGCGAGAGGCAGTCCGCCACCACATTCAGTTTACCCGACACATGTTGAATATTGGTAGTAAACTCCGGGCTGCCGGCCCGACCACGGTTCTGAAACCTTGGCCATCACGAATGTTAGCGGCTTGTGGTCCACGAACGCGGTGAAGCTGCGCCCTTCCAGCCAGAACTGGAAGTGGCGTATGGCCAGGTGGAGAGCCAGCAACTCTCTGTCGAACACGCTGTATTTACGTTTGCTGTTGCGCAAAGTTCTGCTGAAAAAGGCGAGCGGCTGCCAAGCCCCGGCGACGCGCTGCTCCACAACAGCCCCTATGGCCACGTCTGAAGCGTCGGTGGTGAGTGCTCTGCGGGCCGCCGGGTCCGGATGCGCCAGCAGTGTGGCGTTTGCCAAGGCTGCTTTAACTTCTGAGAACGCCCGCTCTCGCTCCAGGGTCCATTCAACCCTATCCGCTGGTTTCTGTTTCTTGAGCGCGGCGTACAATGGCTGCATGAGCTGCACTGCGCGGGGAAGGAAACGGTTATAAAAGTTCACCATTCCCAAAAATTCCTGCTGCGCCCTGACCGTCCGAGGCCAGAAAAAATCCGCCACGGCGCGCACTTTGTCGGGCAGCGGGATCGCTCCTTCCGGAGAGATGCGGTGCCCCAAAAAATTAATCTCCATCACGCTGAACTGGCATTTCACTGGGTTAATTATTAACCCGTGCTCCTCCAACCTCCTGAAAACTGTCATGAGGTGGGTTTCGTGTTCGTCTTCGGACGCACTGGCTACCAGGATATCGTCCAGGTAGACGAACACAAACGGGAGATCATGCAGCACTGCATCCATCATGCGCTGGAACGTCTGTGCCGCTCCTTTTAACCCTAATGGCATACGCAGGAACTCGAATAGACCGAACGGAGTTATTACCGCTGTTTTGGGTATGTCCTCAGCGCCCACTGGGACTTGGTGGTAACCGCGGACCAGGTCTATTTTGGAAAAAATGCGTGCTCCAGCAAGGTGAACGGAAAAATCCTGTATGTGGGGAATTGGGTAGCGGTCATGCGCTGTGGTGTTGTTCAACCTGCGGAAATCCCCGCATGGTCGCCACGATCCCTCAGCTTTAGGGACCATGTGTAGTGGGGATGCCCATGGGCTGTTCGAGCGCCTGATGATGCCCAACCTTTCCAGGTTGGCGAACTCCTCGCGCGCTATGGCCAGTTTAGCTGCGTCCAAGCACCGAGGTTTTGCAAAAATGGGCGGCCCGGTGGTGGTGATAAAGTGCTCCACCCCGTGTTTAGCGATGGCCGTGGAAAACGTCGGGACCGTGAGTGCTGGGAACTGAGTGAGCAGTGTGTGGAACTTACCGCCTGTAGCTGTGACGTTGGCTTGTGCTGTTGGCTGGGTCACTCGAGCTATACAGGGGAGAGAGTCAAAGTACAGTGCATTAACCAGGCGCCTGTTAGCAACATCAACCAGTAAACCATGTGCACACAGAAAATCAGCCCCCAGGATATGGTAATTCAGTGCTGCTATGACAAAAGTCCACTCATATGTACGGCCGTGTAGAGATAAGAGCAGAGTCTTCTCACCAAAGGTCTTAATATCCGAGCCGTTTGCTGCCAACATCTTGGGGCCGCTAGGTCCTGCCAGCCGGTCAGCGTAGGTCGGCAGGATGAAGCTCTTCTGGGCTCCAGTGTCCACGAGGAAACGCCTCCCCGAGCGTGCATCCGTCAAGTAGAGCAGCTTGTTCTCTTCACCGAGGGTCACAGCTGCTACCGACCCCTGGCCTTGGCGTTTCCCGAGCGCTTGAATTGGCACGGTGGTGCACATCTGCGTGCCTTCTCTCTGAAGCGGCGGTGGTAGAAACAGAGCATGTCTCTCTGGCGCTCCTTGGCCCCCGCTGCTGCTACCGTCGGTGGCTCCTCGCCTCCTCTGGTCGTCTCGCTGGGCTCCACCACTGCCGCGTTGACTGTGATCGCCCTGGTGGTGATGATGATCCGGTCTGCCTCCTGGGCTAGCGCACAGTAGTCGCGCGCGGCCAGCAACGGCGAATTAGCCAGAGCCGCTCTCGCCACTGTTGGAAGGTTCCGGAGGAAGAGGTGGGCAAACAGAAAGTGCCCGTCGTCCGTGCCCATTAACGCCAGCATCTTCTCCATCAGGTCTACGGCCGAATCATCTCCTAACTCGGTCCGCGTCAGGAGCCTCTCCGCTCTCTCACAGTCCGAGAGCGTGTAGCGCTAGATGAGCGCAGCCTTGAGCGCCTCATATTTGCTTCTGGCTGGGGGCTGATCGAGCAGGCTCGCTACCTGCCAAGCTGTGCGGGCGTCGAGCGCTGCGACCACATGGTAGAATCTGGTGTTGTCTGCCGTTACTCCCCGGAGGGCAAACTGGGCCTCGGTGAGGTGGAACCAAGAGCGCGGGTTGTGCTGCCAGAAATCCGGTAGCTTGACTGAAACTGCACACGTGTGGCTGGAGGTTCCAGTCCAGGCTGTCTGTGGGATGGCTGCCGCCTCACTGTAGCTTCCTGACCGGGCCGGCTCCGGGGATCTTGCCTTGTGTTCCATAATACGTCTTGGGTCACCAGTGTGGAGTGTGTAAATGAAGAGGCAGATTGATTTCAGACGATTTATTACACACTCACATCTCACAAGCAAAGAACAGACTGAACATTTCAGCAGGCACTCTCCTCTTAAGTTTCATGGCATTTCTCCACACACAACATGACATTTGCATCACACTGCATTCAACCCCCTTCGTCCTTGACTCCTTCCTGCTATCTCACCAGGAACCTCCTGCTCATTGTTCTCCCATGTTTATCCACTGTCTCTTGTCTGAGATGCTAAATAATCTGGCTCTCCCAAGGTGCTAAAACATAAATATTATGTTTAAAAGTGTCGTCAATGCTCCTGCTACAGACTTGATCTAACAACGGCTGATAACTGAAATATTGACAATTACCGCTCTCCTTAAACAGAGCCGCCGTTCTCTGCCATTAAGAATAAAACTGTTTTTGGATGGTAATACAGGTTTGGAATAATAATAAGCAGCACTCCCAAAGAGACAACAAACTCCTACATGTTGACAAGCTAGCACTGCTACTTCTTCTTCTTCTCTCGGTTTCTGGCGGATAGCAAACAAGTGAGAGGTGCATACCGCCACCTTCCGTCTTCTCTGGTGTTCTGCAGGGGTTGGGCGCTTCACACTACGTAATGACGTAGCCCTGACGTAATCCCCGACTAGCTCCATATCGATGGAGAACCAACTGGTTCTTATGAGCCACTCCAGAAGAACTGGTTAAGCACTAGCACCAGCCCCAGAGCCAAACTAGCACTGGAACCGGTTTGGTGGAAAGAGGGCCTAAGGGATCCAGAATGGTTAGAGTTGAAAACTTTTTCCCTGATCTAAAATGTTTGGTTGACTCTGCTCAAGCCTACTGGGAAAATAGGGGAGAGCTTGAGCAGGAAAGTTTCACTGATCAGGAGATCTACAGACTAAAAAAGTTTGTACTAAAAGTTAAGAACCAAACTGCCCAGGATGATTAGTTTTTTTTATCGCTTATTCTTTCTTTTCTGTTTTTGTATTGGCTTTGCCCTCTCATACACATGTGCAGTTTTAATTTTGGTACACTCAATATCAATGGAGCAAGAGAAATGTCCAAGCGAGCGTGTGTTTTTACTCTTGCAGAATGTAAGAAAATTAATGTTCTGTTTGTTCAGGAAACTCATAGTTCTGAGGACAATGCTGCTGACTGGAGGAGGGAATTTCAAGGGGAAATTATTCTCAGTCACAAAAATAGCAGCAGTGGTGGAGTGGGTATTTTATTTTCTCAAGATTTTAGAGACTTGGCCAGGTCTGTCAGGGACCTGGAGAGAGAAGTAGTGGAGCTGCAGTCTTTGGCAGACTCCACAGGAAAAAGAGGACATTTTGAGGCCCTGAATGGCAAAAAGTCTGTTTAAACTGACTTACTGGGCGTGGCCACTAGGGGTGCTGTGGTATACAGTAGGTTCCAAAACATCGCACTAATGGACGCTCCATCTCATTTTTTCTTTGGCTTGGAGAGGACGAATGGTCAGAGGAGGATGATCCACTCTCTCAGCTCCGAAGAAGGGCAGCTGATCCATGAGTCTGCAGAGATCTGTCGCTTTGCAGCTGCTTTCTATAAAGCAGCATGTAGACTACCTTTTAAGAACTGTTAATTTTTTTGGTGAGTGCTCCTCAGCAAGAGTGAATTGGGGTAAGAGTGAAGCTATTGTGGTGGGGGGAGACTACAAAAAATTGCCCTACCTGGTGGCCTTTCGTGGACACAAGGTGGTTTTAAATATCTTGGTGTGTTTTTAGGAAATCAGACTTTTACTGGGAAAAATTGGGAGTGTTTTTTGGAAAAGGTCGAAGGAAGATTAAAAAAATGGAAATGGATTTTGCCAAACTTGTCCTTCAGAGGTCGTGTTTTGATCATCAACAACTTGATTGCTTCAGTGCTGTGGCATCGACTGTCTTGTCTGGACCGTCCAACCAATTTGCTGGCCAGAATGAAATCTATAGTCGTGGACTTTTTCTGGGACCATCTTCACTGGGTTCCACAGAGCATCCTGTTTTTACCGAGGGAAGAAGGTGGTCAAGGGCTCATCCATCTGGCCAGCAGGGGGGGCGTCTTTTGCCTGCAGTTCATTCAGCGACTGCTGAGTGGCCCTCTCGACCTTGTGTGGAGACCTATTGCCAGAGCTGTCCTGGCTCGCTGTGGAGGTGCTGGGACTAGAGGAGTCATTGTTTTTAATGGACTTAAAGAGCCAAAAACTCCCAGAACTTCCCCAGTTTTATCAAAGTGCTTTTAAAATCTGGGGACTTTTTAAAAAGAACTCTCCCCAGGCTTCCTTGTCACCTTTTGGCTTTTAAAGGAACAACTTGTGTTCGGGACCCGCTTTGATGTGGGCAATGTTTTAGGACCTTCTGTTTTAAAAAAGCTCCTTTCTGCAAAGGTTACAACGCTGGGACACTTGGTGAGCTTATGTGGTCCTAACTTGGACAATGTTGTTGCCCTGTGCTCGGCTCATGGGATTTCTTCAGTCGGAATTATAATGAACTTGCTGAAAGATTGGAGAGACTGCCTCTCCGCAGAAGAACACTCTGCTATTGTTTTACACTGCAAAAACTCTGTGCGAACTGCTGATGAGCCTTTTCCTTTTAATGTTTTATCTCCTGATTTTAAAGATGGCACTGGTGTGTTTTTAAACTCTGAACACATTAACAGTTGTGACTCTTCTGGTAAAAAAAATGTATGGACTTTTGGTGAAAGTTCTAAATGTGAATAAGTTAAAAGGTCGAGCTGATACACCATGGAGGAAACACTTGGGTTTGGGTTCAGAGGTGAGGCCTGCCTGGAGAGCACTCTATAAACCACCATTAACTAAGAAGGTTGGAGACCTGCAATGGCGAGTTTTACATGGTGCTGTGGCTGTAAATGCTTTTATCTCTATTTTAAACCCAAATGTTGTTGAGGTTTGTCCATTTTGTCCTCAGAAAGAGACTGTGTTCCATTGTTTTCTGGACTGTAACAGACTGCAATTGTTGTTTGGTTTTTTGGGGGAAGCTGTTTAATCTGTTTGGAGAAGTCTTTTCCCTGCAGATTTTTATCTTGGGTTTTCTATATAGACAGAGAAGCAAGAAAAAAGTGAACTTTTAAATTTCATCCTGGGTCAAGCTAAAATGGCTATTTATGTTAGTAGGAAAAGAAAAATTGAACAAATGCTGGATTGTAATGTAAAAGACATGCTGGTCGGCATGATTAAGACTCGAATAATGATTGATTACAATTACTATCAACTGATGCAAAATGTTGGAACTTTTGAGGCTATGTGGTGCTTTAAGCACATCCTGTGTTGTGTTAAGGAGGGGAAGATTACCTATGGTGTGGTTCTGATGTAAGAAGCAAGTTTTTGTTTTAGTTTTCTTGGTTTAGTTACTTGTGTCTGATTTCTTGTCAGTGAATTATTTTACTTTTCATTACTTCTTTTAGTTGGAGTGTTTTTCTGTTGAACTTGTGACAATAAAGGTGTGTTGAAAAATCAAATCATGTTTTTCTTTTTGGTTTGTTTATTTACGACCCAAAGTATAAAGTGGCAAAGAAGTCTGTGCACACTTTGATAAACTTCCTGTCTGGTACTGCTAAACTTGCCATCTGGCTGACAAGAAAAATCGGACTATTAACACTGGCAATGTGGATCCTGTGTTTGTTTTCAAGGCCGTGTTAAAAGTCAGACTCCAGGTGGAGTATTCTTACTATAAAATAGTGGACAATTTGGAGGTATTCACCAATAGATGGACTGTAGGGTATATTTTGTGTTCTGTGGGAGAGGGGGATGAGCTATGTTTGCACTTTTGAAATGTGAGACACTTGGTGGAGTGATCTTACATTTTTGCATTGTACAATAAAGGGATTTTTTAAACCTCAAACCTCTCTCTCTCTCTCTTTCTCTCTCTCTCTCTCTCTGCTGCCGGTGCGGCCTCCGCTCCCGCCGCTACTACGGACGACGTTGTGGGGCCTTCCGCCGGTCTTGCTCCGGAGCCTGCTGCTCTGTCTGTGGACAGCCCAGCTGTGGTGCCCGCAGCCCAGCTTATGGCCGGGAGCGTCGCTGGTGATGGTGCCCAAACTGTCACTGACGGTTCATCAGAATCTCGCTGTGTGACATCAGCGGCTGTGCTTCCGGAGGCTGCTACCGTTTCACGGCAGGGGACAGAACAGCGACAGTCAGCTGCTGTGGGTGGCGTCCAGGAAAATGTGGCCCATGATGAATCCACTGGGCCAGAGGAACCAAACACTCAGCTGAGTTGTGCTGACGAGGAAATGGAATCTGATCCCGACACTGTGTCTAATACTGAGTCTATTGAGGCAAAATGCAGTACAAACACGA
Source organism: Pholidichthys leucotaenia (assembly GCA_020510985.1). Classification (NCBI taxonomy): domain Eukaryota; kingdom Metazoa; phylum Chordata; class Actinopteri; order Cichliformes; family Pholidichthyidae; genus Pholidichthys; species Pholidichthys leucotaenia. The sequence continues at coordinate 179,696,067 of CM035848.1, forward strand.
GTTTGTATTCACTGGAAGAAATAAATGCTTTTCTGGATGAAACCTATAACAAGGCCATTAAAGTCACTGACTACTTCAGTGACACTGATAAATTCATTAAGTTTGTTAATGTGCTAAGAAGGCAGGTTGGTCTTGACCTCCTGGATGAAAGGAAACATTTTTGCCTCAAAAAACACCTGACAGCCCTGCGTAAAGCAGCAGGGGGAACAGGGGTCAAGCGCGCCCAACAGAAGGAATAAATGGTGGTCGTCCCTCTGCCTGTTTTACACATTTTTGGGATATTGTTCGATCAGACTTTTATATGATGTTTCTAATTGACTGTGATTGACTGTCACGGAACTGGATCTTTACCGGTCTCCTGCCGGCGTGCAGCACTATCTTTGCTGCCCCAGGACGGGGACTTGGCCTGGCTTGAAAACGGGAGGCCTGTGGCTCTTCTTTGCACGGACTACAAGGTCACGGTTTACTCGCCTGCAGGGCATGGATGCCCCAACGTTTTCTTTCTACAATCTGGAGGAGCCTGCTGCAAAGATGACCTGCATGAAAAACCTGCATGGTCTAAGGACTACAGTCCATCTGAGATGAGGAAAATGTCTCTGGGATGTACAACGGAACTGGCTGCGGGCACACAGCGCTATCTCTGCTGCCGGAGGAAGGGGACTTGGCCTTGCTTAAGAACTGGAGGCCTGTGGCTCGTCTTTGCACGGACTACAAGGACGACTCGGACTACTGCCACTGGCAACGTGGAATGGGTGGACTGCAAGGAATACTTTGTGTTGTGTGGGGGAGGGGGATGACTTATGTTTGCACTTTTCCAATGTGAGACACTTGGTGGAATGATATTGGTACTCTTACATTTTCTTGAATTATGCAATAAAGGCATTTTTTAAAACTCAAACTCTCTCTCTCTCTCTCTCTCTCTCTCTCTCTCTCTCTCTCTCTCTCTCTCTCTCTCTCTCTCTCTCTCGTGAGCATGCGTGAGCGTTTGTGGGAGCAGGAGCAGGGGTGTGGAGTGGTGTCGAGTGAGTACTTTAAACTTTGTTTTTTCTAACTTTTCTCTATCGTGTGTGTTTGAGGTGCGTGCGTTTAATATAGTGGGTTGAGTGTGTGTGTGCTGGGGTGTGAGTGTTGGTGTGAGTGTGTCGGGGAACCGTAGCTTCTGCTGCCTGTTTTTCCCGGCCGGCCATCATGCCGGTGATTGATGGTGGTGTGGAGTTTGAGCGCTTGACCCGGCGTCATGGTGTGAGAATCCTCCCGACAGTTCCCTGTTCTGTGGAGGAGGCCAGCCTCGCTGTAGGACAAGTGGTTGGGCATGACGGTATAAAATCAGCATCGAGGATGAACAGCGCAATTGTGATCTTTCTGGATTCGACTGAAAAAGCTGATCAGGTGGTGGCACAGGGAGTGGTCATAAATTACACTTTTACTCCCGTTTTACCGCTGGCGAACCCGTCTAGGAGGATCACCATCTCAAACGCTCCTCCTTTCGTTAAAAATGATCAGCTGATAAGAGAGTTGTCCCGTTTTGGCCAGGTTGTTTCCCCTATCAGAATGGTCTCTCTGGGTAGTAAGTCCCCCCTGCTGAAGCATGTTGTATGTCACAGGAGGCAGTGTTTCATGGTGTTGAAAGACAGCTCTGCTGAACTGAACGCGTCTTTTAATTTCAGGATTGACGGCTTTAGCTACTTGGTGTTTGCAACATCTGAAACCATGAGGTGTTTTGCGTGTGGTGCAGAAGGCCATCTTATTAGGTCATGTCCTGAGAAGGTGAACACAAAGAGCACTGGCGGTAAGAAAGGTGACGCCGCTGTTTCTGGTGGTCCGGAGGGTAGCGCTACATGTGGTGCGGCGGATGCCGCTGTGGCGCCCGCTTCTGCTGGGGCGGTCGCGGCCGCTTCTACTTCTGCGGGGGCGTCCGCGTCCGCTTGTGCTGGGGTGGCCGCGGCGGGCGCGGTAGTTGCCCCCCCAAACAGTGATGGTGGGGAATTTCTGTCTGGCAGCAGCTCTGATCATTGTGACGAGCCTGTTACCCGGAATAAAGAGGTGGAGGGTGTAAGTAAGAGTGCAGTTAAACGAAGGAACGTGGATGAACAGACTTTGCAGGCGGGGGAGGAGTGGTTTGAGGCTGTAGCGGACACACAGAGCAAAAACTGCAGGACAAACGTTGCAGTTCACGAAGAAATGCAGGAATGTAGTTTTGTTGAAGAGGATCCTTTTAAAGCTGCACAAAAAAGAAAAAGTGCTGAAAACTTGCAGAGCTCTGCTAAATCTAGTAGGGTTGGGGATTTAGATTTACTGGATGAGAGCGCTTCTGACGAAAGTGGAGCTGAGTCTGAACTGATGCAGACGCAGGAGGAGCAAGGCTCCTATTGTTTTGCCAAGATTAGGAAGTTTCTCCAGGTGACTAAGGGGAGCAGAGCTGTGAAAGTGGAAAATTACTTTCCAGATCTGGAGTTATTCGTGGCATCAGCTCGCAAATTTATGAAACTGAATGATGGGAATGAGACTTTCACTGATCAGGAAATATATTGTTTAAAGAAACTGGTTGTTAAACTGAAATCGCAAATTACTAACAGTCATGTTGACTCTTAGTTTGTTTCTTCCCTTTTATGCTATGTGTGTGTGTGTTTTACTGTACCCTGTTTTTATCCTTTTTAATGCCCCACCTTAGAATTGGCACTCTTAATATTAATGGGGCCAGGGATGATGTAAAAAGGGCCTCTTTATACAAGCTTTTTAATTTAAAGAAACTTGACGTGCTGATGGTCCAGGAGACTCACAGCACTGTGGACATTGAGAGCCATTGGAGAAAAGAGTGGGATGGCTGCATTTTTTTTAGCCACAAATCCAATAGCAGTGGGGGGGGGGCTGTACTTTTCTCTAGGGGTTGTGTGCCTGTCTCTTATGAGGTAGAAGATGTGGTGAAAGGTCATTTCCTCTTATTAAAGGCACAGTTTGAAAACGTGAACTTCGTTTTTATAAACGTGTATGTGCCAACCCAGAGAGCAGAGAGGATCAGGGTCCTTGACGTGCTTTCGGATACGGTTAGGTCCTGTGATCCAAATATTTTTTTTATTTCTGGGGGGTGATTTTAACTGTACATTAAACCACAGACTAGAGAGGAACCATCAGGAGCCTCACCCTGCTTCTGCCAATAGGCTGAGGGAACTGATGAAAACACATGAAATGGCCGATGTGTGGAGATCACATCATGGGGACCAGAGGCAGTACACCTGGAGCCATGTCAAAGATAACCTTTTATCTATGGGTAGGTTAGACCGTTTTTATGGTTTTAAACATCAAATGAGTGTTTTTAAAAATAGTTGTATCTGTCCTGTTGGTTTCACTGATCACTGCCTGCTGTTTTGTTCTGTGTTTATTGAAAATGTAAAGTGTAAGAGTGCTTTTTGGCATTTTAACAATACACTTTTAAATGATGTGCTTTTTAAAGAGGTTTTTCATGATGTATGGAAGTCACACAGGGAACAAAAACCCTATTTTAGTTCTCTCCAATTGTGGTGGGATTTTGGTAAGGCCCAGATAAAACAACTCTGCCAACAGTACACTCAAAATGTCACTCGTAGCTTGACCCAATCCTTGAAAGTTCTGGAGACTGAGGTGATAGAACTAGAGGAGTTGCTCAGTTCTACAGGAAAACAAGAGCACTTAGAGGCTCTCAAGTCAAAAAGGTCAGCCTTGGCTAGCTTGCTAGGGGTCACCGCACAAGGTGCTCTGGTCCGCTCACGCTACATGGATGTAGCTCTGATGGACTCGCCCTCCCAGTACTTTTTTGGACTGGAGGGGAAAAATGGACAGAGAAAGCTTATTCACTCCTTGTTGGGCGATGACGGGAGAACAATCTCCACAGCAGCAGAGATCAGGAAACAAGCTGCTAGCTTTTACAGTGAATTGTTTAGAGCAGAGTGGAGGGAGGACACGTCACTGGGCCAGGTCTTCCTTGATGGTCTTCCAGTGCTCTCAGAGGACCTTGTTGCCGGCTTGGATGCTACACTGTCTCTGTCTGAGCTGCATACGGCGCTAATGAGCCTCCAGAATGGAAAATCACCAGGCATAGATGGTCTCTCTGTGGACTTTTTTAAGGAATTCTGGCCCCTGCTTGGTCCAGACCTGCTGGAGGTTCTCCAGGATAGCTTGGAAAGGGGGACCCTACCCACGACCTGCAGGAGGGCCATCATCACACTGTTGCCGAAAAAGGGGGACCTCCAGAGCCTAAAGAACTGGAGGCCAGTCTCTCTGCTCTGCACAGACTATAAGATTCTCTCAAAAGCTCTGGCCCGAAGACTGAGAAAGGTGATAAGAGAGCTCATTCATGTAGACCAGACTTACTGTGTGCCTGGCAGGCTGATTAGTGACAACGTCACTTTAATTCGGGATGTTTTGGAGGTCTCTGGTTCATTGGCGGTAGAAACTGGTTTGATTTCAATTGACCAGGAAAAGGCGTTTGACCGGGTTGAACACCAATATTTATGAACAGTTTTAGCTGCTTTTGGGTTCAGCCCAGGCTTCATAGCCAGGATACGGGTCTTGTACAGTGACATTGAGAGTGTGCTGAAGATAAATGGGGGCCTGTCTGCCCCTTTAAAAGTCCAGAGGGGGGTTCGGCAGGGCTGCCCTCTCTCAGGGATGCTGTACTCCCTCGCCATAGAGCCTTTGCTTCACTGCCTGAGAAGGAACCTATCAGGAGTTACTTTTCCTGGCTGTGACACCACGTTCAAGCTGTCGGCCTATGCAGATGATGTAGTCAGTCTGCTAAACAAGCAGAGTGATATTGACGTTCTGGTTAGGAGTGTCAATCTTTTTGGCCAACTTTCCTCTGCAAAAATAAACTGGGGAAAAAGCAAGGCTCTGATGGTGGGGGAGAAACTAGGAAATCAGCTTACGCTGCCTGGTGGGCTGATTTGGAAAAAAGGAGGGTTTAAGTATCTTGGTGTCTTTATTGGAAATCAGCGGTTTGAGCAAAAAAATTGGGATGGGGTCATAGAGAAAATCAACGGGAGGCTAAACAAGTGGAAGTGGCTAATGCCAAGAATATCTTTTAGAGGGAGAGTGCTCATTTTAAATAATCTTGTTTCCTCATCCCTGTGGCACCGCCTCATGTGCATGGACCCCCCTGCTGGTTTGTTGTCCAAAATTCAGTCTGTTTTGGTGGACTTTTTTTGGGGGGGTGGACTCCACTGGGTCCCTCAAGCCCTGTTATTTCTTCCCAAAGAGGAGGGGGGGCAAGGAGTGATTCATTTAGTTAGTAGAGGTGCTGCTTTTAGACTGACTTTCATACAGAGACTGCTGACGGGCCCCCAGGACCTGGTATGGAGGCCTTTGGCCTGTGTTATTTTACAGAGAGTCCTTGGGCTTGGGCTAGACCTCCCTGTGTTTTTAATGGATTTTAAGAACTCTAATGCACTGTCTTTGCCCAGTTTTTACCGCAGTCTCTTTTCAGTGTGGACTCTTTTTAAAAAACAAAGAGGGCCATGCGATTCCCTCTACTGGTTGTTGAGGGAGCCGCTGGTTTTTGGTGGTCACCTTGGTGTCCTGCCGGGAGTTGGAAGGACCTTCCTTGATAGGCTGTGTTCCAGGAACGTTCTCACTCTGAAGCAAGTGGTGGAACTGGCTGGTCCTGGCCTCAACAACGCCTCAGCTTTAGCAGCTCATCTTGGTGTCAGGTCAAATCGTTTCATCGATGGTCTTCTTGCACACTGGAAACAGGAGCTTCATGGACTTGAGCACTCCCTACTCTTGGACTTTAGCAATGGCACGCTGCAGCCGGAAAGCACGGACCCCTTTCCCTCTCTCACGCTCTATATGGACTTTGACGTCACTCCTTGCTCCTTACTGGCATTCTGTGCTCCCACTGGTGTGGACTTTGGAGGAGCCAGTGGTAAGGCACTCTACAGACTGGTGGTGATGGCACTCAACAAGGACAGATTGAACACCTGTGTGGACACTCCTTGGAGAGCCTATTTTAGACTAGGAAAAGGGCATTGGCCTGCCTGGAGGGCTCTTTATAAAGCCCCTCTCCCTAAGAGGCATGGAGACTTACAGTGGAGGGTCCTGCATGGTATTATAGCTGTCAATGCTTTTGTTTCTGTGATTAACAGCAGTGTCAGTGATCAGTGTGTTTTTTGTTCCTTTAGGGAGACAGTTTTTCATTGTTTTATTGAATGTCAGCGCCTGAGTGGCCTCTTTGAACTTCTCACAGAACTTTTTCACATTTTTAAGGAAGTTTTCTCTAAGCAGGTTTTCATTTGTGGTTTTATGTACAATCGTCGTTTTAAGCAGAAGTGTCAACTACTGAACTTTGTTTTAGGACAGGCAAAGTTGGCTATCTATGTAAGCCGGAGAAGAAAACTTGAAAATGTTGAGAATGATGTTGATGTCAAAATTTTATTTGTGAGGCTACTTAAAGCCAGAATCAGGCTGGACTTTCAGTTTTTTATGGGGAATGGGGATGTGGAAGGTTTCATGACCCTCTGGTCCCTGGAGAATGTCCTCTGTTCAGTTCATGATGGACAGCTTTTTTGGGGGCGTTTTTTGGGGGAATAATTTTCTGTGTAATATAGCATGACATAGAATTTGTATTGAATGATGGACAAGTGTGTTTATTAAAGATCCTTTAAAAATCAAAAATCTCTCTCTCTCTCTCTCTCTCTGAGTGGGTGTGGTCGTGAGTGCGAGCTGAGAGCGTGTGACAGCGTGAGTTAATTATTTCAAACTTTTCTCTATCTTTTGGTGTTTAAGGTGTTTTTTTGTTAAATAATCTTAATTTTTGTTGTCTTCTGTAGCTGGGGTGGGGTAGGCGTTTTGGGAGGGGGGTTTCTGCTGCCAGCTCTGCTGGTCAGCATGGTTTTGGAGCGAGGCTCCGGTTTTGAGCAGCTGACACGCTGGCATGCTGTCAAACTGACACCGGCTGTCAGCTGCTCGGTGGAGGAATGTAGTCTGGCTGTGGGGGAGCTGGTCGGTTATGAAAGCATTAGATCAGCTTCTAGAATGAATAGTGCCATGGTGATTTTCCTGGATAGTATTGAAAAAGTTAACCAGGTAGTGGAGAGCGGGGTTGTGATTAAAGACACACTGGTTCCTGTTCTGTCTCTGGTGAATCCCGCGAAGAGAATTACCATCTCAAATGTCCCACCATTTTTAAAGAATGAGCTGTTGGAGAAGGAGCTGTCGAGACACGGGCAGCTTTTGTCCCCCATTAAGCACATCCCTCTCGGTTGTAAGTCCCCGCGTTTAAAGCATGTCATGTCTTTTAGGCGACAGGTGCTCATGATTTTAAAGAATAGCGAGGAAAGCCTCAACCTCGTATTTAAATACCGGATTGACGGCTTTGATTACACCATCCACGTCACCTCCGATAATAAGAAGTGTTTCGGCTGCGGAATGGAGGGACACTTGATTCGATCATGCCCTCAGGAAGTGGAGGGTGATCACTCGTGGGAGGACGCTAGTGCGGCCTCGGGGCCGTCTGGCGGCGGAGCGGCCTTGCCGCTCTCCGAGGCTGACGGCGCTATTGCGCCGTCGGGCGCTTCGGCCGAGGCCTCGGGGCCGTCTGGCGGCGGCGCGGCTTCGCCGCCCTCCGCACCCGGCCTGTCGATCATAAATGAAACAGCAGCGAAAGTTAAAGCACATCGCAGGGCTGCTGCACAGACCAACATTGTGGACAAGGGTGAGATTACCGAGAGGGATCACGCTGAGGATCAGACAGATGAGCCAAATGAGGCCCAGGTAGATGGTGGGACTAGAAAAATGAATATAAAAGCACAGCACAGGGTGAGCGAAAGACAGGAAGAAACAGCTACCAGGGTGGCTGAGTCAGTGTTGGAGGACGAGGATGACATCGAATTAGATGAAGAGTTATGTAAAATCTCAATCAAGCGGAAGAATTTGGAAACCAAACAGCAGAGGAGCAAAGTAAAAAGGGTTGTCAAAGACAGTTCTGAGGTTTCTCTATCTCAGCCAGATTCTTATGCTGGGTCTGAGATAGAGAGTGATGGTGAAAGCAGTGATGATGTGGCCAGTGGAGGCGGTTACCCCTTCACAAAAATACAGAAGTTTTTGCAGGACACTAAGGGATCCAGACTGGTTAAAGTTGAAAATTTCTTCCCTGATCTAAAACGTTTTGTTGACTCTGCTCGGGCCTACATGAAAAATAGGGGAGAGCTTGAGCAGGAATGTTTTACTGATCAGGAGATCTACAGACTAAAAAAGCTTGTGCTAAAAGTTAAGAACCAAATTGCCCAGGATGATTAGTCTTTTATCGCTCATTCTTTCTTTTCTGTTTTTGTATTGGTTTCACCCTTTTATATGCATGTGCAGTTTTAATTTTGGCACACTCAACATCAATGGGGCAAGAGAAATGTCCAAGCGAGCGAGTGTTTTTACTCTTGCAGAATGCAAGAAAATTAATGTTCTGTTTGTTCAGGAGACTCATAGTTCTGAGGACAATGCTGCTGACTGGAGGAGGGAATTTCGGGGTGAAATTATTCTTAGTCATAAAAACAGCAGTAGTGGTGGAGTGGGTATTTTATTTTCTCGAGATTTTATTCCACTTTCTTATGACATTGATGAGATAATTGCAGGGCACATTTTAAAAGTTCGAGCTGTTTTTGAGAATGTGAAAGTTGTTTTTATAAATGTGTATGCTCCAACCGTAGGCACAGAAAGATTGGCCTTTTTAAATATTTTAGATGACACGATCAAAAATTGCAGTAATGATGACTTTTTATTTGTGGGGGGTGATTTTAATTGTACAGAAAATCCTCTTATGGATAGGAATCACCCAGAGCCACATGCTGCATCCAAAAGAGTTTTAAAAGGCCTCATAGAAGCTCATGATCTGTGTGATGTGTGGAGAAATTTTCATGGCAAGGCTAGACAATACACATGGAGCCATAGAAAGGACAATACTCTGTCCTTAGCTAGACTGGATAGGGTTTACAGTTTTAAGCACAATTTTAGCATTTTTAAAAGTGCTTTTATAGTCCCTGTTGGCTTCACAGATCATTCCCTGGTTCAGTGTTGTGTTTTTATCAAGAATATAAAGTGCAGTAGTTCATACTGGCATTTTAACACGTCACTTTTATTGGATAACAGTTTTAAAACTGCTTTTATGTTTTTTTGGAGTAATTTTAAATTAACAAAATCAAATTTTAGTTATTTGCAGCAGTGGTGGGATGTAGGGAAGAGCCAAATAAAGAATCTGTGCCTACAGTATACTCGCAATGTCTCTGGAGACTTGGCCAGGTCTGTCAGGGACCTTGAGAGAGAAGTAATTCAATTCAATTCAATTCAATTCAACTTTATTTATATAGCGCCATTTCACAACAACAGTCATCTCATAGCACTATCAACTGTAGGGAGGACCCCCACAGTTGCAGAAAGACCCCAGCAATCAGGCGATCCCCTGTGAGCAAGCACTTGGCGACGGTGGAGAGGAAAAACTCCCTTTTAACAGGAAGAAACCTCCAGCAGAACCAGGCTCAGGGAGGGGCAGTCATCTGCTGCGACTGGCTGGGGGGTGAGGGGACAGAGAAGAAGAAAAGAACAGACATGTAGAGAGCAAACAGCACGATGGGGACTCAATCTATGGGAGAGAACAAACAAATGTTAATGACCAGCAAAAAAAAAATATTTCATAGAGAGTGAGGAAAGGAGTGAGGCCCAGTGCATTACTGGAGGTCCCCCGGCTGACTAAACCTATTAGCAGCATAACTAAGGGAGGGTTCAGAAACACATGATCCCTCCCTAATTGTAGGCTATATCAAAAAGGTAGGTTTTAGCCCTATTCTTAAAAACAGAGATCGAGTCTGACTCCCGAATCCAGATTGGCAGCTGATTCCACAGGAGAGGAGCTTGATAACTGAAGGCTCTGCCTCCCATTGTACTTTTGGAGATTCTAGGTATTACAAGTAAACCTGCATTTTGGGAGCGTAGTGCTCTGTTAGGATGATACGGTAGTATCAGATCTTTTAAATAAAAAGGAGCCTGATTGTTTAGAGCTTTGTAAGTAAGAAGAAGGATTTTAAACTTAATTCTAAACTCTATGGGAAGCCAATGAAGGGAGGCCAGAACCGGAGAGATATGATCTCTCATTCTAGTACCTGTTAAAACTCTTGCTGCAGCATTTTGGATCAGCTGAATACTTTTTAAAGATGTTTTAGGACAGCCTGATAATAAAGAATTACAATAATCTAATCTCGAGCTAACAAAAGCGTGGATCAGCTTCTCAGCATCACTCTGAGACAAGATGCTCCTAATCTTGGCAATATTACGCAAATGATAGAAGGCAGTCTTAGAAACAAATTTAATATGTGAATTGAAGGACAAATCCTGATCAAAAATAACTCCAAGGTTCCTCACAGAGCTATTAAGAGAAAGAGTAACTGCATCCAAACTGATAGTTTGATTTGGAAAGGAATTTCTAAGGTTTTTTGGACCAACAAGAATGACTTCAGTCTTATCTGAATTTAATAGCAGGAAATTACAAGTCATCCAAACTTTGATTTCCTTAAGACAGGCTTCTAACTTGGCTAATTGATTAGTATCATCTGGCTTCATTGACAGGTATAATTGTGTGTCATCTGCATAACAGTGAAAATGTATACAGTGCTTTCTAATAATGTTGCCTAACGGAAGCATATATAAACTAAAAAGAGTAGGGCCAAGCACAGATCCCTGTGGAACTCCATGACTAAGCTTTGAGCTGAGAGAAAACTCATCATTTACATGAACAAACTGGAACCTATCAGATAAATAAGATCTAAACCACTGCAACGAAGTTCCATTAAGTCCAACATAGTGTTCTAATCTATCAAGTAGAATATTATGATCAATAGTATCAAAAGCTGCACTAAGATCTAAAAGGACAAGTACAGAAACTAGTCCATTATCAGATGCAATGAGGAGGTCGTTAGTGACCTTCACTAAGGCTGTTTCAGTGCTATGATGGATTCTAAACCCAGATTGAAACTCCTCAAATAAACCATTTCCCTGCAGGTGGTCAAATAATTGCGTAGCAACAACTCTTTCTAAGATTTTTGAAATGAAAGGGAGATTAGAGATTGGTCTATAGTTAGCTAAAGCTCCTGGATCTAGCGTTGGCTTTTTGAGTAAGGGTTTAATTACAGCCGTTTTAAAAGCCTGCGGTACATGGCCTAAAGTTAATGAAGAATTGATTATATGAAGAATAAAGCTACCAATAAGTGGGAAGACTTCTTTAAATAACCTGGTAGGAATAGGGTCTAAAAGACAAGTTGAAGGTTTGGATGAGGAAACTATTTTGTCTAACTCACAAAGGTCGATTGGAGTAAACTCATCAAGACAGACATCAATAGAAGGAGTTGTAGTAGTTAACAGTATTTAAGTTAACTGTGGGAAGAATCTGATTGATTTTATCTCTGATGGATGAAATTTTATTATTGAAAAAGTTCATAAAGTCCTGACTAGTAAGCTCTAAGGGGATGCTAGGATTGACAGAGTCCTGACTCTTTGTCAACCTGGCTACAGTACTGAAAAGAAACCTGGGATTATTCTTGTTCTCTTCTATTAATGCAGAGTAATAACTCGTTCTAGCTTTTCTAAGAGACTTTTTATAAATTAAAAGATGATTTCTCCAAGCTAAATAGATTTCATCTAAATTAGTAGAGCGCCATTTTCTTTCTAATTGACGAGTCTTCTGTTTTAAGCTACGAGTTTCTGTGTTGAACCAAGGAGTTAAAAATCTCTGATTAGACTTTTTCTTTTTTAAGGGGGCCACCAAGTCTAGAGCCTGATGCAGAGAAGCTGAAACACTATCCACCATGTTATCAATTACAGAAGGAGCAAGCTGTCTATAGCTTATTTCCGTTGTGTTGACACATGGCATAGAGGAAACAATCTGCATAAATTTGGAAACAGCATCATCTGAGAGGCATCTACTGTGATAATATTTTTCTTTAGGAGCCAAATAGTCAGAAATAGTAAAATCAAAGGTTAACAGACAATGGTCTGACAGTACAGGGTTATGAGGAGACACTACAAGATTTTCTATTTCTATGCCATATGTCAGAACAAGGTCCAATGTATGGTGGAGGTAATGAGTAGAATTTCCTACTTTCTGAGAAAACCCAATCGAGTCTAATATTGAATTAAAAGCCACATTAAGGCAGTCACTATCTACATCCACATGTATATTAAAGTCCCCTACTATAATTATTCTATCAGATTTCAGCACTAAATCAGCTAAGAAATCAGGAAATTCGGATAAAAATTCTGAATAGGTTGATGGGGGACGATAAACTATGGCAAATAAAATTGGGTTTAACCTGGAATTGCTAAAGTGCCCAACACTGAGGACCAGGCCCTCAAAGGAATTATAACATGTTTTTTGCTTTACATTAACTAGTAATTTGGAATGGTAAATTGTTGCTACTCCTCCTCCACGACCAGAACTTCTGGGATTTTGACAGTTTAAATAACCAGAGGGAGTTGATTCATTTAAACCAACATAATCCTCTTGTCCTAACCAAGTCTCTGTAAGGGAAATTAGATCAATCTGATGATCAATTAACAGATCATGGACTAACAGAGACTTGGGAGTTAGAGACCTAATATTTAATAAACCACATTTAATTTTTAAATTATGAGGAGGAACAGAGGCCAACTCATTCAATTTAGAGGCTTTATGTTTAATTTGAGTTTTACCAATATTTTGCTTTATCACTTTGGGATGCTTATACATTATATTTTTATTTACTTTGGAGGGAGCAGACAATGATTCTCTGATGGGGAAGACAGGGGCTAAGCTGAGGGGTGGCGGATGAAGAGGAGCTGCAGAGAGGCGTGTAAGACTGAGACTCTGCTTCCTGGTCCCAACTCTGAGTAGTCAGGGTTTTGGAAATTTGGATAAAAAAGATGCCAGATTGTTAGATAAATGAGAAGCACCATCCAAAGTGGGATGAATGCTGTCTCGTCTCATAAGACCAGGTTTTCCCCAAAAAGAGCTCCAATTGTCAATGTAGCCCACGTCATTTTTAGGACACCACACAGACAGCCAGCGGTTCAAGGATGACGAGCGACTAAACATGTCATCACTGGTCAGATTGGGGAGGGGCCCAGAGAATACTACAGTGGCAGACATCGTTTTTGCGAAGTCACACACCGATTCTATATTAAGTTTCGTGACTTCCGACTGCCGGAGACGGATGTCATTAATGCCGGCGTGAATAACAATTGTGGAATATTTACAGTTACTTTTAGCCAGAATTTTCAAATTTGACTCGATGTCTCCTGCTCTGGCCCCAGGAATGCATGTGACTATGGCCGCTGGAGTCTCTAGGTTCACATTTCTGACTACAGAGTCGCCAATGATCAGAGTTTTTTCCTCAGCGGGTGTGTCGCTGAGCGGGGAAAAACGATTAGAAACGTGAACAGGTTGGTGGTGAACCGGGGCTTTGCGACTAGGCTTCCTTCTCACCGTCACCCACCCAGTCTCCTCGCTGCTGAGGAGAGCCGGGGAACCGCTGACAGTTCGACCTAAGCTAGCTAGCTCCGCTGCAGCTAATGGGCGTCCGTCGAGATTAACTGGCGCAGACGGTGTTTCAATGCAGCGGAGCCGGGATTCCAAATCAGACAACCTCGCCTCGAGCGCCTCAAAAAGACAACATTTATTACATTTACCGTTATCACTAAAAGAGGCAGAGGTGTAGCTAAACATCTGACAGAGAGAGCACACCAGAGGAGGAGAGGAAAGAGAGGTAGTAGCCATAGCTAGTGGCTCGAGAGCTGGAGAGCAAACCACACAGGCAGACAGCAAAACAGGAAGTGACGATACGTTACCACAAGGAAGTGACGATCCTCGAAATGTCAGTAGTGGAGCTGCAGTCTTTGGCAGGCTCCACAGGAGAAAGAGGACATTTTGAGGCCCTCAATGGCAAAAAATCTGTTTTAACTGACCTACTGGGTGTGGCTGCCAGGGGCGCTGTTGTACGCAGTAGGTTCCAGAACATCGCACTAATGGACGCTCCATCTCATTTTTTTCTTTGGTCTGGAGAGGAAGAATGGTCAGAGGAGGATGATCCACTCTCTTAGCTCCGAGGACGGGCGGCCGATCCATGAGTCTGCGGAGATCCGTCGCTTTGCAGTTGCTTTCTACAAGGATCTCTTTAAGAAAGAATTTGTTGAGAATCCACATGCACTGAGTCATTTTTTGACGGACTTGCCAAAGGTGATGGCTAGCGTGAATGCGGAGCTGGAGAGCGGGATCACTCTGCAAGAACTGGCAGTGGCTGTCCAGTCTCTTCAGTGTGGAAAAGCCCCAGGGATAGATGGCCTACCAGCGGAGTTCTACAAGGCGTTCTGGTTTGAGATCTGTGAGGACTTGCTGGAAGTACTGTCTGACAGTCTGCGGAAGGGTCACCTGTCCCTAAGTTGTAGGAAAGCAGTCCTCACCCTCCTTCCAAAAAAAGGCGACTTGAAAGACATTAAGAACTGGCGTCCGGTGGCCCTCCTCTGTACTGACTACAAAATTCTCTCCAAAGTGTTGGCTACCAGACTGAGGAAGGTGATGGAGCAGGTCATACATGTAGACCAGACCTACTGTGTACCTGGTAGGTTGGTTACAGACAACATTTTTTTAATTCATGATGTTTTGGACCTCTCCTGCTCATTGGTCAAAGAACTTGGTCTTATTTCAATAGACCAAGAAAAGGCGTTTGACCGAGTTGAACATCCATACCTTTGGCAGACATTAGAGGCCTTTGGTTTCAGCTCAGGGTACATCGCCATGATCCAGGCTTTGTATAGAGACATTGAGAGTATTCTTAAGATTAATGGTGGTTTGAGTGCTCCTTTCAAAGTTGAGAGGGGTGTCCGACAGGGCTGCCCCCTCTCAGGTATGCTGTACTCTCTTGCCATTGAGCCCCTCCTTTGTAAACTAAGGCAAGGCCTCACTGGTTTTAAAGTCCCCAACTCTGACTCTGTTTTTAAAGTGTCTGCCTATGCTGATGACGTTGTTGTTTTTACAAGAAATCAAAATGATGTAGACTACCTTTTAAGAACTGTCAATCTTTTTGGTGAATGCTCCTCAGCGAGAGTGAATTGGGGTAAGAGTGAAGCTGTTGTGGTGGGGGGGAGACCACAAAAAATTGCCCTACCTGGTGGCCTCTCGTGGACACAAGGTGGTTTTAAATATCTTGGTGTGTTCTTAGGGAATCAGACTTTTACTGGGAAAAATTGGGAGTGTTTTTTAGAAAAAGTTGAAGGAAGACTGAAAAAATGGAAATGGATTCTGCCAAACTTGTCCTTCAGAGGTCGTGTTTTAATCATCAGCAATTTGATTGCTTCGATGCTGTGGCATCGACTGTCTTGTCTGGACCCTCCACCCAATTTGCTGGCCAGAGTGCAGTCTATAGTCGTGGACTTTTTCTGGGACCGTCTTCACTGGGTTCCACAGAGCATCCTGTTTTTACCGAGGGAAGAAGGTGGTCAAGGGCTCATCCATCTGGCCAGCAGGGGGGCTGTCTTCCGCCTGCAGTTCATTCAGTGACTGCTGAGTGGCCCCCTGGACCTTGTGTGGAAACCTATTGCCAGGGCTGTCCTGGCTCGCTGTGGAGGGCTTGGACTAGAGGAGTCGCTGTTTTTAATGGACTTAAGGAGCCAAAAACTCCCAGAACTTCCCCAGTTTTACCAAAGTGCTTTTAAAATCTGGGGACTTTTTAAAAAGAACTCTCCCCAGGCTTCCTTGTCACCTTTCTGGCTTTTAAAGGAACCACTTGTGTTCGGGACCCGTTTTGATGTGGGCAATGCTTTAGGACCTTCTGTTTTAAAAAAGTTCATTTCTGCAAAGGTCACAACGCTGGGACACTTGGTAAATTTATGTGGTCCTAACTTGGACAATGCTGTTGCCCTGTGCTCTGCTCTTGGCGTTTCTTCAGTCAGAACTACAGTATAGTGAATTTGCTGAAAGATTGGAGAGACTGCCTGTCTGCAGAAGAACACTCTGCTATTGTTTTACACTGCAAGAACTCTGTGCGAACTTCTGATGATCCTTTTCCTTTTAGTGTTTTATCTCCTGATTTTAAAGATGGCACTGGTGTGTTTTTAAACTCTGAACACATTAACATTTGTGACTCTCCGGGTAAAAAAATGTATGGACTCTTGGTGAAAGTTTTAAATGTAAATAAGTTAAAAGGTCGAGCTGATACACCATGGAGGAAACACTTGGGCTTGGGTTCAGAGGTGAGGCCTGCCTGGAGAGCACTCTATAAACCACCATTAACTAAGAAGGTTGGAGACCTACAATGGCGAGTTTTACATGGTGCTGTGGCTGTAAATGCTTTTATCTCCATTTTAAACCCAAATGTTGTTGAGGTTTGTCCATTTTGTCCTCAGAAAGAGACTGTGTTTCATTGTTTTCTGGACTGTAACAGACTGCATTTGTTGTTTGTTTTTTTGGGGAAACTGTTTTATCTGTTTGGAGAAGTCTTTTCCCTGCAGATTTTTATCTTGGGTTTTCCATATAGGCAGAGAACTAAGAAAAAGAGTGAACTTTTAAATTTCATCCTGGGTCAGGCTAAAATGGCTATTTATGTTAGTAGAAAAAGAAAAATTGAACAAATACTGGATTGTAATGTAAAAGACATGCTGGTTGGCATGATTAAGGCTCGAATAATGATTGATTACAATTACTATCATCTGATGCAGAATGTTGAAACCTTTGAGGCTATGTGGTGCTTTAAGCACATCCTGTGTTGTGTTAAGGAGGGGAAAATTACCTATGGTATAATCCTGATGTAAGAAGCAAGTTTTTTGTTTTAGTTTTTCTTGTTTGGTTACTTGTGTCTTTGATTTCTTGTCAGTGAGACATTTTTCTTTTCCATTGCTTCTTTTAGTTGTTTTAGTTGTTGTGTTTTTCTGTTGAATTTGTGACAATAAAGGTGTGTTGAAAAATCAAAAAATCTCTCTCTCTCTCTCTCTCTCTGTCTCTCTCTCTCTCTCCCCAACCCTGCAGACTGTAGCATCATCGTCTCCTCAAAACCGAGACAGAAGATCACTTCTCTCCAGTTTACAGGAATTTCATTTTATTCATTACACAGGAATATCACCTTTCTGCCTTCTCAGGAATATCACTGGCTTTTATGTCGACTCATGCAGGCTTCTTCCAGGCCTGACCAAAGATGCTTGCTTTCCCAGGACCCCAATGTAAACAGTTGCCTCTTGCAGAGATTGTAAGGATCAGAATTTGCTTTTAAAGGCTCAAAGGAACATAAAACTCAGGAGACCAGACCTCTCAACATGAACACTGCATTTGATAACGTACCTTTTCACAGGAAACCAATGTTCTTAAAAGAGTCATAAACCACTTAATCTGACGGGTTTATAGCCGATACTGTCCAGGTACCTTCGCCCAGATACTAAAGGAAATCATCTACAGCTCAACAGTACCTCCTAGGGGATACCTACGGAATGTGTTTTCAGTATGTAGGATGACTTTTAATTTGCTCTAAACATTAAGTTTCTTTCAGCTTATCCTCTGGATCCTAAGGACACTGAAAATCATCCCTCTTATCACCAACCATGGTTTGCTGCATGTTTTGCTGTTCTAATCTTGATCTAAATGTGAATGCATGTATTATAATTATGCATAAGAAATGTTATATTCATGAGTGTTATTGGAGTAATGGTATAAATGCATGATCACCATATATTAGCCAAGTCATTTAATTTAGTTAGATTTTATATTGAGCCTTTATTTCATAAGAACTGACTGAGTGTTGATTTTCCCTCTGAAATTTCATGGGATGGTGTCTTCATTTGATTGGCTGCTCTCAAACAAAGAAGTGTTCTCACATTGGATAGCAGCCATTTCAAACTGCTTCTGAAAAAGCCGATTGGTCAGTCTTGCGACTGCATCATCAGTTTTACGACCCGGCGAGGTAACTTTAAAAGAGAAGTTAGATTTGAGTTTAGTTAGAGAAAGAAGGAGATCAGCACAGTAGAAAAAGGGTAGACAAAGAACAGGCCGGAAGATTAGAACAGCAAAGCAGTAATAGAATTAAGAATTAGAAACACAGAAGAAAGAAAGAGATTTTGAGAAAGATTAGGAACTAAATTAAGATTAAAGAAGCAGAATAGT
The DNA here is from genome assembly GCA_020510985.1 of Pholidichthys leucotaenia. Lineage (NCBI taxonomy): Eukaryota > Metazoa > Chordata > Actinopteri > Cichliformes > Pholidichthyidae > Pholidichthys > Pholidichthys leucotaenia. Next base: position 179,714,197 of record CM035848.1, read on the forward strand.
AATCTAGATCTCAGAAGAAGATTTTACTCCACCGTTTCAAGGCCCTGTGAAGTTTTATTTTATTCTCTGTGTGTTTGTCAAGTCTTTTCTTATATTCTGGAAACTGAGGAGAAGCCATTTTTTCTTTAGAGCTCGTCCCTTTTAGAGAATCAAATTCTCAAACTTTTTCCTTCACCTCAGAAGCCATTCTTATCCTAGTAAATGTTTTTCTAACATTTTTTTTTTCTTCATGACTTTTCACGCCATTAAAGTGGACCTTTAATTTGCCTAGTTTAAAGTGAACAGAGACTGAGAAGATTTTCCTTCAGTTTTCGGGTCGATCCCGCTACAAGAGACCCCAAATTTGGACTCTTTTTTCAAAGGACTTTTCACGCCGCCCTGAGACAAACTATCCACGGCTGCAACTGTCTGCTTGAAGGGCCCCCAGCTGAGTTATCACCTACACGGCTGTGAGTGAGGACAGCAGCCGCTTCCTCCGACGTCCTAACTTCAAAACCCAGCGGTACCGACCCGCTGAAACGTGGATCACCGGCCGTTGTGTGAGTGAGACTCTTATTTCTCCTATTTCCTGGGTTAAAACGTGATGTCCTAACAATTAAATTACAATTGAATATGGCCCATATTTCAGGGCTCAATTAGTCTCTCAGCCGCAGGATGGAACTGTAAACTGAAGAAAAACTTTTAGTCATTTTTAAGTAACTGCCCTTAAAATTTTTGTAGATTAATTCAGGAGTCATTTTTAGATAATTAGCTTATGAATTTTCCCCATAAAATTGCGTTGTTTTGTTAAAACATTCCTGCCTCATTTACCGTTGAAACATAAGTCTAGTTCTCCTTGGTTCTGCAGAGGTGTAAAGCTGGATTTTATGTTCAGGAACCCAATATCAGTTGATGTGATATATTACGCTGTTATCATCTGAATCTGTTTATTCATCATTTGAACGCCATGACATGTAACCTGAATGATTTTAATAAAAGAGTGAATGAGAGCAGTTGAAAGTGTTTTCCTTTCGCATATACAGGTTTCCTAATCACGGCAGGTCAAAAACTCACTGAAACTTTGAGACTGATTCATTAAGTAATTTAAGGTACAAAGTTAATTAAAATTAAAGTTAATATAATTGTCCGTCAGGACTGGTGCCCCTTTTACGAGTGCTTTTATTTAATTTAGCGGGTGTAGAAGTGAAGGTTCAACTCCGCCCCCTTTCACACCCACTATTAAATAAAATAAATAATTCCTGTACCTTATGACAAATATTTTTATAGGCAATTCATCCTACAAGACATATCCCAAGGCTCCACCCAGTAGACCAGTAGTGTCCTGGGGGCCACTGATCATGCTTCAAACCCATGGCAGAGACCCCTCCCCCACCCATGTGTGAATCATGATAAGTGAGTGCAAGTATATGTCATGTGGTGAAATTAAATGCAAATGTACAGTATCTCACAAAAGTGAGTACACCCCTCACATTTTTGTAAATATTTTATATCTTTTCATGGAACAACACTGAAGATATGACACTTTGATGTAATGTAAAGTAATCAGTGTACAGCTTGTATAACAGTGTAAATTTGCTGTCCCCTCCAAATAACACACTGCCATTAATGTCTAAACTGCTGGCAACAAAAGTGAGTACACCCCTAAGTGAAAATATCCAAATTGTGCCCAAAGTGTCAATATTTTGTGTGGCCACCATTATTTTCCAGCACTGCCTTAAAGTGCTGATGACACTATTATGACTGCATCTAATTTTGCAAACACATAATACAATATGACAAAATAAGTGGATCTGTGCAGTTCTAAGTCAAACAGGCTTGTTTTCACGCCAATATCTGACATTTCCAAGAGTGCCACGGCACCAGTTGTGTCAGTGGCTGGAAAAACCCCTGGCCATGTTGTGACGTTAGCGGGAGAACACAGCGGTTGGCTGTCCATTCTACACACATGATGGAAGCGGTTGAAAACATCGATGATGGTTCCAGCACATGTAGTCTGGAATTGGTTTGTGTTGTCCAATCTTCAGAAGATTATAGTTCAGAAGAATGTGGTGATAATGAAGAATCCGGGGGCATCAGACCTTATAGGTTTGAGCTGTACCAAGCAGACATTGTGCCTAGCAAGTCAGACTAGCAAGTCACCACCGAGGCAAACATGCCTGCCGCAGCAGCAGCGGCAAACACATGGCAGGGGAACCACAAGTGGTATGCTTTTGTTACAGATATTGCAACAAATTATTTGTTCATAAATATAATGTATTTAAACCCGATTTTTCAATAAAATCATAGCAGTGTATTTATAATAAAAATGAAACATCTACCTGATACGGTCAATCCCCCCCCCAATAAACAAATCAAAAGATACTATTTTTTATTTTTGCAGGTGCCAGTGTGGTCTGTGTGTGAGCATGACAACAGAAGAGGAGAGTATTTGCTGTCAGGAGCAGGACAAGGTGAAGCAGAAAATTCCGGAGGGTGCTATAAAGTGTATCACTGGTCATCACAACTTCCCCGTGGTGTGTCTGAATGAAGATGTGTTGGAAGTGGCCTACTAAACCTAAAAACATGTGAATGTGGATTAGGGGAATAATTGGAAGCAATATACAGCTTACAGACAGTTCATCCGATGGTGCTACCACTACCTTGGTTAGAAAGTCTATGTGCCAATACCTGCCTGTGTCCTCACAAGATCAGAGAGACCTTTCCACTACAAGAGGGACAATATGTTGGTTTTACTTATGCTGAGTAACTACCTTTATGTTTTCAGGATATTGCTTTTCATTCAATAAATGTTCATCTGACCACAACTGTTGTCAATTTTTACAAGAAAATAAAATTATAAAATATTTAGAGTGTGATACTTGAAAATCTCATAACTGTTGTCATTATTGGGACGTTGCATGCAATCCTGTATCAATCCTGGGTATTTGAACAAGATAGATTTTTTTTTTATTTTGCAAATATAGTATATAGTATATATATATATATATATATATATATACTACCGTTCAAAAGTTTGGGGTCACTTAGAAATTTCCTTATTTTTGAAAGAAAAGCACTTTTTTTCAATGAAGATAACTTTAAACTAATCAGAAATACACTCTATACATTGCTAATGTGGTAAATGACTATTCTAGCTGCAAATGTCTGGTTTTTGGTGCAATATCTACATAGGTGTATAGAGGCCCATTTCCAGCAACTATCACTCCAGTGTTCTAATGGTACAGTGTGTTTGCTCATTGCGTCAGAAGGCTAATGGATGATTAGAAAACCCTTATGCAATCATGTTAGGTCTGCAATGCTGTAATTGCTGCAAATGGAGGATTCTTTGACGAAAGCAAAGTTTAAAGGAAAAAATTATTATTTTAAATACAAATCATTATTTCTAACTTTGTCAATGTCTTGACTATATTTTCTATTCATTTTACAACTCATGGTGGTAAATAAGTGTGACTTTTCATGGAAAACACAAAATAACTGTCTGGGTGACCCCAAACTTTTGAACGGTAGTGTATATATATATATATATATATATATATATATATATTTAGTAAATTAGAGCATACTCGTGGCCATAACTTATCATTTTAAAGTTCAGTTTTCTGTAAAACCCCTTTAGAAATTAAAATTATTCTCTGTGTTACTGATGGCAATATCCTTAAAAATAATGTATTCCCTATTATTTATGTCTCATTAAAAATGCAATTTTGTTTATCATTGCTTATTAACTGCTTTTGTCTTGTATCAACTGGCATGTGATTTTCAACAATAATAATAAAAGCAATAGAAGCAGCTGATAGTCCTTATTTTTTCTAGAGTTGGTCACAAGAAAAACAATAATCACAACTGGCATAGCACACATGTACTATAACTACCAAAAATATTAAATTAATTATTATAACAGGAAAAAGTCCAAATTAGTGGCAATGAATACAATATAGTCAGTTGGTGTCATGAACCGAGCCTGTGTTATCCTGTAGGCTCAGTTCTGACCGTTCTCTGTGGCTCAGGCATCGGGTTTATCATGTATTATCTTCTGAGTTCTTGTTGTTTTTATGTCTGTGTTCCTTTTCTTTTCCATGCCTGTAGCCGCCGCTCTGGCAGGTGGTTGTTGGGCAGCCGTTTTGACCCACTTTCAGGTGGGCGCTGTCCAATGTTCGCTGGTCCGACCACACCCCCTCTCTCTTTGACAGTCAGCTGTTCATGTTTTGTGTGCATCATCTTCCGTGTTGTCAGCCAGCCAATATTGCCAACACTATCACAACGTGTTAGCCTCTCCACACAGCCGTGGTTCTGTTGCACTCCTTGAAGCGAGGTCAGCCCTGGGGCGCAACCGTGGTTAACACGTCTCCTCTCCATGCGTTCGCTGGGCAATGTCAGCTCCGAACACCAACTGTAAGTGTTTGTTTATTTTTGTAAGTGTTCACCTTTATGGGAACTGTTGTCATCAGTCTTACTTATGTTCAAAAAATGTGCTGCGGTGAATCCTGCATGTAAATCCATTCATCCATCCATTCATCCTGGGCTGCACGGTGACGCAGTGGTTAGCACTGTGGCAGCACAGTTTACCCTCGGCCGGCGCATCGCGGGGATCATGAGATCGTGGGTTCGATCCCTGCCCCCGACCAACAGTGATCTGTGTGGAGTTTGCATGTTCTCCCTGTGTTGTGTGGGTTTACTCCGGGATTTCTCCGGTTTCCTCCCACATGCCAAAAACATGCAGGTTAGGGATATGGGGCGCTTGCGCACGCAGCGACCGGCAGCTGGTGGCTTGTCACCAGACTGCAAAACAAATCTACCTACGGGTACAAAACAAGTAACAAAAAAAAAAAAAATCCTTCCCCTCCTCTGTGTGCTGCATAAAAGCACATGAGGAGCGCACGAGGAGGCTTATGACAGTCGGAGCTGAAGTGTGTGATGTGGTCTTTCACGGCCTGCTGTTTATCTAAGCCTGCGACACAACGCGACGGCATAGCCGTAAAACTAAAACAAGAAACCAAAGAAACTGTCTGCTACAAAGCTGCTGGCATTCCTGTCAACAAAACCGGCGTCCGTTCTCGTGGTGACGTCATCTCTGCCTCCTTCCTTATTCGGTGAGTGGCACCACAGTCTAGTCAAATTTGATGGTTTTCTGATGATAACTATGTTATGCAGGCACACTTGTAAATGTTATATTTATCATCGACAATGACTTTTGGGTTTATACAACATGCTAAAAAATGTTAAAATCGTGTCATGAGCACTTTAACTCTCTTGGGCATGGAGTTCACTAGCGCTTCACAGGTTGCCACTGGAATCCTCTTCCACTCCTCCATGATGACATCACGCAGCTGGTGGATGTAAGAGACCTTGCGCTCCTCCACCTCCCATTTAAGACATGCTTGGCCAGTCCATCATCTTTAAGCTCAGTTTCTTTAGCAAGGCAGTGGTCATCTTGGAAGTGTGTTTGAGGTTGTTATCATGTTGGAATACTGCCCTGTGACCCAGTTTCTGAAGGGAGGGGATCATGCTCTGCTTCAGTATGTCACAGTACATGTTGGCATTCAGGGTTCCCTCAATGAACGGTATAGCTCCCCAGTGCCGGCAGCACTCATGCAGCCCCAAACCATGACACTCCCACCACCATGCTTGACTGTAGGAAAGACACACTTTTCTTTGTACTCCTCACCTGGTTGCCGCCACACACGCTTGACACCATCTGAACCAAATAAGTTCATCTTGATCTCATCAGACCACAGGACATGGTTCCAGTAATCCATGTCCTTAGTCTGCTTGTCTTCAGCAAACTGTTTGCGGGCTTTCTTGTGCATCATCTTTAAAAGGGACTTCTTTCTGGGATGACAGCCATGCAGACCAGTTTGATGCAGTGTGCAGCGTACGGTCTGAGCACTGACAGGCTGAACTCCCACCCTTTCGACCTCTGCAGCAACGCTGGCAGCATGTCTAGTTTCAAAAGACAACCTCAGGATATGACCCTGAGCACATGCACTCAACTTCTTTGGCCGACCATGGCAAGGCCTGCTTTGAGTGGAACATGTCCTGTTAAACCTCTGTATGGTCTTGGCCACTGTGCTGCAGCTCAGTTTCAGGGTGGTGGCAATCATCTTATAGCCTAGGCCAGCTTTATGTAGGGCAATGATCTTTTTTTCAGATCCTCAGAGAGTTCTTTGTCATGAGGTGCCATGTTGAGCTTCCAGTGACCAGTATGAGAGAGTGTGAGAGCGATAACACCAAATTTAACACACCTGCTCCCCATTCACACCTGAGACCTTGTTACAATAGCAAGTCACATGACACCGGGGAGGGAAAATGGCTATTTGGGCACAATGTGGACATTTTCACTTCGGGATGTACTTACTTTTACTGGCAGTGGTTTAGACATTAATGGCTTTGTGCTGAGTTATTTTGAGGGACCAGAAAGCCCGGCAGAGGAACCCAGCAGGAAAAGGATGAACCAGTAAGGTGGAGCTGGCAGGAAGTTGAGGATGAGTAGGGTTGGGAGAGGTATCTGACCGGGTGAAGAAGGCTGTCCAGAGCGATAATGATGATGATGATGGAGCAGGTGAGTGCACAACAACCCCCGGAGACGCACCGTGGAGATGGCAGCAACCCAACTAGCCAGCGCTGGAGCATTCACAAACCGGTCCTTTTAAGCGCTGGCAGGGAAGAGGCGGCAGGTGCATCCACTCATGCAGGTGTATGATTTCCTGCAGAGCCGGGGTCTTGACGAGGAACCTCCCACAGGAAGGGAGGAGGAATGCGCTCATCAGAACATAACAGTGCCCACCACAAAGGGGTGCCCCCTGGCGGCCCACCGGACTTGTTGGGATGGGCTCGGTGAAAGGCACAGACCATCCCCCTGTCATGGAAGTAGGAGCTGGGGATCCATGATCTTTCTTCAGGTCCGTAGCCCCTCCAGTGGACCAAGTACTGCAACCCCTGACCCCGACGACAAACGTCTAGAATCCTCTGAACGCTGTAGGTGATCTGGCTGTTGAGGATCTGAAGAGGAGGAGGTGGCTTGGGGGAGGGGGCAGAGAGGACTGGTGGAGAGGGGCTTGATCTTGGACACATTGAAAGTAGGGTGAATGCGGAGTGTCGGCGGAAGCTCCAGGCGGACCGTCACATCATTGATGATTCTGGAGATGGTAAACGGCCCCTGGAAGCGAGGTGACAACTTCTGAGACTCTGTTTTTAGGGGCACCTGGTCTGCCAACAGCCACACCCTCTGCCCGACAGTATATCTGGGCAGTAGAACCCGTCTGCGGTCCACGTAGTGCTGGTTCCACTCAGCAGAGCGGAGAACCGCAGCCTGGGTGGCCTTCCAAAGATGGCGGCAATGGTGTGCGCGGGCCCCTCCAGATGGCACGGCGACCTCTCTCTCCGCTATGGGTAACCGGGGGGGGGGGGGTATACCCCATAGATGCCTCGAAAGGCGTTAGTCCAGTAGACGAGGAGACTGCTGAGTTGTGAGCATACTCCACCCAGGTCAGATGAGTGCTCCAAGCTGACGGGTTACAGGATGCCACACATCTGAGGGCGGCCTCCAGGGATTGGTTGGTATGATCAGCCTGCCAATTCCTCTGTGGGTGGTATCTGGATGTGTGGCTGACCGTGGTGCCCAAGGAACAACAAAAGGATTTCCGTACTTGGGAGGTGAACTGTGGGCCACGGTCAGACACAATGTCCAGAGGAATGCTGTGAAGGCGGATAACGTGGGTAGTGAACAGGTTGGCAGTCTCTGAGGTGGAGGGCAGCTTGGGGAGGGGCACCAAATTGATGGTTTTAGAGAAACGGTCAACAATGGTGAGGATGACTGTATTACCATGCGAGGGGAGAAGTCCACTGACAAAGTCAAGTGCAACGTGGGACCAAGGGCGGCTGGGGACCAGCAAGGAATGACGCACGCTGGTAGGAGGAGAAGAGTCGGATTTGTTTCTGACGCACACTTGACAGGTGTTGACATAGTCCCGGACATCCGTCCGTAGTGTGGACCACCAGAACACTCGTTGGATTAAGTTGATGGTCCGGGAAACCTCTGGGTAGCAAGCAAAGTCACTCGTGTGACCCCACCGGATGACTTTGCTGCGGAGGCCAGAGGGGACAAACAGCCGATCATCGGGACCCCCCCTCGGGTTTGGCCTCAGTAGACTGGGCCTGCCAGACCCTCTGCTCGATCTCCCAGGTAAGAACACCTAGGATACAAGAGGAGGGCACAAGAGGTTGGGGAAGTGAAAGGGAGGCTGAGTGGTCAGGGGTGAACTGGCGGGAGAGAGCGTCCGGTTTGATGTTGCGGGAACAAGGCCTGTAGGTGATGGTAAGATTAAATCTGAGAAAGAATAGGGCCCAGCATGCCTGCCTGGCATTTAATTTGCAGGCCAACTGAAGATACTCTAAATTTTTATGGTCGGTCTACACTACAATGGGATGGACTGCTCCCTCCAGCCAAATGCCTCCACTCCTCCAAAGCCAATTTAATGGCCAGAAGCTCTCGGTCCACTACGTTGTAATTCCTCTTGGCCGGTGTGAGCCGCCGAGAGAAATATGCACATGGGTGGAGCTTCTGATCGGAGGCTGAGCACTGCGAGAGGACAGTGCCCACCCCCAAATCAGAAGCGTCCACCTCTACAATGAACTGGAGCTTAGGGTCAACCTGGGCCAAGATGCTTGTGTTGGAAAACAGCCTGCTCGGCTGCCTTGGACCAGGTGAAAGACATCTTGACTGAGGTCAGCTGAGTTAGAGGCTGTGCCACACCACTGTAATTTCTAATGAATTGGCAATATAAATTTGCAAACCCCAAGAAGCGTTTAAGATCCTTGTAGGACTGGGACGTAGGCCAATCAAGCAAAGCTTTCACCTTGTCTGGATCAGCCTTCAGCTCACCCTAAGCAACAATAAACCCCAGGAACGAAATGGAGCTGGAGGAAAACTCAAACTGTTCAGCCTTCACAAAGAGATGGTTTTCCAGGAGCGGCTGTAACACGGCCCTGATGTGGACTGAGTGCTCCTCTGGAGTGCGAAGGAAAATTAAAATATTGTCAAGGTAAACAAAAACAAATTGATTAACCATGTCACGGAGGACATCATTAATCATGCGCTGGAAGACGGCGGGGGCATTGGTGAGCCCTAAATGCATCACAAGATATTCAAATTGTCCTAAGCCGTCTTCCATTCATCCCCCTCGCAAATGCGGACTAGCTGATATGTGCTGCGCAAATCCAGTTTGGTAAATACCCGTGCGTACTGAAGGAGCTCAAATGCGGAGTTGATCAGGCTCCACCGGAGGGGAGGAGATGGAAAGGGACAGCGAACACTCGGCCAAGCAGAGGCAGAATGCTAAGCAGAAGGGGCTTCAGGAAGAGATGGAATTTTATGCCCAATTAATAATAAGGTTAATCTTCTGGAGTCACGGGTATCCCAGGACCACCGGGGAGGATGAACTAGGGAGAATAAAGAACGACTTAGTCTCCCGGTGGTTCCCGGAAAGGAGGACGGAGATCGGCGCTGTGCGTTCGTTAATGAACGCCACACAACTACCAGATAATGCCGTGACGTTTAATGAAGTCGGCAATTTAGTTGTGGGGATGCCTACTTCCTGCACAAGCTGCAAAGAAATGAAATTCTGCTCTGCCTCTGAATCAGCTAATGCTGAAACCCTCCTCTCGACCACTGGTAAGTGAATGAGAGCCGGAATGGAAAAGTTACTGGGGGGATGAAAGGAGTTCCCGCTCATCAGACCCCCCACGACTACTGACGGGCCGTGTCTTTTGACTTTAGGTGACAGTTAAGTAGTTTGTACTCTAAGGAGCCGCAGTACATGCAAGCACCGACTTTCCTTCGTTGCTGGTGCTCCTCCGCAGTCAGGCGGACTCGGACCAGCACCACAGTATCAGAGGAGGAGTCAGCTTCACCCGTGCCAGTATCCGGGGGAAACGTGCGTGAAATGGGCGCGCAAGAGGAGGTCTTCCGCTCCCTTGCACACTCGCGGGAGCAGTAATTCAAACTGATGGCCTGATCAATGAGCTCATCCAGAGAGGAGGAAACAGCATGAACCGCCAGATCGTCGTGGAGGTTGGCATTAAGACCCTGGAGGAAGGCGCTTCTTAAGGAAACGTCATTCCAACCAGAGTCCGCCGCGACAACTTGAAACTCCACAGAATAGCTGGCTGCAGATTGACTGCCCTGGCGGAGTGACAAGAGATGGCTGATAACACAACATAACAAAAATTATTTTTTTGTAAGTTGTCTGTGTTTTTTAACTGATTTAAGACAATTTTGCACCGTTGAATCCAAAAGTGACATCCGTTTCTCTCGATCAGGTCAGGTTTTTATGCCAAGTTGGAAGCAGTTGTACAGCAGTTATACAGTTGTACTGTAAACTGAATAGTAGACATTGATAACATTGTTGAATGTTATGTTGATGACATAACATTCAACATGTAAGTTGAATGTTATGTCATCATTGTTCAAAATTCAAGAAATAAAAAGGAATTTTGCATCATATAAAGCAAAAATACTCGTACATGTAAACAAAAACATAAAAAATGTGGCTATAGTTCAAAAAGTTGACCTGATTGAGCAAAACCAATGTGATTTTTGGATTCAGCATATCAAAATTGTCCTAAATCAGCTAAAAAAAAACTTAGACAATAAATTTGGTGTTGACCAGTGTAATGTTACCCTCACTCTCCGAGCGATCAAGGGCCCGGGAAAACTCACCAATAAATATATCAGAAGTGTCGCTAGGGCCCTCTACGTTGCTGAGAATAGACTGAGCCCAGCTGAGGGTTCAGTCTCACAGCAGGAGGCTCATGAAATGAATTTTGGACATGTCGTCTGGGTACTCCCCACCCACCTGCCCCAAATAAAGCCGAACATGGCACAAAGACCCCTTACATTTCCCCACCTCCCCCGCGTATGGGGCCAGTGAGGGAATGGAAGTGGTTCGGCGAATGATGGAAGAAACTGGAGTGGCAGGTGGGGGAACTGGACTTGAACGAGACAGTGGCTAAGATGGTCGGTGATCGTGCTCATCTGCTACTTAATTGTCTGCAGCTGTTCTGTCAGCATGGCCACCTGCCTCTCTGTGACGTCAAGGTAGTGGAGGGCGGAGTGCTCCGCTGATGCAGCACTTGCTGAGCCTAATTCGCGGCTGGCTCGTTCTATCATGTTTATGAGAATAATCAGCTCATGTGCAGGATGCTACACCAGAGAATGCACATGACACAGAGAAGCAATTTTTAAACACAGTTTTATTGAACAAAGCAAATTCAAAGTTAGAGAAAGCACGTCACTCGCCAGAGGAATATCCAGTCTGTAAAGAGGGAGACAAGAGCAGGTTAGCTATAAGGAGGGAGACAAGGAATAATGACTTACAGGGATATTCTTACAGATTAGGAACAGACAGCCCAGCAGAGGAACCCAGCAGGAAAAGGATGAACCAGCGAGGTGGAGCTGGCAGGGAGTTGAGGATGAGTAGGGCTGGGAGAGGTGTCTGATCAGGTGGAGAAGGCTGTCCGGAGCAATGATGATGACGATGGAGCAGGTGAGCGCACAACAAACCCCAGAGATGCACAGCGGAGATGGCAGCAACCCAACGAGCATTCACGAACTGGTCCTTTTAAGCGCCGGCAAGGAAGAGGCATCAGGTGCATCCACTCACGCAGGTGTACCGATTACCTGTGGAGCCGGGGTCTTGACAAGGAACCTCCGACAGGAAGGGAGGGGGAGTCCACTCACCAGAACATAACACCTATGATCGTTTTGTGAGTCCTATGATCGTGACATTGTGACAGACAGAGACCTGCCTTTGATGTCTGATGTCACCTCTCGTTCAGTGATGCCTGCCTTTGTTCATTGATGATGTCATTGCGAGTCCTATGATTGTGAGTGAAGCCTGCCTTTGATCTTTGATGATGTCATAGCGAGTCCTATGATTTTTTAGTGAGTCCTATAATATTTTAGCGACTCCTTGTGATCATGACATCATGACAGAGACTTCTTGAATTATATATAGTGATGTAATAGCTATGCTTTTAATAATGGATTTCATTTATAAAGCATTTTTCATATATTTTATTTCACATTATATAGCACTTTTCATGACACCCATCACTTTACAATGAGTCCATTGTTCATTCATTCCACAGACAATGATAGTGGTAAGCTACTTCTGTAGCCACAGCTGCCCTGGGCCAGACTGACAAAAATGTGGTTGCCAATCCATGCCAACTGAACATTTATTCACATTCATACATCAGTGTCATGAGCCATGAACACTCTGGAGGCAAGGTAGGTAAAGTGTCTTGCCCAAGGGATCAACAGCAAGGTGGGGGGAGCTGGATTCAAACTGCCAACCTTCCCATAAGAAGAGGAAAACAGTAACCTTGTGTGTAGCAGAATGGAATGTACGCACTCTGTTGGACAGAACAACATCCATGGGTACATGACCATGGGTACATCTTCTTTTTGAGTGGGAGATCAACTCAAGAAAGGAGAGAAGCAGGAGTGGGCTTTGCAGTTAGAAAGGAGATAGCAGCAATGCTTGATGAGGAACCAGTGCCAATCAACGACAGGATAATGACTATGAGACTCCCACTACAGCGGAAGATGTATGCCACACTCGTCAGTGTATATGCCCCAACAATGACCAACACAGAGGAAGTGAAGGAAGAGTTCTACAGTGATTTACGTGAGACTATCAGGCGTGTACCGACTGATGACAGGCTGATACTCATTGGAGATTTTAATGCCAGAATTGGTTCGGACACCGAGAAATGGAAAGGAGTGCTAGGCAGTCATGGAGTAGGCAAGTGCAATGCTAATGGAGAACTTCTACTTGCACTATGTTCAGAGTACAACCTTGTGATAACCAACACTCTATTTAAGCACAAGGACACACACAAGAAGACATGGATGCACCCAAGATCCAAGCACTGGCACTTATTAGACTACATCATAGTCAGGCAGAGAGACAGAAGGGATGTATTGGACACCAGAGCAATGAGAGGCGCGGACTGTGGCACTGATCATGTTATGCTGAGATCTAGATTAAGGATCTGCAGACGAAAACAGCACTGCAGGACGGGTGCGAAGCCACCACGGAAGCTAAACACTAGTGCACTGAAAGGCGAAAAGAAGCAGGAAGAACTTACACAGGAAATGGATGAAAACTTGAAAGACTGGGACAGCAACAACTCAGAGAATGGCATAGAAGAGAAATGGGCAACACTGAAGGATACGGTGTATCAGACTGCGAGTGATGTATTAGGCTACCCTGAGAGGAAACATCAAGATTGGTTTAATGAGCATGATGAACACCTGAAGAAACTACTAGAAGCAAGGAATATAGCTAAGCAGGAAAACCTACAGTGTAACACAAGGTCGAAGAAGAAGAAATACTCAAAGGTTCAGAGTGAGCTACAGAAGTACACCAGAGAGATGAAGTCCAACTGGTGGGATGAAAAAGTGGAGAAACTTCAAACTGCAGCAGACAGGAAGGACATGAAAACATTCTTCACAGGTTTGAAAGAAATCTACAGCCCTAAACCAAGAGGATTGATCCAACTAAAGGCTATGGATGGTGAAACGGTTTTGCAAGGGAAAGACAAGATCCTGGACAGATTTGCAGACCACTTTGACCAACTACTAAACAACCCTGGAGATCTCACTGAAGAAGCTAAAGAAGCTCTAGTGCAGCGATCAGCTGCATCAAGTCTGGATGAACCACCAAATTTTGATGAACTAATGGCAGCTATCAGGACAACACAGGATGGTAAAGCTTCAGGAAGGGATGGAATTCCAGCAGAAGTGTGGAAATTTGGTGGTGTTCAGCTGACCAACTGCCTGCACAAGCTCATCCAAGAGATATGGGATGCCCAGAAAGTACCTCAAGACTGGAAGGATGCAAGTATTGTGCCTTTGTTCAAGAAAGGTGACAGGAAGGATTGTGGAAATTACCGAGGTATATCACTACTAGCCACTGTTGGTAAGATTCTCTCACGTGTACTACTTAACAGACTCAGTGAACACATCTCGCAGAATGTACTACCAGAAACCCAGTGCGGCTTCAGAAGTGGAAGAAGCACAATGGACATGATTTTCTGCTTGAAATGGGTTCAAGAAAAGTGTATCGAACAGAACATGCTGCTTTATGTAGTCTTCATAGACTTCAGTAAAGCCTTCAATACTGTTTCGCGACAAGGACTTTGGCAGGTACTCAAGAAATATGGTTGTACAGAGAAGTTTGTCAGCCTGATCAAGGCACTCCATACAGGTATGCAAGCAAATGTGGCAATGAATGGTTCAGTATCTAAAGACTTTTCAGTAAGCAATGGGGTGAAACCAGGGTGTGTACTGGCACCAGCACTCTTCTTGCTATATCTGGCAGCCATGCTTGAGGTGGCCTTCAAAGACACTTCAGAAGGAGTATGCATTCAAACAAGGAAAGAAGCAGACTTTTTCAGTCTAGCACAGTTTAAAGCCAAGAGTAAGACATTGATAAAGATAGAGATATGCTCTTTGCCGACGACAGTGCTCTAGTTGCACACAGCGTGGAAGATATGCAATCTTTAGTTCAGGTTCAGGTTCAGGTTACTTTATTTGTACCCGTAGGTAGATTTGTTTTGCAGTTGGTGACATCCATATTTACAAGCCACTAATTACATTCAACATAGACACAAACACAGGCACACATCTTACAAAATAGGTAAATATAAAATATGTACAATATAATTTTTATAGCTTGTTCAACTTTTTGACAGCAGCAGGGACAAAGCTGTTTTTGTAGCGCTGGGTTCTACTTTTTGGGACAGCAAACCTCCGTCTGGAGGGAAGAAGCTGAAAGTTGCAGTGCAAAGGGTGGGAGTCATCATTTAAAATCGAGTCGGCCATCCTCTGTACTTGTCTGGTGTACAGGGATGTCAGGCTCAGCTGTGACTCACCAAGCAAACGACTGGACCATCTGACTACCTGATCCAATGATTTCCTCTGTTTCAGTTTTATCTGACCAAACCATGACATTAAAGAAAAGGATAAAACAGATTCAATAAAAGCCCGATAGAACATAGTCATTATGGTTCAGTCAATTTGGAAGCGTGCAAGTTTCCTCAAACAATGCAAATTTTGCTGACCCTTTTTGCACACCCTTTCACAGTTCACCTCAAAGTTCAATCCACTATCAATAATTGTCCCAAGATATTTGTACGATTGTACACATTCGGTGGTCTGGCCTTTTAGTACGGTGACTTTGTGCCTGGGAGTTTTCCTCCTAAAGTCAATAATCATGTCTTTAGTTTTTGTCGTATTCAGCTGCAGGTAGGAATCCTCACACCAGTGAACAAAGTCATCAACTACTGGGCCGTGGCCACTCTCACCATCCTGGAGGAGACTGACAATGACTGAGTCATCAGCATACTTTATAATGTGTCTGTTGTCATGTCTGCTCCGACACATGTTTGTGTACAGGATGAAGAGTAGTGGTGACAACACACACCCCTGAGGAGAGCCAGTAGAAGAGCACTTTAGGTCAGACAATGTGCCATTGACCCTTACTCTCTGCGTCCTGTTGGTTAAGAAATCCAGAATCCAACCCACCAGATTATTGCTTAAATCAAATTGTTGCAGGAGCCTTTCAACTAAAATATGAGGTTGGATTGTATTAAAGGCAGAAGAAAAGTCCACAAATAAAAGCCTGGCGTGTGTCCCATTAAAATCCAGATGTTTAAAAAGCATGTCAAACAGAGTGACAGTGGCATCCTCCACTCCTCTATGAGGCCTATAGGCAAACTGCAGAGGATCCAATGCATGTTCAGTCTGCCTTAGGACCTCACGTCTGACCAGTTTTTCAAAAATTTTCATTAAAATTGAAGTCAAAGCAACTGGTCTAAAGTCGTTTACCGTTTTAGGACAGCTGGATTTTGGAACGGGAACAACCACAGCATCTTTCCAGATCTTAGGCACATGTTGTGTCTGTAAGGACTTATTGAAAATATAATGAAATATAGGACTCAGTTCATGTGCACAGGACTTTACCAGGCGTCCACATATATTATCAAGGCCCTGACTTTTGTTCACTTTTACAGCGCGGAACTCCCTTTTAACATCCTGCATCTCAATATTAAAGTGCTGATTGTCTTTGAGTTTCTGTTTCAAATCTTGGATTTCTGTGCTAAAATCAAAGGAGTCAAAACGACCATAAAAACAATTAAGAGCATTAGCCAGCTCTGTGTCTGAACTAAAACCATCTAAAAACACACGATTACTGCGCTCTGTGGAGAAATTTGCAAGAGCAGCTAGCCAATTCAGCCTCCAAATCAACATCAAGAAGACAGAATGCCTTTATCAACCACCAAAGTTCCAATTATCAACATCAGTACCAGAAGAGATCAGCATTGGTACAGAGCCACTAGTCAAGTGCAAGACTTTCAAGTACCTAGGGAGTACTGTTTCAGAGAATGCTAGGCTGGAGGATGAACTATCTCTCAGAATGGGAAGAGCGAGCGCTGTGTTTGAAAACTTGAGGGAGAGACTGTGGAACAATCGACATGTGTCAATCCATGTGAAATGCAAAGTGTACAGAGTGACAGTACTGGCTACTCTATTGTACGGTGCTGAAACTTGGACTGTCTACAGAGTGCAGGTGAAGAAACTCCACGCTTACATGATGAGACACCTTCAAGCCATAATGAACATCTCATGGAAAGACAGGATAACCAACATAGAAGTGTTGAAACAAGCTGGTCTACCATCAATGGAGGACATGCTAATACAAATGAACCTGAGATGGCTTGGACATGTTGAGAGGAGGGACCACCAGCGTCTCCCTCAGCAGTTACTCTACTCATAGTTATGCGAGGGCAAACGCAATCAAGGTAGACCAAGGCTCCTATTTAAAGACACTGTAAAAAGAAACTTGAAGAAGTTGGCCTTATTTTTGTTTCTCTTTGAGAAATAATGCAGCTGTGAGCTAGAAAACACAACTACACTGCAAAAAGTCAAATATAAGTAAAATGAAATAAATTAAAGCTGTTTATGCCTGTCTTTTTTTGTCTGACAAGATATTTATTCTTGCTGTGCAGTTTACTGTATTTGTGAAAATTTTACATGCTTTCAGATAATTTTAACTTGTCTTAAGCAATTTGATAAGTCAAATCTTCTTCCTCTGTTGGCAGATAATTTTACTTAAAATAAGCAAAAAATTATGGCAATAGATAATTTTAGTTAAAATTAGAAAAACAAAATCTGCCAACAAAGTAAGATTAAATTTCTTAAAACAAGTAAAACTACATTAAAGCAAATAAAATCTTACAGAAAACTGCACAACAAAAAAATAAATTCTTGTCAAAATTATGTTGTGAGAGAAAAACAAACATATACAGTAGCCCTGATTTAGGATATTTTATCTTACTAAGATTTTCATTTTTGCAGTGACAGATACTACTGCCTTCAGCATTAACACAAATTAGTGTAATCTCTCTGTCTCTCAGACACAGTCACACACAGCACCATGGCCTAAACAATACCAGGTATCAGAGGATGACACTGATCAACAATTACAGTCTAAAGATGACAGCAGAACACAAAGTAATATCAGTCAACTATTCCTGATTCAAACAAAGCACAACAGCAGCAACTAGAAAAGCACTAAGAGAGTGCATACCTCCACCAAAGGTCCTTCCATCCCTTATGGATGACCTCTAAAATTTAATGGGTTTGTGTGTACGCCACGAGCCAGTTCTCATGAAAATTGCATCAAAGTCTATCCAGTAGTTTTGGGGGGTTCCTGCTAACACACAGAAGAGCCTTGGTGGACATATGCATTCTCCTATCATCACCAAAATGTAAAGGGGTCATCTCTCGTTCAAGGACCACCTCTGATGAAAATTTCATTCAAATCCATCCAGTAGTTTTTGTGTAATCCTGCTGCACAAATACAAACAAGGTCCTTGGTGGAGGTATGTATTCTCAAATCATCATCACAATTTAATGGGTTCATCCTTGGCCCAAAGGCTAGCTCTGTTGAAAATCTCATCAAAATCCATACAGCAGTTTTTGCATAATCCTGCTAATAAACAGAAAAATAAACAAACAAACCACCCTGACCACATTACCTCCTTGGTGGAGGTAATTGTCATACCCGGCTCTAGGGAGCCGGGCAATCAGAGCCAGGGACAAGCCAGTGAGTCGAGATGTTTTATTTTGGGTAAAGGATAAGGGAGGAGGAGAGCACAGACACTCATACAGACGTACATTCTCAGGCTGCACAGCGCAGGGGTAGGTAGCTCGTACCGGACATGGGGGTAACAAGACGTGCATACTCACAGCGGGATACAAACACAGGAATGCTGCAAGGGGAGTAGAGGCTGACACCAGACGAAGGGGCTTCAGCCTAGCAGTGCTTATGTCGCAGCCCCGAGTCATCGAGGCTGCTCCTATTTATCCTCATTGGCAGCGCCCCAGCTGATGAAGACTAATTGGCCCCAGCCGTCCATAATGCTGCCAGCTGGGGGCCTGCTGAGACGCTGCTCAATGGGAAGCAGGGATGAGGGAAAACATGGGCTGAGTGCCGAGACGGCATCTCAACCCATGGTGACAGAGCCCCCCCCCCCCTCAAGGTCGGGCTCCTGAACGACCAGCAACATCCCAGCCGCCCCCCCCCCCCACCTAGGGTGGGAGGAAGGGAGGCAGGACCGGAGGGGAAGAAGCCAAGGGAAAGACAACACCAATGGGGCAATGTAGGGTAGCGGGAAAAAAAACCCAAATACAATACTGACAAAACAGAGAATAATTAACCCAGGTACAGATGGGGAGAAGAACTGGGTCAGCACGCCGGTTACACACTACCCAGAGAGTACCAACCATGCGTGACCCAGAGCAAGGAAAAAAAAACCACCAAAAAGGTACAGGGCAAAAATGCTGAGTATGGTCAAATAAAGGGGAAACACAATACACAGTACTAATATAAGTACATACACAGTCACCAAGAAAAGTGAAGGTGACTGGAACAAATGGACCATTACAGAGCATGGTGTTACGGAAAACAAGGCACATGACTCTATAATGAACCAACAGGGCATAAAAAAGAAATACTGAGTGCAGGCAAAGAAAAACCCACACACACGAATATATAAATACCCACAGTCACCTAAAGAAATGAAAGTGACTGGAACAAATGGATAACTGCAGAGCATGGTCTGAAAGGAAACAAAACATAACTCTACAATGAAAAAACGAGGCTAAAAACATGGCACAAAAAGTAAAATGCTGAGCATGAGCGATGGAAAACACAGCACTATAAAAACGAATCCACCAACAGGACAAAACATTACACCCGAGTGACCTTAATAACAAAAGAAAAAGTGACACCCGAGGTGAATGGCAGGCAGAGTCCAAAAATGGCCGAGATGGCTCCGGAGATCTCCCCGCCCATTGTCCAGCTGGTGAATCAGGGGAAGAGAAATGTTCGGACGGCGAACTCTGGACCCAGATCCCAGGAATCCAGTCCAACGGCGGCCGAACTAGGCCGCCCAAAGGCAAACACAGACCAGTGGGGGGAACCAGATCACCGTACCGAAAGTTTTGCGGGTCGGGTCGTCGACCCGCATCACTCAACCACCAGGACCGTTGGGACGGACGAAGGGTCAGAGCGGATCCCTGTGGAAGAGGCTCAGGGGAGAGCCGATGACGAGGGCGACAGGCGTCAGGCCGCAGGAAAACGGCCACCTCCTCACCGGACCTGGACAACACTGGGGCAGCACCCACGTCGGACCCCGATCGGGCCTCAGGCGAACCCACATAGGACCCCGATTAGGTCTCGGGCGAACCCACGTTGGATACTGCACCAGAACCGACCTCCAACGTTGAACCCGGACCCTCCAGCACCACGAGGAACAGCAACTCCTTGCCGGTGACCCTGGAAGAAGGCTCAGAAGAGAAAACAGAACCGGGAGCAGGATCACCGGCAGCGCCAGAACCCGGCGAGACGAGCTCAGACGCAGTGGGCGGCTGCACCCTGCTCGTCTCCCCTGGAGATAGGCTGAAGTGCTCAAAGATAAAAAGAGAGAAAAGAAAGGAGAGCACTCGCCTGATCTCGGGTTCTGACGCCGTCCAGGACTGCGAAGATCCAGGATCCGTCGTCAGGAGGTCGTTGTCAGGCTCCCATCTAGCCGCGTCGGGCCCCGCAGCCAGCACGATGGTCAGCGCAGCTTGAGATTCCTCCAGCTCAGGTAACCCCGCCGACGATCCACTCGGCGTGAAGCCAGAAGAATCTCGTCCCGCTGGACCGAACCGCTCCTCCGTGGAGACCCGGGGACGCTCAGTCGTCGGCGTAGACTCCACGCAGCAGTCAGTCCCCCTCCTCCGTCCGCAATGTAGCTGCGGAACCACAGGCCCTCTCCATATCCCACCACGTTGACCCGGAGCCGGGGACCGCTCGGCGGAGAGAGACACAGAGGATGCGGGATTAGGAATACAGGTTACAGCAGGTGGGGAGAGTTCAGGGAGCTGCGAACCCTGAACTTCTCCTCCAGGGATATGACAGAGCAAATCATTAAGCAGGTGTGAAAAAACAATGACTTGCCTGCCCCCTGGAGGTTGAGTATCGCCTGCTGTAGTGGATTCTGCTTCTTCCTCTCCCTGCCCGGCGATAACGGAGGACCCCCCGGGAATTCGTCTGAGGATCGCTCGCGTTGTCTCCAGCAGAGAGCTCACCAGGCCGGGATTCCCGGCACACACAGCAGTCAGGAAGCGCGTCGAGGAGGAGGGGAAAACAGCCGGGGTGAGCCAGCCCGAATGTCCAGGAATGACAGCGGGGAAACGAAGCTCAGGGGACGAGGCTGTAGAATCTCCACACTGACGAGGCGAAGGGATGACAGCTGCGTGGGAGGAACGGTCCTGACGATAGCCCAGAACTGGATCCGGACGAGGTTCGTGCAGAGGTGACTCGGCGATGTGATGGCGGCTATTCCCAGGGAACGAAGCGAGGGGGAAACCCAGGATTCGCCGCTCCAGATCAGAGATCGAGGCGAGGAAGGCGCCGAGCACGGGAAAGCTTCGTAGCCCTGAAGTCCTCTCCATCAACCTCACTGCCGCCGCCACATGCCAGAAGGTGGTGGCAGGAAACACAGTAGAGCTCGCGACAGCCACTCGACCCCAGACATAACTGCTGTCAGCTGCGGCTCCTTGAAGGGAATCCCGAGTGACGTGGCGCAGGTCGGGGAAAGCCCTCTGGTTGGCGCGAACTCCCGGACTGGAATGGCGGCAGGAACGGGACTCCGAAGCGGGGAAAGGTGTCGCCCACTTCGACTTCCTGCCGGGATTTCCATCCACCCCGTGGAGCTTCTCTCACTGTGTACCTGCAGCGTCTATCCTGGTGCTGTCCTCCAGATGGAACACAGAATGAGGGTGACAGTCCAGGAATTCCTCAGCACGGCCCGGATGCCAGCGTCTCGCGTTGGAGGCGTCGTGCAGGGTGAAGAACGTCCCGTCGACAGCCTCCGAGATGGACCTCAGCTCATCGCCCTGGCGCCGGAAGTGACTCCTGGGAAACGGCATGCTAGCAGCGCTGACACCCGGACAGAAAGGTACATTTCCACGGCGACTCACAGCCGCCGGTAGGTCTTCTGGCTGCGACATACTGTCATACCCGGCTCTAGGGAGCCGGGCAATCAGAGCCAGGGACAAGCCAGTGAGTCGAGATGTTTTATTTTGGGTAAAGGATAAGGGATGAGGAGAGCACAGACACTCATACAGACGTACATTCTCAGGCTGCACAGCGCAGGGGTAGGTAGCTCGTACCGGACATGGGGGTAACAAGATGTGCATACTCACAGTGGGATACAAACACAGGAATGCTGCAAGGGGAGTAGAGGCTGACACCAGACGAAGGGGCTTCAGCCTAGCAGTGCTTATGTCGCAGCCCCGAGTCATCGAGGCTGCTCCTATTTATCCTCATTGGCAGCGCCCCAGCTGATGAAGACTAATTGGCCCCAGCCGTCCATAATGCTGCCAGCTGGGGGCCTGCTGAGACGCTGCTCAATGGGAAGCAGGGATGAGGGAAAACATGGGCTGAGTGCCGAGACGGCATCTCAACCCATGGTGACAGTAATTAAAAACCTGCACAGGTGACTGGAAAGTTGCAAATAGCATGTCTTACCTTTTTTTTTTAAAATTCTTTCTTCTGGCCTTTTTTTAATGAAAAATCCTTAGATAGATAGCTAGATAGATAGATAGATAGATAGATAGATAGATAGATAGATAGATAGATAGATAGATAGATAGATAGATAGATAGATAGATAGATAACTTTATTGTCTGTCCCAGTCAGTGACAGAAATTCTTCTTCGACACGGCTACAACAATATTACACATTTATGTCCTTTAAGTCCAGCTCACGAATAATGTCATACTCTATGGACATCTATGTAAGCTTACACAGTTTGTTTAAGCAACTGTAATTTCCCAGTTTGGGGTCAATAAAGTACATCTATCTATCTAAGCAGCATGCTTGATCTAGTCTACTTTTTACCAAGCTCAGAGTCTATTGTCCCATACACAGCTGTCTGATGTAAATAATGGTGGCCTTGCCAAGTGACCTGACTTTACTTGTGCTGGTCTCCATCTCTCAGCTTGCAATCTCCACTGGCCTGCTCTCTTTCAGCAGGATCTGGTGGTCTTCTCTTCCAGGCGAGTGCTTTAATGGCCCACCTGTCTCCTCATTGCAGTTATTAGTAGCCCCGCCTCCACTTGTTGCTCCAGCTGAGAAAAATCCTTTACTCTTCAGGATTTTTTTGAGCGATTCATTTTCGCCTAAGCTCTTTTCCTTTCAATAATTTTGTAAGTGCTACTCACAAACTTTTTTCTGGACATTTTGATCAAGCTAATTATTTCTTAACGCTCACTGGTGCTTGCATAGTCACATGTCTAAACAATTCCTCTGATAGGATATTGTTACATGGTACCCACGTGGCCACATGTAAATTGGACCAATCAGCAGCCAGCCACACACAAATATCAAGTGATGAATGTAGAATTTGGCCAATCAACAACAATGTGCACTTTTTTATTGGCTCATGATAGGCCCCTGATCTTCGTAGGCCCCTGGGCTTCAGCCCAGCCTAGCCCACTCATTAAGGCGGCCTTGGTGGTGGCCATGATCGAGGACATGGCAACCGGTGCTCGGAGCTGCTCTTCCTGTAGGGATGAGATGTTTTGCTGGTAGGGAGTCGTTAATTTGCTCGCAGCCAGACCGAGCGTGCGCTCTCACCCCCGGGTGCAGAATCTCTGCCTTCCTCTGCTACCATCGCTGCCATCTGCCTCCTCCTTGCTCGAGTCAGCCTTCCAGCCACGTATTCTCTCTCCAGCAGAGCAGGGAGATTTCTGCGGCAGCAAGCTGGCATTTGGGGGCCCTAGGTGGAATGAAGACTCCGGGAGACGCTGCTCCTGTTGACACCATGTACCACCACCTGCTCCAGCTCCTCTTCAAGTAGCTCCAGCTGTTCACGAGGTGCGTGTCACAGCCTGTTCTGTTTTTCTTTTGTTTCTTCCCACGAGCTGTATTATTTTCTGTTTGCACAATAAATAATGGTTTACCGTATTCACCTCACATCTGGGTCATCCTCTCCTTCGTTGCCCCAGAGGGGCAACTCTGACAGACACAAAAGAAGTTCATCTAAAAATAGCTCCAGGAGCTATGCACAAATTGAAGATGTTTTAGTTTTCATGCACTATATAGTAAAATAGCATTGAGGCTTTACACTCTGGGAAATTGTTTTCAGTATGAATTTATGTAAATACAATGAACAATCAGAAAAATAATCACTTTTAGATGCATCAAATTGCCATATGTGGTAGATTCTGAATAGATGGACAATTGTTAAATAACTGATTTTTAAATGTTCAGAGTTCAGCCAGAACTGAAGAGGAAGTAACCAGATACTATATCTGAGGGGGGAAGGGGGGTGATACACAGAGTAAATGGAACATTCCAGTTGACTTGTCATCTGTCTCTATTGGAATTCATTTTCAGTCATTATCTTCTCCAAGGAGGAAATGTTTTCCTGGTAGTTTGTTTGTTTGTTTTTTGTTAGCAGGACTGCACAAACACTAAAGGATTGATTTTGATGACATATTTACCAGGGGTGCTATTTGGGCTACAGATGATCCCATTACATTTTGGAGGTGATCCGCGTCAGGATGCAGATTCTGGATCACTTTTTCACTTTCTTTAACACAGCAAGATAGAACCTTGGCAGGGATGTGCACTGTCTGAGTGCCCACTAGTTCCCAATACTTTGTTTTGAAAGCACCAAATAGTGACACATTGAGGAAAAAAAGAAATCCTTAACAGGAAAAAAAGATACAGGCAGAATCTGTTTAGCGTCGAATTGCAAACCTCTGAATCATAATTTAATCGAATCGTGAGTTTGCTAGAGATTCCCACCCGTAGTAAAAATGCCCACTCAAAACAACTTTATGTTCACAAAAATGTGGAAAAAAACATTATAATAATATGCAGTTACTTCACACCAAATTAAGATGTCACCTAACTGCAATAGCATTATTCTGAAAGAATCTTAAGTAGGACAATGGTTTTCAGTAGCTGTTCAGTTCTTAACTGAATGAGATTAGCAGTTTAAATTCTAGAGTTCTGAAAGCACTTTTTAGATGAGAATATGATGAAAGAAATAGGTATCACAGTGCTCATTATGGGTATTGTAGGTACTCATTAAGACAAAGCGCCCACTGGCACAAGATGGAGACCATAGAATATGAGTTGAAAAAAATACTCTGATGAGCAAAGATGAAAAAACACTACATGACTTCAGTCTTGCCGTATTGCAGTTTTAAAATAAATAGCTTTTGACCCTCTGAGCTTTTTGTAATTTGCCAAGCTTTTTCTCTGTGGTTCTGCTGCAAATAGTCTCTCCTCCTTCACATTTACTGTATACATGAATAATGCATTCATAATGGCAACTCTGTAAAGACATGATTTTAAATCTTTACTAAGAGCAACATGACAAATCAAACAATGGATTGAATGATGTGAGAAATACAGTATAGAACAGGCAAGACAATAATAATAAAAACATATTGTGTGTGTGTTTGTGTTTTGATAGTAACACTCAAATTACACTTTATTTTTTTTCCCTCCTTTTTGTATTGCATCTATATAGAACACATTTGCATGGTTAAACCTTGGAATAATTTGAAATAACCCTGTCTGACTGTGTGACCTCATGACCAAATCATTTTAATTACCTTTTCATGAATAAGTTTACAACAAATTAAAGTTAGATTAAGCTGTTGCCCAAACAACCAGTTTCAGTTTACTAGATAGAAATCAAATGACAAAGACCTCTTTTCAGCTAACATTGATGATTATTCTAGGAAGCAAAAGCTATTCTAGCTGTGTAAAGATGTTAAAAAGACATTACCAGTCTAGAGTATGGCACAGTAAGGGTGCAGAAAAAACACAAAAGTGCACTTTATTTATTTTTACCTCCTCTGTGCTTGGCTTAAATAGGTCAGAACCATCAATATTTTATCAGTATCCTGTGAAATACATTAGAGAGTGAAAAGATAAATGTAAAATAAATAATGATCTGATTAAGTTAAATTAATAAATGCATTTTTAACATGCATTAATAATTTGCATCAAAGCAATTTAGTGGCATTCCTATAAACAAATCCATTTTCATCTTTATTCATTTGACACAGGGAGAGTCTCATATGTTGTACATTAACATGTACAATATTATACCTATTGTATGTTAGCATGCCAACTGTAATCATTACATATATCATATTTTGCAACAGTTTGTTCCAGCCGAGCAATGTGGTTGGACAGTAAGGATTCCAGTAGTTATATTCCACGATAATCAGACTTGGATGTTTCACTGAATATGTATCACTCCGCTTCAGCTGTGTTTTAATGATCTTTAAACTAATATTAATATCAGTGGCTTCTTAAATGTGAGAATTGTAATACTGTAGTGGGTAGCTTAATTTCCACAGTGAGGTGCTGTTTGAAAAGAGACAGTCCTAAAAATCTAGACCTCTGACATGGAATTCCTGTTCTTGTGAACATTCCGCCAGAGATATTTTATGCCTGTTTAAAACAAAAAGACAAGCATATCGTGAATCATGTTGAGCCTTCAACGAATCACTGCAGTGATACATTCACTGATACTATAATCCTCCTTGTGCAATATTGCTTAAATATGTATTGTTAAAGAATGTATCTCAGATTTGTACTGCATGATTTTACAGGAAGTACAGTTAAATTCACCTAAACTCCGAGGGACTGGAAACTTTATTTGATGGAACTATGAACCTGGAAACCTCCACCCTAATCTGTAAGTATACTCAATTCAGCATTCAACATTTAATTTACCAAGTCCTTGGCGATGAGGCATCCTCTCCCAGACTTCAGTAAGCTCCACTCACTGTCAAGAACAGGAACAACCTCACCTGAGGAAGACTGGCAGCCTTCAGTAGTCAGACTCACTGCTTTCTATGCTCCAACACCTGTAAGCACAAAATAATCCATTCATTCCTCTCAAATTACTAAGCAGTAATACTCACCATGCCCCTCCTCTCTCTGCAGAGGCTGCCAGATCTTTGCGCACACATACACTTGGCAAAGTGTCTCCTCAGTGCCTGCATTTGTCACAAACTGGAGCTGGGATTTCTTCCAGACCCAGTCTCCAGGGTTATTGTGTGTTTTGCCCGGGGGGGGGGGGGTCTTTTTTCTGATGGTGTTATGTTGGGGTGTCTGGGTTCCACCCCTTGTGGGGAGGGGCTCTGTCATGAACTGGGGCTGGGATTTCTGCCAGACCCAGTCTCATGGCTTCTTCAGTGTATGTATTTGTCTCTTGTATCATTAAGCAAATTTTACTGTTATTCTGCATTTTTTTTCTCCAACTGTGTTCCTGTTATTTTTAGCCATGTCTTATTTTGTAATGATGCTTGGATTTATGGTCACTTGTATTCAGTTCAGTCTGCAGTGATTATGTTATTCTTTTTTTTTTGTATGTTATGATTCCTTCTCTGGGTTGACAGCTGTCAGGCAATTTCTGGGTTTTTGCTCTGCAGGGGGCATCGCCTGTCAAGTTGTCAATCCAGCCACCCCTCCCTCACTTACTCAGCTGATTCCAAAGATTAGTTTTTGTTCCTTTCTCCTGCTCAGGCCAACACCTGTGATCACTTCTATTGTCTACTCATCCACTATTTAAGCTCTATTTGCTCACTCTGTCATTGCCGCTTCATTGTATGACTTTCACTGAGTGCTCCTCAGGACATTTACCCTGTCTTCCTGTTTTCTCATCTCCTCCTGGGCTATGGCTCAGGAGCGCACCTATTGTAAGTTAATCCAGTTGTTGCATTTTGTGTTTTTGCATTATTTTTCGGACTTAAGTTACTTGTTTCAATAAATTTTGCAAATGTCATCCTGCGTGTGGGTTTGTCTCTGGCGGACATGACAGCATTTGGGTCTATTTTATAAAAAAAAAATGTCAGAATACTTTTTGATCTTCATTTGGAGAGAAGATAGGAGAGACAGGAAATGGTGTGGAGAGCATGGAGGAAGACATGCAGGAAAGATTGCCATTGTCGAACTTTGAAGCAGGGCTCACTGCAACTGAAATGCTCCGGTATGCAAATATAACTGTTATAGAACAGGTACCCCATCGAGTAAAAACAAAAATGCTCAGCTAATATGAAATACTAACCAAACAGGAATTTGACAAGATTAGACATGACAGCAAGGATGACTGGAGTGACAAGAATGATGCTGGGGTCTGACAAGAGGCATACAGTGAGAGCAGACTGAATAGACAAAGGGTAATCTGGGAAACCTGTAAAATGAAACAATCACAAATATAACTGCCAGCTGTGACCATTGAGTTCTAAGCAAATGTAGACTTGAAGTTCTTGTATTATTTAGCAACAGCATTTAGAACATTAGGTCTGCTACACATCAGTTTTTAAAGCAGCACTATGTAACTTTCTTGCTCCTTGTAGGAACACTGAAAAGACAGCAACCACAGCGACCATGATCCCAGTCCCAACAGTCAACCACAGGGATTTTTGTTGTTGACGGTTAATGTTTATTTTATTTATTTATTTGAAAGGGATCATGCATAATAATGAACATCAATAGAAAGGAAAGGTACTACTTGTACACACACCCTTTCTCATTATGACAGGTGCCACACCCCCTGACCTGACCCCTGACCTATGTAATTAAAAGGGGATTATCTTTAATTAAATGGGGATTAGTGTAGGTAATGACACAGTGATGTGTCATCACCAGTGATAGGACGCATCACTGGTGATGACAAAGCATCCTACAGGAGGGAGGTGGCCAACCTGGTGTCATGGTGTGAGGACCTGGTGTCATGGTGTGAGGACAACAATCTCACCCTCAACACGGACAAGACAAAGGAAATGATAGTGGACACGAGGAAAGGGAGGAGGAGACCCCATCGGCCACTGTTCATCCAGAAGCTTGAGGTGGAGAGAGTGAGCAGCTTTAAATACCTGGGCATCCACATCAGCAAGGACCTTAAGTGGACACACAACACCACAGAGCTGGTCAAGAGAGCTCAACAGTGATTGTACTTTCTGAGGAGGCTGAAGAATTTCGGCATGTCTTCCAGGATCCTCAACAATTTCTACAGCTGCATCATCGAGAGTATCCTGACCAACAGCATCACTGCGTGGTACGGAAACACCACTGCCCTGGAGCGGAAACGCCTGCAGAGAGTGGTAAAGACAGCGGAGAAGATCATCAGGACTCCACTCCCCTCTCTGCAGAGCACCTACCACCGCAGAGTCCAAAAGAGAGCTGACGCCATCCTCCAGGACCCCACCCACCCCCAACACAGACTGTTCACACTTCTACCCTCAGGTCGGAGGTACAGAAGTGTGAAATCCTGGACAACCAGACTGAAAAACTCCTTCTTTCCCATGAAAGGGTTAATGTAAAGTTAGTGCCAAAATAATAATTCTGTAGGTAATCTCCCATTATGCTCTACACATATTCCATACAAATTCTGTTTGCATGCTTATGAACAAATATGTAATGGTAAACTGATAAGCTGAAATGAGACAAAGCTATAGATCTCTCTCTCTCTCTCTCTCTCTCTCTCTCTCTCTCTCTCTCTCTCTCTCTCTCTCTCTCTCGTGCGCATGCGTGAGCGTTTGTGGGAGCAGGGGTGTGGAGTGGTGTGGAGTGAGTACTTTAAACTTTGTATTTTCTAACTTTTTCTCTATCTTGTGTGTTTGAGGTGTGTGTGTTTAATATAGTGGGTTGAGTGTGTGTGTGTGCTGGGGTGTGAGTGTTGGAGTGAGTGTGTCGGGGATCGGTAGCTTCTGCTGCCGGTTTTTCCCGGCCGGCATCATGCTGGTGATTGATGGTGGTGTGGAGTTTGAGCGTTTGACCCGGCGTCATGGTGTGAGAATCCTCCCGACAGTTCCCTGTTCTGTGGAGGAGGCCAGCCTCGCTGTAGGACAGGTGGTTGGGCATGGCAGCATAAAATCAGCATCGAGGATGAACAGCGCAATTGTGATCTTTCTGGATTCGACTGAAAAAGCTGATCAGGTGGTGGCACAGGGAGTGGTCATAGGTGACACTTTTACTCCCGTTTTACCGCTGGCGAACCCGTCTAGGAGGATCACCATCTCAAACGCTCCTCCTTTGGTTAAAAATGATCAGCTGATTAGAGAGTTGTCCCGTTTTGGCCAGGTTGTGTCCCCTATCAGAATGGTCTCTCTGGGTAGTAAATCACCCCTGCTGAAGCATGTTGTATGTCACAGGAGGCAGTGTTTCATGGTGTTGAAAGACAGCTCTGCTGAACTGAACGCGTCTTTTAATTTCAGGATTGACGGCTTTAGCTACTTGGTGTTTGCAACATCTGAAACCATGAAGTGTTTTGCGTGTGGCGCAGAAGGCCATCTTATTAGGTCATGTCCTGAAAAGGCGAACACAAAGAGCACTGGCGGTAAGAAAGGTGACGCCGCTGTTTCTGGTGGTCCGGAGGGTAGTGCTACATGTGGTGCGGCGGATGCCGCTGCGGCGTCCGCTTCTACTTCTGCGGGGGTGTCCGCATCCGCGTCCGCGTCCGCGTCCGCTTGTGCTGGGGCGGCCGCGGCCGCCTCTGCTGGGGTAGCCGCAGCGGGCGCGGTAGTTGCCCCCCCAAACAGTGATGGTGGGAAATTTCTGTCTGGCGGCAGCTCTGATCATTGTGACGAGCCTGTCACCTGGAGTAAAGAGGCGGAGGGTGTAAGTAAGAGTGCAGTTAAACGAAGGAACGTGGGTGAGCAGACTTTGCAGGCGGGGGAGGAGCGGTTTGAGGCTGTAGCGGACACACAGAGCAAACACTGCATGACGAACGTTGCAGTTCACGAAGAAATGCAGGAATGTAGTTTTGTTGAAGAGGATCCTTTTAAAGCTGCACAAAAAAGAAAAAGTGCTGAAAACTTGCAGAGCTCTGCTAAATCTAGTAGGGTTGGGAAGTTAGATTTACTGGATGAGAGCGTCTCTGACGAAAGTGGAGCTGAGTCTGAACTGATGCAGACGCAGACGCAGGAGGAGCAAAGCTCCTATTGTTTTACCAAAATTAGGCAATTTCTCCAGGTGACCAAGGGGAGCAGAGCTGTGAAAGTGGAAAATTACTTTCCAGATCTGGAGTTATTTGTGGCATCAGCTCGCAAGCTGATGAAACTGAATGATGGGAATGAGACTTTTACTGATCAGGAAATATTTTGTTTAAAGAAACTGGTTGTCAAACTGAAATCACAAATTACTAACAGTCATGTTGACTCTTAGTTTGTTTCTTCCCTTTTATGCTATGTGTGTGTTTTTTTACTGTACCTTATTTTTATCCTTTTTAATGACCCACCTTAGAATTGGCACTCTAAATATAAACGGGGCCAGGGATGATGTAAAAAGGGCCTCTTTATACAAGCTTTTTAATTTAAAGACACTTGACATGCTGATGGTCCAGGAGACTCACAGCACTGTAGACATTGAGTGCCAGTGGAGAAAAGAGTGGGATGGCTGCTTTTTTTTTTTAGCCACAAATCCAATAATAGTGGAGGGGTGGCTGTACTTTTCTCTCGGGGTTGTGTGCCTGTCTCTTATGAGGTAGAAGATGTGGTGAAAGGACATGTACTCTTGCTAAAGGTACAGTTTGAAAACGTAAACTTGGTTCTTATAAACGTGTATGTGCCAACCCAGAGAGCAGAAAGGATCAGGGTCTTTAATATGCTATCAGATACGGTTAGATCCTGTAATCCAAATAGTTTTTTATTTCTGGGGGGTGATTTTAACTGTACATTAAACCACAGACTGGACAGGAACCATCAGGAACCTCACCCTGCTTCTGCCAATAGGCTGAGGGAACTAGTGAAGGCACATGAAATGGCCGATGTGTGGAGATCACATCATGGGGACCAGAGGCAGTACACCTGGAGCCATGCTAAAGATAACCTCTTATCTATGGCTAGGTTAGACCGTTTCTATGTTTTTAAACACCAAATGAGTGTTTTTAAAAATAGTTGTATCTGTCCTGTTGGTTTCACTGATCACTGCCGGCTGATTTGTTCTGTTTTCATTGAAAATGTAAAGTGTAAGAGTGCTTTTTGGCATT
This sequence comes from Pholidichthys leucotaenia, assembly GCA_020510985.1. Lineage (NCBI taxonomy): Eukaryota > Metazoa > Chordata > Actinopteri > Cichliformes > Pholidichthyidae > Pholidichthys > Pholidichthys leucotaenia. The sequence goes on from CM035848.1 coordinate 179,745,847, forward strand.
TTAATAATACACTTTTAAATGATGTGTTTTTTAAGGGAGTTTTTCATGATGTATGGAAGTCACACAGGGAACAAAAATCTTATTTTAGTTCTCTCCAAATGTGGTGGGATTTTGGTAAGGCACAGATAAAACAATTCTGCCAACAGTACACTCAAAATGTCACTCGTAGCTTGACCCAATCCTTGAAAGTTCTGGAGACTGAGGTGGTAGAGCTAGAGGAGTTACTCAGTTCTACCGGAAAACAGGAGCACTTAGAGGCTCTTAAGTCAAAAAGGTCAGCCTTGGCTAGCTTGCTAGGGGTCACCGCACAGGGTGCTCTGGTCCGCTCACGCTACATGGATGTAGCTCTGATGGACTCGCCCTCCCAGTGCTTTTTTGGACTGGAGGGGAAAAATGGACAGAGAAAGCTCATTCACTCCTTGTTGGGCGATGACGGGAGAACAATCTCCACAGCAGCAGAGATCAGGAAACAAGCTGCTAGCTTTTACAGTGAATTGTTTAGAGCAGAGTGGAGGGAGGACACGTCACTGGGCCAGGTTTTCCTTGATGGTCTTCCAGTGCTCTCAGAGGACCTTGTTGCCGGCTTGGATGCTCCACTGTCTCTGTCTGAGCTGCATACGGCGCTAATGAGCCTCCAGAATGGAAAATCACCAGGCATAGATGGTCTCTCTGTGGACTTTTTTAAGGAATTCTGGCCCCTGCTTGGTCCAGACCTGCTGGAGGTTCTCCAAGATAGCTTGGAAAGGGGGACCCTACCCACGACCTGCAGGAGGGCCATCATCACACTGTTGCCGAAAAAGGGGGACCTCCAGAGCCTAAAGAACTGGAGGCCAGTCTCTCTGCTCTGCACAGACTATAAGATTCTCTCAAAAGCTCTGGCCCGAAGACTGAGAAAGGTGATGAGCGAGCTAATTCATGTAGACCAGACTTACTGTGTGCCTGGCAGACTGATTAGTGACAACGTCACTTTAATTCGGGATATTTTGGAGGTCTCTGGTTCATTGGCGGTAGAAACTGGTTTGATTTCAATTGACCAGGAAAAGGCATTTGATCGGGTTGAACACCAATATTTATGGACAGTTTTAACAGCTTTTGGGTTCAGCCCAGGCTTCATAGCCAGGATACGGGTCTTGTACAGTGACATTGAGAGTGTGCTGAAGATAAATGGGGGCCTGTCTGCCCCTTTAAAAGTCCAGAGGGGGGTTCGGCAGGGCTGCCCTCTCTCAGGGATGCTGTACTCCCTCGCCATAGAGCCTTTGCTTCACTGCCTGAGAAGGGATCTATCAGGAGTTACTTTTCCTGGCTGTGACACCACGTTCAAGCTGTCGGCCTATGCAGATGATGTAGTCATTCTGTAGTAGTAGTAGTGCTAAATAAGCAGAGTGACATTGACGTTCTGGTTAGGAGTGTCAATCTTTTTGGCCAATTTTCCTCTGCAAAAATAAACTGGGGAAAAAGCGAGGCTCTGATGGTGGGGGAGAAACTAGAAAATCAGCTTACGCTGCCTGGTGGGTTGATTTGGAAAAAAGGAGGTTTTAAGTATCTTGGTGTCTTTATTGGAAATCAGCAGTTTGAGCGAAAAAATTGGGATGGGGTCATAGAGAAAATTAACGGGAGACTAAACAAGTGGAAGTGGCTAATGCCAAGAATATCTTTTAGAGGAAGAGTGCTCATTTTAAATAATCTTGTTTCCTCATCCCTGTGGCACCGCCTCATGTGCATGGACCCCCCTGCTGGTTTGTTGTCCAAAATTCAGTCTGTTTTGGTGGACTTTTTTTGGGGGGGTGGACTCCACTGGGTTCCTCAAGCCCTGTTATTTCTTCCCAAAGAGGAGGGGGGGCAAGGAGTGATTCATTTAGCTAGTAGAGGTGCTGCTTTTAGACTGACTTTCATACAGAGACTGCTGACGGGCCCCCAGGACCTGGTATGGAGGCCTTTGGCCTGTGTTATTTTACAGAGAGTCCTTGGGCTTGGGCTAGACCTCCCTGTGTTTTTAATGGATTTTAAGAACTCTAATGCACTGTCTTTACCCAGTTTTTACCGCAGTTTCTTTTCAGTGTGGACTCTTTTTAAAAAACAAAGAGGGCCATGCGATTCCCTCTACTGGTTGTTGAGGGAGCCGCTGGTTTTTGGTGGTCGCCTTGGTGTCCTGCCGGGAGTTGGAAGGACCTTCCTTGATAGGCTGTGTTCCAGGAACGTTCTCACTCTGAAGCAAGTGGTGGAACTGGCTGGTCCTGGCCTCAACAACGCCTCAGCTTTAGCAGCTCATCTTGGTGTCAGGTCGAATCGTTTCATCGATGGTCTTCTTGCACACTGGAAACAGGAGCTTCATGGACTTGAGCACTCCCTACTCTTGGACTTTAGCAATGGCACGCTGCAGCCGGAAAGCACGGACCCCTTTCCCTCTCTCACGCTCTATATGGACTTTGACGTCGCTCCTTGCTCCTTACTGGCATTCTGTGCTCCCACTGGTGTGGACTTTGGAGGAGCCAGTGGTAAGGCACTCTACAGACTGGTGGTGATGGCGCTCAACAAGGACAGATTGAACACCTGTGTGGACACTCCTTGGAGAGCCTATTTTAAACTAGGAAAAGGGCATCGGCCTGCCTGGAGGGCTCTTTATAAAGCCCCTCTCCCTAAGAGGCATGGAGACTTACAGTGGAGGGTCCTGCATGGTATTATAGCAGTCAATGCTTTTGTTTCTGTGATTAACAGCAGTGTCAGTGATCAGTGTGTTTTTTGTTCCTCTAGGGAGACAGTTTTTCATTGTTTTATTGAATGTCAGCGCCTGAGTGGCCTCTTTGAACTTCTCACAGAACTTTTTCATATTTTTAAGGAAGTTTTCTCTAAGGAGGTTTTCATTTGTGGTTTTATGTACAATCGTCGTTTTAAGCAGAAGTGTCAACTACTGAACTTTGTTTTAGGGCAGGCCAAGTTGGCTATCTATGTAAGCCAGAGAAGAAAACTTGAGAATGTTGAGAATGATGTTGATGCCAAAATTTTATTTGTGAGGCTACTTAAAGCCAGAATCAGGCTGGACTTTCAGTTTTTTATGGGGAATGGGGATGTGGAAGGTTTCAGGACCCTCTGGTCCCTGGAGAATGTCCTCTGTTCAGTTCATGATGGACAGCTTTTTTTGGGGCGTTTTTTGGGGGATTAATTTTCTGTGTAACATAGCATGATATAGAAATTGTATTGACTGATGGACAAGTGTGTTTATTAAAGATCTTTTAAAAATCAAAATCTCTCTCTCTCTCTCTCTCTCTCTCTCTCTCTCTCTCTCTCTCTCTCTCTCTCTCTCTCTCTCTCTTTAAAACAGGTTTTTCACATTAGATACACACCCAGACTCAACACCCACGTACACTGTTGATAGCACATTCTAGAACGAAGTGGCATATTCAGTGGATGGTCTGTTCCTGCCATAGGTAGATTAGCCAATCAGATAGTCGCGTATAAGTCGCCTATATAGCCTATTGTACTGGGTCGCCCCCACCCGAGAAGAGAATTGTAACCCACGCCCAGAAGTCGGGATCAGTCTGAGGACGTTCCCAAGGGGACAGCATCAAACTGATCCAGTGCTGCTTGCTTTACATGTGACTTCTAAATAAATGTTTCATCGTAAAATTGAAGAAATCTCCGGCTTGTTCTTGGATCTTTCAATCAAAGAATCGGGTATTTTTCTTACAAATTGGTGCTGGTGACCCGGATTGAATATTTCCGAGACGAGCCTGAACACACCACATCGGAGGGACCCTTTTCTGATGACCGTGGCAGCGCCTGAATAAAAAAAAGGTGAGCAGAAATCCTTTTGTATACAAAATTTCTGCAGTTTGGACATTCTAAATTTACAGTCATCTGATTAAGGGGTATATCCGATCTCTAAATTTTAAACTGTTTGCGGGATGGAAGTCTGTGGTCACATGTAAAGCATGAACCACGTGGTCTCGCACGAGGGAGAGTGAAAATGTCCTAGTGTCAAGTAGCCGCTTTTTTACGAATAAGGAAGATTTGCAATGCAAGAATATTTTTTAGATCAATAGTGAGCATATATAAAGGTACTCTTAATACGTTATAAGAATCTCAGACTACATCATGAGTGAGTAACGTAACAAGCAGCCACAAGAATCTTTTTCCCACCGTTAGTGAGGGTCTGCTCATAAGTATAAAACCATTCATAAGTATAAAAAATGATAACTTACACAATGGCACAAGAATCTTTTTTTCAATCCTTAGTGAGTGACCATTCATAAGTATAAAAAATGATAACTTACACAATGGTACAAGAATCTTTTTTCGATCCTTAGTGAGTGACCATTCATAAGTATAAAAATGATAACTTACAGAATTGCATAAGAATCTTTTATTCCAACAATAGTGAGTGCATTCATAAGTATAAAACAATAAAATAGCTTGTTAAAATCAGTATAAGACTGATCTTTATGATAAGATACCTCTTGTTTCGATTACCTGATGAGGTTCCAAAGAAAGTGTCCTCTACATATAAGTTAAGCTATAAGTAATGAGTACATGCAAATCTGCGGCAATTTCTCCACATCGTGCAAGCTGATCTCTGTAAAATTTTGTGTCTTTAAGGGGATAAAAATGTGATTTGAGAAATACCAGGGGTTGGAAATATCTACTAAATCTATCCCATAGTATGATTTAATTCAGTGTCTTTAGGGGATAAAAGTGTGGTTTGGGAAATACCGGGAGTTGGGAATATTTATTAAAATTTTCCCATAATGATTTAACTTTTTCCCATAATGATTTAACTAATGGCGGGCTCCAGACCGCGTGGTCAGAACAAAAGAAAGTAATGCGCCCCCACCACCGAGTGGAGGTGAGATTGGTAAAACAGGTTACTGAGAGGAGAATTATTTGAGGTAATAGTATTAAAATGAAGCGCTAAATTAAAGTTGTAAGGTTATTCTGGTGTGTGTACAGCTGGGGTTAGGGAGGCAGTGCTCCATTTTCTCTAAAAAAAAAAAAAGTTGTGGTTTGTGAACAATAGGCTCAAGAGCCATCTTGCGAGTGTTCCATCTACTGTGCATATGAGGGCACGATCTTGAATCACCTTCAAGCTGTGGCACAGTGCCTCCATCTTGTGGCCAAATATAGGAAGTGCACTATTTCACAAAATTACTGCCAACAAAAACTTAAATCTTAATAATAAATCTGGAACTTTATCTCTCTGGCTGAAAGGAAAGCTTTAAATCTATGCATGGTAAACAAAAAACAAAGACCTCTGGCGCCTGCCAATGCAGGTTTGCTAGTAATGAGGCAAAGCACGCCCATTCAGCTTGGAAAGAAAAAAGACTCAACTTAAATTAGGCAGAGGGAGATATAAGAATAATAACTATTCCTGCTTATACAATAAAACTGGAGAATAAGGAGATTTATTCCTCAACAAAACTGTAGGAAATCCTAGGTGGACAATATATAAAGGTGAGGTAATTTAAATGAATAAATAAGGAAAATTGTAAATTGGAGTAAATAAATAAGTGAATACAAATAATTGAATAAATAAAACAAACTAAAATAGATGAATAAAAATAAATAAATAAATATGAAAAGTGAAGTGAGTTATCACTGTCATGATATTGTATTTCTGTGTGTCAAGCAGCAGAGGTTGATTGAGTAACTCCAGTTTGACAATTCCACCCAGCAAACCAGGGGTGAGTTCTCATGCATCTGGTATTGTATAGTATGCCCGTATGTGTATCAAGTAGCCGAGGCTGATAGAAAAAGTAAGTTGTTTTTCTTTATTTATGAAATGTGGGGTGGTTCATAACTCAATTGATATCTTTACTGTATTCCTGTGTGTGTATCAACCAGTCGAGACTGATTGAGAATTCTGCACAGCAAAACAGATCTTGAGTGATCGCGTAAATACAAGGGGGTTGGACTAGGATAGCGGGAATACAAGCAGATACGGTACCACTGTTGTTCTGAGTTAAAACGTGTGAATAGACTGGCGTTAAGTCCCAGCTCACAGGCGCACAGACGTCTAGCGTCTGTGTAGAAGCTTCCTGTTGGGGTCTAAACACACGGACAGTACGTCACTCGGCTACAGCAAGGGGTACGAGTAATACCTATATGAAATGTCTCAAGAAACAATGGAACGATGGCAGGCCTGTAAGCCCGGCTCCCTGAGGTCGGCACTATCCCAGACAATGGCTAGATGGTTAACAAAGGTCCCAGTCACAGATCAAAAGAGAGGAAGGGAGAGGTTTGCCAGATGGGTCAAACAAATGCAGGACAGAGGAATGTTTGCAGGATGTGAAAACAGCCCCCCCCCCATCCAGGGGGACCTAGCTATGTTTATGAGACAAGTAAAAGGGGGGCATGAGCAGGCAAGCAATAAGCACCGGGAGGCCAATATATTTAGGATTGGGAGAACAGGGAAGGAGTTAAAAAGAGCAGGAGAATTTCTCGCAGACTGTCAATGTTTTGGGGAGAAATTAAGCTCACCCTGCAGAGGATGTCAGTTAACGCCAGTGCCCCTCCACTGATCTTAGTAGCCTCCACCACAAAGGCAGAAATGCAGCCTCAGGCTATTGGACCACCTGCTGTTAAGTTAACAGCACCCCACCTAGGTGGAGAACTAATAGCACCCCCCTCCCTACACAGGGGCACAAGCTCTATCAGAGAGGTGCCAGACTCACACTGATCAACCCACTGTCTCAGCAGAGGTGCCAATTGAGTCTACCCAGCCAACACCCACGATAATGGCCCCCCCTGGTGGTGATTAAAAACGGGCTGTTACAAACAGTCAAGGGGGAGCCAGAAGATAATGAGAAAACAAAGGAATTTCTAGGAAAAACTGTACAGCGTGCTGCAAACACCCCTGATGATACAGGGGCAAGGTCAGATTGTACTTTTGTCACCAGGTCATATGCTGAGATAGGTACTGGCCAAGGCGCATCATCTGTAAACGCCCTCACTTCAGCCTTTCAGGATATGGGAATATATCTACATAATGCTGCCTCCTCTGCAGGACACAGCCCACACACAGCGGCCCATGGATCTGTTTACGGTAACGTATATGCCTGTATGGACAGGCGCCACGTGCCCCGAGCAAGGCAAATGCCATTGACCACGGCAATGTCAGTCGGAGGCCGTGTGACCACAAACTATACTCCATTCTCACTCCAAGACACAGCCTTGATAAAATCACAGTTGCCAAATATACATAATGGCGGTGCACCATGGATCAAGGCTTTCCTTGAGGCCTGTGCTGGAATAGCACCTGCTCTGGGAGACTTTAGACGGATATTCGCCTCCTGTACTTCCTTGGGGATGCTACAGGAGGTGGAACTAATAGGGGGTACACATTTAGAAAGGGATGAATCCCCGTTAGCAGCAGTGGTGTATCTATTGTGGCCCATAATCCGCGAAAAGTTCCCGATTCAAATGAAATCGGACGAGTTGTGTGACATCCCACCTAATGACAGTGACAAGGGTGCCACATACTTACTCCGGGTGAGAGATTTGTGGCAAGACAGGACAGGTGAGGACCCGGCCACTAACAGTACAATTGAAATGCTCTTTAGGGGGGCAGTAGAGGCCTCATTACCCGCCACTATACAGAAATTGTTGAAGCAAGTGGTTGGACTCTCCAGCCTATCGTTCACTATGTGGTCAGCTCATGTTATTCAGTACATTGATAATGAGACTGAGACACGTGAACAGGAAAAGAAAGAGTTAGCTTCTCTACAGTCACAAGTGGCAAAGGCACAGTTGAAGGAGATGAGAGATAAGGTGAATCAAAATAAGGCCTCTGTTAATCAGATGCCACAACAACCCACCTCCCATCAACCTTTAGTCATGCAACCACCTCAAGATCTCACACTACAGCAATATAGACCTTACCCGGACACCCCACCTAGTCTGGCTATCAGCATCAGCCGCAGGGTCACAGGGAACATAAGAAGTTTAATGACAGAGACAGAGGCCGTGTTAACAATAAACCCCGGGGGAGGCCCAACCCGCGGGACCGATGCTTCCTATGTCAGCAAATTGGCCACTGGGCTCAACGCTGCCCACAGCAGCACTCTCAGAGCCACTCAGGGGGGTCCCCCAATTATCAACACAGTGTATATCCTCCCCTATATGCTCCTCCTCTTCCTCCCCGGGCACAGGACAATTGGCACCAAGCCCCCAGAGCACACCAATTCCCACAATAGGGCTGCCCAGGACTGACAGCAGGTGACTCTCCGTGTCCTGCAGATCTATTTCTCGAACCTCTAGTGAAGTTGACAGTGGACGGTTGAGATTATATGTGCCTGATTGACACAGGAGCCAGGTATTCCACCCTAAACACGCCACTCCCCATTTCAATGGATACTGTACCTGTTGTTGGCTTCTCGGGTAACACAGAAGAGTGGCCCCTGTCTAGACCTGTTCCCTGTTTGTGGAATTCACTGAGATTCGAACATTCATTCTTACTATCACCAACATGCCCTGTGAACCTGGTGGCAAGAGACATAATGTGTTCACAAAACATTTTATTAACGTTGGCACCCACCCACATTGACATAACTTTTCCTGACGGTTCAGTACACCGCTGTGCAACGCCCAAACAGGCACTGAGACAAATGATACAGTCTCCTGCAAAACCAAGTGACCCACTCACTGAACTGGGTGAGGAAATTTGGTGGGGGCTACTCCTTGACTTTGAACAAAGTCACTTAGGGGACATCTTTTCACAGTGGCTTCCTTGGATGTCCCTAGTGTACCCATATGAAAATGCCCATGACCCACCCCATTGCACGTTCAACTATGAGCTTTTTGGAGATGAAAACTATGATGCATTGTGGGAAGGTTATGCACGACACTTCCAAGAAACAGCAGACCAACCAACAACTGAGATTGAGGACATTTATGTAGGAAAGGAAGGAGTAGCGGCGGCAGTTACTGTACCTGACTCATTACAACCCTTATATGCACTGACTGCCACATCTGCACCTCATGTGACTCTGAAGATAATGGATGGAGGGGAAGCAAAAAACCTGGGCCCGATGATAAAGAGGTGCATAACAACAACTGATTGGTTACCCACGCAGAACAAGAGTCTACAATATTCTCATTCCTTGAAAATGTATCGGATCGCACAACGGTCCACAATGACTGTGGAGCTTGAAAAAAGATTCCTCACGCGCACACACGGTAGAGAGAATACAGACCACCCACACTCACAGTCATTGTTAGACAGTCTCCCTGAGACATTGTGGTCACAAGGCTCCACGGACGTGGGCCTGCTCAACATCCCCCCTGTCTCAATCCCCCTAAAGCCTAACACTGTTCCTATATACCGTGCCCAATACCCCCTTCGATTGGATCAAATAAAAGGAATCAGGGGAACCAATGATGGACTGATCCAATCGGGGGTTCTGGTTCCCACTACGTCCCCATGGAATACCCCGATTAACCCGGTCCCCAAGCCAGGAAAATTAGATTACCGCATGATTCAGGACCTTAGGCCTATTAATAAAATGGTAATACCCACTCTTTGCGACACGCCTAACCCATACACAATGCTGAATGCAATCTCACCGAGTCATAACTTTTTCTCTTGCATTGACCTGGCTAATGCCTTTTTCTGTGTACCACTCCATCCAGATTCACAGCAATTGTTTGCCTTCTCCTACGATGGTACACAATACACGTACAACCGGTTGCCACAAGGTTTTGTCGACTCTCCATCCATTTTTAATCATGTCCTAAGACAACAGCTACAGTCTCTTGCACTGCCAGAAGGGGTCACACTCTTATAATATGTAGACGATATTCTGATAGCAGCTCCGGACTCTGAATCAATCATGACCGCAACTGCCACAGTACTAAATCATTTGGCTGCATGTGGGTTCAAGGTATCCAAATCCAAATTACAAATTGGGCGACCGAAGGTTACCTTTCTGGGCCAGGTGACTGGTACTTCCGGGCGTAGTACAACCGCTACACACAAAACTGACATCCTTAACCACTCCAAACCCATGACTGTAAAGGCAATGATGCAATTTCTGGGGTTGGTCACATACAGCAAGAACTTTGTACCTGACTTTACTGGATTAGTGGCGCCCCTAAGGGCACTAATCACTCAAGCAGGATACAGAAACTACAACGCTCCCTTGGAATGGACATTAGAAGCAGACCGGGCCTTTATTGAACTTAAAACTGCTCTTTCCTTAGCATGCTCCCTACATGCACCTGATTACTTCAGACCTTTCCATCTGGATGTGGATGAAAAGAACGGCTTTGTTAATGCTGTTCTGTTTCAAAAGGGGGAGAGTGAGACAAGCACTGATAGAAAAGTACTAATGTACTACAGTAGCAAATTAGATAATGTCGAAATAGGTCATCCGGCTTACATGAAACATGTGGCCGCTATAGGAAAAGCTGTGGAAAAGACATCGCACCTGACAATGGGTAATCAAACCATTATTCACACAACGCATGGTGTTAAGGCTCTTCTTGACTCAAATGCATTCACATTATCAGCACACAGGGCTCAAGGATTACAGCAGCTGCTTGATAAACCACATATACATTTCACCAGCTCAGGAGTAAACATGGCCTCACAGATAGACACCACACAAGACCATGATTGTGCTGCTGAAGCAAAAAGAGAAATGAAACTACATGATAATGTACAGGCAGAACCACTAGAGAGTGCTGAGATGATCTTATTTTGTGACGGCCATAGCCGTCACACACAGGCAGGCAACCTGATAGCCTTGTTTGCAGTAATACAAGAAACCCCGGAGGGCCTGGAACCGAAGCAGGCACAGATCATCCAACCAGCATCAGCACAAATGGCAGAATTGGTGGCATTGGTAGAAGCGTGTAGATTAGCGGAAGGGAAAACGGCAACAATATATACAGACTCAGCATATGCAGTACAAGCTGTACATGTAGACATGTGCCACTGGAGAAGAAAAGGGTTTGTGACCTCAGCTGGCACACCAGTAAAACACCTGGACCAATTATTGGACTTATACTATGCACTATTGGAACCCAAACAGGTAGCAATTGTCAAGTGCAGAGGGCACCAAAGAGGAAATGGCAGAATAGCGAGAGGAAACAACACAGCAGACGTAGCAGCTAAGGCAGTGGCGGGGTATGATGCAAGGAAACAGATGAATCAGAGGGCAGCCGATAGACCGCACCGAGAGTTGAATATACATAACATCAAGGAAATACAGGAAGCTGCAGCCCAGACAGAAAAACAGGCTTGGAGGGAGAAGGGAGCCAGGAAGGACCACACAGGGCTCTGGAGAAATCATGAGGGTAAAATAGTAGCGCCGGCAGGGCTATTAAATTTGTTGTGTCAGGAAGCCCACAGTAGAGAACACTGTGCGAGCTCCAAGGTGAACACCCTCATCTCACAGCACTGGTGGCATCCCTTTTTAAGGGACATTTGTAGACATTTTGTACAGTCATGTGAAATTTGTGAAAGTTACAATCCCAAGGTTACATTGACAACAGGAATGGGAAGTTTCCCAGTCCCGGGGGCCCCATGGAAAGAAATAGTCATTGACTTCACAGACATGGGCGCAGACCATAGAGCAGAGGGTAAGAGGTATTTGCTCGTTCGTATCGACCCCTTATCGAGGTGGGTAGAGGCCACACCTACCAAAACAGAGAAAGGAACGGAAGTGATCAGGTGGCTCACTAGAGAAATCATCCCGAGGTTTGGGATACCTGAAGTGATAACATCAGAAATACCATTTCTCTAATGAGGACCTACAACAGGTTGAAGGGATGTTTGGGATCAAACATAAGTTTGGAGCCGTTTACCACCCTTCATCACAGGGGTTGGTGGAAAGAGCAAATAGGACAATTAAGGAGGGTTTGGCCAAGATCTGTGCAGACACTAAACTAACCTGGGTTGAGGCTCTACCCATTGTATTGTTCAACTTCAGGTCGACTCCAAATGCCACCCTGAATGTCAGCCCACATGAGATTTTGACAGGGAGGAAGATGCCTTGCCCATTTACCACAGCCCCCACTGATTCATCACCTGTGCTAGTGCAACATGAGAACATGAGTGAATATGTCAATCAACTAAATAACACTGTCATGAGTATCTCCCAACAGGTTGCTAAAATCCTTACCAAAGAGCAGGACCACGACACATCACATGTGGAGGTGGGCGACTGGATTTTGAGGAAGGTGTACAAAATCAACTGGTCCTCTCCTAGGTGGAAAGGACCCTATAAGGTGGCTGAGGTGACGTCACACTGTGTAAGGGTGTGGTTGACGAAAGACAGATTGAGTAACTGGATCCATAAGACTCATTGCACACCATCCAAAGATCCAACAGACCGGACACTGATAACCATAAGGGCAGACTTGGGTAGGACACAAGGGGACGATGACCATACGATTTTACCTAATCTCACAGTACTTAGAACAGGAGCACGGGGGGATAGAGACGAATAATCTACTTAATAGGAGACGACCAACCTGTAGGAAAGGAAGGGAATGTAGTTGGATGCGGGGGGCTATAGTGGTGACAATCATCACCATCCTGGTTGCAGGTTCCATTATCTGGCTACTACATAGACAACCAAGAGGACACCGACCCAACAAAAGAACTGGAGGTCCCACTATACCAACACTGATTTTCCGCCAAAGGAACACCTCCACTATCCGACTTGACTTCTGCGACATAGCAGACTGTAAAGAATGGACAGACCAGAGACAGTTACAAAAGGCAGTTAAATACATGTGTATTCTTTATAAAAGATCTAATGAGTGGAGTGACTACTGTCTAAAATGGGAGTGGGTAGGATGGAACACTGGACTCTGGTCATGGGATTACACCCCACTGGAAGCACAAAGACAAGTCTGTAATGGACAAAACCTCCTACAACGAATGTCACTGCTAAAAGGGACACCCCCAGAAAATGTAACCCTGGAAAGTGCAACCCCATCTTTATCACGTTAAAAACCCCATGTGCCTCAGACGCGGGCATGTTTGCATTGGGGGCTTGGGTGGCTGGAACAGACCCAGGGGGAAGATTCAAGTTACAGGTTGGGGGTGGGGGGTGGGGCAAGCATCAACAAGACCAATAACTGGCAGATGATTAAGGGTAAACAGGGAGAAGAGAAAAAGATTACTGTCCTAACTCCACAGGAGATACCTGTTACGAAAGCAATAGAGATTGAGACGGGGTTTGCACAAAAGAATTATTGGTTAGACTGGATAAGCAACACTGCTAGATCTGTAACAAGAGATGAGTGTATTGTCTGTTCCTCTTCCCGCCCGGCGCTTTTAACTGTGCTGTCGCTATTCTCATACAATGAGATACTGTATGATGAATTTGCACATGACCGAACATCCTGAGCCTAAGTGTAAACATCTAGAAACCCCATACCCACTGGCGCCACAAGGGACGCACCCACCTATCTTTACTCCCGTAGCAAATAACTACACCTGCATAATACAAGATACAACCTCACCGGACACCCAGTAGGACACTTATTGGGGGATTGGTGCACGAAGTTAATCAATGCCACAACTTGGCCAAATGCCACCAAACTAAAGTACGCCTGCTCAGATGTCTATTGGTATTGCGGAGGTTACAAATTAAGAAACACCCTCCCCCATGACTGGTCAGGCACCTGCACCATAGTGTCCCTAATAGCACCCGTTAAGGTAATTCCCGCATCTGTATCAGATATCAACCTATGGCAGCAAGCCAATTTTGATCCACCGTCGAACCCAAGACACGGTAGAGTTGGGAGAAGCGCAACCAACCCTTTTGACCTGTATGCAGGCTCTCCCACATATATTGATGCTATAGGGGTACCCAGTGGTGTTCCCGATCAATATAAATTAGTAGATCAGGTGGCAGCTGGGTTTGAGTCAATGATACCATACATTGGGGCAATAATCACTGCCAATAAGAATACAGACCGCATCAACTACATCCATTTCAAAGTACAAAAGCTCAACAATATGACTAGAGATGCTATTACTGGCCTGCACGAACAATTGGCTGCAACTTCCTAGATGATCTACCAGAATAGGATGGCATTGGATTTCCTATTGGCTGAAAAGGGTGGTGTATGCTCTATGTTTGCACAGGACTGCTGCATCTTTATTCCTAACAACACAGCCCCAGACGGGACTATAACGCGTGCCTTATCAGGTCTAAAAACCTGTCCGAAGAATTGGCAGACTACTCTGGTGACTACTTTGGTTAGCCCAAACGCTGGGCAAATGGAAAACTCTGGTCACTTCGGTATTTATGTCATTGGTAGCAGCAGTAACCACTCTCACCTTATGTGGATGCTGCTGCATACCTTGTATCCGCCACTTATGTTTAAAATGCATCACCACCGCAATCAATGAAAAATTCCCTGCCCCACCTGGCTAACAGATGGTGCAGTGCCAAGAGGAGGTAGTCCCATTGGTTCCCCTCTCTGAGCCCGGGGAAGGAGGAACTGAAGACCCTAAGGCTAGGGGTGACGAGGAGGAGGACCAGTGTGCGATCACAGAGTATTTGTAAACACAATGTGCTACCGGTAACACATAAATCATACATAGCTCACCACACGGATGTAGGGGTGTGAGACTTATAGGGTTCTTGCGTTATTTATCTCCATCATGCTAATTACGGTTAGGTAATCTGAATAAGGGTGAAGGTTAGAAGCTCTGAATGCCTGAATACAACAATGCATGGATATGGATGTCTCCTAACATTGAACAATATTGTCTACTACCTACCCACTGCTGAACATATAGGTCCCATCACCCAACACGCTCATCACAACACAACCACCACTTGCAGATTTCATATAGTCAAAAACCACACACTCAAGGCTACTGGGAGATAACTTACAACAGCACATAGATAACTACAGATGTATTGAATAAGGATTAAACTGTACAGGCTCCATACATTGTGATGGCAACCCCTCAGGCCATTATTGGTCCTGCCCCAGCTGAGCCCTTTGTATCGGCACTTGATTAAAGGTGTAGGATACAGGGAAGATGCATGCCGGAGAGCACCAGACCATCACAACATGTGCCTGGGACGTAGAAAAGGTCGTAGGGCGAGTGACCGTATGATGTCAGTCCCCAGAAGAAGAATGGACTGGTATCCAAGCGCATCCACCACACCTCCAGCATCCAGGGTGGAGCCAGGAGCTCAAGCCTTCCAACACCAGTCAGCGACAAGGAGGGTGGTATCCCTGGGACAGCATCACTGAACTGTTTACTGGCTGGACTGGATGTTCCATATTCTCTGATGCACCCACCAGACTGTCCTATAGACCTCATGGGACGAGATGTGCCCCTCAGAATGTGGGCACACAGTTGTTTCGCTTCTGTGTCAACAAGATGGAACTGTGCTCCACAGCTGCAGATACGGGAAGCAGACACAGAGGAAGGTCAAACCTCTGTCGCAACCGTGTGATGAGTGCAGCCGAATGATGCGAGCCCTGGCAAGGGTCAACCGGTGGACAAAGGTTTTGTGGGCTTTGTGGACTGACCCTATTCGACCCTGTGACCCCCACATGGTCCACTTCACCGGACAAAGAACTATGATCAGGAGGAGACCTCAATGGGGGTACAGGACCTGGTGATAGTTCATCTCTGAGACATTGCTGCACCGCGCTAAGGTGTCCACAAGGGGGGAGGCAAGGGTAGCAGAACCAATGGTGCAAGCCTCTTGGGTTGATACACAATGCAGGGACCTGCCTTATTCACCATCTGTTAATTGCTAGAGTTTCTCACACCATACATGGTTGACATGATAAAATCATGTCAAAGGGGGGAGTGAAAGGGTTAATGTAAAGTTAGTGCCAAAATAATAATTCTGTAGGTAATCTCCCATTATGCTCTACACATATTCCATACAAATTCTGTTTGCATGATTATGAACAAATATGTAATGGTAAACTGATAAGCTGAAATGAGACAAACCTATAGAGCTCTCTCTCTCTCTCTCTCTCTCTCTCTCTCTCTCTCTCTCTCTCTCTCGTGCGCATGCGTGGGCGTTTGTGGGAGCAGGGGTGTGGAGTGGTGTCGAGTGAGTACTTTAAACTTTGTATTTTCTAACTTTTTCTCTATCTTGTGTGTTTGAGGTGTGTGTGTTTAATATAGTGGGTTGAGTGTGTGTGTGCTGGGGTGTGAGTGTTGGAGTGAGTGTGTTGGGGAACGGTAGCTTCTGCTGCCGGTTTTTCCCGGCCGGCATCATGCCGGTGATTGATGGTGGTGTGGAGTTTGAGCGCTTAACCCGGCGTCATGGTGTGAGAATCCTCCCGACAGTTCCCTGTTCTGTGGAGGAGGCCAGCCTCGCTGTAGGACAGGTGGTTGGGCATGGCAGCATAAAATCAGCATCGAGGATGAACAGCGCAATTGTGATCTTTCTGGATTCGACTGAGAAAGCTGATCAGGTGGTGGCACAGGGAGTGGTCATAGGTGACACTTTTACTCCCGTTTTACCGCTGGCGAATCCGTCTAGGAGGATCACCATCTCAAACGCTCCTCCTTTCGTTAAAAATGATCAGCTGATTAGAGAGTTGTCCCGTTTTGGCCAGGTTGTGTCCCCTATCAGAATGGTCTCTCTGGGTAGTAAATCACCCCTGCTGAAGCATGTTGTATGTCATAGGAGGCAGTGTTTCATGGTGTTGAAAGACAGCTCTGCTGAACTGAACGCGTCTTTTAATTTCAGGATTGATGGCTTTAGCTACTTGGTGTTTGCAACATCTGAAACCATGAAGTGTTTTGCGTGTGGCGCAGAAGGCCATCTTATTAGGTCATGTCCTGAAAAGGCGAACACAAAGAGCACTGGCGGTAAGAAAGGTGACGCCGCTGTTTCTGGTGGTCCGGAGGGTAGCGCTACATGTGGTGCGGCGGATGCCGCTGCGGCGCCCGCTTCTGCTGGGGCGGTCGTGGCCGCGACTGCGGCCGCGTCCGCGTCCGCAGCCGCGTCCGCTTCTACTTCTGCGGGGGCGTCCGCGTCCGCGTCCGCGTCCGCGTCCGCGTCCGCTTGTGCTGGGGCGGCCGCGGCCGCCTCTGCTGGGGTGGCCGCGGTGGGCGCGGTAGTTGTCCCCCCAAACAGTGATGGTGGGGAATTTCTGTCTGGCGGCAGCTCTGATCATTGTGACGAGCCTGTCGCCCGGGGTAGACAGGTGGAGGGTGTAAGTAAAAGTGCAGTTAAACGAAGGAACGTGAATGAACAGACTTTGCAGGCGGGGGAGGAGCGGTTTGAGGCTGTAGCGGACACACAGAGCAAACACTGCATGACAAACGTTGCGTTTCATGAAGAAATGCAGGAATGTAGTTTTGTTGAAGAGGATCCTTTTAAAGCTGCACAAAAAAGGAAAAGTGCGGAAAACTTGCAGAGCTCTGCTAAATCTAGTAGGGTTGGGAATTTAGATTTACTGAATGAGAGCGCTTCTGACGAAAGTGGAGATGAGTCTGAACTGATGCAGACGCAGACGCAGGAGGAGCAAAGCTCCTATTGTTTTGCTAAAATTAGACAATTTCTCCAGGTGACTAAGGGGAGCAGAGCTGTGAAAGTGGAAAATTACTTTCCAGATCTGGAGTTATTTGTGGCATCAGCTCGCAAGCTGATGAAACCGAATGATGGGAATGAGACTTTTACTGATCAGGAAATTTTTCGTTTAAAGAAACTGGTTGTCAAACTGAAATCACAAATTACTAACAGTCATGTTGACTCTTAGTTTGTTTCTTCCCTTTTATGCTATGTGTGTGTGTGTTTTACTGTACCTTATCTTTATCCTTTTTAATGCCCCACCTTAGAATTGGCACTCTTAATATAAACGGGGCCAGGGATGATGTAAAAAGGGCCTCTTTATACAAGCTTTTTAATTTAAAGGCACTTGACGTGCTGATGGTCCAGGAGACTCACAGCACTGTAGACATTGAGTGCCAGTGGAGAAAAGAGTGGGATGGCTGCATTTTTTTTAGCCACAAATCCAATAATAGTGGAGGGGTGGCTGTACTTTTCTCTCGGGGTTGTGTGCCTGTCTCTTATGAGGTAGAAGAGGTGGTGAAAGGACATGTACTCTTGCTAAAGGTACAGCTTGAAAATGTAAACTTGGTTCTTATAAACGTGTATGTGCCAACCCAGAGAGCAGAAAGGATCAGGGTCTTTAATATGCTATCAGATACGGTTAGATCCTGTAATCCAAATAGTTTTTTATTTCTGGGGGGTGATTTTAACTGTACATTAAACCACAGACTGGACAGGAACCATCAGGAACCTCACCCTGCTTCTGCCAATAGGCTGAGGGAACTAGTGAAGGCGCATGAACTGGCCGATGTGTGGAGATCACATCATGGGGACCAGAGGCAGTACACCTGGAGCCATGCTAAAGATAACCTCTTATCTATGGCTAGGTTAGACCGTTTCTATGGTTTTAAACACCAAATGAGTGTTTTTAAAAATAGTTGTATCTGTCCTGTTGGTTTCACTGATCACTGCCTGCTGATTTGTTCTGTTTTCATTGAAAATGTAAAGTGTAAGAGTGCTTTTTGGCATTTTAATAATACACTTTTAAATGATGTGTTTTTTAAGGGAGTTTTTCATGATGTATGGAAGTCACACAGGGAACAAAAACCCTCTTTTAGTTCTCTCCAATTGTGGTGGGATTTTGGTAAGGCCCAGATAAAACAACTCTGCCAACAGTACACTCAAAATGTCACTCGTAGCTTGACCCAATCCTTGAAAGTTCTGGAGACTGAGGTGGTAGAACTAGAGGAGTTGCTCAGTTCTACAGGAAAACAGGAGCACTTAGAGGCTCTCAAGTCAAAAAGGTCAGCCTTGGCTAGCTTGCTAGGGGTCACCGCACAGGGTGCTCTGGTCCGCTCACGCTACATGGATGTAGCTCTGATGGACTCGCCCTCCCAGTACTTTTTTGGACTGGAGGGGAAAAATGGACAGAGAAAGCTCATTCACTCCTTGTTGGGCGATGACGGGAGAACAATCTCCACAGCAGCAGAGATCAGGAAACACGCTGCTAGCTTTTACAGTGAATTGTTTAGAGCAGAGTGGAGGGAGGACACGTCACTGGGCCAGGTTTTCCTTGATGGTCTTCCAGTGCTCTCAGAGGACCTTGTTGCCGGCTTGGATGCTCCACTGTCTCTGTCTGAGCTGCATACGGCGCTAATGAGCCTCCAGAATGGAAAATCACCAGGCATAGATGGTCTCTCTGTGGACTTTTTTAAGGAATTCTGGCCCCTGCTTGGTCCAGACCTGCTGGAGGTTCTCCAAGATAGCTTGGAAAGGGGGACCCTACCCACGACCTGCAGGAGGGCCATCATCACACTGTTGCCGAAAAAGGGGGACCTCCAGAGCCTAAAGAACTGGAGGCCAGTCTCTCTGCTCTGCACAGACTACAAGATTCTCTCAAAAGCTCTGGCCCGAAGACTGAGAAAGGTGATGAGCGAGCTCATTCATGTAGACCAGACTTACTGTGTGCCTGGCAGGCTGATTAGTGACAACGTCACTTTAATTCGGGATATTTTGGAGGTCTCTGGTTCATTGGCGGTAGAAACTGGTTTGATTTCAATTGACCAGGAAAAGGCGTTTGATCGGGTTGAACACCAATATTTATGGACAGTTTTAACAGCTTTTGGGTTCAGCCCAGGCTTCATAGCCAGGATACGGGTCTTGTACAGTGACATTGAGAGTGTGCTGAAGATAAATGGGGGCCTGTCTGCCCCTTTAAAAGTCCAGAGGGGGGTTCGGCAGGGCTGCCCTCTCTCAGGGATGCTGTACTCCCTCGCCATAGAGCCTTTGCTTCACTGCCTGAGAAGGGATCTATCAGGAGTTACTTTTCCTGGCTGTGACACCACGTTCAAGCTGTCGGCCTATGCAGATGATGTAGTCATTCTGCTAAACAAGCAGAGTGACATTGACGTTCTGGTTAGGAGTGTCAATCTTTTTGGCCAACTTTCCTCTGCAAAGATAAACTGGGGAAAAAGCGAGGCTCTGATGGTGGGGGAGAAACTAGAAAATCAGCTTACGCTGCCGGGTGGGTTGATTTGGAAAAAAGGAGGTTTTAAGTATCTTGGTGTCTTTATTGGAAATCAGCAGTTTGAGCAAAAAAATTGGGATGGGGTCATAGAGAAAATTAACGGGAGACTAAACAAGTGGAAGTGGCTAATGCCAAGAATATCTTTTAGAGGAAGAGTGCTCATTTTAAATAATCTTGTTTCCTCATCCCTGTGGCACCGCCTCAT
This sequence comes from Pholidichthys leucotaenia, assembly GCA_020510985.1. NCBI lineage: Eukaryota > Metazoa > Chordata > Actinopteri > Cichliformes > Pholidichthyidae > Pholidichthys > Pholidichthys leucotaenia. The sequence continues at coordinate 179,766,074 of CM035848.1, forward strand.
GTGCATGGACCCCCCTGCTGGTTTGTTGTCCAAAATTCAGTCTGTTTTGGTGGACTTTTTTTGGGGGGGTGGACTCCACTGGGTTCCTCAAGCCCTGTTATTTCTTCCCAAAGAGGAGGGGGGGCAAGGAGTGATTCATTTAGCTAGTAGAGGTGCTGCTTTTAGACTGACTTTCATACAGAGACTGCTGACGGGCCCCCAGGACCTGGTATGGAGGCCTTTGGCCTGTGTTATTTTACAGAGAGTCCTTGGGCTTGGGCTAGACCTCCCTGTGTTTTTAATGGATTTTAAGAACTCTAATGCACTGTCTTTACCCAGTTTTTACCGCAGTCTCTTTTCAGTGTGGACTCTTTTTAAAAAACAAAGAGGGCCATGCGATTCCCTCTACTGGTTGTTGAAGGAGCCGCTGGTTTTTGGTGGTCGCCTTGGTGTCCTGCCGGGAGTTGGAAGGACCTTCCTTGATAGGCTGTGTTCCAGGAACATTCTCACTCTGAAGCAAGTGGTGGAACTGGCTGGTCCTGGCCTCAACAATGCCTCAGCTTTAGCAGCTCATCTTGGTGTCAGGTCGAATCGTTTCATCGATGGTCTTCTTGCACACTGGAAACAGGAGCTTCATGGACTTGAGCACTCCCTACTCTTGGACTTTTGCAATGGCACGCTGCAGCCAGAAAGCACTGACCCCTTTCCCTCTCTCACGCTCTATATGGACTTTGACGTCGCTCCTTGCTCCTTACTGGCATTCTGTGCTCCCACTGGTGTGGACTTTGGAGGAGCCAGTGGTAAGGCACTCTACAGACTGGTGGTGATGGCACTCAACAAGGACCGATTGAACACCTGTGTGGACACTCCTTGGAGAGCCTATTTTAAACTAGGAAAAGGGCATCGGCCTGCCTGGAGGGTTCTTTACAAAGCCCCTCTCCCTAAGAGGCATGGAGACTTACAGTGGAGGGTCCTGCATGGTATTATAGCTGTCAATGCTTTTGTTTCTGTGATTAACAGCAGTGTCAGTGATCAGTGTGTTTTTTGTTCCTCTAGGGAGACAGTTTTTCATTGTTTTATTGAATGTCAGCGCCTGAGTGGCCTCTTTGAACTTCTCACAAAACTTTTTCATATTTTTAAGGAAGTTTTCTCTAAGCAGGTTTTCATTTGTGGTTTTATGTACAATCGTCGTTTTAAGCAGAAGTTCATGATGGACAGCTTTTTTTGGGGCGTTTTTTGGGGGATTAATTTTCTGTGTAACATAGCATGATATAGAAATTGTATTGACTGATGGACAAGTGTGTTTATTAAAGATCCTTTAAAAATCAAAATCTCTCTCTCTCTCTCTCTCTCTCTCTCTCTCTCTCTCTCTCTCTTGGTCTCTCTCTCTCTCTCTCTCTCTTTTTAAGACAGGTCTTTCACATTAGATACATACCCAGACTCAACACCCACGTACACTGTTGATAGCACATTCTAGAACGAAGTGGTATATTCAGTGGATGGTCTGTTCCTGCCATAGGTAGATTAGCCAATCAGATAGTCACGTATAAGTCCATCCTATTGTACTGGGTCGCCCCCACCCGAGAAGAGAATTGTAACCCACGCCCGGAAGTCGGGATCAGTCTGAGGACGTTCCCAAGGGGACAGCATCAAACTGATCCAGCGCTGCTTGCTTTACATGTGACTTCTAAATAAATGTTTCATCGTAAAATTGAAGAAATCTCCGGCTTGTTCTTGGATCTTTCAATCAAAGAATCGGGTATTTTTCTAACACCCACTGCCATCAGACTCATGAACAGACAACAACTCCCAAAACTCTAACACAGCTTTGCATATAGGAACGTACACACCGGCTGCTAAATTTGCACACTGCTCACCTGTACAGTAGATATAGTATCACCTGTCTGATGTCCATATCATCTCTGCTTCTACTTACCAATAATTTGTAATTATACACCGCTTGTTCCACAATGCTCATTTGCACACTCTACATAAGTCCATGCCATCTCAGATTCACATCAAGTTGCACACTGCTCATTTGCACACTGTACATAGGTTCATGCCATCTCAGGTTCACATCATCTCTGATATCGATATACCACTATCACTTTAGTCATCCGGTGACTTCATTTTCATTCCTCTACTGCCTAACTGTGTGCTGGTGTATGTGTCTTAGCATCCATTGGTACTAGGATTGAGTTACTGCGTTGGTGTGTCATGACCTATTAGAATTGTTGTTTCCGTACCTTTAACTTGGCATTTGTTTGGCAAGCAAAGTAAGAATTCCATTGCTCAGGAAATGTAGCATTTCTTAACTGTGCACATGATAATAAAGCCTTTGAATTGTGTATAGAATGTCAATTACAATTGCTTTTAAACATAACCTTTGACCTTGTGTAATTAGGTTGTCAATCAAAAGTGTTTTGAAAACATGACCTTTGATCCAAAACTTCTCATCAAACTTGACAGATTGTGTTTGTAATCTGTTGACCATATGTGGGAAAGGGTTAGGATGGGTTCATGATGACCAGCTTTGTAGTGGTTTCAATTTGCAAAAAACACACACATCAGTGTCTGTAAAATAATTTAAAACACAGCCAATACCATTTTCTTAACCAAAACAGATGTGCTCTGTGTACAAAATTATGCACATGGTAGTTTCAAGTTGGTTTTAACATTTGCTTTGGCAGTGTAAGGTTTCAGAGCACCTCTAAAACATTTTTAAAATCATGGCTCCCCGTGGCAGACATCAAGCCACCATTCTCTTGGCTAAAACAGATGCTCAGTGGGGAGACCACATTTTGCAAAAACACAGCTCTGTTCTCTGTGTACCGGGTACACAGATCTGCCTAGTATCCAGCCAGATGCGAATAAGCCCAATGACTCAATGACCTTTGACAATGTAGATCCTTGGTATAACACTTGCTCGTTTCGTTGGTCAAGATGAAACCCTTCCTCATCACCTAAGTTAAGTGGCGACAGTAATTGGGTTTGTCATTTACAATCTCCCTATTTTCTTATTTGAATATTATACTAATCTTATAAATTGTTGATGGCAAGCTAAATGGTTTCCTAGGTAAATGTTTGGTACTAATAATTTAGGAACTACACTTAAATGTGACATGATTTGGTTTACAGTGTATTCTATTTCCATTATCTAAGTAAATCATTTCAGCTATTTTAAATCATGATATTGTTTTAGTTAAAGCAATATAAACAATATAAATAAATAGCAATATTTAAATTAGTGTAGGGTAAAGCCTTTATATATTCAATAAGTTTGTAAATAATTTCTAAACATTTTTTACCTTCACTCTTATTTAGTTCCATGAGATGCATGCAAAGGTTTTGAAAAACAAAAAAACAAAAAAACAAAACAAAAAACTAAGTTTATGCAGGGAAGATCAAATTATTTTACCTTGAGCTCCCTAAGGCATCGTTCCCTTAATTGAGTAAGAATATATATTGTCTTCATAGTAGATTCTAAATTAAGTCCCACAGTAAACATAAATTCAGCACAAGTTGGACTTTCCTTAGACATTTGGAACTTTTCTCATATATTTGCATGATTTTCTTCCTTATCAGTTTACCTTGTTCCTTATAAACATGATATTTCCTTTACAATAATCTACAGATATTTCCTTAAATATCTGGAAATTTATTGATGTAACTTTTAACTTCTCCTATTGAATGTTGTGATTTCATTACCAAGTGGTTTCATTTATATTTTTCTCTTCATTATTGATCATCTATTGATAATTTTTATGTATTATCTATTTCTCTGAGGATTGCTAATTATTTTTTGCTAATTAATTTCTTTGGTACCCCCCCCCCCCCCTTTGATGAATGGAGATGCACATGCAGCAAAGTTACTGGGTATTTGCTTGATGGGTAGTGTCTTTTACTGGAAAGAAGCTTGTTACCACTTTTATGTGTTACACACAGTTAATTTAGATGAAAATTTGTGAGTAGTACAGCTCCTTCAAAATGAGGTTTCAATAATCATGGTTTCTTTTGTGATATCTCTTGAACTAATTTACAAATTCTATTTAGGAAAAAGCAATATAGCTGTCTATGCATATTTGATTTGATTTAACATTGATAACTAAGATCAGTTTGTCCAGTTGAACACAGACAGGTTGAATTTGTGTAAGTGAATCCTTCTGAAAGGTTGTGACACACTCCTTCAGTCAATGGAAAGGTGGACATTTTGCCTAATTAGAATTTGGCTTAATTTTGTACAAGGAATGCCTCTTTTTATACATTCCTTTGTAAATTATGGAGTGGACTGTAGTCCCGAGGCCCAGCTCGGCCACGGCTGAGCATCGGGAAAACACATTCCTTATTACTGTCACATTTCTGAAATGTGATATTGTCACACCATTATGTGATGAGTGGCATCAGATGTATCCTGCAGTGTCAAGTCATATGAACACTACATTTTTAAAGTCAGAGTCATTTAAATTGTTATGCTTCATGTCATTTGCAATGTCATTTGTTCTCTTAGCTTCAAAAAAATGCTTGTCAACTTAAGAGGTCCTTCCCCCTGTGGTCCCTCCAGCCAATGAGCCCGCCTGGCCTCCCCCCATCTCCCACAAAGATCAAATGTCCATGCCATCCTGCAAAGAAAAATTTGGGAAAAGCCTGATGGCTTCCCTGTCTGCACCTTCAGTATTTACATCAACAGGAGTGCAAATTTTATCGCCTCATAAATTGATTTTATTAATGTTCCAGTGATAATCATTATTTTTGTGTCCCTTAAATGTTTATCCCAGGTGCTTATTATAATGTGTAATGTTAAGAAACACAAGTGAATTATTGTTTGTTGTTTTTATTGCATATTGCATATGTCACCAAGGATTTATTAAATTAAAAGGTAATGGTGATGTTATGATTCCTTGTTAATTTGGCAAATCTAATTCCTAGTGAAAAAGAAAAAACAAACAAACAATTGTGAATGCTTTCCCTTTCCTGTTGAAAAACGAAGAATGAAGAATAGCAGAAAAAACAAAAAAAACTTTAAATTACACCTAAAGCTTCCACAATTTGAATGTTCTTTTGCCATTCACAGCAAGTATTCACTAAATACTCTGTGAATCAGTAAATGTTTTACCAACTGACATGGGTAATCACTAGTTTAGGACAGTATCATATGTTAGAAGCCTTAAACCAATACAGCAGTTAGAATTAATAACTGGAAATGCAGGCCTAATCTCTGTTTTAAGGAATTTCATTCTCATCTTGCTATGTTCTTTTAAGAGGGAAAAAGTCACAGCATGAACTCTCAGATCCTGCCCTTGCGTTCCCCCCCTTTTTTTTACATGGACAAGCCTAGGGTCAGAATGTAAATAAGATTGCATATGTAATTTATTAAAAAGTGAGTATAGTATTATTTAAACAAAGCAACAATATGGCATTCAATTACCAAGACCTATGTTTGATAATCAGTAGTCTCTGGCAAATCATATGCACAAACACATTAATTGTCAATCTCTTTTGAACCTCTATGCTTTGAATCATGTAATATAGGGTATACATAAAACCTTCAGTGATTAGGCATTATTAAGTGACAGCATGATATTGTAATGTTCAGTTAATTTCATCATTGTCATATTTGTAGCATTGATTAAGATGCAAGCATTTGTACTTAACTTAGATGTTCAGCTGCCTCTTTGATATCGATGGGGAGAGAGGTTACAGGAGGCTGGGTCTCAGAGGCTGATTTTGTTTTGGCAGGGGGAAGGAGAACGTCAGTCATGCGTCCTTTTTCCCTGTAAAATGCACTGTTATGCTTCAGTCAAAGAAAAAAGAAAAGTCAGTGATACGTCAAAAAATTGAATAAAAATAGCTCAATGTTTTTCATTTTCCAAAAAAAAAAAACTGGAGGGAAAATGAAAACATTGGCTTTAAAAATATATAAATAGTTCATCACGTACGCAACATTAGAGTGAAAACCCACAAAGTTAGAGTGAAAGAAAAAGTAAAATCCCAAAACTTTGCAAAAAATACCCATATATAGATTGTTTTTTTTTCTTTCTCTCCCCTTTTACTAAGTTTTTACACATAAATCAGTAGCTACACAGCCCTTTTTTCCCCCAAGTTCTCTCTCTGTCTGTTTCTTTCACCCAAGGACACACAGATAGATAACACAGGCACACACGCGCACACACACACACACACACACACACACACACACACAGACTTTTCTTTCTTTTTTTTTTCAACACCGGAGCAGATTACACAGAGACAAAACAAACCAGACTGCAGTAACTTTTATCTAAAAATCACAAAATAAAATATTTCAATGGTCACGTTAAGCCCTCCGCTGTGCGCCTAAAGCCCAAAGTAAGACCGCCTCCCCCGGCATCTTGCAATAGCTCACCGTAGTGGGGGAAGTCCCATGGATGATAATGCAGACCCGGTAAGGGCACAAATCTTCTGTGAAAAAACCTTTTCCCTTCGGGGTTCACATAGCCTCCCACAAATGCTGAAGGTCCAAACCCTGGACCATAAGCAGAAGTGGTCACAAGAGGCATGAATCTGTCCCCAAAAATTTACTTTTCTGGGATCACGTGACTTCCATACAGGAACCAGACCACGAATCTTTCCCTTTTTTCTTTGCATGTAACTTCGGACCTCCAATGCACTTACTTAGAGCGTGGAGAGCCGTGGATTTCTAAGAAACACCCTGGGTCACCGTTTGCAGAGGAAGAACTTCGTTCCTCCCAAGGGATTATTATTAGATCACTCACTGTGGGTAGAAATAACTTAGCACTCAGGCAGCTAGTTTCACTCCTTTCAGTATACGCAGTGTGCTATCGGTCCAGAAAATCTCACTATCTTTTATCCATAAACAACAACAAATGTACTTACATTCAAGCCACCTATAGGATTCTCAGATCCGTCACCCAGTCAGTTCCAGTGCCCTGGTCTGAAATGCCTTCACTGCAGTAACACTGAGCCTTTTTTTTTTCCACTTAGCCTGGGAAGGTCTTTTTATCAGCTGTACACTTGCTGAGATCAAGCAAAGGCTCTGGAAAGACGGAGCTATATGGAGCCCCATGTTGGGTGCCAAATGTTAGAATAATTTTAAGCTTAAATTATTCAAAGTCAAATAATCAGGTGGAAAGTTGAATTTATGTACATTTATTACAAAATCACCCCACTGGCCACTATGGGGGAGAAGCTACAAGGCATGACATTCAGACACACCTAGAATCTCTAAAGGATCCATTCTTCTAAGTCTGATATACGTATATAGGTAGGAAAAAGGAGAGGGAGGATGATGATAAGGGAAGAGACAGAACGGGACAATCCTGATAACTAAGCTTATCCAGGCAGACGTCAGACACTCTGGAGACATGGGTCATGAAGACATGAGATCCATAAAACTGACAGAATGTCCATCTACCACTGATCTGTACAGGCTGAGAAGTTCCTGTGCATTCCTGTGACCCAAAACAGGTTATGTCAAAGAGATTATGATAAATGGCTTAGATCATTCCTTACGCATGTACTGATCTTCAGTCTGAACTCGCTGAAATTGCTGACAGAAACAGGCCAAGAATATATAAACTTATCCTATGTGGAATGCACATATAAACATTAAACATGGCATATGAAAGGTATGATACTGTCAAATATAATAATACATTATTAATATCAATAATAGTATAGCTAATATGGAATGTTTGTATCATATATATATATATATATATATATATATATATATATATATATATCATCGGCCTCCGTCAGTCTATGATTACCATGTAAGAGAATCGTAAACGTCTACTCTGCTGTATATATATATATATATATATATATGTATACTACCGTTGAAAAGTTTGGGGTCACTTAGAAATTTCCTTTTTTTTTGAAAGAAAAGCACTGTTTTTTTCAATGAAGATAACTTTAAACTAATCACAAATACACTCTAATATTTTTTGGTGCAATAGCTACATAGGTGTATAGGGGCCCATTTCCAGCAACTATGTGTTTGCTCATTGCGTCAGAAGGCTAATGGATGATTAGAAAACCCTTGTGCAATCATGTTAGCACAGCTGAAAACAGTTTAGCTGGTTAGAGAAGCTATAAAACTGACCTTCCTTTGAGCAGGTTGAGTACCTGGAAAAAATTATTATTTCAAATACAAATCATTATTTCTAACCTTGTCAATGTCTTGACTATATTTTCTATTCATTTTACAACTCATGGTGGTAAATACGTGTGACTTTTCTTGGAAAACACCAAATATTTGTCTGGGTGACCCCAAACTTTTGAACGGTAGTATATATATATATATATATATATATATATATATATATATATATATATATATATATATATATATATATATATATATACAGTATATATATGTATAGTTAAGCCCAGAAATATTTGGACAGTGACACAATCTTCATGATTTGGGCTCTGCATGCCACCACATTGGATCTGAAATGAAACAACTACAATGGAATTGCAGTGCAGACTTTAAAGGTTTAATTCAAGGGGTTGAACAAAAATATATGATTAAACATGTAGGTGTCATGTGGTGGCTCTCGCGAGCCACCATAAGACACCACACAGTCACCAGTGAGTTTTCAGTGAGTTTTATTACGGTGAAAAAGTAACAGCACAAGATGCAGGGGCAATGAAACATAAGTCTACACACATCCGGAGGCGTAAGGCTAAACAGCTCTCATACAGGTCCTTAGGAGGAGACGGTCATACACAGGCAAGGTTGTTTGAGTAATGGCTACACAGGCTGCTGAGGCAGAGACACACAGAGGTCTACTCACACCGGGAGGGGTAAGGCTAACAGCTCACTTACTGGTCCTGGGGAAGCGACGGTCAACCACAGGCAGACGAGGTAGGTAACAGTCCAAAGCATCCGTAACTCAGATGAAGAACGACTGACACTGCTGCGTCTTACCGCCGCCAGTGCCGGGCTTAAGAAGGTGAAGCACTAACGATGGTAATTACAAACAGCTGACCGACCGTTGACAGGCGGAAGCCCCACCGAGCACTTTCACAATAAGAGCCCGGTGAGGCCAGAATACAGCCCGCAACTGTCAAGGCCGGCAGCGAAACATAACTTAGCCCGATGGCCACCAGAACCGGCGCTCGGGTCATAACAGTAGGAATTGTAGCTATTTTTATACAAACGCTCCTCATTTCAGGGGCTCAAAAGTAATTGGACAAATAAACATAACCCTAAATAAAATGATACTTTTCAATATTTTGTTGAGAATCCTTTGCAGGCAATGACTGCCTGAAGTCTGGAACCCATGGGCATCACCAAACGCTGGGTTTCCTCCTTTGTGATGCTTTGCCAGGCCTTTACTGCAGCTGTCTTCAGTTGTTGCTTGTTTGTGGGTCTTTCTGCCTTAAGTTTTGTCTTGAGCAAGTGAAATCCATGCTTGATTGGGTTGAGATCTGGTGATTGACTCGTCCATTGCAGAATATTCCACTTCGTTGCTTTAAAAAACTCCTGGGTTCCTTTTGCAGTATGTTTTGGATCATTGGTGAAGCGCCGTCCAATCAACTTTGCTGCATTTGGCTGAATCTGAGCAGAAAGTATATCCCTATACACTTCAGATTTCATCTGCCTGCTTCTGTCTTTTGTCACATCATCAATAAACACAAGTGACCCAGTGCCATTGGAAGCCATGCATGCCCATGCCATCACACTGCCTCCACCATGTTTTACAGAAGATGTAGTGCTTTGGATCATGAGTTGTTCCAATTCTTCTCCAAACTTTCTTCTTCCCATCATTCTGGTACAGGTTGATCTTAGTCTCATCTGTCCAAAGAATGTTGTTCCAGAACTGGGCTGGCTTCTCCAGGTGTTTTTTTTTTTTTTTTTTTTTTGGCAAAGTCAATTCTGGCCTTTCTATTATTGAGGCTGATTCATGGTTTGCACCTTGTGGTGAATCCTTTGTATTTACTCTCTTGAAGTCTTCTCTTTATGGTAGACTTAGATACTGATACACCTACTTCCTGGAGAGTGTTCTTCACTTGAGTGGATGTTGTGAAGGGCTTGTTCTTCACCATGGAAAGGATTCTGTGATCATCCACCACTGTTGTCTTCCGTGGACGTCTAGGCCTTTTTGAGTTCCCAAGCTCACCAGTGCACTCTTTTTTCTCAGAATGTACCAAACTGTTGATTTGGCCACTCCTAACATTTCTGCTATCTCTGATGGATTTCTTCTTTTTTTTCAGCCTCGGGATGGTCTGTTTCACCTCCATTGAGAGCTCCTTTGACCGCATGTTGTGTGTTCACAGCAACAGCTTCCAAATGCAAACGCCACACCTGGAATCAACTCCAGACCTTTTAACTGCTTAACTGATGACAGGTTAATGAGGGAAGAGCCCATGCAGCCTTGTTATTTTATTTTATTTATTTTTTTTTGCAGCCTTCTGAGTCAATTGTCCAATTACTTTTGGTCCCTTGAAAAAGAGGCGGCTATGTATTAAAGAGCTGTAATTCCTAAACCCTTGCTCCAATTAGGATGTGAATACTCTCAAATTACAGCTGAGAGTCTGCACTTTAAGCCCATATTGATTATATAATTGTATCCTGAATATGTTTTCGTAAACAGCTAAAAAAACAAAACTTGTGTCACTGTCCAAATATTTTTGGGCCAAACTGTACATACATACTTTATTTCGAACAAAAAAGTAAAAAAAAAACAACAACAACAAAAAAACAAATGACAAGTGACAGTATACAGTGCTCGAAAGGGAGAAGGAAGAAGTGAACACTTAACTCCAACTCCTCTTTTCCATAAATACAACCCATGTGAAATATGTACAATTTACCACAATTAAGACCCCAAGTAAACAATTAACTATATTTTGTACATATCAACATTAACACCCATCCATCCCAACATACATACAGTCCATACATCAAAACCAGCCCCAAACAACACAGATATACACAGCACTGTCCCACCCACCATTCCATAGTGTCCCAGAGTGAGCATAGTGAATCGTACATATAAATACTACCCTTGTAACATATATTCTTGCAGCAAATAATGTTTATACCTATTTTTGAATTGATTTCTGTTTGTACATAGTTTCAGTTCCAGCTCCAGACTGTTCCACAAATCCACCCCACAGACAGATATGCACATACTTTTCTTAGTTGTTCGTGTCTTAGGTTTTGTAAAGTTTAAGTCTCCTCTCAAATTATAATCATTGTCTCTTTTTTTTTGAATATTTTTGGTATATTAGTTGGGAGTTGATTATTAATTGCCCGGTACATGACTTGTGCTGTCTTAAATTTAACTATATCCATGAATTTTATGACATGTGACTTTAAAAACAACGAATTGGTATGGTCTGTATATCCTACATTATTTATTATCCTTATAGCTTTTTTTTTTTGTAATGTGCATAATGGCTGTAGATTGGTCTTGTAGGTGTTTCCCCAGACCTCTACACAGTAGTTAAAATAAGATAGAAACAGTGAATTGTACAGTAAGAACAATGATTTATAGTCCAAGATGTGTCTTGTTTCCCCCAGTATCCCTATACATTTTGCTAACTTGGCCCGGGTGTGACTGATTTGAGGTTTCCAGCAGATTTTATTGTCTAGCGTCACCCCCAGAAACTTATTTTCCTGTACTGTTTCTATTCTGGTATCACCTATCGTTACCATTATTTCATGATTTATTTTATAATTTCCAAACAACATAATCTTTGTTTTTTGTTTTTTTTTTTTCAGATTTAGAGATCATTTATTTTTGTTGACCCACTGCGTTAACCTTTTCATTTCAGTTGTGACCACCTCTAAAACCTGCTGCAAATTCTCACCAGTGCAAAGGATATTTGTGTCATCCGCAAACAAAATAAATTGCAGAATTTTTGATACTTGGCGTATGTCATTTATATACAAGATAAAGAGTTTGGGTCCCAAAATTGACCCCTGGGGCACACCACAAGTGATGTCCATGAAGGGTGATTTGTGCTCACCAGCACAAATTGTTTTCTGTTTCCTAAATAACTTTCCACCCAACTCAGTCCGACCCCTTTTATTCCATACCTTTCCAATTTCCTCAGTAGAATTCTGTGGTCAATGGTGTCAAAAGCTTTCTTTAAATCTATAAATACTCCTACAGCAAACTTTTTTTTATCTATACAACTAGTAATTTCTTCTATAAGTTCGATCAGTGCCAAAGATGTAGATTTATCTGCTCTAAAACCATACTGGCTGTCTGTAAGGAGGTTGTGTTTTTCAATGAAATCATCCAGTCTCTTCGTGAAGATTTTTTCAAGTATTTTGGAGAATTGTGAGAGTAAAGAGACCGGCCTGTAATTTGTGAAATAATGACTGTCTCCTGTTTTGTATAGTGGTATTACTTTTGCTATTTTCATTTTGTTTGGAAATTTACCAGTTTGAAATGACAGGTCACAGATGTGGGTGAGTGGTTTAACAATTCCTTCAATTACTTTTTTCACTATTATCATGTCAATTTCATTCCAGTCAGCTGATTTTTTGTTCTTAAATTTACTCACAGTCTCGATAATTTCCTTTTCAGTAACTGCACCCAGAAATTTTGTGTTTGGATTTCTAACTTCTATTTCATTTACAGAACCACTGTTGTTTGTTTCTGGTGTCACTATTGATTTTACTAATTCAGGACCAACGCTTACAAAAAATTTATTGAAACCACTAACCACATCCTCCATATTATTTATCAAATTGTCATTTTCAATAAAATATTCTGGATAATTAGTATTCTTAGGTTGGTTACTAATAATCCCACTCAGTACTTGCCGTATTCCTCTTAAGTTATTTTTATTATCCTCTAATATTCTGTTATAGTATTCTTTCTTACAAGTCCTCATTATATTAGTAAGCTTGTTTTTATATCTTTTATATTTGATCTCAGCCTCTTCCATTCTGCACTTAATGAATTGTTTATATAATGTATTCTTCTTCTTACATGCATTTAGTAACCCCTTGGTGACCCAAGGAATATTTTTGTTTTGTTGTCTGTCACTGTATTGTTTTATAGGACAGTTTTTATTGTACAATGATTGAAATATTTGTAAAAATTTATCATATGCTTCATTTATATCATTTTCATCACAAACTATCTTCCAGTCTTGTATTAATAATTCCTTTGCCAGTAAATACATAGATTCTTCAGTTCTTATTCTTTTATATTTAATATTTTTGGTATACTTTTTCTTCCTATAATCACACTGATAGATAACAAAAATCGGCAGGTGGTCACTGATATCATTCAATAAAAGCCCACTCATGACATTCTTTTCCATAATGTTTGTGAATATGCTATCTATTAGCGTGGCACTGTGTGAAGTGATTCTGCTAGGTCTGGTAATTGTTGGATGTAAGCCCATACTGTACATTGTGTTGATAAATTCTTCTGTCAAACTATGTTGTTTTGAATTCATAAGACCTATATTGAAATCCCCACAGATGAACATAACTTTATGAGTTAGTTTTGCATACATTTTTTTCCATCCAGTCCTTAAATAAGTCAATGTTTGATCCAGGTGTTCTATATACACAGCTCACAACCATATTTTTTACATTGTCCAGACAGATTTCTATTGTAATAAATTCAAATAAATCATTCACAGTTACTGACAAACTTTCAACAACCTTGTATTTCAAGCTCTTGTCAACATAAATTGCAACTCCTCCTCCTTTTTTCACTTTTCTATTTATATAATTTAATTCATAGCCATCCATGGTAAAATCCACTCCTTTCTCTTCACTGAGCCACGTCTCTAATATTGCAACAATATTGAATGGCTCTTTAAACTGATGTAAATAATCTTTAATGTTATAAAGTTGGCATAGAGACTTCTGCTGTTGAAGCGGATCATAGAAATATTGAAATCAGATGTGACCATTGTGTTAAACTGTTCATCCGTGTAGTAACTATAGTTATTATTGATGGAGGTAAATAAATTATTATCAGGGTCTATGTTATATTCTACGTCCTGTGGGTTGTGATCCGTATATTCAAAAACTTTCAGTTCCTGATGTTCCTGTTTGTTGATCTTTTGTTTCATGTAATTAAATGTCCTGATGCAGATGAGTATAACCCTTCAGTGTCCTACAGTTGTCTCTTGTTGCTGTCGACTCCAGTGCATAATATTCATTGATATTTGTCCAGTTCCATAATATTACGGATGTTGATAACCTTGGCTTCTTCAGGTAATCCATCTAATTTGATGTATATTTTACAGTTTGATGTCCAGGTGTTTTGAATCTTTTTCTGCTTTCTCATGTATCTTGCTTTTCTGGCTATTTCTGCGTTTTCTTTTGTAAGGTGCTCGTTTACATAGATGTTTGTTCCTTTCAGTTTCCTCCCTTGTCTTAGCAGTGCAGTCTTGTGTTTTCTATTGACAAACCTCATGATGACAGCCAGTTTGTCGCTGTTTTTCCTGGGCAGAGGGTGGCAGGCCTCAATGGTGTTATAGTCCAGCTGGATTCCTTTGGACTGCAGGAAGGCCCCGTGGATTTGTCTTCCAGCGCGTCGAGCCTCCCTCCGCTGTCCGCAGCCACCGCCCGAGCATATGATCGGGGTTTAATGTGGAGCCCAGTGATGATCACGTCATTCACCCGGGTCTACTGCTCCAGGTCCGATACTCTGCTCTCCAGATACACCAGCCTCTTGTCCTTCTTGGCGTTCTGGATCCGCAGTGCTTTCACCTCCTTGAGCAGGCCCAGGATGTTTTTTCGCTGCAGCTTAACAGCAGAAATCTCTTCAGTCAAGAAGTCGAGCAATCTTTTAATATCGTCCACCTCATCAGTCTGCTGAGCTTTCTTGGGACCCATGATCCTGGACGATGTATGTTGATTAAACAGCCAATGGACAGCTGTTTAGCTAGCTGAATGGCTGGCCACTCCGCTCTGCTCTCGGTTCCCAGTCCATAGACAAATGAAGTGCAAAGGGCCGTGGATGAATTAGCTCATATTCCAGCACCCTTTCGGGTTGATTTACAGGATAGCGCGAATGAAATAGGTGAAACAACACCCCCAAACAACAGCAACAATAACAACAATATCACCAGCAATGCACTTCATCATCTAGAACATATATTTGAGAATCAAAACCATCCACACCTCCCGCCCACAAATCATCATCATCAATCACTCGCAACCCCTTCAACCTCCACCGAACAGCTAGAGCTTTACCCTAACATGCAACAGGGTGGGGGGTTACGTTCTGACGCTCATGACTGGGACGTGACATCCTCTAGGGATGGAAAAGTCAGAATATTCTCACCATTTAACACGGTGAGAATGACGCGTCGCTTATCCGTCCCTAGACGATGCGTCGTGCCCAACATCGTGAACTTTTATAACGATGTGATGGGCATCCTCAGAGAATTGGCTGAGGATGCCCAATCACACATGGAACGTAATGACGTAATCAAGCTAGAAGTTGTTGGCAAAAGCGTGAGGAGCAACATCATCGTTACAGCCTACGACGATGGGGATAATATTTTATTCTTTTGAGGTTTTGCTCAACCGGGTAGTGCAGTCAAGCAATGACATCGATGTGGATGAGGGTTTAGGATTAATCCTACAGGTGGTGCATAATCCCAGAGGTGGCAGTAAATGCAAGCTGGCAAAAACGATAGACTGTGAAATTATCGATAAAAAAGACGTTATTTGTACATTACGTGTAGCGAGAAGGATCAACTCTCTTTTGCTACTAGCTTGGCACATCTGATGAACCCCTATTCAGATGACTGCGTTTGTAAGGCTTTGGGTAGGACGTTGCAAAATCAGACGGGTCTGGGTGACCAGATGCCCGCCACTTTTAGGGATATTGTTAAATATGAAGGGATTGTAGGACGTAAAATCGTGGTGTTTCACAAAACATCTCACAGTCCCCCCTCTTGCATTTTGAGACAGACTATAGTGATCGCTCACGACCTTTGTTCCTGTTCTTATTGCAAAACCATTACTACGGTATAAAAAATCTCAAAGCTTTCATGGGTATGACATCAGTTTGTAACTACTGTTACAAGGGTTTTAATAATCCATATGTGCACTATGGATACTGTCAGGTTTGCAATGATTCCGTCTGCCCAACAGGACAGCTCAGGCCCGTAGAATGTTTAGACTGTCACAGAAAGTGTCGCTGTCCGACCTGTTACGTTAGACACAAAGAGGTCAAACAAGGTGCTGTAACCACACCCTACAGGAGTATCTGTGATGTGATGAAAAAATGCACCCTCTGTAACTTTTCCTATTATGTTAGTAAAACCGCGGGTACTACATCCCCTTACCATTGTAGCTGGTTAAAATGTAAAATTTGTGGGGTGCAATTACAACAGGCTTCTGAAGCCGATGATCATCGGTGTTACATTCAGCCGCTCCCCCCACAGGTGAAACACCCTGAGTTGTTTTTTTATGACATTGAAACATTCGTCGACGGCAAAGAGGAGCATACACTGTTTCTTGTGTGCGCTAAAACATCGAAAGGTTAAGAAAAGTGTTTTTACGGTACAGACTGCATAAAACAGTTTCTTTTACATTTCAGGTGCGAAAAGTACAGGCATAATGTATTCATAGCTCATAATGCCAGAGGGTTTGATGGTTACATGATCTTGAACAGTATGATGAAAGAGAATTTAATGCCGCAACAAATTCTCATGACGGGTAGTAAGATTTTAAGTTTTCAGGAACCCCATTATAACCTTAAATTCATTGACTCGCAATCCTTCCTACCTATGCGGCTGAGCATAATGCCTAAAGCTTTAGGTTTTATCAAGGTGAGAAAGGGGGTCTTCCCCCACGGATATTCTGCAGCGGGGCATCTAAATTATGTAGGTCCTTACCCACCACCATTCGACTATGGCATACAACGTATGATGGTCGCCAAGCAGACAGAGTTTGGCGAGTGGTACGACGGGGTCAAAGACGGGTTGTTTGACTTTAAATGGGAGGCTCTGCATTATTGTAAAAATGATGTGGACATTCTAGCTACGGGGTGAGTTAAATTTAGAGAGCGGTTCCTCACTGACATGGGTGTGGACCCTTTCTCCAGTGTCACGATAGCATTGGCCTGTATGAAAGTGTTTCTCACCAATTACCTGGCCCCTAACACCCTGGCCATCCCATGCCCCAACAACTACAGAGGTCAGTGTAAAAGATTTTCTACCTCCTCGATCCAATGGTTAGAATGGGTTATGTACAGTCAGAAAATATTCATCCAGCATCCTTTAAACAGGGGGGAAAACAGATGGGGCCCTTTTTTGTAAACGGGTACGCGGAGATCGATGGCTTGAAGCACATCTATGAGTTCAACGGGTGCTATTTCCACAGTTGTGTTTGCAGTTTTAAAAGCACGGAGATCTGCCCTCTGAGGGGCGTTACATTTGGAGAGCTGCATTTGAAAACTGAGGAGAGGTTGCTGGCGTTACGCTCTATGCACGGTGTCCGCGTCACGGTGATGACCACGCCAGGCCCTTTAGGGGGGCAGGACAAGTGCTCTAAAACTGAGACACACCACGGGGTTGGATGAAACAGTGCACTATGTAGATGTCACTTCTCTGTATCCCTATGTTAACAGCACGTGCATTTACCCTCTAGGCCACCCCACCATCATTTACAAATATTTTGGGGACCCTCAAAGCTACTTTGGCTTAATCAGAGCTACTGTCTACCCACCCCGGGGCCTCTTTTTCCCGTTCTACCCTACAAAAGTTCAGGAGGTAAATTAACCTTTCCACTGTGTCAAACGTGCGTGGAAGCCAACCATCAAGATGGTGTTTGCGTGCATGGCGACAAGGCGAGAGTATTGACGGGGGTCTGGGTCACTGGGGAGTTTAACAAAGCCCTGGAGCTAGGGTACAGGGTGGGTGAAATCACAGAAGTGTGGCATTTTTATCAAAATAGTAATGTGGTGTTTGGAGATTACATACACAAATTTCTTAAAGATTTCTAAAAGAAAAACAGGAAGCATCGGTTTACCCCCCCAGATGTCACCGATCAGGAGAGCAAGGACAGATACATCGGGGACTACCACCGTAATAAGGACATTCTGTTAGACGCTGATAAAATACAAGAGAATCCACTTCATCGCTGTGTCTCAAAACTAATTTTGAACTCGCTTTGGGGGAAATTTGCGCAGAGAGATAATCTGATTCAGACCGTTGTGATCTCAGAACCTGAAGAGTTTTTCACCTACTTGTTTCCAGGTAAATACAAGGTGGAATACTTTAACATTCTGGATAATGACAAAGCTTTGCTTTGGTGGAAATATAACGATCATTGCATTTACCTTGGTTAAACTAATAACATCTTTATAGCCACCTTTACCACAGCCCACATACGTCTGAAATGTACGGTTATCTGGGAAAAACTGCAAGAGAGGGTTCTTTACATTGACACAGATAGTTTAATTTATGTGGTAAAGAACGGTGAGACACCTCTGGAGTTAGGTAATTATCTGGGGGATTTGACGGATGAGTTGGACGGGGATACCATTCAGGAATTTGTATCCGCAGGCCCCAAGAGTTACACCTACCAAACAAGGAACAAAAAGAAGGTCGTCATGAAGGTCAAAGGTATCACGCAAACCCAATCATGTTGCGAGCGTGTCAATTTTGACAGCATCAGAGATTTGGTGGAGATTACATGACAAATTCGGGAGAGAGAGTGATTGAGACACCACAATACAACATAGGATGTGATAAAAGGGGGTTTGTATCGAGAAACTTGTCATTTCAGAAAAAGTTCAGAGTTGTGTATGATAAAAAGACGTCTCTTTAGGGACGGGACCACTCTGCCTTTTGGTTATTAGATTTTTTTTGAGGAAAAAAAATGTTACATCTTACCCAGGATATAGAGGAGATTGATTTTGATCCTAGGTTCATCTTTCCATTTTTCATGTTTGGTGGTGGGACCAAGCAACTGTGGCAAGACTTATTTTGCTTCAAAGGTACTGGAAGACTGTGAACATGTTGTAAATATTGCACCCGAAAACATTGTATGGATTTATACGTGTCATCAGCCTATGTACAGTGAACTGCAGAAGGTGAATAAAATAATAAAATTTGTTGAAGGACTCCCTGATTCTTTTGAAGATGAAAACCTGTTTCCTCCTGATCAGAAACACTTGATTATTCTGGACCAGGGGTGTCAAACTCATTCCATGGAGGGCCAAGATCCTGCAGGTTTTACTTCCACCCAGTCTCTTCAGCAGGTGTTTTCACCGATCAGCAATCAGTAGGACGAAATTCAGAGAAATCACCTGTTGAAGACACTGGGTGGAGGTAAAACCTGCAGAGTCTTGGCCCTCCATGGAATGAGTTTGACACCTGTGTTCTGGACAATGCTATTTTTCAAGCCTCTGACCATCCTGAAGTAGAAAGAATTTTTACCCAGTACAGGCATCATAGAAACATGAGCGTCATGATGCTGACACAAAACGTGTTCCATAAGGGTAAATACAGTTACACCATTAGTCTGAACAGCAATTATCTGATGATGTTTAAAAACCCACGGGATAAACTACAAATAGATATATTAGCACGTCAAATCTTCCCATCACAAAAGGGCTTCTTCCTAGAGAGTTTTGAAGATGCCACCAGAGATCCCCACTGCTATTTAATAGTAGACCTCACACCCTCCTGTCCAGAACAATACAGGTTGAGGACGGAAATACTTCCTTGTGAGAGGCTGACCGTCTACGTGCCCAAAACATCAGCCTAGTTTACCATGTTTGCATGTATGAAGTGGAACTCTATTTTACTCACAGCGCTGTACCACGCCTCCCCCAAAAGGCGCAGGGATATTCTCATCCACAGTTCTCCGGACTTTATTCAGACATTGTGTGAGATCACTCTGAATCTTTTAAAAGGGAAATTTCCATTGTCTGATTGTCAGTTCAAGAAACTACAAAGGCAGAAAAAAATTATCAGGCTGTTGGCCGATAAGAAAACTAGTTTAAAACACAAACACCAGGTTCTGAAAAAAACAAAACAAAAACAGATGGGCGATTTTCTATTTCCTCTGCTATCCGCTGTGGTGTCCATGATCGAGGATCTTATCGGTGGACTGGTGAGAAGAAATTAAAAATAAAAAGATGACTTTGAAGAAGGCCCAGAAGATGTTTCTGCTCACACCTCAACAGTTAAACCATATGACCAGACCGACGACCGTCAGAGAAAATGCAGACAGTTTTTAAAGAGTTGTAAAGAACAACATCCCTGTTTATGGGGTGCACCGATTTTATTTTTGATACAGTCTTGATATTTTCTCACAAAATTGTACACCATCAGGTCATTTTTCATCACACCTTCATCGTACAATGACAGTACACATTCAAAAGATAATCCGCAGGTCCGATGTGCCAGGTAATAGACGCAGTGTTGACCGCCAGTCATTGATAGTTGATGCTGTAACTGGGCGTTGTGGTACTTGATGTTTTGTGAATGCTTCTCCAAGAACTTTAAGATGCTGTCAGGATGGTAAAAAAAATTGGGCGGAAACTCGTAAGAATCAAAAAAGGTGGCTTTGTCGTCCTTTTCCAGGGTGATGGCTAACCAGTGCTCTCCGGGCATGTGTGTGGGATTTGTGTTGATGACGAAGTAGGCAGGGGGTCTGAAGGCAGGGGTCAATGACGGTAGCTGATCGGAGGGCCACACCCCACAAAACACATCTCCCAGAAGACGATGCAGAAGACTCTCCAGTTGAATATTATTCATGTTCCTAGTAATAGTCCTCCAGCGTTTCTGTTTTAGAGTTAATTTCCAGAATAGAATCGTAACAGGTGTAAACTATCAGTGACACGGTGTGGGGCAGGGCCATTATAAATCTCATCTTCCGTCTTGAATTACCATTCGATGTGGTGGACAGGGCATTGGTGTCATCCCCCGGGGCGAGATTAAACACAAACAGGGTGTACCCATTGTTAAATTCCTCTCTGTTGATACTGAGAGGTAAATCTTTAAGATGTCTCCCCGTCGCCAGGAACATGTTGTAAAATTCCCTAACAGAGAGTTGGTTATTAAACTGAGGTTGGAAAGCCTTGGTGAGGATCTGTCAACTGTCCTGACAGAGTGCCAGATATTCCACATCGTTGTGAATAAAATTGAAAGGCAATAGGTCTCTTCTCCCCGTGAAAGCCTCATGATGCACCATACCCAGAACCACATATTTGGGAATGACCCCCAGAAACAGATTCTCCTGGTTGCACATCCTAGAATTTTGTGGGATGGAGTATGTTTTCACATTGACACGTGAGAGGGGGTACAGTGCATTGCCTTTCATTAGGGTTGCGGCGTGGCCTAAACATGTCATCACTGGTCAATCTGACCAGTGATGACATGTTTAGTCGCTCGTCATCCTTGAACCGCTGGCTGTCTGTGTGGTGTCCTAAAAATGACGTGGGCTACATTGACAATTGGAGCTCTTTTTGGAGAAAACCTGGTCTTATGAGACGAGACAGCATTCATCCCACTTTGGATGGTGCTTCTCATTTATCTAACAATCTGGCATCTTTTTTATCCAAATTTCCAAAACCGTGACTACTCAGAGTTGGGACCAGGAAGCAGAGTCACAGTCTTACATGCCTCTCTGCTGCTCCTCTTCATCCGCCACCCCTCAGCTTAGCCCCTGTCTTCCCCATCAGAGAATCGTTGTCTGCTCCCTCTGCTCCCTCCAAAGTGAATAAAAATATAATGTATAAGCATCCCAAAGTGATAAAGCAAAATATTGGTAAAACTCAAATTAAACATAAAGCCTCTAAATTGAATGATTTGGCCTCTGTTCCTCCTCATCATTTAAAAATTAAATGTGGTTTGTTAAATATTAGGTCTCTAACTCCCAAGTCTCTGTTAGTCCATGATCTGTTAATTGATCATCAGATTGATTTAATTTCCCTTACAGAGACTTGGTTAGGACAAGAGGATTATGTTGGTTTAAATGAATCAACCCCCTCTGGTTATTTAAACTGTCAAAATCCCAGAAGTTCTGGTCGTGGAGGAGGAGTAGCAACAATTTACCATTCCAAATTACTAGTTAATGTAAAGCAAAAAACATGTTATAATTCCTTTGAGGGCCTGGTCCTCAGTATTGGGCACTTTAGCAATTTCAGGTAAAACCCAATTTTATTTGCCATTGTTTATCGTCCCCCATCAACCTATTCAGAATTTTTATCCGAATTTGCTGATTTCTTAGCTGATTTAGTGTTGAAATCTGATAGAATAATTATAGTAGGGGACTTTAATATACTTGTGGATGTAGATAGTGACTGCCTTAATGTGGCTTTTAATTCAATATTAGACTCGATTGGGTTTTCTCAGAAAGTAGGAAATTCTACTCATTACCTCCACCATACATTGGACCTTGTTCTGACATATGGCATAGAAATAGAAAATCTTGTAGTGTCTCCTCATAACCCTGTACTGTCAGACCATTGTCTGTTAACCTTTGATTTTACTATTTCTGACTATTTGGCTCCTAAAGAAAAATATTATCACAGTAGATGCCTCTCAGATGATGCTGTTTCCAAATTTATGCAGATTGTTTCCTCTATGCCATGTGTCAGCACAACGGAAATAAGCTATAGACAGCTTGCTCCTTCTGTAATTGATAACATGGTGGATAGTGTTTCAGCTTCTCTGCATCAGGCTCTAGACTTGGTGGCCCCCTTAAAAAAGAAAAAGTCTAATCAGAGATTTTTAACTCCTTGGTTCAACACAGAAACTCGTAGCTTAAAACAGAAGACTCGTCAATTAGAAAGAAAATGGCGCTCTACTAATTTAGATGAAATCCATTTAGCTTGGAGAAATCATCTTTTAATTTATAAAAAAAATCTCTTAGAAAAGCTAGAACGAGTTATTATTCTGCATTAATAGAAGAGAACAAGAATAATCCCAGGTTTCTTTTCAGTACTGTAGCCAGGTTGACAAAGAGTCAGGACTCTGTCAATCCTAGCATCCCCTTAGAGCTTACTAGTCAGGACTTTATGAACTTTTTCAATAATAAAATTTCATCCATCAGAGATAAAATCAATCAGATTCTTCCCACAGTTAACTTAAATACTGTAACTACTACAACTCCTTCAATTGATGTCTGTCTTGATGAGTTTACTCCAATCGACCTTTGTGAGTTAGACAAAGTTGTTTCCTCATCCAAACCTTCAACTTGTCTTTTAGATCCTATTCCTACCAGGTTATTTAAAGAAGTCTTCCCACTTATTGGTAGCTTTATTCTTCATATAATCAATTCTTCATTAACTTTAGGCCATGTACCGCAGGCTTTTAAAACGGCTGTAATTAAACCCTTACTCAAAAAGCCAACGCTAGATCCAGGAGCTTTAGCTAACTATAGACCAATCTCTAATCTCCCTTTCATTTCAAAAATCTTAGAAAGAGTTGTTGCTACGCAATTATTTGACCACCTGCAGGGAAATGGTTTACTTGAAGAGTTTCAATCTGGGTTTAGAATCCATCATAGTACTGAAACAGCCTTAGCGAAGGTCACTAACGACCTCCTCATTGCATCTGATAATGGACTAGTTTCTGTACTTGTCCTTTTAGATCTTAGTGCAGCTTTTGATACTATTGATCATAATATTCTACTTGATAGATTAGAACACTATGTTGGACTTAATGGAACTTTGTTGCAGTGGTTTAGATCTTATTTATCTGATAGGTTCCAGTTTGTTCATGTAAATGATGAGTTTTCTTTCAGCTCAAAGCTTAGTCATGGAGTTCCACAGGGATCTGTGCTAGGCCCTACTCTTTTTAGTTTATATATGCTTCCGTTAGGCAACATTATTAGAAAGCACTGTATACATTTTCATTGTTATGCAGATGACACACAATTATACCTGTCAATGAAGCCAGATGATACTAATCAATTAGCCAAGTTAGAAGCCTATCTTAAGGAAATCAAAGCTTGGATGACTTGTAATTTCCTGCTGTTAAAGTCAGATAAGACTGAAGTCATTCTTGTTGGTCCAAAAAACCGTAGAAATTCCTTTCCAAATCAAACTTTCAGTTTGGACGCAGTTACTCTTTCTCTTAATAGCTCTGTGAGGAACCTTGGAGTTATTTTTGATCAGGATTTGTCCTTCAATTCACATATTAAATTTGTTTCTAAGACTGCCTTCTATCATTTGCGTAATATTGCCAAGATTAGGAGCATCTTGTCTCAGAGTGATGCTGAGAAGCTGATCCACGCTTTTGTTAGCTCGAGATTAGATTATTGTAATTCTTTATTATCAGGCTGTCCTAAAACATCTTTAAAAAGTCTTCAGCTGATCCAAAATGCTGCAGCAAGAGTTTTAACAGGTACTAGAAAGAGAGATCATATCTCTCCGGTTCTGGCCTCCCTTCATTGGCTTCCCATAGAGTTTAGAATTAAGTTTAAAATCCTTCTTCTCACTTACAAAGCTCTAAACAATCAGGCTCCTTTTTATTTAAAAGATCTGATACTACCGTATTATCCTAACAGAGCACTACGCTCCCAAAATGCAGGATTACTTGTAATACCTAGAATCTCCAAAAGTACAATGGGAGGCAGAGCCTTCAGTTATCAAGCTCCTCTCCTGTGGAATCAGCTGCCAATCTGGATTCGGGAGTCAGACTCGATCTCTGTTTTTAAGAATAGGGCTAAAACCTACCTTTTTGATCTAGCCTACAATTAGGGAGGGATCATGTGTTTCTGAACCCTCCCTTAGTTATGCTGCTAATAGGTTTAGTCAGCCGGGGGACCTCCAGTAATGCACTGGGCCTCACTCCTTTCCTCACTCTCTATGAAATATTTTTTTTTTTTTGCTGGTCATTAACATTTGTTTGTTTTCTCCCATAGATTGAGTCCCCATCATGCTGTTTGCTCTCTACATGTCTGTTCTTTTCTTCTTCTCTATCCCCTCACCCCCCAGCCAGTCGCAGCAGATGACTGCCCCTCCCTGAGCCTGGTTCTGCTGGAGGTTTCTTCCTGTTAAAAGGGAGTTTTTCCTCTCCACCGTCGCCAAGTGCTTGCTCACAGGGGATCGCCTGATTGCTGGGGTCTTTCTGCAACTGTGGGGGTCCCCCCTACAGTTGATAGTGCTATGAGATGACTGTTGTTGTGAAATGGCACTATATAAATAACGTTGAATTGAATTGAATTGAATTAATTTGACCACGGGGGATACAGATGCTTTTTTAACAAATAGAGAGGCCCCCAATATTTTCAAACGGAAAGTGGAATCACCAGCTCCCGTGATACAGAAAGCGTTGCTGGCGCGGGTTAGTTTGATTCTCTAATCGACAGAGTTCAGCATGAACTTCTCGCAAAAAATTATGTCCCCATGAAGAGGACCGAGCAGGTGCACTTGCGAGAATTGACGGTAAAATGGGCCCTTTTATTTAAACCTGCATTAGAGCCGCTCACAGTCACGATAGAATCTACAGCTCCGGCCATATCTTTGTAAAAAAGACCGGCGCTAAATTGGCTCTTGAGCGTGTCCTCGGAATAGTTCAGTATTGTCTCAATTAAGGCTCGATAGGGGTGTGTGGCGCTGGATTGTGAAATCAAGCTACAGTGGGGCAAAAAAGTATTTAGTCAGCCACCAATTGTGCATGTTCTCCCACTTAAAAGATGAGAGAGGTCTCCAATTTTCATCATAGGTATACCTCAACTATGAGAGACAAAATGAGAAAAAAAAATCCAGAAAATCACATTGAAGAATTTTTAATGAATTAATTGGTAAATTCCTCAGTAAAGTAAGTATTTGGTCACCTACAAACAAACAAGATTTCTGGCTCTCACAGACCTGTAACTTCTTCTTTAAGAGGCTCCTCTGTCCTCCACTCGTTACCTGTATTAATGGCACCTGTTTGAACTCGTTATCAGTATAAAAGACACCTGTCCACAACCTCAAACAGTCAGACTCCAAACTCCACTATGATCAAGACCAAAGAGCTGTCAAAGGTTCAGGTTCAGGTTCAGGTTACTTTATTTGTACCCGTAGGTAGATTTGTTTTGCAGTTGGTGACATCCATATTTACAAGCCACTAATTACATTCAACATAGACACAAACACAGGCACACATCTTACAAAATAGGTAAATATAAAATATGTACAATATAATTTTTATAGCTTGTTCAACTCTTTGACAGCAGCAGGGACAAAGCTGTTTTTGTAGCGCTGGGTTCTACTTTTTGGGACAGCAAACCTCCGTCTGGAGGGAACAAGCTGAAAGTTGCAGTGCAAAGGGTGGGAGTCATCATTTAAAATCGAGTCGGCCATCCTCTGTACTTGTCTGGTGTACAGGGATGTCAGGCTCAGCTGTGACTCACCAAGCAAACGACTGGACCATCTGACTACCTGATCCAAGGATTTCCTCTGTTTCAGTTTTATCTGACCAAACCATGACATTAAAGAAAAGGATAAAACAGATTCAATAAAAGCCCGATAGAACATAGTCATTATGGTTCGGTTTGGGCTGCACGGTGGCGCAGTGGTTAGCACTGCGGCAGCACAGTTTACCCTTGGCCGGGGGATTGTGGGGATCATGGGATCGTGGGTTCGATCCCAGCCCCCGACCAACAGTGATCTGTGTGGAGTTTGCATGTTCTCCCCGTGTTGCGTGGGTTTACTCCGGGATTTCTCCGGTTTCCTCCCACATGCCAAAAACATGCATGTTAGGTTAATTGGCTGTTCTAAATTGTCCCTAGATATCTGTTTCCTATAGGCCCTTAGAATAGAGGGTTAGTATTAATGAAAGCGCTTT
Source organism: Pholidichthys leucotaenia (assembly GCA_020510985.1). Classification (NCBI taxonomy): domain Eukaryota; kingdom Metazoa; phylum Chordata; class Actinopteri; order Cichliformes; family Pholidichthyidae; genus Pholidichthys; species Pholidichthys leucotaenia. The sequence goes on from CM035848.1 coordinate 179,792,795, forward strand.
GAGTGGTCTTTGTGACTAGAAAAGCGCTATATAAGTGCAGGTTAGTTAGTAGTTAGTTAGTTAGTTCGGTCAATTTGGAAGCGTGCAAGTTTCCTCAAACAATACAAATTTTGCTGACCCTTTTTGCACACCCTTTCACAGTTCACCTCAAAGTTCAATCCACTATCAATAATTGTCCCAAGATATTTGTAGGATTGTACACATTCGGTGGTCTGGCCTTTTAGTATGGTGACTTTGTGCCTGGGAGTTTTCCTCCTAAAGTCAATAATCATATCTTTCGTTTTTGTTGTATTCAGCTGCAGGTAGGAATCCTCACACCAGTGAACAAAGTCATCAACTACTGGGCCGTGGCCACTCTCACCATCCTGGAGGAGACTGACAATGACTGAGTCATCAGCATACTTTATAATGTGTCTGTTGTCATGTCTGCTCCGACACATGTTTGTGTACAGGATGAAGAGTAGTGGTGACAACACACACCCCTGAGGAGAGCCAGTAGAAGAGCACTTTAGGTCAGACAATGTGCCATTGACCCTTACTCTCTGCGTCCTGTTGGTTAAGAAATCCAGAATCCAACCCACCAGATTATTGCTTAAATCAAATTGTTGCAGGAGCCTTTCAACTAAAATATGAGGTTGAATTGTATTAAAGGCAGAAGAAAAGTCCACAAATAAAAGCCTGGCGTGTGTCCCATTAAAATCCAGATGTTTAAAAAGCATGTCAAACAGAGTGACAGTGGCATCCTCCACTCCTCTGTGAGGCCTATAGGCAAACTGCAGAGGATCCAATGCATGTTCAGTCTGCCTTAGGACCTCACGTCTGACCAGTTTTTCAAAAATTTTCATTAAAATTGAAGTCAAAGCAACTGGTCTAAAGTCGTTTACCGTTTTAGGACAGCTGGATTTTGGAACGGGAACAACCACGGCATCTTTCCAGATCTTAGGCACATGTTGTGTCTGTAAGGACTTATTGAAAATATAATGAAATATAGGACTCAGTTCATGTGCACAGGACTTTACCAGGTGTCCACATATATTATCAGGGCCCTGACTTTTGTTCACTTTTACAGCGCGGAACTCCCTTATAACATCCTGCATCTCAATATTAAAGTGCTGATTGTCTTTGAGTTTCTGTTTCAAATCTTGGATTTCTGTGCTAAAATCAAAGGAGTCAAAACGACCATAAAAACAATTAAGAGCATTAGCCAGCTCTGTGTCTGAACTAAAACCATCTAAAAACACACGATTACTGCGCTCTGTGCTCTGAAGGCCTGCAATAGTTTTCATACTGGCCCAGGCCGAACCAAGTTTATTTGCTGCCATCTTGCTTTCCAACTCTGATTTATAATTCTGTTTTGCTCTTAAAATTTCGGCCTTCAGCTCCTTGGTGGCAACCTGTAGCACAGAAACAGACCCTTGTTTAAAGGCAAGAGCTTTCCTCTGTAAGCAGGATTTAACTGATTTAGTAACCCATGGTTTGTTGTTGGGGTATATTTTGACACGTTTACGTGGAACAAACTTATTTTGACAGTGAGCCATGTATGAGCATGTGAGCTCAGCCAGAGAGTCCAAATCATCCCCGCAGGCCATTATGAACATCTTCCAGTCTGTACAGTCAAAGCATTCCTGGAGGCTGTGCTCTGAATCTTCTGTCCACACATCAATGTCTCTCGTCTCCACCTTGCCTCTTCTGAGAGCAGTTTTATATGTGGGCAGCAAATGAACACAGTTGTGATCTGATGATCCTAAAGGAGGAAGGGGGAGTGATTTATAGGCCCTCTCTATGGATCCATAGCACAGGTCCAATGTCTTTTTTCGCCTGGTTGGGCAGGAGACATACTGATGAAAGTTTTTAAGTGTCTTCTTTAAAGAAACATGGTTAAAATCCCCAAGAATGAAGTTTGGCGCCTCTGGAGAAATTGACTGCAGCCGCTGCACCACATCAGAGATGGTGCTGGAGGCGGAGTCAGCGTCTGCCCTCGGATGAATGTACACAGTTGTGATGAAAAGTTGGGGAAACTCTCGAGGCAAATAAAAGGGACGTAGTGACACAGACAGCAGCTCCACATGGGGTGTACAGATGCGCTCTCTGACCGTGACAGATGTGCAGTACTGCTCATTAATGTATAAACATACTCCGCCCCCCTGACGCTTCCCAGTTACCTCTTCCTGCCGATCCGAGCGCAGCGGAGCTCCAAAGCCGTCAAAAGGACACCAGAAACAAAATTTTAGACCTGTACCAGGCTGGGAAGACTGAATCTGCAATAAGTAAGCAGCTTGGTGTGAAGAAATCAACTGTGGGAGCAATTATTAGAAAATGGAAGACATACAAGACCACTGATAATTTCCCTCGATCTGGGGCTCCACGCAAGATCTCACCCCGTGGGGTCAAAATTATCACGAGAATGGTGAGCAAAAATCCCAGAACCACATGGGGGGACCTAGTGAATGACCTGCAGAGAGCTGGGACCAAAGTAACAAAGGCTACATCAGAAACACACTACGCCACCAGGGACTCAAATCCTGCAGTGCCAGACGTGTCCCCCTGCTTAAACCAGTATATGTCCAGGCCCATCTGAAGTTTGCTAGAGAGCATTTGGATGATCCAGAAGAGGGTTGGGAGAATGTCATATGGTCAGATGAAACCAAAATAGAACTTTTTGGTAAAAACTCAACTTGTCGTGTTTGGAGGAGAAAGAACACCATACCTACTTTGAAGCATGGGGGTGGAAACATCATACTTTGGGGCTGTTTTTCTGCAAAGGGAACAGGACGACTGATCCGTGTAAAGGAAAGAATGAATGGGGCCATGTATCGTGAGATTTTGAGTGAAAACCTCCTTCCACCAACAAGGGCATTGAAGATGAAACATGGCTGGGTCTTTCAGCATGACAATGATCCCAAACACACCGCCCGGGCAACGAAGGAGTGGCTTCGTAAGAAGCATTTCAAGGTCCTGGAGTGGCCTAGCCAGTCTCCAGATCTCAACCCCATAGAAAATCTTTGGAGGGAGTTGAAAGTCTGTGTTGCCCAGCGACAGCCCCAAAACATCACTGCTCTGGAGAAGATGTGCATGGAGGAATGGGCCAAAATACCAGCAACAGTCTGTGAAAACCTTGTGAAAACTAACAGAAAATGTTTGACCTCTGTCATTGCCAACAAAGGGTATATAACAAAGTATTGAGATGAACTTTTGTTATTGACCAAATACTTATTTTACTAAGGAATTTACCAATTAATTCATTAAAAATCCTTCAATGTGATTTTCTGGATTTTTTTTTTTCTTATTTTGTCTCTCATAGTTGAGGTATACCTATGATGAAAATTGGAGACCTCTCTCATCTTTTAAGTGGGAGAACTTGCACAATTGGTGGCTGACTAAATACTTTTTTACCCCACTGTATCTCCCAGGATCACATCACATTGACTGAAAATTGAATTTAGAGGGTAATTGATGAGGCCCACCGCCGCGCCGTCTGCCAAGTTCATACCGTCCACATTGGTAATTTTCACACCGAAGTGCAGCAGGGTGTCGTTGATATTGAGGTACTTCTCCCCATCTCTGAGGATGAAAAACTCTATAGGACCTCTGTTGGTGATGGCTGACACGGGGGAAATTTCTGTGTAGATTTTATCCTCCACCGAAAGCTGCGTTATAGGCGGTGAAAATAAATCCAACTCATCCAGGGTGCATTCGGGAGATTTTTGATGAAACAGCACCATGTTTTTTCCGGTTTAGTTTGTTCAAAAACTTTTGCTTAAAATATATCCGAGCTTCAAGTTGCGGACTTCCTCGTGACCCACTTACTTTTCCCAACTGATTTTCTCTTTTTAGGACCGGTGCATTTATGGGAGAGCAATCTGCATGACAAGATCATAATACCCCCCGAGCCCTCTTGTCCCGAATCTTTGTTCACCAGTTTTCCCACCGCTTTGTTAAAAACGTCCGATGGGATGCCGCTAACCTCCGTTTTAAGATAAGGTTTTGCAATGGTGAAACCTTTCTGCACCAGAGGGGCTACAAAACGGAACAGTATTGAAAACAGTGAGCCAATACCTCGTCCGTACATGACGGGTGCTCTGTAAAACCCGGGTAAAGCACCCCCTGCTTGATTATCATAATAATGTACAAAACGGTGGGGCGCTGGATTGTGAAATCAAGCTATCTCCCAGGATCACATCACATTGACTGAAAATTGAATTTAGAGGGTGATTGATGAGGCCCACCGCCGCGCCGTCTGCCAAGTTCATACCGTCCGCATTGATAATTTTCACACGGAAGTGCAGCAGGGTGTCGTTGATATTGAGGTACTTCTCCCCATCTCTGAGGATGAAAAACTCTATAGGACCTCTGTTGGTGATGGCTGACACGGGGGAAATTTCTGTGTAGATGTTATCCTCCACCGAAAGCTGCGTTATAGGCAGTGAAAATAAATCCAACTCATCCAGGGTGCATTCGGGAGATTTTTGATGAAACAGCACCATGTTTTTTCCGGTTTAGTTTGTTCAAAAACTTTTGCTTAAAATAAATCCGAGCTTCAAGTTGCGGACTTCTTCGTGACCCACTTACTTTTCCCAACTGATTTTCTCTTTTTAGGACCGGTGCGTTTATGGGAGAGCAATCTGCGTGACAAGATCATAATACCCCCCGAGCCCTCTTGTCCCGAGTCTTTGTTCACCAGTTTTCCCACCGCTTTGTTAAAAACGTCCGATGGGATGCCGCTAACCTCCGTTTTAAGATAAGGATTTGCAATGGTGAAACCTTTCTTCACTAGAGGGGCTACAAAACAGAACAGTCTTGAAAACAGTGAGCCAATACCTCGTCCGTACATGACGGGTGCTCTGTAAAACTTGGGTAAAGCACCCCCTACTTGATTATCATAATAATGTACAAAACGGTGGGGATCCTCCCTCAGACCTGCGAGAGTAATTTTGTTTGTTGAGACGTTGTAACTTAGCGCGTCGGATCACACACCAATACCCGCTGTGTAGACCAAATGATGCGTGCGTGTGTGGATGGACGTGTTATATACATTGTTTATTCAAAGTTTAGGTCTAAAGTGAAGTGTCACTATAGTTTTCCCGTAGGTAAATTCCACCAGTTTGTTTGATCCATTTTTATCTCCACGTGGATGGTTTCAATGTGCTGTTTCACTACGGGTAAATAATAAGGTGGGTTGAAATGCTTTGTGATAAAGTCGCTGTATGTTCCTTCAGTATTGATTGTTCTCAGGAGCAGTGCGTAAGAGTCCCCCATAGATGTACCACGTCACTGTAACAGTACCAAATAGGCTGGATAGGGCACTATCTTCCGATCAAACTTGAACCATTCTCCCAGTTCGAGACCCAGCATGTAAACTGCTGGCGCATCAAAGCGTACGTGAGTTTGACCTCTGCTCTGGAAATCCATTCTTTTCTGAATGTTGATGTAAGCCATATAAATATCAGAATTAATTTTTCTAAAGAAGCACTCCAGCATCGCCCTGAACCGATTTATGTTGTCGTAATTACCGCCTGTAATCCTTTGATAATGCACTTTACTCTCTGTTTCTGGTTCTCGTGGTTTATCTCTCCAATAAGAGTAGGCATCTTTTTGAGGTAGGTTATACCAAGTGTGTGGGTATGAAATTTCCATCAAAGCAACCTCTCACGGTCCTTCTAAATCGATATATTGTGCCAAATCCACATGAAAACTGGAACTTGTGTTGTCTTTAAAAACATCAAAACTAGCTTTGGAAGGTAGGGTGATGAAAAACCTGTCATCTTTTGATCCGTACATGATGGAATGACCGTAAGCACTGTGCGCTATGGGGTGCATGAGAATGTCTATATGTGACCCAACTGTTAAATTTCTCGGGCCAATTTTTCCATCAAACCAGCACCTGCTTTTCACCTTTGACAGTACGATGTTTTAGAATCTTCTCCACACGGTAGACTCTGTCATGGCCCAGCATTATCTTTTGCAGCTCTGCCTCATAAAACAAACCTTGAGTTGGTTCTCTGTCATAATCTTTCAGTTTGTAGACGGGGTGTCGTGGGCGATGCACTCGGACACCGTAAACACTTGATCCGTAAAACTCTGTTCATATTTTTTATCAAACACTCCCCTCAACTTTGATATGCTGACGGAGTCCCCCTTTTTAAAATTCATCTTTAATTGGTCGCTCGGTTGAGCTCGAGATGTGCCGTACAAGTTTTGAAACACTTGGTTAGTGTTCTCAGCGGTCACCTGCGTAGGTTCCATTTTAATACTGCTGTGATAACCTCGATTGTACCCCGCCACCAAGTCGTGTAAGATGTCAAGGTACCGCAGTGTGTTGTTGGCTATAAAATACCTCCACATTCTGCCTTTTAATGTGCAATTAAACCTTTCGATCACAGAGGCCTTGAGATCGCTGGCTGTGGAAAAATGAGTTGTACCATGTTTTTACATTAAAGCCTCAAAACTTTTGTTGAAAAATTATTTTCTCGCATTGGTTTGTTGTTTGACGGGTGATTGGCTTTCTTCAAAAATAGATTCAAGGGCCCATACCACCTCGGTGGCCATCTTTCTCTTCAGACCCCATACATACGCCTTCTTGGAAAATACATCTATAACCGTTAATAAATAATTGTAGCCATCATTATATCCGGCTAAAGCCTGCATATTGCAGAGATCAGCTTGAAATTGGTTTAACGATCGTGGAAAAAAAAAAAAATGTTTCTAGGGAAATGTACTCTGGCGGATTTGTGTAAAGTGTAGGCATCCTGTTCAGAGAAAAACTTTTTGACCCTTTCGACCTCGAGCTTCTCCCCCGTTTCATCGTGCACGCCCCTGCGGAGTTGTTCTACACCTCCGAAGCTACCTGGGTGTGCGGGGTTGTAATACACCGTTTTCATGAAGCGTGTCTCTGACATGATGAAATCAGAATGAGAAACAAAGACAGGACAGAGGATCTTTATTCAGCTTCTTTTAATTAAACATCTTTTTACCATCGTTACAATGTAGCGATGGATGTGTGAAAAACACTTTTGATCAAAGCTTTAAAAAACAATTTCTTAAAAATAACCTAAAACTAACATCTACACAGGATAAAATGTGTGACAAGTAAAAAACAAAAGAAATCGAATGCTACAAAATGTATCAGAAACTTAGGACCCGCCTTTTATAACAGCTAAAGTTTGAGTTAGGGCAGAATGATCTACAGTATTACGAATGATGCCGTGTATTTTCAGAGTTCACCAAAGGCATCGATAGGGTGTCTGGCTTGTAAAAGTTCTATGGTAACATCAACAAACAAAGCATAGAATGCAAGTAGATGACTAGGTCTGAGAGGGTCATTCCCCATTTCTTTAATGATCTCTCTAAAACTGTGGGAGAAGTTGGAATTGCACTCAGTCACACAAACTTGTACCAGTCTTTTCCATGGTGTATCGACTGATAAAGTCCGCACTTTTTCTAGCAGGTTCTCCAGTCTCTCACACTCCACGTTACCCCTTACACCTGCTACATTTTTATTTACTCTGCTATCAATAACACGGTACAAGAGATTTGCTAAGTAAAGACAGTTATGATGGGCCTCAAACTTGCTCCAAAGATTCTCGATGAAACTCCCCATTCTCAACATTTTTTTTTTTCTTTTTTAATCATCCCAAAACAAAGTATTCATCCACAGCTCCATTGCTTTCTGGAGATGCGCCAGGTCAGTCTTATTTTTTCAAACCAGTTTCTTGTACATATCATTGATGGGTTTGTGGATAACTCTGGTCAATTGTAGGTCCAACAAGAGAGTCTGGGCCGTAGTTTTGATTCATTGATCATCACCCTGAATGTTGTGGAGTTGTAAGAGGTGTCGGATGGCTGGAATAAACCCCAGTGTGTAGAGTCTCCCCATCAACCAGTGAAAGTTCTCCTGGTAGAAACCCTTGGTAATCACATCCAAGCATCGGTACTGCCTCTGACTAGGGTGATTAATATGACATCCTAGACATTTCTCATGCTGGTACTCCTCCAGAGTTTTGCTGAGCAAATGAAGCATGAAGCACAGCTGATTTTACAAGTCTGAAGAACACGTCGCTCATCCACCCGTCAGGTTGATCTTCTGGCAATGTTGCCGGTGTTGATAGTGAATTGGGGCCCAATAATGTATATGGAGGGTGTGGGATCAGACACCTTGCAAAGTCACACTCGATGTCTGTGGCACTCAGGGTTTTAGGATGGTCTATATCGTCGGTGTCTGGAAGATCTCCGGGTAATAGAGGGTATCGGCTCTCTGGGATCTCCATGGACAGCGGAGGCTCTGGGGTCTCTGCGTGTTGCACCGGTCCCGGGGCCTCTAGCATCTGCTTGGGCTGTAGGATCTCCGGGGTCTGCAAGGGCTGTTGAGATTCTGGGGTTGGAGCAAGCCGTTCCCCCGCCGGGTTGACGGCCGAGTTTTAATTTTGGATTGAGGACCCCAAAACTTTGAAGGATCCACACCCAACTTCGCAGAGGTAAGCGCAATATGTCTGGTAACATAGTTTCTCTTTGGGTTGTTCATGGTGAAGCGCGGTTTTTGCTGATGGCGGTTTGATGTCCACCGTGGTGTCTGTGCTTTTTAAAGTATTTTTAGTGTGTGTGTGTGTGTGTGTGTGTGTGTGTGTTAAAACATTGTTAACATTCCGTTGTCATGCTAAACCACATATAGTCAACAGATTACAAACACAATCTGTCAATGTTGATGAGAAGTTCCGGTCAAAGGTCATTTTTTCAAAGCACTTCTGATTGACAGCCTAATTACACGGATCAAAGGTTATGTTTAAAAGCAATTATAATTGACATTCTATACCTACACTAATCCTTATTTAATTAAAGACAATCCCCTTTTAATTACATAGGTCAGGGGTCAGGTCAGGGGGCGTGGCACCTGTAAAAATAAGAAAGGGGGTGTGTACAAGTAGTACCTTTTCTCTCTATCAATGTAGATGTAAATATGCCAGATTTAGCAAACTTACTAAGTTGCATCCGTAGTACCTTGGCAGGTCACAAAAATACACATCAAAACAACACTAAATGAACATTTGTAATCAATATTATAGATAATGCATGTATTAAAATGTGAAAGTAAAATTACCGTTATTTTGTCTGTATACGGTGCATCTATTAGACAATCTAAAAACAAACACTTAGCTATCCATTACATAAACAAAGTGCAGTGCACATACACATACACACATGTACATATGCACTGCATATGCAATGTTGTGCCCTGTGATACCCTGCTGAGACTGAGGCCACACCTGCAATCCCCCCCAGTGGCCCAACCTAGATAAGAGCTGTTGCAGGCATTGTGGGTCCCTTTCGGCTATGGGAGAAGTGACATTCATTCGGTCAAATGTTGGTGTATCATCAAAATTTTGTAAACATTATTTTGAGGTAAAAATCTTACACAGTGATGCTTTAAAATGCACAGGGAAAAGCACGCTACACTTCAGTTGTTGTTCAGAAGAATAAGACCTCCCTGGCAAGATTCAAAGCTGGGCTCTCAGCATACCATGCTATCACCTTAACGACAACACCACATAACTGCTTCAGCTGTGACTAGCTTTCTCAAATGCTACATGTCCAATTGAAAGGATTTCCAGCAGCAGCACTACTTAATGTGTGCTGCACATTGTTTTCAAGTGCACAGAATTGGCATGTTGCACTTCAGAAGAATGTCACATGTTCAGGAGGAGTTAAACCCCAGTTTCCAGCATGGCAGATGAGCATCTTAACCCCTACACCACATGATTGCTTTGGGTCACACACTCACTTCCTCACAGACTAACAAAATGTTCCACTGAAAAGACAAAGTCTGATGCAGTCATGCTCTGCCCGCATGCTTTAACATGTCTGTCTGCTGTTTCTCCCCTCCCCCATCTCTTAGGAGGTCTTTTGCATCCTACCAGGCTGTTACCTTTAATAAGAATATGTTCTTTGCTAGCTTGTCTGGTTAAATAAAGATTGATGATAGAAATTTCCTAAACATAATTTCTGGAACATGAACAGAACTGTATGAAATCTGGTGTTTTGATGAAGAATACTGTTGTGATTGTGAGTTGACGTTTCAAGTTTTGCTCACTACACCAGAAGTTAAATCCAGAAATGCATAGCAAAGAGAAACCGTTCAACTTTATTGGCCTGTAAAATCAAAACAGACAAACTTTTAATTGTCAAGGTCTGTAGATGATCTATGATACATTTCAAGCAATTTGGATGAATGGCCTAGGAGCAGTTCACTTAGATAGATAGATAGATAGATAGATAGATAGATAGATAGATAGATAGATAGATAGATAGATAGATATACTTTATTGATCCCAAACTGGGAAATTGCAGTGTAACAGCAGCATGACAGTAGACAACCAAACAACGGAAACACACACATCACAGACAAAGGGATTACCCATGGAAAGTAAAACTAACACTACTAAAAAAGCCTATACCCATCATAGATGGTGACCCGTATAAAAACACATGAATCGGGACTCCCGGTTATGGCGGCCACGTAGGAAGACGTGTTTCACACTGCTCTGCTTGTCAAACTAAAAATTTAACTAAAACTCTCTCAATTGGAACAAAAACCCATCCCAGCGTTTTGGCGTGGATATGGTAAAGACCAAAGTTGGAAAATCAGGTGGAGGAAAAGGCAACTCGTCAAAACAATCCAAACTAACGGACTTCCACGCTCAAGGCGAGGCAGGGAAAACTCCAGAGACGATGGCGGAGGATGGAGCCAGCGGCGCAGCGGGAACTGCTGGGGAGGGGACAAGCGTAGTGCTTGCTGCCATCACCTCCATGAGAACAGAGTTTTCGTCTAAATTTGATGGGATTATAGCAGCGATAGAAGGAATGAGAAAGGAAATAAACGACTGTTGGAGCGAGTATCGCAGGCGGAACTCCAAATATCAAGCGTTGAGGATGATGTCACAAGCCTGCAAATTAAGCTGCAAACACTGGAATTAAAATGGAAACGTTTGGAAGATAACGTCCTAGACTTGGAATCCCGCTCGTGACGGAATAATTTGAGGCTGGTGGGCCTCCCGGAGGGAGTGGAGGAACGGGACTCATGTTCCTTTTTGGAAAAGTGGATTCCAGAAGCGCTGAACAACGCGGACCTGCAGTCATCGGTCGTTTTAGAGAGCGCCCACCTAGAGATAATAAGACACCACCGAGGACGCTGATTATGAAGTTCCTCAACTGCAGAGACAAGATGATGGTCACCAATGCGGCGCGAGCTAAAGGGGAAATTAAATACCAGGACCAACAGGTGCGCGTCTACCCAGATTTGGCTGCAGGAATACAACAATTAAGGAGGCAGTTCGACCCCGCCCGCAAAGAGCTGCGTAACCTCGGGATTCGTCACGGAGTGATTCATCCGGCAAGACTGCTGGTCTCATATAAGGGGAAAACCCACACCTTCAAGACTCCTCAAGAGGTGCAGGAGCTCATCAAGCAGATTCAAAAGGAGACTGGTGGGAGCTAAGCATGAACATGACGTGACAAGGTAGAACATTTAAGCGTATGTACAGACATCTGATTGGTCTGAAACATATAATAAGTCTACAAAATACAGACTGTATTTAAAAAAAAAAGCTATGATGTACAAAGTTGCTATAAAACTTTGAAGTTATGTTGAAAAAACTACAGAAGAGAGTTAATGTCATAAAAATAGTAGAGTCAGGGTGATTGAGAGGAGAAAGAGAGAGTGGTTTGACTGATCCTCACAGGTGTGGAACAGTCACTAGCTATAACGGGAGATGGAATTTTTTTTGATTTTGGGGGGATTACCACAAATGTGGGGAAAGGGAATTTGTTTTTGTTTAGTTCGTAGGATGAACGTTTCATCATCCATGTTTTTGCTTCTCTGAAAGAGTATGTTCATATTGCAAGGTAATCTCAAACTCCTTATTGATCATAGATCAAAGCATTAATCTTAATTTAACTTCATGGAATTGCAGAGGTCAACAAAATCTAAAAAAAACTTAAACAAGTTATGAATAAAATAAAAGACAGATTCAAAAATTGTATTTTTAAAAGAAACTCATCTGATAGAGGAGGATGTAAAAAGAATTAGGAGAAGATGGCAAGGTAATGTGTTCACCTCATCATTTCCATCCCGAGCCAGGGGAGTTATGACTCTCATACACAAAACAGTCCCATTTCAAGTGAAAAATGTAATTGGAGACAAATTTGGAAGATATCTAATCATTCAAGGATCTTTGTTATTAGAAAATAAAAATCTGGTGAATTTATACGGCCCCAATATTGATGATCAAAACTTTTTTGTTAATTTATTCCTTACTTTATCATCACTTACAGGGCAACATATAATAGCAGGGGATTTTAATTGTACATTGAATCCCAGTATAGACAGATCAACAGGACTGGACTGTACGCACAATGGATGTTGGATGACTATTAATCATTTTATGAAAGAATTGAGATTGCTAGATATATGGAGAGAAATGAAACCACAAGTCAAAGCCTATTCTTATTATTCTAATACCTATAAGACATTCTCACGTATTGACTACTTTTTGATCTCTACAGAATTAAAGTCCAAGATTCAAAACTGTTTCTATGATAACATTGTGATCTCTGATCATGCAACCTGCTGTCTAATATATTCAATTCAATTCAACTTTATTTATATAGCGCCATTTCACAACAACAGTCATCTCATAGCACTATCAACTGTAGGGGGGACCCCCACAGTGGCAGAAAGACCCCAGCAATCAGGCGATCCCCTGTGAGCAAGCACTTGGCGACGGTGGAGAGGAAAAACTCCCTTTTAACAGGAAGAAACCTCCAGCAGAACCAGGCTCAGGGAGGGGCAGTCATCTGCTGCGACTGGCTGGGGGGTGAGGGGATAGAGAAGAAGAAAAGAACAGACATGTAGAGAGCAAACAGCACGATGGGGACTCAATCTATGGGAGAGAACAAACAAATGTTAATGACCAGCAAAAAAAAATATATTTCATAGAGAGTGAGGAAAGGAGTGAGGCCCAGTGCATTACTGGAGGTCCCCCGGCTGACTAAACCTATTAGCAGCATAACTAAGGGAGGGTTCAGAAACACATGATCCCTCCCTAATTGTAGGCTATATCAAAAAGGTAGGTTTTAGCCCTATTCTTAAAAACAGAGATCGAGTCTGACTCCCGAATCCAGATTGGCAGCTGATTCCACAGGAGAGGAGCTTGATAACTAAAGGCTCTGCCTCCCATTGTACTTTTGGAGATTCTAGGTGTTACAAGTAATCCTGCATTTTGGGAGCGTAGTGCTCTGTTAGGATGATACGGTAGTATCAAATCTTTTAAATAAAAAGGAGCCTGATTGTTTAGAGCTTTGTAAGTAAGAAGAAGGATTTTAAACTTAATTCTAAACTCTATGGGAAGCCAATGAAGGGAGGCCAGAACCGGATAGATATGGTCTCTCTTTCTAGTACCTGTTAAAACTCTTGCTGCAGCATTTTGGATCAGCTGAAGACTTTTTAAAGATGTTTTAGGACAGCCTGATAATAAAGAATTACAATAATCTAATCTCGAGCTAACAAAAGCGTGGATCAGCTTCTCAGCATCACTCTGAGACAAGATGCTCCTAATCTTGGCAATATTACGCAAATGATAGAAGGCAGTCTTAGAAACAAATTTAATATGTGAATTGAAGGACAAATCCTGATCAAAAATAACTCCAAGGTTCCTCACAGAGCTATTAAGAGAAAGAGTAACTGCATCCAAACTGAAAGTTTGATTTGGAAAGGAATTTCTACAGTTTTTTGGACCAACAAGAATGACTTCAGTCTTATCTGAATTTAATAGCAGGAAATTACAAGTCATCCAAGCTTTGATTTCCTTAAGACAGGCTTCTAACTTGGCTAATTGATTAGTATCATCTGGCTTCATTGACAGGTATAATTGTGTGTCATCTGCATAACAATGAAAATGTATACAGTGCTTTCTAATAATGTTGCCTAACGGAAGCATATATAAACTAAAAAGAGTAGGGCCTAGCACAGATCCCTGTGGAACTCCATGACTAAAGTTTGAGCTGAAAGAAAACTCATCATTTACATGAACAAACTGGAACCTATCAGATAAATAAGATCTAAACCACTGCAACGAAGTTCCATTAAGTCCAACATAGTGTTCTAATCTATCAAGTAGAATATTATGATCAATGGTATCAAAAGCTGCACTAAGATCTAAAAGGACAAGTACAGAAACTAGTCCATTATCAGATGCAATGAGGAGGTCGTTAGTGACCTTCGCTAAGGCTGTTTCAGTACTATGATGGATTCTAAACCCAGATTGAAACTCTTCAAGTAAACCATTTCCCTGCAGGTGGTCAAATAATTGCGTAGCAACAACTCTTTCTAAGATTTTTGAAATGAAAGGGAGATTAGAGATTGATCTATAGTTAGCTAAAGCTCCTGGATCTAGCTTTGGCTTTTTGAGTAAGGGTTTAATTACAGCCATTTTAAAAGCCTGCGGTACATGGCCTAAAGTTAATGAAGAATTGATTATATGAAGAATAAAGCTACCAATAAGTGGGAAGACTTCTTTAAATAACCTGGTAGGAATAGGGTCTAAAAGACAAGTTGAAGGTTTGGATGAGGAAACTATTTTGTCTAACTCACAAAGGTCGATTGGAGTAAACTCATCAAGACAGACATCAATAGAAGGAGTTGTAGTAGTTACAGTATTTAAGTTAACTGTGGGAAGAATCTGATTGATTTTATCTCTGATGGATGAAATTTTATTATTGAAGAAGTTCATAAAGTCCTGACTAGTAAGCTCTAAGGGGATGCTAGGATTGACAGAGTCCTGACTCTTTGTCAACCTGGCTACAGTACTGAAAAGAAACCTGGGATTATTCTTGTTCTCTTCTATTAATGCAGAGTAATAACTCGTTCTAGCTTTTCTAAGAGATTTTTTATAAATTAAAAGATGATTTCTCCAAGCTAAATAGATTTCATCTAAATTAGTAGAGCGCCATTTTCTTTCTAATTGACGAGTCTTCTGTTTTAAGCTACGAGTTTCTGTGTTGAACCAAGGAGTTAAAAATCTCTGATTAGACTTTTTCTTTTTTAAGGGGGCCACCAAGTCTAGAGCCTAATGCAGAGAAGCTGAAACACTATCCACCACGTTATCAATTACAGAAGGAGCAAGCTGTCTATAGCTTATTTCCGTTGTGTTGACACATGGCATAGAGGAAACAATCTGCATAAATTTGGAAACAGCATCATCTGAGAGGCATCTACCGTGATAATATTTTTCTTTAGGAGCCAAATAGTCAGAAATAGTAAAATCAAAGGTTAACAGACAATGGTCTGACAGTACAGGGTTATGAGGAGACACTACAAGATTTTCTATTTCTATGCCATATGTCAGAACAAGGTCCAATGTATGGTGGAGGTAATGAGTAGAATTTCCTACTTTCTGAGAAAACCCAATCGAGTCTAATATTGAATTAAAAGCCACATTAAGGCAGTCACTATCTACATCCACATGTATATTAAAGTCCCCTACTATAATTATTCTATCAGATTTCAACACTAAATCAGCTAAGAAATCAGCAAATTCGGATAAAAATTCTGAATAGGTTGATGGGGGACGATAAACTATGGCAAATAAAATTGGGTTTAACCTGAAATTGCTAAAGTGCCCAACACTGAGGACCAAGCCCTCAAAGGAATTATAACATGTTTTTTGCTTTACATTAACTAGTAATTTGGAATGGTAAATTGTTGCTACTCCTCCTCCACGACCAGAACTTCTGGGATTTTGACAGTTTAAATAACCAGAGGGAGTTGATTCATTTAAACCAACATAATCCTCTTGTCCTAACCAAGTCTCTGTAAGGGAAATTAAATCAATCTGATGATCAATTAACAGATCATGGACTAGCAGAGACTTGGGAGTTAGAGACCTAATATTTAATAAACCACATTTAATTTTTAAATTATGAGGAGGAACAGAGGCCAAATCATTCAATTTAGAGGCTTTATGTTTAATTTGAGTTTTACCAATATTTTGCTTTATCACTTTGGGATGCTTATACATTATATTTTTATTCACTTTAGAGGGAGCAGATTCTCTGATGGGGAAGACAGGGGCTAAGCTGAGGGGTGGCGGATGAAGAGGAGCTGCAGAGAGGCGTGTAAGACTGCGACTCTGCTTCCTGGTCCCAACTCTGAGTAGTCAGGGTTTTGGAAATTTGGATAAAAAAGATGCCAGATTGTTAGATAAATGAGAAGCACCATCCAAAGTGGGATGAATGCTGTCTCGTCTCATAAGACCAGGTTTTCCCCAAAAAGAGCTCCAATTGTCAATGTAGCCCACGTCATTTTTAGGACACCACACAGACAGCCAGCGGTTCAAGGATGACGAGCGACTAAACATGTCATCACTGGTCAGATTGGGGAGGGGCCCAGAGAATACTACAGTGGCTGACATCGTTTTTGCAAACTCACACACCGATTCTATATTAAGTTTCGTGACTTCCGACTGCCGGAGACGGATGTCATTAATGCCGGCGTGAATAACAATTGTGGAGTATTTACAGTTACTTTTAGCCAGCATTTTCAAATTTGACTCGATGTCGCCTGCTCTGGCCCCAGGAATACATTGGACTATGGCCGCTGGAGTCTCTAGGTTCACGTTTCTGACTACAGAGTCGCCAATGATCAGAGTTTTTTCCTCAGCGAGTGTGTCGCTGAGCGGGGAAAAACGATTAGAAACGTGAACAGGTTGGTGGTGAACCGGGGCTTTGCGACTAGGCTTCCTTCTCACCGTCACCCACCCAGTCTCCTCGCTGCTGAGGAGAGCCGGGGAACTGCTGACAGTGGGACCTAAGCTAGCTAGCTCCGCTGCAGCTAATGGGCGTCCGTCGAGATTAACTGGCGCAGACGGTGTTTCAATGCAGCGGAGCCGGGATTCCAAATCAGACAACCTCGCCTCGAGCGCCTCAAAAAGACAACATTTATTACATTTACCGTTATCACTAAAAGAGGCAGAGGTGTAGCTAAACATCTGACAGAGAGAGCACACCAGAGGAGGAGAGGAAGGAGAGCTAGTAGCCATAGCTAGTGGCTAGCTAGTGGCTGGAGAGCTGGAGAGCAAACCACACAGGCAGACAGCAAAACAGGAAGTGACGATACGTTACCACAAGGAAGTGACGATCTCCTGCAGAGCTATATGTAGATAAGAAATTGACAAAGGATCCAGGTAGGTGGCAAGTTCAGCATAAATGGCTTCAGGATGAGGAATTTGTTAAGTACATAGAAAAACAGATAGATGAATTCTTTGATATTAATACTACACAAACAACGGCATGTATAAAGTGGGAAGCTTTCAAAGCTTTTATTAGGGGGCATATTATTAGTTATACAGGTTCAAAATCTAAGAAGACTCGAGAGGAAAGAGTCCAATTGTAACGTAAAATAAAAATTCTTCAAGAAAAGGTGTATGCAGGAAGCAACCCACAGTTAGAGAACGAATTACTGATTCTGAGAGCTGAATATGACAAAAAATCAGCGAATAGAGCTGCCTCGAGTCTTCTAAGATTGAAGCAAACTTTTTATGAACAAGGTGAAAAATCAGGAAAACTATTGGCATGGCAGATTAAACAAAACACCAATTACCAGTATTATAAGTAACGAACAGTGTCATGACCCGAGCGTCGGTTCTGATCGCGCTCGGGTTAAAGTTATGTCTCGCTGCCAGCCTTGACAGCTGCGGGCGGTATTTTGGCCTCTCCGGGCTCTTATTGTGAAAGTGCTCGGATGGGTTTCCGCCTGTCAACGGTCGGTCAGCTGTGTGTCATCTGTCATTAGTACCTGGGTTATTTAACTTGTGTGCTAGCGTCATGTAGACGCAGCAGTGTCTGATCGCTAATGGTCACATTACTGATCGTTATTTTCTGTTCACCCATCGTCACGGATGCCTGGACTATCTTCACCTGAGCTGCCTAAGGGCTTGACCGTCTGTTCACCGGCATAGTAAGTGAGCTGTATAGCCTTATTCCCTCCGGTGTATTTGGTGCTGTAAGTCCCTGCCTTAGCAGTCCAGGTGCAATTATTACCTAGCTTGTCTGTGTGTGACTGTTTCCTGCCCTGGACCCGTAGTGTGCTGGATTGCCTATGCTTCCTGTTCTTCAAGGACTCTGTCATCTACTCAGTAGCTTGTGTAAACACCTTTTCACCGTAATAAAACTCACTAAAACTCACTGGTGGACTTGTGTGCGTCTTATTGGTGGCCCGCGAGGGCTACCCTGACAGTACACTGCTGCCCAAACAGCGTTTTACGGTGACGCCATTTTGAGACGCTTTTTCACCAGTGAGTTGAGTTTTGGACGTTGTTTTCCCTGTCTGGGACCTGTGTATGCGAGGAATGCCGTCACCGAGGAGTCACGTGCTGACGTGTGTCTTGGAAGCGGTAGATGAGTTACTCATCTCCGCTTCCATGTTGGACTACGACCCCGGCATACATTGGTACCTGGACACCGCCGAAGATGTGCTCTGTAACCTCTCTCCCTGCTTCGCCAACCACCCGGAAGTCGACGTTAGGAGGGAGGACATCGCTGCCCAATGCGAACTGTTCCTGATAATGGAGGAGGAACACGGCATGGAGCAGGTGAAGAGGCACACCTGTTTTTCGCCTAAGGATCCTGTTCGGGAGTTCGCACCATCTGGGGGCCGGCGAAGGCGTCGGCGTCACGGCCGGGCGCATCTTCGGCAAGCTCCAGCTCCAGATCCAGTTCCGGGCCGCCGGGATGACCCCCTCAACCAGCCAGCTGCTGAGTGTGAGCCGAGTCCTGCACCGGTGGGCTCCGTTCTTGGGTCTTTCAGCATCCAGCGAGCGAGGGAAGGAGCAACGTTCGCTATAGCTGATAACATCCTCCCCCCGGGAGACAGGCAAGTCCAAGTTCACTTTCCTTGTAGTAATGGTGATCTGTCTTGTCTGACTCCTGGGGGTGAAGCTCAGGGTACGCAGCTCCCTGAGTTTCTTTCCCCAGCTGTAGCCAATTATGTTAAACCTGCTGCCTCTGTGTCTCCTCCTGCGGAGCGGTCCTCGGTGTCAGTCCCACGCCGGCGAACGAGGGGGAGGCCTGCAGCTCTGGGAGACATCCCGGTCTTGCAGCCTGGTGTTGGACAGAGGAGGAGAACGGACTGCAGTGAGGAGCCAGAGCCGACGAGAGAGCGTCCCCAAGGTTCTTCAGGGATGCAGCCCGAGTCAGCAGGTCCAGGGTCCTCTGCCTCCATGCCATTCGGGTTATTGGCATGGACGTCTGCGCATGAGGATCCAGCTGCAGAGACCATCAGGCCGGTTGTGGAACCCGACACAGCCGAGTGGGAGCCCGACGACGAGCATCTTCATGAACCTGGATCGGCGAAGTCCTGGACGGCTCCAGAGCCCGAGTGCAGGCAAGTGCTCTTTCTTGTTTTCCTGTATGGTGTGTTAGAGCATTTTTGCCTGCCTCATGGGGAGGCGAGTGAGGGGCAGCCGGCCGCTGCACCCGAGCTCGTCTCGCTGGGCTCTGGCGCTGCCGGTGGAACTGATCCCGGTTCTTCCTTGTGTTCTGAGCACCTCCACAACGTTGCCGGTCCGGAGCCAGTCAAGGTCACGGGACCGGGGGTTCCAGGTTCGGAGATGGAGGTCGTCGCCGGAGCAGTCCTGACCCGGTCGGGGTCCGACGTGTGGGCTGAGGAGACCCAGTCGGGGTCCAACGTGGGTCCAGTGGGGGTCCAGCGCAGGTGCGGCTGCGACACAATCAGGATTCGAGGGGGCCCAGGGTTTTGGTTGTCCCCCTCTCAGGAGCCACCAGCTGGGGGCCATTGGTGGATTTTGTTTGACAGATCGGCGCTCTCCTGTTTTGTTTTCAGGAGAGCGGCTGCATGCAATCCCTCCACGGTCCTGCTGGTTGTGGTATGCGGGTCGGCCACCCGAGGAACTGCTTGGAGCGTTCGGCATCTTGGGTTGGCCACCCAATATACTGTGTGGGTTACGGGGTGACCTGGTTCGGCCACCAGAGGACGTATTCCTGGGGGCATGGGACTGGGGCAGGCCACCTGACCGTTCATGTACTGTGAGATTTTCTGTGGGCCCATATGGTGCCAATTCTTGTCATGTATATCTTGTAATTTTTTGTTATGTTTCCAAAGTCATAGTCTTAGTCAGGTCAAATTCGAGCAATTTTTTTTAAAATTGTCTCGTGTTTCCAAGTCATAGTCTTAGTCTGGTCTGAGCAATTTTAGATTGCCTCTTGTTTTTTCTTGTTTCCAAAGTCTTAGTCAGGTCTGAGCAATGTTAGATTGCCTCTTGTTTTTTGTTGTAGCCAAAGTCACAGTCTTGTTCACGGTTTCATCCGAGCAATTTTTGTTTACCCTTTGCTTCTTAGTATGTCTTAGTCTTAGTTAAGTCCGAGCTATTTTTGATTACCTCTTGTTTCCTTGTATGTCATTGTCTTAGTCATGTTAGAGCATTTTTGTCTCTTGTTTTTTTTTTCCCTTGTGAGTCTCAGTCTTGTTATAGCCTTGTTTTGTCATGTATTTTCTAGTCTTGTTTTTTTTTTTTTCCCCAGAGTCATGTATTTCCTGTATGGTTTTTTGTCTGGTCTTAGTCTTGTTTTCTTTCCCTGAGTCATGTGTTTGTATATATTTCTTGTTTTGGTCTTTGTCTTATTTTTGTTGGTTGGTTTCTCTCCCTCCGTATCTGTCCCCCTACCTCCCACCCTGGGGGGGCGGGGGGGGCAGGGTAGTCCCTTGGGGCGTCCGGAGTCCGCCCGTGGAGGGAGGGTACTGTCATGACCCGAGCGTCGGTTCTGATCGCGCTCAGGTTAAAGTTATGTCTCGCTGCCGGCCTTGACAGCTGCGGGCGGTATTTTGGCCTCTCCGGGCTCTTATTGTGAAAGTGCTCGGAGGGGTTTCCGCCTGTCAACGGTCGGTCAGCTGTGTGTCATCTGTCATCAGTACCTGGGTTATTTAACTTGTGTGCTAGCGTCATGTAGACGCAGCAGTGTCTGATCGCTAATGGTCACATTGCTGATCGTTATTTTCTGTTCACCCATCGTCACGGATGCCTGGACTATCTTCACCTGAGCTGCCTAAGGGCTTGACCGTCTGTTCACCGATATAGTAAGTGAGCTGTATAGCCTTATTCCCTCCGGTGTATTTGGTGCTGTAAGTCCCTGCTTTAGCAGTCCAGGTGCAATTATTACCTAGCTTGTCTGTGTGTGACTGTTTCCTGCCCTGGACCCGTAGTGTGCTGGATTGCCTATGCTTCCTGTTCTGCAAGGACTCTGTCATCTACTCAGCAGCTTGGGTAAACACCTTTTCACCGTAATAAAACTCACTAAAACTCACTGGTGGACTTGTGTGTGTCTTATTGGTGGCCCGCGAGGGCTACCATGACAAACAGGTAGTTATAGATCCTTTAGAAATTAATAGGGCCTTTAGAGATTATTATGAAAAACTATATGATAGAAAAAATGAAACTGACTTAACAAAACTAAATGGGTTTTTGGGTGGATTATCTATACTGTGTATTCCAAATGAAAACAGGGAGATACTGGAGTCTAAAATTAGTCAAGAAGAAGTTGGGCAAACCATTGATAATATGAAATCAGGAAAAAGAGCAGGATCAGATGGCCTTCCAGTGGACCTCTATAAAAAATTTAAGAATAAATTAATAAAACCACTTTTGGAAATGGTTTTAGAAGCATTTCAAAATGGTAATTTACCACCATACATGGATAATGCCTTAATTATACTGTTGCCAAAACCAGGTAAACCCCCTAATAAATGTGAAAACATGAGACCAATAAACCTATTAAATCCTGATCTTAAAATAATCTGTAAAATTTTAGCAAAACGACTACAAGAAATATTACCAAATATTATTAACCGAGATCAGAATGGCTTTATAATGGAAAGACAAGGCTTCCATAATGTAAGAAGACTATTTAATATTATTTATTCCAATAAAGAAGCACCGGATACAGCTCTCCTATCATTGGACGCCGAAAAGGCCTTTGATAGGGTCGAATGGCCCTATCTTTTTGAAGTCCTACAAAGGTTTGGACTTGGAAATAATTTCATAAAATGGGTCCAGAGAATATACAATAATGCTACAGCAGAAATCCTAACAAACAGCAATATCTCAAAATCAATAAAAATCAATAGAGGATGTCGACAAGGCTTTCCACTTTCACCTTTACTGTTTACTATGGCAATTGAACCTTTAGCGATGGCAGTACGTTTACATCCACAAATATATGGAATTAAAGTAGGACCAACAGAACATAAAATATCCCTGTATGCTGATGACATAATTTTGTTTATGCCGAATTTTAAAAAATCAATTCCGACCTTGTTAAATTTAATAAAGAACTTTGGGGAAATATCAGGATATAAAATAAATAAAACAAAATCTTCAATATTAATGCTAAATGAGACCCAGAGAAATCACCCAGCTCCTGAGGTAAATCAATTCAATGTTGTAAATCAGTTTAAATATTTAGGAATTCAAATTTTGCCTAAGCTAGAATCAATCGCCAGTGCCAACTATGAAGCCTTAATGACAGATATTAATGAGTCATTTCAGAGATGGATGTCACTCCCAATGTCGATGATCAGGAGAATTAATATACTTAAAAGTAATATTTTACAAAAAATACTTTATTTATTTCAAAACATTCCTTTACCACCACCTTCAGATCTATTCTCAAGAATTAAAAAAAAGTTAGTGGAATTTATATGGAACAATAGGAAGGCTAGATTACGTTTGTCCTTACTATATTTACCATTTGATCGTGGAGGTCTGAAATGTCCAAACTTTATGTTGTATTACTGGTCAGCACAACTGAGGTCTATGACATATTATTTTTCATCAAATGATCTCCCTCACTGGACTGAAATGGAATCATACAATTTACCTTTACCTCTTCCCATATTCATATACTCAGATTCGGCAAAAAAATTACAAAAACAAGTTAAAAATCCAATTGTAAAGCACATGATCAAAATATGGTGTGAAACCAAAAAATATTTAAAAGAACCACACTTACTGTCACAATTTAGTCCAATATGGGGTAATCAATATTTTACACCAGGGAGAGCGGATGCTGTATTTAAAGTATGGAATTTAAAAGGGATTCAAAAGATTCAAGACTTATATTTGTCACGTTCAGAAAGCATAATGTCTTTTGAAGAACTGAGGATTAAATTCAATCTTAATATAACACATTTTTTAAAATATCTTCAGCTTAGAAATTTTATTCGATCAAATCAAAATAATGCTCTCACCCGACCTACTTATTCATCCTTGGAAAAAATTTTGATGAAAGATAATAAGAGAAAGGGTATTATTTCAGAGTTTTAAAACTCATTGACACTATTCTCAAGTGAAAACTCACAAAAAAGACTGAATTATTGGAAAGAAGATCTGCAAATTGAAATTTCAGAGGAACAATGGGAAATGGCTTGTGCAGAAGCTCAAACCAAATCAATAAATGCACTGTGGAAATGTGAAAATGACGAGGCAGAGTTTATCTCACGAGTCAGGTTTATTCACATTCTCCAACATCACCAAAAACAGAAAGAGAGAGTAAACACAGACATTCGTCCTTTAAATACTCAGGACCATCAAAGCTCACAGTCATATTGCATTTTATCACAAGCAACAACACATAAGATAAGCCTTTATTAGTCCCACAACGGGGAAATTCCAGGATTGCAACAGCACAGGGATAGCAACACTCAGAGCATCAAAAGAGAGAGGAAGGGGAAAAAAAACTCGGAATCGAGCCGCTGTTGCAAAAGGCAGCCGACTGGTGTGGCGCCGAGAGACTATTAACAGTGGTATACAAACGTTATAAAAATTACCTCGATAAATCAGTGTGTTAAGTATAATTTTAAAAAATGAACTTATGATATAATGCTGTTTACACTGAAATGAGCTGCCTTCATATTCTTCCTCCTCATTTTGTACAAGTGTAAAAAATAATTTTATTAATTATTAATTATTATTAATTATTAATTATTAATTATAATTATTAATTATTATTAATTATTATTAATTATTAATTATTTATTAATTAATTTTATTTTTCTAATTTTAATTTTCTTCATCTTTTCTTAAATCCTATAACATCCTGCTCAAAGCTCACAGTCATATTGCATTTAATCACAGGCAACAATACATCTTTCCTTAAATCTTATAACATCCTGCTCATAGTCTCTGGGAGACCAGGAAATCCCCCAAGGTCGTCTCTTGCATACCAAAGACTAAATTTTCACATCCTCCTGTTATCTCACAGGAGGCCCAGTTCTTTGTTCTCTCTGAGATGTGAAGCTTAAAGTGATACACATGTGGTCCCACATGACCCCCCCCCCCCAAACATCTAAGATGGAACAACAGAATACAGTCTGCATGTCATGATAAAATCATTACACATTAACCCAAGTGCTGCTTGGGCCTCAGTCTCCTCCTGTATCTGCTGTAAGCGGGCTTCGCCACTTCTGCGGCGCCATCCCGCTGGGGTGCTGCTGTCTTGGGGTGAGAACTGTTTGTCACTCTCTGTGGGTGTTCTGGGGAATGTCCCCGGGGGGGGTCTGCCGCGCCGAGGAGCCCTGGCCAACAGCACATTTTCGTCCGCCACCACAAAGGCGGGTTTGAGCCTGTTTATGCCAATCTTTTCCTTCCTGCCCCCCAAATCTAGCAAAAAATGCTTATCCCCTGTTTCCAGCACTCTAAATGGTCCATCATAAGGTGGTCGTATCGGCGGGCGATGGGCATCGTGTCTGACAAAAACAAACTCCGTGTTTTTTAAAGCCTTAGGTACAAAAACGCATGGAAAACTGTGGTGAACGGGGCCAAGCAGCATGCCCGATTCCGTGCCGCTCTGCAACCGCTGAGCCGGGGAACATTCTGGCGCAGGATTATCTGGGAGAAACTCCCCGGGTAGCCGAAGTGGCTGTGCAAAAACTAGCTCGGCCGGGGAGGCTTCTAAATCCTCTTTAGGTGCAGAACGCAACCCCAATAAAACCCACGGTAGCCTGTCCACCCAATTTGCATCCGTAAGCGACGCTCTGAGGGCCGCTTTCAATGACCTATGAAAACGGTCACATAACCCATTAGCCTGCGGATTGTACGCGGTTGTGCGGTGGATCGTTACCCCCAGGCTGCGGGCCATTGCTGACCAAAGTTCAGAAACAAATTGAGGGCATCTGTCGGACGTGATGTCCGACGGAACTCCAAAGCGCGCTACCCATGCTGTTAAAAACGCGCGCGCCACCTCCTCGGCTGTGGTTGACGCCAGTGGGACCACTTCCGGCCAGCGCGTGGTGCGGTCTTCCATTGTCAGAAGGTGTGTGCACCCCTGTGATGGCGGGAGGGGGCCTACGAGGTCCACGTGAACATGGTCGAACCTCTTAGCCGGGATGTGAAACGGCTCCAAGGGAGCTCTCGTGTGTCTGTGTACCTTGGCTCGTTGACAAGCCATGCAGGCTGCTGCCCACTCCCTAACTTGTTTGCTCAGGCTCGGCCATTAAAATTTCTCTCCCACCATTTTGACCAACACGCGCACTCCCGGGTGCGCCAGAGAATGAATCGAGTCAAAAACGCGGCAGCGCCACGCGGCCGGTACCACAGGACGCCATCGCCCAGTGGAGACATCGCAGATTGGGGGGGGCATACCATCTTGCAGCACCCTGTTCGTCAGCCTTAACCCTGTTGGTCCAGACTGGAGCGCGCACACGTCCGCGTCGCTAACCTGATCCGCGGTCATGGCTGCATAATCTATCCCTACGCGGACCGGGGCCACCATGGCGCGCGAGAGACAGTCTGCCACTACATTCAGTTTACCCGCCACATGCTGAATATCAGTAGTAAACTCTGAGATGGCGGCCAGCTGCCTCTGCTTCCGGCCTGACCATGGTTCTGAAACCTTGGCCATCGCGAATGTCAGCGGCTTGTGGTCAACGAACGCGGTGAAACGGCGTCCCTCCAGCCAGAACTGGAAGTGGCAAATGGCCAAGTGGAGAGCTAACAACTCCCTGTTGAATGCGCTGTACTTTTGTTCACTATCGCGCAAAGTCCTGCTGAAAAAGGCGAGCGGTTGCCAAGCCCCGGCTACATGCTGCTCCACGACCGCCCCTATGGCCACATCTGACGCGTCAGTAGTGAGCGCTATGCGGGCCATTGGGTCTGGATGTGCTAACAACGCAGCATTTGCCAGGGCTGTTTTGACCTCCGAGAATGCTCGCTCTTGCTCCGGAGACCATTCGATTTTATTTGTGGGTTTTTGTTTTTTTAGTGCGGCATACAATGGTTGCATGAGCTGCGCTGTGCGGGAGAGGAAGCGGTTATAAAAATTCACCATTCCCAAAAACTCCTGTAACGCCTTGACCGTTTGTGGTTGGGGAAAATTTGTTACCGCGCGCACTTTGTCAGGCAGAGGAACCGCTCCTTCTGGAGAAACACGATGCCCCAAAAAATCAATCTGCGTCACCCCGAACTGACACTTCGCTGGGTTGATTATTAACCCGTGCTCTCCCAACCTCCGGAAAACTGCCGTGAGGTGGTTTTCGTGTTCTTCTTCAGACGCGCTGGCTACCAAGATGTCATCCAGGTAGACGAATACAAAGGGGAGATCACGCAACACCGCGTCCATCATGCGTTGGAACGTCTGCGCAGCGCCTTTAAGCCCAAACGGCATGCGCAAAAACTCGAATAGGCCAAAAGGAGTTATTACCGCTGTTTTGGGTATATCCTCAGCGCGCACTGGGACTTGGTGGTAACCGCGGACCAAGTCTATCTTAGAAAAAATGCGCGCCCCCGCCAAATGAACGGAAAAAATCTTGGATATGCGGGATTGGGTAGTGGTCGTGCGCTGTGGCGTTGTTCAACCTGCGGAAATCTCCGCAAGGTCGCCACGAGCCATCAGCTTTCGGGACCATGTGAAGCGGGGAAGCCCATGGGCTGTTCGAATGCCTGATGATGCCCAACTTTTCCAGGTTGGCGAACTCCTCGCGTGCTATGGTCAGTTTAGCTGAATCCAAACGCCGAGCTTTTGCAAAAACGGGCGGTCCGGTGGTAGTAATAAAATGTTCCACTCCGTGTTTAGCGACGGCTGCTGAAAATATTGGAACCGTGAGTGCTGGGAACTGAGTGAGCAGTGTGTGGAACTTATCGCTTGCCGTTGTGACGTTGGCTTGTGCTGTGGGCGGGGTCACTCGGGCTGCACAGGGAATAGAATAAAAAGAAAATGCATTAACCAGGCGCCTGTTAGCAAGATCAACCAACAAACCATGTGAGCACAGAAAATCAGCCCCCAACATATTGAAATTCACTGCAGCTATGACAAAAGTCCACTCAAAAGTACGGCCGTGTAGGGACAGAAGCAGAGCCCTCTCACCAAAGGTCTTAATCTCCGAGCCGTTCGCTGCTGACGCCCCGTGACCTCCGGGCCCCGCCAGCTGGTCAGCGGAGGAAGACGTGATGAAACTCACTTGGGAGCCTGTGTCCACGAGGAATTGCCTCCCCAAGCACGCATCCGCCAAATAGAGCAGCTTGTTCTCTTCACCGAGGGCCGCAGCTGCTACCGACCTCCGGTCTTGGCGTTTCCCGGGCGCTTGAACTGGCACGGTGGTATACATTTGTGTGCCTTCTCTGCAAAGCGGTGATGGTAGAAACAGAGGGTGTCTCCTCCGCGATCCTTGGCCCTCGCCGCCGCCGTCGTCGGTGGGTCTGCTACCGCCGTCTCTGGCCCCCCGCCATCTCCGGCTGTCGCACCGAACTCCATCGCTGCCGCGGTGACCGCACGCTGTTTGCTGGCGTTGAGAATCCGGTGCGCCTCCTGGGCCAGCACGCGGAAGTCCCGCTGGGCCAATAACGGCGAACCGGCCAGGGTCGCTCTCGTGGCCGACAGTAGGGTTCTGAGGAAAATGTGGGTGAAGATGAAGTCGTCGTCGTCTGAGCCCCTCAACCTCAGCATGTCCTCCATCAGGTCAATGGGTGTGCCATCTCCCAAGTCGTTCAGGGCCAGGAGCCTCTCCGCTCTCTCCTGGACTGAGAGAGTGAAGCGCTGGATGAGCGCGGCCTTCAACCCGCCGTATTTGTCGTCGACCGGTGGCTGCTCCAAAAGACTCTGTACCTGCCGAGCCGTGCGGTTGTCGAGCTTGGCAATCACATGGTAGAACTTCATGTCATCTACCGTTATCCCCCGGAGGGCGAACTGTGCTTCAACCAAGTGGAACCAGGAGCGCGGGTTGTCTCGCCAAAAGTCTGGTAGCTGGACGGTAGTGGCATACGCTTGGCTGGGAGCTCCTGACCCAGCTGGCTCGGGGGAATTTCTTTCACTCATGATACGTCTTAGGGTCACCAGTGTGGAAATGTGAAAATGACGAGGCAGAGTTTATCTCACGAGTCAGGTTTATTCACATTCTCCAACATCAGCAAAAACAGAAAGAAGAGAGTTAACACAGACATTCGTCCTTTAAATACTCAGGACCATCAAAGCTCACAGTCATAGGTTGGTGTACTGATGTCACAGTGTTGAAGAAGTTTTGTAGCCCTAACCTAGAGTCACTGTTCATAAACTGTAAACCCTTTTATTCACCGCGAGAGTTCTCCTCGTTTATTCTGGTCGGAATTTATATCCCGCCTGCTGCTTGTACAACGGAGGCACTGCAGCACCTCGCTGACCAGATAGCAGACGTGGAGGAAAAACATCCAGACTCTCTGCTTATCATTCTGGGTGATTTCAATAGAGCTAATCTCACAAATGAGCTTCCTAAATACAGACAGCATATTAAATGTCCCACCAGGGACACAAATACACTTGACCACTGTTACACAGTTTTAAGAAACGCCTATCATGCCGTCCCCCGTGCAGCTCTGGGTTTTTCTGACCACTCTCTGCTCCATCTTATTCCAACATACAGACAGAAACTAAAAACTTCCAAGTCTGTTGTAAGGACTGTGAAGAAATGGACTGAGGAATCAAAGCTGAAGTTACAAGCCTGCTTTGACTGTACAGATTGGAGTGTTTTTGAAGCTGCAGCCATTAACCTAAATGAACTCACTGACACTGTGACGTCATACATCTGTTTCTGCGAGGACATGTGTGTGCAGACCAAGACCTTCTGCACATACAACAACAATAAACCCTGGTTCATTCCTAAACTGAAGCAGCTACGTCAGACCAAGGAGGAGGCCTACAGGACTGGTGACTGGACTCTGTACAAGCTGGCCAGAAACATGCTGACGAAGGAGATCAGGCTTGCTAAGAGGAGCTACAGTGTGAAGTTACAAAAAAACTTCTCAGCCAACAACTCTGCTTCTGTCTGGAGAGGCCTACGGAATATCACCAACTACAGGAGACCATCCCCCCACCATGTGGAAAACCTCCAGCTGGCTAACGACCTAAACAGCTTTTACTGCAGGTTTGAAAAGAACCTACAGTTCTCACCTCCCACCCACACAAAAGGATTATCTGCAGCCCCAGGAACTCCATCCCTCCTCCACTCTGACCTCCCACCAGCACTAACAATCTGTGAAGAGGAGGTGCGCCGGGTCTTTCAGAGACAAAAGATCAAGAAGGCTGCAGGACCTGATGGTGTGTCTCCGTCCTGCCTGAGAGTCTGCTCCAACGAGTTGGCCCCCATCTTCACCCGGATCTTTAACAGATCACTGGAGCTGCGTGAAGTGCCTTCCTGCTTCAAACGCTCCATCATCATTCCAGTTCCCAAGAAACCCTCTGTTACAGGATTAAACGACTACAGACCTATTGCCCTGACCTCTGTGGTCATGAAATCCTTGGAGAGATTGGTGCTGAACCACCTGAAGGTCATCACAGGCCCCCTGATGGACCCACTGCAGTTTGCCTACCGGTCAAACAGGTCAGTGGATGATGCAGTGAATATGGGACTACACTACATCCTGCAACACCTCGACTCCCCAGGGACGTACGCCAGGATCCTGTTTGTCGACTTCAGCTCAGCGTTCAACACCATCATCCCAGGCATTCTTCATCAGAAACTCCTCCAGCTTAAGGTGCCCCCCTCCACCTGCCAGTGGATCTCCAGCTTTCTGACTGACAGGTGGCAACAAGTGAAGCTAGGGAGATTTACATCCAGCTCCTGAAAAATTAGTACTGGCACCCCCCAAGGATGTGTCCTTTCCCCACTTCTCTTCTCCCTCTACTCCAATGACTGCACCTCAGAGGACCCTTCGGTGAAGCTCCTGAAGTTTGCGGACGACACCACAGTCATCGGTTTGATCCAGCATGGTGATGAGTCTGCATACAGGCAGGAGGTGGAGCAGCTGATCCTCTGGTGCAGCCAGAAACATCTTGAACTTAACCCAGCCAAAACGGTGGAGATGACTGTGGATTTCAGGCGACACCCCCCCTCATTCCCCCCACTCACCATCCTCAACAGCACAGTGTCCACTGTGGACTCCTTCAAGTTTCTGGGTACCACAATCTCCCGGAACCTGAAGTGGTCCTCCCATATAGACACTGTCCGGAAAAAGGCCCAGCAGAGGTTGTTTTTTCTGCATCAGCTCAAGAAGTTTGATTTGCCTCAGGAGCTGCTGGTTGTCTTCTACACCGCCATCATCCAATCTGTCCTCTGCTTTTCCATCACTGTCTGGTTTGGATCTGCCACTAAACAGGACAAGACCAGACTGCAGCGGATCGTTAAGTCTGCGGAGAGGATCATTGGTACCGACCTACCCTCCATTGAGAACTTATATCGGTCCATAACCAGGAAACGGGCAGGAAACATCTGTGCTGACCCATCACACCCCGGCCACAAACTGTTTGAACTTCTATCTTCTGGTCGTCGTTACAGATCACTGAAGGTCAAAACCACCCGTCACAGGAACAGTTTCTTTCCTCAAGCCATCACTCTGATGAACTCCTAACATTCACCTAGTCCTACCTGTTGCTGTACTCATGACTTTTTATCCATTATTACATTGCACATAACTCTCACACTATTTCTGCAAAGTGTGGTTAGTCTGAATAAATAACTGCATATATTCCTGTATATATTTGCATCCTTTTATAGAAACGTGGACAGACTGTAATTTACTGTACATACTCTGTTGTCATTGAATCCTTATTTAAATCCTCCACCTGAACAACGAGAGCAAGTTTTTAGCCAAAGTCAAATTCCTTGTATGTGTTGTGCATACTTGGCCAATAAAGCTGATTCTGATTCTGATTCTGATTCTGATATTGCATTTTATCACAAGCAGCAATACATCTTTCCTTAAATCCTATAACATCCTGCTCAAAGCTCACAGTCATATTGCATTTAATCACAGGCAACAATACATCTTTCCTTAAATCTTATAACATCCTGCTCATAGTCTCTGGGAGACCAGGAAATCCCCCAAGGTCGTCTCTTGCATACCAAAGACTAAATTTTCACATCCTCCTGTTATCTCACAGGAGGCCCAGTTCTTTGTTCTCTCTGAGATGTGAAGCTTAAAGTGATACACATGTGGTCCCACAGTACGTCTTAAACTGATACATTTTAAATGGTTAATGCGGATGTATGTTACACTAGTGGAGTTAAATAGATATAACAAAAACATACCAGATACATGCACAAAATGTATGGAAAGTAAAGGAACCCTATTTCACTGTTTATGGGAATGTAGAAAAATCAGAATGTTTTGAGAAGAGGTGATGGTAACAATTGAAAAAATAATTTCAAAACAATTCACATTGAACCCTAAACTGTTTTTGTTGGGTCTGTATCCAGAAAAACATAACTTTAATAAGAGTGAAAGAGCATTCATAGACCTCGGTTTGCTTAATGCTAAAAAATGTATTGCACTACTGTGGAAAAAGACTCATAGACCAGATGTGATTCAGTGGTTAAGACAGATGTTAACAAACCTCCCACTAGAAAGAATAACATATATACTGAAATCAAAGGAAAATGTGTTTGAGAATATATGGAGACCTTTCATTGATTATGTAAAGAAATTAAACATAACTCCTGAAGAAGAAGGTGAATGATATGTGTGGACCTTGCAAATTCCAAGCTGGTGAATGCATATTATGTATACTTATGTAATAGATTACCTAGACTAAACAGAGGAGCATTGTTGTTGACTTGTTTTTGTTAATGGTTGTTGTTGTTTTTAGTACCTTTTGTTGTTGTTGTTGTTGTTGTTGTTGTTGTTGTTGTTGTTGTTAGTGGTTTTTTTTTAATTTTTAAATTACTTTAGTGTTAGTGTTTGACTGTTTGTGTCATGTTTGTAAAAAAAGGTTCAATAAAAAATATTGTGGAAAAAACAAAACAAAACACATGAATCATACCCACTGCACAATGCAGGACTATCAGGAGCAGAGTGAAATGTGACGTACCAGTTAGACTATAAGGTGCAGTATGGCAGCATAGTTATGACCAGAATACAACATCATAGTGAGTTATTGTACAGTGAAATGGCATGTGGCAGGAAAGATTTCCTGTACCTGGCCGTTAGACAGCGAAGCTGTAGTAGTTTACTGGAGAAAGTGCTCTGCTGTCTGTCCAGTGTGTTATGGAGGGGGGTGTTCAGGTTTGTCCATGATGGATTCACAGTTTATTTAGTGTCCTCCTCTTCACCACTGTCTCAAAGGTCTCCGACCTGAGACCAATTATAGAGCCAGACCTCTTGATAATCTTGTCAAGTCTGTTGGTGCCACTGGCTCTGATACTACTACCCCAATAGACAGCAGCAAAGAAGATGGCGCTGGTGACAATGATCTGGTAGAAAAGCTCCAGCATCCTGCTGCACACATTGAAGGATTTCAACTTCCTCAGGAAGAGAAGTCTGCTCATCCCCTTCTTGTGCGCAGCATCGGTGTTGGATCTCCAGTCCAGCCAGTTGCTGATCCTGACACCCAGATATTTGTAGTCCTCAAGCACCCTCACATCCTCCCCCCAATCTGCAATGGCTGAGAAGGCGTCCTCTTCTTCCTGAAGTCAATCGCTATCTCTCTGGTCTTGCTGACATTCAGCCTCAGGTGATTCTGCTCTGTCCACTCCACAAATCTGTTGACCAGCGCCCTGTACTCTCCCTCCTCTCTCCCTCTTATACACCCCACAACACCTGGGTCATCAGAGAATTTCTGCAGGTCTCATGACTTGGAGTTGTACTGAAAGTCAGTGGTGTAAAAGGTGAAGAGAAAAGGAGAGAGCACAGTCCCCTGTGGAGCTCCCGTATCACTAACCACCATGCCACACAAGACACTGCCCAGCCGAACAAACTGTGACCTGCCTGTCAGGTAGTCAGTAATCCAGGAGATCATAGAGCTGTTGACCCCTATCACTCGCAGCTTCTCAACCAGCAGCAGTGGCTGGATGGTGTTAAAGGCAGTGGAGAAATCAAAAAGTGTGGTTCTCACAACGTCTCCTCTGCCATCCAGGTGCAGATGGGCTCATTGCAGCAGACAGATGACAGCGTCTTCAACTCCTAAATGGGGCTGATAAGCAAACTGCAGAGGGTCCAGTCACGTCTTCACCTGCAGCCTCAGGTGGGCTAAGACCAGTCTCTCCAGGACCTTCATCACATAAGATGTTAGTGCAACTGGTCGATAGTCATTCAGGTCAGATGGAGACGGCTCCTTGGAGACAGGAACCAGGCAGGATGTCTTCCACAGCACCAGTACTCTCTCCAGATCCAGGCTCAGGTTGTATAGGTGAGTCAGTAGCCAGCTAGCTGGTTGGCACAGGTCCTAAGGATCCTGGCCGAGATGCCATCAGGGCCCACCGCCTTCCACTGACGGAGTCTCTCCAGCTGTTTCTTAACCTGGTCTGTAGTCACAGTGATGTGAAGGAGGGGCCTGGTGCCCCCCGAGGAGGCAGAGGGGGGTGAGGGGGAGATAAAGAGAGATGCTGCACAGGAGGGGGAGGGGGAGGGGTGTGTGAGTGTCTGGCTGTGTTGTGGGGATGACAGACTATGAGTTGAACCTATTAAAAAACAGATTCAGTTCATCAGCTCTCTCAAGGCTCCCAGATGTCTGCCTGACTCTCCCCTTGCACCCACTTATTTGTTTAATCCCCCCACACACACACACATCTTTAGCATTGTTTTGCCTGAGTTTATTTTCCAACTTCCTCCTATAATTGTACTTGTACCTTCTCAGCATCTATCTCAGCTCATGCTGCACTCCCCTCAGCTTCTCCTCGTCTCTGGTCCTAAAAGCTCTCTTCTTTTTGTTCAGAAGTGCTTTCGGGTCACTCATGACCCATGGTCTGTTATTGGAGAAGCAGTGTACAACCTATGCTTGCATGCTTGTGTCTTCACAGAATCTGATGTATTCTGTGATGCTGTCGGTCATATTGTCTCTGTCCACCCCATGTGGCTCACAGAGTACACCCCAATCTGTTGTCTCAAAGCAGTCCTGCAGTGCATCAGCAGCCTCCTGTGTCCACCTCCTCACAGTTCATGTATAAGCAGGCTGCCTTTGCACAAGGGGAACATACTTGGGTCTTAACATGACCATGCAGTGATCTGATTTGCCAATGGGGGTAGAGCTGTGGCACTATATGCATCTCTGACATTGACATACAGAAAATCCAGTGTTTTGTTTTCTCTGGTGGGACAGTCAACAAACTGGTGAAAGTTTGGTAATGTTTTTTCCCAGTGAGACATGATTAAAATCACTCGTGATGACCATAAATGCATCCAGGTGCTTCTCCAGTAATATGGCCGTAGTGGAGCTGATGACGTCACAGGCCACAGCTGCGTCACCTGATGGAGGGATGTAGACAATAATTACTAAGACACACGTCATTTCTTGTGGCATATAATAAGGTTGCATACTCAAAGCCAGCAGTTCAATGTCCGGGCTGCAGGGCTTTTCCTTCACATAAATGTGCCCAGGATTGCACCACTTTTCATTCACAATAAGTACCACTCCGCCTCCCCTCTTTTTTCTGCTACTTATCACATCTCTGTCCCCCCGTGTAGCCTTGAAGCCAGGTATCGCTACATGAACATCCGGGATCTGTGAGTGTAACCACATATCTGTGAAACACATGATACTAGACTCACAATATTCCTTTTGCATCCTGCCCAGTGCTGTAAGCTCATCTGTTTTGTTTCCTAGCGATCACATGTTCCCGATGATGACCATCGGTACAGCCGGCTTATGCTTCCTCCTCCTCCTCCTCACCTTAGTTCCAGCCCTTCCCCCACGGCATCTCCTCTTTAGCTCATTTGAGGTGAGGGGGTTCGGTCCAGGCAGCAGCACTGGCCTCCTCAGCGCAATCAGCTAGTCGCGTGTGTAAACAATGCGTCCGTCCCCCCCCTCTGTTGATCTCCATTGCCTGAGGAAGAGGAAAAAAAAACTAAGAGAAAGACCAGGCTAAAACAGAAAAAAACTTTGTCCAGTCATTAATCTGAATCTTCCTATTAAGCCCTGGTTAATAAGAGACACACTATATACAGGAATAAGCAGATAGAAACACAAAAACACGAGAGAGTTGCTGCTGGTATGGCCACCCTGCTTCCGGTGCCATTAAAAAAAAAAAAAAATCACTTGCACATTTTTGACAGTTCTTCTTTCTCTTTGGGTTGCTCCCTTTTGGGGTCACCACAGTGTATCATCACCTGATATGGCAATGAACGACATGTCGATGTGGCAAAGATTTTTATGCCAGGTACCCTTCCTGATGCAATCCTGTCCATTTATCTGGGCTTGGAACCAGCACATGAGTAACCAACTTTCCTTCCTCCACTGTATCACATTATGGTGAGCACCAAGCTAGAAGGCAGGAAGTACCATACTTATATGGTCTTTAGTATGACCCGGCCAGGACTTTAACCCACGACCTCCCGGTTGTGGGGCAAATGGTCTACCAACTAGGCCACCACTCTGGTACTTTTTTGAAATTATGGTGCAGAAAAAGTTTTTGGAGCGTGAGACCATTTGAAAAAAGTTGTGGAAGATTTCAGAGAATAGAATGATAAAGAATTTTGAATCTACAGTAGGCCTAGCCATTTGCAAAAAACAAAAAATTGTTTTATTATAGTGCCACCTATGGATGCAGTGCCTTGACTTTTGGTGTCTGAGTAGTGGGGAGAATTTCTGACCAGACTGTAAAATTTCATGCTTCCACGTATTACCATTTTAGCTTCCCATGCACCGTTAGTGGGGAAAAAATAGGAAGAATCAGAACAATTGGTTTACCATAGCACAGATGCTTGGAACCCTAATAAGAAAGAAGATACAGAGAGAGGCAGAGGAACAGAATAAGTCCGCAGAAGAATCCAGAAACCTGACCTAACTGAAATCAAGATATACTAATATAAAAAAGAACTAAGGAGAAACATATTCCAATAAAGAAGCGCCTAATCAGAAATAAAACGCACACTATAGAAATACTCATGAACCAACACAATAGCAAATTGAGACTAACTAAACAGAAAATGTTACCAAAATAAAACAAGAAACAGTAAGTTAAAGCTAAGACAAGAATCACCAATCAGAAGCCAGCTGATCATAACCCTCATGTCACGATGCCCGAGTGGACGGAGGCACCAGAGAAAGAGCGGAGGCTTCCAAACAGTTGCAATCAGCAGTTTTTCCTTTATTTCAATAATTTCCACAGGCAATAATTCCCATGCTATGTTGTCCGGGGCAATTTGCCTCTGATAGGGTCTCCCAAGACAAACTGGTCCTGGGTGAAGGGCCAGACTAAGAACGATCCAACAGACTCTCATGAATTGTATATCAAGGATTCAGTGTACCCCGCCCGGTATGGGGTTACCGGGGCCCCACCCTGGAGCCAGGCCTGGGGGAGGGGCTCGAAGGCTAGCCTCAGCCTCCCTGGGAAGGTCTATGCCAAGGTACTGGAGAGGAGAGTCCGGCCGTTGGTCGAACCTCGGATTCAGGAGGAGCAATGTGGTTTTCGTCCTGGCCGTGGCACATCGGACCAGCTCTTTACCCTCTCGAGAATTCTCGAGGGTTCGTGGGAGTTTGCCCAACCAGTTTACATGTGTTTTGTGGACTTGGAGAAGGCATTTGACCGCGTCCCTCGTGGATTTTTGTGGGCGGTGCTTCGGGAGTATGGGGTATGGGGCTTGTTGTTACGAGCTATTCGGTCTCTGTACGACCGTTGTGAGAGTTTGGTTCGTATTGCCAGCACTCGGTCGGAGTCATTCCCAGTGAGAGTTGGACTCCGCCAGGGCTGCCCTTTGTCACCGATCCTGTTCATAATTTTTATGGACAGGATTTCTAGGCGCAGCCAGGGAATGGAGGGTGTCATGCTTGGTGACCACAGGATCTCATCTCTGTTGTTTGCAGATGATGTTGTCCTGTTGGCTTCATCCAGCAATGACCTACAGCTCTTGCTGGGACGGTTTGCCGCTGAGTGTGAAGCAGCTGGGATGAGAATCAGCACCTCCAAGTCCGAGTCCATGGTCCTCAGCCGGAAAAAGGTGGATTGTCCTCTCCGGGTTGGGGACAGGCTCCTGCCCCAAGTGGAGGAGTTTAAGTATCTTGGGGTCTTGTTCACGAGTGAGGGGAGAATGGAGCGAGAGATCGACAGACGGATTGGAGCAGCATCTGCAGTGATGCGGACGTTGTACCGGTCTGTTGTGGTGAAGAGGGAGCTTAGTTCTAAGGCAAAGCTGTCGATTTATCAGTCAATCTACGTTCCTACTCTCACCTATGGTCACGAGCTTTGGGTAATGACCGAAAGAACGAGATCGCGGATACAAGCGGCTGAAATGAGCTTTCTTCGTAGGATTGCTGGACTCACCCTCAGAGATAGGGTGAGGAGCTCAGTCATCCGGGAGAGGCTCAGAGTAGAACCGCTGCTCCTCCACATTGAAAGGAGTCAGTTGAGGTGGTATGGGCATCTGATTAGGATGCCTCCTGGACGCCTCCCACTTGAGGTGTTTCAGGCACGTCCCACTGGGAGGAGACCCCGGGGCAGACCCAGGACTCGGTGGAGAGACTATGTCTCCCAGCTGGTCTGGGAACGCCTTGGTATCCCCTCTGAAGAGCTGGAGCAGGTGGCTGGGGAGAGGGAAGTCTGGGCTTCTCTGCTTGAACTGCTGCCTCTGCGACCCGGACCTCCGGAAAAGCGGTAGAAGATGGATGGATGGAATAATTCCCATGCACATCCGACACACCACATAGCACAAACCAAATGACAAACACCTGTTATATACTTAGTGAGATCATTTGCCTAATTGGTGCATACCATAATCCCAGGTAAGACAATAAACATTTGCATACTTTCCACATACCCAATAATATCTAAAAAGTGATAAATATATAAATAATTCCCCACAATATTTATTGCCCACAATATTTTCATATGTCACTGAACTCAACTTTCTAGAAATTTCATAAGGCCCCTGCCATCGAGCCAACAGCTTACTGTCACAAGAGGGCAGCAGTAACAACACCTGCTGACCTGGGTGAAAAACCCTCTTCCTGGCCTTCTTGTCATACCATGTCTTTTGTTTATTTTGTGCCATCCTCATGTGTTCCTGAGCCAAAGCAGTCATTTGATGCAGTTTTTGTCTCATTTTAATGACATAAAAGACCACATTGTCTTGATCACTCGGAGGCCTCTCCCAGTGCTCCTTTAATAAATCCAGTGGGCCCCTCACCTGACGACCATAGAAAGGTGAGAACCCTGTTGAAGCCTGGGGAACCTCCCGATAAGCAGACAGCAAGTATGGTATCCACTGGTCCCAATCCGAGCCCGTACTAGAAACAAATTTCCGCAGCATGTTCTTTAAGGTCTAGTTAAACCGTTCCACCAGTCCATCAGTCTGAGGGTGATAGGGGGTGGTCTTAATCCCCTTAATACCCAACAGTTTATACACCTGCTGCAAAAGTTTTGACAGGAAATTTGTCCCACAGTCTGTCAGGACCTCTTTGGGTAGGCCTACCCTTGAAAATAACTGAATAAGGCAATCAGCCGCCTGCCTAGCCTTAATAGATTTCAGCGGGAAGGCTTCTGGGTACCGAGTAGCATAATCACAAATCACCAGGATGTATTTATTACCCGAGGAGCTTCTTTCTAGGGGGCCAACTATATCCATCCCTATCCTATCAAATGGTGTTCCAATGATCGGTAAAGGATGAAGATGGGCCCGGGCTACTCCCCTAGATGATGTTAGTTGACATGTCTCACGTGTTGCACAAAACTCCTTCGCCTGGGTATACATTCCTGGCCACACAAATCTTCTAGCAATTCTCTGCAATGTTTTCTGGAATGCTACAGTGATGGCTCATATCTTTTGCTGAAATGTTGATAACCAACGTATCGTCACACCTGTAGTAACTGATTTTGTCCAAACAGTTCACAAATGATTATAGAATTCAGAAAATGCTACAATGAATAGTTTACTCTGTAGACTTATGTTTATCATATGCTACCTTTGCTGATTCCTGGACTTTATTCCTGAAGCCCTTCATGTTCAGTTTCTTCTTCCTTGTTCCCACCTATCTTTCACTGAACAATAGTTTGCATTACAATACGAAAAAATGCAATAGTTTGCATATGATGTGACGTAGTGAATTTAGGAAAGTATGTGGTCTTTGGGAGTAGTCAATTAGTGAACTTTTAAAAACTGCTTTTAGTTGAATCTCTGTAACTGTTAGGATAGAGTGAAGTGGGTCTGTAGTGAGTGGGTGTAAAGTACAAGAGAGGGAATGTGCTACTTCATAATTTCTCTGTCATTTTCTACTATGACCCTTGCTGAAGATTGTGTGGTCTGCCTCTGAAGAGCACCATTATTCTTGCTGAAAAGAACAGCAAGTGAATTGATCAGCAGATCAAAAAATAAAGTACAACTCTAAAAATATATGTATATGACTATTGTAGCATCACCATGAATGAGATGAGAGCCCACAGCCAAGAGGCTTCTGAGTTTGTTGGGGGACAAAGTTTGCCACATACATACATACCCACCCATCCATCCATCCATCCATCTTCTACTGCTTTATCCTTTTCAGGTCGCGGGGGGTGGGGATGCTGGAGCCTGTCCCAGCGTCTTTGGGCGAGAGGCAGAGTACATACATACCCACACCCTAGAATCTCTTATATAGATTATCAAAGTGTATAGTATATATTTAGCTAGATTCTGTTCTTGTATGTACTGTTCAGAGACACCTAGTAATGTAGACTTATTTTAACTCAGATTTAGTCAGCTAGAGGTAATGCAATCCAGGCAATAAATGAGGCACAACAACAAAAAAAAAACAAAATGTCATGGTCTGCTCTGTGGTTGATTGCCAGCAGCTGGGCGCACACCTGCTCCCCATCAAGACTGGGCCAATTTAGACGGCTCTGCCCAGGCTTCTTAGTGGAGATGTCTCACTGCGCTCCAGAGGAGCTTCATCCGTCAACCCTCTTGTCCTTGCCAGAGTCTA
This sequence comes from Pholidichthys leucotaenia, assembly GCA_020510985.1. Lineage (NCBI taxonomy): Eukaryota > Metazoa > Chordata > Actinopteri > Cichliformes > Pholidichthyidae > Pholidichthys > Pholidichthys leucotaenia. The sequence continues at coordinate 179,833,202 of CM035848.1, forward strand.
CAGTCCCTTGCTACCCAAGCAAGCTGTCCGAACGCCTGAGCGACACCGTCCACGGCTCACGTAAGCTACCATTCCTCAGTTCACCTTGTCTTCCAGTCCCCTGTGCACAGGTGGAGTGCCTTGGCGGCTGATCCTTTCCTCCTCTGTGGCGGTGGACTCCTATCCTCACCCTCAGCACACCACTCCTCCACATCTACACACCAGCAGGAGCTATAACACCTGACAGCGGACACTGTCTCCCTGGCCGCAGCCTCCGAGCTGAACCTGAGCCTCCCACCATCTTCACACCCAGTAAGCCTCTGACTAATTATTCAACACCAACTGTCTTCTCCGTTAACTGTCATGCTTCTGTGTGTTCCCAGGGTTGCCAGGCCGAACGGTGTCCTGCTCTGTCCCCTGCTTTTCCTGTACACACTCACACGCACGCATTCCATATTATTCCATAATATGGAATGCCAGCATTCCATGGATTGCCATTCCATGGATTCCATGGATTATGGATTGCCAGCAGCCCAGCTGCTGGCAAGCAACCACAGAGCAGACCATTCCTTATTATTCCATCTAGCTACATTGCTCCGCACTGTGTGTGTTTATATATTTACATATGTATTCCACCTAGCTGCAATGCTCCGTACTGTGGGTGTTTATATATTTACATATTTATTCCATCTAGCTACAATGCTCCGCACTGTGTGTTTATATATTCATATATTTATTCCATCCAGCTACAATGCTCTGCACTGTGTGTCTGTGTGTGTGTGTGTATATATATATATTTTATAGTAATATGTACATATGTATATTAGCTGCTCTTGCTTGCTTGTTTTTTTTTTTTTTCTTGCCTTCTGATTGTTGCTCTGAGTGTTGCTATCCCTGTGCTGTTGCAATCCTGGAATTTCCCCGTTGTGGGACTAATAAAGGCTTATCTTATCTTATCTTATCTTATTCACACACACATTTACATTAATAAATCTAATTGAATCTATTCTTGAGTCTGTGTGTGGTCACTGGGTCATAAAACCATGTCAGTACATCTCTGCCAGAACGACCCAGCTGACAGCGCTTTGATGTGCCGATTACATCTAACGGAGACTCGACTAGATCACTTGGTTTATCAGCAACAATCAACACTGGCCCAGTTAGCCCGTGTTATGGATCGGTTGGACCAGCTAGCCAGGTCACAGTCCTTTCCCCAAGCCCCAGCTATTTCTTCTAGCTCCTCATCTCCCGCTAGCCACCTGGCTAACCAGCTTAACCTAGGACCGCCTGCTCGACTAACCCCCGTTCCAACACCCAATCGTTTTAGCGGTAAGTTAGGGGAGGCTAGGCCTTTTGATATGCAGTGCGAGGTGGTTTTCCAGCGGGTGCCCGAGGATTTTAATTCAGACCACAGTAAGATCGGGTATATGATTAACTTACTGGAAGGGCGAGCGCTAGCTTGGGCCTATGCGGTTATGGCTAGGTCTAATTATGCCCGCTTGACTCTCAGTCAGTTCATTGCTGAGTTTTATGACGTGTCCGATCACTCAGATCACAACAGTGTGCTTACCTCTAGGTTGCTGAATCTGAGGCAGGGTTCCCAGGCCGTGGCTGATTGCGCTATCAATTTCCGAGTGTTGGCCGCTGAAGTTGGGTGGGAGGATGCTTCTGTATGCAGCATCTTTATGAGGACCTTCAGCTCTGAGCTTCGGGACAAGCTAGCACCGCTAGAAAAACCCAGCAGGTTATCCAAGCTAATCTCCCTAGCCATCAACATAGACAATAGGCTGAGGGAGAGAGCCGCTGAGCGGCGAGCTTCCGGTTGTTCTGGAGCCCAGTTTTGTCACGCCCCTCGATCTTCCCTATTGGCTCATCCTTCCTCCAACTATCCAGAGACCCCGGAACCAATGGTAGTAGGGTGATCTAGGTTGTCTCCGGTGGTGAAACAGCACCGCCAAGAGTTAGGGTTGTGTATGTATTGCGGGAGTGAGGAGCACAAGGTAGTTTTTTGTCATCTTCGGCCCAATAGGGGGAGTCCGTGTGTCACGGTAGGAGGACTCAGGGACTCACCCCAGTCAAATTCTCTATTTAGCTTTCAACTCCCCATCCGTTTCATATACAAACATAAGGAGATTTTCACACAGGCTTTGGTTGACTCAAGGGCAGAGCAGAGTTTTATTTCTTGGGACCTGGCAACCCAGTTGGATTTACCATGCCATCCACTCAAGTCCCCTTTGCAGCTTATGGCCTTATCCAAAGCTCCTATGGCTGTGGTCTCTCAGCAGACAGCCCCTGTCCCGGTTATCATTTCTGGTAATCATCAAGAGGAGTTGCAATTCCTCGTTCTACCGGTGTCCTTGTCCCCAGTCATCCTTGGCTTCCCCTGGCTACGCCTCCACAATCCGTCAGTCGAATGGTGTACTGGGAGTATCTTGTCCTGGAGTTCGTTTTGTCTCGGCGCCTGTCTCCAATCGACCGCTTGCTCGCCGTCCATGCCCTTGGAGGCTCCCATTGCCTCATCTCCCGACCTCTCTAAAGTTCCTCCAGAGTACCATGACCTCGGAGCCCCTTTCAGTAAGACCCAGGCCTGTCCCTCCCCCCCTCCACCGCCTGTATGATTGTGCCAAAATCTCCGTCCTGGAGCCCTGCTACCATCGAGCCGTCTGTACAGCCTGTCACCTCCAGAGTGGGAGGCCATGGAGGCCTATATCAAGGAATCCTTGAGCTCTGGCATAATTCGACCATCTTCTTCAGAGGTGGGGGCGGGATTTTTCTTTGTCGGCAAGAAGGACGGGTCTCTGAGGCCATGTATTGACTTTAGGGAGTTAAATAGCATCACTATTAAGGATAAATACACCCTTCCCTTGCTCAACACAGCCTCCTGGTTTACCAAGTTGGATCTCCGCAATGCTTACCACCTGGTGCGGATCAAAAAAGCGATGAGTGGAAGAAGGGGTTTCGGACCCCCAGCGGTCACTTCGAATATCTGGTGATGCCTTTTGGTCTGACCAATGCCCCTGCGGTATTCCAGTGCCTTATTAATGATGTATTAAGGGACTTTCTGGGTGTGTTTGTATTTGTGTAGCTTGACGACATTTTGATCTTCTCTCAGTCCTTGGAAGAACACCGGGTGCATGTGCGGCGAGTCCTGCAGTGGTTGTTGGAGAATAAGCTGTATGTTAAAGCCGTGAAGTGTGAGTTCCACACCTCCAAGACATCCTTTCTGGGGTTCATCATCTCCCACAAGGAGATAATCCCGGATCCCGGCAAGGTTAAGGCGGTAGTGGAATGGCCTACTCCCTCATTCCAGAAGCAACTCCAGCAGTTCCTTGGGTTTGCAAATTTCTACCGCCGCTTCATTAAGGGTTTTAGCACGTTGGCACTCCCCCTGACATGCCTTATTTCGTCCAAGGTGCCCTTCCTGTGGTCAGAGGAGGTGGTTATGGCTTTTTCAGCTCTTAAGGAGAGATTTGCCGATTCCCCAATCCTGGTTCAGGTGGACCCGGCCCTGCAGTGTTTGGTGGAGGTGGACGTCTCAGACTCATTGGTAGGGGCTGTCCTGTTCCAGCGCTTCCTGGAGGATGGCAAGGTCCGACCTTGTGCCTTCTTCTCCAAGCGGCTGTCACCGGCGGAACATAACTACAGCATCAGCGACAGGGAGCTTCTGGCAGTCAAACTTGCACTGGAGGAGTGGCGCCATTGGCTGAAGGGGGCCTCTCAGATGTTCATGGTCTAGACGGATCACAGGAATCTGGAATACCTCCAGACGGCTAAGCGCCTGAATGCCCGTCAGGCCCGCTGGTCCTTGTTCTTTGAGTGATTTGACTTCACCATCACATACCGTCCCGGGTCCAAGAACACTAAGCTGGACGCTCTATCCAGGCAATTTGCCACTGATGCCTCGGATCCTGAGGACCACCCCATCCTGCCTCCTTCCTATGTCATGGGTGCCCTCTCCTAGGGCATCAAGGAGAAGGTCTTGAGGGCTCAGGAGTCTGAAGCGGACCCGGGCGGAGGACCGGCGGGTAAGCTGTTTGTTCCTTCGGCCATCCGGGGGGAAGTCATTCATTGGGTTCATGCCTCCAGGTTGGCCTGTCATCCAGGGATAAAGCGCACTGAGGAACTCCTGAGACATATGTTTTGGTGGCCTGCTCTTCAGAAGGTTTTTGGGGAGTACGTTCGTGCCTGTCCTCAGTGTGCTGCCAGCAAGTCATCTTCTTCCTCTCCAGCTGACCTTTTCCATCCTCTCCCCACTCCCGGCAGGCCTTAGTCCCATGTGGCATTGGACTTCGTGACCGGTCTTCCTCCCTCTGACGGTCACACTATTGTGCTCACCGTAGTCGACAGGTTCTCCAAAGCTGCTCAATTTGTTCCTCTACAGGGATTGCCTTTGGCTAAGGAGACAGCGGACCTGCTTGTACAACACGTGGTGAGACTACACGGGATTCCCCTGGACATCGTCTCAGACAGGGGGCTCCAATTTACATCCCAGGTATGGAAGACGTTTTGCAATCCCCTTAGGGCTACGGTAAGCCTGTCATCTGGTTATCACCCCCAGTCCAACAGTCAGTGTGAGAGAGCCAATCAGGAGATGGAGGCGGCTCTGCGGTGTGTGGCCACCACCAATCCTGCATCATGGAGTTTGCACCTGCCCTGGATCGAGTATGCCCACAATTCTACAGTATCTTCAGCCAATGGTATGACCCCTTTCCAGGCATCCCTGGGTTATACTCCTCTGTTGTTCCCTGAGGAGGAGGCTGAGATCGCCATACCATCTGTCAGGGCTCATCTTAAGTGCTGTCGTCGGCTGTGGAGGGCGACCCGAGCCGCGCTACGATGCACGGCGGAACATAACTCCTCGGTTGCCATCCGCCATAGGACTCCGGCACCTTCTTACCAGGTGGGTCAGCAGGTTTGGTTATCCACCAAGAATATCAATTTGAAGACTGAACCCCGGAAGATGTCTCAGCGCTTTATTGGACCTTTCGCCATCTCCCGTATTGTCAACCCAGTATCTGTGCACCTGGCTCTCCCCCCCTCCCTCCGCATCTGTCCTACCTTCCACGTCTCTCAGATTAAACCTTTTTGTTCCAGCCCTCTGTGTCCTCCTTCCAGGTCTCCACCTCCGCCGATGGTGATCGACGGCGACCAGGTGTGGAAGGTCACTGCCATCCTGGATGTCCGTCGTTGGGGTCGCGGCCTGCAGTACCTGGTGGACTGGGAGGGTTACGGACCGGAATGGAGATCCTGGGTGCGTCCTTCCTTCATCCTGGATAAGGACCTCATCAGGGACTTTCAACGGATGCATCCAGGTAGGCTGGAACGACTGCCAAGAGGCGTTCCATGAGGGGGGAGTACTGTCAGGGTCTGCTCTGTGGTTGATTGCCAGCAGCTGGGCGCACACCTGCTCCCCATCAGGCCTGGGCCTATTTAGACCGCTCTGCCCAGGCTTCTGGGCGGAGATGTTTCACTGCGCTCCAGTGGAGATTCAGCCGTCAACCCTCTCGTCCTTGCCAGAGTCTACAGTCCCTTGCTACCCAAGCCTGCTGTCCCAGTGCCTGAGGGACATCGCCCACGACTCACGTAAGCTACCATTACTCAATTCACCTTGTCTTCCAGTACCCTGTGCACAGGTGGAGCGCCTTGGCAGCGGATCCTTTTCTCCTCTGTGGCAGCGGACTCCTAAGGCACTTTTCCATGGGCCCCGGTCAGCCTCGACCCGAGAACACGACTCGGGTTGGCGCGGCTCCATGGTCCCTCGATTGCTTTTCAACAGTACTGCAGCCTGGCCGCGGCTGGGTGGGATTTCTTAACAGCAAGGCGGCGCTTCACTCTCGTGACGTGAAGCGCGCGACCCAAACAAACATAACATGGCTGCTCTACAAGGCGACTCCTCGGTTTGTGGCTTTTTTCGCCGTAAATACCAAAAAGCACCGCCAGATAAGGGTACGGGCAGCGAGACTAAACACTCTGGAATAGTTCTGCAGCTTCTGGGAGAGCCGAAGACATGAGGATACAAACTAGGTAAGCTAATGGTTGCTAATGCTAGTTTGCTGTAAGTACGTCGTGCTGCACTGTAATGTCTGCAAGTTAGGTACTAAAATATGTATGCTGTGTGTGTGTGTTTCAGATGGCTCTGTTGTTGAGAAATTACCTCTTCAAATGGTCGTTATGGCTCAGCAACGCCTCTCACTGTCATCAGCCTGGCACTAATGACTGCACAGCTTCACCAAGCTTAAGAATTTCTGTAGAAACGTTCATTTCCTGTACAACAAATTACTCTGCTCTGTGTGAAAATCATGGAGAGACTGTACCTGCTTCTGCAGCAGTCTGAGGTGTGGTCATAGAAAAAATTGATCAGCTGACACAACTTGATCGCCAGTTTAATAACTATATTAGCCACAAAATATCTATTCAAAAAGTAAACAGTACTGAGTTATGTATAAGATATATTTTATAGTTATGATGTATTATAGGCCAAAACAAACTTGATCTAGGATTAAAGGTAATTATGTAAAATAGTTAAAAATAGGTAATGTTAATGAAGGCCTGTCTTTCTCTGTTTTTTTTTTTTTTTTCGGGGGGGGGGGGGGGGGGGGGGGTTATTGCCTTACCTCACTGATATCCTTGCTTTGTAATCCAGTATATGTATACATATATTTTTTTCACCCTATTTATCCTTTTTGGAGACTGATGTGACACTTGGAAGATCAGTATGTGTAGTACCATCTTGTATAAAGTCAATAAAAACTTTAATTACAAAAAGGCAATTAAAATAATGCAGTCATAAGGTCACATGGAAAATAATTGATTTCCTCGATACATGTACTGTAGAAATGTATATTCTCTGCATCAACAATGTACTATACATGCATTCATGTAGTATTGCACTGGGAATTGCACTGACAATAAACCTGTGAATTTTTGGCAGATGTCTCTTTTTTATATATCTGAAGGTTACCACCATGTGGCACAAATTAAACACTGAAAGATTGGCAAAGCTAAGAACAATCCAGCATTTTGAGAAATCACTTTTGGTTGGGTGTAAGTCTCATCAAAATTATGAGCCATATTGTATTATATAATATTATGAACCATAAAGCAGTTTGTGTTAAATTTTAAATCCCATTAAACCTAATCCGGGGGCTTCCAATCAGTTGTCATGGGGGGTCAAGACCCTGCAGGTTCTCTCTTCTACCCAGTCTCTTCAGCAGGTGTTGTCACTGATCAGTCAATGGAAGAAGTTCAGTGGAGTCTGCTGTTGAAGACACTGGTTGGAGGTAAAGCCTGCAGGGTCTTTGCCCTCCATGGCACATGATTAGACACCCCTGCCCAAAACCCATTATGATGAAGAGCAGATGCTAATATGACCCAGAATTCCTCCATATACATCCAACAATACAGTGTTCAGTTAATAAAATTATTGTGTTGGTTACCTTTTTCTTAAAAATGAGCCATTATTTTCAAGGTCACAGATAAATCCTTTGTACAGTTGACTCTTTTCCCAACGGTGTCTTAACAGACAAAATGGAACATCATGATGCAAACACTTAAGTCACTAAATTCTTTATTACAATCAGCAGCAAATTCCAGATTATTCAGAATGTGCAAAATTCAAACTGTAAAAAAGAATAAAATTTGAATGGGTCACACACGGCTGCCATGCTCCCTCACTGAGAAGCAACCGGATCGGCCCTGGTCCTGGTCCAGCAGATCTTCAGCCTGCATCTCTGTAAATAGTGAGGCAAGGTCCAGTTGGGGTGGACATTTTCCGTCTTGCCTACACAAAAGACAAATGGGTGGTGGTTAGTTAAAGCAAGTTTAACACATATTTGGGAAATACACTTGTTGCTAAAAGCCAGTGGTGGAATGTGAATTAATGAATGAATCTTAATTTCGGGTTGATTAAAGGTAAAGATTAAAAGAAAATAGAATAATATAACAAAGGGGAAAAAAATTTAACAAGGTCAAATTAAACAATAACTCCTTTGATTATACAGTTCAACATAGGTTATCTGAAATGGGTGATGGCTGAAGCCGCAGCTTATATTGCCCACCATATTTCATCCAAGTATTCAAAAGAAAAACAAAACAGGAGCGATTACTATTTGAATGTGACAATAAAGTACTTCGTTGTTGTATTTAACCACGGTTTTCATGTAGCTGCGCTTCGGTAGATTTTTCAGGGGCTGTGTTACATTAAAAATCATTTGTTTTTACTGTGGCTTCAGCAATCAGAATGAATTAATAACGTTAACTGATGCTGTGAATCACCGAGTATGGACTCATCCAGTCAAAATCTGAAGTTTTTATCCAAAACCACAAACCAGGACTTTAACCAGGATTAACATATTTCATCGTTTTGCTCTCACAAGCAAATATTTAGGAGAAAACATGCGCGATTCAGCAGTTCGTACTAGCAAAAAAACATTAGCTAAAAAACGTTAGCCATCACAGAACAGCACACAATTTAATGCCCAGGACCAAAGTGGAATAAAAAACGCAAACCAGGACTTTAACCAGGATTAACATATTTCATCGTTTTGCTCTCACAAGCGAATATTTAGGAGAAAACATGCGCAATTCACCAGTTGGTACTTGCTAGCTAGCAAATTAAAAACGTTAGCTTTAAAACGTTAGCCAGCACAGAACAGCACTGTAATGGCTCAAAAAAAGTGACTGTACCACCAATAGGATAAATAAGCAAGCAGATGCACATTATTACAAATCACTCACCATATAGATGGTTTTCATCTACAGCTGGTCCATACTCCGGTTTCTGTGCAGCCATAGGTTCGGGTCACTCCTCACTGTGGATCTGCCACAAAGCAGAGAAAACTCTGCACCTCTTCATTGGACCATGGTGTAGAGTGCCGCAAAACCTACAACGCTGTCTGTATTAATATCATATTCACTCCGTGACCGACTTAGTCCATGACAATATTGCAAATGGCCGTTAGAAGATGGGGAAGACCGTCGCTATTATCGTGACGTTACGACTTGACCAATCAGCGGCGACCAGTCTGTTGACGTCACATCACAGCCCCGGGCCCGCGGAGCCGGGGCCGTGAGCGACCCTGCCCTCGATCAGGTACGAAAATCGCGCCTGCTAACCGGTGCTGGGGCTCATGGAAAATGCACAAACACCGGGGCCCTGGTGCGGTGCTGGGGAAAGCGGGGCCCGTGGAAAAGGCCCTCTATTCTCTCCCTCAGCACACCACTCCTCCACATCTACACACCAGCAGGAGCTATAACACCTGACAGCGGACACTGTGTCCCTGGCCGCAGCCTCCGAGCTGAACCTGAGCCTCCCACCATCTTCACGCCCAGTAAGCCTCTTCCTAATTATCCAACACCAATTGTCTTCTCCGCTAACTGTCACATTTCTTTGTGTTCCCAGGGTTGCCACGCCAAATGGTATCCTGCTCTGTCCCCTGCTGTTCCTGTAAACACTCACAGGCACGTATTCACACACACATTTACATTAATAAATCTAATTGAATCTATTCTTGAGTCTGTGTGTGGTCACTGGGTCATAAAACCATGTCACAAAAACCCACATCATTAAAATTTTACCACTAAAACAAAGAAACCAAAGTTTTTAGCTTATTAGTAAAGGTACTCTTTGATTTTATTTTTTTTTTTTCTGAAATGAAAACGGAACAACTGGAAATAGCCATTATATGGTTCTTGCAAATTAAAACTGGAATTGAGCCAAAATGGGATAATGGATCTGATTTTGTTATTTTTTTTTCCATTTATTGTTTTTGTTATTTAGACACTACTTTTCCTTTTTTATTAAGTATCGGATTTAGCTGTTGCTTTTGCCAGTAATGTTTGTTCTATAGAAATTATCACATTGCCTTTTCAATAAATGAACACAATATTGTAAAGGCACTTTTTTTTTTCCTGTAACTTCCAGCCCTGACTTCTGACTGTGACCAAAACAATAAATAAACAACTAGCAAAATCAGATCCATTGTTCCATTTTTGCTCAATTCTAATTTTATTTTGACAAGGTCACAACCATATAATGGCTATTTCTGGATGTTCTGTTTTCATTTCACAAATGAAATATTGAAAGAACAACAAACACATGGATTCTTATTGCATGGCCAAACTGCTTCCTATTTGCCCATGCTGAGGGGTGAGTGGATAAAAACCTGAGCTGGAGAGTAGCCAAACTAAGATAAGATAAGATAAGATAAGATAAGCCTTTATTAGTCCCACAACGGGGAAATTCCAGGATTGCAACAGCACAGGGATAGCAACACTCAGAGCAACAATCAGAAGGCAAGAAAAAAAAAAAAAAAAAAAAAAAAAAACAAGCAAGCAAGAGCAGCTAATATACATATGTACATATTACTATAAAAAATATATATACACACACACACACACACAGACACACAGTGCAGAGCATTGTAGCTGGATGGAATAAATATATGAATATATGAACACACAGTGCAGAGCATTGTAGCTAGATGGAGGCTACAAACTGGGGCACATTAAACAGTTGTAGGCACAAAGAAAGGTTATGCTCAAACTGAAGTGGCCAAGAATGTGAACTTGCACTCTGCTCAGGAGTGAGGTTAATGAGATTAACAAAGAAGCACTCTCTGGGGAGGCACATTTGTATTGTCTTCTTTTATGGCAAGTGTGGACTAAATATGAATAGCAATTGCCAAGAAACAATGGAACATTGTGGTTTCTTGTTTCCTTTTTAATTTATAGCTGCATTTTGTCTCTGTTCATAAACTGTAGTAAGTTCTGATAAAACATGTGCACATCAATCTTGGCAAGAGCATATGGAGATTTACAACAGCGAGCTATTGCAGTATGGACCTGTGACACACAGGGCTGGGTCAGCAGTGTAGCAAGGCCTGGATAATGAACAGAAACAGTGGTTATCTGTGGTAAAAACAGGCCAGAGCCACTACATCAAGACTGTAACAGGTCTGCATCTTCATTAACTTGTCTTTCTTCTATTTACATATAAAGTGATGATGTCATTATATCCTTATTATGCTATTACTATTGTTTGCATATGAGTCCAAGCTTTGACACACTGATGTAAGATAAGATAAGATAAGATAAGATAAGACAAGACAAGATAAGATAAATAATCTCATACCAGAATAAAAAAGGACGAGAGGAAAAAGTGCTTTTAAAGGTACAAATAACTTCACACACACACACACACACACACACACACACACACACACACACACACACACAAATATAATTAGTGGTGTGAAAAAGTGTTTGCCCCCTTCCTGATTTCTCATTTTTTTGAATGTTTGTCAAACTTAAATGTTGCAGATCATCAAACAAACTTAAATATTAGACAAAGATAACATAAGTAAACACAAAATGCAGTTTTTAAATGAAGGTGTTTATTATTATGGGTAAAAATAATCAAACTTACATGGCCCTGTGTGAAAAAGTGATTGCCCCCTCTGTTAAAACATAAATGAACTGCGGTTTATCACATCTTTGGAAAGCTAAGTTCAATTTCTCTAGCAACACCCAGGACTGATGACTGCCACACCTGTTCTCAATCAAGAAATCACTTAAACAGGACCTGTCTGACAAAGTGAAGTAGACCAAAAGATCCTCAAAATCTAGACATCATGCTGTGATCCAAAGAAATTCAGGAACAAATGAGAAACAAAGTAATTGAGCTCTATCAGTCTGGAAAAGGTTATAAAGCCATTTCTAAAGCTTTGGTACTCCAGCAAACCACAACGAGAGTCATTATCCACAAATGGTGAAAACATGGAACAGTGCTGAACCTTCCCAGGAGTGGCCAGCCGATCAAAATTACCCCAAGAGTGCAGCGACAACTCATCCAAGAGGTCACAAAAGACCCCACAACAACATCCAAAGAGCTGCAGGCCTCACTTGCCTCAGTTAAGGTCAGTGTTCATGACTCCACCATAAGAATGAGACTGGGCAAAAATGTCCTGCATGGCAGTTCCGAGACAAAAACCATTGCTGAGCAAAGCGAATACAAAGGCTCGTCTCAGTTTTACCAGAAAACATCTTGATGATCACCAAGACTTTTGGGAAAATACTCTGTGGGCCGACGAGACAAAAGCTGAACGTTTTGGAAAGTGTGTGTCCCATGACATCTTACGTAAAAGTAACACAGCATTTCAGAAAAGGAACATCATACCAGCAGTAAAATATGGTGGTGGTAGTGTGATGGCCTGGGGCTGTTTTGCTGCTTCAGGACCTGGAAGACTTGCTGTGATAAAATGAACCATGAATTCTCTTGTTTACCAAAACATTTTGAAGGAGAATGTCCGACCATCTGTTTGTGACCTCAAACTGAAGCACACTTGGGTTCTGCAGCAGGACAATGATCCAAAACACACCAGCAAGTCCACCTCTGAATGGCTTAAGAAAAACCAAATGAAGAGTTTGGAGTGGCCTAGACAAAGTCCTGACCTGAATCCAATTAAGATGCTGTGGCATGACCTTAAAAAGGCGATTCAAGCTTGAAAACCCTCTAATGTGGCTGAATTACAATTCTGCAAAGATGAGTGGACCAAAATTCCTCTACAGCGCTGTAAAAGACTCATTGCCAGTTATCACAAATGCTTGATTGCAGTTGTTGCTGCTAAGGGTGGCCCAACCAGTTATTAGGTTTAGGGGGCAATCACTTTTTCCACACAGGGCCATGTAGGTTTGGATTTTTTTTTTTTACCGTTAATAATAAACACCTTCATGCCTGATCATGTCAGGTCAGGCATTGGTTTGCTTGCTACCGGATAACCATGAAAACCGGTGCTACCTGTCTCATGGATTGGGCCGTTAGTGACTCAACCAGCAACCCCGCCCTTCCGAGGGTGTGGAGGGTGAAACTGGGCATCATGTCAGAGCTAAAAACAATATCTGTCACAGGTCTGTGGTGAACCACTCCCAGTTACACGGGGTGAGATTGGACATCCTGGCAGATAAGCACATCTGTCGCAAGGTCTGTGGTGAACTTTTCCCAGTCGGTGCATCGTAACATGCACTACAAAAAGAACAGAGAAAAACAAACCTATCATCTGGTCAGTCACTGCAACAGATACTGGAGTCAGTTTGTCTTGGCCTGTCCTTGCCACTGATAATACCTCTATCTGCCAAGAATGTGTCACTAGTCCAGCAAAAGCTAGCGGTACTCAAATACTTTGCAAGCAGTTGCATGAAATGGTCAGTCAGAAAGCAACTCAAACTGTCTCGGACGTCACCTGGGTAAACAAGGTCAGGAGTTCCTGGCAGCGAAGGGCGAAGGACAGAGCTGCGTGGAGGAATCTGATCAGACCTAAATGAAACAATCATTGTTGCCCCCGACAGACTGCTATGATGATGATGATGATGATTAATAAACACCTTCATTTAAAAACTGCATTTTGTGTTTACTTGTGTTATCTTTGTCTAATATTTAAATTTGTTTGATTATCTGAAACATTTAAGTGTGACAAACACAAAAAAAATGAGAACCATCTCACCCCATACCTTGCACCTTCCTTTGCAACATCAACCATCTCCATGTCCCCCTTCACTACATCCATGAATATTCTCTGTGGTCTTCCTCTTCTCCTCCTGCCTGGCAGCTCCATCTTCAACATCCTTTGTCCAGTATATCCACTATCTCTTCTCTGCACATGTCCAAACCATCTCAGCCTTGCCTGTCTTACATCATCTCGAAACCGCTCAATGGGAGCTGCCCGTCTGATATACTCATTTCTAATCTTGTCCCTCCTAGTCACTCCCAATGAAAATCTTAGCATCTTCAACTCTGCCACCTCCAACTCCACCTCCTGTCTTTTTGTCAGCGCCACTGTCTCCAAACCATACATCACAGCAGGTCTCAATACTGTATTGTAAATCTTCCTTTTCACTCTTGCTGCTACCTCTCTGTCACAAATCACCCCTGACACTCCACCTTGCCTGCACTCTCTTGTTCACCTTTCCTGTACATTTTCCATTGCTTTGGATGGCTGACCGCAGGTATTTAATTTCATTTACTTTCACTACTGCTACTCCTTCCATCTTCACCGTTGCACCTGCCTCTCTCTCATACACACTCAGGTATTCTGTCTTGCTTCTACTGACATTCATTTCTCTTCTCTCCGGAGCATACCTCCGCCTCTCCAGGTTTTCTTTCATCTGCTCTCAACTGTCACTACAGATCATAATGTCGTCTGCAAACATCATTGCCCATGGAGACTCCGGCGTGACCTAGTCTGTCAACCTGTTCATCACCATGGTAAACAAGAAGGGGCTCAGAGCCGATCCCTAATGTAATCCCACCCCCACCTTGAATCCATCTGTCACTCCTACAGCACACCTCACCACCATCTCACTGTCCTCATACATGTCCTGCACCACCCTCACATACTTCTCTGCCACTCCTGACTTTCTCATACAGTACCACACTTCCTCTCATGGCAACCTATCATATGCTTTCTCTAGATCCACAAAGACACAGTGCAACTCCTTGTGACTGTCATGGTTCGAGTGCCGATTTCGTCCGCGCTCGGGCCATGCAGTATTTTCCGTCCAGCTGGTGTGTGTGTCTCCGATAGCTCGCCGAGCTCTTATTGTGACAGCGCTCGGAGGGGCTTCCGGCTGTCAGAGCGGACCTCTCTGACAGCTGAGCTGCATTAGCGATTGCCATCAGCTGTTCCATCCTGAGCCCTATTTAAGGGATCAGCTGAGGGCTGAGCATCGCTGCAGTCTCATCGGACAACCCCTCGTCTGACATCGTCGAGCGTTCCTCACCGAGCTTCCCCTGGTCAGACGTTAACTATCGTTCATCTATTATTGTAAGTGTATTTCATTGTGAGTCTGTTCTTCCTTGCCATAGCCTGAGTTATCATTATAGTGTGTTTTAGCCCCCCGTGGCTCATTATTTTGTCATTTATCCTTTCCTTTAATAAACTGTGCAAACTCACCGGCTGATATGTGGCATCTTATTGATGGCTCATGAGGGCCATCCATGACAGTAGACTGCAGCCAGACTGAGACGCCTGTCACCGGGAGTTTGTCGTGGGCTGGAGTTTTTTCCCTTCGCTAGGGCTTGTTGGTATAAGTATGTCCGCCCTCGAGCGTGGGTTTTGCCCTGAGTGGTTGCAGGAGATCGATGGCTACCTGGCCAAGGGCCCTCTCCTCATGTCCACCCATGCGGCACACAACTACCTGTTTCTCGCCCAGAGGACTTTATTGAAATATCACCTTACCTCCTTTCCGGAAGGAAAGGAGAGGGTGACATTGATTGTGGCACAGCATGAGTTGATTGAAAAGGGGGCCAAGGAACCCTCTCCTTCTCCCCCGAGTACGGCGTCCCCGACGAGGGTGGAGATCCACAAACTGGACGGGAACTCCGGCAGAAGGCCGACGGAGAGGCATCCCCGCTCCTCGCCTCGGGATTCAGCTCCTGTCACCCGTCGAGCCCAGGTGCCATGTGTTCCTGGCCCCATCTCTGTTCCACCATCTGCCAGTAAACGTCGTCACCATGCCACAAATAAGCCTCAGAGAGAATCCTGTCAAGATCCAGCTCCGGGTTGTCGGAGGAACTCAGCCTCACAGTCAGCTGCTTCGTCTGCATCACATCAGGAGGGAATTCCCGCAGCCGCTCCCCCCGGGTCATCTGTCCCTGCTCTCCCGTCAGCACCTCATGCCTGGATCGCCTCGGCTGTCATCCTCTCCTCCTCGACGTCATCCCCGGCTGCTGTGAGTGCCATGAGTCGTGCTTCGGCGAGGCCCGTCTGCAATCCATCGCGAGCGGCTCCTCCTCGCCTTCCCGAGGGGCCTGCCATCACCATCCGGAGGGGAGAGGGAAGAACTCCACCAGCTACAGCAGGCACCATCGGCCCTCCGGGGAACAGGCAAGTGCAATTTCATTCTTCTTCTCGTTGAGGTGATTTGCCTTCTCTGACTCCTGGAGGTGGAGTTTGGGGTTCGCAGTCCCCCTAGCTCCCACCACCTGCTGTAGCATCTAACATTGAACCTGCTGCCTCTGTGTCTCCCTCTGCTGAGCATTCCGCAATGCCAGGCCTATGTCGCCGGACGGGGAGGGGGCCTGCGGTCCTGGAGAGCCTGGTTCCAGCCCTGCAGCCACGTCATGGGCAGAGGAGGAGAGCAGACTGCAGTGTGGAGCCTGCGCCGACGGCGAAATGTCCCAGGGTCTCCATCGATGAGCGGTTCGATCCAGCAGGTCGAGGATCCCCTGCCACCACGCTGTGCAGGTCGTCAGCGTGGACGTCAGCAGTGGAGGGTCCTTAGACTGTGGAGAACACCATGCCGGCTGCGGGGCCCGCCGTAGCGGAGTGGGAGCCAGAAGATGTCCTTCTGCCTGCTGAACCCAGATCGTCGAAGTCCTGGACGGCGACAGAACTCGAGTGCAGGCAAGTGCTCTATTTTTCCTTCCTACTATCTGTTCTAGAGCATTTTTGCCTGTCTCTCAGGGAGACGAGCCAGGGGCAGCCACCCGCTGCATCCAAGCTCATCTCGCTGTGCTCTGTCGCTACCAGTGATCCTGATCTGATTCTTCTTCTTCTCCTGAGCCTTCTCCCAGGGTTAACCCCGGTTGCTGTGCTGGAGCTTCCAGGTTCGGGGTTGGAGGTCGTCCATGGAGCTGTTCCAACCCAGTCGGGGTCCATAGTGGGTGCAGCGTGGGCTCACCTGAGGTCCAACAGGAGGACAGCGCCTATTCTGGTGACGTTCAGAGGTGGAGCTGCAGGTCCTCCCCTGAGCAACGCCGGACTGGTCCCTCATCCCATTGTCCATTACCCTTCCTCCAAGCCTTCTCCACCGGGTGCCGTTGGAGTTCCTCATATTCGGCTCGGCTCTCCCTCACTATCCCCCTCTACAGGGAAGCCGTTGTCATTTTCTCCCCTACGGTCCTGATGGCTGAGCGATGCGGGTCAGCTGCCTGGAGGACTGCCTCACTCGTTTGGCGTTCTGGGTCGGTCACCCGACCCACTGGACTGTCTGCTTGGTGACCTGGTCCGGCCGGCAGAGTTCCTTTTTCTCCGGGCCTGGGACTGGGGTAGGCCACTCGAACGCTTCCTTTTCCCCCGGCCATTTATCAGGACATTGGACGCAGGGAGACCACCAGAACTGTTCATGTCTCATTGGTCTCTGCCTGCCGTCATTCCCGTGTGTTTCTTATTTCCAATAAATATTAAGGTCACTCGGGTGTATTGTCATTTGCACTATTTGGATCTGTGTATTCTCCGCTGTTCAGCATACTTTTTTTTCTTCTCCCCTCCCCTGTCTGAGGGATGATTTCTGTCTGCCACATTGTGTCTCACGGGCCTGTGTATTTTAGTTATAGACCTCCTTCTGTTATTTGAATTTTTTGTCCTGTCTATGTATCATCCGTGCTTTATGGACTATTGTGTTTTTTTCCCTACCATACTCTGTAATTGTTTCGTGTTTGTTCCCTGTGTTTTCCCGTTCCTCGTCTTGGGTTTTTTTTTTTTTTTTTGTCTTTTCTGGTTCTCACCCTCCAGGCCTTTCCCCCATCCTCCCCCCCTGGGTTGGGTGGGGGGGCTTGGGTGTCATGCGGCGCCCGGAGTTCACCGCCTCGGGGGGGAGTACTGTCGTGGTTCGAGCGCCGATTTCGTCCGCGGTCAGGCCATGCAGTATTTTCCGCCCAGCTGGTGTGTGTGTCCCCGATGGCTCTCTGAGCTCTTATTGTGACAGCGCTCGGAGGGGCTTCCGGCTGTCAGAGCGGACCTCTCTGACAGCTGAGCTGCATAAGCGATTGCCATCAGCTGTCCCATTCTGAGCCCTATTTAAGGGATCAGCTGAGGGCTGAGCATCGCTCCAGTTTTGTCGGACAACCCCTCCTCTGACATTGTCGAGTGTTCCTCGCCGAGCTTCCCCTGGTCAGACATTAACTACCCTTCATCTATTATTGTAAGTGTATTTCATTGTGAGTCTGTTCTTCCTTGTCATAGCCTGAGTTATCGTTATAGTGTGTTTTAACCCCCCGTGGCTCATTATTTTGTCATTTATCCTTTCCTTTAATAAACTGTGCAAACTCACCGGCTGATATGTGGCGTCTTATTGATGGCTCGTGAGGGCCATCCATGACAGTGACCTTCTCTATACTTCTCCATCAGCACTCTGAGAGCAACCATTGCATCTGTAGTACTTTCTTGGCCTGAAATCATACTGCTGCTCACTGATTGTCACCTCTCCTCTTAACCTGGCTTCAGCAACTCTTTTCCTTATCTTTATAGTGTAACTGATCAATTTTGTGCCTCTGTAGTGACTACAGCTCTGATCATCAGCTTTGTTCTTGAAAATTGGTATCAAAACACTTCTCCACTCCTCGGGCATCCTCTCACTCTCCAAGATTGTGTGAAACAATCTGGTTAAAAAGTCCACTGTCAACTCTCGTAAACATCTCCAAACCCCCACAGGTATGCCATCTGGACCAACTGCCTTTCCATTCTTCATCCTCTTCAAAGCTGCCCTCACATCCACCTTGCTAATCATCAGTACTACCTTGTTCACCATCTTTCCTTCATCCAACCTCCTCTCTCTCATTTTCTTTATTCATCAGCTCTTCAAAGTACTCCTTTCACCTTTTCAATACACTCTCGTCACTTGTTAGTACTTAACCATTTCTGTCCTGAATCAACCTAACCTGCTGTACATCCCTTCCAGCTCGATCTCTCTGTCTAGCCAGTCAAAACAACTCCTTTTCTCCTTCTTGAGTGTCCGGCCTCTCATACAACTCACTATATGCTTTATCCTTTGCTTTGCCACCTCTCTCTTTGCCATCTGCCTAGATTCCAAATACTCCTGTCTACTTTCTTCATCTCCCTGACTATCCTAATTTTTCTTTGCTAACCTCTTCCTTTGGATACTTTCCTGTTGCTCATCATTCCACCACCAAGTCTCCTTGTCTTCCTTCCTCTGTTCACTGGATACACCACATACCTTTCTACCAGTTTCCCTCAAGACTTCTGCTGTACTTTCCCAGTCATCTGATAATTCTTCCCTACCACCCAGAGCCTGTATCAACTACTTCCTGAACTCTATACGACCTTCTTCCTGAACTCTGTGTGACCTTCTTCCTTCTGTAACTTCCCCCACTTAATCTTTGGCTCTGCCTTCACTGTTTTCCTCTTCTTGCTTTGCAAAGTCGTCCTACAGACTACCATCTGACGCTGTCTAGCTACATTCTCCCCTGCTACCACCTTGCAGTCTCCTGTCTCTTTCAGATTTCT
The DNA here is from genome assembly GCA_020510985.1 of Pholidichthys leucotaenia. Lineage (NCBI taxonomy): Eukaryota > Metazoa > Chordata > Actinopteri > Cichliformes > Pholidichthyidae > Pholidichthys > Pholidichthys leucotaenia. The sequence continues at coordinate 179,852,422 of CM035848.1, forward strand.
CCTTCTGCATAAGATGTAGTTCACCTGTGAGCACCTTACTCTACTTTTGTAAGTCACCCTATGTTCCTCTCTCCTCTTGAAGTACCTATGTGCTCACCACAGCCATTTCCATCCTTTTAGCAAAATCCACAACCATCTGTCCTTCCACATTTCTGTCCGTAAGAGCATACCTACCCAGGACCTCCTCATCACCTCTGTTCCTTCCACCTACATGTCCATAAAGTTTGCTCCAATCACCATTCTCTCCCCCCTGGGAACATTCTCTTCCACTTCATCCAACTTACTTCAGAATTCCTCTTTCTCTTCTACCTGACATCCAACTTGTAGGGCATGCGCACTGACAACATTTCTGTGTCACACCTTTGACTTCTAGCTTCAAACTCATGATTCTGTTGGACTCCCTCTTTACCTCCTGAACACTCTTCACATACTCTTCCTTCAAGATTACTCCTACTCCAATTCTCTTCCTATCAACACCATAGTAGAACAGTTTAAATCCCACTCCAGTGATCCTAGACTTGCTTCCCTTCCATCTGGTTTCTTGAACACACAGTATATCTACCTTTCTTCTCTTCATCATATAAGCCAACTCTCTGCTTTACTGGTCATAGTCCCTACATTTAACATCCCTACTTGCACCTCCACACTTCTACCTTTCCTTTTCTCTCTCTCCCTCCTAACAACCTTCCCCCTCTCCTCCTTCTCAAGCTTCAATCAACAGTAGCCCAATTTCCACCGGCACCCTGTCGGTTAACAGCACCACTGGTGATCGTTGTTAACCCGGGCCTTGACCGATCCGGTATGAAAGTCTCATTCATCATGCTCTGCATGTTTGATTTGACAAAGGTTTTACAATGGATGCCCTTCCTGACACATTCCTCCCCATTTACACGGGCATGGGACCGGCACTGGGAGTGCACTGGCTTGTGTACCCCCTGTGGCTGGGTTATATATATATATATGTATATATATATATATATATATATATATATATATATATATATATATATATATATATATATATATATATATAACGGTAGTGTATATATAACGGTAGTGTATATATATATACACTACTGTTCAAAAGTTTGGGGTCACTTAGAAATGTCCTTATTTTTGAAAGAAAAGCACTTTTTCAATAAAGATAACTTTAAACTAATCATAAATACACTCTATACATTGCTAATGTGGTAAATGACTATTCTAGCTGCAAATGTCTGGTTTTTGGTGCAATATCTACATAGGTGATATTAACATATCAACCCCCATGACAATTCCCCTTGTCCACCAGCACTTTTGATCTGCCCTGCCTTTCAGTCTGAGGGAAAACTACTGAGCCCCCCCCCCCCCCCCATACTCTCAGACTGAGCCTTAACCCTCATGTCCTTTGGGCTTCAGCCTCCGTCCATTGCTGCTGTAACGGGGGGTCTTAAGCTCCGAGGCACTGTTGTGCCGGTGGGGGGTTCCTGAGGGTGTGTCCATCTGTGGGGGGACAATGGGGGGGGGAACACCTTCAGCATGCTCATGTGACTGATCTGACAAGTCATTTACCTGGGGAGTTCTCAGTGGGGGTCTTCCGCGCCGAGGAGCTCGGGCCAACACCACTTGTTCATCTGCTAAAATCAAAGGCGGGCTTAAGCCTGTCTATACAGATTGTCTCCCAGTGACCCCCCAAGTCTAACACAAAATGCTTGTCCCCGGGTTCCAGCACTCTGAACGGGCCATCGTAGGGCAGGCGCAAAGGGGTCCGGTGGGCACTGTGCCTGACAAATACGAACGACGCGTCCTTCAATGTCCTTGGCACAAAAGCGCAGGGAAAACAGTAGTGGGCCGGGCGGGGTAGCATCCCTGCCTCTGCGCTATGCCGTGAATGCGGGGGCGGGTTGGTGTTCTGAGCGGGGTTATCCAGCAAAAATTCCCCGGGGAGCCGCAGTGGCTGGGAAAAAAAAAAAAAAAACAGCTCTGCTGGGGAGGCTGCCAAATCCTCCTTCAGTGCGGAACGCAACCCTAATAAAATCCACGGCAACCGGTCCACCCAATTTGCATCTGTAAGCGAAGCCCTGAGCGCTGCTTTAAGTGACCTATGGAAACGCTCGCATAACCCATTGGCCTGTGGGTTGTACGCGGTCGTGCAAGGAATTGTGATGCCCAGGCTCCAGACCATGGTGGACCAGAGGACTGAAACAAACTGCGGGCCCCGATCAGACGTGATGTCTGAAGGCGTGCTGCAACGTGCCACCCATGTTGTCAAAAAAGCGTGTGCCTCATCTGCGAATGCGGTGGAAGCTAGCGGGACTGCTTCGGGCCAGCGCGTGGTGCGGTCCACCGCAGTCAGGAGGTGCATGAATCCCTGCAATGGTGGGAGGGGGCCCACGAGGTCCACGTGAATGTGGTCAAACCTCTTAGCCGGGATATGGAACGGCTCCAAGGGGGCCTTTGTGTGCCTGTGCACTTTGGCTCGTTGGCATGCTACGCAGGCTGCAGCCCACTCTTTCATCTGTTTGCGCAGGCTCGGCCAGACGAACTTTGCCCCCATCATTTTGACTGATGCACGCACTCCTGGGTGCGCCAGGGAGTGAACCGACTCAAAAATGCGGCGGCATCAAGCGCGTGGGACCACCGGGCGCTGGCGGCCTGTGGAGACATCACAGACTAGGGGGGGTCCCCCGTCTTGCAGCACCCTGCTCTCCAGCCTTAACCCTGTTGGTCCAGACCGGAGCGCGCAAACGTCCACTTCGTCGATCTGCACAGCGGCCATGGCCGTGTAATCTATCCCCACGTAGACTGGGGCGACTATTGCACGCGAGAGGCAGTCCGCCACCACGTTGAGTTTACCGGCCACATGGCGAATGTCGGTTGTAAACTCCAAGATCGCGGCCAGCTGTCTCTGCTGCCGGGCCGACCATGGCTCCGAAACCTTGGCTATTGCATACGTTAGTGGCTTGTGGTCCACGAACACAGTGAAGGTGCGCCCTTCCAACTGGAAATGGCGTATGGCCAGGTGGAGAGCCAGTAACTCTCTATCAAACACACTGTATTTACACTCACTGTGGCGCAAAGACCTGCTAAAAAAGGCGAGCGGCTGCCAAGAACCAGCGACTTGCTGCTCCACGATGGCCCCATGGCCACGTCCGAGGCATCGGTAGTGATCGCTATCCAAGCTGCCGGATCCAGGTGGGCCAGCAGTGCGGCATTCGCCAGGGCTGTTTTAATTTTGGAAAATGCCTGCTCTCGCTCAGGAGTCCAGTCGACTCTGTCCGCCGATTTCTGTTTCTTAAGCGTGGCATACAACGGCTGCATGAGCCGGGCTGTGCGGGGGAGGAAACTGTCATAAAAGTTAACCATCCCCAAAAACTCCTGCAGCGCCCTGACCGCCTGAGGCCAGGGAAAATCTGCCACCGCACGCACTTTGTCTGGCAAGGGTATCGCCCCCTCCGGTGAGATGTGGTGGCCCAAAAAATTGATTCCCGTCAGCCTGAACTGGAACTCTGGGTTGATTATTAATCCATGCTCCTCCAACATCTGGAAAACTGTCCTGAGGTGAGCTATGTGTTCGTCCTCAGAAGCGCTGGCCACCAGGATGTCGTCCAGGTAGACAAACACAAACGGCAACACCACATCCATCATGCATTGGAATGTCTGTGCCGTGCTTTTTAACCCGAAAGGCATGCATAAAAACTCAAAAAGACCAAACGAGGTTATTACTGCTGTTTTAGGTTTGTGCTCAGCACGCACCGGGACCCGGTGGTAACCCCGGACAAGGTCTACCTTGGAAAAAATGCGTGCTCCAGTGAGGTTAACGGAAAAATCCTTAATATGGGGGATCGAGTAGCGGTTGTGCGCTGTGGCGTTGTTCAGTCTGCGGAAATCTCCTCACGGTCGCCACAATCCCTCGGCTATAAGAACCATATGTAGCGGGGATGCCCATGGGCTTTTTGAGTGTCTGATGATGCCAAACTTTTCCAAGCTGGCGAACTCCTCGCACACTATGGCCAGTTTAGCTGCATCCAGGCGCCGAGGTCGTGCAAAAACGGGTGGCCCCATGGTGGTAATGAAGTGCTCCACCATGTATATATATATATATACAGTATATATATATAAATAAATATAATAGTGTGGTGGACACACATATGTGACCGGCTTTGTGACTCACATTTTAGATCAGAACAAAGGCAGAGCTTCCTGGGAAATTACAGGAAGCTGCAAGGCTTGAGACTGTGGGGGAGTAATTAAAGGATTAAAGAGGAGATGCATTGTGACTGTGAATTTGAATGCAACGTGGTCTGTGAGACATGTGACTTGTGAACTGTAAGCGTCCTGAGATTTAAGGACGAGATTTTCCTGTGTTGGCCTCTTTCTTCTTTTGAGATGTTGGTGATGTGAATAAAGCTGACTTGAGAGAGAACTCTGTCTCGTCATTCCCACATTACCACAATAGGTTTGTTTATCTCTGCTCTTTGTGTAGTGCATGTCACAATGCACCGACAGAGACAGATAATACGAATGGTAACAAAAGAGCCAAGAACAACCTCTAAAACACATTCATGGTGAACTCCAAGGTCAAGGTACATCAGTGTCAGATCGCACCATCCATCGTTGTTTGAGCCAAAGTGGACTTCATGGGAGACAACCAAGGAGGACACCACTGTTGAAAACAAATCACAAAAAAGCCAGACTGGAATTTGCCAAGCTGCATGTTGACAAGCCACAAAGGTTCTGGGAGAACGTCCTATGGACAGATGAGACAAAACTGCAACTTTTTGGCAAGACACATCAGCTCTATGTTCACAGACGCAAAAATGAAGCATACCAAGAAAAGAACACTGTCCCTACTGTGAAACATGGAGGAGGTTCTGTTATGTTCTGGGGCTGCTTTGCTGCATCTGGCACAGGGTGTCTTGAATCTGTGAAGGGTACAATGAAATCTCAAGACTATCAAGTTATTCTAGAGAGAGATGTGTTGCCCATTGTCAGACAGCTTGGTCTCAGTCGCAGGTCATGGGTCTTGCAACAGGATAATGACCCAAAACACACAGCTAAAAACACCCAAGAATGGCTAATAGTGAAAGATTGGACTATTCTAAAGTGGGCTTCTATGAGCCCTGATCTAAATCCTATTGAACATCTGTGGAAGGAGCTGAAACATGCTGTCTGGAGAAGGCACCCTTCAAACCTGAGACAACTGGAGCAGTTTGCTCATGAGGAGTGGGCCAAAATACCTGCTAAGAGGTGCAGAAGTCTCATTGACAGTTACAGAAATTGTTTGATTGCAGTGATTGCCTCAAGAGGTTGTGCAACAAAATATTAAGTTAAGGGTATCATCATTTTTGTCCAGGCCTGTTTCATGAGTTTGTTTTTTAAAATAATTCTGTTGAACAGCAATTCAAAAGCATTGTCTGATTTTAACTGGTTAATTTTCATAGAATTTTTATTATATATATATATATATATATACTACCGTTCAAAAGTTTGGGGTCACCCAGACAATTATTTTGTGTTTTCCATGAAAAGTCACACTTATTTACCACCATGAGTTGCAAAATGAATAGAAAATATAGTCAAGACATTGACAAGGTTAGAAATAATGATTTGTATTTGAAATAATAATTTTTTCCTTCAAACTTTGCTTTTGTCAAAGAATCCTCCATTTGCAGCAATTACAGCATTGCAGACCTAACGTGATTGCACAAGGGTTTTCTAATCATCCATTAGCCTTCTGACACAATGAGCAAACACACTGTACCATTAGAACACTGGAGTGATAGTTGCTGGAAATGGGCCTCTATACACCTATGTAGATATTGAACCAAAAACCAGACATTTGCAGCTAGAAAAGTCATTTACCACATTAGCAATGTATAAAGTGTATTTCTGATTAGTTTAAAGTTATCTTCATTGAAAAAAAGTGCTTTTCTTTCAAAAATAAGGATATTTCTTAGTGACCCCAAACTTTTGAACGGTAGTATATATATATATATATATAGTGGGGAAAAAGTATTTAGTCAGCCACCAATTGTGCAAGTTCTCCCACTTAAAAGATGAGAGAGGTCTCCAATTTTCATCATAGGTATACCTCAACTATGAGAGACAAAATGAGAAAAAAAAAATCCAGAAAATCACATTGAAGGATTTTTAATGAATTAATTGGTAAATTCCTTGGTAAAATAAGTATTTGGTCAATAACAAAAGTTCATCTCAATACTTTGTTATATACCCTTTGTTGGCAATGACAGAGGTCAAACGTTTTCTGTAAGTCTTCACAAGGTTTTCACACACTGTTGCTGGTATTTTGGCCCATTCCTCCATGCAGATCTCCTCTAGAGCAGTGATGTTTTGGGCTGTCGCTGGGCAACAGAGACTTTCAACTCCCTCCAAAGATTTTCTATGGGGTTGAGATCTGGAGACTGGCTAGGCCACTCCAGGACCTTGAAATGCTTCTTACGAAGCCACTCCTTCATTGCCCGGGCAGTGTGCTTGGGATTATTGTCATGCTGAAAGACCCAGCCACGTTTCATCTTCAATGCCCTTGCTGATGGAAGGAGGTTTTCACTCAAAATCTCACGATACATGGTCCCATTCATTCTTTCCTTTACACGGATCAGTCGTCCTGGTCCCTTTGCAGAAAAACAAGCCCCAAGGTATGATGTTTTCACCCCCATGCTTCACAGTAGGTATGGTGTTCTTTCTCCTCCAAACATGACAAGTTGAGTTTTTACCAAAAAGTTCTATTTTGGTTTCATCTGACCATATGACATTCTCCCAATCCTCTTCTGGATCATCCAAATGCTCTCTAGCAAACTTCAGACGGGCCTGGATATGTACTGGCTTAAGCAGGGGGACACGTCTGGCACTGCAGGATTTGAGTCCCTGGCGGCGTAGTGTGTTTCTGATGTAGCCTTTGTTACTTTGGTCCCACCTCTCTGCAGGTCATTCACTAGGTCCCCCCGTGTGGTTCTGGGATTTTTACTCACCGTTCTTGTGATCCTTTTGACCTCACGGGGTGAGATCTTGCGTGGAGCCCCAGATCGAGGGAAATTATCAGTGGTCTTGTATGTCTTCCATTTTCTAATAATTGCTCCCACAGTTGATTTCTTCACACCAAGCTGCTTACCTATTGCAGATTCAGTCTTCCCAGCCTGGTGCAGGTCTACAATTTTGTTTCTGGTGTCGTTTGACAGCTCTTTGGTCTTGGCCATAGTGGAGTTTGGAGTCTGACTGTTTGAGGTTGTGGACAGGTGTCTTTTATACTGATAATGAGTTCAAACAGGTGCCATTAATACAGGTAACGAGTGGAGGACAGAGGAGCCTCTTAAAGAAGAAGTTACAGGTCTGTGAGAGCCAGAAATCTTGCTTGTTTGTAGGTGACCAAATACTTATTTTACCAAGGAATTTACCAATTAATTCATTAAAAATCCTTCAATGTGATTTTCTGGATTTTTTTTTCTCATTTTGTCTGTCATAGTTGAGATATACCTATGATGAAAATTGGAGACCTCTGTCATCTTTTAAGTGGGAGAACTTGCATAGTTGGTGGCTGACTAAATACTTTTTTGCCCCACTGTGTGTGTGTGTGTGTGTGTGTGTGTGTGTGTGTGTGTGTGTGTGTGTGTGTGTGTGTGTGTGTATATATATATATATACACTACCGTTCAAAAGTTTGGGGTCACTTAGAAATTTCCTTATTTTTGAAAGAAAAGCACTTTTTTCAATGAAGATAACTTTAAAATAATCAGAAATACATTGCTAATGTGGTAAATGACTATTCTAGCTGCAAATGTTTGGGTTTTGGTGCAATATCTACATAGGTGTATAGAGGCCCATTTCCAGCAACTATCACTCCAGTGTTCTAATGGTACAATGTGTTTGCTCATTGTGTCAGAAGGCTAATGGATGATTAGAAAACCCTTGTGCAATCATGTTAAGTCTGCAATGCTATAATTGCTGCAAATGGAGGATTCTTTGACGAAAGCAAAGTTTGAAGGTAAAAATTATTTCAAATACAAATCATTATTTCTAACCTTGTCAATGTCTTGACTATATTTTCTATTCATTTTACAACTCATGGTGGTAAGTAAGTGTGACTTTTCATGGAAAACACAAAATAATTGTCTGGGTGACCCCAAACTTTTGAACGGTAGTGTATATATATATATATATATATATATATATATATATATATATATATATATATATATATATATATATACACACACACACACATATGCACAAAATTGTTGGTACCCCTCTGTTAATGAAAGAAAAACCCACAATGGTCACAGAAATAACTTGAATCTGACAAAAGTGGTAATAAATAAAATACTGGGCAGTATATTTCTCTCTACAATACCTTGATATCAATCAATCAAAGACTTTATTCCAGACTCAAGGTCCATCAAAAAAGTAAAAAAAGTAAAAAACAAGACAGTTGAAACAATCAAAAAGTTACAAAAAACACTAAGACACAACTGCTAAGAGAAGTACAAAGACAGTACAGACTTTAAAAAGACTTAAAAAGACAACTGTACCAGTGCCTTCTAAACTGTGACTGACAGCGAATAGAACTGAGCTTAATGCTAGACATGACTTGAATGATTTCATTTCTAGATACATCAAGCCGACAGATGAATTTATACATAAGATTCCTTATTACTGCATGCAGAGTATTTATACGTGATGAGACAAATAACTTGGAAGCACTGCACCATCGAGGCTTTTTAAGTAAAATTCTTAAGGCATCATTGTTGGCAACCTGTAATTTCTGCATACTTTGTTTCCTATAATTTATCCATAAATGAGCAGTGTATAAAGGTGTACAATAGGTTTTAAAAAGAACCAGTTTCACCTCATCTGAACAAAAAACAAATCTGCGTGCAAGAATATTTGCTTGCATGTAGATTTTGCGGCGTTGTCTGAAAATATCATCATCATCAGTCATTCTATCATTAATAAAATGTCCCAGCTATTTAATTTTATCCCTGACAATTAATTCCCTGCCTGCCAATTCAAAGACAGGGAATTTCATTAACAAATCTTCTTTAGTGCGGCAAATCAGCACACAACTATTATTTGTATTATATTTTATGTCATTTTCCTCTCCATAAGCACTACACACTTTTAATAACTCCTGAAGACCAGCACTACTTGGACTGAGAATAACTAGATCATCAGCATACATAAAATGATTCACTAACTTATTCCCTATTAAACACCCAGTTTTACAGGCATTCAGTTGCTTTGACAACTCATCCATGTAAAGATTAAATAGAATAGGGGACAGTATACTGCCCTGTCTGACACCACTGCTCACATCAAATGGGGATGAATGACTCTTCGCCCATTTCACCAGCATCTTCTGATATGCGTACCAGTAAATCAGGATACATACTTGGGAACCCCCCTGTCAATCATTTTCCTAAACAATATCCTGTGATTAACACGATCAAACGCCTTGGAGGCGTCAATAAAACACAGAAAAACTGAAGAATTTTGATTTCTGTACTTATTTATAATTTCTTTTAAAGCATATATGCACAGATCTGTTCCATGATGGGGTTTGAATCCAAATTGATGATCAGTAGATTTGATGAATACATTTAATTTTTCAAACATGATTTTTTCCAGTACTTTAGATATTATATTGGCTATAGCTATGGGCCTGTAATTATCCAGGCTACACAGCTTGCCAGCTTTATCTTTGATGACTGGTACCAACACAACAGACAATAAAGATTCTGGTAACATCTCATGAATCATGAAGCTGGTGAAACAGATTGCAAGAAGAGGAGCAATTCTTGAGCTAGCATATTTAAGATGCTCAGCAGAAATACAGTCTAAACCACTCGCTTTGTTATCTGATAGCTCTCTAATGGCTTTGGTCACTGCATGAGTGTCAATCAGGAGCGAATTGTCCCTTTCTACTTTCCCTACCTTATAAGTTTCATCCTTAGTTGAATTAAATAATGAGTAAAAGTGTTGCCGCCAAAGATCCACAATGTTTTCTGTACCTGAAATGCCTTCCAAAGTACAGGGCAAAGACGTTTTACTGTTACTAATCCGTCTAAGCTCCTTCCAAAAATCTGTGACATTCTTATCTAACAATTTCTTGGCCAAGGAATTACTTCTCATTAGCTGCTCATTTTTAGAAATATGACGAATAGCATACTTAAACTTTGCATTTGTACATTTCTTCATCTCAAATTCTGGCCCTTGTCTGGGTCTCCCAGCCACCACCCATGCTTTATATGCTTCCCGAGCTTCAGAATAAGGCACAGCTACGGCCTCATTCCAGCCAGGTCTAACATTATGTGTTTTACGTATTTTCTTATAATAAGGCTTGCTGTCCTTATACAGGGAGTTAACTATAGCATTGTACAAACTACAAAGGTCTTTCTTATGCTCAACAATGCTACAGTTCACATCGCTGCACATTACAGCATCTCTAGGAAGACATATTTTACTCAAGGATTTATCTGTATGAACACAATATTCTACAATTTCTTCCTCAGAAAGAGTGTCCCAGTCTAATTTTCCCACCTCATCCTGACTGACATTTTGACAAAGTGCAGGTAGACAGTCAACATTAATTATCATCTCAAACGGTATATGATCAGACATTGCTAACCCATAATAAATACTCATGCCACCCAAAGAAGCATGTGCATCACCAGTGCTGATGCAATGATCTAGCCAGGACGTAGTGTGCCAAGCCTCACTTATATAGGTATAACTATCAGGAGGCATTAGTACCTTACTTGACAAGATTAAGTTGTTCTCATAACAAAAATGATACATATGTTTTGCAAATAAGGAGTCAGTGTCAGATATGTCTGCATTCAAGTCCCCCATAATAAAAATACAAGTATTATTATAGTCTTGCATATAAGAATTAATAAAGGCAAGCTTATTTAAATATTCATCCTCATTCTGTTGACACTCAAATGGCGTATATACATTAATAATAAGGAATTCCTTATCATTACAATTAAACTGCACACCAATACACCAATCTACACCAAGTCAGACCACTTTTATCAAGGAGTCCAGCTTCTTTCTCCAGAGGATAGCCACCCCTCCAGGTATCCTCCCCCTGATAATCCCCTTGCTGAGGTCAGTTGTAGACTCCCCAGCACCATGGAAATCAGGGTTAAGACAGTTCAAACATTCCAAGTCTTGTTCTGAAAGAAGCGTCTCCTGAAGGCACAAAATATCACAATTGTTCAATAAATTGTCAATAACTAACCGGCGAGCTTTCTCCCCAGCACTTTGCCCCAATTTAAGGCCACGACAGTTGTAAGACATGACCTTAATACCCATCAAAAAAGGAGGAAGAGTTAAGAAAGATCACCATCATGTGTGGGTGCCCGCATATTCTCCACAGCAGCCGCTCCACTAGCTCCAGCTCTCCCAGCCCCCCGGGGCTCATAATATCGCCACACCAATGCGCCGTCTGGCCAGAGCTCTGGCTGGTACATGTCCCCGACCTCAGAGCATTCCGCCGTTACTTTAAACGAGCCAACCCTGCCGTTCCCAGTGAGGATTTTCTGACAGAAAACTTCTCGTCCAAGCTTATCTTTAAGGTATACAGATAAAGTGTCAGCTTCCAAATCACGATGAAAACGGGTAGCAAACACACTCACCGTCTTAGTCCGAACTGTTTTAATATTACCAGAGCCCGTACCCACAACAGGGGCCGCGTTGCTGGCTTTATTCCTGCGCCTGTTTGAAGCAGAGGATGGCTTGGGTTTATCCTCAGCGCGCTCAGATCGTCTTCATCCCTTTTTCACTACTTGACTCCATGTTGGAGATCCTGGTGAAGAGGCTACTGTTCCAGAATTTTCTCCGGTTATAGGCTGATCCACCGGGTCCGAATTCACATCCAAAGCCTTCTCTCCAGCGGTCAAGTGAGATTCCCGTGTATCTCCAGGTCTTGAGTCGATCATCGGGCAGGCCCCCTCCTCCGCTCTGACATCAGCGGGGCTGACAGGCCCTCCCAGGGCGGGCGCCTCCTTATCCACGGCCCGTGCGGCAGACTGCTCCAGGCCACTTACACGACGGGCAATATCCAAGGTTATCGTGCGTAGATCTTCACTGGAGCTAGTCTGTAACAGCATGGTTTGTTTCATGGCACAAACCTCTGCACGTAACTGCTCCATTCTCCTCAGTAGGCTTGAGCAGTCCAGGCTGGAAAATGTAACCAGCGGCAAATCATCCAGGTAATGAGAGACAAATCTAGATAGTTTTTCACCACATTCATTCATCACCTTAAGGCAACTGTTTAAATTATTTACATATTTCTGGGCCCCCTTGTGTGTAACACACCTTTGTGTAGTGGGGCAGAGATCAAACAGGACTTTTTTCGAGGCCTCAATCCACTCAGAGTCAAAAGTATTTGAGGCCAATAAGACAATCTCATCCTGACTCAGAGTCTTAATTTTCACTGCAAGGAAATTTAGCAGCTCATCCTCAACAATTATTTTCCCCTCAGAAGTTTTATATACTTCAGGTTTTAAACGAGACCGTTTTACCTCAGGGGCCTCCACAGAGCCATTCCAGCCAGGACGCGTGGATTCCACCATCTTGTGCCAGCTTGTTTCACCGTCCTTTTTCTAGTCTTGAGATTTGATAGTCTTGAGATTTCATTGTACCCTGCACAGATTCAAGACACCCTGTGCCAGATGCAGCAAAGCAGCCCCAGAACATAACAGAACCTCCTCCATGTTTCACAGTAGGGACAGTGTTCTTTTCGTGGTATGCTTCATTTTTGCATCTGTGAACATAGAGCTGATGTGCCTTGCCAAAAAGTTGCAGTTTTGTCTCGTCTGTCCATAGGACATTCTCCCAGAACCTTTGTGGCTTGTCAACATGCAGTTTGGCAAATACCAGTCTGGCTTTTTTATGATTTGTTTTCAACAGTGGTGTCCTCCTTGGTCATCTTCCATGAAGTCCACTTTGGCTCAAACAACGACGGATGGTGCGATCTGACACTGATGTACCTTGACCTTGGAGTTCACCATGAATGTGTTTAGAGGTTGTTCTGGGCTCTTTTGTTACCATTCGTATTGTTCGTCTCCTCCTGCGGCCACGTCAAGGGAGGTTGGCTACAGTCCTGTGGATCTTAAATTTCTGAATAATATGTGCAACTGTAGTCACAGGAACATCAAGCTGCTTGGAGATGGTCTTATAGCCTTTACCTTTAACTTGCTTGTCTATATTTTTCTTTCTAATCTCCTGAGACAACTCTATGCTTTGCTTCCTCTGGTCCTTGCTTAGTGTGGTAAACACCATGTCACCAAACAGCAAAGTGACCACTTGTCACCCTTTAAATAGGCCGACTGACTGATTACAAGTTTGCAGACACCTGTGATGTTAATTAGAGGACACATCTTGGTTGAACATGTCCCTATGGTCACATTATTTTCAATCTTTTCTAGGGGTACCATCATTTTTGTCCATGAGTTTGTTTTTTAAAGTAATTCTGTTGAACCACAATTCAAAAGCATTGTCTGATTTTCACTGGTTAATTTTTATAGAATTTTTATTTATTACCACTTTTGTCAGATTCAAGTTATTTCTGTGACCATTGTGGGTTTTTCTTTCATTAACAGAGGGGTACCATCAATTTTTTCCATGGCTGTATTATATAGATTCATTACAAAGAGAGTGACATATTTCAAGTGTTTATTTATTTTCATTTTGTTGATTATGGCTTACAGCCCATGAAAACCCAAATTCAGTTTCTCAAAAAATTAGAATATTACATAAAATTAATTTTAAAAAATAGTTTTTTAATAGAAATGTTGGCCGACTGAAAAGTATGTCCATGTACACACTCAGTACTTGGTCAGGGCTCCTTTGATTCTTTTTGCAGTGTGTGTGTGTGTGTGTGTGGGGGGGGGGGTGCCATGTCCTGCTGGAAAATGAAATCAGCTTCTCCATAAAGCTTGTCAGCAGAGGGAAGCATAAAGTGCTCTAAAATTTCCTGGTGGGACGACTGTGCTGACTTTGATCTTGATAAAACACAGTGGACCAACACCAGCAGATGAACTCTGTTCAGATTAAAGTAACTTTTGCATTTCATTTGTAAATCAAAGTCCCAGAGTCTTGAGAAAGAGTGGAGAGGCACAGAATCTAATTTACTTGAGGTTTAGTGTGAAGTTTCCACAGTCAGTGATGATTTGAGGAACCATGTCATCTGCTGGTGTTGGTCCACTGTGTTTTATCAAGACTAAAGTCAGCGCAGTCATCTACCAGGACATTTTAGAGCACTTCATGCTTCCCTCTGCTGACAAGCTTGATGGAGAAGCTGATTTCATTTTCCAGCAGGACTTGGCAACCCCCCCAATACTGCCAAAAGAATCAAAACCTAGTTTAATGACCATGGCATCACTGTGTTTGGTTGGCAAGCAAACTCTCCTGACCTAAACCCCATACAGAATCTATGGAGTATTGTCAAGAGGAAGATGAGAGACACCAGACCCAACAATGCAGATGAGCTGAAGGTCATTATCAAAGCAACCTGGACCTTCAAAATACCTCAGCAGTGCCACAGGCTGATCACCTCCATGCCACGCCAAATTGATACAGTAATTAATCCAAAAGGAGCCCCGACCAAATACTGAGTGTGTACAAGGACATACTTTTCAGTTGGCCAACATTTCTATTTAAAAACTATTTTTTGAAATTAATTTTTTGTAATATTCTAATTTTTTTGAGAAACTGAATTTGGGGTTTTCATGGGCTGTAAGCCATAATCATCAAAATTAAAATAAATAAACACTTGGAATATATCACTGTCTGTAAAATGAATCTATATAACATATGGGTTTCACTTTCTGAAATGAGTGAAAAAAATATTGAACTTTTTCATGATATTCTAATTTTTTGAGATGTACCTGTAGTATACAGTCATGAAAAAATTAAGACACCCCATTAACTATTCAGTTCGTTATTAAGAAATGTTCACATATCTATGTCTAACCTTGTTTTTGGTTGTATTTGCATTTTTTAACATTTATTTTAGCCATTTTAATTGGGAATGAATGTGGGGGCACCCTAAAAAGATGGAGGTGTCCTAATTTATTCCTCACTATTTATTTAGAATTACATTTGACAGAAAACTAGAAAAAAGTCTTTAATTCATTTTTAATTGTTTAGTTGTATTACATGAATATCCCAGCATTTTCAACAGTAATATTAAATATCCATATGTCCAACTTAACCGCATTCCTCTTCCTTCCATTATTATGGGGAACGTACAATCCCTGAGAAATAAAGTGGATGAAATCCAAGGAAATGTATGATATCAGAAGGACTTCAAGAACTGCTGTGTCATGGCTTACACGGAGACGTGGCTTACGGTGCATGACCGGGACCCGGACCTGTGTATTGACGGCTTTGGAGCCCCACTTCGCTTGGATCGGCAGGAAGAGGTAACAGGGAAACGTCAGGGGGGCAGCGTATGTTTGTATATTAATAAACAGTACTGTACATCGGTCACGGTCAGAGATTGCATCTGTACACCAGATGTGGAGCTTCTGTCCATATTGCTACGCCCCTTTTATCTGCCCGCGAGTTCCCCCAACTTTTCATAATGACTGTGTACATTCACCTGAGGGCAGATGCTGCCTCCGCCTCCAGCACCGTCTTTGATGTGGTACAGCGGTTGCAGTCAATTTCCCCAGAGGCTCCAAATTTTATCCTTGGGGATTTTAACCATGTTTCTTTAAAGAAGACACTTAAAAACTTTTATCAGTATGTCTCCTGCCCAACCAGGCGAAAAGAGACATTGCACCTGTGCTATGGATCCATAGAGAGGGCCTATAAATCTATTCCCCTTCCTCCTTTAGGATCCTCAGATCACAACTGTGTACATTTGCTGCCCACATATAAAACTGCTCTCAGAAGAGACAAGGCGAAGACCAGAGACACAAACGTGTGGACGGAGGATTCAGTGCACTGCCTCCAGGAATGCTTTAACTGTATGGACTGGGAGGTGTTCACACTGTCCTGCACAGATGATTTGGATTCTTTAGTGGATGTGACATGCTCATACATGGCTTTCTGCAGAGACATGATCGTTCCACATAAACGTGTCAAAATATATCCCAACAACAAGCCATGGGTTACAAAATCAGTTAAATCCTGCTTAATTCAATTCAATTCAATTCAATTCAATTCAATTCAATTCAACTTTATTTATATAGCGCCATTTCACAACAACAGTCATCTCATAGCACTATCAACTGAAGGGAGGACCCCCACAGTTGCAGAAAGACCCCAGCAATCAGGCGATCCCCTGTGAGCAAGCACTTGGCGACGGTGGAGAGGAAAAACTCCCTTTTAACAGGAAGAAACCTCCAGCAGAACCAGGCTCAGGGAGGGGCAGTCATCTGCTGCGACTGGCTGGGGGGTGAGGGGATAGAGAAGAAGAAAAGAACAGACATGTAGAGAGCAAACAGCACGATGGGGACTCAATCTATGGGAGAGAACAAACAAATGTTAATGACCAGCAAAAAAAAAATATTTCATAGAAAGTGAGGAAAGGAGTGAGGCCCAGTGCATTACTGGAGGTCCCCTGGCTGACTAAACCTATTAGCAGCATAACTAAGGGAGGGTTCAGAAACACATGATCCCTCCCTAATTGTAGGCTATATCAAAAAGGTAGGTTTTTGCCCTATTCTTAAAAACAGAGATCGAGTCTGACTCCCGAATCCAGATTGGCAGCTGATTCCACAGGAGAGGAGCTTGATAACTGAAGGCTCTGCCTCCCATTGTACTTTTGGAGATTCTAGGTATTACAAGTAATCCTGCATTTTGGGAGCGTAGTGCTCTGTTAGGATGATACGGTAGTATCAGATCTTTTAAATAAAAAGGAGCCTGATTGTTTAGAGCTTTGTAAGTGAGAAGAAGGATTTTAAACTTAATTCTAAACTCTATGGGAAGCCAATGAAGGGAGGCCAGAACCGGAGAGATATGATCTCTCTTTCTAGTACCTGTTAAAACTCTTGCTGCAGCATTTTGGATCAGCTGAAGACTTTTTAAAGATGTTTTAGGACAGCCTGATAATAAAGAATTACAATAATCTAATCTCGAGCTAACAAAAGCGTGGATCAGCTTCTCAGCAGCTTACAGAGGAAAGCACTTGCCTTTAAACAGGGGGTTGTTTCTGAGCTACAGGTTGCCACAAAAGAGCTGAAGGCAGAAATTTTAAGAGCAAAACAGAATTATAAATCAGAGTTGGAAAGCAAGAGGGCAACAAAGAAACTTGGTTCAGCCTGCGCCAGTATGAAAACTATTGCAGGCCTTCAGAGCACAGAGCACAGCAATCGTGTGTTTTTAGATGGTTTTAATTCAGACACAGAGCTGGCTAATGCCCTTAATTGTTTTTATGGTCGTTTTGACTCCTTTGGTTTTAGCACAGAAACCCAAGATTTGAAACAAAAACTCAAAGACAATCAGCACTTTAATATTGAGTTCAATTCATTTCAATTCAATTTCAATTCAGTTCAATTCAACTTTATTTATATAGCGCCATTTCACAACAACAGTCATCTCAGAGCACTATCAAATGTAGGGGGGGACCCCCACAGTTGCAGAAAGACCCCAGCAATTAGTTGCAGGATGTTAAAAGGGCGTTCTGTGCTGTAAAAGTGAACAAAAGTCAGGGTCCTGATAATATATGTGGGCACTTGGTAAAGTCCTGTGCACATGAATTGAGTCCTGTATTTCACTACATTTTCAATAAGTCCTTTGTAGCATCATCACACTTGGCTCATCAATAAAAATTCTTCTGCTTAAAGACATTGTTTCACCCAGGAAAAGGACAGTCAAAAAACGTCTCTTTTACACCAGGCTAGAACTGAACTCGCCATTCCTTTGTTAAAACCAGTCTAAGGAATTCATCCTAATGCATTTCCTGCTTTGACTTTTATAGCCCCCATAAACATGGAGACATGGAACAGGCCCAAGGAGCCCCTCATCACTTCAAAGATCCACAGCTCAATATTGCCCCTTCTGGCAACTCTGGGACATGCAGATCTAAACAGTGCAGCTTTTCATCACATCTGGGTTAACTCAATTCTAAACCTTGTCTTTTTGTTTCCAGGACTATGAAAAGCAAATGGACTCTTGATGTTTATTCTGGACAATCAGTAATAGATTTGAAATATATTAATCTATGATTTTATATACACTGCCGTTCAAAAGTTTGGGGTCACTTAGAAATTTCCTTATTTTTGAAAGAAAAGCACTTTTTTTCAATGAAGATAACTTTAAACTAATCAGAAATACACTCTAATATCTAATATACATTGTTAATGTGGTAAATGACTATTCTAGCTGCAAATGTCTGGTTTTTGGTGCAATATCTACATAGGTGTATAGAGACCCATTTACAGCAACTATCACTCCAGTGTTCTAATGGTACAATGTGTTTGCTCATTGCGTCAGAAGGCTAATGGATGATTAGAAAACCCTTGTGCAATCATGTTAGCACAGCTGAAAACAGTTTAGCTGGTTAGAGAAGCTATAAAACTGACCTTCCTTTGAGCAGGTTGAGTATCTGGAAAAAATTATTATTTCAAATACAAATCATTATTTCTAACCTTGTCACTGTCTTGACTATGTTTTCTCTTCATTTTACAACTCATGGTGGTAAATAAGTGTGACTTTTCATGGAAAACACAAAATAATTGTCTGGGTGACCCCAAACTTTTGAACGGTAGTGTATATATGCATGTTAAAATTGTTAAATGAATGTTTATTCCTACATGTTAATTCATAAGCACTGGGTATAAGTTACATTAATCACGAAGGTTAGCTTAGTTTATATACAGTACATAAATGTATAAAGGAATATTCCAGTATTAAAATGTGTATTAAGCGCAAAGCGCCGCTCAAATCATGTGACTGCCAGCAGCCAATCTCTGCGTGACAACAGCTCTTTCTCAAAAGCTCCAGACAATAGACTGTTTGTTTATTAGACTAAAAGTTCATAAAGCCCACCCACAAAGGAAGCTTATTGACTGGGAGTTCCTGTCAATCATGGAGCCCCGCAAAAATTCTCCACAGATAAAAGGGAACTCTATCCTCTTTTTCACCTGATGCCAGATTTCAGCCAGATCCCTTTCTCTTTTCATCACCTTCTATTTGTTCTCATGACTACACAGCAGAGAAATTTTCGGGAGAACAAAAGACTGGAGAACAAAGGGACTTCTCCCACATGTTGCTTTTCGATGATCACAGAGCAGATAACTCGTAACCTTGTGTCCTATAACTATGTGTCTTAATGTTTTTCTTTTCTCTTAAACATCTGGGAACTGATTCTTTTTTTTTCTTTGAGCTCAAATTCTAATCCGGAGTTAAACTCCAATTCTAGACATTTATTTCATCATTTTTTTTTCCTGTTAAACTTTCTTTAAAACCACCGTTTTTAATTTTAATGTAAGCTTTAATCTCGATTTTAATTATTATTTTTTTCATTTTTATTGACCAATCCCACACCAGAAGCTTTTTTATCTAGAGTCCGAAACTCTTTTAGTTTGAGATCAGATTAGATATATTTAATTATTATTGAAGGCCTCTGGAAAGCCGCTTGCCAACTAAGAGGAAAGGAGATGCAGCTCCCCACGATCACGCAGCTGAAGGAATCAGCGCGCCTCGGCTGGATTTCAACTATTGGGATCAAACATACCGATCTCATCCCTCGTCAAAGAATATTTGCTGGTCAAATATTCCGACCTTTGGTGCCATCTAAGAACTACAGAACAACGCAGAAAGATTTTCAACTTCAACCATCACGCCAGTCACGTGAGCTGCAATTTTAATTCATCTGCTGAATGAAACATCTGAGGTTCGATAATAATTTGATATCTAATCAGATGCAAATTAAGGATCTATTAACATAACTCCTCTTTTCATTAAAATTCTGTTTTCATTTCCTTCAGAGTAATCAAAGAAGATGAATGAATGAATGAATAATCCAAATCTTTTCATGTAATTAGTAAAACTTTCTCCATAAATTTGCGTTGTTTCCATAATCTGTTAACTCAAACTGATCCAAATTCGTTTCACAGTTAGCCCTGGTTCTGCAAATGTTGATATTGTTAATCTATTAATTTTATGGTCAATGAAATCACTGCAATGTCTGTTAATCCTCATTTCGTTTAATAAATATGTGAAAATTAGAGAAGTTGTTGAGAATTTATTTCATTCTGAGTTTGGTTCAAGTCCCCAGTATCAAATTCACTGAAATTTTGAGACTGATTATTAATTAATTTATAGAGTGATTAAATAGGTATAAAGTGAAATTAAAGATTAAATTGCTTTTTAGAGATAGAAGGTGGTGCCCCACAAGTGTTATTAACTTTTCTGGTGTATATGAACCTAGAATTCATCTCAGGTTCAAATACATTAATATACATTAAATAATTTTTATACCTGATCATACTTATTAATTCATATACTGTTACACCTTACAGACACAACATGTGCCTAAGATCTGGAAAGATGCTTTGCTTGTCCCCGTTCCAAAATCCAGCTGTCCTAAAACGGTAAATGATTTTAGACCAGTTGCTTTGACTTCAATTTTAATGAAAATTGTTGAAAAACTGGTCAGATTTGAGGTCCTAAAGCAGACTGAGCATGCACTGGATCCTTTGCAGTTTGCCTATAGGCCACACAGAGGAGTGGAGGATGCCACTGTCACTCTGTTTAACATACTTTTTGAACATCTGGATTTTAATGGGACACACACCAGGCTTTTATTTGTGGACTTTTCTTCTGCCTTTAATACAATCCAACCTCATATTTTAGTTGAAAGGGTCCTGCAACAATTTGATTTGAGTATTAATCTGGTGGGTTGGATTCTGGATTTTTTAACCAACAGGACACAGAGAGTAAGGGTCAATGGTACATCGTCTGACCAAGTGTTCTTCTACTGGCTCTCCGCAGGGGTGTGTGTTGTCACCACTACTCTTCATACTGTACACAAACATGTGTATATGACAACAGACACATTATAAAGTATGCTGATGACTCAGGTATTGTCAGTCTCCTCCAGGATGGTGAGAGTGGCCATGGCCCAGTAGTTGATGATTTTGTTCACTGGTGTGAGGATTCCTACCTGCAGCTGAATACAACAAAAACTAAAGATATGATTATTGACTTTAGGAGGAAAAATCCCAGGCATGAAGTCACTGTAATAAAAGGCCAGACCACTGAATGTGTACAATCCTACAAATATCTTGGGATGATTATTGATAGTAATTTAATCTTTGAAGAGAACTGTGAAAGGGTGTGCAAAAAGGGTCAGCAACATTTGCATTGTTTACGGAAACTTGCACGCTTCCAAATTGACCGAACCATAATGACAATGTTTTATCAGGCTTTTATTGAATCTGTTTTATCCTTTTCTTTAGTGTCATGGTTTGGTCATATAAAACTGGAACAGAGGAAATCCTTGGATCAGGTAGTTAGATGGTCCAGTCGTTTGCTTGGTGAGTCACAGCTGAGCCTGACATCCCTGTACACCAGACAGGTACAGAGGATTGCTACCTCCATTTTAAATGATTACTCCCACCCGTTGCACTGCCACTTTCACCTTCTTCCCTCCAGACAGAGGTTTGCTGTCCCAAAAAGTAAAACCCAGCGTTACAAAAACAGCTTTGTTCCTGCTGCTGTTAAAGAGTTGAACAAGATGTAACAATATATTGCACATAATTTAGTTACCTATTTATTAATTTTATTTTATATTTACTTATTTTTGTAGGTTTTTTATTTGGGTTCTAAATCTTTTATTGGGTTTTAGACTTTTGAGTTTTTTACCTCTTTGACTTTTTAATATGACCCTTCTCTCTTATCTTCTTGTTTTTTTTTTCACTTATCGCTTTGTCCTATGTCCTGATTGGTGGAGCCTTGAGTACTTTTATCATGTTTATAGTCAGCTTCATGTGTGCCTGTGTTTGTGTTCATGTTGAATGTAATTGTGGTTTGTAAATATGGAATTCACCTGACTGCAAAACAAATCTACCTACGTGTACAAATAAAGTAACCTGAACCTGAACCTGAAATATGTTAAAAAAAAAAACAACAACAACACACACACAGGCTTATACAGGGTGTCCTAATTTTTTCACATGACTGTATCTATTTGTATATCTATTTGGATGTAATTGCATATTTAAATGGACGTGTGTCAAGGGAGGAGTCCAGTATTTCCTCACGTGCGTTCAGTTTTCAGTAGATTGGGATGTACAAATGAAATGTTGGACTCCTGAGCATGCACTGTTTCATACATCTGGATTTTTTTTTTCTTACGGCATTTTTTTTTAAAATCTAAACATACGTCATCTGTCAGTAGGAAATCCACACAAGTTTTTGTACATGGGGCCCCTGGTCTCAAGGCTTGAATACAAGGTTCTTTGCTCCACTGCATTTGTCAGTGTACAGTTCAGACTTCTTCTGTTTATTTTCCACTGTGTCTTGGACAGTAGTGCATTTTTGGCTTTTGTCTTAAACTGGAAAAATATTTACTTTTGTTTTCATCCTCCTGTTGTGCAGAAGTTCTGATGGAGATAGATAGTTCTGCAAGAAATCAGTTACTGTAGTTTTCCAATTTTTCTGCATTTGTTCACCTGTTAGGATGGTCTCTTTAAGCACTCTATTCCATCTTTCTACAGAACCATTACATTGAGGGTGATAAACACTGGTGCGCAGATGACATATTCCCATCTCCGCAAGAAAATCTGCAAAGGCACTGGAGAGGAACTGCGGCCTGTTGTCAGTCACTATGTAGTCAGAATTATCTTCTCTGCTGAAGACAGAGCATAGAAATGTGATAACAATGTCTGTGGTCACATTCTGAGAGAATGGAACCTCCGACCATTTACTAATCTACTAATGTTACAGCAAATCTACAGGAAGAGGAAGTATTTTCAAAAAGACCTACAATGTCCAGAGCCACTTTCTCCCATGGTCTTTGTGGAAATTCAATAGGCTGAGGTGGAGCAGGAGCAGTCTTAGCAGATTTATCATTCAGTTGGCAAGTAGTGCAGGTTGAAATGGCAGATTCTACCATCTTGTCAATCAGAGGCCACAAATAAAGATTTCACAATCTCTGTTTTGTTCGTACTACACCTTGACGTGTGTCATGCACTGGCTGGATAACAGTGTGACACAGAGAAATTGGAACAATGTAGTAATGTTCACCTCTCATGACAAGACTGTCAGATGCTGAAAGTTAATGTCTAATATGGAAGTATGGAGCTAATGTAGGATCAACATCACATTTACATTTAGGCCAGCCCTTTTGAATCTGTGTATGGAGAAGTGTGAGTTCAGGGTATAAAAGAAAAATTTATCTAGCTCATAGACTCTGGTCCTGGAGAAATAAACGAGACAGATCTGCTAAGTTAGAGGTCCTTTATTTCTGTGACACAGAAGAATGGAGAAAAAAGAAAGAAAGAAAGAAAGAAAGAAAGAAAGAAAGAGTTCAGCTCACTCTGCTCTGCTCTCAAAGGGTGCAACAGGATTTTTATAGCCTTTAGTACACTGCCCTGCATCTGGGATGTTGATGCAGGTCAGAGGAGTAAAGGAAAGAAGCGGGGAGTCAAGGGAGGGAGAAGCGGGGAAGGAAAACACTTCAAATACGTAACAGGTCACTGTGACATTGTCAGAGCTTATTCTGGAACACCAGAAGTAAAGCAAGCATGTCAAAGAGATTATTATTGTAGCTTAGATCATCCTTTACGATTATTTCTGACTTTCAGTTTCTAAAACCTATGAAGCCCAATACACACTATGCAGCTTATGCCCTAATGAGATTACAATGGGCAGTTTATAAAAAAAAACAATTCATATATGGGGACATACTTATAAAACATATGATCCCTAGTTACTCACAGATTAATGCATAGACAGTAAATTTCTACCACATTCCCGTTCTCTTGGTCATATATGACCATTTGTATAAGACTGTCAAAGTAAGAAATCAGCAAAAGTACACCCTCTCAGGTTTAAACTGATGCATCATGAACAGTGACATAGAATAATGGCATGTGTGAAGAATCACAAGAGGCTGTTTGTGTGTGTGTGTGTGTGTGTGTGTGTGTGTGTGTGTGTGTGTGTGTGTGTGTGTGTGTGTGAGTACTCAGTGGAGAACAAGCCAAATGAATGGAAGGAGGGGAGTTCAAGAAAACCTTGAATGGCTATGGGTCAGGGTCAGATATGGTTAAGGAGGAGTGGTGTAGCATATTAACAGCAAACATTTATTATTTACTTGTTAGCATTATCATAGCCATCAGGGAAAGAAAGGTGTGACATACGTAAGGCAATGTGATGGTGTCTGAAGCCTGTTCAGCTGTGGGGAGAGCTGTGTAATGCATCATGTTAATAGCAAACATTTTCAACATCATATTACGGATAATTGGAATCAAGCAGCAACCACAGAACAACAAAATTACAATTAATTACAATTAATAACAGAATCATTAACAATATCATATCTATCAGGTATGTACGTGTAACAGTCTTGACTTATAATGTGACAAACCCCACCCTGTGCTGCCAAAGTTATATCTAAAGCCAGTCTATTAGTCTAAAAGCCTCTCTCAAGGCTTTTTCCTTCTTGCCTTGAGAGAGAGCAGTCGCATTTTTCTTCCCTCCTCCCCTGCCTTCCTGATCTATTCCCAGCTTTTGCAATGTTGCGTTTTTGTCTGTGTTTAGTCGCTCTTCTTCTGCTGAATCTTAATCTAAACGGAAATTATGGATTTGGAAGCGGCTTAAATGTGCTATTGTCACTATTTTCAACAAGAATTGGGCCAAGGGGGAGCCCAAGAATTGGAACCTACGAGGAGACTCATGGACATTGGAATTCATGCGTCTGTGGAAACATTATTGGTTATGATCTCAGGAGTTCTATTTTTGACTGTGGAGTTCCCTGATGCATCAGAAATTGAAGGAAGGTGAGAGAGCTGATCAAGCGGACCCGGCAAGCTCCTTCATCAAATTCGACCAGTTGGGGAGGGCACGAGTAGTGGCAAACGGTGAACTGAATGACAGTGATTCAGTGAAGGAATACATCTGAAGCCCTGTGCTCTCCATGGAAAAACAGTTTAAGCCTGCACATATAATGGAAGCACAGAATTACACGGATGAGGACAAATTCTATTCTCTGAGTGCACTGTGCTGATTTGATTTGATTTGACCTTGTTTGCCCCGTGTTTACATTCCTCCTGATTGAGATAAGTGGAAGGACCGGCTCTTATGTCTACCCAAACAATCATCAATCAGTTGTTTGTGGTCAGCGGATTGGACCGTTAAGGACAATGCCCATGTGCCTTCTGCAAGCAAGAGAGAGAGCAAAAGAGATAGACTCTGGACTCTGGACTTGTTTATAAGTCACATGATTATAACATCTATCCACTGCCAGGAGGCGCCCTCTGCTGCTCACTAACAACTGTTACATTTACACTACACAATGCATACAACAGTACATGCATACAATACACTGCCTCTCAACTTTTGTGTGTGATCTCCTGCTAAATGTCTGCTAAATGTGCATTGAGGTTTTTTTTTTGCCTGCAATCAAAATTTTGTTCACTTGCCGAGCGTCATTCTGATAAAACATGTGTTTTTTTCTCTCGCCTACTGTGTCATATCCATTTTCTTTTCTTTTTTTTTCCTTTCTTCTTTATGACTGGCGCCTAGCGGCTGCCCTGGCCTTAGATGCGCTCTGCAGAGCGTGCCCAAATGCCAAGTCACGTTTCGTTACCTTGTATTTATACATGTGTAATGACAATAAAGTTGAATCTCAATCTCTCAATCTCAACAGTCTTGACTTATAATGTGACAAACCCCACCCTGTGCTGCCAAAGTCATATCTAAAGCCAGTCTATTTTGTAACACTACATTCCGCATAGCCCGCATTTCAGTTGTCATTGCTGAGAATCCCATTTCTGTCAAGGCGGTGAGATTTTCTAAATCAATAGCTAGTCTGTCAGTGTTATGTGTATTATTTACAGTACCCCAAGAAGGTATAAGTGCACCGAAGAGTTTCACTCCTGGATGCATTCTAACCCTATCTGTCCATGTCTCCCATCTTCGACAGTGATGCTGGTATTGTGGGAAGTAATGTAATACGAATAGTAGGCGTGATGAGTGAGATTGGTCATGATGCGCATGGTTGGAATCAGCTTAGCCATGTAACAAATACCGCACCATCCCGGCGGTAAATACTGATAAACTTGTGACCCACACACCCAAACATGGGCTGTGAGGCTGCCATAACCATCTGAACTAGGGAAAAAAAAAATAGAGGGTTACCATAACATTGGCTTTTTATTCTGACATTCACATGCAGCCCTCGGCAGAGTGAGGTTTGGAGTTGTGAAAAATGGCACCCTCAGTGTATTTAAACATGGGGTACCAGTCACATGAAAACCACAGAGGGCATTAACAGTCTCACACCATTGTGTAGTGCCCAAATATGTAGACCCATTATAGTTACACTTAAGGTAAAAGCATACTGGGGCTGTAAAAAGTGTGGGGTTGGCAGTAAATACAGGTTTCTAAGCCTTCTTGTTTATGCAGGTTACATTGTGAACTCTAATTTGGCGGAAAGCAAAATCTGTTACACTGAAATTTAACCATTTGCAGTATTGTGTTGTATTTCCCCACAATTTACAACAATAAACCCCTTATCACATTCAGTGTCATTGTGATGCACCTTTTCAATTGCAGTCTGTGCTAAAAATGGTCCCATCGTTTCTGATCTGTTTAGAGGGTAAGGAATCATAGGCACAAAGTGAGTAACATGATGTGGTAGATATGTACAGAAATAACAAGACCAGTCACATTTGCTTTACTAACTGACAAACGCACCACTTGATACCATGCATTATTGTCATATGTGTCACTGGAATAGTTGTCAAAGTTATGCTCCAGGTGGCTTGCCTCCCGTCTTGTCCGAAAAGGATTGTTTGGTGGGGTAGAACAGTGCATCAATAGGTATATGACTTCCCCAAGCAAGAAAGTGATAAGAAAACACACCCACCCCATGTCCGGTTCTGTCCAAAAATGACGGTACCGCTGGTGTCTTCGGTGGCATTTCTCTTCAGCAGCCTGATGCTGCTGTGAGTCTGAATTGTCCGTCATATCAGTATCAGTATAAGTGTGCATGTGTGCTGTATATTTCTGCTGAGCAGCTTTCGGTGTACACTCAGGTTGTTTATGACGGCTGTCAGGTGCAACAGTGTGTGGTCTTGTATCTTCACACGGCTCAGCTTCTTCTCATTCTAGATTAAAACGTAGGGTAGTGGTTGTGGCTAACTCTTACTTCTGCTTCTCGTCCTGGTCTGGTCTGGATTCTTCTGGCTTGACTGCTGGGACCTTTCTGCAGTGTGTTGCATGGATCCACATTGCCCTTTCTGCGATCTTCACAGCCGTGAATGTTGTCAGAAGGACCTGGTATGGACCCAACCACTGTTTGCTGTGCCAGTTCTTTTGTTTGAAGCTTTTGATCACCACCCAGTCACCGGGCCTGATGTCATGGAGGAGCCCCTCTCCAGGCCTAGGTAGGGCAGCTTTAACCTGTTGAGAGATGCTTTGCAATTGGCAGGACAGAGCAGAACAATAGGCTAACATGGCATTTTCAAAATGTGGTGGTTAGTGGGGGTGCAGGTCTCTTTTCCATGGAGAAACCTAGAACTGGGTGTACGAGCAAACAGAATCTCAAAAGGTGACATATTATATTTCTTCCTGACGTGCATGTGCATGTACATGAGTGCTAATGGGAGGCACTTAGTCCAGGGTAGGCCGGTTTCATCTTCAAGTTTTCCCAGTTTGTTTTTTAGAGTGCCATTTTCACGTTCAGTGGTGCCGCCTGACTGTGGGTGATAGGCACAATGTTTTCTCAAAACCCAGTGTAAGATTCAAATTGGTCAAGGCTTCATTTACAAAATGTTTGCCATTATCACTGGAGATTTTCTCTGGTATTCCCCATCTGGGAGTAATTTCTGACAACAATGCTAGCTACTACTGTACTTGTTGCATGTTTAGGGGGAAAGGCTTCTACCCATATGGACCACATGTCAACCACTGCCAAAAATTACTTTTTACCCTCAGCTATTATTGATTAAATGAAATCCATCATTAGATGCTGGAAAGGCCTTTCAGGGGCGGAGGAGCGGCTAAAACCTGTTTAGGAGTCTTATGAACATTGTTAGTAGCACAGATTAAACATTTTTTGCAGAAATTGTCAGCATAGACAGTGAAACCAGTGGTAAACCAGTTAGCATGGAGTGGTTGTTTCATTCCTTCTTTTGACACATGATCTCTTCCATATGTCAAGTTAGAAAAATGATTTAAAAAAATGAACTGGGAGACAGGGGAGGGTGTTTGGGCCTCTCCACACACCAGCCTGGTCTTTGTAGAATACATTCTTTGTCCACTTCTGGAGTTCCTGTGGGGAGGAAAAAGACTGCATGGAGACAAGGGAATCAGTGGGTGGGGTAAAAGGAAGAGAAGAAGGGGGTTGAGAAGGGAGGTGGGCAGCTGAAAATGAGAGAGGCATCAGCTTGAGCATTGCCCCTGGACACCGAGTCAGCAGAGGTGTGAGCGGTGCACTTGCACACCACCACAGAGGAGGGGAGAAGGATGGTTTCAAGGAGCCTGTCAACATAGACAGAGTTCTTTACAGGCATACCTAGCAGATGTGAGACAATTAAGTTCATGCCAGAGGATGCCAAAGTCATGGACTACACCAAAGGGGTAGCATGAGTCAGTATAGATGGTAGCAGATTGACCTGCTGCATAAGTGCAAGCTTCTGCCAGGGCAACAAGTTCTGCAGCCTGGGCGGAAAGATGAGATGGCCAAGAGCCAGAGAGTAGTGTGCAGTGGTCATTACACACTGCCCAACCCACTTCGTTGTGGCCTACAGAAGGGTCAACAGATGCAGAGCCGTCAACATACAGGACAAGGTCTGAGTTTGGAAGCGGCGTGTCAGAAAGGTCAGGTCTAGGAGAGATGACAAAGTCGACCAAGGATAAACAGTCATGGTCACAGTCTGCTTCATCGTCACAGGAGGGTGGGGGGGGGGGGGGGGATTGGTGGCTGGGTTGATTGACTGTGCACAGCATTTGACAGTAAGATTTGATGATTTGAGGAGGGTAGGGTGATATCTAAGCCACCTGTCATGGGATAGATATGATGACTTCTATTCATTCAGAAGCAGTGCAACAGCATGAGGAACATACAAGGTAAGTGGAGAATACAGAACAATGTCACGGGATGCCTCTACAGCACATTCTGCTGCAGCCACGGTACGTAGGCAAAATGGAAGCCCTGTCGCGACAGTGTCCAATTTACAGGAGTAATATGCAACAGGGCGGAGTTTGTCACCGTTGGGCAGCAGAAGGACAGATGTCATACATCCAGACTTTTCATCAACATACTGAACAAAAGGTTTAGAGGGGTCAGGGATGGAAAGAGTGGGAGGAGATAGAAGAGCTTTTTTTCATATTTTCAAAAGAATCATTAGCAGCAGGTATCCACTCAAGTGGGAAATGTGAAGGACCTTTTGATGGAATGATGTCCCGCATTGGTCTTTCAATGCGTGAAAAATCAGGGATGAAAGAGCGGCAATAGGAGGCCATGCCAAGGAAAGAAAGGAGCTCCTTTTTGTTTTTTTGGTTTGTCCATGTGGCAGATTGCATCCACACATTTAGGAGAGAGGGATTTGCCCTGAGCAGAAATTTTCTGGCCGAGGAACGTGACCATTGGTTTGCAGAATTGCAATTTGGGTTTGGAAGCTTTGTGGCCTTCTGCAGCTAGGTGACAAAAGCTTCAGTGAGTCAGATTGGCATTGCTGTTTGTTTGGTGCACGCAACAAAAGATCATCAACATATTGGATCAAAACAGAACCTTCTGTCGGCTGAAAAGAACTCAAAGAATCTTTGTGAGCCGCATTGTAAATGGTTGGACTTTCACAGTAGCCTTGAGCCAATCTGGTGAAAGTGTAGAGCGCCCCATTGAATTTGAATGTGAACCAAAACTGTGAGTCTTTATGGACTGGGACACTGAAAAATGCATTGGACAAGTTCACTACTGTAAAACAGGGGGAATTTCACTTCCGCCCTCCCAAGAGAGCAGACGCTTTTTTCTTCTCTCCTGCTGATTTTTTCCTCCCCTCCTACTGGATCCCAGCTTGCTGTTGTCTGTCTGCGTCTGACTGCGACCGCCGAAAAGAAATTATGGAGTTAATAAGCTGGGCTTTGAACACAATTGACACTATTTTTTCAACAAGGAAAAGTGCTCCGGGGGAAGCTGTCTGCCCCGCTGGAACGGCTCCAGTGGGCTATCTATGTGACACAGGTATTTGGAAAATGCTGTGTCTCTCTAATCTCTCTATCGAAGATATTGAAGATTTGTTTATCTTCGTAATCTTGGTGATTGGGATAATTCTGATTGGGACGGGAATTGTCTTGGTTTACCGCAAATTGCTGAAGATGGATTCAACCTATCAAAATGCTGGCCAGGCGAGGTGCATCCAACAAATTGAGAAACTGGAGAAGACCCTGATAGCGACTACTGGAGAACTGTCTCGTAAGGTGGATTACATCATGGGTTCGCTCAGGTCTTTCCACGACGAGTTCAAAGCTGCGCAATGAAGGATTAATGTACTGAATCTACAGAAGAAATACAAGTCTTCTCTGTGATCAGTCCTATTTGGCATTATTATTCCCCATGAAAATTCCTCCTGGCTGTCTGCAGACTGTGTTTTTTTTTTCAAAATCATGAGCACAAGGCCTTGGACAGCCAGCTGCAGCGCCAGATAAGACTGGGCGCCAGACAGACAAAACATCTTCTGCCAAGGGTCCTTGGGTCTCTCTTATTATCATCAACACTGCTCAACACCGCACACACATTGATTCATGAACTGATTAAAGATATACTGTACACTGCTCTCTTGTGTCTCGTGAATTCTGAGTTGTTGCTCTGTGCTATTGAGAGATTTTTTTTCATTGTAATCACAATCTGCTTAAAAATAAGCTGTATTTTGATAACGAAGTTTTTTTTTCTCCTCCCCCCTTGTGTCGTTCCCTCCCTTCCCCTCCCTTTCTTATCTATCTCTGTTTGATGAGGCGCCTTTATGGCTGCCGTGTCGTTGTGTCGCGCGCATGCGCACCAATGTCAAGTCAAGTTCCTCGTGTGTTTTTTTACATGCTTGGCAATAAAGTTTATTCTGATTCTGATTCTGATTCTGATTTGGTGTAATTTGACTGAAAATGGTGTGAGGGTTAGAAACCACAGGTGTGTGCTAAACGACTGCAGTATTCACTGCCTGGAGATCCTGAACAAAATGCCATTTAGGGGGTTGGTCATCGTACCTGATTTTC
Organism: Pholidichthys leucotaenia; assembly: GCA_020510985.1. Taxonomy (NCBI): domain Eukaryota; kingdom Metazoa; phylum Chordata; class Actinopteri; order Cichliformes; family Pholidichthyidae; genus Pholidichthys; species Pholidichthys leucotaenia. The sequence goes on from CM035848.1 coordinate 179,883,813, forward strand.
TTTACTGGAAAAATTGGAGTGCAGACAGGGGAGTCAGGGGTTGGGACCACAAGCCCTTCTTTCAATAGTGATTCAAAAACAGGCGTGATACCATCACGTGCTTCAGGTCGGAGAGGGTACTGCATGCGTTTGGGTCTGAAATCAGACTTAGGAGTGATCACCACAGGAGGGCAGTTTTTTTATTAGCCCTACATCATATTTGTGTGTAGCCCACAATGACAGTGGAACATGTGAGAGTATTGGGTCAGAGTCATGTGCTGTGGTCAGTGCAGTGATAGGGGAAATCCACTTGTGCTGTCTGTTGTCATCTAACATCTGTATGAAGTTCTCACAAGGGAGGGAGACTGTGTATTCTGCACGAAACATCTGCAGAGATGGTGAAAATGAAATGACATTCAGGCCTAAATGAGAGAGTGGCTTTGACAGTTCCCAATCATCAGCATGAAACACAGCCAGAGCTCATGGCCCCATTTCACACCATGCTGAGAATGGGGTTTTAGTGAGTGAGATGTGTGGGTGGCTGCCGGAAACTAAAAACAAACTGTTCATAGCAAGTGCAAGATTAATCAGCAAAAAGCTGAAATCAGCATTCCAAATGATGTGGGAGCTTTGCACTGGATTTGGGTTAATTTGTAATCACTTGCTCTCATAGTGTGTGCCAAAGCCCTGTGAAAGATGTGATGTGCAGTGTGTTCTGTGCTGAGGCATGAAAACAGTGGAATTTGGAGATAAGGCCCTCCCTAGTTCCACAAGGTCAGAGCTCTGTTTTTCATCTAACAATGTCTACTCATAAATGTACAGTGATGTTGGAGTTTTTGCAAGGGTCAAGGGGTCTCTATCTTTGTCCCATGAGGTGTGCAGGTGACTGAGAGAGACAAACTGCACATTAAGTCTCTACCTAACAGATTAAAGGGAAATTGTGGTGAAAAAAGGAACTTGTGAGTGAAATAACGTCCATCCACTACACATAACAGTGGCTCAGTGGAAAAACTCATGTGTGAAACCTTCACTTGCCACTTGTGATGTGAGTGAGCGGGAGGTGACGGGGACTTTAAACCTGATGATGATGATGACAAAACTGAGTTGGTTGCCCCAGAATCTACCATTAAATCTACCAATTTCCCTGAAATTTTAACTGGCAGAACAGGCAGCTCTCTAAAATCAGAGGTTGAATACTTAGCTAGGGTGGCATGAACATCATTGTGGTGATATGTGTGTGTATGTGTTGCTGCAGCGGATTTTTTATTAACAAGCTCATGTATGGCGTCTGCTGGGGGTGAGAGTAAAGATGCCGTGCATGTACCAGTCTTATCTGCCTGGCGTCACTGTTGCTGTTGTTGTATCAGCTCCTGGTCTTGTGCTTGTCAATGGGACTGTGGCTGTGGTGTGGTACACTGTTGCCAGGCCCAGCGTCCTCCATGCTGAAAGCTTCCTCTGCCACGCCCTATTCCTCAAAAGGCGTTTCTGGGTTTAAGGGGGCAATCCTTGGCCCAGTGTCCCCCCTGTTTGCAGACGTGACAACTGGAAACTTGAGGTCAGTCTTTCATCCAGTGTCCGTTTTCTCCACAATAACGGCACTGGTCGGGGCCAGCAGATGATCCTGGGTGTGGCTGGGCAGGGGTCAGAACCCACTTGGCCATTGTGAGGAGAGCCTTTTCCAAGTTATCCTCCTTAGCCTTGATCTTCTTCTTTGTGGCACTCTCGGCCTTTCTGTGATGGTGTTCTGTGTGATGCAGTATTTCCTGTGATGTCTAGGTTTCCCATCCTATGCACGTCTGTTTCACATCTGCAGCCAGGTTGGGGAGAAGGCCTGCCATAAACCACATGTTCAAATGCATGCCAAATGCTCCCTTATCTGTCATATAATTTTCGGGGCATGGAATGGCCGCTGCTCCGTTGAAGATTTTCCTTTTTCTTCTCTCTTTTTTATTTTTTATTTTTTCCGTGCAGACGGTACATTTTTGTGGAAGGAAGCAGAATTAGTGAGGCCCCCTAATTCTCTCTGCCCTTTGTGAGACATTGCCCCCGACAAAGTTAGTGTATCACTTCCGTCATCGGTCCGAGTTGCTGTCGCTGCAGGGGGAGCGTCATCTTCTGGCATGCACATGTTAGGGCTAGACCCAGGCACAGCTCGATACAATGCTGCGGTAAAAGGGTTAGTAGGATGGGGAATGGAGGAAACCAGATGGTCGCGTTCATAGGGAGGGGGAATAGGGTCCCCAGCAGAGTGTAAAGGTTGTTGTTGTGTTCTATATTCTCTGTCCTTCTTTGCCTGTTCATTCTTTTGTCTGCCCTGTTCCTGCTTATCTCTACACTTCTTTGCTTCCATCAACCATATTCCTGCTGCGCCCTTCTCTGACTGCAACTGCATCAACTTTTCTCTGTCCCTCTTGCTTTGTTTTTTATGTGTCAGTACTTTCTGAATCTCAACATTAATCTTATCTCTCAAAGCAACAATTGTTTCAACAGAAAAAGAACCTCCCAAAATAAATCTATCTTCGCAGATCCATTTATCAATAAATTTCACACTTTCTGGACCATAATTATCGGTCATGTATCTCACTCTGGGACCTCCCAGGTCTCTAGAGGCACTTTTCCACTTGGAACCCAAGGGCCTCGTTTGGCCTTGGACCGAACAGTCCTGTTCCGGCACTGGTGGTTTTCCGCAGCACAAGGCTCACTGTAGTATGGGTGGGAGAAGGAGGGAGTTGGAGGCGAGGTTTTGAGGGAGTTGGAGGCGGTGCTACACTCCCCTTGAGGCTGCACCATTTTCCCTGGACCAATTAGTAGTCCAAGAGCTATTTAATATCATTTTTGGTGGTGAGGCTGCTGTGTATTATTATACATTACTCATCTCATGTAACCTTGTGCCATTGCAATGACGCAATTTTTTCGTATATTTAATGTGGACGTGTGGATCTTTAATATCACAGTTACAAGTACTGGGACAGCCATCTAATAAAAAATATCTTACAAAATTACAAGTCCACATTGTCTTTAAAGTGTACTTGTTAATGCTGAGTACAGAATTGGGTGAGGCGCATCAAAACAGTTGTTGCTGTACACCCCACACTCACCCGTCCTTACAATGGCTAAGTTGAATATTTTGTGCAGATAAAACCATTACCTGGGTTGGCAATATGAACATTTTCAAATACAGAACTTAAAATATTAGGTGTCCCTGTTGTTGCACATGGATATAAAGCTTGGTCAGTAGTGGCTGGCTTTTAATGTATGTGTCGGCAGTTATTGGACTCCATAACACACTGCAATGACAAATTTTTCCCAACCTTTTTAAGGGTTTTAAGACAGTGTAAAACTTAGTAGTAACAGACAACACATGATGTCAACAGTCACGGGTTTATTCAACGTTATTAACACTGGTCATTGATTAATGTACAGTATATACATAATAATGGTTGGGAAAACGGGTCACACACGCTGTGCGAGGGTTTCAAAGACTGCCATGAGAGTGTTATTGAGGGCAGCATTCTGCGCAATTTCCTCCCTTCGTACAGCAACTTCGGCTTCCCTGGACTGACGGACCTCATCCACAAGCAATGAATTGAGTTCCAACTGTTGCCGCTGGAGCTCCCTCTGTTCACAGTGCTGTTCCCTTTCTGCTTCTTGCATCGATGCAAAAATAGTTGAAAGGTCTTGTTTTGTGTTGCTCCGCTTCCTCTTACCTACAAGACAGAAATGTGAGCTGGTGTCAGTAAAATCAACCTCAAAACATGTAGCAGTACATCCCCAAAAATTAATACAAAAGTTAAATATTTTTGGACGCATGCCAGAAAGTGAGACCCATATATTATACAGAATCATTAATCAGACAGTGAAGTATTGTTACATTTTAATCATTTATTGGCTCACAGCGCATGAATATCCAAAATCACTTTTCTCGAAAAATCGATGTTTATGTTAAAAATAGATATTAAAAAAAGAGGAGTGTTCTCAAAGGTATGAGGATTTATGGAGAAACGGATTTCATTTTCCAGCTGGAGTGACCATCGCCCCACAGTGCGTCGCGGCTGCCCATTCAATTCAATTCGGGTGGCTGGGTCTAATTCCCGGTGCGTCTCCATGTAATTTCTGGTGCGTCTGTTTGTGCGCACCACTGCAAGTTCAGTCTGCTTCCCTCTGCATTCTCTCATCAGCCGAAACGCACAAGAAACTCTGCTGGACTGCGGTGTTGGATTTCTGCTGATTTCTGTGAAGCCATTCTCTTGTTGTGGTTTATAATATCATTTGTTCGCGGGCTCACTGACGAAAAATTGCAAATGGCGACCAGCAAGCGATTCTGGAAAGTCAATGTAACGCCCACGTAACGCCCACTCTCATGACGCTACGCACAGACCAATGCATTGCCAGCAGGGGCGTGACGAAACGGGGCCGGGACCCTTCGGACCTGCTTTTTACGGTGCCGAAAAAGTGAACTGTTAAACTGGAACTGTTCAGAAAAAGGGAACTGTGAGGCCTTTGGGTTCCGAGTGGGAAACCGGACACGGAGGCCGATCGGGGCCAAACGGGGCCTTTGGGTTCCTAGTGGAAAAGCGCCTTAGGTGTCTTTGACTTACAAGACCCCATCACCGGACACAAAATTCAACTACCAGGCATCCCCAGAGCGTCGACTGCATTACTATCCCTGATAAACATGGGCGTCGTCTATAGCTCAAATAATAATAGTCCTGCCGTGAAATTAACCCACCGGATTCCAAAAATAAATAATCCAGCGGTGGAATTAACCACCGGGCGTCACAGAAAGTAGTCCAGCCGCAGGAAATTATCAGAATCAGAATCAGAATCAGAATAAGTTTATTGCCAAGCACATTTACAAGTAAATAACAGGTAAATATATGAGGAATTTGACTTGACACTGAAAACGTCATAAATGACATTCTCAATGACGCGGCGAGCCGTGGAGGCACCTGTCAGCAGGAGGGGAACAGTAGGCAGTGGGGGAAGGGGAGGGTGGACACAGTAGGAGAGAGAAAAAAGCATTGTTGATCAGAATAAAGTTCATATATGACCGATATTATGATTACAAGAAAAAAACTCTCAATGCACAATCAGCAGACAATAGAATCCACACAATGACACAAAGACACAAAGAGAGCAGTGAGTGAATGTCTTCATCAGTCAGTATAAATGGATCAGTATGTGTGAGTTGGGTGCAATCAGTGGCAAATCAGTTAGGTGGACAACAATAGTCTCTTCCTCAGCAGATGTTATGACTACAGTCTGAAGCAAAGGCACGTGTCCTTGAGCACGGCAGATGGAATAGTTGAGCCAGACAGCTGTCCTTGAGAGTCAGATGCTGCCCGCCAGTGTTATGAAAACATTATGCTGTTGATTATCAGGAGGACTGAATGCTGAGGGGTGCTGAAAAAAACAGGTCGAATAGCATTGACTTCAGAGAAAAAACTTTCTATTCTCTTACGGATTCAGTGCTCCAATTCAATCATGGCCAGGCATTGAAATCGATTCGTGAACAGCTCTCAGCGTGATCGTGATGTAATCCATTTTCCTGTACAGTTCTCCATTGGCCGCTGTCAGAGTCCTGCCCAGTTGGTCAATTTGATGAGTGAGCTTCGCCGGGTCCGCTTTTTGATAAGCTCTGTCCATCTTCTTCAATTTGCGGTGCACCAGAACAATCCCAAAGCCAATCAGTAGAATTCCGATGACCATTGCTCTGAAAAGATTTAAATCTTCAATATCTTCAATAGAAAGATCACACAGGCACAAGAGTTTCCAATTGCTTGTGTCCTTTAAATAACCCGCAGCAGCAGTTCCTGCAGGACAGATAGGCTCCCCCGGGCCCGATTTCCTCATTGAAAAAACAGTGTCAATTGCGTTCAAAGCCCGGCTTATTAAATCCATAATTTTGTTAGATAAATCAGCAGTAAAGACACGCAGACACAGACGATAGCAAGCTGGGATCCAGTCAGTTAGGGAGGGAGAGAGAGATAGGGAGCCGGAACGGGGAAGAAAAGCGTCTGCTCTCTTTAGAGGGCTGAAGTGAAAAATCCTGCCGGACTCCACAGAAACAGTCCAATAATAGTGAAATCCATGACCGACAAATCAACAAATAGTCTTAATAAATCTAAAATATAGTTTAAATGTACTTACATTCAACCTAGGAGGCTTGTAAAATGGATTTTTCGGGATAATGTGTCAGGGTCATTCCAGAATTGGAGGACATTTGGGCTTCAAAATTCTTGAAGAATAAACCTTCACTTTTCTGATTTTCTGCTACATATTCATCAATAATAGGTCATAAACTATCAAAGGCTTGATTAGCTCAGCTTACAGATCAATGGTACAATTTTTATTACATGATTTATTTGGTGTTTACAATACTTGGTGCAACCCACAGCAACAGGGTTGCAGGTAATAGGGTTGCAAATCCAGACGAATGTTAGCTTTCTCTCAGGAGTAGAAGCTAGCTGTTTAGCTAGCTGTTACTGCTGACCAAGAGGACAAACTTACTTATGTAAATAAGTAAAGAAAAAATAAAAAAAATAATTGTCTTATTCTGATCATATGCATAACAGGGTTGCATGAGGTAGAGTGAGACATTCAATCAAGGCTAACTGTGTTATAAAAATATGAAAAATAGAAGAGATGACATACCTTTGCTCTACCCATTCTTTTGGAAAACTGTTTGATGATGTCAAGTCCAGCATAACATGTGATTCACTGCTTTCTTTTTCTTCTACCATGCTAAAAAGGTTATGGTAACAGGGTTGTGTCATTTTAGGGGGTACTCCAGACTTATTTGGTATTTTAAAAACTATTTTCAAGCATTCTTTTCTCTTAGTTTTTTTTAGATTTGGTCTCAGAACAAGTAAATTTACTCAGAAACTGCATGTTTTAGTATTTTGTATGTGGATTATTTAAAATTTGATGGGTGGGACATAAAATGTCCTCCAATTCTGGAATGACCCGTCACCCCTTCGTCACCGTCATGCTCCTGTCACCAAACTGGGCTGAAAAAGCTGAACTCCATTCGGGATGATCAGTCCACGTCGACGAATGAAGATTGGCGATCAATTATCCCACTTCTGCACATCAGTTATAAAAGAAAAATTTATCTAGCTCATAGACTCTGGTCCTGGAGAAATAAATGAGACGGATCTGCCAAGTTAGAGGTCCTTTATTTCTGTGACACAGAAGAATGGCGCAAAAAAGAAAGAAAGAAAGAAAGAAAGAAAGAAAGAAAGAAAGAAAGAAAGAAAGAAAGAAAGAAAGAGTTCAGCTCACTCTGCTCTCAAAGGGTGCAACAGGTTTTTTATAGGCCCTCAGTACACTGCCCTGCATCTGGGATGTTGATACAGGTCAGAGGAGTAAAGGAGAGAAGCGAGGAGTCAAGGGAGGGAGAAGCGGGGAAGGAAAACAGCTCAAATACCTAACAGGTCATTGTGACATTATCAGAGCTTATCCTGGAACACAGAAGTAAAGCAGGCATATCAAAGAGATTATTATTGTAGTTTAGATCATCCTTTACGCTTATTTCTGACCTTCAGTTTCTAAAACCTATTAAGTCCAATAAACACCATGCAGCTTATGCCCTAATGAGATTACAATGAGCAGTTTATTAAAAAAAACAAAACAATTCATATATGGGGACATACTTATAAAACATATGATCCCTAGTTACTCAACAGATTAACTGTTGAGTAACTAGTCCCTTGAGTAAATTTCCACCACAAGGCACTGAGAAGAGGGAGCTGTGGACTCCTCGACTGACAGAGCTGAAGCAATAGAAGCAACCATCTCAGGTTCATCAACAGAAGCAGGGTTTGCAGGAAGTGATAAATGTGACAGACCGTCGGCTGCCTGGTTACATGAACAAGGTCTGTATTCAAGATCATAAGTAAAGCACAATAAGTGTGCAGACCAGGGTGCAACTCTCATTCCAGCACGACCAGTACCTTTGGTGGCAAGCAGAGTGGTCAGTGCCTAGTTATCTGTCCTTAACATGAAACGTCTTTCCCAGAGGTAAGTTTGCCATTTATCTACAGCCCAAACACAAGCTAGTGCTTCTTTTTCAACTGTGGAGTGTGACGTTCGATTTAAATAGTTTTATTTGTGAAGTGTGGTGTAGTGGCGGCCACTTCCTCTTCCACCACTGCACCGCCCATAAATACCAGGGGCATCCATTTTACGGCTTCTTTGCCAATGCCCCTGCCTGGTGGCTGTATCGTGTGTCCTACACTCAGTAAAGCTGAGTTCACTTGTTTACCTGGCCTCATCCTTGTAGAAAGGTATTTAGATATACATACCATTTTGGTGATGAGAATAAACCAGGGAGGGGTATACTTTACCACTTAAGCCCCTCCTGGAGCTCCCGGGCTAGCTGCCTGTGCCCTGGCCGAGATGGTTTGCGGCATTTCAGAACTGTATCACAGCACTCAGCCTGGGTGAGCTAGATAAACTGAGGGCACGTGCACTCCTGGTGCATAATTTGGGGATTGAGGGCCAACATATCCTGTGTACACTCGGGGCTTCCGACTCATATGAGGACATGGTTGAGTTGCTAGTGAGCCATTTCCACACCCCGGACAGCGTGACCGTCCGGAGGATTCGGTTTCGGCAGCGACACCAAAGGGCAGGTGAGCCTATCCACCAGTTAGTCGCTGACCTGAGGCTGCTAGCTAGCGAGTGTTGCTTTGGGCCACTGGAGGAAGAAATGGTATGCAACCAGCTGGCAAAGCACACAAACGGTGCCGCTATACGTGCGAAGCTACTCACAGTGCCAGGTTACCTAACGCTAGCTAGAGCTATCGAATTAGCTCTCCAATTGGAGACCGCAGACAAGCTAGCCTCTGAGCTAAATTGGTACAAATCACAACAGCAGCTGAGCCTCCCACCTCGTCACTAGTAGCGGACCCAGTCAGCGAGGATAGCTGGCTAAAAGTAACTGTAAATATTCCACAATTGTTATTCACGCCGGCAGTAATGACATCCGTCTCCGGCAGTCGGAAGTCACGAAACTTAACATAGAATCGGTGTGTGACTTTGTAAAAACGATGTCTGCCACTGTAGTATTCTCTGGGACCCTCCCCAATCTGACCAGTGATGACATGTTTAGCCGCTCATCATCCTTGAACCGCTGGCTGTCTGTGTGGTGTCCTAAAAATGACGTGGGCTACATTGACAATTGGAGCTCTTTTTGGGGAAAACCTGGTCTTATGAGACTAGACAGCATTCATCCCACTTTGGATGGTGCTTCTCATTTATCTAACAATCTGGAATCTTTTTTATCTAAATTTCCAAAACCCTGACTACTCAGAGTTGGGACCAGGAAGCAGAGTTGCAGTCTAACATTCCTCTCTGCAGCTCCTCTTCATCCGCCACCCCTCAGCTTAGCCCCTGACTTCCCCATCAGAGAATCGTTGTCTGCTCCCTCCAAAGTAAATGAAAATATAATGTATAAGCATCCCAAAGTGATAAAGGAAAATATTGGTAAAACTCAAATTAAACATAAAGCCTCTAAATTGAATGATTTGGCCTCTGTTCCTCCTCATAATTTAAAAATTAAATGTGGTTTATTAAATATTAGGTCTCTAACTCCCAAGTCTCTGTTAGTCCATGATTTGTTAATTGATCATCAGATTGATTTAATTTCCCTTACAGAGACTTGGTTAGGGCAAGATGATTATGTTGGTTTAAATGAATCAACTCCCTCTGGTTATTTAAACTGTCAAAATCCCAGAAGTTCTGGTCGTGGAGGAGGAGTAGCAACAATTTACCATTCCAAATTACTAGTAAATGTAAAGCAAAAAACATGTTATAATTCCTTTGAGGGCCTGGTCCTCAGTATTGGGCACTTTAGCAATTTTAGGTTAAACCCAATTTTATTTGCCATAGTTTATCGTCCCCCATCAACCTACTCAGAATTTTTAGCCGAATTTGCTGATTTCTTAGCTGATTTAGTGCTGAAATCTGATAGAATAATTATAGTAGGGGACTTTAATATACATGTGGATGTAGATAGTGACTGCCTTAATGTGGCATTCAATTCAATATTAGATTCGATTGGGTTTTCTCAGAAAGTAGGAAATTCTACTCATTACCTCCACCATACATTGGACCTTGTTCTGACATATGGCATAGAAATAGAAAATCTTGTAGTGTCTCCTCATAACCCTGTACTGTCAGACCATTGTCTGTTAACCTTTGATTTTACTATTTCTGACTATTTGGCTCCTAAAGAAAAATATTATTACAGTAGATGCCTCTCAGATGATGCTGTTTCCAAATTTATGCAGATTGTTTCATCTATGTCATGTGTCAACACAACGGAAATAAGCTATAGACAGCTTGCTCCTTCTGTAATTGATAACATGGTGGATAGTGTTTCAGCTTCTCTGCATCAGACTTTAGACTTGGTGGCCCCCTTAAAAAAGAAAAAGTCTAATCAGAGATTTCTAACTCCTTGGTTCAACACAGAAACCCGTAGCTTAAAACAGAAGACTCGTCAATTAGAAAGAAAATGGCGCTCTACTAATTTAGATGAAATCTATTTAGCTTGGAGAAATCATCTTTTAATTTATAAAAAATCTCTTAGAAAAGCTAGAACGAGTTATTACTCTGCATTAATAGAAGAGAACAAGAATAATCCCAGGTTTCTTTTCAGTACTGTAGCCAGGTTGACAAAGAGTCAGGACTCTGTCAATCCTAGCTTTCCCTTAGAGCTTACTAGTCAGGACTTTATGAACTTTTTCAATAATAAAATTTCATCCATCAGAGATAAAATCAATCAGATTCTTCCCACAGTTAACTTAAATACTGTAACTACTACAACTCCTTCTTTTGATGTCTGTCTTGATGAGTTTACTCCAATCGACTTTTGTGAGTTAGACAAAATAGTTTCTTCATCCAAACCTTCAACTTGTCTTTTAGACCCTATTCCTACCAGGTTATTTAAAGAAGTCTTCCCACTTATTGGTAGCTTTATTCTCCATATAATCAATTCTTCATTAACTTTAGGCCATGTACCGCAGGCTTTTAAAACGGCTGTAATTAAACCCTTACTCAAAAAGCCAACGCTAGATCCAGGAGCTTTAGCTAACTATAGACCAATCTCTAATCTCCCTTTCATTTCAAAAGTCTTAGAAAGAGTTGTTGCTACGCAATTATTTGACCACCTGAGGGGAAATGGTTTACTTGAAGAGTTTCAATCTGGGTTTAGAATCCATCATTGTACTAAAACAGCCTTAGCGAAGGTCACTAACGACCTCCTCATTGCACCTGATAATGGACTAGTTTCTGTACTTGTCCTTTTAGACCTTAGTGCAGCTTTTGATACTATCAATCATAATATTCTACTTGATAGATTAGAACACTATGTTGGACTTAATGGAACTTCGTTGCAATGGTTTAGATCTTATTTATCTGATAGGTTCCAGTTTGTTCATGTAAATAATGAGTTTTCTTTCAACTCAAAGCTTAGTTATGGAGTTCCACAGGGATCTGTGCTCGGCCCTACTCTTTTTAGTTTATATATGCTTCCGTTAGGCAACATTATTAGAAAGCACTGTATACATTTTCATTGTTATGCAGATGACACACAATTATACCTGTCAATGAAGCCAGATGATAGTAATCAATTAGCCAAGTTAGAAGCCTGTCTTAAGGAAATCAAAGCTTGGATGACTTGTAATTTCCTGCTATTAAATTCAGATAAGACTGAAGTCATTCTTGTTGGTCCAAAAAACCGTAGAAATTCCTTTCCAAATCAAACTTTCAGTTTGGATGCAGTTACTCTTTCTCTTAATAGCTCTGTGAGGAACCTTGGAGTTATTTTTGATAAGGATTTGTCCTTCAATTCACATATTAAATTTGTTTCTAAGACTGCCTTCTATCATTTGCGTAATATTGCCAAGATTAGGAGCATATTGTCTCAGAGTGATGCTGAGAAGCTGATCCACGCTTTTGTTAGCTCGAGATTAGATTATTGTAATTCTTTATTATCAGGCTGTCCTAAAACATCTTTAAAAAGTCTTCAGCTGATCCAAAATGCTGCAGCAAGAGTTTTAAAAGGTACTAGAAAGAGAGATCATATCTCTCCGGTTCTGGCCTCCCTTCATTGGCTTCCCATAGAGTTTAGAATTAAGTTTAAAATCCTTCTTCTTACTTACAAAGCTCTAAACAATCAGGCTCCTTTTTATTTAAAAGATCTGATACTACCGTATTATCCTAACAGAGCACTACGCTCCCAAAATGCAGGATTACTTGTAATACCTAGAATCTCCAAAAGTACAATGGGAGGCAGAGCCTTCAGTTATCAAGCTCCTCTCCTGTGGAATCAGCTGCCAGTCTGGATTCGGGAGTCAGACTTGATCTCTGTTTTTAAGAATAGGGCTAAAGCCTACCTTTTTGATATAGCCTACAATTAGGGAGGGATCATGTGTTTCTGAACCCTCCCTTAGTTATGCTGCTAATAGGTTTAGTCAGCCGGGGGACCTCCAGTAATGCACTGGGCCTCACTCCTTTCCTCACTCTCTATGAAATATTTTTTTTTTGCTGGTCATTAACATCTGTTTGTTCTCTCCCATAGATTGAGTCCCCATCGTGCTGTTTGCTCTCTACATGTCTGTTCTTTTCTTTTTCTCTATCCCCTCACCCCCCAGCCAGTCGCAGCAGATGACTGCCCCTCCCTGAGCCTGGTTCTGCTGGAGGTTTCTTCCTGTTAAAAGGGAGTTTTTCCTCTCCACCGTCGCCAAGTGCTTGCTCACAGGGGATCGCCTGATTGCTGGGGTCTTTCTACAATTGTGGGGGTTCCCCCCTACAGTTGAAAGTGCTATGAGATGACTGTTGTTGTGAAATGGCGCTATATAAATAAAGTTGAATTGAATTGAATAGCATGGACAACAACGCAATGGAAACCAATACTACCAGCTGCAGGTCTGCCCCGGGAAAACCCTTGTGTATGGGTTGTGGGTCTGCAAAACACTGATTTAAAGCCAAGGATTGCCTAGCTAGAGGGGAGTGCTGCGGCAAGTGTGGACGTTTAAACTATTATGCCAGGGTGTGCCGCATGTCTGAGCTGGAGAGTCCACAGAGAAAAACAACTGTTCACTCGGTGTCTTCGAGTACCAACTGGTATACATTCGCAAGGTGACGTTGGATGATGAGGAGGTACTGCTGCTCATCGACATGGGGTCGGAGGGATCATATTAGATTGGGCCACGGCGAGGAAATTTTTCCCCCACTAAAGGATAAGAGGTGACCCAGTGCCTCTCTACGGCTATGGAGGTGGCAGGCTGTGCAGGGTTGGAACACTGGAGTTAACAGTTTGGTACAAGTAGGCGGTGATGGCTGACTTCATGTTCCACGTGATGGCCCGAGGTGACAACATCATGGGCTGTGACCTGTTTTATGGACTGGGGCTCGCCATTAAAGATGAAGCTGGGGAAGAGTGGTTGGGTTGTGGCCAGTGGCTGGTTTCAGTGGTGGACAACGATGCTGTGTGGGATGAAGATCTACCGGGCACTGCGGAGGTCAAGCAGGACCTGCCCCACTCAGGTTCGACACAGGAGGGTCTCAGTGCCGGCGCTCAGGGCATGATAGGAGGGGGTACCAAACGTGGCAGCGAGTCACCTGCATTGGTCCCAGATTTCTCTGGAGCTTGGCCGCAGAGGGCTGGAGGATCTAGAGCTACAATGGCGGCCGCTGCAGCACCTTTGAAAGAGGTCAGAGCCACACCAACAGGCACGGAGGGACCGCTGCTGAACAGCACCGCTGCAGGCCGAGCAGAGCTCCTCTGAGAGTTACAGACCTGGTCTGGGCTTGAGGGGAAGGACGTCCACGGCAGATGCGGGCCAAACAACAGCCAGAGGGACACTGGGAGATGCTGCGCATTGTGGCTAAGTGGGGCGCAGCTTACTTCCAGCTGTGAGACAGCTTGTGGATTCATGCCAACATGAACAGCATGCCCAGGAAGAGGCTTTGGATGGTGGGTCCGGACGAGAGAGGTGGTGACGAAGAGAAGCTGCGTTCTCGTCTATGAGGTCAGCTGCGATCCCGGGGGCATGCTGCTTCCAGGGGCGGGTCTACTGCAGAGCTGCCCTGGGCCCCCCGCAAGCCGGTTTGACCACTTTCTGCCAGAAAGACAGGAGTGTGGTTTTCTTTTTTTGGAAAAAAAAAGGGTTCTAATGTTCAAATGTTTGTGTGTGTGTTAAAAAAAAATGTAAATGTAACTGTTCTGGGTGTGTTTTTACTTTAGGAGCATGGCAATGTTCTAAGTTACCAATGGACTTTTAGCTAGTTTGCAGGTGGCAGAATAATCAGCCTTGCCGTGTGGGGTGGGACGGTAGTCTACCCATCCCCCTAGCTTATGTTTGTTGTGTGAATGTGATAGGCCATTTAGTGATTTCACTTCTAGTTTTCTTAGTGTGTGATTTGGGTCTTAAACTGGGGAGGGTCTCAATTGTATGTGTGGTTTTGGGCTTTCTCCGGGGGGGGAGGGGGTGATGCTCTGTTTATATACTTTTATTTATGAAGTACGGTGTAGTGGCGGACACTTCCTCTTCCTCCACTGCACCGTTCCATAAATACCAGGGGGCATCCACTATACGGCCTTTTTGCCGATGCTCCTGCCTGGTGGCTGTATTGTGTGTTCTACACTCAGTAAAGCTGAGTTCACCTGTTCACCTGGCCTCATCTTTGTAGAAAGGTATTTACATACAGCGGTGTGAAAAAGTGTTTGCCCCTTTCCCGATTTCTCATTTTTTTGTATGTTTGTCACACTTAAATGTTTCAGATCATCAAACAAATTTAAATATTAGACAAAGATAACACAAGAAAACTCAAAATGCAGTTATTAAATGAAGGGATTTATTATTGAGGGTAAAAAAAAATTCAAACCTACATGACCCTGTGTTAAAAAGTGATTGCCCCCTAAACTGAATAACTGGTTTGGCCACCCTTAGCAGCAACAACTGCAATCAAGTGTTTGTGATAACTGGCAATGAGTCTTTCACAGCGCTGTGGAGGAATTGTGGCCCACTCAACTTTGCAGAATTGTTGTAATTCAGCCACATTGGAGGGTTTTCGAGCATGAACTGCCTTTTTAAGGTCATGCCACAGCATCTCAATTGGATTTAGGTCAGGACTTTGACTAGGCCACTCCAAAGTCTTCATTTTGTTTTTCTTAAGCCATTTAGAGGTGGACTTGCTGGTGTGTTTTGGATTATTGTCCTGCTGCAGAACCCAAGTGCACTTCACTTTGAGGTCACCAACACATGGCCGGACATTCTCCTTCAGGATTTGTTGGTAGACAGCAGAATCCATGGTTCCATTTACCACAGCAAGTCTTCCAGGTCCTGAAGCAGCAAAACAGCCCCAGACCATCACACTACCACCACCATATTTTACTGTTGGTATGATGTTCCTTTTCTGAAATGCTGTGCTACTTTTACACTGGATGTAATGGGACACACACCTTCAAAAAAGTTCAGCTTTTGTTTTGTCAGTCCACAGAGTATTTTTCTAAAAGTCTTGGGGATCATCAAGATGTTTTCTGGCAAAACTGAGATGAACCTTTATGTTCTTTTTGCTCAGCAGTGGTTTTTGTCTCGGAACTCTGTCATGCAGACCATTTTTGCCCAGTGTAGAGGATGCCTTCACAAACAAGACTGAGTTTATTTCTCAGGAAAGGTTTATTTGCAGTCTCATCCTCTAACAAGCAAGTATCTCAACAAAAGAGACATGACAATCTTTCCTCACAGCTCTTATACCCCCAGAGACACAAAACCCCCAACATCAAACATCACACCCTCAACCCACAGTCCTTCAGTAAACACATATAGCCTCCGAGGCTCGTTGGCGTCTCTATTGTCTCTTCCGCCTCGGGGGCTCCTGCTGGGACATTCTCTCTGACTTCCCGTCTCTCTAGAAACCACTTCACACCTGCCGAGGTCTCTGCCGGGTCAGGTCCTTTTGGACGTTTGAAGTCTCTAGAGTATGCACCGTCATGCCTACTAAATACATGTGAGAGAAAATGCGTACCATACAAGCATGCCATATATGCGCCCTAAATGTGCGCCATACCAGTCTCTTTCTTATGGTGGAGTCTAGAGTGAGGCCTGCAGTTCTTTGGATGTTGTTGTGGGGTCTTTTGTGACCTCTTGGATGAGTTGTCACAGCGCTCTTGGGGTAATTTTGGTTGACTGGCCACTCTCGGGAAGGTTCAGCACTGTTCCATGTTTTCGCCATTTGTGGATAATGGCTCTCAATGTGGTTCGCTGGAGTCCCAAAGCTTTAGAAATGGCTTTAAAACCTTTTCCAGACTGATAGCTCTCAGTTACTTTGTTTCTCATTTGTTCCTGAATTTCTTTGGATCGCAGCATGATGTCGAGCTCTTAAGGATCTTTTGGTTTCAGTTTCAGTTTCAGTTTATTCACACACACACATCACACATTATCAACAGCATGAATGAATTACAATATGAATTATCAACAGCATGATTAGCAGTATACAATAGTTTTTTGTTTTTTTGTTTTTTTTACATTGTTTTGGAGTGTGAATAGGTAATCCCAAATGAGCTTTTAGTAGGGAGCCCAATTCTACAATGAAATGATGGGGGAAATCAGTCTGATATCTCTGTGTGAAAGAACAAACAAACATATGACAGACATATAGCACAAAATCCCAACATTTGTTTACACTGAAATAGTAGGTGAGTTCAAGATATATAGTCAAGTTATTAAATACTATTGGAGTGAATTCACATACTGTATAAAACAAAATTACAATGGTGTAACAACTCATCAGTAAGCAAGTTTGTGTAGCAAATAGCAGATTAATTATATAATGATAGGAGTTGCATTTTTTTCATTTTTTCTTGAAGATGGAGATGGAATGTGACATTTTTAGATTCTCATCAAGCTCATTCCAAATCTGCGGTCCTCTGCACACAATACTAAACCTGGTGGATTTTAGTCTTCATTTTTTCCCAGTAATTTGATTTTTATTTCTAGTGGTATAAGTGTGCAACGGAAGGAAGGTTGGAATGAGTTCACATAATTTATGGTTGAATTTATGGACAACCATCTGATACATTATACAGTCATTCTGGAAATAATTATGCTCAGCAAGTCTTAGAAGATTATAACGATGGAAAAGATGACTAGTAGGAGAATTATATTCAGACCATGATAAGAAACGTATGACTTTCTTTTGGAGAATTTCTAGCTTTTTTAGGTGAGTTGGAAATGTGTTACACCATATGATATTGCAGTAATGTAAGTGAGGCTCAAATAAAATTTTATATAGAGTGAGAAGTGCTGAAAGTGGTAGAAAATGTCTCACTTTAAAAAACAGAGCACCGTATTTGGCCAGTTTCTTGATTAGACCGTCAATGTGACATTTGAAATTGAGAAATTCATCAATGAGGATCCCCAAGAATTTTCTAGAGCTAACTCTTGTAATATACTGTCCATTAATTTTGGGGCAAATTTCCATGGTGTCTGGCGTTTTATTCAAACGGAATACAATATAATTAGTTTTACTGATATTAAGTGAAAGTTTGTTATGTGGTGCACATATGGGGGTTTCATATGCTTCACATGTGTATTACTGTATGCTTATTGTTTGCTTCACGTCTCAGAGGAACAAAAGGTCTGAACCTCCTAGGAGTAACAGGAGGATGTGAAGTATGGCCTTTTGTATGCAAAGAGATGGCCTTGAAGGATTTCCTGACCACCAGGACTTTAGGTGGAGACGAGAAGACCTGGAGGGGGATGCATTGTGATTTGGGATTAAAAGACAATGGACTGTGTGCTTTGATGTCCTGGGGTATTAAAGGGACAGATGTTGGGGGATTCCTTTCTCTTTCTGTTTTTGGATGTTGGAGAATGTGAATGTGAATAAAACTGGTCTTGAGAAATAAACTCAGCCTCGTCCTTCCACACATCTCCACACTGGTGACCCTAAGACGTATCATGAGCGGAGACGAATCTCCCGAGCCAGACTCGTCAGGAGCCAGCCAAACGAATGCAGCCACAGTTCAGCTACCGGATTTCTGGCCGAACAATCCGCGCTCCTGGTTTAGCGCAGTCGAGGCACAGTTCCACCTCCGGAGGATTTCGGCGGACGCCACAAAGTTCTACCATGTGGTTGCAAAACTGGACAACCACACAGCCCAGCGGGTGGAGAGCCTGATCAACCACCCGCCGGACAGCGACAAGTACAGCACGTTGAAGGCTGCACTCATCCGTTACTTCACCCCCTCGGTGGAGGAGCGAGCAGAGAGGCTCCTGGCGCTGACTGAATTTGAAAGCGACAGACCTGCAGACCTGATGGGGAAGATGTTGAGTTTGAGAGACTCCGAAGATGATAATTTCATCATCACCCACCTTTTCCTCAGGACCCTACCATCAGTGGTGAGAGTGACCCTGGCCAGTTCACCACTGTTGGCCCGACGGGACTACCACGAGCTGGGCCAGGAGGCACAACGACTCGTCGACGTCAATAGACGGCGCGTGGCTATGGCTGCAGCAGCGGAGCCAGGCGCAACATCCGGAGAAGGCAGGGGGCCAGAGGCTGCAGCACCAGACTCACTGACGACGGCGGTGGCAGGGACCAGGAAACATGGAGCAGACGACGTCCTTTTCTTCTACCATCGCCGCTTTGCAGAGAGGGCACACAAGTGCATTCCACCGTGCCATTTTAAGCGCTCGGGAAACGCCAAGACCGGGGGTCGGTAGCAGCTGCGGCCCTCGGAGAGGAGAACAAGCTGCTCTACTTGAAGGATGCGCACTCGGGGAGGCATTTCCTCGTGGACACGGGCTCCCAGCTGAGTTTCATCACACCTTCCTACGCTGACCGGCTGGCGCCTTCCAGTGGTCCCCGGGTGTTAGCAGCGAACGGCTCGGCGATTAAGACCTTCGGTGAGAAGACTCTGCTTCTGTCTTTAAACGGCCGTACATTCGAGTGGACTTTTGTCATAGCGGCAGTCAATTTCAACATGTTAGGGGCTGATTTTTTGTGCTCACATAGTTTGTTGGTCGATCTTGCTAACAGACACCTGGTTAATGCACTCTCTTTTCATTCTATTCCCTGTACAGCTCGAGTGGCCCCTCTAACAGCACAAGCCAACGTCACAGCTGCAGGTGGTAAGTTCCACACACTCCTCACTCAGTTCCCAGCACTCACAGTTCCAACATTTTCGGCGACCGTGGCTAAACACGGGGTGGAACATTTTATTACTACCACCGGACCGCCCGTTTTTGCAAAAGCTCGGCGCTTGGATTCAGCTAAACTGACCATAGCGTACGAGGAGTTCGCCAACCTGGAAAGGTTGGGCATCATCAGGCGTTCGAAGAGCCCATGGGCTTCACTGCTTCACATGGTCCCGAAAGCTGATGGCTCATGGCGGCCTTGCGGTGATTTCCGCAGGCTGAACAACGCTACAGCTATAGGAAGAAATATATGGAATATTAATAAATATGAATATGATCAGGTATGAATTATTTAATTTATATTGATGTATTGGAATCTGAGATCAAATCTCACTTCATATACATTAGAAAAGTTAATAACACTCGTAAGGGGCACCAGCTTCTATCTTTAAGAAGCAATTTAATCTTTAATTTCACTTTATACCTGTTTAATCACTCAATAAATTAATCAATAATCAGTCTCAAAAAATTTCCGTGAATTCGATACCTGTGCTTGAACAGACTCAGAATGAAATAAATTCTCAACAACTTCTCATTTTTACAGATTTATTAAACGAAATGATTAACAGACATTGCAGTAATTTCATTAATCATAGAATCAGTCTTGTAAATGATAGATTAACAATGTCAGTATTGTCGGAACCAGGGTTAAACTGAGAAACCAATTTCTATCAGTTTGTGTTAACAGATTATGGAAACAACGCAAATTTATGGAGAAAGTTTACTAATTATATGAAAAAGTCCTTGATTCATCTTAAGAAATAAAAACGGAATTTTAATGAAAAGAAGAGTTATGTTAAGGGCTTCTTAATTTGCATCTGATTAGATACACAAATTATTACCAAACCTCAGACATTTAATTCAGCAGATGAATTAAAGTTTTGCAGCTCACGTGATCCTCGGTGATGATGGTTCTGTCGTCGTCCTCAGCCCAAGATTTTGTGGTCGTTAATATCTGCCCGCAGATATTTTCAGGGTCCACATTTCGACCTTTAAATTCAAGCGGTCGAAGAGGCTGGATTCTGTGCTGTATGACCCAGAGTTGAAACTGGGTTTGGAGCCAGATGGTGACACTTCTTCAGTGTGTGATGAACAGCTGCGTGTTGATTCCTTGTAGACACGAACCTCCAGATGGCTTCGAGAATAATTAGATCTAATCAGATCTCAAATTAGGAAAAAAAAAACTTTCGGACTTTAGATAAAAATTATAGCTTCTGGTGTGTGGTTGGTCAAGAAAAATATAAAAAAAAAATAAAGTCAAGATTAAAGTTTACATTAAAATTAAACAAACTGTGATTTTACAGAAAGTTTAACAAAGAAAAAAGCGTTGAATAAAAATTGGAGTTTAACTCCGATTAAGAATTGAGCTCAAAGAAATAGGAATTCCTAGGTATTTAAGGGAAAAAGAAAACATTAAGATACAAAGTTACATAAACAAATTATGAGTTATCTGCTCTGTGTTCAGAAAAGCGACACGTGGTTGAGTCTTTGTTCAGACGGTCCTTTGTTCTTCCTTGCTGTGTGTAGACAATAGAGAGAGACGATCGGTGAAAAGCGGAGCCGGAAAGAGAAAAGAGGAAAAGAGCAGCCGAAAAGAGGATCCTGAAAAGAGGCAGATCGAAGAGTCTTTCGCCTTTTATAAGTTCTGTTCAGCTTCGCGGGCTTCTGGGATCTCAGCCAATGAGTGTCCTTCGTGGGAGGCCCGATGAACTTTCAGTCCAATGAACAAACAGTCTACAAGGGACCAATGAGATGAAGAAGGTGGGGTCTCTCTGGAGACTGGTGAAACGTGATCCGTCCACAGGAATACACACAATTTTAAATACATTGGAATATACTGTTACACACTTATGTATAACTAAACTAACCTTAGTATATCTTATAAGCAGTGCTTCTAAATTAACATGCAGGAATAAACATTCATTTAAACATTAACATGCATATATATAAAATCACAGATTAATGCATTTCACACATATTATTGATTTTCCACATTAAAACATCAGAGTCCTCTTGCTTTTCATAGTTCTGAAAAGAAGAAGGTTTAGAATTGAGTTTGTAATAATGTACTTTAAAATTCACTGGTTAAATCCAGCATTTCCCAGAGTTTAAGGAAATTTTATTGAGCTGTGGATCCATGTTTTGGCCAGGTCTGTTGCATGTTTATGGGGGCAATAAAAGTGAAGCCGGACATTGGGGAAATTCCTTAGGCTGGTTTTAACAAAAGAAAGGGGATTTCAGCTGTGGCCTGAGGGAAGAAAATCCATTTTTTGATTGTCTTACTCCTGGGTGAAAAATGTCTTTAAGCAGAAGAATAATTGTTGCTGAGCCAAGGTGAGATGATGCTACACAGCACACGACCACTACCCGATTCCGCACATCCAAGATTTTTCAGTTCATTTGGCGGGGGCGCGCGTTTTTTCTAAAATAGACTTGGTACGCGGTTACCACCAGGTCCCAGTGCACGCTGAGGACATACCCAAAACAGCTGTAATAACTCCTTTCGGGCTTTTTGAGTTTTTGCGCATGCCGTTTGGGCTTAAAGGCGCGGCACAGACGTTCCAACGCATGATGGACGTGGTTTTGCGCGATCTCCCTTTCGTGTTCGTCTACCTGGACGACATATTGGTAGCCAGTGCGTCCGAAGACGAACACGAAAACCACCTCACGGCAGTTTTCCGGAGGTTGGCAGAGCCCGGGTTAATAATTAACCCAGCGAAGTGTCAGTTCGGGGTGACGCAAATTGATTTTTTGGGGCATCGCGTCTCCCCAGAAGGAGCGGTCCCTCTGCCTGACAAAGTGCGCGCAGTAACAAATTTTCCCCAGCCACAAACGGTCAAAGCGTTACAGGAGTTTTTGGGAATGGTGAATTTTTATAACTGTTTCCTCCCCCGCGCAGCGTAGCTCATGCAACCATTGTATGCTGCACTAAAAAAACAAAAACCCACAAATAAAGTCGAATGGTCTCCGGAGCGGGAGCGCACATTTTCTGAAGTCAAAACAGCCCTGGCAAACGCTGCGTTGTTAGCACATCCAGTCCCAGCGGCCCGCATGGTGCTCACTACTGATGCGTCAGATGTGGCCATAGGGGCGGTCGTGGAACAGTTTGTAGCCGGAGCCTGGCAACCGCTCGCCTTTTTCAGTAAGACCCTGCGTGACAGCGAACGAAAATACAGCACATTCGACAGGGAGTTGTTAGCTCTCCACTTGGCCATTCACCACTTCCAGTTCCGGCTGGAAGGACGCCGTTTCACCGCCTTCGTTGACCACAAGCCGCTGACTTTCGCGATGGCCAAGATTTCAGAACCTTGGTCGGGCTGGCAGCAGAGACAGCTGGCTGCGATATCGGAGTTTACTACCGATATCCAGCATGTGGTGGGTAAACTTAATGTAGTGGCGGACTGCCTCTCACGGGCCGTGGGGGCTCCAGCCCACGCGGAGGTAGATCCTGCAGCCATGGCCGCGGAGAAGGTTAGCGACGCGGATGTGCGTGCGCTCCAGTCTGGACCAACAGGGTTAAGGCTTGAGAACAGGGTGCTGCAAGACGGTATGCCCCCCTTAATCTGCGATGTCTCCACTGGGCGGCCACGTCCGGTGGTTCCAGCCGCATGGCGCCACCACGTTTTTGACTCGATCCATTCTCTGGTGCACCCGGGAGTGCGTGCATCGGTCAAAATGGTGGGAGAGAAATATGTGTGGCCGAGCCTGTGCAGACAAGTTAGAGAGTGGGCGGCAGCCTGTATGTCTTGTCAGCGGGCCAAGGTTCATAGACACACGAGAGCTCCCTTGGAGCCATTTCACATCCCAGCTAAAAGGTTTGATCATGTCCACGTGGACCACGTGGGCCCCCTCCCACCCTCACGAGGGTGCACGCATCTTCTGACAATGGTTGACCGCACCACGCGCTGGCCGGAAGTGGTTCCGCTGTCGTCAACCACAGCCGAGGAGGTGGCGCGCGCGTTTTTAACAGCATGGGTAGCGCGTTTTGGAGTCCCGTCGGACATTACGTCCGACAGAGGCCCACAATTTTTTTCCGAACTTTGGTCAGCGATGGCCCGCAGCCTGGGGGCAACGATCCACCGCACGACCACGTACAACCCGCAGGCTAACGGGTTATGCGAACGTTTTCACAGGTCACTGAAGGCGACTCTCAGAGCATCGCTTACGGACGCAAATTGGGTGGACAAGCTACCATGGGTTTTATTGGGGTTGCGTTCTGCACCTAAAAAGGATTTAGAAGCCTCCCCAGCTGAGCTAGTTTTCGCACAGCCACTGCGGCTGCCCGGGGAATTTCTCCCAGATAATCCAGCGCCAGAGCGCTCCCCGGCTCAGCGGTTACAGAGTAGCACGGGCTCGAGCACACTACCTGGCCCTGTTCACCACAGTTTTCCGCGTGTTTTTGTGCCTAAGCCTTTAATAAATGCGGAGTTTGTTTTTGTCAGACATGATGCCCATCGTCCGCCTTTACGCCCACCTTATGACGGACCATATAGAGTGCTGGAAACAGGAGATAAGCATTTTTTGCTAGATTTGGGGGGCAGAAAAGAAATAATTGGCATTAACAGGCTCAAACCCGCTTTTGTGGTAGCTGACGAAGTTGTGCAGTTGGCTAAGGCTCCTCGGTGTGGCAGACCCCCTAGAGAGCATTCCCCAGAACACCCACAGAGATTGACTAACAGTTCTCATCCCCAGGCAGCAGCTCCACAGCAGGAAGACGCCGCGGAAGGGGTACAGCCTGCTTACAGCAAATACGGAAGAAGGTTGAGACCCAAGCGGCACGTGGACTGATATGTAGTGATATTATTATGACATGCAATCTGTGGTTATGTTGTTCCATCTTAGACGTTTGGGGGGGGGGGTCATGTGGTGCACATATGGGGGTTTCATATGCTTCACATGTGTATTACTGTATGCTTATTGTTTGCTTCACGTCTCAGAGGAACAAAAGGTCTGAACCTCCTAGGAGTAACAGGAGGATGTGAAGTATGGCCTTTTGTATGCAAAGAGATGGCCTTGAAGGATTTCCTGACCACCAGGACTTTAGGTGGAGACGAGAAGACCCGGAGGGGGATGCATTGTGATTTGGGATTAAAAGACAATGGACTGTGTGCTTTGATGTCCTGGGGTATTAAAGGGACAGATGTTGGGGGATTCCTTTCTCTTTCTGTTTTTGGATGTTGGAGAATGTGAATGTGAATAAAACTGGTCTTGAGAAATAAACTCAGCCTCGTCCTTCCACACATCTCCACAGTTACACTGAAGCCAGGTGTCTGTTTTCACAAGTTCACTATTTGTTATCTGTTCAAGTTCATTTGGATTCTGGTGAGCAAAAAATAAATTAGTATCATCAGCAAACAGTACTTTATGTAGTAGAAATCATCTTTTAATTGGAGAAATCATATTTTAATGTATAAACAATCTCTTAGAATTGCTAGAACAGGCTATTACTCTGTATTAATAGAAAAGAACAAGAATAATCACAGGTTTCTTTTCAGCACTGTAGCCAGGATGACAAAGAGTCAGGACTCTGTCAATCCTCGCATCCCCCTAGAGCTTACTAGTCAGGGCTTTATGAACTTTTTCAATCATAAAACTTCATCTTTTAGAGATAAAATCAGTCTGATTCTTCCCACCGTAAACTTAAATACAGTAACTACTACAACTCCTCCAACTGATATCTGTTTGGATAAGTTTACTCCAATTGACCTTTTAGAGTTAGATAAAATAATTTCCTCATCCAAGCCTTCACCTTGTCTTTTAGACCCTATTCCTGCCAGGTTATTTAAAAAAGTCTTCCCATTTATTGAAGCTGTATTCTTCAATACAGCTAATAATAACTATCGACCAATCTCTAATCTGCCTTTCATTTCAAAAATCTTAGAAAGAGTTGTTGCTACGCAATTATTTGACCACTTGCAGGGAAATGGTTTATTTGAAGAGTTTCCAATCTTGATTCAGAATCCATCATAGTACTGAAACAGCCTTAGTGAAGGTCACTAATGACCTCCTTATCACATCTGATAATGGACTTGTTTCTGTACTTGTCCTTTTAGACCTTAGTGCAGCCATTGATACTATCGACCATGACATTCTACTTGATAGATTAGAACACTATGTTGGACTTAATGGAACTTCGCTGCAGTGGTTTAGATCTTATTTGTCTGATAGGCTTCAGTTTGTTCATGTCAATAATGAGTTTTCTTCCAACTCTAAGCTCAGTCATAGAGTTCCACAGGGATCTGTGCTAGGCCCTACTCTTTTTAGTTTACAGTATATATGCTTCCGTTAGGCAACATCATTAGAAAGCACTGCATACATTTTCATTGTTATGCAGATGACACTCAATTATACTTGTCAATGAAGCCAGATGATAGTAATCAATTAGCCAAGTTAGACGCCTGTCTTAAGGAAATCAAAGTTTGGGTGACTTGTAATTTTCTGCTATTAAATTGAGATAAGACTGAAGTCTATCTTGCTGGTCCAAAAAACCTTAGAAATACCTTTCCAAATCAAACTCTTAGTTTGGATGTGGTTACTCTTTCTCTGAATAGTTCTGTGAGGAACCTTGGAGTTATTTTTGATCAAGATCTGTTTTTCAATTCACATATTAAATTTGTTTCTAAGACTGCCTTCTATCATTTGCATAATATTGCCAAGATTAGGAGCATCTTGTCTCAGAGTGATGCTGAGAAACTGATCCACACTTTTGTTTGCTCTAGATTAGATTATTGCAACTCTTTATTATCAGGTTGTCCTAAAATATCTTTAAAAAAGTCTTCAGTTGATCCAAAATGCTGCTGCAAGAGTTTTAATAGGTACTAGAAAGAGAGATCATATCTCTCCGGTTCTGGCCTCCCTTCATTGGCTTCCCATAGAATTTAGAATTAAGTTTAAAATCCTTCTTCTCACTTACAAAGCTCTTAACAATCAGGCCCCTTTTTATTTAAAAAAATCTGATACTACCCTATCATCCTAACAGAGCATTATGCTCCCAAAATGCTGGATTACTTAGCTAGAATCTCCAAAAGTGCAATGGGAAGCAGAGCCTTCAGCTATCAAGCTCCTTTCCTGTGGAACCAGTTACCAATCTGGATTCAGAAGTCAGACTTGATCTCTGTTTTTAAGAATAGGGCAAAAACCTTCCTTTTTGCTATAGCCTATGATTAGGGATGGATTCTGTGTCTCTAAACCCTGCCTTAGCTCTGCTGCTAATAGATTTAGACTGCCGGGGGACCTCCAATAATGTACTTGGCTTCACTCCTTTAATGTTTGCTCTCTATATGTCTGTTCTTTTCATCTTCTCTATCCCCTCACCCCCCAGCCAGTCGCAGCAGATGACTGCCCCTCCCTGAGCCTGGCTCTGCTAGAGGTTTCTTCCTGTTAAAAGGGAGTTTTTCCTCTCCACCATCGCCAAGTGCTTGCTCACAGGGGATCGCCTGATTGCTGAGGTCTTTCTGCAATTGTGGGGGTTTCCCTTACATTTGAAAGTGCAATGAGATGACTATTGTTGTGAAATGGTGCTACATAAATAAAGTTGAATTGAAATTAAATTTAATTCGTACAGATGAGGAGTTAGCAATGCCATTTATATACAGAATGAATAGAACTGATCCTAAAATGGAACCCTGGGGAACCCTATGATCGATGGATTTATATGATGACTTGTGGTTATTTATATACAGTAAACATACTGAAATCTTTCAGACAGATAATTAATAAACCAATCTAATGCAAGGCCTCTGATACTGTAATGCTGTAATTTATTAATTAGGATGTCATGGTTAAAAGTATCAAATGCTTTAGACAGGTCAAAAAAATGCCAATACCATAGTTGCCTCTTTCAAGTGCATCGTTGATTTTTTTCAATTAGGTCAAGTATTGCCATATAGGTAGTGTGCTTCTTTCTAAAGCCATGCTGAGATGGGATAATAATGTTGACCTTATCAAGGTAACTGGTAGGTCTGCTATAAACTACTCTTTCCAAAACCTTTGAAAAAGTAGGCAAAATGGATATTGGATGATAATTAGTCAAATCATTCTTATCACCTGATTTACAACTTGGTATAATTTGTGCAATTTTTGCTATTTGTGGCACTACTCCAGAGATTAGAGACAGATTAATGCAGTAGGTAAGTGGTTCCAGTATTAAATTAAAGATACCTCTCAAAATTTTGCTGGAAATTTCATCAGCTCCAGCAGAGTTTGAGTTCTTCATGTCCTTGATGATTTTCCAGACTTCCTCACAATCAGTTGACTTCAGGAAGAAAGAATTCTAGTAGTTTCCTGATAGATAGTGTTTGAAAGAGGCAGCCTGGTGTTGATTAATTTTATTAGATACATTTTCTCCAATAGAGACAAAATAATTATTAAATTTGTCAGTGATTACTGACCATGTTATTGTTTGGAAGTGTGGTTTTTTTGGTCCCTATTTAGAACCTTATTTAGTATTCTCCAGGATTTCTTAGAATCACTCTGTGATGCATTTATAAGTTCTACATAGTAATTACTCTTACTCTTTCTAATCATATGTGTTAATTTATTTCTATAATTAGTATATACATTTTTATTGTTAATATTTTGATTTTTTATGTCGCGTTTATATAATTTATTTTTGTACTTAATAGATTTTAGTATGCCCTAAGAAAGCCATGGATGTTGAATAGTACCATTGCATGAGATAGTCTTGACAGGAATTGTCCTCTGGATGGATTCTATTATTTCCTTAGTCAAGGCATCAAATGCAGTGTCAGCATCACTACAATTGTAGATTCTATCCCATTCCTTGACATGCAAGTCCTCACTCTGTCGTTGTAAGGTTTCTTCATTAAGTATTTTTATTTTTAGTTTATGTCGCGAGATTAAGGGCCTAACGGCAAGGTCAAGAAACAGAACAATGAGGAAGTGATCATAAATCTTGGAGAGCACGACTCCAGATACCAGTGTGGAATTGCAAATGTTAGTAATGATATTATCAATAATGGACTTGGTGGAGTCAGTGATTCTAGTATAGGTATTAATGGTAGGGAGGAAGGAAGAGGAGTGTAGTGTATTCATAAAGTCCTTTTTAGCTGCATCATTACTGGAGAGGTCAATGTTGAAGTCTCCAAGGAGAATACAACTTTTGTTTTTGTTGTTGATTGAGAATAAAATTTCTTCCAGTTTGGCTGTGAAAATATTAAAGTCGGTGTCGGGGGGGGGGGGGGATAAATCACACCTACAATTAAATTTTTCCCATTTTTGACATGTATCTCAACAAAAAGAAAGTCAATATGACAGTCTTCCATGACAATATCATCATAAACACTAACATCATATCTACAAGAGATATACAGATAGACACCACAACCAGATCTTCCACATCTGTTCTTCGTGAACAGTTTATAACCATCAAGGTTTAAGATGTCTATGTATGACTTATTGTTCAACCAAGTTTCACTACAACCAATTACATCAAAGCTGCAGCCTGTACTAGTAAGTAAAGTAACTAGATCATGATGATGCTTATTCAAGCTCCTGATATTTAAATGCATGAACGAATAATTGTTTTGGTTTTTAAAAGATGTTAATTTGTCAGGAATATACTGATCACAGCTTGTATTCCTATTATAGTCCATAAATTGTGTCGCATCCACTCATTCTTCATTAGATTCCTTGAAGATCATTATACACGATAGCTGATAAAATTTACTGGGATCACACAGTAACAATACACATTTAAAGACATAGACAAACCCTCATCCATACGGAAGACAGTCGGACGAACACACACAAATACACACACACTCAAATAGACAGAGACACATTGTCAGCACAACAGCCCATTAGTCCGAGAGCACAGAGATACTGGCCTCGTCGCACCAGGGAGCAGGCCTACCCAGTCAAACGAGCAGAATTTAGGCCAATTCCCAAACCAAAATGAATATACGGACAAGAGGTCCGTATATTGGTCTACTTCACTTTGTTAGGCAGGTCCTTTTTATGTGATTTCTTGATTGAGAACAGGTGTGGCAGTAATCAGGCCTGGGTGTGGCTGGAGAAATTGAACTCAGGTTTCCAAAGATGTGATAAACCACAAGTAATTTATGTTTTAACATGGGGGGGGGGGGGTCACTTTTTCATACAGGGCCATGTAGGTTTGGATTTTTTTCCCCTTAATAATAAACACCTTCATTTAAAAACTGCATTTTGTGTTTACTTGAGTTACAGTATCTTTGTCTAGCATTTAAATTTGTTTAATGATCTGAAACATTTAAGTGTGACAAACATCCCCCAAAAAATGAGAAATCAGGAAGGGGGCAAACACTTTTTCACACCACTGTACATAACATGGAGTATTTTCTTTCTGTAGGTGTGAGAGTATGTGAAGCAAATGCCACAGTTGGTTCACTGTTATCTGGGTGTATTTGGGTCAGAACACCATCCAGTCCATAATCTGATGCATCTATTGTGACTAATGTTGAGAGAGAAGCATAAAACAGCACAAGCACTGGGCTGTTAAGCACGAGTTGTTTCAGTTCATTAAAACTTTAATCAGTATCTACAGTCCAGTTGAAGTCTGAATCAGCAGCATCCCATAACAAAGAATGCATTGGTTCCACTACTGTATCAAAATTGGGTAGAAATTTACTGTGCCATGAGATTTGTCCCAGAAAGGAGCACAGTGGGGCAAGATCATGTGGGGGTGGTATGTCATGGATGGGAGCAATATGGTCTGCATCAGGTAAGATTCCATCTTTGGAGATCATGTGACCCAGGAATTTGAGGCTGGACTGTCTGAAAGAACATTTCTGCATGTTGAGTCTCAGACCTACATCTGTCAGGCGCTGAAGAGCTGCACGTAGGTATTTGTCATGATCCTGTAGAGAAGATCTTGTAACAATGACATCATCCAAATAATTACAGTACGCACACCAGGTAGACCTCTAAGTACAGTTTCTATGATTTTTTGAAATGCAAATGGAGCAGAGGCTAAACCATAAGGAACATTGGCAGTAGTGAAAAAGTCCTTTGTGAGTAATACAAGCAGTCAAGTCCTGACTGTCTTCATGCAATGGCAGTTGGCGGTAAGCAGAGGCCAGATCAATTGTAGAAAACACAGAAGCACCTCTAAACTCATTCAAAAGCTCATCCATGTAGGACAAAGGGTGACTATCTGTAACGATGGCTTTATTAGGTTCTCTCAAATCAACACATAATCTTGGTCTGCTGACTTTTCATGTTGTAACCACAACTGGAGAAATCCAAGGAGAGGCATCAATGGGTTCAATTATACCACCTCTCAAAAGCAAGTTAAGTTTTTTAGAAACTGCCTGTCTGACAGCTAAAGGCAGACGTCTGAGTTTTTGCTGTACTGGAGTAACATTTTCACAAACTTTTACTTTGTGGACAAATTCGGCAACACAGCCAACAGAACTAGAGTCTGTTGTAGTAAGCATCACATGTGGAGTAAGTGATGGCTGGTCAGAATCAGTACATGGTGAATGAGTAGCATCGTGACACAGTGTCCATATAAGTGCTTTATTTAAATCCATTCCCAGTAATGTTGGGGTGTTACGATGGTGGTGGCACATTCACACGCTGCGGCAACATGTTCCGGACTCCCACAATTTCATTGTACCTTACAACTGTACAATGACAATAAAGCCTATTCTATTCTATCCTATTCTAATATAGATCCTCCTTGAACAACATACAATTCCTTCCAATTCCGGTGCCACATGAGTTGGCTGCCTTTTGCAACAGCGGCTCAATTCTGAGTCTTTTTATCTTCCTTCTTCTTTCTGATCCGGTGATAGCTTTCTGATCCGGCAAACCTTTCACTCTATATATATCACGGACACACAGATCGCCCCAAAGGTCTCCCCCGTCGGCGGACGGAGCCTCTGTTTACAGCAGGAGATGATACAGCAGGGAAGAGCTAGCTAGCACTCAACCGCCACCCGGTGCTAACAGAGAAACTCGACATACCGGGAGAAACTGAAGCGAAAATGACGCGGGTGCCAGGCTGCAGTTTAGGCGGCGTGCAAGAAATATAAGACAGAATAATAAAGAGCGATGGCAAGAACAAAGCAGACCGCCCATAAATCTACTGGAGGAAAGGCCCCAGGAAGCAGCTGGCCACCAAGGCTGCTCGAAAAAGCGCTCCGGCCACCGGCGGAGTGAAGAAGCCTCACCGTTACAGGCCCGGTACCGTGGCTCTGAGAGAGATCCGTCGCTACCAGAAATCCACAGAGCTGTTCATCCGTAAGCTGCCCTTCCAGCGCCTGGTGAGGGAGATCGCTCAGGACTTCAAGACCGACCTGCGCTTCCAGAGCTCCGCTGTCATGGTTCTGCAGGAGGCCAGCGAGGCCTACCTGGTGGGTCTCTTCGAGGACACCAACCTGTGCGCCATCCACGCCAAGAGGGTCACCATCATGCCCAAAGACATCCAGCTGGCCCGCCGCATCCGCGGAGAGAGAGCTTAGACTTTCTGCTGCACATCCACCAACCACAATGCTCCGCACTGTGTGTCTATATATATATATATATATATATATATATATAGTAATATGTACATATGTATACTAGCTGCTCTTGTTTTTTCTTGCCTTCTGATTGTTGCTCTGAGTATTGCTATCCCTGTGCTGTTGCAATCCTGGAATTTCCCCATTGTGGGACTAATAAAGGCTTATCTTATCTTATACAGTGAAGCAGGAGTGGTTCTGTTGTCAAGAGAAACAGTAGCTTGAAAAACATCCAAGCACAGGAATGTCCTCTTTTAAGTAGGTCACTATTTTCACTTTAGGTGGAGTAAGCGGGCTCTCAGGAAAACAGTTGTTGTACAGAGATTCTGGTATAATGGAAACTGAAGAGCCAGTATCAACCATTAATTCACAGTCTGTAGCCTCCCCGGATGTAGCTTCAGTACTTTGCAATGCAGTCTATCGGCTGCATTAATTTGCATAGTATTGGTCATGAGCAGAACTACTTTCAGGTGGAACTTCTTGAACTTGTTTAGCTGACCGACATACTTTAGAAAAATGTCCAGTCTTACCACGTGTTACATTTTGCTTTAGCTGCGGGCAGTCACTTGTGTTTGCCAGATGAGTAGTTGATCCACAGCCATAGCAGGTACGTTGCATCCTGTGTGTGTCTATTTTTAGATGCACGTCAGCACAGTGTCTCATATCCTTCCGCAGGAACCAGGGTCTGTACTATGTTGCTGCATGCACTGCTGCACCACTGTGCAACTTGGACGATTGTAAGGCATGCTCTACTTGACAAGAAAGCATAATTGCAGTGTCCATTGTTAAAGTTGGTTCTAGTAAAAGTCGCTCTTGTACCTCCGGTGCAGAAAACCTTCCCAGTGAGTTGGTCCCTCAGCATCTCATCCTCCATAGTCCATAAGCACAAGTACTGGCTAACTCATGTAAAGGAGCCAGGCATTGTGGCACAATCTCATCACCCTGCTGGGCTCTTTGTCTGACCTGATGTCAGACTACAACTATTTTCACCTTTGGAGAAAAGTGTGTTTCCAATGCTGTCATTGTGTCACCAAAAGTAGTACCTGTATAAGGAAGAGTGTAGAATAAGTGTTGTCCTTCAGAGCCAAGGCCATGGATAATTAAAGCACCTCTTCTGACGTCGGGCCACAAGTTTCTTGTAGCATGCATGGCCAGCAAGTAGTTATGAAATATCTTTCACCATGTTTTAAAAGGAACAAGTGGCTCTTCACTGCAGGGGAGAAATGGTGCTGGCATGGGTATGGACATCTTTGTCGCCAGTTGTTATGTTGGGTGGTAGGATAAAAGATGATGAGGCAGAAACTCCCGTGCATAACTTTTAATTTCACAATGCATGTAAAGCAGCAGCAGCACACTACACTTACACTCTCATCTCTTCACGCGCTTCTTCTTCTCTCTCAGTTCTGTGTTACTACTATGCCACCTAGTGGCAGTCACAACAGAAACAAAATAGCAGCATGAGGACTGAGAACACAAAAAATAAACTGGGTTACCAGCAAGGAACACAAAGGGTGACGCCACACCAGAAAAACACTGAATACTCACATATATATGGAAACATATCACAAACAAGAGACAGCTTGGGAAACAGTCAAGGAAAGAAGAGAAGTGGCTTCAGGTGAGGAGCACAGGATGGGTGGGGCTGTACAGAAAAACACAGACAGGTGATGCACATGAAACATAACAAACATACAGGACCACAATACAGGAGTAATACAGAGAGGGCAGTGGCTAGGGGTACGGAAAACAGGAGGAGCTGGACCAATAGGTAAACAGGTACACACAACACCTCAAGACCAGACGGGGGATGACACAGAAGACAATGACAGAGGACTCAGGGGAAAACAGAGGACAATAAATGCAAATGACACTCATAAATAATTCCAGAGAAACAATAAATTAACATAAAGTGTGTGTTTGAGCCTATGATCAACACATCCACATGTTGAGGTTAGTTTTCAGAATCAGAATCAGAATCAGAATCAGCTTTATTGGCCAAGTATGCACAACACATACAAGGAATTTGACTTTGGCTAAAAACTTGCTCTCGTTGTTCAGGTGAAGGATTTAAATAAGGATTCAATGACAACCAGAGTATGTACAGTAAATTACAGTCTGTCCACGTTTCTATAAAAGAATGCAAATATATACAGGAATATATGCAGTTATTTACTCGGACTAACCACACTTTGCAGAAATATATGAAAAAATATACAATCACACAGTATTTCAATGTGGACTCAGATTCAGTGATATAATGTGAATGAAGTAAAAAGCAGTGTGAGAGTTATGTGCAATGTAATAATGGATGAAAAGTCATGAGTACAGCAACAGGTAGGACTAGGTGAATGTTAGGAGTTCATCAGAGTGATGGCTTGAGGAAAGAAACTGTTCCTGTGACGGGTGGTTTTGACCTTCAGTGATCTGTAACGACGACCAGAAGATAGAAGTTCAAACAGTTTGTGGCCGGGGTGTGATGGGTCAGCACAGATGTTTCCCGCCCGTTTCCTGGTTATGGACCGATATAAGTTCTCAATGGAGGGTAGGTCGGTACCAATGATCCTCTCCGCAGACTTAATGATCCGCTGCAGTCTGGTCTTGTCCTGTTTAGTGGCAGATCCAAACCAGACAGTGATGGAAAAGCAGAGGACAGATTGGATGATGGCGGTGTAGAAGACAACCAGCAGCTCCTGAGGCAAATCAAACTTCTTGAGCTGACGCAGAAAAAACAACCTCTGCTGGGCCTTTTTCCGGACAGTGTCAATATGGGAGGACCATTTCAGGTTCCGGGAGATTGTGGTACCCAGAAACTTGAAGGAGTCCACAGTGGACACTGTGCTGTTGAGGATGGTGAGTGGGGGGAATGAAGGGGGGTGTCGCCTGAAATCCACAGTCATCTCCACCGTTTTGGCTGGGTTAAGTTCAAGATGGTTCTGGCTGCACCAGAGGATCAGCTGCTCCACCTCCCGCCTGTATGCAGACTCATCATCATCCCGGATCAAACCGATGACTGTGGTGTCGTCCGCAAACTTCAGGAGCTTCACCGAAGGGTCCTCTGAGGTGCAGTCGTTGGAGTAGAGGGAGAAGAGCAGTGGGGAATGGACACATCCTTGGGGGGCGCCAGTACTAATTTTTCGGGAGCTGGATGTAAATCTCCCTAGCCTGTTGCCACCTGTCAGTCAGAAAGCTGGAGATCCACTGGCAGGTGGAGGGGGGCACCTTGAGCTGGAGGAGTTTCTGATGAAGAATGCCTGGGATGATGGTGTTGAACGCTGAGCTGAAGTCGACAAACAGGATCCTGGCGTACGTCCCTGGGGAGTCGAGGTGTTGCAGGATGTAATGTAGTCCCATATTCACTGCATCATCCACTGACCTGTTTGACCGGTAGGCAAACTGCAGTGGGTCCATCAGGGGGCCTGTGATGACCTTCAGGTGGCTCAGCACCAATCTCTCCAAGGATTTCATGACCACAGAGGTCAGGGCAACAGGTCTGTAGTCGTTTAATCCTGTAATATTTTGTATGTTTGTATGTTTGTATGTTTGTATGTTTGTATGTTGTATGTTTGTATGTTTGTATGTTATCCTGTATGTTTTATTGACATTAGTCAAATAATATAGTACACAGTACAGGTGGAGCATGGAAGGATGGCGTGCAAAGAAAGGATGGCTGACCCTGGGCAGCCGTATAATATACCCTGTGGCATTGTGACGTCACACGTGCATACGGGCTACTGCAGCGTAAAGCATCGTGCCATTTCTCATACACCACAGAGGGGTGGATTGAAATCTCTATTGAGTACCCTCTAGTTCCACCTCTGTCACCAGAAATCTACATCCCATGCCTTATGAGCTGGACAAAACTACCCAGGCTGATATTATTCCTATCCCAAATGTCCTTTTTAACCATGTTTTTCTTTCTTTGCTGATGTGCATAATTAATTTAATCCTTGCTACATCATTTCATTTTTGTTTCTTTTCTCACTGTTTTTGCTTGTTTCCATTCACTTCATTTGGCTTTTATTAATACTTAACTCTGCAACATCTCATCAGGTCCTGTACTCACTCTCCTCGCAAATTCTTCTAATCATTTACTTCTCATGTACCTCTAACCTATCACTCCCCCTTCCCTCCACATGCCATCATTCCATCTTTGCACTAGTGCAGCTACAAAAATGAGACTTGGCTGTGACTAATCTGCTGGCAAAGCCTCCAAGGGCCCCATGTGGTGATGCCTCTTCACAGAGGACACGTGTGATTGATTGAACCAAGGGGAAACTTTGTCAGGCTGGCTATCATGACTG
Organism: Pholidichthys leucotaenia; assembly: GCA_020510985.1. NCBI lineage: Eukaryota > Metazoa > Chordata > Actinopteri > Cichliformes > Pholidichthyidae > Pholidichthys > Pholidichthys leucotaenia. The sequence goes on from CM035848.1 coordinate 179,919,807, forward strand.
GATCTCTTGCCTGATAATAAATTCCCTCCTTCCTTGTTCTATGGGGAAGCAAATGTGTCATGTGGTGCATTTTTAAGATGCATGGTGCCCTTGGCTATTATGGTTAATCTACATTGCCAGATTTTACTTTCTCTTATACATGCAGTCTCAGTCACTCCCATTGTTTCACTATTCTACACCAAAACTACCCAACAAAATTTTACTGTATGTGGAACTGCATGTGTGGCTTTCCAAAGACAGAAACACAACATGTATGTATCATTTATGTGAGTATGTCACCATTCATTCCAACTTGGTGTGAAGCCTACTATGCATATCAGATGAAAGCAGTAGACAAAGAATGGGGGAAATTATATTTATCGGTAAAGTGTCATGACAAATTGATTTTCTCACTTAAATTACAGACAGTGGACAAGACATAGCAGTTTGGCTGTTTCTCTCCCTAAGTGCCCCATTTTCTTTTTTCCTTCACAGATCAACGGTGTCAAGTCATTAGGAATTGCAAGGTAGACTAGAGGGGCTACTACGCCAACGCTTTCTTCCTCTTCCCTCTTTATCCCACACATATTCATTTTTCAGGCTTGCTACTGATGGCTCTGCAGCACAAGTTCATGTGTTCTAGTAGAAGCTCACTAGACCACTGAAAAAAATTGCGTTCATTATGTTTTTCACTGGGAATCTGTAGATTTTTTTAGTCAGTTAAAGTGCAAGAACAGCTAACCCTCCAGAAAACCTTTGCAAATTGATTTTTGCATTTCTGAAATGAGAAGCCACCATTAGCTACCATACTATTAGGGAAACTATTTGAGATCAGTATATAATATAATTATGTTAAATTTCTAGTGGAATTTAAAAAGTAACAAATTACAAGGGGCACAAGTCTCAGTTTATGTGTGTCAATTAAAGGAAAATAGACATCTAAAACTGTTTTCCCCTGAGAAAACATTTACACAAGCATTGAACTATAACAATCATTTAAAAAAAAAAATGAATGGCAAAGGCTACCTTGACTATGGTCTATCACATCTCCAGTATCTCTAATTTGAAAAAATTAAATTACACTGCCTGGCACAAAAAAAGTCACCACCTGAATTTAACTAAGCAAATATTAGGCAAGAGCCTCCCATTGGTCAGGTCTAAGTTCAGCAATGTTATGTGCCCAAAAAATGAGGTCAGCTGACTACCTGAACATACTGAATGACCAGGTTATTCCATCAGTTAATTTTTTTCTTCCCTGATGGTATGGGCATATTCCAAGATGACAATGCCAGGATTCATCTTTCGCAATTTGAATTGTGAAAGAGTGGTTCAGGGAGCATGAGACATCATTTTCACATATGGATTGGCCACCACAGAGTCCAGACCTTAACCCCATTGAGAATCTTTGGGATGTGCTGGAGAAGACTGTGCGCAGTGGTCCGACTGTCCCATCATCAATAGAAGATCTTGGTGAAAAATTAATGCAACTCTGGATGGAAATAAATGTTGTGACATTGCAAAAGCTTATCGAAACGATGTCACAGCGAATGTGTTCCAGTCCAATGAAATATTAGAGTGTGTGACTTTTTTGGGGGCCAGGCAGTGTATTTTGTGCTGCACCTCCATTCTCACATCTTATTAAAACATTTACAATCATCAAAACCTACCAGTTTTCTTTTAGGATCTTTTTTTCCACACACAAATCTAGAATGTGTCTCTTTGAGTTGCTGTACACAAAAATAAATCTGTAACACCTTCTAAAAAATTAAATTTTTGTGTGGAATCACAATTTCCTGAAGAGCAGCCTACTGACTATACAACCTTTGTGTAAACTAAAGTGGGAGTTGTAACATAGACAAAAACAAATCAGCAGTTAGTTCAAGGAATATACATTTCCTGTATGTACTGTAGTCAGTCATAAGCTTACAATATCACTGAGACAAAACCAGTAAACTCCTTTCATCACACAGAGAAAACACCAGTTGATAAGAAAAAAAACATATACTCAAACTGGCCTTGAAAGGGCAGCCATTTTCCTTGACTTTGAGAATGTGAAATTCAAAGAAGTCTATTATAATGAGCATTATAATGTCACAGTCTGAGAAGGCCACAGGGTTAAGGAACAAGCAGCTGGAGATATCAACAAGACAGAGATAAAATTACACAAAACACTAGAGAGAAAGTACCTTGTTAGTGACATTTGATAAATACATTGATGAGTGAAATGATAGAATGAGAGTGCATTATCAGAGGCTAAGGAGATCATCCAGGGTGCCTCAATTCACCTCAGACTGCCAACTATATATGATAAATTAAGTTTTAGACTAATCTGAAAGAAAATAGTAACCATTTTACCAGGAGCGAAATCTGACTGGCAATGCTGCTATGTTCTTTAACACAGTCATAATCAGAATTATCCAAGTGAAACTAATTTATCCCAAATTCTCAAATGGCCCAATTTGTACAGAACCGCTGCAAAGTTATTTGTCCCTTTTTATTTCTGCCTATATGTATTCAAAACAATTTATGTCTCATTTGTGAAACACAAACGGTCAACTGACTTTCACACATTTAACCACAATAAAGAAACAACAACAAATTAAGCTTACTCGGATTTCTATACCAATAACTGGTTCCTGCACATCAAGGATGGTGAGTTAAATAATTTTCCACAATTCTTTGGCACACCAACACCCTATACTGTACATGCAGTGATAAAAGATATACTGTATGTCAAGACATGTTTGGAAAAGCTTGAATAACAAGGTGAATCATGAAAAAGGGCTGTTGCTGGGTTGTCATCCCAGTTTCACTACGTGTGAGGTGTAGCAGCTTTTCTACAACTAGAGTTAAACATCAAGGTGTTTACACTCTCTGACTACTTAACACAACTTGCTATTATTGGGTTGGACCACTATTGCCTTCAGAACTGCTTTAATTCTTCATGGCAATGATTTAACAAAGTGCTGGAAACATTAATCATAGATCCATATTGATATGCCAGCATTACACAATTGTCGTAGAGTTGTTGGCTGCACATCCATGATGCTCCATGCTTGCATCTATTCTTTCATGTTGTTTACACAAAATCCTGACCCTATCATCCAAATGTTTCCCCAAATATTAAGACAGACTAGGCAAGGTTTGCTTCCAGTTTGTCAACGATGGCCCTCACAAGCCATCAATAAGACGCCGATTGCCAGCCGATGAGTTTGCATGTTTTATTAACAAGAGAACAAAAGACAAAATAAAGAGCCATGTGGGGCAAAACACACTACAACTATGATTAACCCCTTGCACTCCGTTCAATTTCCCTAAAAACGCCAAAAAAATAATGTGCCCAAAGTAAATCGAAAGCTGTTCTTCAACCCTTTGCAGCATCTTCATGGGGTTGGTCTCATTTAAAAGAAAACACTTTGAAATTTTTGGCAAAACAGTTATAATCTCTCTAAGTGCTCCAGCCACTGAGTTACAGTCATCTAAACATACTGAACTTGAAGAAAATAAATTTGGCCTGGGTGTTTTTTTGGATACAAATGCTTGCAAATAACACACAGCTTCAGATCCAGGCTGGAAAATGCAATAGAAATGTAGAACCAAGTGTTATCAGCTGAGGTCAAAATTCTGTAACAATACCACAAAAAGTGAATATATTACACAGCTTTTTCCTCAGGTAGTTCCCAGGCATTTTTGAACTGTGCCAAATTGTGCCAAATGGCACAGTTTGGAAAAACGTCTGTAACTTTTGAATGATTCAATATAGAAGCTTGATCTTGGGCTCTAATGAAAGGTGACACTCAGGGCTGTGTGTGTGTGTGTGGGGGGGGTGGTTGCCCCCCCCCCTCGCTACAGAGGACGGACATCGGCCATCGCTACATGAGAGAATAGTCATGTGGCAACAGCGGTGCAGTCACCGCGGCTCCCCCCCCCTCGCTAAAGAAGAGTAGCAGGGGTGGGGGGCGTTCATGGTCCGGACGCGGCGCATGACCCGTGTACTGCGGCGCACGAACTTTGGACTTCATGCGCCGCACAGTTGTAATTTACCGATCGGTCAAAAGTCATTTTTGATTACAATTTTCAGGGATAAAAAATAATTTAGCTTATAACGCCTTACCTCTTCACAGCAGCAGTGTCCTGGCGAACTTCTCTTCCTCATTGTCAGACGAACGCGACACTGGTCCCTTGTTACGGACTCGTGGTTCTGGTCTCGGCGACCCGGTCAAAACATAATTCCATTATTGCGGTTTTGCGCTTCCATGATTGCGGTTTTGGCGAATGATTTATGACCTTCGTCGTCGGCCTCCGTCGGTCTATGATGACCATGGAAGAGAATCCTAAACGTCTATTCTGCTCGAATAAAAAAAAAAAAAAGCACCGCCTGTGACTGAAGAGGCCGATGCTCGAATGGCAGTCCCTGTCACACAGGTAACACTTGTGGATGGTCTCCTGCTGCTGGGTCTGTGATGGTTCTTCCTGCGGGTCCTTTTTTTCATCTGCTGCAGCAGTCAGTCTCTCTTCACCAAGCCCGAACTTCTGTGCTTCAATTGGCTCGCTGCATTCACAGCGTTGGTAGGCCGGTCCTTCTTGCTAGGTTTTCAGTCATTGGTTCTTCAAGGTTTCAGAAACCCAATTCAAGGCTCTTATTAGTCGAATGAGAGGTCAATCATATCTGATCTGTTCGCGGCTGTGTCTGTAGTGGAAGAACTTTTTTTTTTCAGTGCGCGCTTGGACGCAGCGCCCTTGTGCGTCCTAGAGCGCACGAGGGCGCACGAGAGGGCCCTCGTGCACTCTGGGACGCAGAGACGTGCCCGTCCACGGTACACCGGAGTGCAAGAGGTTAAGATTATGGACGAAGGAAAATAGACTTTGAAGGAAGTACACTTATGAATGAATGAATGAATGAATGAATGAATGAATGAATGAATGAATGAATCTTTATTTCGGATAGATTAAAAGTACAGATTAAAAGAAACAGAATAATATAACAAAGAGGGAAGAAAATCCAACAAGGTCAAATTAGACAATAACTCCTCTGATTATACAGTTCAACATAAGTTATCCGAAATGGGTGATGGCTGAAGCCACAGCTTATATTGCCCACCCATGCTCCATCCAAGAATTCAAAAGAAAAACAAAACAAGAGCGATTACAATTCAGAACATAGCTAAGACAAAATGTGACAAAAAACTAAGCTACAACACAACGCAGACTGGATATGACAATCCTTATGTAATTTTACATGTCATCTTGTATATATGTTTGGAGAATTTCTTCCTTTAGTTTTTGTTTAAATTGTCAAAGCGTTGTACATGATTTTAATTCAGATCCAAAATCGCTCCATAATCTGACTCCTTGCACTGAAACACAGTGTTGCTTGGTGATAGTTCTCACTGAAGGTTTTTGAAATATACATGTTCCTCTGAAATGATATTGTTTCTCCCTTATTTGGAACAACTTTTGGATATTTGCGGGCAGTGATAGATTCTTAACTTTAAACATTATTACTGCAGTTTTAAAATCAACCAGATCTTTCAACTTGAGAGCTTTTAATTTAAGAAAAAGTGGGTTTGTTGGTTCCCTGTAAGCAGCTTTGTTTATTATTGTAATAGCTCTCTTCTGAAGCATAAAGACTGGATATATGTTTGTTTTATATGTATTTCCCCATACTTCAGTACAATATGTCATATATGGGAGTATTAATGAATGATACAAGGTATATAGTGTGGGTTGATTCAGCAAATATTTCACTCTGTGTAGTATTGCAATTGATTTGGATATTTTACCTTTAATATAATTAATATGTGACTTCCAACACAGTTTATAATCAATTATTACTCCAAGAAATTTAGTTTCGGATACCATTTCAATCTCTACACCATTTACACTGAGTTTAGATACTAAGTTGTGATGGTTGTTAAAATCTATAAATTCTGTCTTACTTAAATTGAGCGTTAATTTGTTTGAATCAACCCACAGTTTAAGCTTTCATAATTCCTTCCTGAGTGTATCCAAAAGTTGTTCCAAATTGCTTCCACTGCATAATAAATTAGTGTCATTGGCAAACAATATTAAATCCATTTTTTCTGAAACTTTACATATATCATTTATATACATATTGAATAACAATGGCCCCAAAACTGAACCCTGTGGGACTCCACAAGTAACCTTCAGTAACTGTGAGTTTTTGTTACCAACACATAGATACTGATATCTATCCTTTAAGCAACTACATAACCAAGACAGTGTTACCCCCCAATACCACAATTTTGTAGTTTCTTTAATAATAAGTTATGATCCACTGTATCAAATGCTTTTTTAAGATCCAGGAATACCCCAACTGAATACTCTTTATTTTCAATGGCAGTTGATATTTTTTCTATAAATTCCATTAGAGCAAATGCAGTTGTCCTCTTGTGTCTGAACCCATATTGCTGCTCACACAATAAATTATTCTTCAGTATGAAGTTCTCAATTCTCTCATAGAATATTTTTTCAAGTATCTTGGAAAATTGCGGCAATAGTGAAATTGGTCTATAGTTGGAGAATTCCCATCTGTCACCCATCTTGTATATCGGAATTACTTTAGCTATTTTCATTGCATTGGGAAATATACCTGTTTGGAGAGACAGGTTACAGATATACTTTCGTGGTTTCACTAAGCATTCAATAATAGTTTTGACTAAGAGCATGTCAATACCATCACAGTCCGTTGATGTTTTAATTTTAAACGATTTAACAATTTCAATGACCTCTCTCTCGTCTGTGTTCTTTATGAAAATGGAGTCTTTTTTAGCAGTGTTTTTGCTTATTGTATCACCTGTAGGTGCCGTAATGGCTATTTCTCGAGTCAAATTAGGACCAATGTTAACAAAAAAGTTATTAAATTCATCTGCAGGTGAAACTGCATTCACACTCTGAGTCGTTTTATTATTTTTTGAAAAATCGGTTGGGTAGCTTGTATTTCTGTTTTTATTTCCAAGAATATTGTTAAGTATTGTCCATGTATTTTTAATATTGTCTCTGTTTTTCTCCAGTTCTTTACTGTAATAGTCTCTCTTACTACATCTTATTATATATGTTAACTTATTTTTGTATGTTTTATACCGCTGCTCTGTTTCTTTTGTCCTTTTCTTCAGGAAAGCTTTATATAATAATTTTTTCTTTTTACACGCCTTTTGTAACCCTTTGGTTAACCATGGCTTATCGGCAAATTTATCTTTAAGCTTTTTCTTTACTAATGGACATTTTTTTTCATAAAGAGTGGTTACAATGTTTATAAATGTGTCATAGGCTTCATTTACATCTGATACATAGACTTCTGTCCAGTCTTGCTTCAGCAAGTCCTCTTTAAATGAACTGATTGCATTTTGTGATTTGTATCTGAACAATTTTAATTTTTTTTCTGTATTGTCCCCCGTGTGGCCATGGATAAGTGCAAAGGTTGGCAAGTGGTCACTTATATCATTTATCAATAATCCACTTTCTATTTTCTTATCAATAATATTAACAAACAGGTTGTCAATAAGTGTAGCAGTGTGAACTGTGATTCTACTGGGGTGTGTTATTGTGGGATATAGACTCATGCTGTACATAGAATTCATGAACGCTGTAGTTACATTTTGTTGATATGGATTTAGTAGATCAATATTGAAATCTCCACAAATTACTACCATTTTCTTACTAGTAATATTATTGTACACCTCGACTAATTTATCTCTGAATGTCTCAATGCAAGTTCCCGGCGTTCTATATATACAACTTATAATTAGAATTTTTGTTTTATCTTGGTCAATCTCAACAGTAACACATTCCAAAATCCCTGGTAGTGCAAAGGACATTCCATTTACAAGCTTACACCTGTACAGGTCATCAATATATAGTGCAACACCACCACCCTTCATTTGAGGTCTGTTAATATGAAACATCTGATATCCCTCTATTGCCATCAGGGGAGCCTGCTCTTCATTAAGCCAAGTTTCAGAGACTGCGATAGCTGTAAATTTTCTGTCTAGCTGTTTTAAATAGTCCTGAATCTGTGGAAAGTTTTTGTTAAGACTTCTGCTGTTGAAGTGTATTATTGATAGTTTACCATTGGGCTGCACGGTGGCGCAGTGGTTTAGCACTGTGGCAGCACAGTTTTACTCTCGGCCGGGGGATCGCGGGGATCATGAGATTGTGGGGTCAATCCCAGCCCCCAACCAACAGTGAGCTGTGTGGAGTTTGCATGTTCTCCCCGTGTTACTCCGGGATTTCTCCGGTTTCCTCCCGCACACCAAAAACATGTAGGTTTAGGGCGCTTGCGCATGCAGCGACCAGCAGCCGGTGGCTTGTCACCAGACTGCAAACCAAGTCTACCTACGGGTACAAATAAGTAACAAAAAAAAAAAAAATCTAGTTGCACTTGACTTTTGAATTGCTTTTCAGTGTAATATTCACAATGATTATTAATATTATTGAAAAAGTGGTTATCAGGATCAATATAATTTTCCATCTCTTGTAGTTTATGTTCAGCATAATGGCATATTTTCAGAGTTTGAGTTTCCTCACTCTGTGTCAAATGACTTCCTCCAACTGGGGATAGTTGATGTCTACTCAAGTCAGTCATAAGTTTTTTTGTTTGTTTTGTTTAGGGTTTTTTTTTAAAGTATATTGACATGGTATGTCAAAAGAACTATTCTTGCTGTGTGTGTGGATATGGATTATCATTGTCTCTTAATTTTCTTAATCGGTGTTCATCTGTATTTATTTAAGTCAGTAACATCCCTGATTAGTATACTCTTTGCTTCCTCAGGTGTTCCATTTAGTTTAACTCTACAATTTCTTTTCCATGTTGCCTGTATCTTATTTTGTCTTTTCAGCATCCGTGCTTGCCATGCTATTTCAGCATTAGTTTTTGTTAGGTGTTCATTTAGGTAAACTTCTGTTCCCCGGAGCTTTCTGGCCGGCCTCAGTATGTCATTCTTTACCCTTCTGTTCACAAAGAGCATCACAATTGATTTCTTTGTTTAATTATCCTTTCTGGGTAAAGCATAACAGGCTGAAATTGCATTTGCTTCGACCTTTATATCTCTACTATCAAGGAACTGAAGCACCTGGTTTTCCAGGGAGACTGATTCACTTGTGGGACCCTCCTCACCTCTCAGTCCTGTTGTAGCATGAGCATATGATTGATATTTGATGTCTAGTCCACTTATAATAAGATAAGATAAGATAAGCCTTTATTAGTCCCACAATGGGGAAATTCCAGGATTGCAACAGCACAGGGACAGCAACACTCAGAGCAACAATCAGAAGGCAAGAAAAAACAACATCTAGCAAACATATGTCCATATTACTATAAATGTATATAATATATAATATATGTATATATATAATTAGATCATCCATACGAGAAGATTGTGCAAGATCCTCGACGTGTCGCTCCAAGTCCATAATTTTTTTGTTTTTTTCCTGAATTGTTAATTTTCATTCTCGGACTTCTTCCATTAGGCCTAATATTTTAGCCTGCTGGAGAACCATTTTGGTCACTTCTTCTGACAAGAAGTTCAGAGATTTTTTGATCTCTTCCATTTCCTCCTTCTTTGGTGGCATTTTTACTGACCTGTGGATAGTAAAACAATCTCTGCTGGTGACGCCGGTATCCGATCCGACCGACCTTGAATCCAGCTGGGCCTCAGCTAGCCCCCTCCGCTGCTAGTCCCGCTGCTTACCGCCGCCGTAACTGAGCTCCTGTCCATCCGGGGTACCAGCAGCTCCTCCACCGAGTCCTGCCGCACACCGCCGCTGTAGCCGAGCTCCGATCCTGCTTCTGTCCGGCTGGGGTCCCGATAGATCCTCCGCTGAGCCCCACCACCTACCGGCATCTGCCTCAGTAGTTCCTCGCTGAGCCCCGCTGCTGTAACTGGGCTCCGACTCAGGCTCTTGTCTGGCTGGGGCCCCGGTGGTCCTCTACTGGTCCCCGTCTCCCACCACCGCTGCACTCGAACTCCGATCCGGCTCCCGTCCAACTGTTGCCTCGGTTAGTTCCTCCGGTGAGCCCCAATCACCGGGGACAGAGTCGCTTCGTGTCGGTGTTAGGTGCTACGACTAGCGTTAGCTTAGCAAACGCTTCGGGTAAAGCGTAGCAGCAAACCACAAAAAGAAACGCTAAAGAAACATTTTTTCTTGTCTTCTGATTGTTGCTCTGAGTGTTGCTATCCCTGTGCTGTTGCAATCCTGGAATTTCCCCATTGTGGGACTAATAAAGGCTTATCTTATCTTATCTTATCTTATCTTATCTTCTCAAACAGGAAGGGGAAAGGGGGAAAAAATCATGCTAAATAGCGGCAAACTGCAGACAGTAGATAAAGTCCCCAAATAACTAGTAAAGACGACAAAAGCGCATATTACCAACTACAGAGGGGGAGAAAGGAAAAAAAAAAACACACGCTAAAGAGCAGCGACACACAAACAGTTTCAAATAATTCAGATGACAAGACGAAATGCAGACAATTACAGTCAGTACAACTAAATGGGAACTAAATGGGCGCCGGAACCCTTCCGGTTCCAGCGCCACACGAGTTGGCTGCCTTTTGTAACAGCGGCTCAATTCTGACTCTTTTTATCTTCCTTCTTCTTTCTGATCCGGTGATAACTTTCTGATCCGGCACACCTTTCACTCTATGTATATCACGGACACACAGATCACCCCAAAGGTCTCCCGAGTCGGCGGACGGAGCCTCTGTTTACAGCAGGAGACGATACAGCAGGGAAGAGCTAGCTAGCACTCAACCGCCACCCGGTGCTAACGGAGAAACTCGACATACTGGGGAACTGAAGCGAAAACGACACGGGTGCCGGGCTGGAGTTTAGGCGGCGTTCAAGAAATATAAGACAGAATATTAAAGAGCGATGGCAAGAACCAAGCAGACCGCCCGTAAATCAACTGGAGGAAAAGACCCCCAGGAAGCAGCTGGCCAACAAGGCTGCTCGAAAAAGCGCTCCAGCCACCGGCGGAGTGAAGAAGCCTCACCGTTACAGGCCCGGTACCGTGGCTCTGAGAGAGATCCATCGCTACCAGAAATCCATGGAGCTGCTCATCCACAAGCTGCCCTTCCAGCGCCTGGTGAGGGAGATCGCTCAGGACTTCAAGACCGACCTGCGGTTCCAGAGCTCCGCCGTCATGGCTCTGCAGGAGGCCAGCGAGGCCTACCTGGTGGGTCTCTTCGAGGACACCAACCTGTGCGCCATTCACGCCAAGAGGGTCACCATCATGCCCAAAGACATCCAGCTGGCCCGCCGCATCTGCGGAGAGAGAGTTTAGACTTTCTGCTGCACATCCACCAACCACAATGCTCCGCACTGTGTGTCTATATGTATATACAGTGGGGTAAAAAAGTATTTAGTCAGCCACCAATTGTGCAAGTTCTCCCACTTAAAAGATGAGAGAGGTCTCCAATTTACATCATAGGTATACCTCAACTATGAGAGACAAAATACGAAAAAAAAAATCCAGAAAATCACATTGAAGGATTTTTAATGAATTAATTGGTAAATTCCTCGGTAAAATAAGTATTTGGTCAATAACAAAAGTTTATCTCAATACTTTGTTATATACCCTTTGTTGGCAATGACAGAGGTCAAACGTTTTCTTTAAGTTTTCACAAGGTTTTCACACACTGTTGCTGGTATTTTGGCCCATTCCTCCATGCAGATCTCCTCTAGCGCAGTGATGTTTTGGGGCTGTCGCTGGGCAACACAGACTTTCAACTCCCTCCAAAGATTTTCTATGGGGTTGAGATCTGGAGACTGGCTAGGCCACTCCAGGACCTTGAAATGCTTCTTACGAAGTCACTCTTTCGTTGCCCGGGCGGTGTGTTTGGGATCATTGTCATGCTGAAAGACCCAGCCACGTTTCATCTTCAATGCCCTTGCTGGTAGAAGGAGGTTTTCACTCAAAATCTCACGATACATGGCCCCATTCATTCTTTCCTTTACACAGATCAGTCGTCCTGGTCCCTTTGCAGAAAAACAGCCCCAAAGTATGATATTTCCACCCCCATGCTTCACACTAGGTATGGTGTTCTTTCTCCTCCAAACACGACAAGTTGAGTTTTTACCAAAAAGTTCTATTTTGGTTTCACCTGACCATATGACATTCTCTCAGTCCTCTTCTGGATCATCCAAATGCTCTCTAGCAAACTTCAGATGGGCTTGGACATGTACTGGCTTAAGCAGGGGGACGCATCTGGCACTGCAGGATTTGAGTCCCTGACGGCGTAGTGTGTTTTTGATGTAGCCTTTGTTACTTTGGTCCCAGCTCTCTGCAGGTCATTCACTAGGTCCTCCCATGTGGTTCTGGGATTTTTGCTCACCGCTCTCGTGATCATTTTGACCCCACGGGGTGGGATCTTGTGTGGAGCCCCAGATCGAGGGAGATTATCAGTGGTCTTGTATGTCTTCATTTTCTAATAATTGCTCCCACAGTTGATTTCTTCACACCAAGCTGCTTACCTATTGCAGATTCAGTCTTCCCAGCCTGGTGCAGGTCTACAATTTTGTTTCTGGTGTCCTTTGACAGCTCTTTGGTCTTGGCCATAGTGGAGTTTGGAGTCTGACTGTTTGAGGTTGTGGACAGGTATCTTTTATATTGATAATGAGTTCAAACAGGTGCCATTAATACAGGTAACGAGTGGAGGACAGAGGAGCCTCTTAAAGAAGAAGTTACAGGTCTGTGAGAGCCAGAAATCTTGCTTGTTTGTAGGTGACCAAATACTTATTTTACTGAGGAATTTACCAATTAATTCATTAAAAATCCTTCATCGTGATGTTCTGGATTTTTTTTTTCTCATTTTGTCTCTCATAGTTGAGGTATACCTATGATGAAAATTGGAGACCTCTCTCATCTTTTAAGTGGGAGAACTTGCACAATTGGTGGCTGACTAAATACTTTTTTGCCCCACTGTATATATATATATACAGTATATATATATATATATATTTATAGTAATATGTACATATGTATACTAGCTGCTCTTTGTTTTTTCTTGCCTTCTGATTGTTGCTCTGAGTGTTGCTATCCCTGTGCTGTTGCAATCCTGGAATTTCCCCATTGTGGGACTAATAAAGGCTTATGGCAATAGGCAACAAAAAACATCTGTCACAGACCACAGAGGAAAACCCAAAAACACGCCAAATAGCAGCGATATGCATACAGTTTCAATATAGTTCAAATACAAAACACCAGCGCATCCCTAATACTTCAGAAGAGTAGGCAGATAAAAAAAAACCCACAGGGATGACAGCAGGCAGAGCACGATAGCACAAAAACAAATAGTTTTTCATAGGGGGTCTTCCTGCGTCCAATGTCCAAAACGCTGGCAGGGAAAAAAGGATTAGTTTGGGCGGCCTACCCCAGCGCCAGGCCTGGAGAAACAGTACCTCTGGTGGCCGGACCAGGTCTCTGAACGAAAAGTCCAGTTTGTCGGGTGGCCGACTCAGAACGCCAAACGGGCGAAGCAATCTCAAAGGCGGCCGACCCGCATCATCCAGCCACCAGGACCGCAGGGGAGAAGTCGGAGACGGCCTCCCTATAGATAGGGATAACGAGGGAGGGCCGAGCTGATAACGGGGAATCCCAGTGGCACCCGATGGAAGGGAAAAAGGAACAGGGAAAGGATGAGGGACCAGTCCGGCGTCGATCGGCGGAGGATCTGCAGCTCCTTCTCCGAACCCCACACAGACTGGTGCTGTGCTCTCATTGGATCCCGAGTGGGACCATGCTGCACCCACGACGGGCCCCGACTGGGCCGGAGCCACACCCACGGCGGACTCCGATTGGGTCAATGTAGCACCCACGACAGACCCCAACTGGGCCGGAACCACAACTATGACAGACCCCGACTGGGCCGATGTTGCACCCACAATGGGCCCTGCCTGGGCCCGAACAATACTCACGATGGGCCCTGACTGGGCGGGCACAGCACCAAGGATGACCTCCAGACACGAACACAGAACCTCCAAGGCGACGATCAGAACAGACTCGTCACCGGTGACCCTGGGAGAAGGCTCAGAAGAGAAAAGAAAACCTGGATCAGGATCACCGGCAGCGGCAGAGTCCAGCGAGACAAGCTCGGACGCCACGGACGGCAGTGCCCAGCTCGTCTACCCGAGAGACAGGCAAAAATGCTCCAGGATAGAGGAAAGGAAGACAAAATAGAGCACTTGCCTGATCTCGGTCTCCACCGCAGCCCAAGACTCTGTCGATCCAGGTTCAGTGCGCTGAAGGTCCAGTTATGGCTCCCACTCGACTGCAGCAGGGTCCGCAGCCGGCATGATGGTGTCCGCAGTCCGGGGATTCCCTGACACTGACATCCACACCGAGGGCCCGCACGGCATGGTGGCAGGGGATCCGTGACCTGCCGGGTCGGACTGTCCCTCCACGGAGACCCGGCGACGCTTGCTCGTCAGCGCAGGCTCCAAATTGCAGTCCACCCTCCTCCTCTGCCCGTGTCATGGCTGCGGGGCTGGAACCAGGCTCTCCAGGCCCACAGGCTCCCTCCTTGTCCGACGGCGTAGTCTTGGCACCGAGGAACGCTCAGGGGAAGGAGACACAAAGGTAGCAGGTTCATAATTAATCACCGCAGCAGGTGGAGGGAGCTTGGGGGACTGTGAACCCCGAACTCCACTCCCAGGGATCAAACAAGGTGATTCACCCAATGAAAGAAAAGAATGAAGAGACACTTGCCTGATCCGCTGAGGGCCGATGGAACCTGCTGCAGTGGGCTTGGTCCTTCCCTTTCCCCGATGGATGGTGACAGGAGGCCCCCCAGGAAGACAAAGAGGAGCCGCTCGCACCAGATCAGGCACAGAGGCAGCCGGAGACGGACTCGTGGAGCTCACAGCAGCTGGGGGGAGTGTTGAGGAGGAGGGAGAAACAGCCGAGGCGATCCGGGAATGAGGAGCTGATGGAACAGCAGGGACAGATGACCCAGAGGAGGAGGCTGCTGTGTTTTCCTCCTGTCGTGACGCAGGAGCGACAGCTGGCAGGGAGGCAGAGTTCCTTCGGCGGCTCGGAACTGGATCCGGATGGGGTTCTCGCTGAGGCTTACCACGGGCATTGTGACGACATTTACTGGCAGAGGGTGAGGCGAAGGTGAGGTCAGGGTAACACCGCACCTGGGCTGGACGGGTGACAGGAGCTGAATCCCGAGGTGAGGAGTGGGGATGCCTCACCATCGGCCTCCTGTCAGAGTCTCCCTCCAGTCTGTGGATCTCCTCCCTCTTCGGAACGGCTGTATTCGGGGAAGGAGGTGAGGGTTCCTTGGCCTCCCTCTCTATCTGCCCTCGTTGCGCCACAGTCCACGCCACTCTCTCCTTTCCTTCCAGAAAGGAGGTTAGATGATATTTCAGTAAAGTCTTCTGGGCAAGATCCAGGTGCTCGTTTGCCACGTAGGTGGGCATAAGGAGACGAGCTTCAGCCAGGTAGCCATCTATCCCCC
Source organism: Pholidichthys leucotaenia (assembly GCA_020510985.1). Classification (NCBI taxonomy): domain Eukaryota; kingdom Metazoa; phylum Chordata; class Actinopteri; order Cichliformes; family Pholidichthyidae; genus Pholidichthys; species Pholidichthys leucotaenia. The sequence goes on from CM035848.1 coordinate 179,935,265, forward strand.
AAAACCACTTGGGGAAATACCCACGCTCGAAGGCAGACATACTATAAAAATACTAGCACCCAGAGAAGTGAAAAAAACTCAAGCCCAACAATGCAAACTCTCAGTGAACGGCGTCTCGTTGTGGCTGCGACCTACTGTCAACGATGGCCCTCATGAGCTATTGATAAGACGTCGATTGCCAGCCGATGAGTTTGCATGTTTTATTAACAAGAGAACAAATGACAAAATAAAGAGCCATGGGGGGCAAAACACACTATAACTATGACTAAGATTATGGACGCAGGAAAATAGACTCTGAAGGAAATACACTTACTGTGGGAAGAACGTCACAAGAATCTTAGACCAAGGATAAACAAATAATTGGCGAGGTTGCAGCCCAGAGTAACCCGAGCTGCTCCCTTAAATAGGGCTAACAGATTAATCAGCTGAAGAGAGCGTTACCAGCTGATTGAATTCCAGCCATCCCTGCGGAGCTCAGCTCTGACAGCCGGAAGCCCCACCGAGACGCTGTCACAGTAAAAGCCCAGAGGCCATATGGTACACTTGAGAAGAGAATGGGGAAATACCGAACAACCCAAGCGCGGACAGAGTCAGCGCTCGGACCATGACACAGTTCTTTGCATACTGGAGTGTCATCAGCTCAGGTCTTCCTCTGCTGTAGCCCATGTGCTTCAAGAATCAGTGTACTATGCCTTCAGTAATTCTCTTCTGTATAACCCATTTGTAGTGAATGTTTGTTTTTTTTTTTTGAGCTACTGTTAGCACTGCGGACGCAGAGCAACTCACCCTTGGCCGGGGATCCTGGGTTCGATCCCAGCCCCCGACCAACTGTGATGTGTGGAGTTTGCATGTTCTCCCCATGTCTGCGTGGGTTTAGTCCGAGATTTCTCCGGTTTCCTCCCACATGCCTAAAACATGCAAGTTAGGTTAATTGGCATCAAACTGGGGATTCTAAATCGTCCTTAGGTATGACTATGAGAGTGAATGGTTGTCTGTCTCTTTGTGTTGGCCCTGCGATGGACTGGCAATCTGTCCAGGGTGTACCCTGCCTCTCGCCCAAAAGATGCTGGGATAGGCTCCAGCCCCCCCACGACCTGAAAAGGATTAAGCGGAAGAAGACGGATGGATGGATGGATGTTTCATTTCTGTCAGCCGAGCAGTCTGGCCATTCTCCTATGACCTCTGGGATCACCGAGGCGTTTTGGCCCTACTAACTGGATATTTCTTCTTTTTCAGACCATTCTCTGTAAACCTTAATGGTATGTGCAAAAATCCACGTAAATTATCAGTTTCTGAAATACTCAGTCTAGCCTGTCCAGTAACAAAACCATGCAACATTCAAAGTCACTTGAATCACCTTTCTTAAATATTCTGATGCTCTGTTTGAACTTCAGCATCTTTTCTTGGTAAGGTCTACATGTCTTAATAGTCAGAGTTGCTGCCATTTGATTGGTTGATTAGATACTTGCATTAACAAGCAGTTGAACATGTCTACAGTATATATTAAAGTGACCGATGAGTGTACATATGATACTGCTATGACTATATATATATATTTGTCATAAAATTGCCCTTTTCAAGGGCTATGGAAGGAAACCAAGCGCTCACTGTGGGTTTTGCACATTTATTAACATAAAGACAAACACTACACGAAACACTAAACTCACACATAACGAGAAGACGACGCTGGAAGAGAGCGGGGCTCACGACCAAGAGGGCGGAGAACAGCCTGGGGAAAATACAGACTGAGGCACTTGGGGATGCCAGGGAAAAGAGATAACCTCAGCCAGAGCACACCCGAGGAGAAGCGGGGCTCACGGCTGAGGGAATTTGGAAAAGAATAAATACCTGGTTTGAGCTCTCTTGTTCCCCTCTACGGCAACCACAATAATGCTCAGCATCTAGCAGAGAACTACTGAGGAATGAATCAGTAGGACACAACAACGGGGAAATGTTGTTGTGCCCTTAAATAGAGAAAGGAACGGATGATCAATGAGTGACAGGTGTGGATGCATGAGTAGAAACATAACATAATCATTGACAGCTTTGCAGCCCATGAAACAAGGTTTGACAGCCAGAAGCCGCACAGCAATGTCAAAGTAAAAGCACAAAACCGGAAACTAAATAATAATACAAGATTAGGACAACACAACCCCCAGATGTAAATAATACTTTAAGTACAAAATGACACAATAAATAGACAGGGCAATAAGGCCGAGGCTAAGGATACAGACAACTCATAACTATACAGAAACCAAATACAGCAGACAAGACAAACAAACAAACAGAAACTGAGGACTGGGCACGGCTCCTTTCGGTGCCCAGGATCATGACTATATATATATATATATATATATATATATATATATATAGATATATAGATATATATATATTTTTTTTTTTTTTAGTAATAAGTTACTACTTATACAGTGGTGTGAAAAAGTGCCTGCCCCCTTCCTGATTTCTCATTTTTTTTGTATGTTTGTCACATTTAAATATTTCAGATCATCAAACAAATTTAAATATTAGGCAAAGATAACACAAGTAAACACAAAAATGCAGTTTTAAAATGAAGGGATTTAATATTAAGGGAAAAAAAATATCCAGTCCTATATGACCCTGTGTGAAAAAGTGATTGCCCCCTGAACCTAATAACTGACTGGGCCACCCTTAGCAGCACCAACTACAATCAAGCCTTTGTGATAACTGGCGAGGAGTCTTTTACAGAACTGTGGAGGATTTTTGGATTTTTGAAAAAATGGCCGACTTCATAGCGAAATGCGAAGTACCAGGGAAAGCCCAGTGTGTTTATTGCAACAATTTCTTTAGTTATGGATCTTGTGGCTGTGTTGCTTTAGTTGAGCACTGTTCAAAACAGAAACATCTCAAAATTGTGGCTACAATGAGATCGAACTACTCACTCGGTGCTGTGTTCAAAACGATCGATGGACACGGTCAAACTCAGATGCCAGTCAATCAAAGTTCATCACAGTCGCCCCCGATTACAGCAATTAGAGTTCGGAAGACGCATTCTGAGGTAAGATTTTTTTTTTCTCGTTTAAGTAATGTACTTGAGAATTTCCGCGTAATGAATTTGTTATGAAATACCATGTGTAAGTTGTGATGGCATGCCATCACAACTTACTGCATCACAGCATTACACAATGCTGTTCTTCAACCCTTTGCAGCATCTTCATGGGGTTGGCCTCATTTAAAAGAAAATATTCTGAATTTTTTGGCAAAACAGTCATAATCTCCCTTAAGTGCTCCTGCCACTGAGTAACAGGAAAGTTCGCCTGGGTGTTTTTTAGATACAGATGCTTGCAAATAACATACAGCTGTCAGATACTGGCTGGAAAACACAACAGAAATGTAGAACCAAGTGTTTTCAAGCTCAGGTCAAAATTTTGTAAAAATACCACAAAAAATGAATATATATTACACATCTTTTTTCTGAGATTGTAACAAGGCTGTGTCTGTACTGGAAGACCGGAAATACAGCCTTTTTTTTTTTTTTCAGTGCACACTGAGATGCAGAGACGTGACCGCCCGCTGAATTCACAAGAGTTCAAGGGGTTAAAATATACTAATATGCAACTTTTTATATTCCTAGTAACACTAACAAATGCACACATTAATAAATCAAAATTTTTGCAGAATGTCAGTATATTTTAATAAATGGGTGATGGACTTGGTGATGGAATTTTGTTAATATTTATAATTTATTTTACTTGGTAAAATTATTTTGTCTGTTCTAGAACTATGTAAATGTAATTCTGTGTCAGTTCTAAACATATTAGATAGTAGTAAAATATAATTTAGTATTATTACATCAACATACTATTCAGATATCATAAATTTAATACATATGTACTGTGTTTCATTTTATTTTGTGGTTGAAAAAATGGCCGACTTCATAGCGAAATGCAAAGTACCAGGGAAAGTGACACTGAATCAAAACAGTATTGAACATGATTACACATGTGATGCAGCAGCAGATTAAAAAGATAAACTATAAATGCATTTGTACTTACTTCTAACTTTAAATATAAGACCACATTTAAGCATTCTAAAACACCAGATTTTGTTAGCTTCGGGGATCCGGCTTGGGGGCCTGCATCCCCCGAGACCCCTGGCTAAGTTTCCTCTTTTTTTCCAAAACCCCATTCTCATCCCTGGCTCCTGGCGCTGACGGAGGGGGAAAACGACATGCCCGCGAGCCTGATGGAGAAGTTGTTGAGGTTGAAAGACTCTGACGACGATCACTTCATTTTCACCCACCTCTTCCTCAGAATTCTACTGTCAGCAGCGAGAGCGACCCTGGCCACTTCGCCACTGTTGGCCCTACGGGACTAATGCGCGCTGGGCCGAGAGGCACAGCGGATTGTCAACGCCACCAAGCGGCGCGCAGCCATGGCCGCTGCAGCGGAACTCAGCGCGATGACCGGAGACGACAGGGGGCCAGAGGCAGCGGTGCCAGACTCACCGACGACGGCGGCGGCAGGGGCCAGGGAACGTGGACTGGACGTCCTTTGTTTCTACCATCGCCGCTTTGCAGAAAGGGCATGCAAGTGTGTACTGCCGTGCCAGTTCAGGCGTTCAGGAAACGCCAAGACCGGGGGTCGGTAGCAGCCCCGGCCCTCAGGGAAGAGAACAAGCTGCTCTACTTGTCGGACACATGCTTGGGGAGGCATTTCCTCATCGACACAGGCTCCCAGTTGAGTTTCATCACACCTTCCTACGTGGACAGACTGGCTGGTTCCGAAGGTCCCCGGGTGACGGCAGCGAACGGTTCGGAGATTAAGACCTTTGGTGAGATGACTCTGCTCCTGTCTCTACACGGCCGTACATTTGAGTGGACTTTTGTTGTAGCAACAGTAAATTTCAATATGTTGGGGGCTGATTTTTTGTGCTCACATGGTTTGTTGGTTGATCTCGCTAACAGGCGCCTGGTTAATGCACTTTCTTTTGATTCTATCCCCTGTACAGCGCGAGTGGCCCCGCCAACAGCACAAGCCAACGTCACAGAAGCAGGCGGTAAGTTCCACACACTGCTCACTCAGTTCCCAGCACTCACGGTCCCCACATTTTCGGCAACAGTCGCTAAGCATGGGGTGGAGCATTTTATTACCACTACCGGACTTCCTGTTTTTGCAAAAGCTCGGCGCTTGGACGCAGTTAAACAGGCCATAGCGCGCGAGGAGTTCGCCAACCTGGAGAGGTTGGGCATTATCCGACGTTCAAACAGTCCGTGGGCTTCCCCCCTACACATGGTCCCGAAAGCTGACGGATCATGGTGCCCTTGCAGGGATTTCCACAGGTTAAACAACGCTGCAGCGCACGACCGCTACTCAATCCCACATATCCAAGATTTTTCCGTTCATTTGGCAGGGGCGCGCATTTTTTCTAAAATAGACTTGGTCCGTGGTTACCACCAAGTCCCAGTGCACGCTGAAGACATACCCAAAACAGCGGTAATAACTCCGTTTGGTCTATTCGAGTTTTTACGCATGCCATTCGGACTTAAAGGGGCTGCCCAGATGTTCCAACACATGATGGACACGGTGCTTCACGATCTCCCTTTCGTGTTTGTCTACCTGGATGACATTTTAGTAGCCAGCACGTCCGAAGACGAACACGAAAAACACCTGGCCACAGTTTTCCGAAGGTTGGGAGATCACGGGTTAATAATCAACCCAGCGAAGTGTCAGTTCGGGGTGGCGCAGATCGATTTTTTGGGACACCGCGTCTCCCCCGAAGGAGCAGTTCCACTGCCTGACAAAGTGCGCGCGGTGGCAGATTTTCCCCGGCCGCAGACGGTCAGGGCGTTGCAGGAGTTTTTGGGAATGGTGAATTTTTATAACCGTTTTCTCCCCCGCGCGGCGCAACTCACGCAGCCTTTGTATGCCGCGCTCAAAAAAAAAGAAACCCGTGGATAAGATCGAGTGGCCCCTGGAGCGGGACCAAGCGTTCTCGGAGGTGAAAGCAGCCTTGGCAAAGGCTGCGTTGTTGGCACACCCAGACCCAACGGCCCGCATAGCACTCACCACGGATGCATCAGAGGTGGCCATAGGGGCGGTCGTGGAGCAACATGTAGCCGGGGTTTGGCAGCCCCTCGCATTTTTCAGCAGGACCTTGCGCGATAGCGAACGTAAATACAGCGCATTCGACAGGGAGCTGCTCAATCTCCATTTGGCCATCCGCCACTTTCAGTTCTGGCTGGAAGGACGCGCTTACACCGCGTTCGTTGACCACAAACTGCTAACATTCGCGATGGCCAAGGTCTCTGAACCGTGGTCAGGCCGGCAGCAGAGACAGCTAGCCGCGATATCAGAGTTTACCACTGATATTCAGCATGTGGCGGGCAAACTCAATGTAGTGGCAGATTGCCTCTCGTGCGCCGTGGCGGCCCCAGTCAGCGTAGGGGTAGATTATGCAGCCATGGCCGCGGAGCAGGCTAATGACGCGGACGTGCGCGCACTCCAGTCTGGACCAACAGAGTTAAGGCTGGAGAGCAGGGTGCTGCAAGACGGTATGCCCCTAATCTGTGATGTCTCCACTGGACGGCTGCATCCAGTAGTACCGGCCGCATGGCGCCGCCGTGTCTTTGACTCGGTTCATTCTTTGGCACACCCTGGAGTGCCCACGTCAGTCAAAATGGTGGGAGAGAAATTTGTGTGGCCGAGCCTCCGCAAACAAGTCAAAGAGTGGGCAGCAGCCTGCACAGCATGTCAACGAGCCAAAGTACACAGGCACACGAGGGCTCCTTTGGAACCGTTTCACATTCCGGCCAAGAGGGTCGATCACGTTCATGTGGACCTCGTGGGTCCCCTCCCACCGTCACAGGGGTGCACACACCTTCTGACAATGGTGGACCGCACCACGTGCTGGCCTGAAGTGGTCCCGCTGGCATCAACCACAGCCGAGGAGGTGGTGCGCGCATTTTTAACAGCTTGGGTGGCGCGCTTTGGCCTTCCGTCGAACATTATGTCCGACAGAGGCCCTCAATTTGTGTCCGAGCTTTGGTCGACAATGGCCCGCAGCCTGGGTGTCACAATTCACCGCAAACCGTGTACAATCCACAGGCTAACGGGTTATGCGAACGTTTTCATAGGTCATTGAAAGCGGCTCTCAGAGCGTCACTGACGGATACAAATTGGGTTGACAAGTTACCATGGGTGTTATTGGGGTTTGCGTTGTGCGCCTAAAGAGGATCTAGAAGCCTCCCCAGCGGAGCTCGTGTTTGCGCAGCCACTCCGGCTGCCTGGGGAGTTTCTCCCAGATAACCTTGCGCCAAACGCCTGCCCGTCTCAGCTGTTGCGGAGTAACATAGAATCAAGCACGCTGCCCGGCCCCGCGCACCACAGTTTTCCACGCGTTTTTGTGCCTAAAACTTTGAAAAACCCAGAGTTTGTTTTTGTTAGACATGATGCACACAGAACCCCGCTGCGACCGCCTTATGACGGGCCATTCAGAGTGCTAGAAACAGGGGACAAGCAGTTTTTGCTAGATTTGGGTGGTAGGAAAGAGAAAATTGGCATAAACAGACTTAAAGTCGCTTTTGTTGTGGCAGATGAGCAAGTGCTGTTGGCAAAGGCCCCGCGGCGAGGTAGACCACCACGGGGGGCTTCACACAGTAATATATATATATATATATATATATATATATATATATATATATATATATATATATATATATATATATAGATAGATAGATAGATAGATAGATATAGATATAGATATAGATAGATAGATAGATAGATAGATAGATAGATAGATAGATAGATAGATAGATAGATAGATAGATACACACTACTGTTCAAAACTTTGGGGTCACCCAGACAATTATTTTGTGTTTTCCATGAAAAGTCGCATTTATTTAAAACCATGAGTTGTAAAATGAAGAGAAAATATAGTCAAGACATTGACAAGGTTAGAAATAATGATTTGTATTTGAAATAATAATTTTTTCCAGATACTCAACCTGCTCAAAGGAAGGTCAATTTTATAGCTTCTCTAACCAGCTAAACTGTTTTCAGCTGTGCTAACATGATTGCACAAGGGTTTTCTAATCATCCATTAGCCTTCTGACGCAATGAGCAAACACATTGTACCATTAGAACACTCGAGTGATAGTTGCTGGAAATGGGCCTCTATACACCTATGTAGATATTACACCAAAACCCAGACATTTGCAGCTAGAATAGTCATTTACCACATTAGCAATGTATATTAGATATTAGAGTGTATTTCTGATTAGTTTAAAGTTATCTTCATTGAAAAAAACAGTGCTTTTCTTTCAAAAACAAGGAAATTTCTAAGTGACCCCAAATTTTTGAACGGTAGTGTATATATACTGTATATATATACAGTGGGGTAAAAAAGTATTTAGTCAGCCACCAATTGTGCAAGTTCTCCCACTTAAAAGATGAGAGAGGTCTCCAATTTTCATCATAGGTATACCTCAACTATGAGAGACAAAATAAGAGAAAAAAAAATCCAGAAAATCACATTGAAGGATTTTTAATGAATTAATTGGTAAATTCCTCGGTAAAATAAGTATTTGGTCAATAACAAAAGTTCATCTCAATACTTGGTTATATACCCTTTGTTGGCAATGACAGAGGTCAAACGTTTTCTGTAAGTTTTCACAAGGTTTTCACACACTGTTGCTGGTATTTTGGCCCATTCCTCCATGCAGATCTCCTCTAGAGCAGTGATGTTTTGGGGCTGTTGCTGGGCAACACAGACTTTCAACTCCCTCCAAAGATTTTCTATGGGGTTAAGATCTGGAGACTGGCTAGGCCACTCCAGGACCTTGAAATGTTTCTTACGAAGCCACTCCTTCATTGCCCGGGCAGTGTGTTTGGGATCATTGTCATGCTGAAAGACCCAGCCATGTTTCATCTTCAATGCCCTTGAAAGAGGTTTTCACTCAAAACCTCACGATACATGAACCCATTCATTCTTTCCTTTACACGGATCAGTCGTCCTGGTCCTTTTGCAGAAAAACAGCCCCAAAGTATGATGTTTCCACCCTCATGCTTCACAGTAGGTATGGTGTTCTTTCTCCTCCAAACACGACAAGTTGAGTTTTTACCAAAAAGTTCTATTTTGGTTTCATCTGACCATATGACATTCTCCCAATCCTCTTCCGGATCATCCAAATGCTCTCTAGCAAACTTCAGACGGGCCTGGACATGTACTGGCTTAAGCAGGGGGACACGTCTGGCACTGCAGGATTTGAGTCCCTGGCGGCGTAGTGTGTCTCTGATGTAGCCTTTGTTACTTTGGTCCCAGCTCTCTGCAGATCATTCACTAGGTCCCCCCATGTGGTTCTAGGATTTTTGCTCACTGTTCTCGTGATCATTTTGACCCCACAGGGTGAGATCTTGCGTGGAGCCCTAGATCGAGGGAGATTATCAGTGGTCTTGTATGTCTTCCATTTTCTAATAATTGCTCCCACAGTTGATTTCTTCACACCAAGCTGCTTACCTATTGCAGATTCAGTCTTCCCAGCCTGGTGCAGGTCTACAATTTTGTTTCTGGTGTCGTTTGACAGCTCTTTGGTCTTGGCCATAGTGGAGTTTGGAGTCTGACTGTTTGAGGTTGTGGACAGGTGTCTTTTGTACTGATAACGAGTTCAAACAAGTTCCATTAATACAGGTAACAAGTGGAGGACAGAGGAGCCTCTTAAAGAAGAAGTTACAGGTCTGTGAGAGCCAGAAATCTTGCTTGTTTGTAGGTGACCAAATACTTATTTTACTGAGGAATTAACCAATTAATTCATTAAAAATCCTTCAATGTGATTTTCTGGATTGTTTTTTCTTCTTATTTTGTCTCTCGTAGTTGAGGTATACCTATGATGAAAATTGGAGACCTCTCTCATCTTTTAAGTGGGAGAACTTGCACAATTGGTGGCTGACTAAATACTTTTTTGCCCCACTGTACACACACATGTATATATATACATATACAGTATATACTATATATATATATATATATATATATATATATATAGAGAGAGAGAGAGAGAGAGAGAGAGAGAGAGAGAGAGAGAGAGAGAGAGAGAGAGAGAGAGGTACATCTCAAAACATTAGAATATCATGAAAAAGTTCAATATTTTTTGTCACTTTTTTCAGAAAGTGAAACCCATATATCATATGGATTTGTTACACAGAGTGAAATATTTCAAGTGTTTATTGTAATTTTGATGATTATGGCTTACAGCCCAGGGCAGCCCGGTGGCGGAGTGGTTAGCACTGCGGCAGTACAGCAACTCACCCTTGGCCGGGGGATCCTGGGTTCAATCCCAGCCCCCGACCAACAGTGATCTGTGTGGAGTTTGCATGTTCTCCCCGTGTCTGTGTGGGCTAACTCCGGGATTTCTCCGGTTTCCTCCCACATGCCAAAAACATGCAAGTTAGGTTAATTGGCATCAAAACTGGGATTCTAAATTGTCCTCAGGTATGACTGTGAGAGTGAATGGTTGTCTGTTTCTCTGTGTTGGCCCTGCGATGAACTGGTGATCTGTCCAGGGTGTACCCTGCCTCTCGCCCAAAGATGCTGGGATAGGCTCTAGTCCCCCCGCGACCCAAAAAGGATTAAGCGGAAGAAGATGGATGGATGGATGGCTTACAGCCCATGAAAACCCCAAATTCAGTTTCTCAAAAAATTAGAATATTGCATAAAATTAATTTTAAAAAAATAGTTTTTTAATAGAAATGTTGGCCGACTGAAAAGTATGTCCATGTACACACTCAATACTTGGTCGAGGCTCCTTTCGGATTAATTGCTGTATCAATGTGGCGTGGCATAGAAGTGATCAGTCTGTGGCACTGCTGAGGTGTTATGAAGGTCCAGGTTGCTTTGATAGTGACCTTCAGCTCGTCTGCATTGTTAGGTCTGGTGTCTCTCACCTTCTTCTTGACAATACTCCATAGATTCTGTGTGGGGTTTAGGTCAGGAGAGTTTGCAGGCCAATCAAACACAGTGATGCCATGGTCATTAAACCAGGTTCTGATACTTTTGGCAGTGTGTCTGTGTGTGTCTGTGTGTTGGGGGGGGGGGGGGGGTTGCCAAGTCCTGCTGGAAAATGAAACCAGCTTCTCTATAAAGCTTGTCAGCAGAGGGAAGTATGAAGTGCTCTAAAATTTCCTGGTAGACGACTGCACTGACTTTGGTCTTGATAAAACCCAGTGGACTCTACCCAAACTCATATATAGTATCACTCTATATATAATTCAAGAAATCTCTGTCTTCAAACTGACTCTTCTTCTTCTTCTTCTCTTAGATTTGATTGGCGGCTGGTAACCAGCTTACAGGTGCATTACCGCCACGTACTTCACTCTATATCATCACTCTATCTGGTCAGGAGCTGTAGTCCATACTGCCACGTACGTCACTCTATATCTTTGTATAAGGAGTTCTTATAAGGAGTTCTGAACAACGCTCTATATCATCACTCTGTATATCTATGCAGTGTGTGTGTGTGTGTGTGTGTCTGTCTGTCTGTCTGTCTGTCTGCCTATCAGTGAGATTTCCATGTCTACATGACGTCTATAACACTCTATCTGGTCCTACTATCATCAGTCTATATATCTTGGCCGTGGCAACTTCCAAAACATCACTCCACTCTATCCCGTCCGAGGTGTTTACATCATTCTCTATATCAACTTCTTCTTCTTCTTCTTCTTCTTCTTCTTCTTCTTCTTCTTCTTCTTCTTCTTCTTCTTCTTCTTCTTCTTCTTCTTCTTCTTCTTCTTCTTCTTCTTCTTCTTCTTCTTCTTCTTCCAGACTTGACTGGTGGTTGGCAACCAGCCCACAGGTGCATTACCGCCATGCACCTCACTCTATATCACTCCATCTGGTCAAGAATCACTCTCTTCAACTGATATATTCTTCTTCTTCTTTCAGATTTGATTGGTGGTTCTTCTTCTTCTTCTTTTAGATTTGATTGGTGGTTGGCAGCCAGCTTACAGGAGGATTGCTGCCACGTACTTAACTATATCATCACTGTATCTGGTCAGGAGCTGTAGTCCTTACCACCACATACTTCACTCAGTAAACATCACTCTATGTATAAAAAGTAAGAATTCTTCTCGGTTGGCAATTTCTTCTTCACTCTATAACTTTGTATAAGGAGTTCTTATAAGGAGTTCTGAACAATCTTCCTCTTCTTCTTCTTCTTCTTCTTCAAACAGTGAGATTTCCATGTCTACATATCAAACGTGATACATCATAGTCACATGTCAAAAAAAATCCTCTGACAGGCTATTGCTACGTGGTACCCATGTGAGGCTCTTGTGAATTAGACCAATCAGCAGCCACATATGAATACCAAGTAATGGACATAGAAAATGACCAATTAACAAGAATTTGATCATTTTCATTGGCTAATGCTAGGCCCTGATCTTTGTCAGCCCCTGGGTTTCAGCGCAGCCTAGCCCATTGATTAAGGTGGCCTTGCAAGTGGGAGGTTTTCAGGAGACATAAAGACCAGATACCCAAACCACCTCAGCTGGCTCCTTTCGATATGGAGGGACAGTGATTCTACTCTGAGCCTCTCCCAGATGACTGAGCTCCTCACCCTATCTTTAACCCTTTAACTGCCCTAGGTGCCATGTGGCGCCTGGGGAAACGCAAGGCAACTCAAGGCCTCCACTCGTGGTCAAGAGTGATAAAAATTTTTCTCAGTAAAGTAGTTTAGATTTCCAAGGCTATAACTTGAACGTTACAAGAGATAATGGCTTGTTGTCAAATAGAAAGATGTAGAGTATGATCCAAAGTTTCAGATAGGAATAAATGTATGCATTTAATTTGCATAATGTCACGGCAGCTATATAAATTGCATAACTCAGTCAAAAGTGGACTTTGGACACATTTACATAAAGAATTGTTCAATTTTTTTGATGCCGATTTGTCTACAGGGGTATGTTTTTTATCTAATCTTCAAAGTACATGAAGCAGAAAATCTATTACATGGCTATTTTTTATGTAAAATGCAGTTTTCCTGTGAGAATGCATGATGATCGCAGGCGCCGCTATCTTGGTACTGGTAGCCCAGTTTTTCGTCCATCGTGGTCAATGTATCGCATTTACTTAGTAATTTACACCCGCTTCCACATCTACAAACTCTTATGATTATCCCACGTGAATTTGGTTTGTATTACGTGGCTATTTTTCCAGTTTCATGCAGTTTCAGTCATCATCGTGGCAGCAATGACCAAACATGGTGGCATCCACATTGGTGTGTGAGCTCAAAGTGGAAAAAAGAAGAAGAAGAATGAAGATTTCTTCTTCTTTGCTTTATTCCATGTCAGCCATGATTCCTTCGGCGTGTGTCTGCCACCTTCTAAACTGTCAGAGCAATAGAGATTAGTACAAATTCTCAGTATAGCTGGGGGACGTCAATAAGTTGACACGTGCAGTTGCTGCGCTGTGCCACTGGGGGCACGCAACCCATCCATTTAATCTGGGCAGTTAAAGGGTTAAAAGTGAGTCCAGCAATCCTATGGAGAAAGCTCATTTCAGCCGCTTGTATCCTCAATCTCATTCTTTCAGTCATTACCCATAGTTCATGACCATAGGTGAGGGTAGAAATGTAGACAGACCAGTAAAATGACAACTTTGCCTTGGAGCTCAGCTCCCCCTTCACCACAACAGACCAGTACAACACTTGCATCACTGCAGATTCTGCTCCAATTCGTCTGTCAATATCCCGCTCACTTCTCCCCTCACTCGTGAATAGCACCGTGGACTCTGACTTGGTGGTGTTGATTCTCATCCCAGCTGCTTCACACTCAGTAGCAGACTGTCCCAGTAAGACCTGTAGGTCATTGCTCGATGAACCCAACAGGACAAGATCATCTGCAAACAGCTGAGATGAGATCCTGTGGTCACCAAAAGTGCAACCCTCCTTTCCTTGGCTGTGCCTAGAAATCTTGTCCATAAAAATTATGAATAGGATCATTGACAAAAAGCAGCCCTGGCAGAGTTCAACTCTCACTGAAAACAAATTTGACTGAGTGCTGACAATATGAACCCAACTCTTGCAATGTTCATATAGAGACCAGACAGCTCATAGCAACAAGCCCAATATCCCATTCTCCCGAAGCACCCCCCACAAGAGACCATGAGGGACACAGTGGAAGGCTTTCTCACCCAAGTCCACAAAACACATGTAGACTGGTTGGGCAAACTCCCACGAACCCTTGAGGATTCACAAGAGAGTAAAGAGATGGTCCCATGTGCCTTGGCCAGGATGAAAGCCACATCGCTTTTCCTGAATCCGAGGATCAACAAATGGCTGACTCACCTTTCCAGTACCCTGACATAGACCTTCCCAGCGAGGCTGAGAAGTGTGATCCTCCTAAAGTTGGAAGACACCCTCTGGATCCCCTTCTGAAAGAGAGGAGCCACCACCCCAGTTTGTCATGCCAAAGGTACTGTCCCCGACCTCTACGCAATGTTGCAGAGGCTTGTCAACCATGATAGCCCTACAGTCAATCAATCAATCAACTTTATTTATAAAGCACTTTAAAAGCAACACTCGCTACACAAAGTGCTGTTCAGCAAGAAAACACATGAAAACAGAAAAACAGGAAGCAGAGCACTAACACAAAAACAATATAGAACCACAGTCAAAAGAAACAACAAAATAAAAGGTAAAATAAATAAATAAAAATCCATTTCATTCAATAAAATCAATGTCTCACACTGGGTCAAAGGCCAGAGGGTAAAAGTGTGTTTTAAGACAGGTTTTAAAAATGGACAGTGAAGGTGCTTGTCTGATGTCCAGGGGTAAATCATTCCATAACCTAGATGCCATGATCGAAAAGGCTCTGTGCCCTCTGAGCTTCCGCCTCGCCTTTGGCATCCCCAGAAGCAGCTGTTCAGCTGACCTGAGGTACCGGGTGGGAGCGTGGGGATGCAGAAGCTCAGAGAGGTAAGGCGGAACAAGACCGTTCAAGGATTTAAAGACAAATAAAAGAATTTTAAAATGAACTCTAAAATGCATGGGCAGCCAGTGGAGTGAAGCTAAGATGGGTGTGATGTGATCTCTTCCACGTGTACCTGTTAAAAGACAAGCAGCGGCATTCTGAACTAGCTGCAGACGCGAAAGAGATAACTGGCTGACACCAGCATAACGTGTGTTACAGTAATCCAGCCAAGATGAAATAAAAGCATGGATTACTGTTTCCAGGTGTGGTCTAGAGAGAATGGGTTTTACTTTTGCTAAACACCTTAGATGACAGAAGCTGGGTTTTACCACAGAACAAATCTGAGTGTCTGATTTAAAATCACTGTCCATGATAAAACCAAGGTTCTTAACTGTAGATTTCACGTAAGGAGTGAGGGGGGGCAAGTTTACAGGAGGGAACTCACAGGGGCCACTGGGTCCAAACACCATCACTTCTGTCTTCTTATCATTAAACTTTAGAAAATGTAGGGCCATCCACGACTTTATGTCTACAGTGCATGCCAGGAGTGGGTTTACTGATGCTTTTTGTTTTAGACGGACATATATCTGACAGTCATCAGCATACAGGTGAAAGGAGATACCATGCTTTTTAAAAATGGAACCCAGCGGAAGTATGTACAAAGAAAAAAGCATGGGCCCTAGAATTGAACCCTGTGGGAACCTGTATGCCAGAGGAGCAGAAGAAGATTCAAACCCAGAGATGCTAACCTTAAAACTCCTGTCTGCCAGATAGGACCTAAATCAGTTGAGAGCAGTGCCACAAATGCCCACTAGGTGCTGCAAACGGGAAATTAAAACATGACGGTCCACTGTGTAAAAGGCAGCAGTTAAATCAAGCAACACAAGAATAGCATATTCACCTGAATCACACACTAAGAGGATATCATTAAAAACTCTTAACAAGGCTGTCTCTGTGCTATGAAGAGATTTGAACCCAGATTGAAAAACCTCCAAAAATACCGTGTTCATCCAGAAAACATTTCAGCTGCATAAAGACAATTTTCTCTAAAATTTTTGAGAGAAATGGCAGATTGGAAATAAGCCTAAAATTTGCCAACATGGTATGATCAAGACCAGGTTTGTTAATCAAGGGCTGCACTACTGCATGTTAAAAATTTGCAGAAACCACACCAGATGACAGGCTGCTGTTCAAGATGGTGAGAACTGACTGGCCTATACTGGGAAGCACCTCTTTAAAAGCTCTAGGAGGGACAGCATCACAGGGAGACCCCGGGAGCTTAATGTGGCCAACCACGTCCTCTAAAAACGACAGAGTCACAAGTTCAACCTGATTAAAAACAGCAGAACAAGGGACAGACACAGAGGGATCAGAGGCAGGAGGTGAAATGAGAGCCCTGGTGGTGGCCACCTTATCAATAAAAAAGTTCATAAAATTATTACATAACTAAGAGGAGGCCTCCAAACAGTCAGTCTGTGGGGTATTAAAAATAAAATCAATAGTGTAAAATAAAGCACGTTAATTATGACAATGAGATAAAACAATATTAGCAAAATATTGTTTTTTGCCTGCTTGACAATATTTTGATACTGACACCAGCAGTCTTTAAAATCTGCAGTGACACCTGCAGTTTGTCTGTTTTCCACCTGCGTTCAGCTCTGCAGCACTCCAGTCTGACTGCACGAGTTCTATCATTGAACCACGGCTCAGGTTTGGATCGAGGCTGCTTGGTTTTCAGTGGAGCCACAGAGTCCAAGATGGTTTGGCAGGAGAAGTGAAACTAGGAGCTGAGTTCCTCCACAGATGAGATGGAGCCAGGAGGGTCACAGAGTTTGTCAGAGGCAGCGGAGAACCAACCGGCAGTGCGTGACAGATCAGCCTCAAATAACACAGGCATATGGTCAGACAATGCAGTGTCACAGATTTCTAAATTAAAAACAGACAGACCATACGAGATGACGATATCTAATGTGTGTCCATGCTCGTGTATCGCACCACTAGTCACAGACTGCACCAGATTAAGAGAATCAATGATATTTAAAAAGTCTTTCACCGCGGCTTATCAGGACAACATACATGTATGTTAAAATCTCCAACGATAAGAACACAATCATAATTGTAACAATACCAGCCAAGAAATTGGCAAAGTCATTTAAAAAGTCCTTATTATGTTTGGGTGGTCTGTATATGTCAGCACACAGTACCTGGTTAGAGCAACCCACCTCAAAGAAAGTCAGTTCAAAGCCGGAGAATGGAGAAGGTAAAAAGCGCTGCTTACATTTATAGTCATTTTTGTAAATGGCTGCCGTTCCTCCTCCTCGTCCTGTTGTCCGCGTGGAATTAAAATAACAGTAACCTGGTGGTAATACTTCAGACAGAGCAGAGAATTCACCCACAGTCTGCCAGGTCTCTGTCACAAAAAAGAAATCCAATTCCCAGGAGCTGATGAAATCCCTCAGGATGTAAGTTTTATTTGCCAGCAATCTGGTGTCTACCAAGCCAATCCTGGCTGGAGCTGGAGCCTGGGCCTCAGCAGAACAGGAAACACGGCACAATGGTCTCAGGTGCAAGGGATTAACCCCACACTGGCGAGGCTGGGGAAAGCAGCGGCACCGGGGCTTGATCACGTCACCAAGACCAGTTACAGGGACCAGACAGGCAGCAACAGGATCCAGGGAATGCCAGGACACAGAAACCTGGGGATATAATCTGCTCGGGGTCCGGGGAACAGGGATGGAATAAACCAAGTGTCCACCACTTGGTTTGGGGGTTGCCACCGCAAGATGCACCAACGACCTTGCGGCCAAAGCTCTGGGCAGCTGCTTCAACAATGGAGGTGGAGAAAATGGTCCTTTCAGACTCCATGTCTCCGGACTCCATCGGAATGTTGTCGAAGTTCTTCTGGAGGTGGGAGTTGAAGACCTCTCAGACAAGAGTCTCAGACAAACGTCTTGCAGCCTTCGTGAAGGCTGCAGTGTACAGTTTAAACATGTTAAGAAGGTAAAGACATCTCCTTTCTATTTTATTTTTTGTCTTTTATATGAACAAAAGATAAATAATTTACAGAAGACAAAATGAACCTATTGACCTATTGGTTAATGCCTTAACCAGTTAGCTAAAGGATTTTTTTGGGATCACTACACACTGTTTATTTAGGATAATATGCAGCATGTGAATGCATGTTACAGACCATTATGTAGATCCCTCAGTTTACAGCAAGGCAAGTGGAGGCAGTGACAGGATAGTGAACAGGTGAAGGGAAAGTAGTGTGTGAATAATGCATGGGTGAGGGGTTTTGGTTCATGGTCAAATAATATAAGATTTCACTGTATTTTGCCACTGGATGCTGATTTTAAGTATATACATCTGCTTTAGAATTAATTTGAGCAACCTTTGTTTGCAAAATCATATACAAAACATATGAGCAGCATCATAGATTTATTTATGTATGATAAAACCTTACATCTATGGTTTTCTATCAATAAACTGCAACATTAATAATATAACCTATTATGTTCTCAGTTTGTTTTTGGTTGAATATTTAAAGTCTGTGATAAATAATTAATATAAAACTCACATTTACGCAGTGCTGGATGTTTCAGTGTGTATTTCAGAACACAAACTTTATAATGTTGAGATAAGGCAAACTGGACTTGAAGTTCCAAAAAAAAGTAGTTTAACTGTGGCTCAGTTAATATGGTAAGTCTATAAATCAAATACACTTGCAAAATTTCTTCACTTCACTTCATTTTCTTTCACAGCTACTTTACTTTTAAAGAGCATTATCATAATTGTTTGTTCTCTAGATTAAATATGTTTAGTACATGATGAATTGTAATGGCAAAGCTTTGTTACAGTTTTATTATTATTATCATTATTATTATTTTGCAGTCATACACAGAGCTGACTAAACAAACTGGCCCATGTCTGATTAGCTCCACAAGTTAAATATCATCTGAGGGTTCAAGCTGAAATAAAAATTCATGTTGGACCAATGAATATTTTCACAGAATGTCTGGGGCACAAAATCCCACCAGTCCATATGTAAAACTCCTGCTATTGACTGCTCTCTACTTGCTCAAGATTTATGATTTCCCTGATGAAGTGTTATAGCGCTACAACGCACAAGACATGGCAAGCAGTAGAAACAACCAATTTAAGACACAAATTATGTTCATCAACTCACTGTGGCTGACTGAATATATGTCGAGTTCAGAATTAATACAGTGGTAGGTCCAGGCCAAGCAATGGGAGCAGTCGGATTGCAGCTATGGTATCTCCATATTCTCAATCATAAAATAATCACATGATCCCTCTTTTTTAAAGGAGTCATTGATTGCACTTTTTCCACATTTTAACAGCTCACACTTGTCTTAGTGAGGTGTTTGTGACATATTTCGTTTACTTTTTTTTAATTATTGAAGCAATGTGTTTTGTATTTTTCCTGCCTTTTTTGAAAAACTCTGATTTAAAGCCTATAACTAAGAAACATCCTTCACCTATTCAACTCGGCAACTAGGTCACCCAATAATAGAGCAGTGGGCGGGTCTCAAGGATGGTAGTGGTTTGGCTTTGTCAAATCATGCTGTTTACGATTTACCTGGAAGAGTCAAAAACTTCTGGCATTTCTGGGAGAGAAGAACGAGAGCTGAGTGTTTTTAAGAGAATTGACTGTTTTTATATTTTTGGGGACAATTATGTGACCAACAGACACATTTCAGATGGTTAAAACCTATGAATACACCATTTTTCAATCAATGATGTCATGACACTGAGCATGGCTTGGGAACTGTGTTCAAGTCTTCAGTTCTGTCCTATTATGTCCTGTACTTTCCCCACCTCAGTATTTAATATCATTTGGTTTGTATCTTGTTTTGTATCATGTCTGATTATTTCTTCCCGGTTTGTATTTTGATTTTGTCTAGATTCTTCAGTCACTTCTGGTTCTAGTATAGTTTGCAGTTTTTCTTTAGCTGTTCCTATTTTGTATTGATTTCTCTTTGCTCTGAGTTCCCACACCTGTGCCCCATTTGGATCATTCCCTTTCTGCCTATTTAAGGGCAGTGGTGCCTCTAATCGGTGCTGCAGTCTTAATCCTGTTCTCATGTGAAAACCTGCTAGACGTTTTCTCCTCATCCGTCCTGCCTGTTTTCCTGTTTCGCCTTGATTGTAAGTTTTTGTTTATTCACGGTTTGAAATTCATGTTTGAATTAAACTTCACACAACTCACAGCCCAGCGCGTGGGTCTTCCTTCACTGCCCGAAGGGCCGCTCATGACATAAGACTGCAGCCATCTTGTGACCCAGCTGCTGTGAGTTTGTGTGGGTTTTTTTTGTTGTTGTTGTTTTTTGTTTCATCCACCTTTTTGTGTTACTGGAGTAGTGGTCAGCATGTCCGCAGCACGCTGGATCTCCATCAGCAAAGGGGGGTTGGCAAATGGGGGTCCCAGCCTGGAAGAACAGTGGACAGCTCTCTTTAACCGGGACTGCGTCACCAACGCTCTCACCTCCCGTAGCCCGAGGAGGGTTCTGCAGAATGTGGAGGCAGCGGTCAGGAGAATAAAGGCGCATCCTGGACTGAGGAAATATCCCGGGTTCGCAGAGCTGCTGTCAACACTTTCCACTCTCCAGCTGTTGTTCCCCATGCTGGTGATCGGCTTGCTCCTCCACAGGTCCGAAGCCTACAAGTTAGCGTTCCTTGCGACAGACGTCTTCCTCCTCCCTCTGTTTGCTATTTCCAGCTTCTGCTCCACCAACTCCAGGATGCCGATCCCCATCTACAGGCCGCCGGAGGAACTCCTCCGTCTCTCAGTCAGCAGCTTCCTCGTTGTCGTGTCAAGAAATTCCCGCAGCAGCTCCCTCTTCATGGTTCATCGCTGCTGTTCCCCTCCCCCTTCACGGCACCACCCCCCACTGCTGAGAGTCCGGCTGTCTCCTCCAGAGTTCTGCCCATCATCGAGGCTGCAGGGATGGCTCCTTCATGTTCCTTAGGGGGCCCACAACCACCGAAGCCACAGAGAGGGAGGACACTGGGCCTGCTGCAGCAGACATCATCGTGCCACGGGAATTCAGGCAAGTGGTTTTTCATTCTCTATTACCAAAATATGAATTATCTAAGATAAGATAAGATAAGATAAGCCTTTATTAGTCCCACAATGGGGAAATTCCAGGATTGCAACAGCATAGGGATAGCAACACTCAGAGCAACAATCAGAAGGCAAGAAAAAACAACATCTAGTAAACATATGTCCATATTACTATAAATGTATATATATAGACACACAGTGCAGAGCATTATGGCTGGTGAATGTGCAGCAGAAAGTCTAAGCTCTCTCTCCGCGGATGCAGCGGGCCAGCTGGAAGTCTTTGGGCATGATGGTGACCCCCTTAGCGAAGAAGAGACCCACCAGGTGGGCCTCGCTGGTCTCCTGCAGAGCCATGACGGCGAAGCTCAGGAAACGCAGGACGGTCTTGAAGTCCTGAGCGATCTCCCTCACCAGGCGCTGGACGGGCAGCTTACGGATGAGCAGCTCCGTGGATTTCTGGTAGCGACGGATCTCTCTCAGAGCCACGGGCCTGTGACGGCGAGGCCTCTTCACTCTGCTGGTGGCCAGAGCGCCTCTCCGAGCAGCCCTGGTGGCTAGCTGTCTCCTGGGGGGCTTCTTCCTCCAGTAGATTTTACGGGCGGTCTGCTTGGTTCTTGCCATCGCTCTTTATTATTCTGTCTTATATTTCTTTCACGCCGCCTAAACTCCAGCCCGGCACCCGCGTCCTTTTCGCTACAGCTCCCGGTATGTCGAGTTTCCCATTAGCACCGGGCGGCGGCCAAGTGCTAGCTAGCACTAGCTCCTCCCCGCTGTAACGTCTCCCGCTGCAAACCGTGGCTCCGTCCGCCGACCCGGGAGACCCCCGGGGCGATCCGTGCGTCCGTGATATATATACAGAGTGAAAGGTGTAGAAAGAAGAAGGAAGATAAAAAAAAGGCTGTTGCAACAGGCAGCCGACTCGTGTGGCGCCGCCGGTCCGGCGGAACCAGAACCGGAAAAAAAAAAAAATCTTGCCGGATTCCCGGTAGTGAGGCTCAGCATATGCAGTCCACTGAGTCCTAACTGCTTGCTGCAGGTAATTTTTCCTCACCTGTTCCCTGCGTGTCTCCTCCAATTTGCCCTGAGTGTCCGCTGGTCCCGGGATTAAACCGCTGGATGATGGAGGAGCCTGCGGTCCTGGAGAACCTGATCCCAGCCCCGCAGCCAGGGTCCAGATAGAGGGAGAGTGCTGCCAGCAACCCAAAGCCTGTGCCGACAACAGAGCATCCCTGGCTTCAGCTACGTGGGATCCAGCGCCAGTGGTGAGCCGACCTCCAGCTGCCACGCCAGATGAGCCACCTGCATGGGTCACTTTGCCTGGAGGTCCCAGGACTGTATCTTCCACCATGCCTGCTGTAGGGGCCACCGCAGCAGAGCCAGAGTTGGACCTCGAGAGGACCGGGCACGAGACGCCCCCACCTGGATCGGAGTAGTCCTGGACAGTGGTGTTCTTCTTTGTTTTCACTTCCTCTGTGTTGGAGAGATCTTGCCTGGTTCTTGGTGGGGACGGCCAAGTGCAGCCATCAGCTGCACCTGAGCTCACCTTGCTGGGCTCCACTGCTGCTGGTGACTCTGACCCTGTGTCTATGTCCCTCCCGTCGGAGCCTTTCCCTAGGGTCACTGTGGATTGTCCAACTTTTCCAGAGGTCTCCGTGTGTCCAACTTCACACAACTCACAGTCCAGCGTGCAGGTCTTCCTTCACTGTCCGAAGGGCCGTTCATGACAAATGACCCCTTTAAAAAATTTTATACAGGGAAAGGTCCACCGAGAGGGAACCTGTTTTTTTCAAGGGCACCGACACTCTGTTCACATTCATACTTGGAAACTGGCCATTACAACCACAGACTGACCTGTGACCACTGAGCAGCTCCACTGGAGCAGTTGGGATAAAGGGACTTGCTCAAGGGCACCACAGTGGGGTCAGTGAGGGTGGGGTAAACACTGCAATGTCATTTGTTCCATGGACACTGGGTATGAGTATAAATGTTCGATAGTGGTCGGAGAAGCCGTTGGTGCAGATTGGCAGCCATGTTTCCATCATTCTGCCCCAGGGCAGCTGTGGCTGCAGTAGCACCTTACCACTACCATTGTCTGTGGAGTGAATGAATAATTTAAAAAAATATATATTTATTTTTTTAACCTTTATTTAACCTTTATTTAACCTTTATATATACAGGGTAGCTCCACTGAGAGGCAACCTCTCTTTTTCAAGGACACTGTGTTCACATTCACACAGTTACACATTCACACCAGGAAGATGCCCAGTACAACTACAGACTGACCTGTGGCCACTGAGCAGCTCCATTGGAGCAGTTGGGGTTAAGGGCCTTGCTCAAGGGCACCACAGTGGGGTTAAGGAGGGTTGGGCAACACTGCTATGTTATCTGTCCCACCAAGATCTAATCCTGATGGTCCAGGATCAAACCCTCCACTCACCAGTCTACATCCCTAACCATTAGGCCACCACTGTCCACAATAATGGAATCAGTGTAAGCGCTTTGAGATGTCACTTGACATGTAAAACGTCATATAAATAATACTAATAATAATAATAATAATAATAATAATAAAAATAATACATCAGTCTTATATAGCGCTTTTCTAAATACTCAAAGACGCTTTACAAAGCAGCATAGGGACAAACATACAGAGAACGGGTAAACAGACAAGGTAGGTACACATAGGTAGAAGAGGCAGTCAGTTTTTATAGGTAGATTTGAAAAGATGGGTTTTGAGTTGACTTTTGAAAGAAGCAAGTGTGTTGGCAGACCGGATGTGAAGGGGCAAGGAATTCCAGAGGGTTGGTGTGGCGATGGCGAATGATATATGATATAAATCTAATTCATTATTATTATTATCATTATTATTATTATTATAGCTGATTCTGCCAGTCCAGGGATTGAACCAGCAACTCCTGCAGTAACCAGTTCACATCCCTAACCATTAGACACCCATTAGACACTGATTGTTAGACATCCATGCCTTCAAAAGGCACTCATGTGTTGAACTCAATCCCCTTTTACCTTTCAACATTGCCATATCCCAACTCTCACAATATGTAATGGAGCAGATGTAAAGATGCTTTTGGTAAGCATAACGCCATATATTCACCAGAACCATGTGGGAAAGACAAACAGCAGTGTTCCATGGATCCTGCCTGACTGCAAATGAGGGGAGAAAAAGCTAATGTGTGTGTGGGGGGGGGGGCGGGGGGGGTAACAATGACAAAAAAGGAAGGTGGACAGAATCTCATCCACATACAGTGGTCACCGACTTAGCTTATAAATGACCTAAAGTAGACAGATAAGCTGGCAGCTGAAGGTAAAGCTCCTTTAATAACACCCTTTTAGTGCTTTTTAAACACTTTTTTGTACACGTGTATAAAATGTAATGTTATTGTTGGCTGTTGGCAGTAGGTGATTTTTTTTAACAAGCAGGATGGCACAACATTAGCAGTGGAGTCCATGGTATTGGGGGCCGGGATGCACTGTTTTAACATAATATGACCTTACAACTTAGAATATATGATAAAAGATGTTGATTTCAATTAAAAAGTTTCAAATTTACTATAAGCAAATCACATATCAAAACAGTTAAAACCTCCTGAGAAAAAAAAAACTCACAAATAAGAAAAAAAATAACTATATACACTACCGTTCAAAGGTTTGGGGTCACCCAGACAATTATTTTGTGTTTTCCATGAAAAGTCACACTTATTTACCACCATGAGTTGTAAAATGAATAGAAAATATAATCAAGACACTGACAAGGTTAGAAATAATGATTTGTATTTGAAATAATATTTTTTCCAGATACTCAACCTGCTCCAAAGAAGGTCAGTTTTATAGCTTCTCTAATCAGCTAAACTGTTTTCAGCTGTGCTAACATGATTGCACAAGGGTTTTCTAATCATCCATTAGCCTTCTGATGCAATGAGCAAACACATTGTACCATTAGAACACTGGAGTGATAGTTGCTGGAAATGGGCCTCTATACACCTATGTAGATATTGCACCAAAAACCAGACATTTGCAGCTAGAATAGTCATTTACCACATTAGCAATGTATATTAGATATGAGAGTGTATTTCTAATTAGTTTAAAGTTATCTTCATTGAAAAAACAGTGCTTTTCTTTCAAAAATAAGGACATTTCTAAGTGACCCCAAACTTTTGAACGGTAGTGTATTTCTAAGCAAAAAGCCATGAATTTACAAGAATAAAGCCACAGATTTAAAATCTGCAAATTCAGTAGAGGAAAGCTGCACATTTTGCACGGTTTTAAATTCATTTTAAAGCAGCTGTTACGTGTTGGAGCAGACACAGAGGAAAGAGGATCCAATTGCAGGTTAAGTCCAGTTCACAATAACCGGAGTGGTGGCCTAGTTGGTAGAGCATCCGCCCCACAACTGGGAGGCCGGGGTTCAAATCCCAGCCGGGTCATACCAAAGACCATATAAAAAAATGGTACTTTCCACCTTCTGGCTTTGTGCTCAACATAATGGAATGGGGAAAGGAAGGTTAACGTACAGATGACTGACCCCCCACTGTAGCTTTCACTACTCACAGTAGCTGTGTGGCCTAGGGTCAGTGAAATGCAGATAGGCACCCCTCTATACACCACAGGTGTGGAAGGGATTCATTTAACTTAACTCCAGTTCACAATGATTTCTTCCATCCATCCATCTTCTACTGCTTCATCCTTTTTGGGTCACGGGGGGGCTGGAACCTATCCCAGTGTCTTTGGGCAAGAGGCAGGGTACACTCTAGACAAATTGCCAGTCTATCACAGGGAATGATTTCTTAATAACTGAAAAGAAAGCTCAACTTGTGGACTGGAAACATTACAACATAACCTGACTTAAACACTGGCAAATAAACTGAGGATAATATGATGTATGAGTTTGGGGAGGGTTTGTACTCTGGGGCTTACCGTAGGAGCAAGATTCGACATTATTTCAACTACGTTCAGTCCTCCTTGGGAAGTGGCCCACAAAGATGCAGGGAGAGCTGGCACCTTTTCACAGGATCAGGGATGAACTGAGATGTTGGAACGACGTATGCGTGGCGAGAGGGCACTGCACAGTGGCCCTGGTGTCACTGAGAGCTCACCTTTTAAGCCATGCTTCATGAGGGCCAACTGAGGGTAGTTAGGGTGAAACAGCACTGCAGGGACTCGGTCTGGTGGCCAGGCATCGACAAGGACATTGAAGTTATGGTAAAAGACTGTGTACTATGCTTGGAGTGTGGGAAAACTGGGACGTCCCCACCCCCACCTTTACAACCATTACAGTATCCGGAGGGCCTCTGGAAACACATTCAGCTGGACATCTGTGGTGAGCTGCACACGGCCTCCACGAACAGTCGTTTCCTGCTGGTAGCCTACGATCTGCATTCAAAATGTCCGGCGGTATTGCCCACTGGTTTGGTCACAACAGACGTGGTCATTGGTTTCCTCACTTCACTGTTAGCTCGGTGGGGTATTCCAGACCCCATTATGACTGACAACGGGCCGCAATTCATCTCAACGGGCTTTTAGGAATTTTTGGGAGAGAGGGGCGTGGAGCACATAAGAACTGCTTTCTATCATCCACAGGCAAATGGTGGGGGTGGAACGTTTCAATAAGATGTTGAAAAATGGGCTGAGGGCCCATCTGGCAGATGACTTCCAGTTCATCAACGCTCTCCAGAGCACACTCCTTCATTACAGGGTGAGTGCTCATGCCATGACGGGGTGTTCACCAGTGAAGCTCATGCTGGGGCGTGAACTGCGCCTCCGTCTGGACCGTTTACCGTCTCCCGCAGTGGCTCTTCCAGTGGATGGATCATTACCAAGGGGGTGGGTGCTCGAACAACAGCATCAAATGAAGCGACATTTCAACAAGAAGCACAGGCCAAAAGGACACGGACTCAGAGTGGCAGACTGGGTCAGGATCAAGCACCCTAATCGCACGCAAAAGCTGCAGTCATTCTGGACAGCGCCACTGCAGATTATGGAGCTGCTAGGTCCAGGCACGTTTCTCCTCTTGGACAGGTCATGGTGGCATGCTGGCCACCTCAGGAAATCGCCGCCGACCCAGGTTCCAAGGGCGTTGATGGACGAGACAGACAAAGGCTGGGACTTTGTTGACGCAGGTCTAGAGGACACATGAGAGCAGCTGACGGGGCCAGCAACAGGACCTCAACCAGTGAGGCTTTCAGCAAGGGTTCATCAGAATCAGAATCAGAATCAGAATCAGAATCAGGTTTATTGCCATTGTTCATGTAGTACACAAACTAGGAATTTGTCTCGGTACAATGCTGCAACATTAAACATGATAAGATAAGAGAAATAAACTATACATGTAATAAAGTGTAGGATAAGATTAAGTGATACTGGTCAACAGTTAAAATATATATTAGCCAGCAGCAGATACTGTGGAGAACTATATAGTGCAGTCGGTAATGCAGGAAGAAAACAGTGATGATTGACATGAGTCTGGTTGAGCTGCTGTACATGGTGCACGAGAGTCACTTAGTGTTCAGCAGTCTAATGGCAGAGGGGAAGAAGCTGTTCATGTGACGGGAGGTTTTAGTCTGGATGGACCGAAGTCTTCTACCAGAGGGGAGGGGGGCAAACAGTACGTGACCAGGGTGTGAGGGATCAGCTATGATCCGGCCAGCACGCCTCCGGGTCCTGGAGATGTACAGATCCTGGAGAGATGGGAGCTTGCAGCCGATCACCTTCTCAGCAGTGCGCACGACGCGCTGCAGCCTTAGTCTGTCCCTGGCAGTGGCTCCTGCGTACCACACGGTTATGGAGGTGGTGAGGATGGACTCGATGATGGCTGTGTAGAACTGCACTAACATCTTGGTGGGTAGCTTGAGCTTCCTCAGCTGCCGCAGGAAGAACATCCTCTGCTGGGCTTTTTTGATGAGTGAGCTGATGGTCAGCTCCCATTTGAGGTCCCTGGTGATGGTAGTGCCTAGGAAGCGGAAGGAATCAGCAGTGGTGATGGGAGAGCCTGAGAGGGTGAGGGGGGGCAGAGGAGTAGTGACTTTCCTGAAGTCTACAATCATCTCCACTGTCTTCAGAGCGTTCAGCTGCAGGTTGTTATTGCTGCACCAGGACGCCAGCTGGGCCACCTCTCTCCTGTAGGCGGACTCGTCGCCGTTGGAGATGAGCCCGATGAGGGTGGTGTCGTCCGCAAACTTGATCAACTTGACAGACTGGTGGCTGGAGGTGCAGGAGTTGGTGTAAAGGGAGAAGAGTAGGGGGGAAAGTACACAGCCCTGGGGTGATCCGGTGCTGATGCTAGTATAGTCTGAGACAGTCTTTCCCAGCCGCACATGCTGCCTCCGGTCCGTCAGGAAGTCGATGATCCACCTGCAGAGGGAGTCAGGCACGTTGAGCAGGGACAGCTTGTCCCGGAGCAGAGCGGGGCGGATGGTGTTGAATGCGGAGCTGAAGTCCACAAACAGGATCCTGGCGTAGGTTCCCGGGGAGTCCAGGTGCTGCAGGATGGAGTGGAGGGCCAGGTTGACTGCATCGTCTACAGACCTGTTGGCTCGGTAGGCAAACTGCAGCGGGTCCAGGAGAGGGGTGGTGATGGACTTGAGGTGGGACAGGACCAGGCGCTCAAAGGACTTCATGACTACAGAGGTGAGCGCTACAGGTCTGTAGTCATTAAGTCCAGTGATCCATGGCTTCTTGGGGACAGGGATGATGGTGGAGGATTTGAGGCAGGACGGCACGTGGCATAACTTAAGGGAGGTGTTAAAAATGTCTGTGAATACAGGAGCCAGCTGTTTCGCACAGAGTCTCAGGGTGGAGGGAGACACGCCGTCTGGGCCGGGGGCCTTGCGCGGGTTCAGTCTGGAGAACTGTTTGAGCACATCCTGCTCACTGATGATAAGGGGAGGGGGGGAGGAGGGGGGGGGGGGTGCCTTCAATGAAGTAGGGAATGTGGAGGCTGTGGAGCTGGAGGGAGGGGGGGAGTTGGACACAGATGACGAGGTGTCAAAACGGGCATAGTGTTGGGACAGTCTCTGACAAAGGGCTTTGTCATCCTGACCTTTAGGAGCCTGAGGCCGATAGTTGGTGATCTGCCTCAGTCCTCTCCACACGGAAGCCGAATCATTAGCAGTGAACTGCTGCTGGAGTCTCTCTGAGTACACAGATTTAGCCCTCTTCAGCTCTCTGTTAAACCGGTATTTAACCTCCCTGTAGCAGTCCCTGTCTCCACTTTTCAGCGCTGCTTCCTTCTCCTTCCTGATCTGTCTGAGCTTAGCTGTGAACCAGGGTTTGTCATTAGAGTAACTCACCCTGGTGCGTGATGGAAGAATGTTCTCTTCACAAAAGTGGATATATGAGTTCACAGTGTCCGTGTACTCATCCAGATCATGCGTGGCTCCTTTAAGCATGCCCCAGTCAGATATTTCCATGCACGTTTCCAGCTTCTCCTCAGCATCACTGGTCCGTATCTTCGTAGTGCTCACAACAGGTTTAGTGAGCTTCAATCTCTGTCTGTATGTGGGAATGAGGTGAACCATCACGTGATCAGATAATCCCAGCGCAGCTCGAGGGACAGCGCGATATGCGTCTTTCACTGTGGTGTAACAGTGATCCAGTGTGTTTAATCCTCTGGTGGGGCATTTAATAAACTGTTTGTAGCGGGGGAGATCGTGGCTCAGATTGCACTGATTAAAGTCGCCAGCCACAATAATCAGCGAGTCTGGAAAACTCCGCTCTGTGTGTTGAATGTGATCCGCGAGCACGCGCTGAGCTTCGCGCGTGTCCGCGTCGGGAGGGGCGTACACAGCGATCAGTATAAAAGAAGCAAACTCCCGTGGGGAATAAAAAGGCTTGCAGTTGATAACAAGAAATTCCAAGGCAGGAGAACAGTGTTTGGAAATTACCGTTACATCAGAGCACCAGCTACAGTTGATGTAGAAGCAGACACCGCCTCCTGTGGTCTTGCCGGAAAGCTCTGTGTCACGATCAGCACGAAAGAGCTGGAAGCCGTCGAGGCGCAGCGCGCTGTCCGGTATATTTTCCCGGAGCCAGGTCTCAGTAAAGCAGAGGACAGCTGAGGAGGCGAGGTCCTTAAAACGCATCAGCAGTCTCAGTTCATCCACCTTGTTAGAGAGAGAGTTGGTATTGGACAGAAATATGCCAGGCAGCGCCGTTCGCGAGCCTCTCCTGCGAAGTCGTACGAGAGCGCCCGCTCGTCTACCTCTCTTCCGCCGTCTCACTTTCCGAGCCAAACAATAAACCAGATCGGCGGCAGGGGCTAGAAAAACTGGGAGGAGGTCCGTGGGGGTCAAAGTCCTGATATTTAAAAGTTCTTCACGGGTATAAGTGCAAGCAGACACACAATTGACAAACAAAAACAAACAAAGAGCGCAGCGAAGCACCATGTCGACCGCTGTGGGCGCCATCTTGGTTTTAACCAGAGACCGGGTCATCTGAGAGACTTTATTGTGGGCTTTGGGTAATTAACACATGTTGGTGAATAGGTGGCAAAATAATCCATCTCAACACGCGGGCATCTTGGCAGTCTAGCCAAGTGTCCAGTTAGGTTGTGGTTCAGTGGTTGACGTTTAAAAAAAAAAAAGCTGATGTGCTGAATGTCTTTAAATACGTATTGGTGTTAAGTGTGTGTTTGTGTGTTTGGGACAAGGTGGTCTACTGATTTGGTAAATTTGGGGAACTTGGAGTTTTGTTTGTTTTTTTTTGGGGGGGGGGATAAATGTGATGTGTGATTTTGGGGAGGGTTTGTACTCTGGGGCTTACCGTAGCCGGCGTCGGGCGTCAGACGTGATGACGTCAGGTGGGCTGCGGTCTGTGTATTTATGTTCATACCGTCTTGAATAAAGGGCTGTTAGTTGCTTGGCATAAGATGACTCACGGCTTGCTTATTTCATACAAAACAGAAAACAAACAGTAAACTAATGTAAACAAACTTCGGAAACCGAGGAGTCATGGATGAATAAAGAACACCCCATAGATCACACAATAACATGACTCTGTCATGAACCCAGCCAGTGTTTTTCTTCAGGCTCGGTTCTGGCCATTCTTGGTGGCTCAGGTATCAGGTTATTTATGTAATTGTAGTTGTTATTTATGTAATTGTAATTGTGTTATCTTTTGAGTCTTTTGAGTTCTTTTGAGTTCTTGTTGTTTTTATGTCTTTGTCCTTTTCTTTTCCGTGCCTGTAGCCACCATTCTGGCTGGCAGCTGTTATTTTTTTTATTTTGTATACTTTATTGATCCCCAGAGGGGAAATTCAGGGCATCCACCTGGATGGATGAAGCAGCCACGGTACGGCGCTATCCCTTAACCATTCACACACATATTCACACCTAGGGCCACTTTAGAGACTCCAATTAACCTAACCTGCATGTTTTTGGTCTTGTGGGAGGAAACTGGAGAAATCCCAGAGAAAACCCACGCAGATATGGGGAGAACATGCAAACTCCACACAGATCACTATTGGTCAGGGGCTGGGATTGAACCAGGGATCCCATGGCCAAGGGTGAGTTGCTGTGCTGGTGCAGTGCTAACCACTGCGCCACTGCACCGCCAAGGCAGGTGCGGTGGCGCACTGTTAGGCAGCCTCTTTGACCTACATTCATGTGGGTGTTGTCTATCACTTTCCGGCCTGACCACGCCCCCTCTCTCTTGACAGCCAGCTGATTCTACTCCGGTGATTGTCATCCCCGCACCTCGCCCAGGTGTACTCAATTGTGGAGCCAGCAATGCTTGTACTTACGTGAGTGGCGTTTGCCAGTCAAGCATTGCTGGTCTGTTGAATTGTCTTTTGATGTACATAGTCGTGTGTGCACTGTGTGCCATGAAGTATTCACCACTTCCACTCTAGCCATGGTTCTCCTGCGTCCTTCAAGCGATATCGGCTCTCGGACACTATTGTGGTTAGATTGCTTCTCCTCATGCGTTCGCTGGGCGATGCCGGCCCAGGAACGCCAATTGTAAGTTTGTATTTTTGTACGTCCTCATCTTTTTGGGAACTGTTTGCCATTATTTTAATAAATGTGCTGTGGTGTAACCCAGCGCGTAAATCCATCTTTCCTTCCCCTCCTCTGTGCGCTGCATAAAAGCGCATGAGGAGGTTTGTGACAGAATATATTTTGCTGCAAGGCAGGGAAAGACAAAATGTGCAGAGGACTAATAATTCCAAATGAGAAACATGTGGGATGACATAGGTGTGAGGAATCAAACACAAATACACAAACGGTAAACTGAGTCCCCATGACCAGGGACTAACAGAAAAACATTGAAAAAAATTAAAAAGGAAGTCAAGTTCCTTCAGACTAAACAAAACAGGGAGTGCTTTCAAAATAAACCTAAGATCCAGCAAAACTAGATCAGACAAGAATAATATGAGAAATACTTTGAGAATAGTTCAGAATAGGAGAACCTAAAGAGTAACAGAGAAGAAACTCTCAGAATAACCTAAGAACAAGGGCACCTCAGTTCCAACAGCAAATAACAACACTGAAAAGATTACAACTATAGGGACTATGACCGCAGTCCCATCAAGCAGCCAATCACAGGGCACAATGTTAGCCATCAACAACCTAGCACCCTGTGATTGGCTGCTGGGACTGCGGTCATAGTTCCCATAGTTGTAGTCTTTTCAGTGTTCCTACCCACAATGAGAAAGTTACATATGTGCTGCTTTAATGTCAGATAGGCACAGAAATGTCTACTGTCCCATGCTGTTAGGATTTTCTCTTTAACTA
Organism: Pholidichthys leucotaenia; assembly: GCA_020510985.1. Taxonomy (NCBI): domain Eukaryota; kingdom Metazoa; phylum Chordata; class Actinopteri; order Cichliformes; family Pholidichthyidae; genus Pholidichthys; species Pholidichthys leucotaenia. Next base: position 179,968,036 of record CM035848.1, read on the forward strand.
TTTACTTTTCTCATAAACTAGGGGGCTTTTAGGTTTTTTTAGAAGACAGAATAAACCTACTCGAACAACTAGGGTTTTTTTTCTTTTCAGAAATTTATTACTCCCTCAAATTCTCAATCTTCTCAACAATTTGTGAAGTTTTCCCTTGTAGACTGCTAACATTTCTTGTAAATTTACAACTTTTTTTATAACATTGTCAAATGTGTGACCTTTCTTATAAATTTCACTTTTTTTAATATTTGTCACTTTTTGTGGTAACTTTGTTACTGTACTTCTTGTCCAATTTTACGATATACAGTGGTGTGAAAAAATGTTTGCTCCTTTCTGATTTCCCATTTTTTGTATATCCGTCACACTTAAATGTTTCACATCATCAAACAAATTTAAATATCACAAGTAAACACAAAATGCAGTTTTTAAATGGTGTTTACTATTAATGATAAAAAAAAATAAAAAAAAATCCATACCTACATGGCCCTGTGTGAAAAAGCAATTGCCCCATAGTCCTGTGTGAAAAAGTAATCCCCCCCCCCCCCGTTAAAACATAAATTAACTGTGGTTTATCTTTGGAAAGGTGAGTTCAATTTCTCTGGCCACACCCAGGCCTCACTACTGCCACAACTGTTCTCAGTCAAGAAATCACTTAAATAGGACCTGCCTGAAAAAGAAGACGTAGACCAATAGATCTTCAAAAGCTAAACATCATGCTGCAATCAGAAGAAATTCAGGAAGAAATGAGAAGCAAAGTAATTGAGATCTATCAGTCTGGAAAAGGTTATAAAGCCATTTCTAAAGCTTTGGGACCCCAGAGAACCACAGTGAGAGCCATTATCTACAAATGGCAAAAACATGGAACAGTGGTGAACCTTCACAGGAATGACCGGCTGACCAAAATTACCCCAAGAGTGCAGTGACGACTCATCCAAGAGGTCACAAAAGACCCCACAAAAACATCCAAAGAACTGCAAGCCTCACTTGCCTCAGTTATGGTCAGTGTTCATGACTCCACCATAAGAAAGAGACTGGGCAAAAATGGCCTGCATGGCAGAGTTTCAAGACAAAAACCACTTCTGAGCAAAATGAACATAAAGGCTCATCTCAGTTTTGCCAGAAAACATCTTGATGATCCCCAAGAGTTTTGGGAAAATTCTCTGTGGATTGACGAGACAAAAGTTGAACTGTTTGGAAAGTGTATGTCCCATTACATCCAGCGTAAACATAACACAGCATTTAAGAAAAGGAACACCATACCAACAGTAAAATATGGAGGTGGTAGTGTGATGGTCTGGGGCTGTTTTGCTGCTTCAGGACCTGGAAGACTTGCTGTGGTAAATGGAACCATGAATTCTGCTGTCTACCAAGAAATCCTGAAGGAGATCTGTTCGTGACCTCAAAACTGAAGCACACTTGGGTTCTGCAGCAGGACAATGATCCAAAACACACCAGCAAGTCCACCTCTGAATGGCTTAAGAAAAACAAAATGAAGACTTTGGAGTAGCCTAATCAAATTCCTGACCTGAATCTGATTGACATGCTGTGGCATGACCTTAAAAAGGAGGTTCATGCTCGAAAACCCTCCAATGTGGCTGAATTACAAATCAAATCAAATCAACCTTTATTGTCATATTGCTGTACATACAACTGTAGTGCAAGCAAGATGAAATTGTGTTTCTCTCGGCATCCATATAAGTAAAAAGAACATAATTTAAGACACACTCACACACACCCTCACCCCCCACCCCAAAACAGCCATTCACACATCCCTGAGACATACTTGAAAACTAACCAGAACTATAATATACAAATAATATACATAATGTCCATAGGTGCAGTAGTATGTATGAGAGATTCCGGATCAGCTGTTCAGTATCCTAACAGCTTGGGGAAGGAGGCTGTTAATCAGTCTGGTGGTTCTGCCTCTGATGCTCCGGAATCGTTTTCCAGATGGCAGAAGTTCAAAGTGTTTATGCAGAGGGTGAGAGTGGTCCTTGACAATGTTCAGTGCCCTGCTCCTGCAACGGTTCTGCAAAAGTTCTTGGACTGAAGGGAGGGAAACTCCAATTACCTTCTCAGCTCCCTTAACTATCCTCTGCAGGGTTTTTTTGTCTGACATACTGCACCTGGAGTACCATGTAGCAATGCAGTACATCAGAACACTCTCCACCACACCTCTGTAGAAGGTCCTGAGGATACAGATGGGGAGAGAGGCCTGTTTGAGTTTCCTCAAGAAGTGCAGTCTCTGCTGGGCCCGCTTCCTGATCCCCAAGGAATTCTTGCTCCAGGTCAGGTCCTGCAAGATCTGCACTCCGAGGAACTTGATGTTCTCCACTCTCTCAACTAAACGGCCGCCGATGCTGAGAGGGATGTGTTCAGGCTGTGACCACCGGAAGTCGATAATCATCTCCTTCATTTTGTCCACGTTGAGCACCAGATTGTTCTCCCTGCACCAGCCCTCCAGGTCTCTCACTTCTTCCCTGTACATTGTTTCCTCATCCCTCTGAATAAGTCCCGCCACTGTGGTGTTGTCTGCAAACTTAATAATCTTGTTCCCCTCATGTCTGGATACACAGTCATGTGTTAGAAGTGTAAACAACAGTGGACTGAGTACGCAGCCTTGAGGGGATCCGGTGCTCAGCGTGATAGAGTTGGAGATGTTATTTCCAACCCGGACAGACTGAGGTCTCTCAGTCAGGAAATCCAGGATCCAGAGACATGTGGCGGTGTTCAGACCAAGAAGGAGTAATTTCTCCATCAGTCTCTGGGGAATAATGATGTTGAATGCTGAACTGAAATCAATGTACAGGAGTCTGGCGTAGGTGTCTTTCTGATCCAGGTGGGTGATGACAGAGTGCAGGGTGATGACTATAGCATCTTCCGTGGAGTGGTTTGAACGATATGCGAACTGGAGCGGGTCATGTGATGCAGGGAGGCAGGCTGTGATGTGTAGTTTGACAAGCCGTTCAAAACACTTCATCACAATTGGTGTCAGTGCAACAGGACGATAGTCATTCAGACAGGACACAACTGGTTTCTTTGCCACCGGTACTATGGTAGAGGTCTTAAAGCATCTGGGAAAGATGGCCTGACTCAGGGAGATGTTATAAATGCAATTCTGCAAAGATGAGTGGGCAAAAATTCCTCCACAGCGCTGTAAAAGACTCATTGCCAGTTATTGCAAATGCTTGATTGCAGTTGTTGCTGCTAAGGGTGGCCAAACCAATTAGGTTTGGGGGCAATCATTTTTTTACACTGGGCCATGCACTGTAGGTTTGGATTTTTTTTTTACCCTTAATAATAAACACCTTGATTTAAAAACTGCATTTTGTGTTTACTTGAGTTATCTTTGTCTAATATTTAAACTTGTTTGATGATCTGAAACATTTAAGTGTGACAAACATACAAAAAAAAAAAGAGAGAAACCAGGAAGGGGACAAATACTTTTTAACACCACTGTATGCATAAATTTGTAACATTTTCTATTAAATATGCAAGGTTTTATCTAAAACATGTTCAGTAATTTTCTTGTATATTTGCAGCTATACTCACTAATTTGGGACATTTTTCTTTGAGGAGAATGAAAGACAAAAAAAAAAAGCAAAAAGCTACATTAGTACACAGTAAATTCATATACCCACCTCTGATCCATGCTTCACTCACATTTCTGATTCCTTCATGACTTCAATATAGTGGAGGATTGAGTAAACATGGGATACAGTCAGTGGAGCCTCCAGAAATTTTTCATAGGGGTGGCCACATGGGGGCCAATAAAAATCTTGTGGTGGCATATCAAACTCAAAAAACAAAACTCAAGTCCAGAAATTCTCTAATGCTGTTGCCATAGGCTTTTATAGACTAGGTAAAAGCTGTAATTACTATAAGTCAGTTTTAAGATTATTAAAAAGTGTATTCTTGAGACTTTTTAAATCAAAAGGTTAATATTAATAGAAATTCCTGTATATTGTATGATTCCATCATTGAGAAAGGAGAACATCTCTTTTTAATCCTGTATTTTCACAGAGTTTCTGGCAAACTTTACAGTTCTAGATAACAAACTTCTCCAACTTTATTGGACCACATAAGATTTGGCCTTTAAATGCAAAAAAAAAAAAAAAAAAAAAAAACCCTGGTGCATAGCGGTCACTACAGTGGACAGCTACTAAAAAGTAACTTTCTCTTTAATGCATTGGTTTCTATGATGGAACTGCATATCAGCCTCTAGAGTGTTCTCTGCTGCCATAGTCCTTTGAGGTCAATTCAGTGGTCATGTCGGTCTAACTACACGTAAATTTCCTCTGAATCCAAGATGGCCGATAAACAGCCACCCCTGCCACCCACTGTTGGCATATCCTGCCAATCCTTCTATACTGGAAAAGCCCCAGTGGTAAAAAAAAAAAAAAAAAAATATGATGAAATACAGTAACATCTAGGGAAGGATATTATCTGTTTGGAATATGAAATTTTTATGTCCAATATGTAGAAAATTACGATTAACCATGTGTCCAATAAAGAGGACATCTTGCATCACCCAGTATATTTTTTAACACAAGTCATATAATTGCTTCACTGTTTCTTGTGACTGTTTTGGTTATAAGTCAGTGTATAATTGTTATATTTATAAGCTATTCATTTAAGCTATTCATTTTGCCCAAAGGCATCCAGCTGGCCCGCCGCATCCGCGAAGAGAGAGCTTAGACTTTCTGCTGCACATCCACCAACCACAATGCTCCGCACTGTGTGTATATATATATATATATATATATTAATATGTACACATGTATACTAGCTGCTCTTGTTTTTTTCTTGCCTTCTGATTGTTGCTCTGAGTGTTGCTATCCCTGTGCTGTTGCAATCCTGGAATTTCCCCATTGTGGGACTAATAAAGGCTTATCTTATCTTATCTTATCTTAAAATATACATTTTTTGTGCAGATTAGCTGTAGTTTGAGTTACTATAATAATTATTTTATCTTATTTTGTAGACTTCAAACACAGCAAAGAATAACGCGGCCTACAGAATAGTCCAGGAAATTCCGTCCAGCTCCAGTGATGATGAGTGTAGTGACAACAGTGATGATGAGTGGCTGCCAGAGAAGAACAGAGACATAGGAGCTGAGGATGATTGAGATACAGACAGTCAGGATGCAGAAAGTGAGGATGATGAGGGGCAGGATGCAGAGGATGGTCAGCATGATCAGGGAGCTGTGGAAGATGGGCACATGGCACCTGACCATACTCAAGCCCGAAAAAATATCTGGAAAGTCCAAGACAATGACTTTGATGGAGACTTGCCTCCTTTTCTAGGAGAGTGGAAACTGAATGTGGAGGGAAGAGATCCCATAGATTTCTTCAGACATCTGTTTCCAGCAGATTTCAATGATGATATAGTGCACAACACCAACTTATATGCTCTCCAGAAAGGGAAAGAAAATCTGGCAGTGACAAGAGAAGAAATGCAGATTTTTTTTAGGGATCAATCTGATCATGGGGTACATTCGGTATCCTAGGGCACAAATGTACTGGTCTAGTGAGGATGGCCTTCGTCTTGGAATAATTGCAAATGCCATGTCTGTAAACACATATGAGCAAATCCTGAGATACCTGCACTTTGTGGATAACTTGACTTACCAGCCAGCGAACATGGATAGGCTCTTCAAAATTGTTACAGTAAGTGCACTTCAGGAGACATTCAAGGCAGTAGCAGACCCTGAAGAATTTCAGTCAGTTGATGAGCAGATCATTCCTTTCAAAGGCCTACTGTCCATCAAACAATACATACCAAAAAAGTCCAGACCCTGGGGAGTGAAAGTGTGGGTGAGGGCAGGAACCTCGGGCTTTATGAATAGATTCGAAGTGTACCAAGGCTCTGCAAGTAGTGGTCGCATCAGTGGATTGGGAATGGCTGGAGACGTGGTGATGCGTCTTTGTGATGACATAAAACACAAAAATCACAAGGTGTTTTTTGATAACTTCTTCTGCAGCATTCCACTCATCGAGGCCTTGAAAGACCAAGGCATCTATGGCACAGGTACATGCAGAACAAACAGGCTGAAGGGAGCAAATCAGAAACTCAAGAGTGAAAAACAACTGAAAGAAATGGGCAGAGGATTGCTGAATTGTTGAAATGTTTTTCAAAGCATAAAAAGAAACAATGGTTTGTATATTTACAATAGAACACAAGTTAATTCATTTTTACAGTAAGTTCACAATGTTTTATGTTGAGTGCTCAGGCGCACGTACGGTGGGGCAAAAAAGTATTTAGTCAGCCACCAATTGTGCAAGTTCTCCCACTTAAAAGATGAGAGAGGTCTCCAATTTTCATCATAGGTATACCTCAACTATGAGAGACAAAATGAGAAAAAAAAAATCCAGAAAATCACATTGAAGGATTTTTAATGAATTAATTGGTAAATTCCTCAGTAAAATAAGTATTTGGTCACCTACAAACAAGCAAGATTTCTGGCTCTCACAGACCTGTAACTTCTTCTTTAAGAGGCTCCTCTGTCCTCCACTCATTACCCGTATTAATGGCATCTGTTTGAACTCGTTATCATTATAAGAGACACCTGTCCACAACCTCAAACAGTCAGACTCCAAACTTCACTATGGCCAAGACCAAAGAGCTGTCAAAGGACACTAGAAACAAAATTGCAGACCTGCACCAGGCTGGGAAGACTGAATCTGCAATAGCTGCTTACCTATTGCAGATTCAGTGTGAAGAAATCAACTGTGGGAGCAATTATTAGAAAATGGAAGACATACAAGACCACTGATAATCTCCCTCGATCTGGGGATCCACGCAAGAGCTCACCCCGTGGGGTCAAAATGATCACGAGAACAGTGAGCAAAAATCCCAGAACCACATGGGGGACCTAGTGAATGACCTGCAGAGAGCTGGGACCAAAGTAACAAAGGCTACATCAGTAACACACTACGCTGTCAGGGACTCAAATCCTACAATGCCAGATATGTCCCCCTGCTTAAGCCAGTACATGTCCAGGCCCGTCTGAAGTTTGCTAGAGAGCATTTAGATGATCCAGAAGAGGATTGGGAGAATGTCATATGGTCAGATGAAACCAAAATAGAACTTTTTGGTAAAAACTCAACTTGTCGTGTTTGGAGGAGAAAGAACACCATACCTACTGTGAAGCATGAGGGTGGAAACATCATACTTTGGGGCTGTTTTTCTGCAAAGGGAACGGGACGACTGATCCGTGTAAAGGAAATAATGAATGGGGCCATGTAGCGTGAGATTTTGAGTGAAAACCTCCTTCCACCAGCAAGGGCATTGAAGATGAAACGTGGCTGGGTCTTTCAGCATGACAATGATCTAAAAGACACTGCCCGGGCAACGAAGGAGTGGCTTCGTAAGAAGCATTTCAAGGTCCTGGAGTGGCCTAGCCAGTCTCCAGATCTCAACCCCATAGAAAATCTTTGGAGGGAGTTGAAAGTCTGTGTTGCCCAGCGACAGTCCCAAAACATCACTGCTCTAGAGGAGATCTGCATGGAGGAATGGGCCAAAATACCAGCAACAGTGTGTGAAAACCTTGTGAAAACTTACAGAAAATGTTTGACCTCTGTCATTGCGAACAAAGGGTAAATTAAATTAAATCACCTTTATTGTCATTCAACCGTACAACCAATCATGTACAGCAGAACGAGATTGTGCTTTACCTATCTACAGTGTAAATCACACACACCCCAAGTGCAGAATCAGAGGGCTGCTGCCATGCAAGGCGCCGCCACAGAGTTCCCTCCTCCATTCCATTTATTGCTGAGCACCAAGCTGGACGGCAGGAAGTTCCACTTTTATATGGTCTTTGGCATGACCCGGCCGGGATTTGAACCCCTGCCTCCCGGGTGTGGGGGCGGATGCTCTACCAACTGAGCCACCACTCCGGTATATAACAAAGTATTGAGATGAACTTTTGTTATTGACCAAATACTTATTTTACCGAGGAATTTATCAATTAATTCATTAAAAATCCTTCAATGTGATTTTCTGGATTTTTTTTTCTTACTTTGTCTCTCATAGTTGAGGTATACCTATGATGAAAATTGGAGACCTCTCTCATCTTTTAAGTGGGAGAACTTGCACAATTGGTGGCTGACTAAATACTTTTTTTTTACCCCACTGTAGTTCACTGGAGTGGACATATCTGTAACTTTATGGAAAATATCATATTTTTGGAAAAAAAGTTGAACATTTTTTTTCATGTCCTGAGAAGAATAAAAACACTTCAGAAAAAAATCTTGACCAAGGCTTTCATAATTCATGCACCAGAGGGTTAATAGAAATTCCTGTACTCCTTTCTCAGGATTACTTCCTGTAATCTTTTCTCAATGATTCCATTATTGAGAAAGGAGAACAACTCTTTTTAATCCTGTATTTTCACAGAGTTTCTGGCAAACTTTACAGTTCTAGATAAACTTCTCCAACTTTATTGGACCACATAAGATTTGGCCTTCAAATGCAAAAACAAACAAACAAACAAACAAACAAACAAACAAACAAAACAAAACAAAAACACAAATAAATAAATAAATACATATCATTTGGAAAAGTTTTTCACACATAGTTAGTTATGGCCTATACCGTTGCATGTGACAATCAGGATGGTGTTGAAGATGTCTCTCATTGCAGAAGTGCCATTAGGCTTCAGAGGACTATGTCACACTAGCGCTAAGTACATTCTGCCAGTCAGTTCGGGTGTGTGCTGTTGCTTCCCATGTTTCCACATCTATGCAAAATGCGTTTATGTCACGCTTAATGACATATTTGTATCTTAGGTGAAGACAGCCCATGAGGTGGCTGCCAGATGCTCAGTCCCCGTAAAAGATGGCCTTTGGAATCCGTCTGTCATCCATACGTACAACGTGTCCAGCCCAGCGCAAATGGCGACAATGCAGCATGGTGTATATGTCTTTTGCTCTCGTCATATTGAGCACAACAGTGTTTGGGATGTGGTCATGCTAGGTAATACCCATGATGGAACAAAGGCATCTCATGTGAAAGGCACTGAGCCGCTGTTACTGCTGTTTTCAGGTATATGTTGGCCAAGACTCACTCCCATTTCAAATGCCTCATATACTCTTGCTTTGAAATCAAAAGCTTTAGTGAGGTCCACAAAGACAATACAAAGAGACCTTCGCTGTTCTGTGCACTTTTTCTGAAGCTGACAAAGAGTAAACACCGTGTCTATTGCAGATCAGTGTGCACGGAAGCCACACTGACTCTCGGGGACTATCGTATTAGCAATGTCCTGTAAGCAAGAGGGCAGGATCTTGGCAAACACTTTGCCCACCAAACTGAGCAGAGAGATGCCATGGTAGTTATTGCAGCCCTGTCTGTCACCTTTGTTTTTATAGAAGGTTATAATGTTGGCATCTTTGACCCCTTGAGGTATACACCATTGTTGCCAGCACACTACCATGAACTCATAGAGTTTCCTGATGAGAAAATCTCCACCACACTTCACAGCTTTGGGGGTATGTCAACCGCACTAGGAGATTTCCTCTGATGTAATGGTTTGACAGCCTTACGAACCTCTTCCACAGTAATCAGACTGTTGAGTTCCTGCATGACTGGTTGTTGAGGAATAACAGTCCTGATGGCATCTTCACTGGCACAAACTTCTGTGCCGTAAAGCGATTCATAGTGCTTCACCCACCTATCAAGTTACAAGTGAAGATCAGTGAGCACTACACCTGTAGTTGACTTGAGTGAGGCTGACTTCTTTGCTACAGGCCCAAGCGCCTCTTTGATGCCCTCAAACATCCCATGAATGTTTCCAGAAAGGACAGAGTCTCCAATACATGTGCTGAGGTTATTCCAGTACTTCTTCATTGTCACACGAGTAAGGCGCTGGACTTTACTTCTAGCAGAGCGAAGGGCATTCATGGTAGCTTGACAGTTGTTGGTCAAAATCTCAACATGAGCCTCATGTTTCTCCTTGATAGCTGGGATCAGGATTTTAGCATATGCTTGAAACCAGTCAGGCAGCTTGTGCTGACGTATGGCAAATGCTTTGAGTGCACAGGTAGAGATCTTGTTGCAGAGGTAAGACCATACATTTCCAGTGCTGTCAGCTGGCATAGGGGTTTTACACTTAGCTACTAGGTTGTCCTGGAACTGAGCAATGTGGTCTATGGAAGTAGTAGTAATGAGATCTATAGTTGGTTGTGGTTTTGTTTGGGCTTGATGGAACTTCTTGGGACAGAGCTTCAGTTTACATTGTACAATGTACACGGCTCAATTCTGAGTTTCTTTCTCATATTTATTTACTGTGTTTTTTTCTGGCCATAACTTTCTGATCTTGTGACCTTGTATCCACCACAGATGCCAAGGACACATAGATCGCCGTACTCGTGCAGATATTAGTCATCTTTTGGATCATATCGCAAATTTCTCCCGACCCAGTAAGTGGAGGAGCTATTATTTACTGTAGGAGTCAGCTGCTAGCATTAAACTGTCCCACAGTGCTAACGCAAAACCTTGACATACCAAGAAAAATCAGGCGAAAACGATGTGGATGCCGAGCTGGAGTGAAGTGACGCACAAGGAAAACAAGGTATAGACCCGTCCTTCTATCTGTTATTATGGGAAATGTGAGATCGCTGCTTAATAAAACAGACAAACTGGCGGCTATGTCCTGGTATGGGAGTGTCTTCAGAGAGATTAGCATCATGTTGTTTACCGAGACGTGGCTAACAGAACTAGCAACAGATGCTAACATCGATCTGGAGGGTTTCCATGCAATACGGGCAGATCGGACACCAGACAGCGGGAAGAACAGAGGCAGGGGGCTGATAATGTATGTGAACCACAGATGGTGTAATCCTGGGCACATCACGGTTAAAGAACAACACTGCAGCAAGGACATTGAGTTGCTAGCTGTTAACATGCGACCCGCCTACCTCCCAACATGTTGTCGGTAATGTAATTTATGCAAATCCATCCACAAGCGCTGAGGCAGCATGTGACGCCATCCACTCAGTCACTAGCAGACTGCAAACTCAGCACCCAAATGCTCTCCTCCTCATCTCGGCTGACTTTAACCATATTTCACTATCCTCCAATCTGCCCACGTTCACCCAGTATGTCATGTGCCACACCAGAGACAATAAAACACTAGAATTATTTTAGGCAAACACTAAGGACACTTAGACATCATCGCCACTCCGCCCGCTCGGGAGATCAGATCACAACCTGGTTCACCTCCCTCCTGTGTACAAACCCCTGGTACACAGACAACCTCCTGTCACCCACACAGTGAAAGTATGGTCTGAGGAGGCAATGGAAGCTCTGAAGGACTGCTTTGAATCCACTGTACGGGAGCAGCTCTGTGATCCACATGGTGAGGATGTCTACAGCCTCACACACACCATCACAGACTACATCAACTTCTGTGTGGACAACACCATACCCACCAAGGCCACCTACAGAAGTTCTCTGACGACTCTGCAATTGTCTTCCTCATCTCTGATGGAGATGATACAGAGTACAGAGGACTTATCCAGGACTTTGTGGACTGGTGTCAATGGAACTGCCTCCAGATCAATGCGAGGAAAACTAAGGAACTGGTGGTGGACTGCCTCAGGTGAGGACAACCCCCCACAGCACCAGTAAACATACAGGGAACAGACATTGAGATGGTGACATCCTACAAGTACCTGGGTGTTCACCTGAACAATAAACTGGACTGGTCACACAACACCAATGTGCTCTACAAGAAGGGAAAGTGCAGGCTGTTCCTCCTGAGGAGGCTCAGGTCTTTTGGAGTGCAAGCGCCACTCCTGAAGGCCTTCTATGATTCACTGATGATGATGAACAGCATCACTGCAGCCGACAGGAAGAGACTGAACAGACTGTTCACAAAAGCTACCTCTGTTCTGGAGAGGCACCTTGATCCAGTGGAGGGGATAGGAGAGAGGAGGATAGTGGCTAAGCTGTTATCTCTGCTGGAGTCCAAGTTCCACCCTATGCAGGACACACTCCATTCCAGTAGACGTTGTCCATTTTCACTCATACTGCCAACCCCATTGCAACCAAGCACACCATCTCAAGCATTGTTATGAGCTCCAATATGAGCACTGAAGTCACCCAAGATGATGAGTTGCACACTGGAGGGAACTTCCTCACTTCATCTTCTAAGAGATGGTAAAAATCATCCTTGTCATCACTAAGGCCTACAAGTGTGGGAGCATAGGCTGAAAATAATGTAACAAATCTACCTTTCACATGCAACTGGGGAGACATAAGATGAGCAGAAATAGGCAGAGGCTGTTCTATCATTGGTAATAGCTTATTGTGCACTGCAAAGCCTACACTGTGTCGGGGATGTTCACCATCAGGGTGACCTGACCAGAAAAAGGTATAGGAGTCCTCATGTAAAAATCTACTTCTTTTCAACCCTGTTTCAGTGAGTGCTGCAATGCCTACACGTAATCAAATTAGCTCCCGGTCTATAACCACAGACTTCCTGATCTTTGTTGACATGAAGTTGGATTGAATGCTCAATGATCGAACATTCCGACAAGCAATGGTAAGGACAGTTGCTGGATGATGACCTAGACATGCCTACCGTACACGCAAACCCTGCCAGACAGCAGCAGCACCCACCTGTGGCAGGGGCTCCCAATCTGCCAGTCTCTGATTCTGCATTTGTAGACTTGCCATGATGCAGTAGTCTGAGCAGAAAGTGAGTGAGCGAGTCCTTGCTCAGGGCAAAATGCTCACCTCTGGGTCTTCCTGTGCCGAGTCCACTGGAGTGCAAGAGCATGACAACTAGGCAAAGAAAGACTGCCTCACTGTGGCATACTCACTCTGCCTGTTTACTGCTGGAGTTTCGCCAGTAAGCCGTCGCTGGCCATAAACATCATCAAGTACTTAATGACTGCCCTGAAGGCAGCTGCCAGTCCCTGCTGCTGAACTGACATTGACACTTGATCCAACACAAAAAAAAAAAAAAAACATATGGATGATCATCTAATGATGGTCTGAAGTGAAAGATCTTAAATCTGACATGAGTGTCAGGTCCACCGAGGGTTACGGTATCTGCCAGGGACCTCACCCTTAGCCTTTGGCTCAAAAACCTACCCACAAGGCAGTGAGGAACCAATTTTTTGTTAGGGCACTGGACTCGCAGTCTGCACCACAAGAAGGTGGGGCTGACTTTTCTGGGAGAAGCTGTATGTTGTGCTATGGCATGGCTTGTGTACTTTTCATACACGCACCTCCAGACTTTACAGACCGCATAAATGTAGTTGCTTTAAAATTAGTCCACTTTTTGATGCTATCTTGAATAAAATAAAACTGAATAAAGGTCTTAAAACATTGTAATATTATAAAAGCCTCACTTGTATATTACTGTATTAGTGACATGTTTGGTTAAACCCAGATGCAGACTCAGACTCGGAATAAATACAATTATCGTTTATTGCAGCGTGAGTGAATGTGAATGTGTGCATGTGTGCTGAAGTGGACAGCTGGGTGAGCAGGGCACGGTACGAACTGGCAACCCTAGGAGAGAGGACAGACAGATGGATGAGTTCACTGAGGCCAGGGTGAATAAATAGGTGAATGTACAGTCTTACGGAGTGGATGAAGGGCTGAGGCGCTAGAGAACTCCCAGAGGCTCCAAACCAGCTGCAGTCCATTCCATGTCCGTGTTGTTGCCGAGGTGCGAGGTGAGGATTAGCAGGTGAGTATACGGTGCTCATGCAGTGTGCGAGAAGAAGCACAGGTCCGCCGCCAGGAGGCTTCCACCTGTACACAGGGGAGAAAAGGTGAAGCGTGGAAGGGATGGAATCCCAGAGGCTTACTTGTTGTTGGAAAGCTTTGGCTCTCAGAAGACCTGACGGAGCAGGAAAGGCAAAGAAGAAGATTCTCCAGAGCAGGATGACAAAGTTAGTCAAGGAGGTCCTTCCAGACCAAAGGAGCGTTGATGTCTCCGTGCAGACCACAGGGCAGCACAGCTTAAGAAGGCTGTCTATTGAGATGACCAGGTGTGCGCGCAGCTGTGGAGGCAATTAGGGCAGCAGGCACGTAGAGCAGGTCGCCACAATTAGCACCTTAACCTCGTTAAAAGCAATATGAATTATACTTCATTTATTCTGTTTACTTCATGTTCTTGTTCTAACAACAGCATTTTTTTCCGACTCAGTATTGTACATTGCAATATATGGTTTTGTGATTTAAGAAACTTTATCTTAAATTTAAAAAATAAAGAGCTAGCAAGCTAATGCTACCAGTGAGAGCTTAGCGGCAAATGTAACACCACCACAAACAACAGACAAAACCAGAAAATGCACATATACATTTTTAATTAAGTATTAAATGAGTTACATTGCATTCCCATTAGCAGTAGCATCTCTCAGCATCCAAATAAGGCACCAAGCCTGCAACTGTATAGTCTGTACTCAACTAAGGTAATTAGGCATTCAACGTGACTGATGGCGCAATTCACAACATCAGCTGATTAACATATTCACGCCACCTGGTGTTCTACCAGAAAGAGGTGGGAGGAGACAGGTTCAGAGTTTGACAGTGTGATCTGTCCTAGTTTGCTGTATGTTGTTAATATTGGTTAATAATATACAAAACACATCAATTATTCTTAAGCATCTACATGTAAAATATGACATAGAAATACAAGTTATAAAGTTATGTTAGACTGTGCAGTGGCATGGGGGCCCACTGGGGTACCAAAGTGGTGGCACCATCGGATGTAGTTTAGAAAGTATTTTAGAACCAAAATGAAACTAACAGAGGGGCCGGGCGGAAAGAAAACATTGAAGTATTTGTCTCCTTCTTCATCATGGCAGCCAGCACTAATAAAAGATTAATTTGTCTGGAAGATGCTGACATACAGTTGTACTATATAAGCAATCTTTGTGCTGTCTATAGGGATTGGGATGGGTAAAGCCAGGTTAAAAAGGGGAATGGTTTTTAAGTCATTTTGCTAACAAGGGGATGCCATCCCCCTCTTGTCCCCCTCAAACTCCCTACTGGCAGTTGTCATTGGCTAAATTTACCATTGCAGCTATAACCTCACAGGTCCATACAACTATGTGCTGCAGGCAACTTAGTAGTTGAAGACTTTTATTAGCTTCAATTGAGTAATTGAATTGAGTAATATAATTGTGAAGTACTGTGCAACCACAATGCAAAATGTCATGACTCAAATTTGGGATAGAAATCAATACATATTTAAAATAAAATAAAATAATAATAATAATAATAATAATAATAATAATAATAATAATAATAATAATGGCGGTCCCTCGATCTTGAGGATGGCATGCGTGTGCAGCTGTCTGTGGACACGTAGATGGCTCTGCAGACCAAGTCTGGACTTCCAGAGCCTGGAACATATAGGGCACAGGAATTCTGCTGTTGTTGCAGGGACGGACACTGCTCTGTGGCAACATTCTCTGGCAGCCTGTGCCTGGTTGTGGCTCTCTTCCTCTAGTGAGGCTGACGCTCTTTTTATGAGTGCACGCCAGCACTGCCTGTCTTGTGCTTGTGAACAAGTTCAGAGGGGGAGATGTCACACCACATGAGGCTGTCTTTTAAGGCATCCTTGTAGCATTTTCAGGGGCGACCTCGTTTTCTGTGCCCCTGCAGAAGCTCACCAAACAGCAGCTGCTTTGGGATGAGGTGGTCCTCCATCCTGATGACATGGCCTGACCAGCGGAGCCGTGTCTTCAGAAGCATTGACTCAGTGGGGACAGACCTGGCTCTGTCAAAAACGTCTGTGTTGGTGACCCTGTCCTGCCATCGTATGCCAAGGATGGAGCGTAAAGCACGTTGATGGAACTTCTCCAGCTGTTTCAAATGTCGCCGATAAACCATCCATGTCTCACAGCCATATAGAAGTGAGGTAAGGAAGACAACATTCTACACTTTGAGTTTTGTGGCCAGGGTAATGTTGTGATGGTTCAGTACACTATTGCGAAGTTGTCCGAGAGCTTGGCTTGCTTTGCTGATTCTGGCTGAGATCTCTTTGTCCAGAGAGCCATCACTGGATATTACGCTTCCGAGGTATGTGAAGCTGTCAACAGATTTCAGCTCTGTGTTGTCAATCACGATAGTGGGCTGTGGAGCATTCAAGTTTGGTGCAGACTGGAATAGCACCTCAGTTTTTCTCAGGTTAATGGTGAGACCAAACTGCTTTGAAGCCTCAGAGAAGTTATTCAGCATAGTCTGCAGATCCTCTGGCTTGTGAGCCATAAGAGCACAGTCATCTGCAAAGAGAGCTTCCTGGATGAGACTGGTGAGTGTCTTTGTTTTAGCAGTAAGTCTGCACAGGTTGTTCCTGGACCCGTCATAACGGTAGTGTAGCATTAGCATCTCCTCAGGCCAATTCACAAAATCACTTTTTTCATTTTAAAGAAATTTCACTTTTCTTCATTTTAAAGCAACTCTCACTCAAGGTCTGGTCAAGAATTGCTGTGTGTCTTCATCATTCAGGATCCCAGAGTAAATAATTTCCCTTTTGTCGAGAGACCTGATAAGGATTTGCTTTTAAAGGCTTAAGTGGACCATAAACTCTTGGAGTCAAATCCCAACTGGACAGTTCATGCTGATAGTATCTGCTCGTACCAGGAACTGATACTCTTAAAAATCATAAGCTTCTTAAGCTGGCAGATATATGGTCCTCTCTTTCTTTTAGACATATCCAAGAACCCTGTAGGCTGCCCCCTGCTCACATTCCAAAGACCTAACAATTATCTACAGCTCAACAGTACCTCCTAGTGGACATCTACGGAATATGTTTCATTGTGACATTAAGACTGTTAATTCTGACTAAACATTAAGTGTTTCTTCTAGCTCCCATTTCCCAGGATTCTAAGGACACTGTGAAGATAATCACCAATAATTTATTTAGCGAATGCAAAGTCCTTAAGCCAAGCAGTTGCCTCCTGGTTTGCTGTATGGAGGGTGTGTAATCCTCCTTCCAGTTTTTGGAGCGGGCAAGCCTCTATGATGTGTTCCATTGTTTGCTCCTCTCAACATGCGCACAGTGGGCTAGGGCTACTGCCCCATCTGTGAAGGCTGGCCAAGCAGGGGCCATGTCCAGTCCTGAAGCGATTGAATGTAGACCATTGTCTCCTTGGGAGGTTGGTGCCCGGGACCTGTTGGTTGGGGTTTATCACCAGCTGTTTGTTTGGGACCTCCTTGGTCTCCCATTCCTCTTGCCAAGCTGTCTGGATGGTAAAGTCAGCTGGGGGAGGGTTTTTCCAAATCGGCCGTCTGGATGAAAGTCGGGCAGTGGGTGGGGTGTAGATATCTGCATGGATTGGTAAGTGAGGAGAAATGACCTCGCTTTGATATACGACCCCAAACAAAGAGGAACCTTCCACTCTGCTAGGTGGAAGAAGGACTATTCTCCTGACCTGTGTTAGGCCAGCTCTTTGAATGGGGAGCCATATCCTACACAGATCCTCATTCTTGATGATTTTCAACTCAGCCAACACCGGCCCCTGCTTGTACACATTGGCCTACAACTCCCAGTCATATACAGCCCAAGGAAGATGTGCTGGAACTTCCGCAAAGCCAACTGGAAGAAATTCAGTGAAACTCTGGACCGGAGCGTTGTTACCATCCCACTCCACACCATCACTGTAGATGAAGCATACAACCGCTTCTGCAGCGCAATCTTCAAGGCTGCCCATACTGCAATCCCACGAGGCTACCGACCCCTCTATGTCCCATGTTTGGATGGAGAAAGTGCTGCCCTCCTACAATCCTATCAAACATCAGGGGACCCAGAGATAGCAGACCATCTCATTGAATCGCTAAATACAGCCCGGCGAAAGAAATGGGAGGAGACAGTTGCTGACTGGAGCTTTACCCACTCTAGCAGGAAATGTTAGAGCCTCATCCGTCGCCTAGAAGCTGCACAGAAGCCCCCTAGCCAAAGCCGAGCATCCGTCACACCCAACCAAGTTGCATCCCACCTACTGACTATCGCCAAAGCACCCCAAGACAAAGACACCAGAAGAGCAGTTACAACTGAGCTAAAAAAACACCAAAAAATGCCTGTAGAGGAAACGAACCCTGAACCCTTCGAGGCTGCTGAACTGGAGAAAGTCCTACAGGGCCTGAAATGTGGAAAGGCAGCAGGATACGATAACATCTTCCCAGAATTCATGAAAAATCTTGGCCCCCGAGCTCTAACCTGGTTGACACAATTCTACACAAGGATCACACAAACAAACTCGATCACAAAGAAATGGCGGACAGCAAAGGTCATTGCCATCCCAAAACCTGGCAAAGACCACAAACTACCAGCAAGCTACCGCCCAATCTCCCTACTCAGCGTTCCTTACAAAATCATGGAGCGCCTAATACTGCAACGCATTTCCCCAGAAATAGAGGATATTCTAAGTGTGGATCAAGCAGGTTTCCGCAAGGACTGCAGTACAGGAGAACAAGTACTGGCCCTAACCACCTTCATCGAAAATGGCTTCGAGAGCAGACTGAAGACAGGGGCTGTGTTTCTCGATCTTACAGCCGCCTATGATACGGTCTGGCACAAAGGCCTCCTCCTGAAACTTATAAAGGCGATCCCTGCTTGGGCAACAGCAATTATAAAAACCCTGCTGACCAACCGAAGGTTCAGAGTCCATCTCAGTCAGAACACAAGTGCATGGAGAATGCAGAAAAACGGACTCCCACAAGGCTCAGTTCTAGCTCCAACTCTGTTCAACCTCTACATAAACGACCTGCCTACTACAAAATCCCGCAAATTCATCTATGCAGACGACATCTGTTTGGCATTCCAAGCACCAGACTTTGAACCACTGGAACGGGTGCTCACGGAAGATCTTGCCAAACTGGACCAGTTCTGCAAAATCTGGCGCCTAAAACCAAGCCAACAAAAACCGTCTCCAGTGTATTCCATCTCCACAATGCAAAAGCTGCCAGAGAACTAAACATCCACCTGAGCGGACTCAAGCTTAAGCATGCCCCAAATCCAACTTATCTTGGAGTGACCCTTGATAGGACCTTATCCTTCAAGGAACATCTAAAGGGGACGGCTGCTAAGGTGAAGGTACGAAACAACCTGCTCTGCAAGCTCGCTGGTGCAAAATGAGGGGCGGCAGTCTCCACCCTGCACACCTCAGCACTGGCCCTTTCATACTCTGTAGCAGAATATTGTGCCCCTGTCTTGTCCAGGTCATCTTACACACACCATGTAGACACCCAGCTCAACTCAACCATGAGAACTATAACTGGAACAATCAGCTCAACACCACTCCCCTGGCTCTCTGTACTGTCAAACATAGCCCCTCCACACATCCGGCGAGCAGCATCACCAATAATGGTTTGCCATGATTCATTAATCCTTGATTTACAATAAATGTGAGTGCATGTCTTAGGGATGTTTTATTTTCATGAGTGTTATTCAAATGAATGTTAAAATTATTAGTAATGGTATAAGCATGGTATAAGCAGCTACGTCAGACCAAGGAGGAGGCCTACAGGACTGGTGACTGGACTCTGTACAAGCGGGCCAGAAACATGCTGACGAAGGAGACCAGGCTTGCTAAGAGGAGCTACAGTGTGAAGTTACAAAAAAACTTCTCAGCTAACAACTCTGCTTCTGTCTGGAGAGGCCTACGAAATATCACCAACTACAGGAGACCATCCCCCCACCCTGTGGAAAACCTCCAGCTGGCTAATGACCTAAACAGCTTTTACTGCAGGTTTGAAAAGAACCTACAGTTCTCACCTCCCACCCACACAAAAGGATTATCTGCAGCCCCAGGAACTCCATCCCTCCTCCACTCTGACCTCCCACCAGCACTAATGATCTGTGAAGAGGAGGTGCGCCGGGTCTATCAGAGACAAAAGATCAAGAAGGCTGCAGGACCTGATGGTGTGTCTCCGTCCTGCCTGAGAGTCTGCTCCAACGAGTTGGCCCCCATCTTCACCCGGATCTTTAACAGATCACTGGAGCTGCGTGAAGTGCCTTCCTGCTTCAAACGCTCCATCATCATTCCAGTTCCCAAGAAACCCTCTATTACAGGATTAAACGACTACAGACCTGTTGCTGTTTACTCCAATCGACCTTTGTGAGTTAGACAAAGTAGTTTCCTCATCCAAACCTTCAACTTGTCTTTTAGATCCTATTCCTACCAGGTTATTTAAAGAAGTCTTCCCACTTATTGGTAGCTTTATTCTTCATATAATCAATTCTTCATTAACTTTAGGCCATGTACCGCAGGCTTTTAAAATGGCTGTAATTAAACCCTTACTCAAAAAGCCAACGCTAGATCCAGGAGCTTTAGCTAACTATAGACCAATCTCTAATCTCCCTTTCATTTCAAAAATCTTAGAAAGAGTTGTTGCTACGCAATTATTTGACCACCTGCAGGGAAATGGTTTACTTAAAGAGTTTCAATCTGGGTTTAGAATCCATCATAGTACTGAAACAGCCTTAGCGAAGGTCACTAATGACCTCCTCATTGCATCTGATAATGGACTAGTTTCTGTACTTGTCCTTTTAGATCTTAGTGCAGCTTTTGATACTATTGATCATAATATTCTACTTGATAGATTAGAACACTATGTTGGACTTAATGGAACTTCGTTGCAGTGGTTTAGATCTTATTTATCTGATAGGTTCCAGTTTGTTCATGTAAATGATGAGTTTTCTTTCAGCTCAAAGCTTAGTCATGGAGTTCCACAGGGATCTGTGCTAGGCCCTACTCTTTTTAGTTTATATATGCTTCCGTTAGGCAACATTATTAGAAAGCACTGTATACATTTTCATTGTTATGCAGATGACACACAATTATACCTGTCAATGAAGCCAGATGATACTAATCAATTAGCCAAGTTAGAAGCCTGTCTTAAGGAAATCAAAGCTTGGATGACTTGTAATTTTCTGCTATTAAATTCAGATAAGACTGAAGTCATTCTTGTTGGTCCAAAAAACCTTAGAAATTCCTTTCCAAATCAAACTTTCAGTTTGGACGCAGTTACTCTTTCTCTTAATAGCTCTGTGAGGAACCTTGGAGTTATTTTTGATCAGGATTTGTCCTTCAATTCACATATTAAATTTGTTTCTAAGACTGCCTTCTATCATTTGCGTAATATTGCCAAGATCGGGAGCATCTTGTCTCAGAGTGATGCTGAGAAGCTGATCCACGCTTTTGTTAGCTCGAGATTAGATTATTGTAATTCTTTATTATCAGGCTGTCCTAAAACATCTTTAAAAAGTCTTCAGCTGATCCAAAATGCTGCAGCAAGAGTTTTAACAGGTACTAGAAAGAGAGATCATATCTCTCCGGTTCTGGCCTCCCTTCATTGGCTTCCCATAGAGTTTAGAATTAAGTTTAAAATCCTTCTTCTCACTTACAAAGCTCTAAACAATCAGGCTCCTTTTTATTTAAAAGATCTGATACTACCGTATTATCCTAACAGAGCACTACGCTCTCAAAATGCAGGATTACTTGTAATACCTAGAATCTCCAAAAGTACAATGGGAGGCAGAGCCTTCAGTTATCAAGCTCCTCTCCTGTGGAATCAGCTGCCAATCTGGATTCGGGAGTCAGACTCGATCTCTGTTTTTAAGAATAGGGCTAAAACCTACCTTTTTGATCTAGCCTACAATTAGGGAGGGATCATGTGTTTCTGAACCCTCCCTTAGTTATGCTGCTAATAGGTTTAGTCAGCCGGGGGACCTCCAGTAATGCACTGGGCCTCACTCCTTTCCTCACTCTCTATGAAATATTTTTTTTTTGCTGGTCATTAACATTTGTTTGTTCTCTCCCATAGATTGAGTCCCCATCGTGCTGTTTGCTCTCTACATGTCTGTTCTTTTCTTCTTCTCTATCCCCTCACCCCCCAGCCAGTCGCAGCAGATGACTGCCCCTCCCTGAGCCTGGTTCTGCTGGAGGTTTCTTCCTGTTAAAAGGGAGTTTTTCCTCTCCACCGTCGCCAAGTGCTTGCTCACAGGGGATCGCCTGATTGCTGGGGTCTTTCTGCAACTGTGGGGGTCCCCCCTACAGTTGATAGTGCTATGAGATGACTGTTGTTGTGAAATGGCGCTATATAAATAAAGTTGAATTGAATTGAATTGAATTGAATTGCCCTGACCTCTGTGGTCATGAAATCCTTGGAGAGATTGGTGCTGAACCACCTGAAGGTCATCACAGGCCCCCTGATGGACCCACTGCAGTTTGCCTACCGGTCAAACAGGTCAGTGGATGATGCAGTGAATATGGGACTACATTACATCCTGCAACACCTCGACTCCCCAGGGACGTACGCCAGGATCCTGTTTGTCGACTTCAGCTCAGCGTTCAACACCATCATCCCAGGCATTCTTCATCAGAAACTCCTCCAGCTCAAGGTGCCCCCCTCCACCTGCCAGTGGATCTCCAGCTTTCTGACTGACAGGTGGCAACAGGTGAAGCTAGGGAGATTTACATCCAGCTCCCGAAAAATTAGTACTGGCGCCCCCCAAGGATGTGTCCTTTCCCCACTGCTCTTCTCCCTCTACTCCAACGACTGCACCTCAGAGGACCCTTCGGTGAAGCTCCTGAAGTTTGCGGACGACACCACAGTCATCGGTTTGATCCGGGATGATGATGAGTCTGCATACAGGCGAGAGGTGGAGCAGCTGATCCTCTGGTGCAGCCAGAACCATCTTGAACTTAACCCAGCCAAAACGGTGGAGATGACTGTGGATTTCAGGCGACACCCCCCTTCATTCCCCCCACTCACCATCCTCAACAGCACAGTGTCCACTGTGGACTCCTTCAAGTTTCTGGGTACCACAATCTCCCGGAACCTGAAGTGGTCCTCCCATATTGACACTGTCCGGAAAAAGGCCCAGCAGAGGTTGTTTTTTCTGCGTCAGCTCAAGAAGTTTGATTTGCCTCAGGAGCTGCTGGTTGTCTTCTACACCGCCATCATCCAATCTGTCCTCTGCTTTTCCATCACTGTCTGGTTTGGATCTGCCACTAAACAGGACAAGACCAGACTGCAGCGGATCATTAAGTCTGCGGAGAGGATCATTGGTACCGACCTACCCTCCATGCAAAGGGTAACAACAGTTCCCTATGGAGGCATTTAAATAACTTAACTAATAAAAAAAACGATCAGAAGGGGGTAAAGGAACTTAGAATCAATGGCAAGATCGTCAGTGACAAGGCTACTTTGGCAAATGAATTTAATTCACACTTTGTGGGCTCTGTGGAAGACTTAACAAAAAATTTTGTGCTGCCAAATGTGCTCAACAACACAAATTCCATACTTCCAACAGATACTTTTCACATCGATGAGGTAAATGAGAAGTTAATTGCTGGTATTGTTAAAACACTGTCAAACTCAAAAACTAATGATATCTACAATATGAGCACCTCCTTTCTCAAAATGCACAGCAAAATATTAATCAAACCACTGACTCATCTCATTAATCTCTCCATTAGGTCTAGTACATTTCCATCTGGCTGGAAAAAAGCTGTCGTCATACCAGTTCATAAATCAGGCAGTAAAGACGATATATGCAATTACCGCCCAATCTCTATTTTACCAGTCCTATCTAAGGTTCTTGAAAAAGTTGTAGCTACACAGCTGATAGACTACTTACAAGACAGTCAACTTCTTCATCCACATCAATTTGGTTTTAGACCAGGATACTCAACAGAAACAGCAAATTGTTGCCTTATTGAAAACGTCAAACAGTCCTTGGACAGGGGTAATGTGGTAGGAGCTGTTTTTCTAGATCTCAAAAAGGCTTTCGATACTGTAAACCACAGTTTGCTTTTATCCAAAATGGTATCTTTTAACTTCTCCCCAAATACATTAGAATGGTTTGCATCTTATCTCCAGAATAGAGAACAGTGTGTAAAAGTTCACCAGGATAAATCCTCATTTTTAAACAACCGCATGGGTATCCCACAAGGGTCCATTCTTGGTCCTTTACTTTTCAGCATTTTTATTAATGACTTGCCATTACACTGCTCAGCTGCAACATGCCAGATTATGGCAGATGATGCAGTTATTTACACAGCTGCCAAGACTCCAGCACAGGCTGCAGATGTACTGTCTACAAGTATGGTTGATGTCCAAGAGTGGCTCCTCAAGAACCATCTATTGCTGAACCTTCAGAAAACAGTCTCAATGTGCTTTTCAATCAAAAAATGTAACCTGCAACATTTTAAAGTTAATATACATGATCATGACATCAGTTTAGCTACAGAATTCAAATACCTTGGCATTGTACTAGATCCTCAACTCAAATTTAATCTTCATATAAAGAAAATTTCAAAAACAGTAAAAAAAAATCTGAACTGCTTTAAATTAATTAGATATTACATACCTTACGAAGCAGCTGCACTGTATATGCATTCTATGGTTTTTTCTCATATATCATACTGTTTGACAGTCTGGGCTCAAGCAGCCCCTTCCACAATAAGACATATAGGTTCATTATATAATCAAACCCTAAAAATCTTGGACAAAAAGCCCATTAGGTGGCATCACTGTAATGTTTTAAAAAAATACAACCTATTGAGTTTTGAGAGCTTCATTGACCTCTGTCTTCTGAAATTAACGTTCAAATGTTTCCATAAATCAGCACCCAAGCCACTTGCTGGTTTCGTCCAAAGACAGGACAGCAGCAGAGCCACCAGGAGTTCTGTTAACAATAACTGTAAAATATTCCACCGCAGAACCACATTTGGACAAACAGCTTTCTCTATAAAGGGCAGTCACATCTGGAACACAATGCCAAATGAAATTAAAATAATAACGGACTTTAAAACATTCACTAAAAATGTTAAAAACTGGCTGAAAAATAAACAAGAATGTACTCATGTATGAATTAATTGTCTGCAAAGTGAGAGTGAATGAAGGGAAGGAATAAATGTGTTTGTTTATAGTGAGTGACGGAGGGAGGAAGGCCTGAAATAGGCAAATGTGAGTTATGTTATATGTGTTAAATGTGAGTCAGGCTGTTATATTTGTGTATTTATAATATTTATAATATTTATGTTAAATGTGAGTCAGGCTGTTATATTTGTGTATTTATAATATTTATAATATTTATAATTGTGTATTTATAATTTTTCTGCATTGATGTATGTGGTTATTGTGTATATTTTTTATCTTGATTCTTTTTTCTAAAGCCCATCCAGGGACAAGAGTTGCAAATTAGCTAATAGCTATACACTCTATGTGCAACACATCAGATTGATTGTCTTTGATTAATTGTCTATGTTTATTGCACTGCCCCTGTCAAATAAACTAATCTACTACATTGAGAACTTATATCGGTCCATAACCAGGAAACGGGCGGGAAACATCTGTGCTGACCCATCACACCCCGGCCACAAACTGTTTGAACTTCTATCTTCTGGTCGTCGTTACAGATCACTGAAGGTCAAAACCACCCGTCACAGGAACAGTTTCTTTCCTCAAGCCATCACTCTGATGAACTCCTAACATTCACCTAGTCCTACCTGTTGCTGTACTCATGACTTTTCATCCATTATTACATTGCACATAACTCTCACACTGCTTTTTACTTCATTCACATTATATCACTGAATCTGAGTCCACATTGAAATACTGTGTGATTGTATATTTTTTCATATATTTCTGCAAAGTGTGGTTAGTCCGAGTAAATAACTGCATATATTCCTGTATATATTTGCATCCTTTTATAGAAACGTGGACAGACTGTAATTTACTGTACATACTCTGGTTGTCATTGAATCCTTATTTAAATCCTTCACCTGAACAATGAGAGCAAGTTTTTAGCCAAAGTCAAATTCCTTGTATGTGTTGTGCATACTTGGCCAATAAAGCTGATTCTGATTCTGATGATTCTGATAAATGCATGGTCACTGAATATTAGCCTTGAGTCACTTAATATTGAGAATAGAAGGAATTTCATAAAAACGGAATGTTTTATCAATCTCTGTCCGTCTTCTCTCTCATGATTGTGGAGCCCATAGTTATAACCTATGTAACTCACATGTGGCTGGCTGAATTCAGCCAAGAGAGACTTTGAGCTAGCCATGTGTATTGACTTCACACCTCAAGAGGAAGACGTGTCTGCACCCCCTGGGGACTCAGGAGAGGGGAGAAGATTACCCGGCCTGACCTTTGGGGGTCAGAGAGGAGAACAGAAGGACTCTGGGTGTTCTATTACAGATGAAAGGATGTAGCTGAGTATTGTGACTTTTGTGTGTGATGTATTGTTAGAGATGAATGTATAAATGTATGTGTGTGACTGCGTCCTGCCTCTTTTCACTCCGATCGAGAGAGGACGTAGGATGAATGGGGAATTAAAGCAGTTACTGGAAAAATCATCCAGTCTTCTCAATTCTTGACTCCTACAATGATAACCAATCACCAGGCTGCCTCTCTGTTGGATAACACCCTTGCATTTGATTAGCTGTTCACAAACAAAGAAATGTTCCCTATTTGGACAAAAGCCCTTTCAAACTCCTCTGTATGGAAGATAATTGGTCTGTCTTGCTGTCAGTCACACTTTTATGATCTCAGAAGCATGACCCTTTAAAAACAAAAGAGGGAGCCACCCTTTAGAGAGTTCTTCAGAGTTTTTCTGTTCTTCGTATTTCTTTGCAGTTTTCTTTTGTCTAAGTTGTTCTGTGAGATTTAAGAAGTCTTTTGCATGTGTCTGAACCTTGCAAAATCCTGCGCTAGCTTTCTTAAATTGTCTTTTGATAAGTTTTACCTGTTTTCTGGTTAACTGAGGAGAAATCATCCTTTTCCCTAAGAACTCACCTTTAATTTGAAAGTTAAACTCTCAAATCCTTTTTTTCATCACCTCAGAAGCCATTCTTATCCTATTTGAATGTTGTTCTTGGACTTTTTAATCCTCCTGTTTTAAAGTGAACTGATAGAGATTTTGGACTTTCTTTTCCTGCCTCATCCATGTCTGACCCCGTTAAGTAACCAGAAGCTTGTGGGTGAAACTGACTAAAACATTTTTCCTTCAGCCTCTGGTTTTGCCCTGCGGGCCAGGAGACATCCTAAAATTGAACTGGTTGCCAAAGGACTTCACGCCTGCTCCGGGGCCAGCCTTCACTCTGTCGCCGGCTCCTCGCTGCCTGCCCCATGGGAGTCCCCAGCAGAGTCTATGCTTCTCACAGCTGTGAATGATCTCGAAGCCGACCAGCAGTCGCTTTCCCCCTGGGTTCCAAACGCTGTCTGGAAGAGCCGCTGAGCCTTCCCGAACTTATACCACCGGCTGGCGCTGACCACTGCTGAACACCTGGACCTGCAGCTGTTTGTAAGTGAGACTCCCATTTTCCTATCTGCTGGGTTTAAACGAGATGTCCCAAATAAAGTATCAATTACAACTGAACATAACCAATATTTCATGGTACAATTAGTCCCTCAGCTGTAGGACAAAGCTATAAACTGAAGGAAAATTCTTATTCATTTTTAAGTAACCTCCCTTCATTTTTGTAGATTAATTCAGAAGTTCCTTTTTTAGATGATCAGCTTATGGATTTTTTCCCCATAAAATTGCATTCTGATTTTGTTAGATACTTCAGCCTTCCATTACAGTTGAAACATAAAATCTGGTTTCCTCTTGGTTCTACAAAGGTTTAACTATAGATTTTCTGCTCAGGAATCCATTAACAGTTGATGTTATATCGGACACCTGTTTATCATTTGAATCTGTTTAGCCATCATTTGAATGCCATGTCATGTAACATGAGTGAGTGTCATGAATGAGTTTCATTTAATAAATCTGTAAACAAGAGAAGTTGAAGTATTTTTCCTTTGCATATATATTTCTGGGTCACGGCAGTGAAAGGACTCACTAAATTTTGAGACTGATTCATTAAGTAATTGAAGGTATGGAAATTAATTAATTGAAATTAATTCATTAACAAGTTGTTCTTTTAGAACTGGTTCCCCCTTTTCACGAGCGCTGTCTTATTTTATTTAGTGAGTGTTGGGGTGACTGTTCAACTCTGTCTCCTCGCACACCCACTATTAAATAAATAAATAATTCCTGTACCTTATTACACTATATTTTATTAAATATCACTACAGTAGCAAATGTACATGCCCTCTTCTAGGTCCTGCACTGCTTGCCTGATGACACAGGTGAAGAACAGATTGAACAGGACTGGTGCCAGAACGCAACCTTGTTTCACCCCAGTGGAGATGTCAAAGGGTTCTGAAGGTTCAGAATTATGCTGATGTCCACAATTCCAAACAGCTCTTTAGTGCCCTAAAAACCATCTATGCACCTTTCAAGTCCATGCTGATCAAGGACCAGGAGGGCCTGAGGAATCGATGGGCTGAGCACTTCAAAACTCTGCTAAACAGGCCATCGACAGTCAGTCCTACAGCTCTGGACCAAATCCTTCAACAGCCAGTTAGGGAAGAACTCGACCAACCTTCCACAATCGAGGAGCTTACCAAGGCCATCAATCAGATGAACTCCGACCGGGCACCTGGAAAGGATGGCATTCAAGGAGAGATCTATAAAGTTGCTGGTCCAGGAGCTATTGAAGTCTTCCATGATGTAATACAGCTTATCTGGGAGCAAGAGAAGATGCCAGAAGGCTTCCGTGATGCCTTGATTGTATCACTGTACAAGAACAAGGCAGCTAAGCCGAATGTGGAAACTATAGGGGCATCTCACTCCTGTCAGCTGCAGGCAAGATCTTCACTCGGATCATCCTGAACAGACTCACTATGTGACATAACGCACGGCTCAGGAGACGCACACACACAGGCTTAGAGTAGTTCAAAGAGTTTATTAACAACAGGAGTGAATGAGTGCGTGTCTGCGGGATGTAAATGTGTTGGTGATGGTGTCTGCTCCAGGCACAGAGGCAGGTGACCGTACAGCCGAGCAACCCTATGGAGAGAGCACAGGGAGAGGGTGACGGGCATACACCAACACAGGAGGAATTTATGGCGAGAGAAGGACTTACTTGGTGGGTCAGGACAGCTGGCACAACGAGGGGGTGAAGCCCGGAAGACAGCCACCTGGAGAGCTCCGTGCAGCAGCGAGGATTGGGCGATGGAGAGGAGATGTCCGCCGCTGGGAAATCCACCTGTGCACAGGGGAGAAGACTGAAGAGAAAAGGTAAGCGATCTTCTTACCAAAATGGTTACGCTGAAGGGAAGTATGCTCACAACGGTGAGGGACGAAGTCTGACGGCTTCAGGCCGAGCCTCCGGGCGAGACGGCCTTTATCCCTCGCCGCTGATGATTGGCAGGTGCGTGAGCAGGTGGCGCCGCTGATGAATGGCGCGGCGTGACACTATGCTGTCAGAGACCAACCTACCAGAGGCTTAGTGTGGATTCCGCCCCGGTCGCAACACAGTCGACATGATATTTACAGTGAGGCAGGTACAAGAGAAATGCCGAGAGCAAAATCTCAACCTCTACTCTGTCTTTATCGATCTGACCAAGGTGTTTGATTCTGTCAGTAGGGAGGCCCTTTAGTCAATGCTCGCTAGCTTTGGTTGTCCACGCAAGTTCATCCAGATCATCAGGCTCTTCCATGACGGTATGACTGGGCAGGTGCTCTCCAGTGGTGAACTTTCAGAACATTTAAAATAGCACTACAATAACAACAGTGAATTTCTGACGCACTCATGTATTCACAAGAATTCACCGGTATACATTTGGGTGGAAAATGCTGATGTTAGCAACAGGAATTTTGACACACCCTGTTATAATCATAGTTATTTTCGCAATAATGGTTTAATTGTTTAAGGAAATAATAAACATCTTGAGTTTTACATGTTTTTTCAATAGTTTGGAAACAAGTGAAATTCTGGTCGCTATGAAAATCCTTACAATTCAGCCATACAAACAAAGAAGAGACCACTCTTATCAAGCTGAAAACGGATGCCCTGTCATCTTTACTGTGGAGTGAAAGTCTAAAAAGCTGGTTTAGCTTTTAAACATATATTTTATTGGTCTGCAGAAGTTAAACACTCAGTATCATCAACCAATAGATTGATCAGTTAACATCATTAGCTGGTAGGCAAGATATATTTTCAACAGTAGATGATATTGCCATCATATTTCATCATAAGCTTCTTCACCTTTCTACTCCTCATTTGACTATTGCCCTGTTTAAGTACATCCACATATGCTACTTGACAGGGCTAGCTAATTATTAGCTACTATAGCCTAGAACATTCTACCACAGTGCACAAAGCAACACAATGCAACACAAATTAAAATACATCAGATACTACTGTTTATGTGATGCTACTGGTATTGCAAAGTCACTTTTGCAATTTTACTGAAACTGATTAAAGCAGTGATTGCATCTTATCAAAACAGAACTAATTTACTCTACATTTATACAAAATAAGTGGAGTAAGTGCAAGTTTTTCAGCCAGAAAACCAGACTTCTTAATACACAAGGGACTTTTAAAAAACCGGTGAGGTTTTGGCACTAACAGTTTGTGGGACAGGTTAAATAAAAGATTGTGGGTTACAATATGAACATCAACATTCATTTTATGTGCAGAAAAATGATGCATACTTCATGCATTTTTATTCAATTTAATTTTTTTAATTATTTGTCTATTTGTTTTTTTTTATTATTTTTTATTTTCAACCATCCATTTATGGTGATTTACAAGTAGTATGAGATTCATCACACTAGCTCCATAAGCCAGTTTCTTAGGGCATTAGAGCAAAAAAAAAAAAAAATGTGTATGAGAGGGCAATAACTTTGACAAACTGACAGTATTCAGTGTCATATGAGAACGTGCTTGCCTTTCTCACACTTAATGTGTATTCTGTCAGAGAGGGGATATTTAAAGTTGCTTCTGTTTATCTGAGGGTTCTCACCAAGAAGATAGACTTGGAAAGCAACAGAGGAAAACCAACAGATTATCTTTTATTGGTAGCTTTTTCACAGTAAGGTGACATTTCTTAATCACTGTCAGCCCAACCCTTAAGAGATAAAAAATCCTTTAATATCTGATTCTCTCCCTCTTACCATAAGGGTGGTGTAGGGAGAAATCCCCTGAGGTGCAGAGAACAGATAGTCTCAGCAGAGCCAGGAATTTTCTCTTACACCCCATGGATGCTGGCCAACATCACATTACGAAGTCACATGCTTTTAACAGGGCATATACTCAGCTGTTTGTTCTTTGTGTTGTGACTTAAACTATTATGGTTTGTAAATATTTTTAATCAACATTTTGTTGGAGTACAGGATTTTCTCTTGCTTGTAGGTCAAACAAGTACACCAGTAATAAAACTGTGCAAATATTGATAATGTAGCACCAGATTATTTAGCATCTCAGACAAGAGCCAGTGGATAAGCATGGGAAAAACAATGCTCAGGAGGTTCCTGGCGAGATAGCAGGAAGGAGTCAAGGATGTAGGGGGTTGAATGCAGTGTAATGCAAATGTCATGTTGTGTGTGGGAA
This sequence comes from Pholidichthys leucotaenia, assembly GCA_020510985.1. Lineage (NCBI taxonomy): Eukaryota > Metazoa > Chordata > Actinopteri > Cichliformes > Pholidichthyidae > Pholidichthys > Pholidichthys leucotaenia. The sequence goes on from CM035848.1 coordinate 179,999,460, forward strand.
AATGCCATGAAACTTGGGAGGAGAGATTTGGGTAAAAGAAGAGTGCCTGCTTAAATGTGTCAGTCTGTTCTGTGCTTGAGAGATGTAAAGTGTGTAATAAACCGTCTGTCATGAATCAGCCTCTTATTTCACACACTCCACACTGGTGACCCAAGACGTATTATGGAACATGAGGCAAGAACCCCGGAGCCGGCCCGGTCAGGAAGCTCCAGCGAGGCGGCAGCCATCCCACAGACAGCCCGGACTGGAACCCCCAGCCACGCATGTGCGGTTTCAGTCAAGCTACCGGATTTCTGGCAGCACAACCCGCGCTCTTGGTTCCACCACACCGAGGCCCAGTTCGCCCTCCGGGGAGTAACGGCAGACGACACCAGATTCTACCATGTGGTCGCAGCGCTGGACGCCCACACAGCTCAGCAGGTAGCGAGCCTGCTCGATCAGCCTCCAGCCAGCAACAAATACAAGGCGCTCAAGGCTGCACTGACCCGGCGCTACACGCTCTCGGACTGTGAGAGAGCGGAAGAGGCTCCTGACGCGGGCCGAGTTAGGAGATGGTTCGGCCGTAGACCTGATTGAGAAGATGCTGGCGTTAATGGGCACGGACAACAGGAACTTTCTGTTTGCCCACCTCTTCCCCCAGAACCTTCCAACAGTGGCGAGAGCGTTCTGGCCAATTCGCCATTGCTGGCCGCGCGTGACTACCGTACGCTAGCCCAGGAGGCAGACCGGATCATCATCACCACCAGGGCGATCACAGTCAACGCGGCAGCGGCGGAGCCCAGCGAGACGAACAGAAGAGGCGAGGAGCCACCAACGGTAGCAGCAGCAGGGGCCAAGGAACGCCAGAGAGACACGCTCTGTTTCTACCACCGCCGCTTCGGAGAGAACGCATGCAGATGTGTGCCACCGTGCCAATTCAAGCGCTCGGGAAAACATCTTGGCCGACAGTCGGTAGCAGCTGCGACCCTCGGTGAAGAGAACAAGCTGCTCTACCTGATGGACGCGCTCTCGGGGAAGCGTTTCCTCGTGGACACCGGAGCCCAGAAGAGCTTCATCCTGCCGACCTACGCCGACCGGCTGGTAGGACCTAGCGGCCCCAAGATGTTGGCAGCAAACGGCTCGGAAATTAAGACCTTTGGTGAGAGGACACTGATCTTATCTCTACACGGCCGTACATACAAGTGGACTTTTCTTGCAGCAGCACTGAATTACCATATCCTGGGGGCTGATTTTCTTTGTGCACATGGTTTACTTGTGGATGTTGCTAACAGACGCCTGGTTAATGCACTGTCCTTTGACTCTCTCCCCTGTATAGCTCGAGAGACCCGGCCAACAGCACAAGCCAATGTCACAGCTCCAGGCGGTAAGTTCCACACACTGCTCACTCAGTTTCCAGCACTCACGATCCTGACGTTTTCGGCGGCCATCGCTAAACACGGGGTGGAGCACTTTATCACCACCACCGGGCCGCCCATTTTTTCAAGACCTCGGCGCTTGGACGCAGCTAAACTGGCCATAGCGCACGAGGAGTTCGCCAACCTGGAAAGGTTGGGCATCATCAGGCGTTCGAACAGCCCATGGGCATCCCCGCTGCACATGGTCCCTAAGGCTGAGGGATCGTGGCAACCGTGCGGTGATTTCCGCAGGTTGAACAACGCCACAGCGCACCACCGCTACCCAATTCCCCACATACAGGATTTTTCCATTCACCTCGCCGGAGCGCGCATTTTTTCTAAAATAGACCTGGTCCGCGGTTACCACCAAGTCCCAGTGCACGCGGAGGACGTACCCAAAACAGTGGTAATAACTCCGTTCGGTTTATTCGAGTTCCTGCGCATGCCATTTGGGTTAAAAGGAGTGGCACAGACATTCCAGCGCATGATGGATGCAGTGCTGCACGATCTCCCGTTCATGTTCGTCTACCTGGACAATATCCTGGTAACCAGTGCGTCCGAAGACGAACATGAAACCCACCTCAGGACGGTTTTCCGGAGGTTGGAGGAGCATGGGTTAATAATCAACCCAGCGAAATGCCAGTTCGGCATGACGGAGATTGATTTTTTGGGGCACCGCGTCTCTCCTGAAGGAGTGATCCCGCTGCCCGACAAAGTGCGCGCCGTGGCAGATTTTCCCCGGCCTCAGACGGTCAGGGTGCTGCAGGAATTTTTGGGGATGGTGAACTTTTATAACCGTTTCCTTCCCCGCGTGGCGCGGCTCATGCAGCCATTGTACACCACGCTCAAGAAACAGAAACCCGCTGATAGGGTCGAATGGACCCTGGAGCAAGAGCGGGCGTTCTCGGAAGTTAAAGCAGCCCTGGCAAACGCCGCACTACTGGCGCATCCTGACCCGACGGCCCGGATAGCGCTCACCACCGACGCTTCAGACGTGGCCATTGGGGCTGTCGTAGAGCAGCGCGTCGCCGGGGCTGCTTTGTGATGTGTCGGCTGTGGACTGAGCTAGAATTTTCCAAAGAAGACAAGTAGGTCGTTTGACCGCAAAGCTGAGTTGCAGCAGGGTTTTCAGCAGAACTTTGCACGACAGCGAACGTAAATACAACGCGTTTGACAGGGATTTGCTGGCTCTCCACCTGGCCATACGCCACTTCCAGTTCTGGCTGGAAGGGCGCAGCTTCACTGCGTTTGTGAATCACAAGCCACTAACGTTCGCAATGGCCAAGGTTTCAGAACCATGGTCGGGCCGGCAGCAGAGACAGCTGGCCACGATCTCAGAGTTTACTACCAATATTCAGCATGTGTCAGGTAAACTGAATGTGGTGGCGGACTGCCTCTCGCGCGCTGTGGTGGCCCCGGTCTGCGTGGAGATAGATTACGCAGCCATGGCCGTGGAGCAGATTAGCAATGCAGACGTGCGCGCACTCCAGTCTGGACCAACAGGGTTAAGGCTGGAGAGCAGGGTGCTGCAAGATGGCGCCCCCCCCCCCTAATCTGCGATGTCTCCACGGGACGCCCACGTCCGGTTGTCCCGGTCGCGTGGCGCCGCCATGTGTTTGAGTCGGTTCACACTCTGGCGCACCCAGGAGTGCGCGCGTCGGTCAAAATGGTGGGAGAGAAGTTTGTGTGGCCAAGCCTACGCAAACAAGTAAAAGAGTGGGCTGCAGCCTGCGTGGCGTGCCAACGAGCCAAGGAACACAGACACACGAAGGCTCCGTTGGAGCCGTTTTAAGTACCTGCTAAGAGGTTCGACCATGTTCACGTGGACCTCGTGGGCCCCCTCCCGCCATCACAGGGGTGAACGCACCTCCTGACAGTAGTGGACCGCACCACGCGCTGGCCAGAAGCAGTCCCGCTGGCGGCAACCACATCCGCGGACGTAGCACGTGCTTTTTTAACAGCATGGGTGGCGCATTTTGGAGTCCCGTCGGACATTACGTCTGACAGGGGCCCTCAATTTGTTTCTGGTCCGCGATGGCCCGCAGCCTGGGTGTTACAATTCACCGCACAACCGCATGCAACCCACAGGCCAATGGTTTATGAGAGTGTTTTCATAGACCACCGAACGCAGCGCTCAGGGCTTCACTGACGGATGCAAATTGGGTAGACAGGCTGCTGTGGGTTCTATTGGGGTTGCGCTCTGCGCCAAAAGAGGATCTGGAAGCTTCCCCGGCAGAGCTGGTTTTCGCGCAGCCCCTACGGCTGCCCGGAGAATTTCTGCCAGATAATCCCGGGCCGGACAGCTGCCCGTCTCAGCTTTTGCAGCGTAGCGCAAACACAGGCATGCTGCCGGGCCCTGCCCACCACTGTTTCCCGCGTGTTTTCGTGCCTAAAACTTTGAAGAGCGCCCAGGGAAACGATTCACCAGAGCAGCCACACGGACAGACCGAAGTGCCCCCCCCCCCCTCGTCACAGCCCACCCGCAGTCAGACACACTCCGAGCAGCCCCCCACCGGCACAGCAGCACCTCGGAAGCAGTAAACCCCAGTTACAGCATATACGGGAGGAGACGGAAGCCTAAACAGCGTGTGGACTGATGTTCTATTGTTCTATCTAAGATGCTGGGGGGGGTGGAGTGTAGCACCAGATTATTTAGCATCTCAGACAAGAGACAGTGGATAAGCATGGGAGAACAATGCTCAGGAGGTTCCTGGTGAGATAGCAGGAAGGAGTCAAGGACGTAGGGGGTTGAATGCAGTATAATGCAAATGTCATGTTGTGTGTGGGAAAATGCCATGAAACTTGAGAGGAGAGATTTGGGTAAAAGAAGAGTGCCTGCTTCAATGTGTCAGTCTGTTCTGTGCTTGAGAGATGTGAAGTGTGTAATAAACCGTCTGCCATGAATCAGCCTCTTATTTCACACACTCCACAATAACACCAATTCTATGTATGGCTTATTTTTCTAACCATGTTGGAAACTATCAGAGGAGTTTAAGGTGTAGTATATACACCCCAGCCAGTTGTGCAAGACGGTTAGTCTCTACTTGACCCCTGATCTCGTGGTAGTGTTGTAATCGGGACTTTGTCAAGACCTTGTCAAGATCAGAGTCTAAGTAGACCAAGACCGAGAACAAGACCAGGTCGAGACCAAGACCTACATACTGTACAGTATACAGTGGTCTCAACTTGGTTTTGTTCCTGGTCTTGGGAGACTCTGGTCTTGACTACAGCACTATCTGCTGTAAGAAAAACCACTCTGGCATTATGATGCTGTGAACTGGTGTCATAGTGCTTGTATAATCTTTACTTTGGTTTTTAGCATTAAGTGTGTCAACAGAGTTCATAGATAGCCACAGGAGACTTCTTCACCATAATGCAATGTACTGTCACGACGGCCCTCACGGACCGTCACAAGACGCCTCAGTCACCAGAGAGTTTGCAGTGGTAATTTATTGAGGATAAGGCAGAACACTCACAGAACACATACAGTGGCTGGGTGACGTCTGAACCGGGGGACACCCGATGCGCCAGACGGACAACAGTGAGAGTAAGGTCTCAAAGGAACATACCTGAGAATAACAGGAGCACGATGGAACGTGGCTGAACATACAGAAGAGCATAGCAGGTGATCATAACAGGATATAACAGAGACTGCCGCGCTGGAGGACATTTAGCACCCGCTTATATCTCTGGCGGCTAATGACCCCAACGCGGCACAGCTGCTGCTAATGACAGCAGAGCAGCAGCTGACTTTGACAGCAGGGAGCTCCCCCAGGCGCCTTCACAATAAGAGCCCAAGGAGCTGGAAGAAACCCTCAGCTGCCAAAGCCAGGGAACAAAAAGATATGAGACCCGAGTGTGGCCAGAACCAACACTCGGGTTATGACAGTACCTCCCCCTCAAGGTCGAGCTCTGAGCGGCCAGAGTACCACCCAAGCCCCCTCCCACCCCCCTAGGGTGGGTGGATGGGGCGCTGGCAGGAGGGAGAGAGACAAACAACCAACAAGGCTATAGAAAAAAAAAACAAAACAAAACATAATCCCTAAAACGTGGGTAATAAAACCACAGGCAATATACTGTATATATATATATGGGCAAACAACGAATTGACATAAGGTGGAGGGAAAGGACCACCAAACATTGGAACAAGAAAGGAGTGAACCACAAAAATCACAGATCAACCCCTCCCCCCACCCCAACAGTCTCACAGACAAACAGAAACCCCGGGAGGAGTGTAGTTCTGACCCAGAGGGGCGGAGGCAGAAAGTTTGGGGGGCCGACCGGCAACAGGAGGCCACAAAACAGGCAGGGGGAGAAAGAACAGTTCGGGCAGCCTACCCCGGTCCCATGCTCGGAAGCAGAGAATCTCAGGCGGCCGGACCAGGTCGCCACACAGGGAGTCCAAAATGTCGGGAGGCCGACCCAGAGAGCCAAATTGGCGAGACAGTCTTTCGGGCGGCCGACCCGCATCGCTAGCCCACCAGAACCGTTGAGTCAAAGTAGCCGGCGGTTCCGCTGAAAAGGGGAGAGATGAGGGAGAACCGGGCGAAGCAATCGGAACCCCAACGGCCCCAGGTGAACATGGGCAGCGCGCCTCAGGGAGACGAGGAGGATGACAATGGAGATGAGGGTGAAGAGGGGAATGAGTCTGCCTAGCATCCGGTGGCCGGGGACCTGCAGCTCCCTCACCGAATCCAGGACCTGCTGGTGCTGCACCCACGTCGGACCCCGATTGGGCCTCCGGAGCCAAACCCGCGACGGACCCCGACTGGGCCTCCGGAGCCGAACCCGCGACGGACCCCGACTGGGTCGGCGTGGCACCAAACTCGACCTCCAACCCCGAAACCGGAACCTCTGGCACAGCAGACGAAAGCAGCCCCTCGCCGGCGACCCTGGGAGAAGGCTCGAAAGAGAGAGAAAACCCAGGATCAGGATCACCGGCAGCACCAGAACCCGGTGAGATAAGCTCGGACGCAGCGGGCGGCTGCACCCGGCTCATCTCCCCTTGAGACAGGCAAAAATGCTCTAAGAGGTGAAAAAGAAAGACAAAATAGAGCACTTGCCTGAGCTCGGGTTCTGACGCCGTCCAGGACTGCGAAGATCCGGGCTCAGATGTCAGGAGGTCGTCATCAGGCTCCCACTCAGCTGCGTCGGGCTCCGCAGCTGGCACGATGGTGCGTGCAGCCAAAGAGTCCTCCGGCACCGATGTCCACGCCGGTGGCCCGCATGGCGTGGTGGCAGGAGAATCTCGCCCTGCTGGACCGGACCGCTCCTCCGTGGAACCCCGGGGACGCTTCCTCACTGGCGATGGCTCCATGCTGCAGTCCGCTCTCCTCCTCCGCCCATGGCGTGGCTGCGGAACCGGAACCAGGCTCTCCAGAACCGCAGGCCCCCTCCTCATCCAGCGACGTTGGCCTGACGTCGAGGACCGCTCAGCGGAGGGAGACACAGAGGAAGCAGGGTTAATACTTTCATCCACAGCGGGTGGAGGGAGCTCGGGGGGCTGCATACCCCGAACTCCACCCCTAGGAGTCAGACAAGGCACAACAATGTCAAGAGGAGAGAAATTATCATGCACTCGCCTTTCCCCTAAGGGTAAGATGGTCTCCGCTGTGGGGGACGTCATTCCTTCCTTTCCCCGCTGGATGGCGACAGAGGGCCCTCTGGGAAGACGAGATGAGGCCACTCGAGGCGGATCCGGGATGAAGCTCGCCGAAAAGGAGCTCTCGTGACACACAGCAGCCAGGATAGGCGACGAGGAGGAGGGGGCGACAGCCGGGGTCAGTTGGGCATGGGGCGCTGACGGGACAGCGGGCGAGGGCCCGGGAGAAGACGAGGCTGCGGGGATTCCCCTCTGACGAGGCGCAGGAGTGACAGCTGTGTGGGGGGTTGAGCCCTTGCGGCGACCCGGAGCAGCATCCAGACGGGGCTCTAGCCGAGGTTGGAAGCCGGAGTGACGACGGTTCCTTGTAGGGGGTGAGGCGAAGGTGAGGTCCGGAAATCGCCGTTCCTGAGCAGAAACGGCGGCAAGCAAGTCAGCAAACTCAGGAAACTCACGCAGCGCTGGATTCCTCTCCACGAGTCTAACCGCCGCCACCACATGCTTCATACACGCTGGAGGATTCTCAGCGGAGCAAGCAGCTGCCACCCGGTCCCAGATCTTGTCTGCTGTCATCTGCAGCTTCTCTGGGGGAATCCCGAGTGACGACATGCCCGATGGGAAAAGACCTCCGGATGGTGCGAACTCCCGGGCCGGAACAGAGGCAGGAGCGGGATCCCGAAGCGAGGGGCGACGTCTCCTCCGCTTCAGCTTCCTGCCAGGATTTCCCTCCAGCCCTCGGAGAATCTCATGCTGGGCGGCGATGTCATCTCTCCTCACGCTTACCTCTGGATGATTAGTGGAGCGGGGGAGAGAATCCAGAATCTCCTCGGCTAGGTCCAGGTACCAGGGCACTTCGCTGTTATATTCGAGGAGGGAGGCGGCGACAAGGACTCTGTCCACGCGCTCGAGGGTGTCAGCGAGAACAGCGTCCTGCCTCCGAGCACGAGACCTCCATGATGGCATGCTTCAACACGGCACCCAGACAGGTAGGAACAAACAGTCCACTACTGCAAACTACACGGTGAATGGCGTCTCGATGCAACGCCTCCTCTCCGGGCGTTTGGCGGCAGTCTACTGTCACGACGGCCCTCACGGACCGTCACAAGACGCCTCAGTCACCAGAGAGTTTGCAGTGGTAATTTATTGAGGATAAGGCAGAACACTCACAGAACACATACAGTGGCTGGGTGACGTCTGAACCGGGGGACACCCGATGCGCCAGACGGACAAGAGTGAGAGTAAGGTCTCAAAGGAACATACCTGAGAATAACAGGAGCACGACGGAACGTGGCTGAACATACAGAAGAGCATAGCAGGTGATCATAACAGGATATAACAGAGACTGCCGCGCTGGAGGACATTTAGCACCCGCTTATATCTCTGGCGGCTAATGACCCCAACGCGGCACAGCTGCTGCTAATGACAGCAGAGCAGCAGCTGACTTTGACAGCAGGGAGCTCCCCCGGGCGCCTTCACAATAAGAGCCCGAGGAGCTGGAAGGAACCCTCAGCTGCCAAAGCCAGGGAACAAAAAGATATGAGACCCGAGTGTGGCCAGAACCGACACTCGGGTTATGACATGTACAGCCAATGGAGCAGTGAGAGGAAAGCTTCACATCACAACATAAACTGTCTTGAGGTATTTATATTTATTAAGTCAGCAAAAATTATTTATTTACTACAAAATACATGCAGGTATTAACTTTTTTACCACAATTAATCTGCTATGTTTTACTGTCTCACCATGATGATGTCATTAACCACACTGGGAAAACAAGCCGAGTAGTGTCCAAAAGCTGATCATTTTATGGTTCTATTGAGTTTACTATATACAGACTTGGACAAAATTGTTGGTACCCCTCTGTTAATGAAAGAAAAACCCACAGTGGTCACAGAAATAACTTGAATCTGACAAAAGAGGTAATAAATAAAAATGCTATGAAAATTAACCAATGAAAATCAGACAATAATTTTGAATGGTGGTTCAACAGAATTATTTAAAAAAAAACAAACTCATGAAACAGGTGTGGACAAAAATGATGGTATCCTTAACTTAATATTTTGTTGCACAAACTTTTGAGGCAATCACTGTAATCAAACAATTTCTGTAACTGTCAATGAGACTTCTACACCTCTCAGCAGGTATTTTGGCCCACTCCTCATGAGCAAACTGCTCCAGTTGTCTCAGGTTTGAAGGGTGCCTTCTCCAGACGGCATGTTTCAGCTCCTTCCACAGATGTTCAATAGGATTTAGATCAGGGCTCGTAGAAGGCCACTTTAGAATAGTCCAATGTTTCGCTCTTAGCCATTCTAGGGTGTTTTTAGCTGTGTGTTTTGGGTCATTATCCTGTTGCAAGACCCATGACCTACGACTGAGACCAAGCTGTCTGACACTGGGCAGCACATTTCTCTGTAGAATACCTTGATAGTCTTGAGATTTCATTGTACCCTTCACAGATTCAAGACACCCTGTGCCAGATGCAGCAAAGCTGCCCCAGAACATAACAGAACCTCCTCCATGTTTCACAGTAGGGACAGTGTTCTTTTCTTGGTATGCTTCATTTTTGCGTCTGTGAACATAGAGCTGATGTGCCTTGCCAAAAAGTTCCAGTTTTGTCTCATCTGTCCATAGGACATTCTCCCAGAAGCTTTGTGGCTTGTCAACATGCAGTTTGGCAAATTCCAGTCTGGCTTTTTTATGATTTGTTTTCAACTTTGGTGTCCTCCTTGGTCGTCTCCCATGAAGTCCACTTTGGCTCAAAACAACGACGGATGGTGCAATCTGACACTGATGTACCTTGACCTTGGAGTTCACCATGAATGTGTTTAGAGGTTTTTGGTTTTGTTACCATTCGTATGATTCATCTCCTCCTGTGGCCAAGTCCAGGGAGGTTGGCTATAGTCCCGTGGATCTTAAATTTCTGAATAATATGTGCAACTGTAGTCACAGGAACATCAAGCTGCTTGGAGATGGTCTTATAGCCTTTTCCTTTAACATGCTTGTCTATAATTTTCTTTCTAATCTCCTGAGACAACTCTCTTCTTTGCCTCCTCTGGTCCATTTTTAGTGTGGTACACACCATGTCACCAAACAGCACAGTGACTACTTGTCACCCTTTAAATAGGCCGACTGACTGATTACAAGTTTGTAGACACCTGTGATGTTAATTAGAGGACACATCTTGGTTGAACATGTCCCTATGGTCACATTATTTTCAGTCTTTTCTAGGGGTATCATCATTTTTGTCCAGGCCTGTTTCAGGAGTTTGTTTTTTAAAATAATTCTGTTGAACCATAATTCAAAAGAATTGCCTGATTTTCATTGGTTAATTTTCATAGAATTTTTATTTATTACCACTTTTGTCAGATTCAAGTTATTTCTGTGACCATTGTGGGTTTTTCTTTCATTAACAGAGGGGTACCAACAATTTTGTCCACGTCTGTAGTCCACTATATCTGAATTCACTATATAGCGAGTATGGAGGGAGGGAGGGAGGGAGTGGACAATACTGTTATAAGCTGTCCTTTTTAAGGGCTACGGAAGGACACCAAATGCTCACTGTGGTTTCTGCACATTTATTAACATATGGACGAACATACAAAGAACACTAAACATACAAACACAGAACTGATGAAGCGCTGGAGGAGAGCCAGGCTCAATATAAACATAGGGAAAAGAAGCCTGGGAACACCAGGCAAAAGGGGCAGAACCAGCCAGAGCACACCCAAAAGGATGCAGGGCTCATAGCTGGAAAGAAAGGGGAAAAACTAACCTGGACAGAGCTCTCCGCTCTCCTCGACAGTGATACCAAAGATCTCAGTGTCAGATACAGAGCTACCGAGGACGGAAACAGTAGGACACGACAACGGGGAAAGGTTGTCGTGTCCTTAAGCACTGTCCCTGATGCATAACAGGTGTAGCTACATGAGTGGAGAAAATAACAGAATCAATGACAGCTGTGCAGCCCACGGACCAATTTGACAGCCAGAAGCTGCACAGCTGTCAAAATAAAACACAAACCGGAAACCATAAAGATACAACAACAACACAACCCCAAAATGTAAATAATAATAATGCATCGATTTTATATAGCACTTTATCATATATACTCAAAGACGCTTTACAAATAGGGACATTATTCATTCACTCCAGACAGACAATGGTAGTGGCAAGCTACTTCTGCAGCCACAGCTGCCCTGGGGCAGTCTGACTGAAACGTGGCAGCCAATCTGCACCAACAGCCTTTCCAGCCACCACCGAACATTTTTATACATTGATACACATTCATACCCAGTGTTATGGACACTGGAGGCAATGCGGGTGACGTGTCTTGCCCAGGGACACAACGGCAGGATATCTGGGGAGAGTGGGATTCGAACCGCCAACCATCCGGTTATTAGATGACCTGCTCAACCTCCTGAGCCACTGCCGCCCCAAGTACAAAATGACACAATAACTAAACAGAACCAAATACGGCAGAAAGGATAAACAAAGAAAAAGAAAAAGACTAAACTTAAACTGAAGACTGGACTTCTGGTTATGGCGGCCACGTAGGAAGACGTGCTTCACACTGGTCTGCTCCTAAAAATAAAAAGTAGGCTAAAACTCTCTCAATTGGAACAAAAACCTATCCCAGCGTTTAGGCGCGGATATGGTAAAGACCAAGGCTGGAAAATTAGGCGGAGGAAACAGTGATTCGTCAAAACAATCCAAGCGAACAGACTTCCACGCTCGTGACGAAGCAGAAAAATCTCCAGAGATAATGGCGGAGGAGGGAGCTAGCGGCGGAGCGGTGACTGCTGAGGAGGGCACGAGTGCGGTACTTGCTGCCGTCAGCTCCATGAGAGCAGACTTTTCGTCTAAATTTGATGGGATTATAGCAGCGATAGAAGGAATGAGAAAAGAAATAAGCGACTGTATGGAACGAGTATCGCAGGCGGAGCTCCGAATTTCAAGCGCTGAAGATGACGTCACCAGCCTACAATTAAAGGTGCAAAAATTGGAATTAAAAAATAAACGTCTGGAAGATAATGTCCTGGACTTAGAATCCCGGTCGCGACGGAATAATTTGAGGCTGGTGGGCCTCCCGGAGGGAGCGGAGAGACGGGATACATGTTCCTTTTTGGAAAAGTGGATTCCAGAAGGGCTGAACAACACGGATCTGCAGTCATCGGTCGTCTTAGAGAGAGCTCACCGAATCGGCCCACTGAGAGATAATAAGACACCACCGAGGATGCTGATTATGAAGTTCCTCAGCTACAGAAGACAAGATGACGGTCACCAACGCGACGCGAGCTAAATGAGAAATTAAATACCAGGATCAACAGGTGCGGTTCTACCCAGATTTGGCCACAGGAATTCAACAATTAAGGAGACAGTTTGACCCTGCCCGTAAAGAGCTGCACAACCTCGGGATTCGCCACGGAGTGATTCATCCGGCAAGACTGCTGGTCACATATAAAGGGAGAACCCATATCTTCAAGACCCCTCAGGAGGCGCAGGAGCTTATCAAGCAGATCAAAGAAGAGACTGGTGGGAGCTAAGCATGAAGCATGAACAAGATATAGAGGTAGAATATTTAAGCATTTGCACAGGCATCTGATTGATCTGAAACATATAGCATGTCTACAAAATATAGATTATATTATATATGTAAAAAAAAAAGCTATGATGTACAAAGTTGCTATAAAATTTTGGAGTTATGTTGGAAAAACTACAGAAGAGAGTTAATGTAATGTCATTAAAAAGTAGTAGAGTCAGGGTGATTGAGAGGAGAAAGAGAGAGTGGTTTGACTGATCCTTGCAGGTGTGGAACAGTCACTAGCTATAACGGGAGACAGAATTTTTATTTTTTTTTTTATTTTAAGATAAGATAAGATAAGATAAGCCTTTATTAGTCCCACAACGGGGAAATTCCAGGATTGCAACAGCACAGGGATAGCAACACTCAGAGCAACAATCAGAAGGCAAGAAAAAAAAACAAGCAAGCAAGAGCAGCTAATATACATATGTACATATTACTATAAAATATATATATATACACACACACACACAGACACACAGTGCAGAGCATTGAAGCTGGATGGAATAAATATATGAATATATGAACACACAGTGCAGAGCATTGTAGCTAGATGGAATAAATATGTAAATATATAAACACCCACAGTACGGAGCATTGCAGCTAGGTGGAATAAATATTCAAGTATATAAACACACACAGTGCGGAGCAATGTAGCTAGATGGAATAATATGTAGATATATAAAAACACAGTGCGGAGCATTGTAGCTAGATGGAATAAATATGTAAATATATAAACACACACAGTGCAGAGCATTGTTGCTAGGTGGGATGAAACAGCATAACCGTCTACTTAGTTATCCTACATGGTATGATTATGTGCCCATACATATTCTCACCCTCCATAGCGACCGGTATGTTCCTAGTTGTATGCCGGAGAGGACCATTGTGTAAGTCTATTGCATCTTTTGCATTCAAAAAAAACTATTAGTTTGTTACGTCTTTTTGCTATCTCTGCGAGCAGCCCTGCTTAGGTTGTACAGTCTGACAGCCGTTGGTAGGAAGGACCTACGAAACCTCTCGGTTGTGCACCTGGGATGATGTAGTCTGCTGCTAAATGAGCTCCTCAGTGCATCCAGTATGTCCTGCATAGGGTGGAACTCGGACTCCAGCAGAGATGACAGTTTAGCCACCGTCCTTCTCTCTCCTATCTCCTCCATCGGATCAAGGCGCTGCCCCAGGACAGAGCTAGCTTTCTTGATCAGTTTGTTCAGTCTCTTCCTATCGGCTGCAGTAATGCCACTGCCCCAGCAGACCACTCCAAAAGTGATGGCTGATGCCACCACCATGTCATAGAATGACTTCAGCAGCGCCCCTTGTACACCAAAAGACCTGAGTCTCCTCAGCAGGAACAGCCTGCGCTGTCCCTTCTTGTAGAGTGCGTCAGTATTGTGTGACCAGTCTAGTTTATTGTTCAGATGAATACCCAGGTACTTATAGGATGTCACCATCTCGATGTCTGTTCCCTGTATATTTACTGGTGCTGTGAGGGGCTGCCCATGCCTGCGGCAGTCCACCACCAGCTCCTTAGTTTTCCTCGCGTTGATCTGGAGGCAGTTCCGATGGCACCAGTCCACAAAGTCCTGGATAAGCCCTCTGTACTCAGCTTCATTACCACGAATGTGGGGAAAGGGAATTTGTTTTTGTGTAGTTTGTAGGATGAATGTTCAACCATCCATGTTTTTGCTTCTCTGTATGAGCATGTTTATATTGTAAGGTAATCTCAAACTCCTTATTGATCATAGACCAAAGCGTTAATCTTAATTTAACTTCATGGAATTGCAGAGGTCTACAAAATCTAAAAAAACTTAAACAGGTTATGAATAAAATAAAAGACATAGGTTCAAAAATTGTGTTTTTACAAGAAACTCATCTAATAGAGGAGGATGTAAAAAGAATTAGGAGAAGATGGCAGGGAAATGTGTTCACCTCATAATTTTCATCCCGAGCCAGGGGAGTTATGACTCTCATACAAAAAACAGTCCCATTTCAAGTGAAAAATGTAATTGGAGACAAATTAGGAAGATATCTAATCATCCAAGGATCTTTGTTATTAGAAAATATAAATCTGGTGAACTTATACGGTCCCAATATAGATGATCAAAACTTCTTCGCTAATTTATTTCTTACTCTATCATCACTTACAGGGCAACATATAATAGCAGGGGATTTTAATTGTACATTGAATCCCAGTATAGATAGATCAACAGGACTGGACTGTACGCACAATGGAAGCAGGATGACCATTAATCATTTTATGAAAGAATTGAGATTGCTAGATATGTGGAGAGAAATGAACTAACTAACTAACTAACCTGCACTTATATAGCGCTTTTCTAGTCACAAAGACCACTCAAAGCGCTTTCATTAATACTAACCCTCTATTCTAAGGGCCTACAGGAAACAGATATCTAGGGACAATTTAGAACAGCCAATTAACCTAACATACATGTCTTTACCTAGGGCCACTTTAGAGTCTCCAATTAACCTAACCTGCATGTTTTTGGCATGTGGGAGGAAACCGGAGAAATCCCGGAGTAAACCCACGCAACACGGGGAGAACATGCAAACTCCACACAGATCACTGTTGGTCGGGGGCTGGGATCGAACCCACGATCCCACGATCCCCACAATCCCCCGGCCAAGGGTAAACTGTGCTGCCGCAGTGCTAACCACTGCGCCACCGTGCAGCCCAAAAGGAAGAAGAGAGAAATGAAACCACAAGTCAAAGCCTATTCTTGTTATTCTAATACCTACAAGACATTCTCACGTATTGACTATTTTTTGATCTCCACAGAATTAAGGTCCAAGATTCAAAACTGTTTCTATGATAACATTGTGATATCTGATCATGCACCCTGCTGTCTAGTATATGTAGATAAGAAACTGACAAAGGATCCAGGTAGGTGGCAATTTCAGCATAAATGGCTTCAGGATGAGGAATTTGTTGAGTACATAGAAAAACAGATAGATGAGTTCTTTGATATCAATACTACACAAACATCAGCATGTATAAAGTGGGAGGCTTTCAAAGCATTTATTAGGGGGCATATTATTAGTTATACAGGCTCAAAATCTAAGAAGACTCGAGAGGAGAGAGTCCAATTGGAACGTAAAATAAAAATTCTTCAAGAAAAAGTGTATGCAGGAAGTAACCCAAAGTTAGAGAACAAATTACTGATTCTGAGAGCTGAATATGACAAAAAAAAAATCAGCGAATAGAGCTGCCTCGAGTCTTCTAAGATTGAAGCAAACTTTTTATGAACAAGGTGAAAAATCAGGGAAATTATTGGCATGGCAGATTAAACAATTAGAATTTAAAACACCATTTACCAGTATTATAAGTAACGGACAGGCAGTTGTAGATCCTTTAGAAATTAATAGTGCCTTTAGAAATTATTATGAAAAACTATATGATACAAAAAATGAAACTGACTTAACAAAACTAAATGGTTTTTTGGACGGATTATCTATACCGTGTATTCCAAATGAAAACAGGGAGATACTGGAGTCTAAAATTAGTCAAGAAGAAGTTGGGCTAGCCATTGATAATATGAAATCAGGAAAAAGTGCAGGACCAGATGGTCTTCCAGTTGACCTCTATTAAAAATTTAAGAATAAATTAATAAAACAACTTTTGGAAATGGTTTTAGAAGCATTTCAAAATAGTAATTTACCACCATACATGAATAATACCTTAATTATACTGTTGCCAAAACCAGGTAAACCCTCTAATAAATGTGAAAACATGAGACTAATAAGCCTATTAAATGCTGACCTTAAGATAATCTGTAAAATTTTAGCAAGATGACTACAAGAAATATTACCAAATATTATTAACCGAGATCAGAATGGCTTTATAATGGGAAGACAAGGCTTCCATAATGTAAGAAGACTATTTAATATTATTTATTCTAATAAAGAAGCACCGGATACAGCTCTCCTATCATTGGATGCGGGAAAGGCCTTTGATAGGGTCGAATGGCCCTGTCTTTTTGAAGTCCTACAAAGGTTTGGACTTGGAAATAATTTCATAAAATGGGTTCAGATAATATATAATAATGCTACAGCAGAAATCCAAACAAAAAGCAATATCTCAAAATCAATAAAAATCAATAGAGGATGTCGACAAGGCTGTCCACTTTCACCTTTACTGTTTACTATGGCAATTGAACCTTTAGCGATGATGGCAGTACATTTACATCCACAAATATATGGAATTAAAGTAGGACCAACAGAACATAAAATCTCCCTGTATGCCGATGACATAATTTTGTTTATGTCAAATTTAAAAAAAAATCAATTCCGACCTTGTTAAATTTAATAAAGAACTTTGGGGAAATATCAGGATATAAAATAAATAAAACTAAATCTTCAATATTAATGCTAAATGAGACCCAGTGAAATCACCCAGCTCCTGAGGTAAATCAATTCAATGTTGTAAATCAGTTTAAATATTTAGGAATTCAAATTTTGCCTAAGCTAGAATTAGTCGCCAGTGCCAACTATGAAGCCTTAATGACCGATACTAATGAGTTACTTCAGAGATGGATGTCACTACCAATGTCGATGATCGGGAGAATTAATATACTTAAAAGTAATATCTTACCCAAAATACTTTATTTATTTCAATACATTCCTTTACCACCACCTTCAGATCTATTCTCAAGAATTAAAAACAAGTTAGTGGAATTTATATGGAACAATAGGAAGGCTAGATTACGTCTGTCCTTACTATATTTACCATTTGATCGTGGAGGTCTGAAATGTCCAAACTTTATGTTGTATTACTGGTCAGCATAACTGAGGTCTATGACATATTATTTTTCATCAAATGATCTCTCTCACTGGACTGAAATGGAATCATACAATTTACCTTTACCTCTTCCCTTATTCATATACTCAGATTCGGCTAAAAAATTACAGAAACAAGTTAAAAATCCAATTGTAAAGCATATGATCAAAATATGGTGTGAAACAAAAAAATATTTAGAAGAACCACACTTATTGTCACAATTTAGCCCAATATGGGGTAATCAATATTTTACACCAGGGAGAGCGGATGCTGTATTTAAAGTATGGAATTTAAAAGGGATTCAAAAGATTCAAGACTTATATTTGTCACGTTCAGATAGCATAATGTCTTTTGAAGAACTGAGGATCAAATTTAATCTTAATAGAACACATTTTTTTAAATATCTTCAGCTTAGGAATTTTATTCGATCAAATCAAAATAATGCTCTCACCAGACCTACTTATTCATCCTTGGAAAAAATTTTGACGAAAGATAGTAAGAGAAAGGGTATTATTTCAGAGTTTTATAACTCATTGACACTATCCTCAATTGAAACCTCACAGAAAAGACTGAATTATTGGAAAGAAGACCTGCAAACTGAAATTTCAGAGGAACAATGGGAATTGGCTTGTACAGAAGCTCAAACCAAATCAATAAATGTATGTCTTAAATTGATACATTTTAAATGGTTAATGCGGATGTATGTTACACCGGTGGAGTTAAATAGATATAACAAAAACATACCAGATACATGCACAAAATGTATGGAAAGTAAAGGAACCCTATTTCATTGTTTATGGGAATGTAGAAAAATTAGAATGTTTTAGGAAGAGGTGAGGGTAACAATTGAAAAAATAATTTCAAAACAATTCACATTGAACCCTAAACTGTTTTTGTTGGGTCTGTATCCAGAAAAGCATAACTTTAATAAGAGTGAAAGAGCATTCATAGACCTCAGTTTGCTTAATGCCAAAAAATGTATTGCATTACTGTGGAAAAAGACTCATAGACCAGATGTGACTCAGTGGTTAAGACAGATGTTAACAAACCTTCCACTAGAAAGAATAACATACAGTGGGGAAAAAAGTATTTAGTCAGCCACCAATTGTGCAAGTTCTCCCACTTAAAAGATGAGAGAGGTCTTCAATTTTCATCACAGGTATACCTCAACTATGAGAGACAAAATGAGAAAAAAAAATCCAGAAAATCACATTGAAGGATTTTTAATGAATTAATTGGTAAATTCCTCTGTAAAATAGTTATTTGGTCACCTACAAACAAGCAAGATTTCTGGCTCTCACAGACCTTTAACTTCTTCTTTAAGAGGCTCCTCTGCCCTCCACTCGTTACCTATATTAATGGCACCTGTTTGAACTCGTTATCAGTATAAAAGACACCTGTCCACAACCTCAAACAGTCAGACTCCAAACTCCACTATGGCCAAGACCAAAGAGCTGTCAAAGGACACCAGAAACAAAATTGTAGACCTGCACCAGGCTGGGAAGACTGAATCTGCAATAGGTAAGCATTTTGGTGTGAAGAAATCAACTGAGGGAGCAATTATTAGAAAATGGAAGACATACAAGACCACTGATAATCTCCCTCGATCTGGGGCTCCACGCAAGATCTCACCCTGTGGGGTCAAAATGATCACGAGAACAGTGAGCAAAAATCCTAGAACCACATGGGGGGACCTAGTGAATGATCTGCAGAGAGCTGGGACCAAAGTAACAAAGGCTACATCAGAGACACACTACGCCGCCAGGGACTCAAATCCTGCAGTGCCAGACGTGTCCCCCTGCTTAAGCCAGTACATGTCCAGGCCCGTCTGAAGTTTGCTAGAGAGCATTTGGATGATCCGGAAGAGGATTGGGAGAATGTCATATGGTCAGATGAAACCAAAATAGAACTTTTTTGGTAAAAACTCAACTTGTCGTGTTTGGAGGAGAAAGAACACCATACCTACTGTGAAGCATGAGGGTGGAAACATCATACTTTGGGGCTGTTTTTCTGCAAAAGGACCAGGACGACTGATCCGTGTAAAGGAAAGAATGAATGGGTTCATGTATCGTGAGGTTTTGAGTGAAAACCTCTTTCCACCAGCAAGGGCATTGAAGATGAAACATGGCTGGGTCTTTCAGCATGACAATGATCCCAAACACACTGCCCGGGCAATGAAGGAGTGGCTTCGTAAGAAACATTTCAAGGTCCTGGAGTGGCCTAGCCAGTCTCCAGATCTTAACCCCACAGAAAATCTTTGGAGGGAGTTGAAAGTCTGTGTTGCCCAGCAACAGCCCCAAAACATCACTGCTCTAGAGGAGATCTGCATGGAGGAATGGGCCAAAATACCAGCAACAGTGTGTGAAAACCTTGTGAAAACTTACAGAAAACGTTTGACCTCTGTCATTGCCAACAAAGGGTATATAACCAAGTATTGAGATGAACTTTTGTTATTGACCAAATACTTATTTTACCGAGGAATTTACCAATTAATTCATTAAAAATCCTTTAGGGATCTGTGTGGAGGAATGGGCCAAAATACCAGCAACAGTGTGTGAAAACCTTGTGAAAACTTACAGAAAACGTTTGACCTCTGTCATTGCCAACAAAGGGTATATAACCAAGTATTGAGATGAACTTTTGTTATTGACCAAATACTTATTTTACCGAGGAATTTACCAATTAATTCATTAAAAATCCTTTAGGGATCTGCGTGGAGGAATGGGCCAAAATACCAGCAACAGTGTGTGAAAACCTTGTGAAGACTTACAGAAAACGTTTGACCTCTGTTATATACCCTTTGTTGGCAATGACAAAGTATTGAGATGAACTTTTGTTATTGACCAAATACTTATTTTACAGAGGAATTTACCAATTAATTCATTAAAAATCCTTCAATGTGATTTTCTGGATTTTTTTTTCCTCATTTTGTCTCTCATAGCTGAGGTATACCTATGATGAAAATTGGAGACCTCTCTCATCTTTTAAGTGGGAGAACTTGCACAATTGGTGGCTGACTAAATACTTTTTTGCCCCACTGTACATACTGAAATCAAAGGAAAATGTGTTTGAGAATACAGTATATGGAGACCTTTCATAGATTATGTAAAGAAATTATACATAACTTCTGAAGAAGAAGGTGAATGATGTGTGTGGACCTTATAAATTCCAAATTGGTGAATGTATAATATGTATACTTATGTAATGGATTGCCTAGACTAAACAGAGGAGCATTGTTGATGACTTGCCTTTGTTAGTGGTTGTTGGTGTTTTTAGTACATTTTTTTTCTTTTCTTGTAGTTAGTGTTTTTTTTATTATTTTTTAAATTACTTTAGTGTTAGTGTTTGATTGTGTGTGTCATGTTTGTAAAAAAAAAGGTTCAATAAAAAATATTGTGGAAAAAAAAACCTGAAGACTGGGCACGGTGCCCACCCGTGGCCAGGATAATGGCAGGACCCCCCCACCCCCACCCAAGGGGCAGACCAAGACACCCCAGGGCAACATCAAACAAGAAAAAGAAGACCCTCCCCAAAAAGAAGAACCCCCCCAACAAGAAAAACAACCCACTCCAGGGGGGAGGAGGAGGGAACCCAGGCAAGGAGGGACCAAGACAAAACAAAACAAAAAAAAACACTCATGACCCACAACCTGAACAATATGGTGACCCAGAATCGAGGACCCCAGGAAAGGGACTAAGGCAATTCGGGTGGCCTGCCAGAGTCCCAGGACCACCAGAGTGTATGGTAGAATGCATCCGCTGGCCGCCCAGAGTTCTTGAACCACCAGCATGGAAGGCGTAACCCGTCAGGTGGCCTCCCAGATTACATGAGCCACCAGGCCGCTAAGCACAACTCCCCCTCCACCCCCCCTGAGGAGGTGGCAGCTGGAACCCATGCTCCCATCAGACTGCAAGATCTCCAGCATGGGAAAGCCGGAAGCAACGCTGTGGAAGGTTGACCTCTAGCAATGACTGCTGGCCACCGGTGGGGCCCGATGACGATGGTGGCTGACCAGCAAGGAGACCAGATGAAGGAAGAAGCTGCTCAGCGGGGACCTCCGGTGAGGACAAGGGGTCTACAATGACCCCAGACGAAGGCACCCATGGCGGCCTCGGACAGAGGTGTTGCACCCATGGCAGCCTTGGGCTGAGGCACAGCACACAGGGGGGCCTCAGGGTGAGGCGTGGCACCCATGGGGTCCCTGGACTGGGGCACGGCACCCACAGCCGCCACAGACTGGGGTGTAGCACCCACAGTGGCCTCAGATGGAGGAATGGCACCCGCAATAATCTCGGACCAACGCATAGCACCCACGATGATCTCCAGCGATAGTGCCAGGCCCGTGAGGAACCCCCGTGAGAAGAAATGGTTGACCTGAGAGAACATCCTGCCAAGGAGATGGTCTATCAGCGGGGAGCCAGATGAAGGCAGAGTGGACAAACCCACGGAGACCTCTGGTGGAGAGAAAGGACCCAAGAAGAACTCTGGTGGAGCGGGGGAACTCATGGGGGCCTTAGGTGATGTCAGAAGACCCATGGCGACCTTAGGAGAAGGCTCAGACACACAAGACACAGACACCGGGTCAGATTCACCAACAGCAGTGGAGCCCAGTGAGGAGAGCTCAGGTGCAGCGGATGTCTGCGCCTGGCCCTCCCCACCAAGAGCAAGGCAAGATCTCTCTAAGACAGATAAAGTGAACACAAAGAAGAGAACATGCCTGAGCTTGAGCTGCACCACCATCCAGGACTCCAGCGAACCAGGCTGGGATGTCTCAGCTCTCTCTGTGTGGGCATCCACACCCGACACAACCATCTCAACAGAAGGAGAGGGGAAAAACAGCGGAGAAAAATCACCGGCAGGAGTGGAGCCCAGTGAGAAGAGCTCAGGAGCAGAGGACATCTGCAACCGATTCTCCTCACCCTAAGCCAGACAAGAATTCTCAAGATCTGTAGTTGTTAAAACAGAACTGAGCACTTGCTTGGACTCGAGCTCCACCGCCGTCCAGGACTCTGACGACTCCGCTGCGATGACCCCTGCAGCAGGCATGGTGGTGGATGCAGCCCACAGACCTCCGGCCATGGCAACTGATGCCAGTGGGCCTCCTGACATAGGGGCTGCAGCTAAAGGTTGCCCCGTCACAGGCGTTGAGTTCCAGGAAGCTGAAACCAGGGGGCACTCCTCTGTCGGCTCAGGCTCCAGGGATGCGGGAATGCCCCTCACCTGTCCAGTACGCAGCTGCGGGGCTAGCATAGAGTCCACCAGGATGGCAGGCTCCTCCGTCGTCAGGTGGCTCCGACCTAGGACTGACTGACCCTCGAGGAAGGCGGGAGGAGACACAGGAGGGACGGGTGAGAGACTGTCGACAGCAGCAGGCAGGGAGGACTCAGCTGAAGGGGGCTGCTGAAGCATTGGGAATAAGACAAGGATTCTCATTATAATGTATGAAAGAATGAAAAAACACTTGCCTTATTTCCCGGGGTGCGATGGTGTCTGTAGCTGCTGTCCCAGGAGCAGCGGAGATCCACTGGTGAGGAGATGGGGACCGATGATGCACTGGAGTCTGGGAGTGCTGGCTTGGCAGCACTTTCTCCACTTGCTCCGCTGAACTTCCCTCTAGCCGCGGCATGAAGTCCGGATGGAGCCACGGTTTATATTCAAGGTGGAGCTCCGTCTCAAAACTCGCTGGCACTCCTCTAGCTCCTACACAGTGAGGCCATCTGAAGGCACGAAGGCTGTGTGCCAGTCCGGCAGGCTGCCGGACACAGTTTGGTGGGGAGAGGCGGAACTGCAGCTGGATGATGACACCGGGCACGAGACTTCCGTCCCTGGGATTGCCTCCCCCGCAGCACAGGTTCTGATGGCGACAAAGCTTCCCCCAGCCCGCAGAGCCGGTGTTGAGCATGGTGAACGGAGGTGAGGAGATCTGTCAGTTCTGGATAGCTCCACAGCCTTGGGAACGCCTCAGTCACCTATGCTGTACTATCCCACACCTGCAGCTCCTCCTCAGGCGTGTGGGTTAGAAAAACGTCTGACACAATGTTCTCCAAAAGTCCAGCCACCCAGCGTTCCTCCTCGTCCATCCCAACACTCCCATAGTCTGAGCGGCTAGACATGTCGAAACAACCAGACTAAAAAAATGGGAGAACAGAAAAGAGAGGAGGGGGGCAAAAAAGCAGAGACGCACAGTGGCTGGTGTCCACACCCAGGTCGTGTCCTTCTGTCATAAGCTGCCCTTTTTAAGGGCTACGGAAGGACGCCAAATGCTCACTGTGGTTTCTGCACGTTTATTAACATAAGGACAAACATACAAATAACACTAAACATACAAATACAGAACTGATGAAGCGCTGAAGGAGAGCGGGGCTCGACGTCAACATGGGGAAACGAAGCCTGGGAACACCAGGCAAAAGGGGCAGAACCAGCCGGAGCACACCCGAAAGGACACGGGGCTCACGGCTGGAAAGAAAGAGGAAAAGCTAACCTGGACGGAGCTCTCCTCTCTACTCGACAGCGATACCAAAACTCTCAGTGTCAGATACAGAGCTACTGAGGACGGAAACAGTAGGACAAGACAACGGGGAAAGGCTGTCGTGCCCTTAAGTACTGTCCCTGATGCATAACAGGTGTGGATACATGAGTGGAGAAAATAACAGAATCAATGACAGCTGTGCAGCCCGCGGACCAGTTTGACAGCCATAAGCTGCACAGCGCTGTCAAAATAAAACACAAACCGGAAACCATAAAGATACAACAACAGCACAACCTCAAAATGTAAATAATAATACTACCAGTACAAAATGACACAATAACTAAACAGGAACCAAATATGGCAGACAGGAAAAACAAAGAAACAAACAGGCAGAAAAAGACTAAACTTAAACTGAAGACTGGGCACGGCACCCACCCGTGCACAGGATAATGACAAATACAGCTATTGTCTATACATAATATATAGCCATTAAGGCATGTACTATCCCCATGATTGTTCAACTTGGAACATTTAAGCCAACCACAAAGTTCTCGTAAGGAAGTTATGGGGTGGGGGAGTAAACCAGTGGTTATCCAGGAGAATCAATTTTCCAGCCTTTATTTACTTTCCACCCTCACTGATTCTGTTTTGCTTTCACTTTTATTTGTTCTTCAGGTTTTACGATGACTTAAAACCACTCCATTATAACTGTAACCCCATGGGTTGTCATGCGACACCTTCCAACTATGTCACTAATGCCACAAGGCACCTTTGGCTTCATATAGTGATGCCAAAGGCTCTAGCAGAATGTCAATATATAACAAACCCAGAGTAAGACTGGACTGTAATTCACCCTCAGGAAACAAGTAAATAAATAAAGAAATAAAACAAAAAAACAAAAAAAACAAAAAAACAGCATCACAAACTCCCAGCTTTAGGCTGCTGTCCTCTCTAAGCTTCCTATGGTTTTGTAGCTTGTCAGCACTTCATAACCAATGTCTCACTCTGGGGCTTCAGTCTGTGAAGACCACCTACTAAAGTAAGGATCCCCATGTAAAGCTGTCTTTTTTATCTTCCCGGTCATGTTTTTCTGACTTCTCAGTTCTTCTATCCCCTGTAAGCAAAGCATGACATGTGTCAGTGCTTTGTGTTAGTGCTTTGAGGTGGAATGGGGAATGGGTAGAATGAGACTCTTTCATACCAGTAAACAATTCACTCAGTTGAGAAGGGTATTTTGCAATAGTGAACAGATCCTTACAAGAGCTCTTTTTCTCTGCAGACATCACCATTCACTGCATTATCGCTGTTTTCCACTAAGCCACAGGAGTCAATATCAAAGCATGGAGGCCGGACACAGTCCTCTGGAATATTTTGTACAGGCTGCTATGACCCCCTCCCCTAAGTCTTGTAAAACTGTGGCTTGTTTCCATCCATCTTCTTCTGCTTAATCCTTTTCGGATCGCTGGAGCCTGTCCCAGCATCTTTTGGGCAAGAGGCAGGGTACACCTTGGACAGATCCCCAGTCCATCGCAGGGCGAACACAGAGAGGCAGAAAACCATTCACTCTTACAGTCATACCTAAGGACAATTTAGAATCCCCAGTTGATGCCAGTTAACCTAACTTGCATGTTTTTGGCCTGTGGGAGGAAACCGGAGAAATCCCGGAGTAAACCCACGCAGACACGGGGAGAACATGCAAACTCCACACAGATCATTGTTGGGTGAGGGCTGGGATCAAACCCAGGACCCCCCAGCCAAGGGTGAGTTGCTGTGCTGCTGCAGTGCTAACCACTCCGCTGCCCGGCTTGTTTCCATATTCTTGTAAATTGTGACATTTTTACCTAGTCTCAAAAATTTTCCACGTTTTTTCTAAATTTGTGACTTTTCCCCATCTCATAAATTTCCAACATTTCCCCTGTCTTGTATGTAAATTTCTAACATTTTCCCACCGGTTTCTTAAATTTACAACTTTTCCTGTCTTGTAAATATGCAACTCACCCCAGTATCATTTTGTAAAAATGTCGTTTGCTGTTTTTTTCCCCCATTCTGCTAAATTTGCACTATTTTCTGGGTGCATGCTAGACATTTGTTAACAATTTACATCACTTTTTCAGTTACTAACAGATATGAATAGGATGAAGGCCTGGCCTCTGACTTCATTCATTTCCTTTTTGTTGGCCCCAGTAAGACTCAATTTGACATCCCTGCACTGAGCACTTTTTTTTTTTGCCATTCCAAAATGTAAAACCTTGTCATTCTGCCAACTGATGTTCATAAATAAAATTGTACATGATGAAATAAGGGCCAAACTGTTTGAATTCAATTCTCGTTATGCATGGGATCAAAATTACACCTCATCATGAGTGTCTTCTTTTGACTGCTCCCTTCAGGGGTCACCATAGTGGATCATGTGCCTCCACCTCAACCTATCCTTAGTATCCTTTTCTCTCACACCAACCCTGTCCCTATCCTTCTTCACTATATCTACAAATCTTCTATGCCCTCTTCCTCCTGCCTGGCAGCTCTATCTTCAACATCATTTGTCCAATATATCCACTGTCCTTCCTCTGCACAGGTCCAAACAATCTCAGCCTTGCCTCTCTTACAGCTCAACCTGAGCTGTCCCTCTGATATATTCATTTCTTATCCTGTAACTCCTGGTCACTCTCAGTGACAATCTTAGCATCTTCAAGTCTGTCACCTCCAGCTCCGCTTGCTGTCTTTTTGTCAGTGCCACTGTCACCAATTCTCCGATTCTATTCTAAATCTTCCCTTTCACTCTAGCTGCTCTTTTTAAGGACAGTGCAAGTTGATATCAGTCAATGTAATCTTGCCAGATTGTAGCCAGTGGCTAATTTCAAGTTATTGTCTAATTTGACCTTGTTGGATTTTCTTCCCCCTTTGTTATATTATTCTGTTTCTTTTAATCTGTACTTTTAATCTATCCGAAAATAAAGATTGATTGAATTTCAATCTGTTGTCCATGGGTTACAATTTTTCCTTCCCCATTCTATTATGTTGAACACCAAGCTAGAGGGCAGGAAGTACCATTTTTATACGGTCTTTGGTATGACCCAGCCGGGACTTGAACCCATGACCTCCTGGCTGAGGGGCGGATGCTCTACCACTAGGCCACCACTCCAGCAGATCAACCCTGACACTCGTCTCCACCCACTCCACCCTCCACTCCACTCTTCTTTAACTCTCTTGTGCACTGTACATTGCTTTCAACTTTATTTATTTATTTATATAGCGCCATATCACAACAACAGTCATTCCATAGCACTTTCAAATGTAGCGAAAACCCCACAATTGCAGAAAGACCCCAGCAACCAGACGATCCCCTGTGAACAAGCACTTAGTGACGGTGGAGAGGAAAAACTCCCATTTAACAGGAAGAAACCTCTAGCAGAACCAGGCTCAGGGAGGGGCAGTCATCTGCTGCGACTGGCTGGGGGGTTAGGGGATAGAGAAGATGAAAAGAACAGACATAAAGAGAGCAAACACCACATAAAGAGAGCAAACATTGGATTGCTGACCCCAGGTATTTAAACTCCTCTACTTTTACAGCATGTACTTCTTGGCTCGTTACCATTACAGCTGCTACCATCTCATTCACATACATGTATTCTGTTGTGCTTCTACTGAATTTCATTCCTCTTCTTTCCAGTGAACACCTCCACCTCTCCAGGTTCTCTTCCCCCAGTTCTCTACTGGATTACAGATCACAGTGTCATGTTTGAACATCATGGGTGTACTTTCCTTTAAATAGTTCAACATAACATGACAGACCGGAGTGGTGGCTCAGTTGGTAGAGCATCCGCCCCACACCCGGGAGGCAGGGGTTCAAATCCCGGCCGGGTCATGCTGAAGACCATATAAAAAAAGTGGAACTTCCTTCCTCTATTCCATTATTGCTGAGCACCAAGCTCAGCAATAATGGAATGGAGGAGGGAAATCTGTGGCGGCGCCTTGCATGGCAGCGGCCCTCTGACTCTGCACTGGGGTGTGTGTGATTGACACTGTAGATAGGTAAAGCACAATCTCGTTCTACTATACATGATTGGTTGTACGGTTGAATGACAATAAGGGTGATTTAATTGATTGAGATTTACAAAACTTTGCCTTTTGCCAGGCCACCATTGTAAACAAGAATGTATTCGTAAGGACTTCTCTGGTTAAATAAAGGAGAAATAAATAAAATCTAAACCTCTCAATGCATTATATACAATGAAAAAAAATACTACACGTAAAGTATTTATTTCAGCTTGCCCTATTCAAAATCAACCAGCACATCAAAAACATACAGTATGTGGGTCAATGAAAACTGAATTATCATACCATATAAAATGTCAATGTCAAAAGGCCTGGTAGCAACCTGTCAACAAAAAATATGGCTAAAAATGTGATCGTTTAAAACTTCTTTAAAGGTGCCCACTGAATGTGAGTGAAGAAAAACTGAGTTCACCATTTAAACGTGTATGTTTACATGAACAAACTTGTTTCTAATGTGGTCATCAACTTCAACAGTAATTTTAACCATTTCTATTTGTATTTGGCACCCATACACAATCCTACACTCTGGCTACTCATAAGCCAACAGAACAAGTGGCAGTACTAGTCTTTCACTTGTGTGTTTTGTTGGTCCCCTCATGATACACACTGTAGCAGCAGAAACCAGTGCTGCCCAGTGGGAGCGGGCTGTTGGGCACATGTTTCAGCCTGTTAATTATGTTAGAGTGAATACACAACACACTCAACTGACCATCACATTTAACTTTGAAATGTTATTATTTAAACCACCAACAAAAAAGAAAAGAAAATCAAAAATGACAAAAAAGACACAGAGAGACAGCACAAATATGTCATTTGCTCCCAGGCAAGGCATATATATATATATATATATATATATATATATATATATATATATATATATTTTTTTTTTTTTTTTTACTTTTAGGAACTGACATCATTTAAGTAATACAGGGACCCAGAAGCAGCTGAGTGCACCCAGTTGCCTGGGTACATATATACAGGTACATTTCAAAAAATTAGAATATCATGAAAAAGTTCAATATTTTTTGTCACTCATTTCAGAAAGTGAAACCCATACATTATATAGATTCATTACACAGACAGTGATATATTTCAAGTGTTTATTTATTTTAATTTTGATGATTATGGCTTACAGTCCATGAAAACCCCAAATTCAGTTTCTCAAAAAATTAGAATATTACATAAAATTAATTTTAAAAAATAGTTTTTAAATAGAAATGTTGGCCGAGTGAAAAGTATGTCCATGTACACACTCAATACTTGTGTGACGATGGAGTGTCACCACTGTCATGATTTATTATATGTGTGTTTATATTATTTGTAATGTGGTAAATGTTATTGTAATTATTTGTGAAAGTGCACACAGTATTTTGGGATCTGTCTTCTGTTTAATTTGAGTGCCTTGGGAGATAATGGTTATGATTAAGTATTTGGTAAGATAATTGATAATAATTTATTTCACATACCTTTGCCAACATGCTTCCTGTGGGTGTCCGGGCAAAAGACTCTGTTAGGGGTTGAGGGCCTTATATAGGACACCAGCAGGAAGCAAACATGTATGGTAAGTTAGAGGGGTGGTTTAATAGTTGTAAATAGGGGATTGAGATATTTATTGAATTATTTATATTGTGATTGTTGTTATTTATTGTTATTTATTATATGTTTTTTATATTGTATAGTTGGGAAGTATTTATGTATTTTAGAGATCAGTGGGTATGTGGAAAATAATGGAATGTTGATTTACCTGGGATTATGGTAGGGGCTAATTAGCCCTAATTATCTCCGGTTGTATAAAACAGGTGTGTTGATTGATAGTATAGAGTTCGATTGAGTTCGATTGTGGATTGATAAGAATCGTGTCAGATGTTTATTGGAACTTCTTATTACTTGTAAGTTGAAATTAAAAAAAGGACTAATTGACAAATTGAAATAGTGCCTCGCCTTCTTGCCATCATATTTTCACATTTGGTGGCAGCGGTGGTCCGTGCTCAGGACATCGTAGTGTTCAGTGGATGGAAGAACCCATGGCCAGAAGGACAGTGAGGCAGGAGGAGCGGTCTGACCTGGATGCAGGTATGATGGATGAGGAGCCGGGAGTCAGCGGACTGGGCGAGCTCGAGGAGCTGACGGACCTGGTGAAATCTCTGATGCGTTCGCTGGCGGTCAGAGACCGGCAGATGGAGGAGGAAGCCGCTCTCCATGACCAAAGGTGGCAGGCTGTGAATGAGCAAATTCGTCGGGTACAGTCGCAGGTTGCGGAGCTGAGAGAGGAGTACGGGAGCCGGGAGGAGCATGGTGGTGACAACGGCGCTTCGGGGGAGGACCCCAGGTTGACGGCCAGTCGGGTCGGCCCGCAGGAGGAAGATTTGCCGCTGTGGGTGCAGCCGAGGAGGACACCAGTGCACCACGAGCCTGGGCTGAATCCTCTCTCACCCGAGGACGACATAGAGCACTACCTGACGACGTTTGAGAGGATTGCTACAGTCTGCCGCTGGAGGGAAGAAGAGTGGGCTATCCATCTTGCTCCTCTACTTACAGGTAAAGCGCGGAGCGCATATGTTTTGATGGACATCGCAGACACGGCCGATTATGGAAAATTAAAAGAAGCTATTTTGAGTAAATATGAAATAGCATCCGATACGTATAGGAGGAGGTTTCGGTCCCTGGACATACATCAGGACGAAACCCCTCGGGAACTTTATGTTCGATTAAAGGACCTGTTTTGTAAATGGATTAAACCAGAGACCCTAACTATAAAAGACATTTCTGAATTGTTGATTTTGGAACAGTTTTTGTGGATGGTGAATCCGGAACTGGGAGTCTGGATACAAGAGCGGGACCCGAAGACTGCAGAGGACGCTACTTGTCTGGCGGAGGTTTTTCTGTCAGCCAGGTCTGGGAGCAGGAGAGCTACTCTTGGCTGTGACAGATCTTTCACCACACGGAGTGAGTTTAATGAGGGTGAAAGGGGTGGTCCAGCTCGAAATAGGTTGTATTCCAGGCCCAGTCAGATCACAAACAGCAGACATGATAATAGCAAAAAGTCATGAGTTGTTGCAAATAAGGATATATGCTGTTATCAGTGTAATAAAATTGGTCACACCCAATATTCATGTCCTGCCACAAAGAATCAGAAACTGTCATTATTATGTTCAGTTCCTAGACCCACTTGTCAGCCTCAGTGCACAGTGGAGTATATAAAACAAAGGTGTTGCTTAATGGTCAGTGTGAAGAGGCCCTGTTAGACTCAGGCTGTTTTCAAACAGTTGTGCTACCTAGTTTGGTCCCTAGAGATGTGTGGAATGAGTCAGAAATAAATATCAGTTGTGTCCATGGGGATAAGAAACTGTACCCGACCGCTGAGGTTTATTTAAGAGTAGGGGGTCAAACTTATCTCCTTCCTGTAGCTCTTGTGCCTGATTTTCCTGATCCTGTTATTCTTGACAATGATGTTCCAACTTTGTTGGACATCATACAACAGGTTAGAGAGGAACAAATGGAGGAGAGACAGGCAGGTGGCGCTGTTGAGCAGAGAGTAAATACACCTGTGGTGAAAAATTGTAATATGGTGACAACTAGGGCACAGAGGGCACAGAGGGCTGCCAATGCTCTTCAGGAATTATCATTTTATGATTCTGAGATAGAGGCAGGCCCTATTAAGCAACCCAAATCCAAGGCTCAGAAGAGAAGAGATAAGGTGTTCGTGTCAGCACAGAACTTGGGCGAAGAAACACCACAGCTAAATCAGTCAGTAGAGTTTGACATCCCTCCTGACATAGCTGTATTGCAGAAAGCTGACCCAACACTTAAACCATGGTTTGATAAAGTCTCGGAGATTGAGGGTGTGAAACAGGGTAAAACTGGTTGTTTGGCTGAGGCCTTGTACGTCATTAAAAAGGGCATTTTATATCAACAGCACGGTGAAGTTATGGCCTTAGCTTTGCCACAGGACCTCACACCAAATATTATGGAACTGGGACATGTTATCCCTTGGGCAGGTCATCTGGCATTTCAAAAACTTTGCAGAGAATTGCTAGAAGGTTTGTGTGGCCGGGAATGTATACCCAGATAAAGGAGTTTTGCACAATGTGCTCAATATGTCAGATTACAGCATCTAGGGGAGTATCGCGTGCCCAACTACACCCATTTCCCATTATTGGAACACCATTTGACAGAAAAGGGATGGATATAGTTGGCCCCCTAGAGAGAAGCTCCTCGGGTAATAAATACATTCTAGTAATTTGTGACTATGCGACTCGGTACCCAGAAGCCTTTCCCCTGAAATCTATCAAGGCTAGGCAGGTTACCAACTGCCTTATCCAGTTGTTTTCAAGGGTAGGCATACCCAGAGAAGTTCTGACAGACTGTGGAACAAATTTCTTGTCCAAATTGTTGCAGCAGGTATATAAGCTGTTGGGAATTAAGGGTATTAAGACCACCCCATATCACCCTCAGACTGATGGACTAGTGGAGCGATTTAATCAGACTCTTAAAAATATGCTGCGGAAATTTGTTTCTGAAACGGGCTCAGATTGGGACCAATGGGTACCTTATTTACTGTTTGCTTATCGGGAGGTGCCCCAGGCTTCAACAGGGTTCTCACCTTTTGAACTGCTGTATGGTCGTCAGGTGAGGGGCCCATTGGACTTATTAAAGGAGCACTGGGAGAGTCCACCCAGTGATCAGGACAATGTGGTCTCTTATGTTATTAAAATAAGAGAGAAACTGGATCGAATGACTGCTTTGGCTCAGGAGCACATGAGGACGGTGCAGGCCAAACAAAAAACTTGGTATGACAAGAAGGCCAGGAAAAGGGTTTTTCACCCCGGACAACAGGTTTTGTTATTGCTGCCCTCGTGTGACAGTAAGATGTTGGCTCGATGGCAGGGACCATATGAAATTTCTAAGAGATTAAGTTCAGTGACATATGAATTATATATGCCTGACAGAAAGGTAAAATATCAGACCTTCCATATTAACTTATTGAAAGAGTTTCAGCGGCCTGGCCATCAGCAGCAGCAACCTGTTCTTCAGGAGACACATCAGCTCTTGATTTGTGCGACGGAAGTGGATGAGGAGAAAGAACAGTCCTTTCCCACAAATGTGTCAGAGCCTTATTTATTTGAAGTTTCTCATTTGCAGGTGGATCAACAGAGAGAGTTAGAGGCACTATTGGATCCAGAATTGTTTCAGGAGAGACCTGGTTTCACCACATTGGTACGTCATAAGGTTTATTTGAAAGAGGAAACTCTTCCACGTAGAAAATCATATAGGATCCCGGAACGATTGGTACCAAAAATGAAGCATGAAATTGATTTGATGTTGCAGCTGGGAGTGATTGAGGAGTCAGTCAGTGAGTGGTGTAACCCGATTGTGCTGGTCCCCAAAAAGGACGGCTCATTAAGAGTCTGCATTGACTTTAGATACCTTAACTCAGTATCTAAATTTGAGTCATACCCCATGCCCTGGATTGACAAATTATTAGAGAAAGTGGGCAAGGCTAGATTTATTTCTACTTTGGACCTATGCAAGGAGTATTGGCAGGTGGCATTGGCACCAGAAACAAAGGAACTTACAGCCTTTAAAACACCTTATGGCAGTTTCCAATTTAGGGTCATGCCATTTGGCCTTCAGGGGGCACCTGCAACTTTTCAGTGGCTTATGGACCAAGTTTTAAGAAGGGTATCAAATTTTGCGGCTGCCTATTTGGATGACGTGGTCATCTATAGTCAGACCTGGGAAGAACATTTGGTACACCTTAGGCATGTCCTTCAGTTGATTAAGAGGGCTGGACTGACAATCAACCCACGCAAATGTGCGTTCGGACAGCAGCAGGTGGAGTACTTGGGACATGTGGTTGGTCAGGGGGTCATTAGACCACGAGTAGGTAAAGTGGATGCCATCCGGACCTACCCTGTACCCACCACTAAAAAGAAAGTATGATCATTCATGGGAATGGTAGGATGGTATAGTAAGTTCATCCCCCACTTTGCTGAAAGAGCCGCAGTTTTGACTGACCTCACCAAGGCTTTGGCACCAAATAAGGTAAAATGGACAGAGGAGTGTGACAGAGCGTTTGAGGATCTGAAGAGGGCTATTTCTGGGGAGAGGGTTCTCTACAGTCCAGACTTTGCTCGCCCGTTCATTTTACAGACTGATGCTTCAGGGGTTGGCATTGGAGCAGTACTTCTCCAGGAGGAGAAGGGAGAGAGACACCCAGTACTGTTCTTGAGCCATAAGTTGTTGGACCGGGAGACAAGATATTCTACTGTAGAAAAAGAATGTCTTGCCATGAAATGGGCAATAGGGTCTCTAAAGTACTATTTACTAGGGCATCATTTTTTGTTGGAGACAGATCATTGGGCCCTACAGTGGTTGGACAGAATGAAAGATGTAAACAGTCGTCTTACAGGGTGGTATGTGTCCCTCCAACCTTGTGATTTTACTGTTCGGTATGTGGCAGGGAAAACCAACCTTGTAGCAGATAGCCTTTCTAGAGTACATGACTCGTAGAGTACTGTATTCTCGGGAAAGGGGGGAGGAAATGTGATGATGGAGTGTCACCACTGTCATGATTTATTATATGTGTGTTTATATTATTTGTAATGTGGTAAATGTTATTGTAATTATTTGTGAAAGTGCACACAGTATTTTGGGATCTGTCTTTTGTTTAATTTGAGTGCCTTGGGAGATAATGGTTATGATTAAGTATTTGGTAAGATAATTGATAATAATTTATTTCACATACCTTTGCCAACATGTGTCCGGACAAAAGACTCCGTTAGGGGTTGAGGGCCTTATATAGGACACCAGCAGGAAGCAAACATGTATGGTAAGTTAGAGGGGTGGTTTAATATTTGTAAATAGGGGATTGAGATGTTTATTGAATTATTTATATTGTGATTGTTGTTATTGATTGTTATTTATTATATGTTATTTATATTGTATAGTTGGGAAGTATTTATGTATTTTAGAGATCAGTGGGTATGTGGAAAATAATGGAATGTTGATTTACCTGGGAT
Source organism: Pholidichthys leucotaenia (assembly GCA_020510985.1). Taxonomy (NCBI): domain Eukaryota; kingdom Metazoa; phylum Chordata; class Actinopteri; order Cichliformes; family Pholidichthyidae; genus Pholidichthys; species Pholidichthys leucotaenia. Next base: position 180,034,379 of record CM035848.1, read on the forward strand.
TATGGTAGGGGCTAATTAGCCCTAATTATCTCCGGTTGTATAAAACAGGTGTGTTGATTGATAGTATAGAGTTCGATTGAGTTCGATTGTGGATTGGTGAGAATCGTGTCGGATGTTTATTGGAACTTCTTATTACTTGTAAGTTGAAATAAAAAAAGGACTAATTGACAAATTGAAATAGTGCCTCGCCTTCTTGCCATCATATTTTCACAACTTGGTCGGGGATACTTTTGGATTAATTACTGTATCAATGTGGCGTGGCACGGAGGTGATCAACCTGTGGCACTGCTGAGGTGTTATGAAGGTCCAGGTTGCTTTGACAGTGGTCTTCAGCTCGTCTGCATTGTTGGGTCTGGTGTCTCTCATCTTCCTCTTGACAATACTCCATAGATTCTCTGTGAGGTTTAGGTCAGGAGAGTTTGCTGGCTAATCAAACACAGTGATGCCATGGTCATTAAACCAGGTTTTGATACTTTTGACAGTGTGGGCAGGTGCCCAGTCCTTCTGGAAAATTAAATCAGCTTCTCCATAAAGCTTGTCAGCAGAGGGAAGCACGGAGTGCTCTAAAATTTCCTGGTGGGATGACTGCGCTGACTTTGGTCTTGGTAAAACACAGTGGACCAACACCAGCAGATGACGTGGTTCCTCAAATCATCACTGACTGTGGAAACTTCACACTAAACCTCAAGCAACTTAGATTATGTGCCTCCCCACTCTTTCTCCAGACTCTGGGACTTTGATTTCCAAATGAAATGCAAAATTTACTTTTATCTGAACAGAGGTCATCTGCTGGTGTTTGTAAACTGTGTTTTATCAAGAACAAAGTCAGCGTAGTCGTCTACCAGGAAATTTTAGAGCACTCCATGCTTCCTTCTGCTGAAAAGTTTTATGGAGAAGCTGATTTTATTTTCAAGCAGGACTTGGCAACCCCCCCCCCCCCACACACACACACACACACACTGTCAAAAGTATCAAAACCTGGTTTAATGACCATGGCATCACTGTGTTTGATTGGCCAGCAAACTCTCCTGACCTAAACCCCATAGAGAATCTATGGACTATTGTCAAGAGGAGGATGAGAGACACCAGACCCAACATGCAGACGAGCTGAAGGTCACTATCAAAGCAACCTGGACATTCATAACACCTCAGCAGTGCCACAGGTTGACCACCTCCATGCCAAGCCACACTCTTTTTAGTTTATATATGCTTCCGTTAGGCAACATTATTAGAAAGCACTGTATACATTTTCACTGTTATGCAGATGACACACAATTATACCTGTCAATGAAGCCAGATGATACTAATCAATTAGCCAAGTTAGAAGCCTGTCTTAAGGAAATCAGAGTTTGGATGACTTGTAATTTCCTGCTATTAAATTCAGATAAGACTGAAGTCATTCTTGTTAGTCCAAAAAACCTTAGAAATTCCTTTCCAAATCAAACTTTCAGTTTGGATGCAGTTACTCTTTCTCTTAATAGCTCTGTGAGGAACCTTGGAGTTATTTTTGATCAGGATTTGTCCTTCAATTCACATATTAAATTTGTTTCTAAGACTGCCTTCTATCATTTGCGTAATATTGCCAAGATTAGGAGCATCTTGTCTCAGAGTGATGCTGAGAAGCTGATCCACGCTTTTGTTAGCTCGAGATTAGATTATTGTAATTCTTTATTATCAGGCTGTCCTAAAACATCTTTAAAAAGTCTTCAGCTGATCCAAAATGCTGCAGCAAGAGTTTTAACAGGTACTAGAAAGAGAGATCATATCTCTCCGGTTCTGGCCTCCCTTCATTGGCTTCCCATAGAGTTTAGAATTAAGTTTAAAATCCTTCTTCTTACTTACAAAGCTCTAAACAATCAGGCTCCTTTTTATTTAAAAGATCTGATACTACCGTATCATCCTAACAGAGCACTACGCTCCCAAAATGCAGGTTTACTTGTAATACCTAGAATCTCCAAAAGTACAATGGGAGGCAGAGCCTTCAGTTATCAAGCTCCTCTCCTGTGGAATCAGCTGCCAATCTGGATTCGGGAGTCAGACTCGATCTCTGTTTTTAAGAATAGGGCTAAAACCTACCTTTTTGATATAGCCTACAATTAGGGAGGGATCATGCGTTTCTGAACCCTCCCTTAGTTATGCTGCTAATAGGTTTAGTCAGCCGGGGGACCTCCAGTAATGCACTGGGCCTCACTCCTTTCCTCACTCTCTATGAAATATTTTTTTTTTGCTGGTCATTAACATTTGTTTGTTCTCTCCCATAGATTGAGTCCCCATCATGCTGTTTGCTCTCTACATGTCTGTTCTTTTCTTCTTCTCTGTCCCCTCACCCCCCAGCCAGTCGCAGCAGATGACTGCCCCTCCCTGAGCCTGGTTCTGCTGGAGGTTTCTTCCTGTTAAAATGGAGTTTTTCCTCTCCACCGTCGCCAAGTGCTTGCTCACAGGGGATCGCCTGATTGCTGGGGTCTTTCTGCAACTGTGGGGGTCCTCCCTACAGTTGATAGTGCTATGAGATGACTGTTGTTGTGAAATGGCGCTATATAAATAAAGTTGAATTGAATTGAATTGAATTGATACAGTAATTAATCCAAAAGGAGCCCCAACCAAGTACTGTGTGTACATGGATATACCTTTCAGTCAGCCAACATTTCTATTAAAAAAATATTTTTTTAATTCATTTTATGTAGTATTCTAATTTTTTGAGAAACTGAATTTGGGGTTTTTATGTGCTGTAAGCCATAATCATCAAAATACTGTGATATTGAAGAAGAAAAAAAGGGTGAGAGTTCTCCACGGAGGCAGAAGGTGCAGGTTGTAAAACTGTTGCTTGTGATTTTTTAGCATAAAAGGATTGGTCAGTTAATGGTTATCCTTTTGAGAAGTGTTTAAAATTGTAGGTATAAGAAAATAGTAGTTTTGAGCAAAAACAGTGGATTGGAGTTGCGCTTTTACAGCAGTAAAAAGGAAGGGAACTTCACGCTGTAGTGACAGTGTGGAAAAGGGTTGCTATGTCTGAGATTTCTCCGCTAAGAGTGGCCAGATCTGGAGATTAATTGAAGTAATTATCATGCTGTTCTGGGTTTTGGCATGAACCTAAAAGTCTTTATTGTATTGTGGAGATAACGTGAAAAGAGAGTTTTCTCTCTGTATGTGTGTGTGTGTGAAGAAAAAAGAGAATGAAAAAAACACAGGCTGTGTGGGTGCTGACCTGTGTGACAGGGGAGTGAAAGAGAAATAATCTATATATGGGTATTTTTACAAAGTTTTTGGGTTTTACTTTTTCAATCTAACTTTGCGGGGTTTTAACTCTAATGCTGCGTTTGTGATAAACTATTTACATATTTTTTAAAGCAATTTTTTGACGTATCTGACTTTATTTTTCTTTGACTGAAGCATAACAGTGCACTTTACAGGGAAAAAAGACTTATTAATTGACAACCATTTTCTGAAGCTAAGTATGACTTTGCATGACTGTAAATGACATAAAGTATAATGATTTAAATGAGTTTGACTTTACAAATGTAATGTTTATATGATTTTACACTGTAGGATACATCTGATGCTACTCACCACATAATGGTGTGACAACATCACATTTCAGAAATGTGACAGTAATAAGGAATGTGTTTTCCTAGTGCTCAGTCATGGCCAAGCTGGGCCTCGGGACTACATTCCACCCCATGATTTACCAAGGAATGTATAATATTAAGCATCCCTTGTACAAAATTAAGCCAAATTCTAACTAGGCAAAATGTCCACCTTTCCATTGACTGAAGGAGTGTGACACAACTTTTCACAAGGATTCAACCTGTCTGTGTTCAACTGGATAAACTGATTTTAGTTATCAGTGCTAAAGCATATTAAATTTGCACAGACAGCTATATTATTTTTCCGAAATGGAATTTGTAAATTAGTCCAAGATACATCACAAAAAAAGCCATGATTATTGAAACCTCATTTTGAAGGAGCTGTACTACTCACAAATTTTCATCTAAATTAACTGTGTGTAACACATAAAAGTGGTCACACGCTTCCTTCCAGTAAAAGATACTACCCATCAAGCAAATACCCTGTAACTTCGCTGCATGTGCATCTCCAGGCATCAAAAAGGGGGTATCAAAGAAATTAATTAGCAATCCTCAGAAAAAATAGATAATACATAAAAATTATCAATAGATAATCAATAATGAAGAAAAAAATATAAATGAAGCTGCTTGGTAATGAAATCACAACAATCAATAGGAGAAGTTAAAAGTTACATCAACAAATTTTCAGATATTTAAGGAAATATTTGTAGATTATTGTAAAGGAAATATTAATGTCTATAAGGAACAAGGTAAACTGATAAGGAAGAAAACAATGCAAATATATGAGAAAAGTTCCAAATGTCTAAGGAAAGTCCAACTTGTGCTGAATTTATGTTTACTGTGGGATTTGATTTAGAATCTGCTACAAAGACAATACAGATTTTTACATTTATTAAAATTGCTTCACAAAAATTGAGTGGGTACTGGCACAAGTCCCACTGTATCAAGTGCCCAGTGCCTCTAGGAACTCAGACATTGACAGAAGTCTGTGATTCATTATCTTCGTAATGCTAAAATTCTAACCAGATGCAAAAATATGCAAAAAGACATATGATAATATAAACATACATTTCATAAAATTTTCAAAATTTAAAAGAGCATTTACAACTTAACAAAAACAAACAAACAAACAAAAAAACCTTTGAAATAGCTAGACAAGCCAGGGCTCTCAGAAAACAGGGGAAAATACAGTCAACATGGACAAAGAACTGTAAGGTGTGGATAAAACTGCTTGGAACTCCAGAAGAAGCTAAAGTAATAATGATTAGAGAAATGGAGGAATTAGACAAATTTAAACCTTAGTTCTGATGCACGGATAATAGTGCAGTAAGATTATGAGTGGAGATGTTTGTGTTCTTTTTTCCTTTGTGTTTCTTCTTCTTTTTTTTTTTTTCTTTTGGTGTACATAGTTGACATAATTTATGATTAGTAGTTTAACCAATCATCCTTCTTTATTTAATAATGGAAGTGTATTAGGGTAAATTGAAGCTGAAACCTTTGTCAATACTGAACAGCAACCACAAGACATTTTAGGAGATATTGACCCAGACAATAACTATTTTAATCATATTAACAATAAGTGTGCTTCTTATGATAAACAACAATTAAATGGAATTATGAATTTGGATCAGACATTGATAATAATACATATTAATAGAAGGAGTCTCTATTCAAACTTTGATAGCATTAAAGTTTTTAAATCAATTTAACACCCCATTTAGGATTATTGCAATAAGTGAAACATGGATTAATGAAGAAAAAGATGTAAATTTTGAACTATATGGATATGAGATGTACACACAAAATAGGAAATGTAAAAGTGGTGGTGGGGGGGGGGGTGTAGCACTGTATGTTGATAGAAAATTAAAAAGTAAAAAGTGGACAGCATGACATCAAGAATGAATGAAAGTATGTAATGTTTAACAATCAAGATTACGATGGAAAATAGAAAAAAACATAATAGTTGTATATATACAGCACTGGGATCTGATATGGAAAAATTTAGAAATGGGGATTATAGAAAATATTAGGGAGATTAAGTTTTTGGGTGTTGTAGCCGAATTTATCTAAACACTTTAAAAGGTCCTGGAATGAATAATCAGTCAGATCTACAGACTGAATATCCTGTATTGCCGATCACCAACAGGAGACGTGTGAGCATAAAAAAATCAGCTCGCTCTGCTCCCAGAGGAGAGAGCTGCACCCCCTTTTTTTATTGGCCTTCAGTGAAGCCTCCACAATATATGATAAGGCACAGCTGCACAACTCAGAGACATCATAAGATACAGGCACAGGGCTTCAAGGCCATCAAGCAGTTTATTCCCAGGAGAGGAGAAAAGGGAGGAGGTAGTGAGAGCATGACCCCTTAGCCGGTCAGTGTGACATAAAACTTCATCTTGGAACACAAAATATAACAGACAGATCAAACAGCTTGTTAATATAACATATTAAAACAGTTCATATATGGATAAAAGTTACAGTCATATGTTGTAACACACACACACACACACACACACACACACACACACACACACACACTTATAAAACATGTGATCTCAACAGATAAATGCATAATCAGTGAATTTCTATTACAATGTAATACTAGATGATAAAAGTAGTTGGAAACCACACGTCAGATACATATAAAACAAAGTTGCAAAAAATATTGCAATCATAAATAATTTAAGCAAGTCCTAGATTACAAATCACTTCATATCTTTATTGCTCATTAGTACTTCCATACTTGACCTATTGTATAGAGGTGTGGGGTAACAGTTATAAAAGTACACAACTCATTGCTAACATTACAAAAAGGGCAGTCCATGTTATACAAAAAGTTGGGTATCTTGAATATACTAATTTATTGTTTACACATTTAAAGTTATTGAAATTGCGGGGTCTGGTTGATTATTATACAGCACAATTAATGTTTAAAAAAACTTTTACATAATCAATCAACTTACTAAAATAGATATAAAATCCATAAGTTGCATATTTTTAATAAAATTATTATAAAGTATAGCTTAAATCTTAGAAAAATGAAAATCTTTATAAGAGCTAAAGGCTAAAAGCTAAAAGCTAAAGAGCTAAAAGAGCTAAAAGAGCTAAGAGCTAAAAGCTAAAAGCTAAAAGCTCAATCTGGCATTGATAATCTTGTAGGTAATTGGTTTGATAATATATTTGGCAAATGGGGAAAAATAATTTAAGGAGCCCTTATAAGTATTATTATTAGTTTATTGATCTTTGTTTTTTTTCTGAATGTTGTTGTATTCCCATGATTAAACGTCTTGTTGAAAGATCTATTTTAGTGACCTTCTCTTCCAAGGATCCGCCTCCATATTAAGGGGTCCATATTAAGGGGTCCAGGAAGCTGTCCACCTGCTCTCCTATTGCTAGGACGATGATGAGATTGTGCCACGACTGAACTTAGATGGGGACCCAGAAGACGCCAAGGAGATAGTTTAGGGTCTGCAATAGGGTCTACAATGCACATTCACAAGGTGTTAGATTTTGCTCACCGGAGTGGTGGTTCAGTTGGTAGAGCATCCGCCCCACACCCGGGAGGCAGGGGTTCAAATCCCTGCCAGGTCATACCAAAGACCATATAAAAATGGTACTTTCTACATTCTAGCATGGTGCTCCGCATAATGGAATGGGGAAAGTAAAGTTACGCACAGAGCTACCAGAGGACTTACCCCCCACTGTAGCTTTCACTACTTACAGTAGCTGTGTGGCGTAGGGTCAGAGAAACGGAGATAGGCACCGCCCCATACACCAACATGGTGTGAAGGGAATTAACTAACTAACTAACTAGATTTTGCTCTGCTGTGCTTATGCCCTACAGGTTTCCTTTGTGATAAATGATTAATGAAATAATAGATGCGTATATGATGATAGCTTTGAGTATATTTTACACATATAGGATTGTTAGTTATATTGACTCACAATGTCTGCACCACACCTGATGTCCACTGGAGAAATGGTGACCTGATGGGAGGCAGGTCCACGTGACTGCCAAAAGGGGGCATCAACCACATATAGAACTTTAGAAGCACTACACACAGGGGTTAGAATAGGGTTATGAGATGGGTATATGCCCATCTCAACAGGGGGAGATGCAAAAACACAAACTCATGTTATTAGGTTAGTGAGGTACCCTAATAGGACACCTCAACAGGGGATATTGTTGGTAAAATGCTATGACTCGCATGCTTTTCTCAGAATGTCAGTTATTGATTATATTATTGTTACACCTCTTTATCTACCTATTTAGGTTACACCCTATAATTCACCAGCTGAAACCAGTTAGAATCGGTTCTGCTCTCCGCTGAACCGACACATAGTGGAAAAGTACTGATACACATGAGGAAAACCCTCCCTCTTGCATGAGGGAGTGGTGAAGCTTTATAAAAGTTATAGAACCCATTTTTTGGGCAGCACTCTCTTGGGGTATTGCCTAAAGAGCTGTGTTCCAGCGCTGCCTGTATCCATACCTCAGTTTCAGTAAAACAAGTGAAAGTATATTTCATCTCTCAGTCTGGTTATTTGGCCTTCGTACAAAAGAACTGGAGGTTAGGGTATTTTTAGTGTGACAATTTTGTGTTTCCGCCCGGTTATGAGGCTAAATTTTAGTTTTATAGACGGCGTGAGGATTCTTTCTCTACAGTTCGGCGGCCGCAAAATTAAAAAAGGTAAGCAGAAAACCTTTTTCAATAAATTTCTGCCTGTCCCTTCGGGGACAGACCTTTCTGTAAAGATTAAATATTCAAGCACATGTGATTTTATTTGTGGAATGAAACTGAGATATGGTCTTGAATTCATGATATGTTGTTTTTAATCATCATTCATCTCTCAGTCTGGTTGTTTAGCCTTCGTACAAAAGAACTGGAGGTTAAGGTATTTTTAGCATGACAGACAGCAATCTGAATATTCTAACCTGATCACGCTCATTCGGATCAAAATTTCATTCCGATTGAGAGGGGTGGGTTATGCCAATTGTTAAAATGGAATGGTGCGCATGAAAACACTTATTCTGAATGTAGGGCAGAAAATATGTTTACTGCGCATGTCTGTACACCAGCCGCACGTCGACGTGATGTATTTCTGTCTTAGTGGCAGCTAGCAGAAAACATAGCGGGAGTAAAACAAAACTGGTCTGTATCGTCCTGCTGTATCCCTCTGTTTGTCATATGCAGAAGTATGTACTTGTAGCTTCATTACGGAGACCAGGAGAAGCAAAAGTACAGTCTGAATAACACAATACAGGTCAATTTCGACACGAAGCAGGGCTTGCTAACACCAGAAGTTGCTTCTTCTTCTACTATTTTTGGAATGTTGAAATGTCGACGTGCGCATGTCAAAATGATTTATTCCGTTCAAACGTGTAACACGTGGAAACACACGTCCTAATCATATCAGCTTTTTCAAGATCCATGTAAACAGTAAAATTTTGATCTGAATTGTAATCAGATTGAAGAAATTTTGCCCATGTACTGTATCTGTGGCCATTGTTTGATGATATTTCAGTAGCATGTTTTGACATCGTGCAGCTCCAGAGCTTAGGAAATGGCATGTGCTGGGATCTTATTTTAATAGAGAGAGTTGTATCACAGTCATAATAGCCCATCATTTTAATTATGTGATGATCACACACTATTTTTTTTTTATTCCATCCACACTCAATTTAATTGCGGAGTCTAGATTAGCTATTAATGTATGATTTTTTTTTTTTTTCAGGGAATGAATGAACATGAAGCATGTGTGCCAGTATGTTTCAATGTGATGTGTGGCACATGGAGGGATGGGTCGTTTTCATCATGGACTTAGTAGGCATTAATGTGTTTATTTTCAGGGGAATAAGTCAGTCCCTCCAGGATCATTGGCTCATGTCCAGCCCAGACAGTCCCAACTTTAAAACTCACTGACAAGATTTAGTAGTGACTTTTACCTCTAAAGATGTGTAAACTGTTACAACACTTGCTGTAATATTAGATTCACTTGTTTTTTGTGTGGTTTTATGGTATGTCTGGGCACACATGCTCCTGAGATGGAGGTGCTTTCAGGCAGGCGGACGTTTTTCAACACAAACCTGGCACTTCATACACGTGGTCATTACGGAAACTCGAGGAGATGTTCACTGGTGGGCTGGAGGAGACAGATGAAGGAACAATATGTGAAAACTCACATGTGTGTTTTTTTTTTTCTTTTAATCACACTCTGTTTTTTGCTGATATATTCTCACTGTAAACACAGGAGTGTGGTGCATCGCCGCATTTTTGAATGAATGAATGAATGAATCTTTATTTCGGATAGTACAGGTTAAAAGAGACTGAATAATACAACAAAGGGGGAAAGAAAATCCAACAAGGTCAAATTAGACAATAACTCCTCTGATTATACAATTCAACGTAAGTTATCCGAAATGGGTGATGGCTGAAGCCGCAGCTTATATTGCCCACCCATATTCCATCCAAGAATTCAAAATAGAAAAAGAGAAGAGAAAAAAAGAAACAAGACAAGAGCGATTACAATTCAAAAACAAAGCTAAGACAAAATGTGACAGAAAAAAGAAAAAACTAAGCTAAGCTAAGCTAGGCGATTACAATTCAAAAACAAAGCTAAGACAAAATGTAACAGAAAAAAGAAAAAAAAAACTAAGCTACCACACAACACAAGCTGGATATGACAATCCTTATGTGATTTTACATGTCATCTTGTATATATGTTTGGAGTATTTCTTCCTTTAGTTTTTGTTTAAATTGTCCAAGCGTTGTACATGATTTTAATTCAGGTCCAAAATCGTTCCATAATCTGACTCCTTGCACTGAAACACAGTGTTGCTTGGTGGTAGTTCTCACTGAAGGTTTTTGAAATATACATATTCCTCTAAAATGGTATTGATTCTCCCTTATTTGGAACAACTTTTGGATATTTGCGGGCAGTGATAGATTCTTAACTTTAAATATTATTATTGCAGTTTTAAAGTCAACCAGATCTTTCAACTTGAGAGCTTTTAATTTAAGAAAAAGTGGGTTTGTTGGTTCCCTGTAAGCTGCTTTGTTTATTATTCTAATAGCTCTCTTCTGAAGCATAAAGAGTGGGTATATGTTTGTTTTATATGTATTTCCCCATACTTCATTACAATATGTCATGTATGGGAGTATCAATGAATGATACAAGGTATATAGTGTGGGTTGATTCAGCAAATATTTCACTCTGTTTAATATTGCAATTGATTTGGATATTTTACCTTTAATATAATTAATATGTGACTTCCAACACAGTTTATTATCAATTATTACTCCAAGAAATTTAGTTTCAGATACCCTTTCAATCTCAGCACCATTTACACTGAGTTTAGGTACTGAGTTGTTGTGATGGTTGTTAAAGACTATAAATTTTGTCTTACTTAAATTGAGCGTTAATTTGTTTGAATCAAACCGCAGTTTAAGCTTTCATAATTCCTTTCCGAGTGTATCCAGAAGTTGTTCCAGATTGTTTCCACTGCATAACAGATTAGTGTCATCAGCAAACAATATTAAGTCCATTTTTTCCTGAAACTTTACATATATCATTTATATACATATTGAATAATAATGGCCCCAAAACTGAACCCTGTGGGACTCCACAGGTAACCTTCAGTAACTGTGAGTTTTCATTACCAACACATACATACTGATATCTATTCTTTAAGTAACTACTTAACCAGGACAGTGCTACTCCTCTAATACCACAATTTTGTAGTTTCTTTAATAATAAATCATGGCCCACTGTATCAAATCCTGTTTTAAGATCCAGGAATACCCCAACTGAATACTTTTTTATTTTCAGTGGCAGCTGATATTTTTTCTATAAATTCCATTAGAGCAAATGCAGTTGTCCTCTTGTGTCTGAACCCATATTGCTGCTCACACAATAAATTATTCTTCAGTATGAAGTTGTCAATTCTCTCATATTAATAATATAATATTTTTTTCAAGTATCTTTGAAAATTGCGGCAATAGTGAAATTGGTCTATAGTTTGAGAATTCCCCTCTGTCACCCGTCTTGTATATCGGAATTACTTTAGCTATTTTCATTGCATTGGGAAATATACCTGTTTGGAGAGACAGGTTACAGATACACGTCAGTGGTTTCACTAAGCATTCAATAACAGTTTTGACTAAGAGCATGTCAATACCATCACAGTCGGTGGATGTTTTACTTTTATTTAAGTGAAATAAATATAGATGCAAGGATGTCACACATGGTTCTCACTGCCTTATGCATCGCAAAGAAAGCTATCCTCATGAACTGGAAAACAAGAAATAACTTGTGCACGACTTACTATAATAACTTACTATTGGATTATATTAGCCTGGAAAGAATGTCAGCCTCCTCAAATAATCAATTGGCAGAATTCAATTCTCTCTGGTCCCCGCTTATTAATTCTATAATCTGAGGGGTGACGGGCAGTGACTCACTCTCCTTGGCACCTCTGGCGGCTGGCTGCACCCCAACCGCAGGTGTCCGGGGGGCCTGCTCCGGGGTGGCCGTCTGTCTGGCCCTGGGGGGGGGGGGGTTGGGGGGGGGCTGGGGGGTGGACCGGGGGGATTGGACTGTGGCCCCTGGCCGGCTGGCCTCGCCCCTCGTGGGGGGTCTGGGTCTGGCCCTGGGCCCCTGGTGCTGGGGGGGCGTCCCCCCGCCCCGGGCCGGGGTCAGGTGTGTGCCGGCGGTGGGGGTTGTCCCTGATGCATCCTTGCGTGGTGGGGTCGTGTGTTTCCTGGGGCCCGGGTGCCACCCAGGGGCTGGTGCCCGCATCCTGGGTTGCCCTCCCCATTCACAGGGGTCCGCGGGTGGGGGAGGGGGTGTGTGAGTGTAGGCTTGTGTATGAGCGGATGTGGAAGTGGGTGTGCGTTGAGTGGGCAGGTGGGGTTGTGTGTTTGTGTAGGTGGGTATGTGTGATGGTGGGTGGAGTTATGTGTGTGTGTGGATGCGGTTACTTGTGGGTAGATGTCTAGGGGGCGGAGGATATGTGTATGGGTAGGAGAGCTTTGTTGGGTGGCAGGGGTTGGGCAGTCCATCCAGTGGCATGGGGGCTGGCGTTTCGGGGCTTGCTTGTCCCGGCCGCCCTGCTGTTGTGTTGGGGGGTGAGGCACTTTGCTACATCGGCCCTGATGTCATTGGCAGCGGGTGTGCGTTGGTGCTTGGGGGTGGCTGGGGGGGTCATTGGTGTGGGTTGTTGGCTGTGTTTCCATTGGGTTGTTCCGGGGTGGCTGTGGTTGTAGGGCGGCCTGCAGCTGCCGGTGTGTGTCTGGGGTGGGTGGTCGTGGGCCTGCGTGGGTGCTTGGGTGTGTTGCCTGGCATGTTGGGCGCTGTGTGGGTCCGGCCCATTGTTCACTATTGTGACTGTTGTTGTCCATGTTTGTGTGTGTAAGATGAGTGGTAGTATGTTTGGCTGCCCCGTCATGTTAGTGGTGCTGGAGTGCCGGGACGTGATGCTGGTGGGTCCTGGGTTGTTTCCACTGGCGGCCCTCGCCCTGGGTTGGGATTTGAGGGCAGTGGGTGGCCTCACATGCCAGTCTGCAAGCTGGCTTCTGGGGGGGGGGGGGGGGAGGCCTTGTTTTTGGACCGCCTACCTCCCAGTCTTATTTCCCACCCTCCTCCTCCCCCTGATCTTTTTTGTTACATTTAGGGCTTTGGGGTGGGTGTGTGCAGCACTGTGTCGATGAAGGGGATACCTTTGCCGCGTGGTGGGGCTGCACTCACCTCAATTTTAATTGCATTTTAGACACTGAGGGCTTGGGGGGATGGGGGCTCTGCTGCCCATCACAGTGGCTAACAATGCTTCAATTACTATCCCCCCAATTTTAATTGCACTTTAGTAGTCCACACATTTATACACAATTATATCATATAACCGACACACATCCACCATGTTCTGTGCGGGGGGAGGAGGTGGGGGTCTTCCCCCACCCCTGTTGCCCTGTCTTGCTGGGGGCGTGGGGGCCTGGTGGGGAGCCTGGGACCTATCATGTTGTAAAAATCCCTGGATGCCACTAATGTATAGATATAACCAAGGAAGTGACGGGGGGCTGAATATGAGTTTAAGTGTGAGTGAGAGGGTGATGAATGGAGGTGGTGATGGTGGGTCGGTTTTGTGCGGCGCTTTGCATGCCGGGTGGCATCTTGGGGCGCCTGCGGTGGTCTGCTGATTGTTCGCTCAGATGGGCGCCGGGGGGTGGGGGTCTGCTTCTTTGGCCTGCGCCGGTGGCCTCCCTGGTCACTGCCGGGCACTGGTGCATGTTCAGGCTCACTGCATCTGCCCACTGCACAGCCAGCTTTTGAAATAAAGGTGAATGAGGAATGAGGAGGTGAATAATAAAGGTGAATGAGGAGGTGAATTTAAGTGGGTACTGGAGTGAGAGAGAATGGGTCGGTCTGGCTGAGTGAGAGGGGTGTGCATGGGAACATGTGGGTGTGAAGGTATGGGGAGGGGTGTGCCTGCGAGTCGGAAGGGGCTGGATTAGGGGGGTAGTGCCTCTCGGCAATGTGGGCTCACCTGGGCGAGGGGACTTCTTTGGACGTGAGGGTCCCCGGGGTGTGTGGCCGAGGTGCTGGGGTGGGACCACTGTGGGGGTACCTGGGGGGGCTCGCGCCGGGGGGCGCTGGCTGGTCTCTGTCCTGGGGGGTGGGGTCGCTGGCCTCCTTGTGCCTGGGGCCCGGGGGCGGATGTTGGCCCCACTGGGGGGGGTGGGGGTCGGGCAGGTCCGGGGGTGTGGGCTCACCGTGCCGGCCGCCGGGCAGCCTGCCCTCCCTTGATCGTCTCTCCGGGGGTGGATGCTTGGCTTTCCTGGGGCTTGCTGACCTCGGGGCTAGGGGTTGGTGGCACTGCCTTGCCTGCTCGGGGTCCTTGGGGGGAGGGCTGCTGCGACCGGCCCTCCGCTCGTATGTTTCCTGACAAACCACTCACATGCACACACTTATTTTGCGCGCGTTCTCATATATAGGCACACAGACATACATGTACAAGTGTCTCTCCTTTAACAGGTGCAGAAACCAGACTCGTGTTGAGACATCTCCGGTGGAAGAAGCAGTTTGTCTTTTGTTTGTTTTAGTTGTTTTTTGGGGGGTTTTTTTTTGTCTGTTCCCCTCCCTTTTCTTTCCCCCCTTCACACACTTCCTTTCCCTCTTCCCCATCCTGTTGGGTCTTCCATGGGTAAAACAATTAAAATAAAGTATTAAAAGTTATTACAGGAGGAGTTACAACAATATACAGTGCAACGTTAGGCACTGTATAGGCTCCTCTTGGCAAAGTAAATCTGTTTTTGCACAGTAGGGTGACAGATCCCTGTTCTGTTTGCCTAGTTGCCTGACAGGACAAAGGAAAAAAAATAAATAAATAAAAAGTTATTAAATTCATCTGCAGGTGAACCTACATTCACACTCTGGGTTGTTTTATTATTTTTTGGAATATTAGTTGGGTTGCTTGTATTTCTGCTTTTATTTCCAAGGATACTGTGAAGTATTGTCCATGTATTTTTAATATTGTCTTTGTTTTTCTCCAGTTCTTTACTGTAATAGTCTCTTTTACTACATCTTATTATATATGTTAACTTATTTTTGTATGTTTTATACCGCTGCTCTGCTTCTTTTGTCCTTTTCTTTAGGAAAGCTTTATATAGTAAATTTTTCTTTTTACACGCCTTTTGTAGTCCTTTGGTTAACCATGGCTTATCGGCAAATTTCTGTGTAAGCTTTTTTTTTTTTACTAGTGGACAGTTTTTTTCATAAAGAGTGGTTGCAATGTTTATAAATGTGTCATAGGCTTCATTTACATCTGATACATAGACTTCTGTCCAGTCTTGCTTCAGCAAGTCCTCTTTAAAAGAACTGATTGCATTTGGTGATTTGTATCTGAACGATTTTGAATTTTTTTCTGTACTGGCCCCGGTGTGGCCATGGATAAGTGCAAAGGTTGGCAAGTGGTCACTTATATCATTTATCAATAATCCACTTTCTATTTTCTTATCAATAACATTGACAAACAGGTTGTCAGTAAGTGTAGCAGTGTGAACTGTGATTCTACTGGGATGTGTTATTGTGGGATATAGACTCATGCTGTACATAGAGTTCATGAACTCTGTAATTACATTTTGTTGATGTGGATTCAGTAGATCAATATTGAAATCTCCACAAATTGCTACCATTTTCTTACTAGTAATATTATTGTACAGCTCGACTAATTTATCTCTGAATGTCTCAATGCAAGTTCCCGGCGTTCTATATATACAACTTATAATTAGATTTTTTGTTTTATCTTGGTCAGTCTCAACAGTAACACATTCCAAGATCCCTGGTAGTGCAAAGGACATTCCATTTACAAGCTTACACCTATATAGGTCATCAATATACAGTGCAACACCACCACCCTTTTTTTGAAATCTGTTAATATGAAACATCTGATATCCTTCTATTGCCATCAGGGGAGCCTGTTCTTCAGTAAGCCAGGTTTCAGAGATTGCAATGGCTGTAAATTTTCTGTCTAGCTGTTTTAAATAGTCCTGAATCTGTGGGAAATTTTTGTTAAGACTTCTGCTGTTGAAGTGTATTATTGATAATTTACCATCTAGTTGCACTTGACTTTTGAATTGCTTTTCAGTGTAATATTCACAGTGGTTATGAATATTATTGAAAAAGTGGTTATCAGGATCAATATCATTCTCCATCTCTTGTGGTTTGTGTTCAGCATAATGGCATATTTTCAGAGCTTGAGTTTCCTCACTCTGTGTCAAATGACATCCTCCAACTGGGGATAATTGATGTCTACTCAAGCCAGTCATAAGTTTTTGTTAGTTTTGCTTATTTTTTTTTAAAGTACTTTGGCATGGTGTATCAAAAGAACTATTCTTACTGTGTGTGTGAATATGGATTATCATTGACTCATGATTTTCTTAATCAGTGTTCATCTGTATTTATCTAAGTCAGTAGCATCTCTGATCATTATACTCTTTGCTTGCTCAGGTGTTCCATTTAGTTTAATCCAAATTCTACAATTTCTTGTCCAGGTTGCCTGTATCTTATTTTGCCTTTTCAGCATCCGTGCTTGCCATGCTATTTCAGCGTTTGTTTTTGTCAGGTGTTCATTTAGGTAAACTTGTGTTCCCCGTAGCTTTCTGGCCTGCCTCAGTATGTCATTCTTTACCCTTCTGTTCACAAAGCGCATCACAATTGATTTCTTTGTTTGGTTATCTTTCTTCGGTAAAGCATAACAGGCTGAAATTGCGTTAGCTTCGACCTTAATATTTCTGCTTTCCAGCAACTGAAGCACCTGGTTTTCTAGTGAGACTGATTCACTCATGGGAGCGTCCTCACCTCTCAGTCCTGTTGTGGCATGGGCGTATGACTGATATTTGATGTCTAGTCCGCTTATGACTAGGTCATCCATACGAGAACCTTGTTCAAGATCCTCGACGCGTTGCTCCAAGCCCTTAATTTTTTTGTCTTTTTCTTGAATTGTTAAATGTAGGGCTCGTACATCTTCCATTAGGCCTATTATTTTGGCCTGCTGACTAGCCAATTTGGCCAATTCTTCTGTCACAAAGTTCAGAGTTTTTTTAATATCTTCCATTTCCTCCTTCTTTGGTGGCATTTTACTGACCTGTGGATAGTAGAAAAAAAAACAATGAATCCAGCTGGGCCTCAGCTCCGCTGCTGGTCCCTCTGCTCACCGCTGTAGCAACAGAGCTCCTGTACAGCTCCTCCACCGGGTCACGCCGCACACTGCCGGTGCAGCCGAGCTCCGCTGGGGTCACGGTGGATGCTCTGCTGATCACCGTCGCCTGCCGCCGTCTGCCTGGGTGGCACCTCCGCTAGGCCGCTAGGCACCTCCACTAGGCCGTCACCAACCGCCGTCAGTCTGGTAGTTCCTCAGCTGGCCACGTCTCTCACCAACGCCACGCCCGAGCTCCGATCCGGCTCGTGTCCAGCTGCCGCCTCGGTTAGTTCCTCCGGTTAGCCCTCACCGGGGACTTAGTCGCTTCGTGTCGGAGTTAGGTGGCGCACAGGGGCCGGCGTTAAGCTAACTAGCATTAGTTTAGTTAGCTTTTCTATAACTTAGTTGCAAAGTTATAGAAAAAAAATCTCTGTGGCGGCGGCTTTATGTTGATCCGGGAATGCGTAGAAATAAAAAGTATAAAAATAATAATAAAAAAATATGTTAGAATCCCGTTTGTTCTTCCAACAGTCCAGTAACGGAGGGTCAGACGGTCGGTCGGTGCGTCCTCGTACCGAATCAAACGCCCATTTATTTGGGCGTTTTTATCCATTTATTTAACGCATTTGATTGGTCAGACTGATGACGTACAATCTGCGCGCTACTGAGAGACCAATTTGATTGGCGAAATTGGCGCAAGTTAACAACAATTGGCTAAAAATTGCGGTAAAGTTGCAGTGATTGGACAAAGTTCAAATTATGCAGGACCTACTGAAGTCGTGGGAATTGGTAGAATCGCAACTTCGCGAAATCCTGGTCTGATAAATGAATGAACAAGGAGAGTGTCGCTTTTTACTTTTCACTGGAACTCCACACAGAGGCAGGAGATGCATCCACATCTGCAACAGCCATACGCCCAAGGTTTTCAGCCCAGCAAGCTCCCCGATAGCCACCTGTCAGCCCCCAACAGAGGCTGCTGAGAACGGGCTCGCTTTGTGGTGGGGGCTGGACTAGATTGCCTCTTTCCCTTCTACCCAGCACAGATAGGGGGAGGCCCTTGTTTGGCGAAAGCAACAGGAGAGGGAGCACTTCTTCTCCTCACAGCTGGGAGTGACTTCCATGCCATTGTTAATGAAAGTTTATGAATGTTTGCACAGGCATCATCCTCTTTTCCTTAAGGGTCAAACCCATTCATGTCTGTGTTGCATCCGTGTGCACAACATTAAAACATTCAGCTGATTTTGTTTAGCCCATTTGTGGTGGGGGCTGGACTAGATTGCCTCCTTCCCTTCTACCTAGGACAGATTGGGGGAGGCCCTTGTTTGGCGAAAGCAACAGGAGAGGGAGCACTTCTTCTCCCCACAGCTGGGAGTGACTTCCATGCCATTGTTAATGAAAGTTTATGAATGTTTGCACAGGCATCATCCTCTTTTCCTTAAGGGTCAAACCCATTCATGTCTGTGTTGATTCCGTGTGCACAACATTAAACCATTCAGCTGATTTTGTTTAGCCCATTCTTCACCATTTGTTTTTTCTAACATAACTAACTGGGAATCAGCAGTGACTGTCTTCCTTATTACCAGGCAGCATTACTATCACATACATTTTGGCTCACACACACGGGCTTTGGTCAGCACAAAACCCGTCTTAAACCATCATGATCACAGTTCACTTTAGATAACATGCCTCTGTGCATTAAAGGGATGGGAAGGAGGTGGTAGATGCTAAAAACTGGGGAAATACATGGCCAGTGTGTTTCTGGAGTTTTGGAAGTGATATAGTAACAAGGGTGCACAACGTGTGAGCTCTGTATGTTATTATATTGGATGGTGGGACTGTGCTGAACAATTTATTCCAACGACGAGTAGCAATACGCTCAGCCTGACTGGAAAAAAAGAAAGCTTATCCTACCGGACTGTGTATGGACTATATGACTATTAACACGGTGAGCTGAAGATGTCTGCATAACCTAGAAGGGACATTGACCTAGCCCTGACATTCCTGTGTTTGGGGGTGATGACTGCGCTGGATTCCAGGGAGGGGAGCTGTACGTATGCTGATGCCTGTGGACCCTGTGAGTTGCCCAGGTCGTTTCTAGTCCAGAGGGAAGGAGCTGCCATTACGGGTTGGAGACCACGCATGCAAGTTTCACGCCAGGCCTGCAACGCTTAGGACTGTGGGGTATTTAGAACATATTTTTGCCAGCTTTAAGTTTCCTTTAACCCCTTGCTCTCCGGTCAATTTCCCTAAAAACGCCAAAAAATAACGTGCCCAAAGTAAATCGAAAGCTGTTCTTCAACCCTTTGCAGCATCTTCATGGGGTTGGTCTCATTTAAAAGAAAACACGTTGAATTTTTTGGCAAAAACAACATAATCTCTCTAAGTGCTCTGACCACTGAGTTACAGTCATCTAAACATAGTGAACTTGAAGAAAATAAATTTGGCCTGGGTGTTTTTTCGGATGCAAATGCTTGCAAATAACACACACCTTCAGGTCCGGGCTAGAAAATGCAACAGAAATGTAGAACCAAGTGTTATCCAGCTGAGGTCCAAATTTTGTAACAATACCACAAAAAATGAATATATTACACACCTTTTTCCTCAGGTAGTTCCCAGGCATTTTGGAACTGTGCCAAATTGTGCCAAATTGCACAGTTTGGAAAAACGTCTGTAACTTTTGAATGATTCAATGTAGAAGCTTCATTTTGGGCTCTAATGAAAGGTGACACTCAGGGCTGTGTCTGTGTGTGTGTGTGGGGGGGTGCCCACCCCCTCGCTACAGAGGACGGACACCGGCTATCGCTACATGATGGATTAGACTCATGTGACGATGTGGTGACCACGGTGCAGTCACCACAGCTCCCCCCACCCCCACTATTCTTCTGTAGCGGGCGTTTACGGTCCGGACGCGGCGAACGAACCGTGTACTGCAGCGCACGCACTTCGGACTTCATGCTCCACACAGTTGTAATTTACCGATCGGTCAAAAGTCATTTTGATTACAATTTTCAGGGATAAAGAATAATTTAGCTTAGAACACCTTACCTCTTCACAGCAGAAGCAGAGCTGGCAAACTTCTTCCTCATTGTCAGACGAACGCGACTCTGGTCTCGCGACCCGATCAAAACATAATACCATTATTGTGGTTTTGTGCTTCCATGATTGCGGTTTTTGGAGAACAATTTTTCAAAACAAATAACAGTAGTAATTAAAAATAGACTGGCAAACGCGTGTGTGTCACTCAGCCTTCGTCGTCGGCCTCCGTCGGTCTATGATGACCATAGAATACAATCCTAATGTCTATTCTGCTGGGACAAAAACAAAAAAGTACCGCCTGGCCGAACATGCCGATGCGCGAATGGCAGTCGCTGTCACACAGGTTGCACTTGTGAATGGTCTCCGTACTGCTGGGTCTGTGGGGTTCTTCCTGTGGGTCCTTTTTTCATCTGCTGCAGCAGTCAGTCTCTCTTCACCCAGCCTTACACAAAAAAGCTTGCGAACTTCTGTGCTTCAATTGGCTCTCTGCATTCACAGCGTTGGTAGGCGGGTCCTTCTTGCTAGGTTTTCAGTCATTGGTTCTTCAAGGTTTCAGAAACCCAATTCAAGGCTCTTATTAGTCAAATGAGAGGTCAATCATATCTGATCTGTTCACGGCTGTGTCTGTAGTGGAAGAACTTTTTTTTTTTTTCAGAGCGTGCTTGGAGGCAGCGCCCTCGTGCATCCTAGAGCGCACTAGAGCGCCCTCGTGCGCTCTGGGACGCGGAGACTTGCCCGCCCGTGGCACAACGGAGTGCAAGAGGTTAATTAAGGTTTAACGGGTCCCGCTTCCCGTTTCCATTTTCTATTATTTCTTTTTTTTTTGAGGTTGTGACCATTGAAATATTGCAAAGCAGTGATTTATTTTAATAATTCAAGTACTGATGTTCCTGTTTGATTTAAGTCTGAAAGAGAAAATTTGAAAAAAGGATCAATTATTTTGATGTGTAAATAAATTTGAAATATTGAAATATTGCAAAGCAGTGATTTATTTTAATAATTCAAGTACTGATGTTCCTGTTTGATTTAAGTCTGAAAGAGAAAATTTGAAAAAAGCATCAATTATTTTGATGTGTAAATAAATAGTTCTTATTTATTTATTTTTTTTTTTTATAAAATCAATTCATTGCTTCTGAATGGTCATTTGTCATTAAGATTTTGAACTTTTGTATTTAAAGTTTTATTGAAAGCTAAACATTCACATTAGTGTTTGAGTTGCATGATTAGCCTTAAGGGTTTAAGAAATTCAGTTAAAGAGTGAATACTTAAAAGGTAAAAGAGTCTTGCTATATACCTGTTTTTATTCAAAACTGAAAGACAAAGTACCACAACATTAACGGTAGAGATACCACTTTATTTAAAGAACTCAGGATAGCCACCCCTATTAATGCCTGGACAAGCAAAGGGGCGCTAGACATGCATTTGTAAAATACGTTGGAAAAACATTACAGGCTTCAATATATAGATTTGAATATGTAGCTCTGAGGGCCTTAAGTAAACACATGCTCATTTTTTCCCCCCACCACTTTTCTTTATGTCTTAATTATGGCCACTAAAGATTCGGGGATGATGAAATAAACTTTTTTTTTTTTTGATGCATTGAATCACCATATGTGGAAGATTCTGAATCAAGGCACAAAATGTTCACAAATCAATTTTTAAATCTCCATAGTTCAGTCAGAATTGAAAAGGAAGTAACCAGGAACTGTAGTATCTGTGGTGGGTGATGCACACAGTAAATGTAACATTCCAGCTGACTTGTCATATCTCTCTCCCATTTGTTTTTAGGCCTGTAACCAGGACTTGACATTAACACTGGCCAACCAGCCAATGGCTGGTGGATTTCAGTAGTGACCTGTAAGACAGCCTCAGCCACTAGCCACTTTGGCCGGTTGTAGTTTTCTCAAACAGCATCTAAAATAATAATCCTATTGCAATTTGAGACTATGACACTACACTATAATTCCCATAAGTACTTTTTTTCTTATCAGTTTTCTTTTTCTTTCTCTTCTTTTTTCTGGTGAAAACAGGTAGTGTCCATTTAGGTTAAATCCATCAGCAACTACTAATGATGTAATGAAGCCATGAAGGGGTGTCCCGGTTGATAGGGGTAGGCAAAGGGATCGGGGTACAAATGAGAATTGGGACAGACCCAAACCTACCTGTACTTCACTCTCATATTGCAAATATTCTTCTCTACTGTTTTACAGTATTTACTGCTCTTCATAACTAATTAAACAAGCAGTGTTTCTCTTGATATTTTTTATGTATGTCTGAGGGTCATTTTTATTTAAAAAGGTTGCAAATTTAGTTCAAGTAAATTTTAGCATGTGCTGGGATAGGCTCCAGCCCCCCCGCGACCCGTAAAGGAATAAGCGGAAGAAGATGGATGGATGGATAGTCCAATTTGATCTTCTTCTTCTTCTTCTTCTTCTTCTTCTTCTTCTTCTTCTTCTTCTTCTTCTTCTTCTTTTGGCTGCTCTCTTTAGGGGTCGCCACAGCAGATCATCTGCCTCCATCTCACCCTATCCCTTGCTTCTTCCTCTGTAACACCAACCCTCTCCACGTCCTCCTTCACTACATCCATGAATCTTCTCTGTGGTCTTCTTCTTTTCCTCCTGCCTGGCAGCTTCATCTTCATCATCCTTAGTCCAATATAATTACTATCCCTCCTCTACACATGTCAAAACAATCTCAGCCTTGCCTCTCTTACTTTTTCTCCAAACCGCTCAACCTGAGCTGTCCCTCTGATATATGCATCTTCAACTCTGCCACCTCCAGCTCCACCTCTTGTCTTTTTGTCAGCGCCACCGTCTTCAAACAATACATCATAGCAGGTCTCACTACAGTCTTGTAAATCTTCCCTTTCAGTCTTGCTGCAATCCTGCTGTCACAAATCACCCCTGACACTTGTCTCCACCCATTCCTCCCTGCCTGCACTCTCTTCTTCACCTCTCTTGTGCATTTTCCATAGTCCAATTTGATCACATTAAACACGATTTTCCAACCACAGAATTGAAAAGACTGAGTGGCTAGTAACTTTGAAAAATCACTAGCCACAGTGGCTGGTGAGAAAAAAAAATAACGATAAGTTTTGATGGATAATAAATTTTTCCCAAAATTATTACGTTAAGCGATGCTGTCGTTGATGTCATGAAATCCATTTTTATGGCCCAGATATAACAGTCTATGTACAACTTTTCAAAGAGCTTTGAACTTTTATTTATGAACAATATTAAACAGTGGAATAGAAATGTGGAAAAAAATATTTTTAAAAAAGCCTAAACACATAAAACATAAATAAACAAACAAAAAAATAAATAAAAACAATTCTTTGCCACTACTGTTTAAACATTATTTTTATTTAACCTTTATTTATACAGGGGAGGTCCATATGGGGAAACTATTCATTTTCAAGGACACCCTGTTCAGATTCACACCTGGAAGCTGCCCAGTACAGCCAACGACTGACCTTTGGCCACTGAGCAGCTCCAGTGGAGCAGTTGGGGTTAAGGGCCTTGCACAAGGGAACCACAGTGGGTTAATGAGGGTGGAGCAAACAATGATATGTCATTTTGATATGACAGAACTGATCCTACCAGTCCAGGGATTGAACCAGTAACCTTCCAGTGACAAGTCCACGTCCCTAACCATTAGGCCACCACTGCCATTAGGCCACGATGCCATTGATGACCGAGACACGTGGCTCTACGCCATCGGTAAAAATTGACCAGTTGAGGATTTGTATTGTTGAGAATTTTTAGTAGGTGATAGGATTGAGGAGGGTGGTGACTAAGCTGTCATCTCTGCTGGAGTCCAAGTCCCACCCCATGCGGGACACGCTTAACGCACTGAGGAGCTCAGGTAGCTGCAGGCTATGCCATCCTAAGTTCTCGAGAGAGAGATTCCGCAGGTCCTTCCTACCTATGGCTGTCAGACTTTATAATCTAACCGGTGCTGCTCATAGAGACCGTGTTAAAAGTATTAAATGTCACAACTTTGAACAATAGAGATCGTCCCATCCAATACACAACTAAGACAACTACAATTATTATCGAGGGTGGCAACAACACTGTTGATTCATATGTGAAAAGTACTGTCTGGGTATATATTTATATTCTGCTGGGTAATTTAACAAACCGTTATGCTGTTGATACCATCTAGCTGCAATGCTTCTGCACTGCGCATATAACTGTGGACATATGTATATTTATTTACTGCTTTGGCTAACCAGTTCTTATCTTGTTATATTATTTACTATTGCTCTGAGTGCTGCTATCCCTGTGCTGCTGCAATCCTGGAATGTCCCCATTGTGGGACTAATAAAGGTTTATCTTATCTTTTTTGCAAGTGATGTCACTGGTCACATGGATCACAGTAGTGGTTTAGACAGGGCTGCAGTTCCCTTTCTATAGTTTTTGTTTCTTTTTTGGACTCATTATTATTATTATTATTATTATTATTATTATTATTATTATTATTATTATTATTATTATTATTATTATTATTATTATTATTATTATTTGTGTTCTTGCTTCTCTCATCATTTCAGGTTTATCTGGTGACAGCACTTCCAGTTACTTTGCTCCTCATTAGTTGTCCTTTGTGTTGTTAATTATTCACAGTTGTATCTGATTGTGTTAATCACCACCTGCTTATATATTCAAGCACTTGCCTCACTTTCAGTGTGGCATTATACTGTTAAGTTCAACTGTTAAGTTGACTGTTAATTGTCTGTTTACTTTTTGCTGCACCTTGCTTGGCACAGTTTATATTATTTTTCTCCAAGCTGCTCAGGGTTTAGGTTTGTTTTCTCCCTTTAGGCTGCGTGTCCACCAAATGCGTTTTTTGTCGCGCTATCACCCTGAGCTTTTTTTTTTTTTTTTTTTTTCAGCATTTGTGCACAGCGCTCTGGGGGAAAAAAAAAAAAAAAAAAGTCTGTGCACTGTATCCCAGCAACAGCTTATCACTTTCTACAGATTTTTTAATAGCAGTCTCTAAATAACAATGGACAGGAAACATTTTCTAGCAGCTCTGGATGTAAAATATGATGACACAGAAAGCAGGAGTCTGAGTACAGACTAGTACTGGCGTCCTATGTCCCACCCACGCAGCAGTTCTAATTGGCTGCTTGTGGTCTGACACTGAAGAGCTCAGCTGCAGTCACTGAAAAGTTGAACTTTTTTCAACTCTGAGCACCCTGAGCGCCACGACAAAAAACGGCCAGCGCCGAGAGCGTTTCAGCGCCGTGGGCGCTCAGCGCAGTAAACGCTGGACTACATAGAGAATGAATGGAAAATAGCCGCCAGAGCTGAAAAAATACGTTTGGTGGACACGCAGCCTTATTCCTGCCGTGCAGCTTCGTCATTTTCCAGCCTCGCGCTATGCTTGTGTTTTCTATAATAAATAATGTTTCCTTTTTACCTGGCAAGTGGGTCCTGTCCTTCCCCTCAAAGAGGCACTGTGACAGATTGCCACATTGGTAGCAAAGCTTTGTGAAAGAAACAATGACAAAAAGGGTTTATCATGGCATGTAACAACATTACTGTAGAATATATGTAGCGCTGAGTCGTACAGTTTGGAAATATAATTGCTAATAATTATTAAACTAAGTTTAAACTTATTAATTATACTTGTAATACCTTGTTTGTAAGACTAGATGAGGCACCACCCACGGGTTTTTAAGAGTTGTGGGAACTCTGTTAAGAACCAACTTAACTTAGGAATTTGGCAATTAATAAGTTACGCATTAATTAATAATGTAACAAGCAATGCTTGATCAGTCTCATAGTCTGGAGGCAGAATTCTTGACACTGAGTTGTTACATTAATGGACAAGGAGAAATCACACCTTCTAGCTTTAGTAACCCCTCTTTATTAAACTAAATGGTGTGGCACAAACAAAGCATTTAAGATCAGCAGAATAAACATGGCAATAATTGGGGCTACTTGATTGCATGAAATATGAACATACCATACACTTAAGATCATCCTATTAGTATCATGATCAAGCTGTGGTACCTAAAGCTTAGCTCTGTGCAGCCACCCTGAATTTATGCAGTTCTAATCCACCTTATTCCTGGAGGTACTGCTGTAGGAATGATTATGGGCTGAGCTTCTGGTTTCGGCTGACATAGTATTAAATCAGTCAGTAAGAGTGGAGTAGCACGGGCATTTAATATAGCGTTTTTAAAAAAAAATTAAATTCATTTTAATGTATAGTCCACATACGTGTTTTGCACTCAAGTGGCAGCTAATTTCAGCACTTGTAGTTTTTGTATTTTTGAATGTTTTTGCGTAGTTCTGGTACTTGCTGCTGTTCGTGGTGTGAGGCTCCTCACAGATAAGCATAGCTAAATCTGTGGTTTCAACAGCAATGAGTAGATCATGCACTGAAAACTAAAGGATTATTCATGTGATAAGTGGTACAGACACAGCAGCACCAGGTATGTTTTCACTTGTATGAATGTCACAGATCTGATGTTTTAACCCAAATTTAAAATGCCTAAGCACAGTGTCGTCGTTCTTTGTGGCTCTGACTAGACTATATGTCTGCTCTGAGGTAAATTTGATTATGTCCAATACATTTTAACAAAATGCATCCGACTTTATTGCGGTGGAAACATTGATATATCTCAGAGCTTTTATTCGTTTACAGCGTTAGCATGTTAGCAGCAGAGCTAACCAATGGAGCTACTGTCCACAGAGCTACTGGCCACTTTTTAAGGTTATCTTCTCATCCCTCCATAGTCGTGGGATGTGGTATGATTATATTACTATTTTTGAGGTGCAAAAGGCTGTGTTCCCACATTTTTGATGCCAAAGTCATTGTTTTTTTAACAAGGAAAAGTGTCTTGTTTCAGTGTCAACAATACATTCTAAACTAGTACTGGAAGTTGCTACCATAATTCACGCAAGGCATCATGGGGCCTAGGAATAAGGTGAATAAAAAGATTACAAAAATTTAGTGTAGAATTTGGATTTGAATGAGTTTAAACAAAAAGAGGGTGAGAGAGAGAGGATGCACAGAATCAGGAATGTATCTTAGACCAAGCACTTTCATATATATTGACCCATCTGTGAAATCACTACTGTACATATTTTCCATAATCCTTGGCGAATTTTACTCTAATATGTTTTCTGCACTCCGCATTCTTATGTACATAGTTCCACCTGCGAAGCCACTACCGTACCTGTATATATTGTTATGTTGTAACTCGTAGACAAGGATGAGGCCAGGAGTGGAGCTGAACACTACTTTATTAAACCAGCTGGGCTCTATACACCCGACCACACATGCAGCTGCTTGGCAGAGGAAAAGCGGAAGAGACTGTCCCCCCTACCAGCAGCCCCTCTTATGCCACAAAGATGGCGGAACCGAAACCGGGGCTGCCATCCCGTACCACACAAATAAGAGCTCCAATATGAACACTGACCAAATACATAATATATATACTGTATATATATATATATATATATATATATATATATATATATATATATATATATATATATATATATATATATATATATATATATCAATGGGCTATTTGTTATTTTTACTTTTACCTTTACCTCAGTTGTATGGCTAATCGTATGTTCTGCAACTGTTTTATTTCAAATTCATCTCACTTACTTCATTGTGCAGTAGCCTGGTGGAGCATCCACAGTTCCGTTGTGCTGTACAACTGTACAGTGACAATAAAGCCTATTCTATTCTATTCTATTTTTTTATCGGAATACGCAAAATTTCTCAATAAAAGACATCTGGATTGTTACAGAAAGAAAACGGGTGATTAAGTGGGGCACTCATTGCTTTGTTCCTCAGAGGCTTGAAGTGAGGCCAAAGCTGTTATTCAGCTGAGAAGGCTGCATGCATTTTAATAAAAGTTGGTAATTAATAGTTAAAGAGTGGCAACAATATATATATATATATATATATATATATATATATATATATATATATATATATATATATATATATATATATATATATATATATATATATAAAATGGAATGTTTTTAAATTAAATTGTTATTTTATACTGAAAAGCTGAAACTGATTAACCCACACTCTACTATGACAGGGCTCTGGGGCAAACCTCACTATTCAGCCTTCTTTTGCTGTTCACCATTTTATTCTTTCACCTTCCCAAATTTAGATTTTATTTAAATTGCGTTGCAAGAATATTTTTTTCAAGTAAGCAGAGAGAGCCATGGATCACATCAACACCAGCTTTACTGACACAGTCAGTAGTGATGAGACCGATCTCTTTAATTGCCAACTTACCAGCCAGTATTTTTATGGCAAGACCTACATCACTCTCTGCCCCATTTCCCCACAACCGAGCCCAGTTTCAACTATTCACAATAAGAAAATATCTTAAATTTAATGAACAGACACAAGCAGCCTCAGCCAGTGGGAGGCGGAGAGCATTATGCCAGCCTTCCACTATGCATGTCGTGACCATGGTCAGAGATAAAATTTATGCTACTCTAATCCATAGACTCTATAAAAAAGTTGACAAAAGTGTAAAAAAGTGCTCTCATCTACAGCAGAAATGCATTGGCAGCAATTTGTTTCTTGCTTACAATTGATGTCAAAACACCTGGACATCAAACTGTAAAATATACTGTACATCAAATTAAATGGATCACCTGAAGAAGCCAAGGTCGTTAACATCCGTAATATTATGGAACTGGACAAATATCAATGAATATTATGAACTGGAGTCACAGCAACAAGAGACAACTGTAGGACACTGAAGGGATATACTCATCTGCAACAAGACATTTAATAACATGAAACAAAAGATCAAAAAACAGGAACAACGGGAACTGAAAGTTTTTGAATATATGGATCACAACCCGCAGGACGTAGAATATAACATAGACACTGATAATAATTTATTTAGCTCCATCAATAATAACTGTAGTTACTACACAGATGAACAGTTTAACACAATGGTCACATCTGATTTCAATATTTCTATGATCCACTTCAACAGCAGAAGTCTCTATGCCAACTTTAATAACATTAAAGATTATTTACATCAGTTTAAAGAGCCATTCAATATTGTGGCAATATCAGAGACGTGGCTCAGTGAAGAGAAAGGAGTGGATTTTACCATGGATGGCTATGAATTAAATTATATAAATAGAAAAGTGAAAAAAGGAGGAGGAGTTGCAATTTATGTTGACAAGAGCTTGCAATACAAGGTTGTTGAAAATCTGTCAGTAACTGTGTATGATTTATTTGAATGTATTACAATAGATAGATAGATAGATAGATAGATAGATAGATAGATAGATAGATGTACTTTATTGATCCCAAACTGGGAAATTACAGTGTAACAGCAGCATGACAGTTGACAGCCAAACAACAGAAACACACACAACAGACAAAGGGATTACCCATGGAAAGTAAAAAAGAAACGAACACGACTATAGAACCTATATACATCATAGCTTAATATATGATGATGACCCGTATAAACACATGAATCATCCCATGGCACAAAGAAGGACTATCAGGAGCAGAGTGAAATGTGAGGTACCAGTTAGTCTGTAAGGTGCAGTGTGGCAGCATAGCTATGACCATAATACAACATCATAGTGAGTTATTGTACAGTGAAATTGCATGTAGATGCACAATATGTACAATAGAAATCTGTCTGGACAATGTGAAGAATACAGTAGTGAGCTGTGTATATAGAACACCTGGATCAAACATTGACTTATTTAAGGACTGGATGGAAAAAAATGTATGCAAAACTAACTCATAAAGTTATGTTCATCTGTGGGGATTTCAATATAGATCTGATGAATTCAAAACAACATAGTTTGACAGAAGAATTTATCAACACAATGTACAGTATGGACTTACATCCAACAATTACCAGACCTAGCAGAATCATGTCACGCAGTGCTACACTAATAGATAACATATTCACAAACATTATGGAAAATAATATCAGGAGTGGGCTTTTATTGAATGACATCAGTGACCACCTGCCAATTTTTGTTGTCTATCAATGTGATTATAGGAAGAAAAAGTATACCAAAAATATTAAATATAAAAGAATAAGAACTGAAGAATCTATGTATTTACTGACAAAGGAATTATTAATACAAGACTGGAAGATAGTTTATGATGAAAATGATATAAATAAAGCATATGATAATTTTTTACAAATATTTCAATCATTGTACAATAAAAACTGTCCTATAAAACAATACAGTGACAGACAACAAAAGAAAAATATTCCTTGAGTCACCAAGGGGTTAATAAATGCATGTAAAAAGAAGAATACATTATATAAACAATTCATTAAGTGCAGAATGGTGGAGGCTGAGATCAAATATAAAAGATATAAAAATAAGCTTACTAATATAATGAGGACCTGTAAGAAAGAATACTACAACAGAATATTAGAGGATAATAAAAATAACTTAAGAGGAATATGGCAAGTACTCAATGGGATTATTAGTAATCAACCTAAGAATGCTAATTATCCAGAATATTTTATTGAAAATGGCAATTTGATAAATAATATGGAGGATGTGGTCAGTGGTTTCAATAATTTTTTTGTAAACGTTGGTCCTGAATTAGCAAAATCAATAGTGACAACAGAAACAAAGAACAGTGGTTCTGTAAATGAAATAGAAGATAGAAATCCAAACACAATCTTTTTGGGTGCAGTTACTGAAAAGGAAATTATCGAGACTGTGAGTAATTTTAAGAACAAAAAAATCAACGGACTGGAATGAAATTGACATGACAATAGTGAAAAAAGTAATTGAAGGAATTGTTAAGCCACTCACCCACATCTGTAACCTATCATTTCAAACTGGTAAATTTCCAAACAAAATGAAAATAGCAAAAGTAATACCTCTATACAAAACAGGAGACAGTCATTGTTTCACAAATTACAGGCCAGTCTCTTTACTCTCACAATTCTCCAAAATACTTGAAAAAATCTTCACTAAGAGACTGGATGATTTCATTGAAAAACACAACCTCCTTACAAACAGCCAGTATGGTTTCAGAGCAGATAAATCTACATCTTTGGCACTGATTGAACTTATTGAAGAAATTACTAGTTGTATAGATAAAAAAAAAAAGTTTGCTGTAGGAGTATTTATAGATTTAAAGAAAGCTTTTGACACCACTGACCACAGAATACTACTAAGGAAACTGGAAAGGTATGGGATAAGAGGGGTCGGACTGAGTTGGGTGGAAAGTTATTTAAGTAACAGACAACAATTTGTACAAATTGGTGAGCACAAATCACCCTTCATGGACATCACTTGTGGTGTTCCCCAGGGGTCAGTTTTGGGACCCAAACTCTTTATTTTATATATAAATGACATATGCCAAGTATCAAAAATTCTGAAATTTATTTTGTTTGCGGATGACACAAGTATCCTTTGCACTGGTGAGAATTTGAGGCAGGTTTTAGAAGTGGTCACAATTGAAATGAAAAAGTTAACGCAGTGGTTCAATAAAAATAAATTATCTCTAAATCTGAAAAAAACAACAACAAAAAACAAAGATTATGTTGTTTTGAAATTATAAAATAAATCATGAAACAATGGTAACGATAGATGATACCAGAATAGAAACAGTACAGGAAAATAAGTTTCTGGGGGTGACGCTAGACAATAAAATCTGCTGGAAACCTCACATCAGTCACATCCGGGCCAAAATGGCAAAATGTATAGGGATACAGGGGTAGACAAGACACATCTTGGACTATAAATCATTGTTCTTACTGTACAATTCACTGTTTCTACCTTATCTTAACTACTGTGTAGAAGTACAGTCAATATGCACATTACAAAAAAGAGCTATAAGAATAATAAATAATGTAGGGTATAGAGACCATACCGATTCGTTGTTTTTAAAGTCACATGTCATAAAGTTCATCGATTTAGTTAAATTTAAGACAGCACAAGTCATGTACAGGGCAATTAATAATCAACTCCCAACTAATATACAAAAAATATTTTAAAAAAAGAGACAATGATTATAATTTGAGAGGAGACTTAAACTTTACAAAACCCAAGATACGAACAACCAAGAAAAGTATGTGCATATCTGTCTGTGGGGTGGATTTGTGGAACAGTCTGGAGCCGGAACTGAAACTATGTACAAACAGAAATCAATTCAAAAAGAGGTATAAACATTATTTGCTGAAAGGATATATGTTAGAAGGGTAGTATTTATATGTACGATTCACTATGCTCACTCTGGGACACTATGGAATGGTGGGTGGGACAGTACTGTGTATATCTGTGTTGTTTGAGGCTGGTTTTGATGTATGGACATCAATGTATGTTAGGATGGATGGGTGTTAATGTTGATATGTACAAAATACAGTTAATTGTTTACTTGGGGTCTTAAATGTGGTAATTTGTATATAATTAACATGGGTGTATTTATGGAAAAGAGGAGTTGAAATTAATAATTGTTCACTTCTTCCTTCTCCCTTTCGAACACTGTAAACTTACATTATTGCATTTGTCATTTGTTTTGTTTTACTTTTTTGTTTGAAATAAAGTATGTATCTATCTATCTATCTTACCATCAAGGAGTGCAGAAAGAAAGTCACGTCCTTTTGTGACGTTGCTGCAAATCCTCAATAGAAAACTACATAGGGAAAATTTCAACTTCATGGTCCTACCGTCTATTTTGAGTTGTTTTTTTTCCTGGTAGGGAGCACTCTCTAATTCAGCCACTATATTGTAAAATGACTGAAGGTATGCACAGATAATACAAATGTTGCCTAAACATGGCTGTTACATGAGTAATCAAGATAGCTGAAGCTAACCTCTTCAATTGGGAAAAAAGACAGCTTTCTTTATTGCTGTTAAAAAGGAGCAGCCTTTTAGGCTCAGTTGGGACAAACTTTGTAATGTGAGCAGATACTTCAGCTCACCGTTTCACTGTTTTGTTTTGTTTTTTCCAGCATTGTCTGCTTGAATGCCATCTTGTACAGAGAGTGTGCAGAAGGAGAGAAAGTATCTACGACTGAAAATGATGATGGATTATGTACGTATAAAAAAAAGCACTCCCACACACATGAATGGTGACATATCATAGCCAGAAAATATAACATGGTTGTTTTTTCTTATTGTACAATAAATCATTTTAGCTGTTACCATTACAGGCTTATTTGTAACTTCTAAGACTTTGTAAAAGTCTTCTTCTTCTTTTGGCTGTCGCCACAGCAGATCATCTGCCTCCATCTCACCCTATCCGTTGCTTCTTCCTCTGTAACACCAACCCTCTCCATGTCCACCTTCACTACATCCATGAATCTTCTCTGTGGTCTTCTTCTTTTCCTCCTGCCTGGCAGCTTCATCTTCAACATCCTTAGTCCAATATAATCACTATCCCTCCTCTGCACATGTCAAAACCATCTCAGCCTTGCCTCTCTTACTTTGTCTCCAAACCGCTCAACCTGAGCTGTCTCTCTGATATAAGCATCTTCAACTCTGCCACCTCCAGCTCCACCTCTTGTTTTTTTGTCAGGGCCACCATCTCCAAACCATACATCATAGCAGGTCTCACTACCTTAAATCATCACTTTCACTCTTGCTGCTATCCTTCTGTCACAAATCACCCCTGACACTCGTCTCCAAACACTCCACCCTGCCTGCACTCTCTTTTTCACCTCTCTTTTCCATTTTCTATTGCTTTGGATGCTTGACCCCAGGTATTGAACTTGATAGGATATGTTCATGTTTCATTATATTATATTATTCTATATGATTTTAATGCTGTATTATTCTATTTTATATTATACTTGTATCTGGTGCATATAATGAGTCAATGTCTGATTCTGTTATTTTCCATTGTCTCAGAGCCTGAAGGAAATGTTTGCTTTTACTGTGAGATTAGGCTGAGCAAGATTGTAAATAATGATGAAGGTTTTACTGCTCTATCATACCAAACTGTTCTGTTAAGGATATCTGGAGTTAGGGTGAGTTAGGTTGACCAGGTCATGTAAAAATCAAAGCAGAATGTTCAGTGTCATCCATAGATTGGAGCGGTCTCGAGGGAGATGGCTCCAGCTGTCTTCAGGCTATTGATAAGCTCAAGGTCTGCTTGTCTGGGTATAAAGATCCCCACCTTTATAAAGCATGTTAGAGAGAATGTGTGAGCAGGCTCTGAGACATTCCTTGCTGTGACTTTTTCTCTCCCTCTGATCAGAAAGAAAATAAATGCTCAAAACTTGGAAACTGCCTATTGATTATTGATTCAGTCTCAGTCAATTCAATTTTGATCTAACATTTGGCGCCCAAAACAGGGACCCACATAAAGAAATCCACGGCATTTTCTGGCAGACCCAGACTGCACTGTGCACGGTCAAGAGGTGAGCCCATATTTCTGGGATTGCTGAAAAGAGACACTGAATTCCCTCTACAAAGCCTTGGAGACGTCGAGAAGTGGCGTTGGGTTCTGACAGGTCTACCAGAACTCAAAGAGGCGGACACCAAGTGTGAGTAATTTATTTCAGTTATTGTTGGTTATTAAAGTTGTTTATGGCCAGTGAGATTTCCTGGACCGATTGAACACTGTAAATGCTGTTTGGATGCACTATCTTTATTTATTAAAAAAATCGCTGGGTTTATCCTGCTCACGTGAGTGATATAGCAATATTCCCTTGGGGAGAATGAGGTTCTCTGCCAACGGTGAGTGATATTGCAAGACCCAGAGAGGAACCTAGTGTCTTTGCCGATTTCTGCATCCTGTCAGTGTGGTGGAGATGCCGGAAATTGCATGCAAAGAAAAAAAAAAAGGGAAAGATTTGTGCTCTTTTAACCACGGATGTTTTATTGTCTAAATAACTACACTCTCTGTGGAAAAGCTACATGATCCTGAAAAAGTAGATTTCAGAGAAAGATTTGTGCCTTTTTGGCCACTTCTGCTTATTGTCCAGGAGTCTGGACCTTCAGCATTTGTGGGACGGTTGCGTGACCCCGAAAGTTTTTTTTTTTTTTTTTTCACGGAAGAGTCATGCCTTTACCGCATGTGCTTATTGTCTGATTGCAGGACTCTAGGCGCTGCGAGAGGTTATGTGACCGTTGAAATACTGGTAGATTTTATTTTGTAAGTTTGTTGAAGCGCTGGATAAAAGTTACTGCAGTCTGATTTGTTTTGTCTCTGTCACACGAAATCCGCTCCAGTGTGAAACAGTGACAGTGTTCTCTCTATGGAGGCAGAGAGAATAGGGTGTGAAATTGATGTTTGTGATTTTTTTCTGAAATTTGTGGAGCATAAAAGGATTGATTAGTTAATTGCTATCCTTTTGAGGAGTGTTTAAAATTATAGGTATTTCAAAAATGATAGCCTTGAGCAAAAGGAGTTGACTAGTGTTGTGTTTTCACGGCAATGTAAAAAAAAAAAAGGGAAAAAGAGAAGCTTCACGCTGCAGTGGCGGTGTGAAGTTGCTACATATGCATGTTTTCTGCTAAAACTTGCCAGTTTCGAAGATTAATTGAAGTAATTTTCATGCTGTTTTGGTTTTTGGCATAAACCTAAAAGTCTTTACTGTGTGAACAGATCTGACCTTGTGGAGATAGCGTAAAAAGAGAGCATTTCTGTATAGGCCCTGTGTCTGTCTCTCTGTGTGTGTGTATCTGTCTGTGTCTCTGTGTGTGTGTCCTTGGGTGAAAGAAACAGGCAGCAAGAGAGAAGGAGAAGAGGAAAAAAAAATAGAAAAGGCTGTGTAGCTACTGATTTGTGTGTGAAAACTTGGTAAAAGGGAAAAAAAATCTTTCAAATATGGGTTGCTGTTATAGCAAGCAAGGCATAAGACAGCCACAAAATGTTCAGACAGGTAGAAATACTAGCTTATTTTGCTGTTAGGGTTGCAAAACAAAGCAAGATGCAAATGAAATTTTTGTATTATCAGGAGATGGTAAATTTATGAACAGAAAAAACAGAAATAGCACAAGATTTCTGGCAAAATGGAGAAAGAAATTTAATTTCAGTGGAAAACTTAGGGTTAAAGACTGCGAGAGTTTAATCTCTGCCATTAGATTAGCAGCAGATGGCAGTAGACAGAAGGAATTAAAATATGGACTCTTTGAAGCCGAACAATAGCTTCAAGTCACCAGACAACGCCAGGCTGATCTAGATAAGGTGACAGTAAACAGACAAGACCAGACTTGGATGTTTGTAATTAAAAGGATTTGACTAATGCACATTCTTTCTCAAATTTCCGAGGAGAAGAGGAAAATAACGGCCATGGGCGGTGGCTTAAGGAAACCCCTCCCCCTATGTACCCAAGCCTTGAAGCAGAGATAGCGGCAACACCCACGGCACCGATTGTAGACCCGGCTAACCCCTCCTCCTCCACTGCTTGGCTCCCATCTCGTCGTCCTCCTCCTCCCCAACACATGCCAGATGTTAAACCTAAACTTCAAAGCAGAGATCAACCTCATCGATCAGCGAAGGAGTTAAGTATTTACGCACCCTCATGCTATGCCACTTCAAAAACACACACATCTTCATCCTTAGATAAGCACATTAAGGACGAAAAGCATGATTCAGAATTAGGACAATTCCTTATGATTGAATTATCTAACCCGGCTTTTATTGATCCAGTGGCCGAGGGCAGCAAAGTTGCTATTCAAAACATTCCCACTGTGCTCGTCTATAGGCCCTGGACTGATGGAGATTTTAGTGAGGCCATTAAAGACATCCCGCGCCCCAAAGAAAAGCCGACACAATTTTTTGAAGGGACGGCAAACGTCCTTCAAAGTTTTAAATCAAATGGCCAGGAAACAGAGAGGGCCTACAGAAAGGTCCTGAAAACTGATTGGTGTACAGTTTCAGGTAATTGGAATCCCAAAGATGATGCTGATCAACCTTTACCACCCACTGATGCAGTATTGGCTCAGCGGGTGAAGGGACTAAATCAGGGGTGTCCAATCATGTGCCATGGAGGGCCAAGACCCTGCAGGCTTTACCTCCACCCAGTGTTTTCAACAGCAGATTTCACTGAACTTCTTCCCACTGATTGCTGATAAGTGAAAACACCTGTTGAAGAGACTGGGTAAAAGAGAAAACATGCAGGGTCTTGGCCCTCCATGGCACATGATTGGACACCTCTGGACTAAATGAACACATTGGGAACAAGTGGAGACTAAAACATGATTGGACAGCCATTCAGAATACCATGCAAAGCAAGACAGAAAGTGTTGAAGCCTATAGATGTAGATTGCAGGATGTTTTTGACATTCATTCTGGTTTGGAAGATCTCACCACAGACACAGGTTCAGAACCCTATTGGCAACATTTGAAAAGTTTATTCCTACAGAACCTGCATCCAAATTTAGCACAGTATGTACGCAAACACCTTGTAACATATTGTACATGTTCATTTGCTGATATATTGACCTATGCAAAACATGCAGAACGCTTGCAGAAGGAACGTGTGGACAGGGAAGAAAAGAAGGCTAAAACAAAGCCCAATCCTCAGGGGGAGGGGGCTTTGTTTCCCCCACTTCTGTATTTTTCCAGGGTCCCTGGCGTGGAGGAGGGGCCGTGGAGCTGGGCCTGCAAACCCCCAATGGTGGAGCCACGACTTTTGTCATTCATGTGGGTAAAAGGGCCACTGGAAAAAGCATTGCCCTGCACATAAAAGAGGCTAGAGAGAGGGGAGGGGACTACGCCCTGCTCAGCAGCCACAGCAACAACTGGACTCATCACATCCCAACATGTGACTAACCGATTCAAAGCTATGTACAGCTACTGAAACTGACAATGACACAGTTGACATATTTCATTTACCTGACTTTGACCTAATCACGCCACTAGAGTGTTTACCAGAGGTTACTCTAGAAGTTCAGGGAACTCCTTTGACATTTCCCTGTGATGCTGGGGCTTGCAGATCTGTCATTTCAGGCCTAGATGCTGGGGGGTTCACAAAATCAGAACACACAGTGATCAATAAATCAGCAAATGGTAAACTTAAAAAGGAATACCTTTCTGAAATTGTAACAGTAAAAGATCCTGTTACAGGGGACAGTGCAGAAGGTTCATTTATTTTGTCACAGGTGTGTCCGGTTAACCTATCAGGAAGGGATTTGCTCACAACTCTCAATATTGCCGTAATTCCGCCAGAAGGTGGTATGAGAGCATCACATTTCCCTCATGTGTCAGAAATCCATGTCGTGCAAGATTTTGCAGTACCAAGATATTCATATTTGCTCCGTTTGGTACCTGCCGGACCAATCGGGGTGATTGAGAGCTTGGAAGCCAAAATTATGCAACATTTCAAAACACAGGTTCCTACAACTGTGCAGGCCACAAATCAATATCATTGCAACATGTATGATAGATATCTGAGTGGTCCAGATGATAAATTTGAGAAAACATTTTTTGCAAACTCATCCTCCAGAACAGTCATTGCAAATTTGTACTGGTCACCAAAAGGCTATGCAGGGGCATCTGTGACATTATCTGATAAAGATAAGAGCCACTTCATACACTGGGAAGCACCACACATTGCACTGATTAAGCCTAAATACATGCAGTGGAAAGATGTAGGCAGATTTGTGAATACAGCAGAACAATGTGATCAATCATGGAAGGATACACCTGATCCAAGAGTTCTGTACTGTGTGAAGCTTGACACCTACACACTGCCTTTGAACTGGGTGGCATAAGTCCAAAAAGATGTCAGCATTGACGTCCCTGAATCACAAGCATGACTATTTCCTTTGACAGAGGGAGAGGAAAATGAACTCTCAGAAATTTCAAATTCCTTGTGGTCAACAGGAAAGGCAGATGTAAGCTTAATGAAAAATGCAGAATTGGTAACAATAAATGCAAAATCTCATTTTAGGCCTTATCAGAGACAGTATCCTCTATGCCCAGAAGCACAGGAAGGCATTTAACCTGTTATACAGGAATTGATAGATGCAGGGGTTATAGTACCATGTCCAAAATCACCATGCAATACGCCTCTGTTTCCGGTGAAGAAGGGTGCACCGTCCTCTGGCTGGAGGATGGTCCAAGACCTTCAGGCAGTAAATAAAGCCATCATTCCTAGGGCTGTAACAGTCCCAGACCCTCACACTTTGTTAAATGATTTACAATCATAGTTGAAATTTTTCACAGTGATTGGCATCAGCAATGCTTTTTTCAGCATTCCTATTCACCCAGATCATCAGTTTTGGTTTGCATTCACATTTGAAGGCAAGAGGTACACATTCACGAGGCTGACACAGGGCTATTGTGAATCACGGACCATTTTTTCACAGGCAATGTCAACAAATTTGGCCCAGTTTGTTGCACCTCATGGGAGTCAGCTACTCCTGTATGTTGATGACATTTTGCTTGCATCCCCTGATGAAATCACATGCAAAAAAGACACCATTGCCTGGATGAAATTTTTAGCTGAGTAGGGTCACAAGGTCAACAAAGCAAAGCTGCAGTTGTGGAAGACAGAAGTGAAATAATTAGGCCACATTGTGTCAGCAGAAGGGAAACATGTTGATCCTGTTCGCAAAGAGGCTATTTTGGCAGCACCCAAACCAATAACGAAAAGAGACACAATATCATTTTTAGGGACATTAAACTTTTGTCGCTCCTGGATTGCAAATTATTCATTTGAAGTGCAACCATTGTCTGACCTCATTTACAAAAAAAAAAACGATGGCACAGGTGGACAAGATTGAGTGGTCACCTGAAGCAGAGGAAGCATTTGTAGGGATGAAAAAACTTTTTGTCAGGCACTGCAGTACTGGCACTCCCTGACTATAAAAAGCCATTTATTCAAATGGCTGATTGTAGACAGGGACACATGACATCAGTGCTGCTTCAACCATTTGGGGCAAAAATGCATCCACATGACTAGATGCTGTTGCAAGGGCTCTTCCTCCACGTGTGCAGGCTGTACTAGCTGCATCCGTGGCAGTTCAAGCATACGCAGGGATTGTTCTCTTTCATCTCTTGACCCTGTTTGGCAGAAATTGAAACTGAAACACTACCATGTCCTGATTTACAAGACATCCCCTTGGATGATTCAGATTTCATATTGTTTGTAGATGGATCATCAAAACGTGATTGTGATGGATCAAATTTGTCTGGCTATGCAGTTGTCACTCATGACACTGTTTTGAAATCCCAGAAACTTCCACCCATTTTTTTCAGCTCAAGCCGCAGAGCTGATTGCTCTGACTGAAGCATGCAAATTTGGGCAAAATAAAAAACTTGCAGTTTACACTGACAGCCAGTATGCATTTTCCACTATTCACCACCTTGCACAGCAGTGGAAAAACAGAGGCATGATTACTTCAACAGGGAAGCCTATTTAGCATAAACAGCTTATTTTGGAGCTGCTTGAAAGTGTCAAACTTCCATCACAGCTGGCCATATGCGAATGTGCTGCTCACACAAATGGCAATGATCTGGTTTCTCAAGGTAATCATTTTGCAGATCAAACTGCAAAAGCGGTTGCACAAGGCTTGCAACCTGGACAAAGCACATCTGATTCTATTTTGACACTGACTGAGGAGCTATCACATGACATTCTTGTTGAAGCTCAAAAAGCAGCAACACAGGCTGAAATTTACAAATGATAAAGAAGGGAGCTATTTTTGATGACACCTCAAAGTTCTACAAATGTAACGCAAACAAGCCTATTCTACTACGCAAACTGTTTCACCAAGTCTCTACCTTGCTGCATGGCGTTTTGCATGTCACTGGGTGGGGGGTGGGGTGGGGGGGAGTATCTACATTGAATAAAACCTTTACTGCTTATAGGTTTAACCAGTTTGCCACAGTTTTGTAAAAAATGTCTGATTTGTGCAAAAAACAATGCACAGGGAAATTTTAAACCTGAAAGAGGCACTTTTCCAGCCTCTACTTATCCATTTTAGAACATGTGGATGGATTTTATTGAGCCGAATAAATGTGAGGGCAAGAAATATTGTCTGGTCATTTGTGATCTATTTTCAAAATGGACAGAAGCTTTTCCTTGTACACATCCAAATACAATCACAGTGGTGAAGAAATTGCTTGCCGAAATTGTACCTAGGTTTGGAGAAAATTTATTCAGATAATGGTACACATTTTGTAAATCAAGTCATATCACATTTAGG
This sequence comes from Pholidichthys leucotaenia, assembly GCA_020510985.1. Taxonomy (NCBI): domain Eukaryota; kingdom Metazoa; phylum Chordata; class Actinopteri; order Cichliformes; family Pholidichthyidae; genus Pholidichthys; species Pholidichthys leucotaenia. The sequence goes on from CM035848.1 coordinate 180,075,814, forward strand.
CACAGCACTAAACATCAGTTTAAAGCATCATTCAGCTTATCATCCACAATCTGCAGGATTGGTGGAACGCACAAACAGAACTATTAAGGAAAGACTCAGAAAGTCAATGGCAGAAATGGCAAAATTGGATTTATTGCCTCCTATTAGTCTTGTTTTACATGAGGATAATCCCAACCAAAGGGGGTTTGTCTCCATTTGAGACCATGTATGGCAAACCATACTCACTACCACCTTTGAGACCATTCAATCCTAGTGATGAAGAAGTGTGTTTAGCAGATTACATGAGAAGGATGTTGACTACCAGAGATGTTATTGCTGCTCCTCTCCACAGGAGGGTTCACGAGGAAGCTGCACCAATCTTGACCAAGCCAGGAGACCCCGTCCTCATGAAAGCCATCAAAAAGAAGAACTGGACTGATTCACCCTGACAAGGACCACATAAAGTTGTTTTGTTAATGCCAACAGAGGTGAAAGTTGAAGGACGAGACTCTTGGGTGCATTTAACACACTGTAAACTTTACCCTACTCAGAACTCACAGCTAGGGACTACTGAATAAATATCTTCAACTCCATTTCATTAAAGACTTTCAGCAAGAAACTCTTTACTTGTTTCCCTATACAAGCACCGACTGACGACATCCCACGTGGGACATTCAATACCGGCTTGGGATAATGAAGCAAACGGTTGACCATCATGGAGAGACAAGAAGCAGAAGGAAGATGTACAATCATTAAAGGGTGCAGTTGTTGTTGTTTCCTTTGCATCATCATCCTAATGGTGACATTTTTACTTTATTTTCTTTTAACTGCCCGACAAACCATACACCGTAGTGCTAGAGACCTTGCACATATTCAGCATAATTGGCTAGAGCTACATGAGCATCATGATCATGAATATTTATTTATTTTATTTTATTTGTTTATTTGACAGGGACAGTGCAATAAACATAGACAATTAATCAAATGACAATCAATCTAATGTGTTGCACAAAGAGTGTATAGCTATTAGCTAATTTGCAACTCTTGTCCCTGGATGGGCTTTAGAAAGAAGAAACAGGTAAAAACAAAGAAGGATAAGGAAAAGAAAAAATGAAAACAGAATAAACAATAACCACATACATCAATGCAAACAAGATTATAAATACACAATATAAAAACCTGGTTCACATTTGCCTATTTCAGGTATCCCTCCCTTCGTCACTCACTATAAACAAACACATTCATTCCTTCCCTTCATTCACTCTCACCCTGCAGACAATCATTTCATACATGGGTACATTCTTGTTTATTTTTTAGCCAGTTTTTAACCTTTGTAGTAAATGTTTTAAAGTCCATTATTATTTTAATTTCATTTGGCATTGTGTTCCAGATATGACTGCCCTTTATAGAGAAAGCTGTTTGTCCAAATGTGGTTCTGCGGTGGGATATTTTACAGTTACTGTTAACAGAACTCCTGGTGGCTCTGCTGCTGTCCTGTCTTTGGATGAAACCAGCAAGTGGCTCTGGCGCTGATTTATGGAAACATTTGAAAATTAATTTCAGAAAACAGAGGTCAATGAAACTCTCAAAACTCAATAGATTGTATTTTTTTTTTTTAAATATAACAGTGATGCCACCTAATGGGCTTTTTATCCAAGAAAATGGATAAAAATATGCTGCCAATACGTGGTGGAGGTATGCTAACTATATGGCCAGGGCAGCTAATCGTTCTAATTGTTATGTTTGCTCATTAATGCCAACGTCCGCTGGACAGACTGCTGTTGTGGCTAAAATGATGGAACCAGCAAAGGCTCTCTGTTTCTTACAGAAGGCTATGGAAAGGGACTACACAAGAAAGATTACTTTGAATCGCTGTTTTGAGATCTTTTATCACTCTACTAATCAGAAAACGTATGGCATCCCTTAGTCTGTAAGGGCAAGGTTAGTTTCATCAGGCACCTTCTCTTTTTGTTTGAAGGGAAGTGGTAACAACCCTCTGGGTGACCTACCCCTTTCCCAGTGTGAAACGGTGTACAATGTACACCACACCTGTGATGCTAGTACCTTGACCAATCGTGTGGGCAGGTTGTGTCCACAAGCTAACTGCTGTTACCATGGGCCTGTAACTAAGCTGGAGCTCTGCAGTGCTGCTATCCGTAATTTCCATATGTATGGCACACATATGGTGATGGGTGGTTGGTGGCTGTGTGGTCGTATGGCGTATTCTCATCTGCCTATGAATTGGGCAGGAGTCTATGCCCCCATCTTTGTGACTGATAACACCCTGATTATGTCAGCGGGTCAGGCGGGCAGAGGGAAAAGAGACCTATCACAGGATGCCATTTTCACATGACATGACTCCATCTGGAGTATGGACGTGCCAGAGCAGTTTAAATACTCACTACAGGTCAGAAGGTAGTACAGTCGCTATTCCCATGGGTGGGAGTGGTAAAGAATACTTTGTGGGTTGAGACTCTTAACTACAGATTACAATCTTTTGTGATTTTTTCCTTGGCTGCCTGGAAAGGTGAAAGGGAAGAAATGACTGCTATAAGACTTGTGGCAACACAGAATAGAATGGTACTTGATCAGTTGACTGCTGCCTGTGGGGCTGTATGAGCAATTGTAGGTCAGTACTGTTGCACCTTTATAAAGTACATGCACATGATGCAGATGGAGGTGTCATTGCTTCAGCCATATGTAATCTGACTGCCTTGCAGGTTGCTGGAGCTAAAGATAATGTTAATGACTCATCACACTGGATAAACTGGATGTTTTCCTCATGGAGGAGTCATGCCATAAATTTGGTGGTGATTTTTGTAGTTATACTCTTGATCTTTTCATGTGTCATTCCTTGCATTCGTGATATGATGTTGAGGCTTGTTCATGTGAATTTAGTGTTATATCATGAGGCCGCCACTGGAGATCATGGGGAAACAACACCAGCTTAAGGTTTATGAGTACAGAGTAAAAGTATGACTGACATGCAGAAAACCAAAAGGAGATGTATGTTCATGATGTGAATTTGAAATGTACTGAGTTGCAAGAGTAATCAAATATGTCTTGAAGTTCAGAGAAGTTGTATTATCCCTGTTTGAGATTTTTTCACTTTATCCTGTTTATCCTGTTTTATGTTGCACTTGGAATCACTATGTTACTAATCACTATATAGCCATTATACAGTTTTACTGTATTGATTGGCTGTTTGATTGCTGATAGTTTGTTTACATTTTCACATTGGGGTACTACTACACATAGATTAGGATGCTAGCACACATAGATCTTTGATACATACATACACGTATATCTTTTAAACATATAATCGTTTTTGGTAATTTTTATTGTTCTTCATGGAGGTTACATTTACGTATGTATATTAATTTGTTTTGTTAAATCACTGCTAATTTGCTTACACACAGAACAACAAGTATATAAACTATTCATCTCAATTTACGGATAATAAACACCACTAGTTAAATTTTTCTCTTTTGTGACTTAATTAGATGATTGATTTCCTTTTTGGAATAAAGGATATTATCCTCCCATACTCCCAAGGAAATGAAACATTCCAGCGGCGCTTGGGAGTGGCAGCGGGGCCGAAGGTGGACTTCCCCCATTAAAAAGCAAGTTAGGATCTTTTGCAATAAAATGCTTTAGCATAAAATGCACCAGAACTTAGCGAGCTGCCCATTGAGGTTATAGAAGCCATAGTGTTTCATCTCTGATGCTTTTTTAAGCATCACAGATGCTTAAAAAGCATCTCTGTTTAAAAGGCTGCTGTTAAAAAGGAGCAGCCTTTTAGACTCGGGACAAACTTTGTAATGTGAGCAGACACTTCAGCTCACCGTTTCACTGCTTTTTTCCAGCATTGTCTGCTTGAGCGCCATCTTGTACAGAGAGCGAGAAGGAGAGAAAGTATCTACGACTGAAAATGATGATGGATTATGTACGTATAAACCGCTCCCCCCCCACACACACACACACATGAACGGTATGTGTGTGTGGGGGGGATTTCTGTTCTGATACTCAGGATCGTCACTTCCTTGTGGTAACGTATCGTCACTTCCTGTTTTGCTGTCTGCCTGTGTGGTTTGCTTTGTGGTTTGCTCTCTAGCCACTAGCTATGGCTACTAGCTCTCTTTCCTCTTCTCCTCTGGTGTGCTCTCTCTGTCAGATGTTTAGCTACACCTCTGCCTCTTTTAGCGATAACGGTAAATGTAATAAATGTTGTCTTTTTGAGGCGCTCAAGGCGAGGTTGTCTGATTTGGAATCCCGGCTCCGCTGCATTGAAACACCGTCTGCGCCAGTTAATCTTGACGGACGCCCATTAGCAGCAGCGGAGCTAGCTAGCTTAGGCCCCCCTGTCAGCGGTCCCTCGGCTCTCCTCAGCAGCGAGGAGACTGGGTGGGTGACGGTGAGAAGGAAGCCTAGTCGCAAAGCTCCGGTACACCACCAACCTGTTCACGTTTCTAATCGTTTTTCCCCGCTCAGCGACACACCCGCTGAGGAAAAAACTCTGATCATTGGCGACTCTATAGTCAGAAACGTGAACCTAGAGACTCCAGCGGCCATAGTCAAATGTATTCCTGGGGCCAGAGCAGGCGACATCGAGTCAAATTTGAAAATGCTGGCTAAAAGTAACTGTAAATATTCCACAATTGTTATTCACGCCGGCATTAATGACATCCGTCTCCGGCAGTCGGAAGTCACGAAACTTAATATAGAATCGGTGTGTGACTTTGCAAAAACGATGTCAGCCACTGTAGTATTCTCTGGGCCCCTCCCCAATCTGACCAGTGATGACATGTTTAGCCGCTCGTCATCCTTGAACCGCTGGCTGTCTGTGTGGTGTCCTAAAAATGACATGGGCTACATTGACAATTGGAGCTCTTTTTGGGGAAAACCTGGTCTTATGAGACGAGACAGCATTCATCCCACTTTGGATGGTGCTTCTCATTTATCTAACAATCTGGCATCTTTTTTATCCAAATTTCCAAAACCATGACTAGTCAGAGTTGGGACCAGGAAGCAGAGTCGCAGTCTTACACGCCTCTCTGCAGCTCCTCTTCATCCGCCACCCCTCAGCTTAGCCCCTGTCTTCCCCATCAGAGAATCGTTGTCTGCTCCCTCCAAAGTGAATAAAAATATAATGTATAGGCATCCCAAAGTGATAAAGCAATATATTGGTAAAACTCAAATTAAACATAAAGCCTCTAAATTGAATGATTTGGCCTCTGTTCCTCCTCATAATTTAAAAATTAAATGTGGTTTATTAAATATTAGGTCTCTAACTCCCAAGTCTCTGTTAGTCCATGATTTGTTAATTGATCATCAGATTGATTTAATATCCCTTACAGAGACTTGGTTAGGGCAAGAGGATTATGTTGGTTTAAATGAATCAACTCCCTCTGGTTATTTAAACTGTCAAAATCCCAGAAGTTCTGGTCGTGGAGGAGGAGTAGCAACAATTTACCATTCCAAATTACTAGTTAATGTAAAGCAAAAAACATGTTATAATTCCTTTGAGGGCCTGGTCCTCAGTATTGGGCACTTTAGCAACTTTAGGTTAAACCCAATTTTATTTGCCATAGTTTATCGTCCCCCATCAACCTACTCAGAATTTTTATCCAAATTTGCTGATTTCTTAGCTGATTTAGTGCTGAAATCTGATAGAATAATTATAGTAGGGGACTTTAATATACATGTGGATGTAGATAGTGACTGCCTTAATGTGGCATTCAATTCAATATTAGATTTGATTGGGTTTTCTCAGAAAGTAGGAAATTCTACTCATTACCTCCACCATACATTGGACCTTGTTTTGACATATGGCATAGAAATAGAAAATCTTGTAGTGTCTCCTCATAACCCTTTACTGTCAGACCATTGTCTGTTAACTTTTGATTTTACTATTTCTGACTATTTGGCTCCTAAAGAAAAATATTATTACAGTAGATGTCTCTCAGATGATGCTGTTTCCAAATTTATGCAGATTGTTTCCTCTATGCCATGTGTCAACACAACGGAAATAAGCTATAGACAGCTTGCTCCTTCTGTAATTGATAACATGGTGGATAGTGTTTCAGCTTCTCTGCATCAGACTCTAGACTTGGTGGCCCCCTTAAAAAAGAAAAAGTCTAATCAGAGATTTCTAACTCCTTGGTTCAACACAGAAACTCGTACCTTAAAACTGAAGACTCGTCAATTAGAAAGAAAATGGCGCTCTACTAATTTAGATGAAATCTATTTAGCTTGGAGAAATCATCTTTTAATTTATAAAAAATCTCTTAGAAAAGCTAGAACGAGTTATTACTCTGCATTAATAGAAGAGAACAAGAATAATCCCAGGTTTCTTTTCAGTACTGTTGCCAGGTTGACAAAGAGTCAGGACTCTGTCAATCCTAGCATTCCCTTAGAGCTTACTAGTCAGGACTTTATGAACTTTTTCAATAATAAAATTTCATCCATCAGAGATAAAATCAATCAGATTCTTCCCACAGTTAACTTAAATACTGTAACTACTACAACTCCTTCTATTGATGTCTGTCTTGATGAGTTTACTCCAGTCGACCTTTGTGAGTTAGACAAAATAGTTTCCTCATCCAAACCTTCAACTTGTCTTTTAGACCCTATTCCTACCAGGTTATTTAAAGAAGTCTTCCCACTTTTTGGTAGCTTTATTCTTCATATAATCAGTTCTTCATTAACTTTAGGCCATGTACCGCAGGCTTTTAAAACGGCTGTAATTAAACCCTTACTCAAAAAGCCAACGCTAGATCCAGGAGCTTTAGCTAACTATAGACCAATCTCTAATCTCCCTTTCATTTCAAAAATCTTAGAAAGAGTTGTTGCTGTGCAATTATCTGACCACCTGCAGGGAAATGGTTTACTTGAAAAGTTTCAATCTGGGTTTAGAATCCATCATAGTACTGAAACAGCCTTAGCGAAGGTCACTAACGACCTCCTCATTGCATCTGATAATGGACTAGTTTTTGTACTTGTCCTTTTAGACCTTAGTGCAGCTTTTGATACTATCGATCATAATATTCTACGTGATAGATTAGAACAATGGAACTTCGTTGCAATGGTTTAGATCTTATTTATCTGATAGGTTCCAGTATCCCTCAGAGATAGGGTGAGGAGCTCAGTCATCCGGGAGAGGCTCAGAGTAGAACCGCTGCTCCTCCACATTGAAAGGAGTCAGTTGAGGTGGTATGGGCATCTGATTAGGATGCCTCCTGGACGCCTCCCACTTGAGGTGTTTCAGGCACGTCCCACTGGGAGGAGACCCCGGGGCAGACCCAGGACTCGGTGGAGAGACTATGTCTCCCAGCTAGTCTGGGAACGCCTTGGTATCCCCTCTGAAGAGCTGGAGCAGGTGGCTGGGGAGAGGGAAGTCTGGGCTTCTCTGCTTGAACTGCTGCCTCCGCGACCCGGACCTCCGGAAAAGCGGTAGAAGATGGATGGATGGAGGTTCCAGTTTGTTCATGTAAATAATGAGTTTTCTTTCAACTCAAAGCTTAGTCATGGAGTTCCACAGGGATCTGTGCTAGGCCCTACTCTTTTTAGTTTATATATGCTTCCGTTAGGCAACACACTGAAAAAAGGGGAAAGGGAGGGTTGTTCAGTTTTCAAATATGTAGTTTGCATATACAACACAACTTATTTATATCCTTCCTCCAAACATATATCAGTCATGTTGAGTTCTTGTAATCTTGAGCGATGTAAAGTCAACAAGTTTCAGTCATTTTAAAAAAGAAGGAAATTGTTTTGTTTTGTCTGGAAACTCCGCCTCCTGGGGGTGGTGCTTTAGGAGGGAGAACGAAATTTGAAGTCGGCCATCTTTTCTCTCGCTTCAAAAGAATTTCTGTGACTTCAGACGGCTCTCAACAAGGTAAGGATAAATTAAATTTTATAAAACGTCGGTCACAATTACAGGTAGTGATTTTATGCAGTGCACTGTTTTCACCGAGCTACATGTGATGCTATCAGCACCGAGCAACATGAGGTCAATGTCAATGCTACGGTTAGTTTAAGTTACCACTGGCTTCTGTTAGCGAGTTTTATTTTATATGTGTTCATATTTATTGAAATGTACACACAGCATGTGTTTTTGTGTCGTAAATATTTAGACTGAAGTCTAAATTTTGTTTCGTCCGCTCTCTAGAGGGTTATTCACAATAATGAAGTTAAGATTCGGATTAGTTTAGTGGGGGAGGGGGAGTCGTAACCGGCGCAGCGGCTTGTTGAGGCATGTTGGGGGGAGACGTAACGTTGTTACATGACGATTCTCGGTCAGAGTCATTCTTCAAATTTATTTATTCTCCGTTTTTTTCCGGATTTTTAAAGTAAGCGCCAACCGTTTGTCAAAGCAGCGATGGCGGTTACATGAACACACACAAATGCCACACAGAGTTGACTGCAGTGAGAGGACGGACCGTTAGGTTTAAGGTCTGAGCATGAAGTGAGAGAGAGGGAGAGACGAGGGTCAAGCGAGCTGCGGGTTGAATGAGAAGAGAGAGCGGCGGTAACATCAATAATGCAGTTAATTAGAAGAGCAAAATAGTGTTTTCTTATTTATTCACAGCTTCTCTACATTAAAAAGTAGGTCGTTTTTCATTTTCATTGTTTTTACAATGTGAACAAATAAATCAACATTCATTTGTTTTTCAATATTCCGTTTGTTAAAGGGCATTGCAGAGATAATTGCTGGATATGCACCACAGCTGATCGATCAGCACAGCGTTGGTTCCTGTTTTTGTTCCTGTTATAAATTAAGACAAAAATAGTTATCTGCAGTTATTTTGTATACAAGTATAAATTGCTGTTGTGCTGTGATGAAAACACAGACAATAGAACTTCCGGGTCACGTAGCTCGGACGATTTAAATATTAAAATCAAAATCTGTCCGTGGTATTTAAACTTTACTTTATTTGATCTGAATTAAAAAGACGGGATATTGAAAAGCAAAAGAATTTTGATTTATTTGCTTTCATTTTAAAAAATGATAAAACAAAAAACAACCATTTTTTTAAAAAATATTTATTGTTTTTTGGATTCTTAATTGAATAACAATTGAATGGATTCTGTTTTTTGTGTTCTTATTCGGTTTTTCATTTCAAGCAGACAATGTACAAACGTCGTTTTTTTACTATTCAGTTTATACAGAAAAACAAAAAAAAAATCTTTCATTTTTTCAGGCAAAATTGAATATCTGAAAGAAGGGGATATGATGAAGTAATTTTAAAAATATATTTTTTATTTATTTTTTTAAATAGGTATGTGGTGTTCTGACCTAGTGACCTCCACCCACTTGCTTTGAACAAAATTTCACAGGCTCTATAGTAAATGGTGAGTATTATTGAAATGATTTTGATGATGTGTTTTACTTGGTCTGACAATGCTGCTTTTAATGTCTTAAAAAAATAAACATTTTGTATACAATATGCTATAACTGCAATACAATTTACTGGAGCCACATTCCTAGGTAGAACTAATGCTGTCTAATACAACAGTCCTGTAATGATTCCTACCATAATGAAGGTCATAGTATTCATTCAGTGTATGTGATGTATATTTTTTCCTAAATAGGTATTTGGTGTTCTTCTAGTTCAGACTAGTGAACACTTTGCATGGATCACCTTTCCAAAGGCTCTGTAGTAAATGGTGAGTATAATTCAAATTATTCTGTTTGATTTGTTTACACAGTCTTTCAAAATACATGTATATGACAATGTTGCTATCAGTTTCTGAAATAATCACTTAAAGTTTTTGTATACGGTGTGCTAAAATGTTAAGAATATACACATTGTCCAGTTTACTGACTCCACATTTTTAGCTAAACAATATGCAATACAATATAGTCTAATACAACAGGCCTGCAATAATTACTACCATCATAAAGGCTTTTGTGCCATGTTTGTAACAACATTTTCAAAGAGTGTCTGATAATAAGAGTAACGGGGCTGTTCTAAATGGGGTGTGCTTAATGAAATATTTACCTCTTACTAAACAAGTCAATTGCGCCACAAACTACGGCCTCCAAAATGACCTGTTGAATTAACATATCCTTGAATCTGTTTTCAGCAAACACTGTATATTATAACTTTCATGACAGTAGGATTTTTTTGCAATACTGTTGTTTGACTGCAGTAGTTTTTACTTGATAAGTGAGTATGCATTTGAGTAACACAACAAATTAACCAAGTAGAAGTGTGCATCTGTTTAGTGAGGAAGCTCTGTTGGGTGTGTTTTAGGTTGACTTGCCTTTAACCCCCCCCCCCCCCATCTCCCCCCCCCCCCCCCCCCCCCCAGAGTGAATGTGGCAGTGTAAGGGGTGTTCAGTAGTTGTTTCAAGTAGGTTACAACTACTTAACCATTACAAACTCAAACATCCACATTTTGGACGTACCACCCACTACCCATGTACATTTTCACAATGTCCATGCACATTTAAGACATGGAATGCTTTAATTGTACATCTAAGTAGAGTGCATTCCACACAGTTTAGTCAGTTTCAAAAAGAATTGACTACTTTCAGCTGTCACTTATGTGCATGCAAACTATTGGAGGCAATGCCCATGAAAATTGGAGTTTACTGAGGTTTCTCCCATTTTTGATTGGACCTCTAGTTCCAGAGGATGAGCCTGCATGGCTTGTCTTAATGGATTTAAAAGATATTGTTGAGTTGGTTGTTGCTCCTGTGCATACAGATGAATCCATCGCATATCTTGAAAGCAAAATAGTTGAGCACAGACAGAGGTACCAAGAGCTGTTTCCTGGGAAAAGACTTCTACCTAAGCATCACTATCTTGAGCACTATCCTCAGATGATAAAATGTTTTGGCCCACTTGTCGCACTCTGGACAATGCGATTTGAGGCCAAACATAGCTTTTTTAAGCAGATCATGAGGCACACAAGTTGCTTTAAGAATGTACCCCTGACTTTGGCTTTAAAACATCAGCTGATGATTGCATTTCACATAAACTCATCAGCATATGGTCAGTCTAGCCTCCATCTACCAAATGTGTCCACAGTTCCACTTGATGTACTGAAAGAGGAGGTGGTTCAGGCTATTGGGTCAAAATATCCCAACCTAACTGAGGTGCATCTTGCCAAGAGTCAGAATCAGAATCAGAATCAGAATCAGGTTTATTGCCATTGTTCATGTAGTACACAAACTAGGAATTTGTCTCGGTACAATGCTGCAACATTAAACATGATAAGAGAAATAAACTATACATGTAATAAAGTGTAGGATAAGATTAAGTGATACTGGTCAACAGTTAAAATATATATTAGCCAGCAGCAGATACTGTGGAGAACTATATAGTGCAGTCGGTAATGCAGGAAGAAAACAGTGATGATTGACATGAGTCTGGTTGAGCTGCTGTACATGGTGCACGAGAGTCACTTAGTGTTCAGCAGTCTAATGGCAGAGGGGAAGAAGCTGTTCATGTGACGGGAGGTTTTAGTCTGGATGGACCGAAGTCTTCTACCAGAGGGGAGGGGGGCAAACAGTACGTGACCAGGGTGTGAGGGATCGGCTATGATCCGGCCAGCACGCCTCCGGGTCCTGGAGATGTACAGATCCTGGAGAGATGGGAGCTTGCAGCCGATCACCTTCTCAGCAGTGCGCACGACGCGCTGCAGCCTTAGTCTGTCCCTGGCAGTGGCTCCTGCGTACCACACGGTTATGGAGGTGGTGAGGATGGACTCGATGATGGCTGTGTAGAACTGCACTAACATCTTGGTGGGTAGCTTGAGCTTCCTCAGCTGCCGCAGGAAGAACATCCTCTGCTGGGCTTTTTTGATGAGTGAGCTGATGGTCAGCTCCCATTTGAGGTCCCTGGTGATGGTAGTGCCTAGGAAGCGGAAGGAATCAGCAGTGGTGATGGGAGAGCCTGAGAGGGTGAGGGGGGGCAGAGGAGTAGTGACTTTCCTGAAGTCTACAATCATCTCCACTGTCTTCAGAGCGTTCAGCTGCAGGTTGTTATTGCTGCACCAGGACGCCAGCTGGGCCACCTCTCTCCTGTAGGCGGACTCGTCGCCGTTGGAGATGAGCCCGATGAGGGTGGTGTCGTCCGCAAACTTGATCAACTTGACAGACTGGTGGCTGGAGGTGCAGGAGTTGGTGTAAAGGGAGAAGAGTAGGGGGGAAAGTACACAGCCCTGGGGTGATCCGGTGCTGATGCTAGTATAGTCTGAGACAGTCTTTCCCAGCCGCACATGCTGCCTCCGGTCCGTCAGGAAGTCGATGATCCACCTGCAGAGGGAGTCAGGCACGTTGAGCAGGGACAGCTTGTCCCGGAGCAGAGCGGGGCGGATGGTGTTGAATACGGAGCTGAAGTCCACAAACAGGATCCTGGCGTAGCTTCCCGGGGAGTCCAGGTGCTGCAGGATGGAGTGGAGGGCCAGGTTGACTGCATCGTCTACAGACCTGTTGGCTCGGTAGGCAAACTGCAGCGGGTCCAGGAGAGGGGTGGTGATGGACTTGAGGTGGGACAGGACCAGGCGCTCAAAGGACTTCATGACTACAGAGGTGAGCGCTACAGGTCTGTAGTCATTAAGTCCAGTGATCCGTGGCTTCTTGGGGACAGGGATGATGGTGGAGGATTTGAGGCAGGATGGCACGTGGCATAACTTAAGGGAGGTGTTAAAAATGTCTGTGAATACAGGAGCCAGCTGTTTCGCACAGAGTCTCAGGGTGGAGGGAGACACGCCGTCTGGGCCGGGGGCCTTGCGCGGGTTCAGTCTGGAGAACTGTTTGAGCACATCCTGCTCACTGATGATAAGGGGGGGGGAGGGGGGGTGCCTTAAATGAAGTAGGGAATGTGGAGGCTGTGGAGCTGGAGGGACGGGGGGAGTTGGACACAGATGACGAGGTGTCAAAACGGGCATAGTGTTGGGACAGTCTCTGACAAAGGGCTTTGTCATCCTGACCTTTAGGAGCCTTAGGTCGATAGTTGGTGATTTGCCTCAGTCCTCTCCACACGGAAGCCGAATCATTAGCAGTGAACAGCTGCTGGAGTCTCTCTGAGTACACAGATTTAGCTCTCTTCAGCTCTCTGTTAAACCGGTATTTAACCTCCCTGTAGCAGTCCCTGTCTCCACTTTTCAGCGCTGCTTCCTTCTCCTTCCTGAGAAGGAAGAGTGCATCAAGTAGTGGTGTAGCCTACAGCAAAGGTATGATAGTTACCCATGGATCAGCAACTATGATTTTTTTTAAATCATTGTAGAAGTATATGGGATATTTGTTGGGATTTTCTAATTATTAAGATTGCTGCAGTCAAAGTATGGTAAGACATGATGTCTTACCATGTTGTATTTAAGACACAGAAGTTCTCATCATACCTAGGCATACCTAAATCCTTAAAATTTATCTTGCTGACTTTTAATTTAATTTGGCTGAGTAATTTAAAAATTAGAAACCTGCCATCAGATAGAATCAATGTTTGCCTTAATATAATGAAATGTGTCTTAACATAATGATATGCAGTAATTGTTTTAAAATTCTGTCTTTTTCATCCTCTTCTCAGATTAAGACACAGAAGGATGGATCCCCCTACCATTCTCAAAGTCATCCTGGGTGACAACAGCAGCCAAAGGTTGACTTTCCAAAATGGACTTCCTGGATCAGTCAATGAACTTGTTGGTGAGGTACAAAGACAATGTGGCCTCGACTCTGACTTCAGACTTCAGTTTATGGATGCACTATTCTGGAATGAATTTATGAACCTCACTTCAGTGGATGAAATGCAGAACAGAAGCACCATCAGAGTGATTCCCTTGACAGGAGCCTCAACTCCCCAGTCTTCCACCTCTGCTGCTAGTTTGTGCAGTCATGTTACAGAAGAATCTACGTCCGTGTCTGATGGGTGTGTTGACACAGACATACTCTCTTCAACAGAATCATCAGAGTCACCCAGCTCCAGGTCATTTTGGCCAAGCATCTTCCATGTTCCTCAGTTTAGCTATGATGCGGAGCTGAAACTGAAGCAGGGCAATGTGGCATACAGGGAAAATGGTACCTTACTTATTCCAGATCCTAAACTGAAGTCAAACATTCTTGAGGGCTTGGTGCAAGAAATAGTCCGGTACAAAGTTTATGTAACCGATAAACAGTTTAACACGATAGGAGAGGCCCTCTCTAAGCATCCCTGCCTGACTGAGAAGGGCTCCTTGACTGGATATGCAGGATGGAAAGCAAGCTTAAAAAACAAACTGGCAATTTATCACACTCACTTGAGAAAGCTGGGATGTCGAGAGGTGATGATAAACTCTTTGAAGCACAAACCAGAGGGCAAAACTAGTCCTGCTTTTGGCATCAAAAGACCAAGATGGTCTGAAGTGAACTATTGTCCCCCCTACCCTACTGGAGAATCTGATGCAAGCTTTGAACGTGTCAGAGTGGAACTTCTTTCAGATGTTAAAAAGAGGAACAACAGGGAAGTAGTGAAGATGAAAATGGAAAAGACATTTGCCTATAGGAGATATGAAGTGGTTTGTGACACACCCATGATAAGACTTTCAGGCAAGATGGCCAGTGCTGTTCGAAACAAGTGAGGTGAATGATTATAAAATTTGCTTAGAATGTGATCTTGGCTTTATGTTTTCAAACAATTGTGCATAGACTGACTAAAAATCAACTTATGAATTCTATGAATTGCATAATGTATAAATATTTGAATTTAACTTTCTTACAAGTCGGTGGTTAATCAGTATAAAACCTTTCAATGAACAACTTTCTAATTAATTGTTTCAATGTCTTTGTCTGTGATAATTCTTGTTTTCAGATAAATGCCGAATTTAAGCGCATTACCACCGTACCACTGCAATCCAGATTTTTCTCACAGCTAGATGTGCTATCTGACAAACTTCTGAAGCTTTTTGAGAAGAGAGGAGGACAAATTGGCAAGCAGCTACAGAGCATTTTGGCACACATGACTCAAGTAAGAATGCATTTTGGAAAAGGAAAATATTGCTTTGACAGTGTACATATTTGATTGAGGAAAAATGATTCTAACTGATTTGTTCTGCTTATCCTTCTTGACTTAGAATGAAGATACAGATGTAAGACGGGAATGCGTTATCAAGGGACTGTGCGTGTATCTAAATGAGGACCCAGAAAATCTTGTGAGAGTACATGGTGAGTATGATTATTGGCATCCAGTTGTTTTCAGATTTAACTTAAACTTTTCCTTCTTACACATCAAGTTTTTGAAACAAAAATGAATCAGCATTTTGCACTTACCTGCAGTTGAGAGAGAATACTTTTTACTCAATTAGTAGTTCCACAATGACTAATTTTCATATTTAAAATGTACTTTTAAAAAGAAGAGTTCAAGAAATACAGCAAATTCTAAAAGATTAAATCTGTGATTCCCAACTAATTTGGCTTGTGATGTTTGTCACATTTCAGATTTATATGTTTTGGCAGCGAGGGAGGTGCCTTTGTGACCTCTAGGTTAATACAGGCCATAAACTATTTCATAATAAAAGTCACGTTAAGAAATTAAGGGATTCTTTCCACTGAAAAGCTAAGGTAGAGGGCTTTTAAACTGACACAGATGCATGTTGTGTTGAATTTGTTTTAACAGCATTATACAGTAATAAAAATAACACAAGATCATCACAAAACAGATTTTCTCACTAAAATTGACCAAGTATTCTTATTAAATCAGCCACTACAGCATAATACTTCTAGTCTTATATTTAAACATTATTACATGAGAGGGTGTGCTTTACCGTCATTATTATCATGACAGTGATGCGGTCAGTGTTAGCATCACTGAAGTGACAATAATGACAGTAAATGTGATTATACAACCATTGCCAACAAAATAAAATGTATAATCAAAATGTATTCATACTGTGGACATTTCACTCTCAAAATATAAAAGTTTTTTGCTAGTATTCTCTGTTTCAGTGGAAATATGAGATCTGACGTAAACTAGTCCCTGTCAGCAGCCAACTTGGGCTCATGTTTTCTAGACATGGTGATTTCCCAAAACTGAATACCACACGTAGCAACACAAAACTGCTTTGCAGCTCAATTGTGTTGTAACTAGAATAACTGAAAAAGTATTTTTTTTCATGGACTGATAGTTATACTTCTTCTGGCGTCTCAGCCATTTTTAAGCTAACAGGTGCCGTGACAACCACTCAGCTGATCTTTATCTGCAACACACTTGTATTTACAGTTTTATTTAAATACAGGCAACGGTTTTCCAGTGTTAGCGCTAGAACAAAAATCTGCCTTTTAATAAACTCACCAGCAGATGTTTCTTTTCAGCTGGGGGTGTGCCGCTCCTGTTTAATGTTAGATAGCGGCAATAAGATAGGCAGAGTAATATTTTCAGTGATGAGAGTTTTTCATTTGAGCATGGCTAGCCGTGCTGTCTTGCTCCTTTAACATTCTAAGAATGTTGAGAACCAATCAGATTGCTCGGTTGGATCTACGTGTTGTATAATTGTGTTTTACTTGATTTAATTTGTTGCCTTTTATTAACTGTACACTTTGCAGGCTGGAGATGAAGCCTTCCAAGGATCCATTGAGGACACCACGGTAGGAATATACGTTGTCAAATCAGGAGATGCCACCAGTAAACCAGAGGACATGGGGATTGTCCTTGAAGGCCAGATTGTACTGCGTGATCTGGACAACGTTGCATTTGGTGCTGCAATGTTGTTTGGCTTAATGTATGCCTTGAACCTCAACTACCCCACTGAACTGAAGTGTACTTTTGAAGTGCTCCAGAAAGTTGTGATGGAGCTTGACAGTGACACTCTCTCTAAGAAAGCCCAAGTTCTAAAAAACAGACTCCATCAGTGAGCTGTTGCCATACACTGGAAAAAAAAATCTGTTCAATTTACATGAAAAAAATATGTACATCGGTTGCATATACTAAAGGTATGTTTTCCCAAAAAAATGTATTTGTGTTAAGTATACGCAATCCTTATTTGTTCAAAGAACACAGCTTTCTTATACAAATTTTAAGTTTTTCTTTTATGTCATGCACTGAAAAAAAAAATCTGTTCAATTTACATGAAAAAAGTATGGACATCGGTTGCACATAATAAAGTTATGTTTACCAAAAATATATGCAATTCTTATTTGTTCAAAGAACACAACTTTCTTATACAGATTTTAAGTTTTTCTTTTATGTCATGCACTGAAAAAAAAAAAAATCTGTTCAATTTACATGAAAAAAGTATGGACATCGGTTGCACATAATAAAGTTATGTTTACCAAAAATATATGCAATTCTTATTTGTTCAAAGAACACAACTTTCTTATACAAATTTTAAGTTTTTCTTTTATGTCATGCACTGAAAAAAAAAAAATCTGTTCAATTTACATGAAAAAAGTATGGACATCGGTTGCACATAATAAAGTTATGTTTACCAAAAATATATGCAATTCTTATTTGTTCAAAGAACACAATTTTCTTATACAAATTTTAAGTTTTTCTTTTATGTCATGCACTGAAAAAAAAATCTGTTCAATTTACATGAAAAAAGTATGGACATCGGTTGCACATAATAAAGTTATGTTTACCAAAAAAAATGTATTTGTGTTAAGTATACACAATTCTTATTTGTTCAAAGAACACAACTTTCTTATACAAATTTAAAGTTTTTCTTTTATGTCATGCACTGAAATAAAAAATCTGTTCAATTTACATGAAAAAAATATGGACATCGGTTGCACATACTAAAGTTATGTTTACCAAAAAAAATGTGTTTGTGTTAAGTATACTTAATTCTTATTTGTTCAAAGAACACAACTTTCTTCTAAAAATTTAAAGTTTTTCTTTTATGTCATGCACTGAAAAAAAACTTTAAATTTTTATAAGAAAGTTGTGTTCTGTGAACAAATAAGAATTAAGTATACTTAACACAAACACATTTTTTTTGGTAAACATAACTTTAGTATGTGCAACCGATGTCCATATTTTTTTTCATGTAAATTGAACAGATTTTTTTTGCAGTGCATTATTAGAAAGCACTGTATACATTTTCATTGTTATGCAGATGACACACAATTATACCTGTCAATGAAGCCAGATGATAGTAATCAATTAGCCAAGTTAGAAGCCTGTCTTAAGGAAATCAAAGCTTGGATGACTTGTAATTTCCTGCTATTAAATTCAGTTAAGACTGAAGTCATTCTTGTTGGTCCAAAAAACCTTAGAAATTCCTTTCCAAATCAAACTTTCAGTTAGGATGCAGTTACTCTTTCTCTTAATAGCTCTGTGAGGAACCTTGGAGTTATTTTTGATCAGGATTTGTCCTTCAATTCACATATTAAATTTGTTTCTAAGACTGCCTTCTATCATTTGCGTAATATTGCCAAGATTAGGAGCATCTTGTCTCAGAGTGATGCTGAGAAACTGATCCACGCTTTTGTTAGCTCGAGATTAGATTATTGTAATTCTTTATTATCAGGCTGTCCTAAATCATCTTTAAAAAGTCTTCAGCTGATCCAAAATGCTGCAGCAAGAGTTTTAACAGGTGCTAGAAAGAGAGATCATATCTCTCCGGTTCTGGCCTCCCTTCATTGGCTTCCCATAGAGTTTAGAATTAAGTTTAAAATCCTTCTTCTTACTTACAAAGCTCTAAACAATCAGGCTCCTTTTTATTTAAAAGATCTGATACTACCGTATTATCCTAACAGAGCACTACGCTCCCAAAATGCAGGATTACTTGTAATACCTAGAATCTCCAAAAGTACAATGGGAGGCAGAGCCTTCAGCAATCAAGCGCCTCTCCTGTGGAATCAGCTGCCAATCTGGATTCGGGAGTCAGACTCGGTCTCTGTTTTTAAGAATAGGGCTAAAACCTACCTTTTTGATATAGCCTACAATTAGGGAGGGATCATGTGTTTCTGAACCCTCCCTTAGTTATGCTGCTAATAGGTTTAGTCAGCCGGGGGACCTCCAGTAATGCACTGGGCCTCACTCCTTTCCTCACTCTCTATGAAATATTTTTTTTTTTTGCTGGTCATTAACATCTGTTTGTTCTCTCCCATAGATTGAGTCCCCATCGTGCTGTTTTCTCTCTACATGTCTGTTCTTTTCTTCTTCTCTATCCCCTCACCCCCCAGCCAGTCGCAGCAGATGACTGCCCCTCCCTGAGCCTGGTTCTGCTGGAGGTTTCTTCCTGTTAAAAGGGAGTTTTTCCTCTCCACCGTCGCCAAGTACTTGCTCACAGGGGATCGCCTGATTGCTGGGGTCTTTCTGCAACTGTGGGGGTTCCCCCCTACAGTTGATAGTGCTATGAGATGACTGTTGTTGTGAAATGGCGCTATATAAATAAAGTTGAATTGAATTGAATTGAATTGAACGGTGACAAATCATAGCCAGAAAATCTAACATGGCTGTTTTTTTTCTTATTGTACAATAAATCATTTTAGCTGTTATCATTACAGGCTTATTTGTAACTTCTAAGACTTTGTAAAAGTCTTCTTGTTCTTTTGGCTGTTCCCTTTAGGGGTCGCCACAGCAGATCATCTGTCTCCATCTCCTTAGTGTTTGTTCTACGCAAACACTAAGGAAGCATACACCTCATCACAACTCCCCCCACTTGGGAGATCGGATCACAACTTGGTCCATCTCCGACCGGTGTACAAACCCCGAGTGCACAGACAACCTCCGGCCATGCACACTGTGGAGTTATGGTCTGAGGAGACAATGGACACTCTAAAGGACTGTTTTGAAGCCACTGCCTGGAAGCAGCTCTGCGATCCACATGGTGAGGACATCGATGGCCTCATTCACACCTTCATGGGCTACCTCAGCTTCTGTGTGGACAAATCCGTTCCCACCAAGACCATACGGCGTCACTCAAACAACAAACCCTGGATCAACCCTGAGATAAAAACACTTCTGAGAGAGAAGAAGAGGATCTTCAGGTCGGGGAACAGGGAGATGCTGAAGTCCGTACAGAGGGAGCTGAGGAGAAAGATCAGAGAAGGCAAGGACAGCTTCAGGAAGAAGATGGAGGACAAGCTGCAACAGAGCGACATCAGTGGGGTCTGGAGAAACGTCAAAACCATCTCGGGGCTCCAGAATACCTCCCCCCAGGCCACGGGGGGCAGGGAGTGGGCGAACAACCTGAATCTGTTTTTCAATAGATTTGACCAACCGCCCTCCCCCCTGTCTGCACAACAACCACTGCTGCCTCTAAGAAATCAAGTCCTGCTGCCCACTCCCCACTCCACCGACACCCCCCCACTCCCAACACACAGCCCCCCATCCTGACCCTGACCAAGACCCAGGTGAGGACGGAGCTGAGGAAGATCAAGGTGAGGAAGGCGTCGGGACCGGACGGCATCAGCGCAAAGCTCCTCAAGTCCTGTGCAGACCAGCTGTGTGGGATTGTGACGTATATCTTCAACATGAGCCTGAAACTGGGGAGGGTACCACAGCTGTGGAAAACATCTTGTGTGGTACCTGTACCAAAAACTTCCCACCCCAAAGACCTGAACAGCTACAGACCGGTGGCCTTGACGTCCCACTTGATGAAGACCCTGGAGAGACTGCTCCTTGCTCATCTCCGCCCCCTGGTGGAACCAGCGATGGATCCACTCCAGTTGGCCTACCAGCATGGCATTGGGGTGGAGGATGCGGTGATCTTCCTCCTTCACCGTTCTCTGTCCCACCTGGAGAAGCCCGGGAATATGGTGAGGATCATGTTCTTTGACTTCTCCAGTGCTTTCAACACCATCCAACCGATGATCCTGAAGGACAAGCTGCTGCGCGCAGGGGTGGACCAGCACCTGTCATCATGGATCCTGGACTACCTCATGAACCGGCCTCAGTTTGTGAGAACCCGGGACTGTGTTTCCGACACGATCATCAGTAGCACGGGGGCCCCCCAGGGAACGGTGCTGGCTCCCTTCCTGTTCACTCTTTATACTGCGGACTTCTCACACAACACAACACATTGCCATCTACAGAAGTTCTCTGATGACTCTGCGATCGTTGGTCTCATCTCCAACGGAGATGAAGCTGAGTACAGAGGGCTTATCCAGGACTTTGTGGACTGGTGCCATCGGAACTGCCTCCAGATCAACGCGAGGAAAACTAAGGAGCTGGTGGTGGACTGCCGCAGGCATGGGCAGCCCCTCACAGCACCAGTAAATATACAGGGAACAGACATCGAGATGGTGACATCCTATAAGTACCTGGGTATTCATCTGAACAATAAACTAGACTGGTCACACAATACTGACGCACTCTACAAGAAGGGACAGTGCAGGCTGTTCCTGCTGAGGAGACTCAGGTCTTTTGGTGTACAAGGGGCACTGCTGAAGTCATTCTATGACACGGTGGTGGCATCAGCCATCACTTTTGGAGTGGTCTGCTGGGGCAGTGGCATTACTGCAGCCGATAGGAAGAGACTGAACAAACTGATTAAGAAAGCTAGCTCTGTCCTGGGGCAGCGCCTTGATCCAATGGAGGAGATAGGAGAGAGAAGGACGGTGGCTAAACTGTCATCTCTGCTGGAGTCAGAGTTCCACCCTATGCAGGACATACTGGATGCACTGAGGAGCTCATTTAGCAGCAGACTACATCATCCCAGGTGCACAACCGAGAGGTTTCGTAGGTCCTTCCTACCAACGGCTGTCAGACTGTACAACCTAAGCAGGGCTGCTCGCAGAGATAGCAAAAAGACGTAACAAACTAATAGTTTTTTTTTAATGCAAAAGATGCAATAGACTTACACAATGGTCCTCTCCGGCATACAACTAGGAACATACCGGTCGCTATGGAGGGTGAGAATATGTATGGGCACATAATCATACCATGTAGGATAACTAAATAGACGGTTATGCTGTTTCATCCCACCTAGCAACAATGCTCTGCACTGTGTGTGTTTATATATTTACATATTTATTCCATCTAGCTACAATGCTCAGCACTGGGTGTGTTTATATTTATATATCTATATATTTATTCCATCTAGCTACATTGCTCCGCACTGTGTGTGTTTATATACTTGCATATTTATTCCACCTAGCTGCAATGCTCCGTACTGTGTGTGTTTATATATTTACATATTTATTCCATCTAGCTACAATGCTCTGCACTGTGTGTTCATATATTCATATATTTATTCCATCCAGCTACAATGCTCTGCACTGTGTGTCTGTGTGTGTGTGTGTATATATATATTTTATAGTAATATGTACATATGTATATTAGCTGCTCTTGCTTGCTTGTTTTTTTTCTTGCCTTCTGATTGTTGCTCTGAGTGTTGCTATCCCTGTGCTGTTGCAATCCTGGAATTTCCCCGTTGTGGGACTAATAAAGGCTTATCTTATCTTATCTCACCCTATCCCTTGCATCTTCCTCTGTAACACCAACCCTATCCATGTCCTCCTTTACTACATCCATGAATCTTCTCTGTGGTCTTTCTATTTAACTCCTGCCTGGCAGCTCCATCTTCAACATTCTTTGTCCAATATATCCACTATCCCTCCTCTGCACATGCCCAGACCATCTCACCTTGCCTCTCTTACTTTGTTTCCAAACTGCTCAACCTCAGCTTTCCCTCTGATATACTCATTTCTAATTCTGTCCCTCCTTGTCACTCCCAATGAAAATCTTAGCATCTTCAAATCTGCCAACTCCTGCTCCACCTCTTGTTTTTGGCAGCACCACCATCTCCAAACCATACATCATAGCAGGTCTCACTACCATAAATCATCACTTTCACTCTTGCTGCTATCCTTCTGTCACAAATCACCCCTGACACTCGTCTCCACACACTCCACCCTGCCTGCACTCTCTTCTTCACCTCTCTTTTGCATTTTCCATTGCTTTGGATGCTTGACCCCAGGTATTGAAACTCATCTACTTTTACTACCTCTACTCCTTCCATCTTCACCGTTACACCTGCTTCCCTTTCATTCGCACATATATCCTGTCTTGCTTCTACTGACTTTCACTCCTCTTCAGAGCATTCCTCCACCTCTCCAGGTTCTCTTCCAACTGCTCCCTACTCTCACTACAGATCACAGTGTCATCTGCAAACATCATAGTCCATGGGGACTCCTGCCTGACCTCATCTTTCAGCCTGTCCATCACCATGGCAAAGAAGAAGGAGCCCAGAACCGATCCCTGATGTAATCCCACCCCCACCTTGAATCCATCCATCAATTCTACAGCGCACCTCACCACCCTCTTGCTGTCCTCATACATGTCCTGCACCACGCTCACATACTTCGCTGCCACTCCTGACTTTCTCATAAAGTACCACACTTCCTTTCTTGGCACCCTATCATATGCTTTCTCTAGATCCGCAAAGACACAGTGCAGCTCCTGACCTTTTTTATACTTCTTCTTCTTGGTGAGAGGAGTGTGAGTGGAAGAGAGAAAAAAAAACCCTGAACGTTTGTGCTATTTTTTCTATCTTTCCTGTTCTTTTGTCTCAACTAGTGGTTAATATTAGTTTGGTTTTATTAATTTCGTGGTGTTTGGCTGGTTAGTTTTTTGTGGGTTTTTTGTCAGCCAGGCTCTGTGGCGCTGGCTGGCGTCTCAGGTGTGATGGCTTTCTCCAAGCCGACGTGGAAGCATGGCATCAAAACTGGCGTTGGCTCTCTGCACAGCGTGGAGGAGGTAGCAGTTGCTGTTGGAGAGATAATTGGGCATGATGTCGTAAAATCCAGGGCCCGCATGAACGGGGCTGTTGTTTTGTTTGTGGAAAAGGTGGACCAGGTAAATACTTTGATTGAGAGCGGAATCACAGTAAATGAGACATTTGAGTCAATCATGCCGCTGTCACAGCCGGCAAAAAAAATAACACTCTCGAACGTCCCCCCATTTATTAGTGATGACGTTCTTGTTAAAGAGCTGTCAAAGTTTGGAAAAGTGGTGTCACCTATCAAGAAAATTCTGTTGGGCTGCAAGTCACCCCTGCTGAGACACGTCATGTCCCACCGCAGGCAGCTCTTTATGATCCCCAACACTAAGGTGGAGGAATTTAACTCGGTGTTTCGGGTGCGGGTGGATGGATTTGATAATGTTCTGTTTCCAACGTCCGCTACGTTAAAGTGTTTTGGGTGTGGTGAAGAGGAGCATCTGGTAAAAGTCTGTCCTAACCATGCTGGTCCCGCCCCGAGGGACGCGGCTGGGACTACTGCCGGTGACGGGGGGGGGGGGGGGGGGTGTTAGCGCTAAGCAGAGGGCGGCTACTGCCGCCGATCAGCCTTCGTGAGGGCCGGGGCTGGCCGCCACCGAGCAGCACGGTGTCTCTGAGCAGGCTGAGGATGCCAACATTACAGCTGAGGAGCTGCCGGAGGAGAGACAGAGTCCGGACCAGAACAGCACTGTGGTGAGTGATGAGAGGGAGAAGGATGTGGATGAAGCAGATGAAGGGACTGTAGAAGCGTGTGAGGTGGAAAATAAAGTGTGTGAGGTGGTGGGCAGTGTTGTGGGTGAGGAGAAAGATGATTTGAGTGATGGGAGGATAAACGTTGTGGGCGAAGCAGGTGAGGTGGAGAGTAAAGTGTATGAGGTGGTGAATGTTGTGGGTGAGAAAAAAGGTGATCTGAGTGAAACAGTTGAGGCAGGTGGGGTCACGGGTGAGCTGGGCAAAGGTGGTGCTTTGAATAGTGAAATGAGATGTGGGTGAGGGAAATAAAATAAGTGGAGAGCTGTGTGGAGAAGCTGAGGTGGCTGGTGAATTGTGTATGACTGGTGGAGGAATAAGTGGACAGTGTGGGGGCAGGTGAAGCATCAGGGAGTCTGTGTGAGGATGTTGTGGAGGATGTGGAGGATATGGAGGCATGTGAATCCGGACAAGTTTCTCTTAAGCGCCGCAGAAACAAAGCTCCACCTGTGTCTGCAGGTGGTAAAACTGGTCGGCTGATGGTCAGACAGAATACTGTGAATAGTGTGGCTCTGTCTGAGAACAGTGACAGTGAGGACTGTTTGTCTGACAGCAGTGTGTTTTAACACAACAGTACACAGCTGTCTGTTAGCCAGAAGGACATCATTTATCCTGCAACAATGTTCAAATTGTTTTTACAGCAGACCAAGGGCGTGAAGGGGCTAGATATACAGCAATATTTTCCTGATAAGCAGGCTTTTTATAATTCTGCCAGGCAGCTTATAAAAAGCAAAGCTGAAACAGACCTCACAGATCAGGAAATTTACAGACTGAGAAAACAGATGAATAAAGTAAGAAAACAAATTGGTTTTTAATGATAGTGGAGAATATAGTGTTTTCTCTTTTACTTTTCTTCTTAATTGTTTTTTACTTTGGGTTTAATACTCCTCTTATTATGGATCTTTTTTTAAGGTGGGGAGTTTAAATGTAAATGGTGCCAGAGAATCAAAGAAAAGGGCGCTGGTTTTCGAAACAGCAAAAATGAAGCACATTGATGTGTTGTTTTTTCAAGAGACACATAGTGATCCAAGTGTAGAGGCGGACTGGAGTCGAGAGTGGAATGGGGAACTAAAGTCACAGCACCACAGCCAGTAGAGGAGTGGATTTTTTATTCTCCAAGAAGTTTGCTCCAACTTCTCTGGAGGTTGAGCATTTTATCAGAGGCAGATGTCTTTTAGCCAAAGCCCCTTTTGAACATTTTACGGTGCTTTTTATCAACATTTATGCTCCAACCAATGGTACTGAGAGGAAAAGGGTTTTTTTTTACAAAAGGTTAATGATGAGTTAAACAGTTGCAGCTAAGAGGATTTTTTATTATTGGGTGGGGATTTTAATTGTACTGAAAATGAGTTTTTAGATCGAAACCACACAGAGACACATCCTGGTTCCCAACAGGCTCTGAGACAGCTGGTCTATTCTCATGGCCTGGTGGATGTGTGGAGAAGGATGCACACTGAGTGCCAACAGTACATAGGGTCTCACCTCAAAGAGGATAGGAACTCTTTAGCCCGACTGGAGTGATTATATTGTTTTAAGCACCACTGTAATGTTTTTAAGTCCTGTAAAATATTATCAGTTGGTTTTACTGATCATGCTCTTGTTGTGTGTCAGGTTTTTATGAAGAATTTTGCCCCCAAGAGTGCATATTCGCATTTTAACTCAGTTTTAACATTTGATAAAGGTTTCAAAGGGGCTTCAAAATTTTTCTGGACTGCTTTTAGACAAAAGAAAAAAAAAATACGTGTCTTAGGCAGTGGTGGGACCGTGGTAAGGCTGAAATTAAACTTCTGTCAGCAGTATACATTCAGTGTCACACATGACACCTGTAGATCTATCAGAGACCTGGAGATAGATATTGTGGAGTAAGAGACCTCTCATGGGACTTCCGGTTATGGCTGCCACGTAGGACGGACGTGTCTCGCTCTGCTCTGCTCCTGGAAAAAAAAAATCGGCAAATAACTCTCTCATTTGGGACAGAACGTATCCCAGCATTTGGGCGAGGATATGTCGGCGAAGCCTAAGGCTGGAAAACCAGGAAAAGGAAAAAGCGAGCCGCCGAAACAGTCCAAATTAACGGACTTTCAGGTCTGTGACGCAGCAAACAAAACTCCATATATGGCGGAGGAGGCTGGCAACGCTGCGATTTCTGCGGGGAATGGCGCAGATGCGCTGATGGCAGCCATGAGTTCAATGAGAGCGGACTTTTCCTCTAGATTTGATGGGATTATGACAGCGTTGGAAGGAATAAGAAAGGAATTGGGTGACTGTGTAGAACGAACGGCGCAGATGGAGCTCCGTCTCGCTAGTGCTGAAGATGACGTCACCCGTCTTCAATTAAAGGTGCGCACTTTGGAAAAAAAAAATAAATCTCTGGAAGATAATATTTTGGATTTGGAATCTCGGTCGAGACAGAATAATTTGAGGCTGGTGGGTCTTCCAGAGGAATCAGAAGGTCGGGACGTATGTTCCTTTCTGGAAAAGTGGATTCCGGAGGTGCTGGGCAGCGAGGAGTTGCAATCAGCAGTGGTTCTGGAAAAAGCACATCGTATTGGTCCACGGAGAGATGAGGGACCGCCGAGGACCTTAATTATGAAGTTTCTTAGCAACAGAGACAGGATGAAGATCTTCAACGCTGCACGTGCTAAAGGAGAGATTAAACACCAGGACCAGCAGGTGCGGTTCTACCCAGATTTGGCCACAGGAATCCAGCAATTGAGGAAGCAGTTTGATCCCGTACGTAAGGAGCTGCGCAACCTTGGGATTCGTCATGGTGTAATCTATCCTGCGAGACTGCTGACCACGTATGAGGGCAGAACCCACATCTTCAAGACCCCAGAGGAGGCGCAGGAGTTCATCAAGAAGATCAAAGAAGAAGAAGAGACTGGTGGGAGCTAAGCATGAACAAAATATAAGGTAGAATAATTAAGCATTTGCACAGGCATCTGACTGACTTGAAGTAAATAGTAAGTTTACAAAATATAGATTGTATTATATATTAAAAAAACAAAACAAAAACAAAACAAACAAAAAAAAAAAACTATGATGTACAAAGTTGTTAAAAATTTTGGAGTTAAGTTGGAAAACTACAGAGGAGAGTTAATGTTACGTCATTAAAAGCAGTAGAGTTAGGGTGATTGGGAGGATGAAGAAGGAGTGGCTTAGGCTGTTCCCCGTGGGTGTGGAACAGTCGATGGCTATATCGGGAGACAGAATTTTTCTTTTGATTTTGGGGGGTTTGCCACAAGTGTGGGAAGGGGGAATTTGTTTGTGTGTAGTTTGTAGGATGAATGTTCAACCACTCATGTTTTTGCTTCTCTGTATGAGCATGTTTACACTGCAAGGTAATCCCAAACTCTCTATTGATCATGGACCAAAGTGTTAATCTTAATTTAACTTCATGGAATTGCAGAGGTCTACAAAATTTAAAAAAACTTAAACAAGTTATGAATAAAATAAAGGACATGGGTTCAAGAATTGTGTTTTTACAAGAAACTCATCTGATAGAGGAGGATGTTAAAAGAATTAGGAGTAGATGGCAGGGAAGTGTATTCACCTCTTCATTTTCATCCCGAGCCAGGGGAGTTATGACTCTCATACATAAATCAGTTCCTTTTCAAGTGAAAAATGTAATTGGAGACAAATTTGGAAGATATGTAATCATTCAAGGTTCTTTGCTATTAGAAAATATAAATCTTGTGAACTTATATGGTCCCAATATAGATGATCAGAAGTTCTTTGCTAATTTATTTCTCATCTTATCATCACTTACAGGGCAACATATAATAGCAGGGGATTTTAATTGTACATTGAATCCAGGTGTGGATAGATCAACAGGACTGGATTGTACGCACATTGGATGTAGGATGACTATTAATCATTTTATGAAAGAATTGAGATTGTTAGATATATGGAGAGAAATGAAACCACAAGTTAAAGCCTATTCTTGTTATTCCAGTACCTACAAGACATTCTCACGTATTGATTATTTTTTGATTTCCACAGAATTAAGGTCCAAGATTCAAAACTGCTTTTATGATAACATCGTGATCTCTGATCATGCACCCTGTTGTCTAATATATGTAGATAAAAAATTGACAAAGGAATCAGGTAGATGGCAATTTCAGCATAAATGGCTTCAGGATGAGGAATTTGTCAAGTATATAGAAAAACAGATAGACGAGTTCTTTCACATCAATACTACACAAACATCAGCATGTGTAAAGTGGGAGGCTTTCAAAGCTTTTATTAGGGGACATATTATTAGTTATACAGGATCAAAATCTAAGAAGACTCGAGAGGAGAGAGCTAAATTGGAACATAAAATAAAAAATCTTCAGGAAAAAGTGTATGCAGGAAGTGACCCAAGGTTGGAGAATGAATTACTGATTTTGAGAGCTGAATACGACAAAAAATCAGCGAATAGAGCTGCCTCGAGTCTTCTAAGATTGAAACAATCTTTTTATGAACAAGGTGAAAAATCAGGAAAATTATTAGCATGGCAGATTAAACAATTGGAAATTAAAACACCAATTACCAGTGTTATAAGTAATGGACAGGTAGTTATAGATCCTTTAGAAATTAATAGAGCCTTTAGAGATTACTATGAAAAATTATATGATACCAAAAATGAACCTGATTTAACAAAACTAAATGGGTTTTTGAACGAACTATCTATACCGTGTATTCCAAATGAAAACAGGGAGATATTGGAGTCTAAAATTAGTCAAGAAGAAGTTGGGCTAGCCATTGATAATATGAAATCAGGAAAAAGTGCAGGACCAGATGGTCTTCCAGTTGATCTTTATAAAAAATTTAAGAATAAATTAATAAAACCTTTTTTGGAAATGGTCTTAGAAGCATTTCAAAATAATAATTTACCATCATACATAAATAATGCCTTAATTATACTGCTGCCAAAACCAGGTAAGCCCTCTAATAAATGTGAAAATATGAGACCAATAAGCCTATTAAACGCCGACCTTAAGATAATCTGTAAAATTTTAGCAAGACGAATACAAGAAATTTTACCAAATATTATTAATCGAGATCAGAATGGCTTTATAAAGGGTAGACAAGGCTTCCATAATGTAAGAAGACTATTTAATATTATTTATTTTAATAAAGAAGCACCGGATACAGCTCTCCTATCATTGGACGCCGAAAAGGCCTTTGATAGAGTTGAATGGCCCTTTCTTTTTGAAGTCCTACAAAGGTTTGGACTTGGAAATAATTTCATAAAATGGGTTCAAATAATATACAATAATGCTACAGCAGAAATCCTAACAAATAACAATATTTCAAAACCAATAAAAATCAATAGAGGATGTCGACAAGGCTGTCCACTTTCACCTTTACTGTTTACTATGGCAATTGAACCTTTAGTGATAGCGATACGTTTACATTCACAAATATATGGAATTAAAGTTGGACCAACAGAACATAAAATCTCCCTGTACGCCGATGATATAATTTTGTTTATGTCGAATCTAAAAAAATCAATTCCAACCTTGTTGAATTTAATAAAGAATTTTGGGGAAATATCAGGATATAAAATAAATAAAACTAAATCTTCAATATTAATGCTAAATGAGATCCAGAGAAATTACCCAGCCCCTGAGGTAAATCAATTCAATGTTGTAAATCAGTTTAAATATTTAGGAATCCAAATTATGCCTAAGCTAGAATCAGTCGCCAGTGTCAACTATGAAGCCTTAATGTCAGATATCAGTGAGTTAACTCAGAGATGGATGTCACTACCAATGTCGATGATCGGGAGAATCAATATACTTAAAAGTAATATTTTACCTAAAATACTTTATTTATTTCAATACATTCCCTTATCACCACCTTTAGATCTATTCTCAAGAATAAAAAAAAAGTTAGTGGAATTTATATGGAACAACAGGAGGGCTAGATTACGTTTGTCTTTATTATATTTACCATTTGATCGTGGAGGTCTGAAATGTCCAAATTTTATGTTGTATTATTGGTCGGCACAACTGAGGTCTATGACATATTATTTTTCATCAAATGATCTCCCTCACTGGACTGAAATGGAATCATACAATTTACCTTTACCTCTTCCCATATTCATATACTCAGATTCGGCAAAAAAATTACAAAAACAAGTTAAAAATCCATTTGTAAAGCATATGATCAAAATATGGTGTGAAGCTAAAAACTATTTAAAAGAACCACAGTTATTGTCACAATTTAGTCCAATATGGGGTAATCAATATTTTAAACCACGGAGAGCGGACGCTGTATTTAAAGTATGGAATTTAAAAGGGATACAAAAGATTCAGGATTTATATTTGCCATGTGCAGACAACATAATGTCTTTTGAAGAGCTGAGGATCAAATTTAATCTCAATAGAACACATTTTTTTTAAATATCTTCAACTTAGAAACTTTATTCGATCAAATCAAAATAAAGCTCTCACTCGACCTATTTATTCATCCTTGGAAAAAATGATGATGAAAGATAGTAAAAGAAAGGGTATTATTTCAGAGTTTTATAACTCATTGACACTATCTTCAAGTGAAAATTCACTGAAAAGATTAAACTACTGGAAAGAAGATCTGCAAACTGAAATTTCAGAGGAACAATGGGAATTGGCTTGTACAGAAGCTCAAACCAAATCAATAAATGCACGTCTTAAATTGATACATTTCAAATGGTTAATGCGGATGTATGTTACACCGGAGGAGTTAAATAGATATAACAAAAATATACCAGATACATGCACAAAATGCATGGAAAGTAAAGGAACCCTATTTCATTGTTTATGGGAATGTAGATTAATAAGAATGTTTTGGGAAGAGGTGAGGGTAACAATTGAAAAAATAATCTCAAAACAAATCATATTGAATCCTAAACTGTTTTTGTTGGGTCTGTACCCAGAAAAGCATAATTTTAATAAAAGTGAAAGAACATTCATAGACCTCAGTTTGCTTAATGCCAAAAAATGTATTGCACTATTATGGAAAAAGACTCATAGACCAGATGTGACTCAGTGGTTAAGACAGATGTTAACAAACCTTCCATTAGAAAGAATAACATATATACTAAAATCAAAGGAAATTGTGTTTGAGAATATATGGAGACCTTTTATTGATTATGTAAAAAATTTAAACATAACTCTTGAAGAAGAAGGTGAATGATGTGTGTGGACCTTGTAAATTCCAAACTGGTGAACATAATATGTATACTTATGTATTGGATTGTCTAGACTAAACAGAGGAGCATTGTTGAAGATTTGATTTTGTTGGTGGTTGTTGGTGTTTTTAGTGCATTTTTTTTTTTTTGTAGTACTTTAGTGTTAGTGTTTGATTGTTTGTATCATGTTTGTTAAAAAAAAAAAAAAGGTTCAATAAAGATATTGTGGAAAAAAAAAAGAGACCTCTCATGAGTCCACAGGAAATCAAGGATGTATTGAAGTCCTCAAATCCCAAAAAAAGACCTTAGCTCAGCTGTTGGACACTAAAGTACAAGGTGCCCTAGTCCAGTCCCAAATTCAGAGCATCACTGAGATGGATGCTCCCTCTAGCTTTTTCTTCAGTCTGGAGAAGAAGCATGGACAAAAAAAAAGGTAATCCACTCCCTGGTCTCCAACACAGGGCAGGAACTGATCGAGCCTGAACAAATCAGAAAGCATGCTGTTGAGTTCTATTCCCCTCTGTACAACAGTGACTACAGGGAGGACAATGGCCTGATGGAGGGGTTCTGCAGTGGACTACCTCAGGTCTCTGAGGAGACCAACCCACAGACCGGCCTCTTCGGTTACCCAAATTGTCTGCTGCCCTTCAGAGCATGAAGGGGAGGAAGGCTCCGGGAATAGATGGCCTCACTGTGGAGTTTTTTAAAGCTTTCTGGGACATTTTAGCGCCTGACATTCTAGAGGTTTTTAATGAAAGTTTGTGTTCAGGCTCTCTGCCGATGTCCTGCCGCAGGGCTGTGGTCACCCTCCTGCCAAAAAAAGGAGATTTACAGGACATAAAAAAATGGCAGCCCATGTCTCTCCTCTGCACAGATTACAAGATTTTTTTCCAAGGCTTTGGCTAACAGGCTGAGGGAAGCTATGGAGCTGGTCATCCATTGGGACCAGACGTACTGTGCACCGGGCAGGTCCATGGTATACAGTGTCTACCTAATTCGAGATGTTTTGGAAAGCTCCAGCTCATTGGGAGAGCTAACACTGGTCTGATTTCTCTAGATCAGGAAAAGGCTTTTGACTGCATTGAACATGACTTCCTCTGGAAGGTGATGGAGAGGTGTGGGTTCAGCGCTGGTTTTATAGCCAAAATCCAGGTGTTATATGCTGGTGTTGAGAGCATACTGAAAATCAATGGCAGTTTGTGTGCTTCTTTCAGAGTGCATAGAGGCATCCAGCAGGGCTGTGCTTTGTCTGGTATGCTCTATGCACTTTCCCTATAACCCCTCCTCCATAAAATATGCACAAGCATTGATGGCCTTACCTGGTTTTAACAGAAAGATTGTTCTATCCACCTATGTGGATGATGTAATTGTTTTTATTAAAAATCAGATTGGTGTTAATGTTTTAATTGATTAACTGGTGCCTTCACCTTTTTATCAGCAGCAAGGGTGAATTGGAGAAAAATTGAAGCCCTTCAGGTTCAGGTTACTTTATTTGTACCCGTAGGTAGATTTGTTTTGCAGTCAGGTGACATCCATATTAACAAACCACAATTACATTCAACATGAACACAAACACAGGCACACATGAAGCTGACTATAAATATGATAAAAGTACTCAAGGCTCCACCAATCAGGACATAAGACAAAGAGATAAGAGAAAAAAACAGAGAAGAGAGAAGGTTCATATTAAAAAGTTAAAGACTAGTTAAAGAGGTTAAAAACGCAAAAGTCTAAAACCCAATAAAAGATTTAGAACCCAAATAAAAAACCTACAAAAATAAGTAAATATAGGCTTTATATTATAGACGTATATTATAGGTTTGCTGTCCCAAAAAGTAAAACCCAGCACTACAAAAACGGCTTTGTTCCTGCTGCTGATATTATGTGCAATATCAGCAGCAGGAACAAAGCCGTTTTATAATTTAGGTTTTTGTAGTGCTGGGTTTTACTTTTTGGGACAGCAAACCTCCGTCTATATATATATACCTCCTCTATATATATATATATATATATATCTTGTTCAACTTTTTAACAGCAGCAGGAACAAAGCTGCTTTTTTAGCGCTGGGTTTTACTTTTTGGGACAGCAAACCTTCGTCTGGAGGGAAGAAGTTGAAAGTGGCAGTGCAAAGGATGGGAGTCATCATTTAAAATGGAGGTAGCAATCCTCTGTACCTGTCTGGTGTACAGGGATGTCAGGCTCAGCTGTGACTCACCAAGCAAACGACTGGACCATCTAACAACCTGATCCAAGGATTTCCTCTGTTTCAGTTTTATCTGACCAAACCATGACACTAAAGAAAAGGATAAAGCAGATTCAATAAAAGTCCGATAAAACATTGTCATTATGGTTCGGTCATTTTGGAAGTGTGCAAGTTTCCTTAAACAATGCAAATGTTGCTGACCCTTTTTGCACACCCTTTCACAGTTCTCTTCAAAGTTTAAATTACTATCAATAATCGTCCCAAGGTATTGTAGGATTGTAGGATAGGATTGTACACATTCAGAGGTCTGGCCTTTTAGTACATTGACTTCGTGCCTGGGAGTTTTCCTCCTAAAGTCAATAATCATATCTTTAGTTTTTGTCATATTCAGCTGCAGGTAGGAATCCTCACACCAGTGAACAAAATCATCAACTACTGGGCCGTGGCCACTCTCACCATCCTGGAGGAGACTGACAACAACTGAATCATCAGCATACTTTATAATGTGTCTGTTGTCATGTCTGCTCCGACACATGTTTGTGTACAGGATGAAGAGTAGTGGTGACAACACACACCCCTGCGGAGAGCCAGTAGAAGAACACTTCTGGTCAGACAATGTACCACTGACCCTTACTCTCTGTGTCCTGTTGGTTAAGAAATCCAGAATCCAACCCACCAGATTATTACTCCAGTCAAATTGTTGCAGGCCCCTTTCAACTAAAATATGAGGTTGGATTGTATTAAAGGCGGGAGAAAAGTCCACAAATAAAAGCCTGGCGTGTGTCCCATTAAAATCCAGATGTTCAAAAAGCATGTTAAGCAGAATGACAGTGGCATCCTCCACTCCTCTGTGAGGCCTATAGGCAAACTGCAAAGGATCCAATGCATGCTCAGTCTGTGTTAGGACTTCAAATCTGACCAGTTTTTCAAAAATTTTCATTAAAATTGAAGTCAAAGCAACTGGTCTAAAATAATTTACCATTTTAGGACAGCTGGATTTTGGAAGGGGGACAACCACAGCATCTTTCCAGATCTTAGGCACATGTTGTGTCTGTAAGGACTTATTGAAAATGTAGTGAAATACAGGACTCAGTTCATGTGCACAGGACTTTACCAAGCGCCCACATATATTATCAGGGCCCTGACTTTTGTTCACTTTTACAGCACAGAACACCCTTTTAACATCCTGCACCTCAATATTAAAGTGCTGATGACATGATTTACGACCCAAGAGACAGACGCTGACATGAGAGATACAGACAATTATCTTTATTGTGAATTTATGAGTGAAGTGTGAGTGAATGTGTGAATGTTCGTCTGGCCACTGGAGCTGAGCCCGTCTTGTGGTAACCTGGCAACCCTGGAAAACACAAGCACAAGGTTACAGTTGTTCAGTAGCAATGTTCGGCGGGTATCCTGCAGGGGCTTACTTGCAGGTGCCACAATGAGAGGCTGACAGACTCCTGGTGTCCGTGCGACGTCGTGCTCGTGGTGTCCGGTGCTGTGGAGATGAGGAGGAGCTCCGCGGAGCGGGGGACGGTGCCTCGTCAGCAGAGGAGGGTGGTCCACCACCAGGGAGGTCCACCTGTGCACAGGGGAAAAGGCTAGCAGAGGAATTGTGAGGCGATGGCTTACGTGGCCTGGTTTGGCGAAGCGTAGAATTCTTCACGAGAAGTCGAGATTTCGGCACGTTGCTCAGTGAGGGTGACAGACGACTCCGTGCTGAGGCGTCCGCGCGTTGGGCTTTTATGGCCCGCTGATTGCCACCTGCTGAAGTGAGCGCAGCTGATGTTGATGATGCTGATGATGGCCTAGCGGCCATCATGACAGTACTCCCCCCTCTAGAGGTGCCTCCAGGCACCTGCCCAATCCTACTTGGATGCGTACGATGGAAATCGCGGATCAACTGCTTATCGAGGATCAACTGCTTATCGAGGATCAACGCAGGGCGTATCCAGGAGCGGTGCTCAGGGCCAAACCCCTCCCAGTCCACCAAATACTGAAGGCCCCGACCCCTCCTGCGGACGTCCAGGATTGCCGTTACCCCCCAGGCCGGATGGCCATCGATCATCCTCGGGGGAATGGGAGCCGCAGGGGGCGGGCACAGCTGGTCGGTGACGTAGGGCTTGACCTGGGAGACGTGGAAAGTGGGGCAGATGCGCATGTGAGAGGGGAGAGCAAGACGCAAAGATACAGGGTTGACAATGCGGGAGATAACAAAGGGACCGATGAAGCGCTTGGTTAGCTTACGCTTCTCGGCAGGCACACTGATGTTCTTTGTGGACAACCATACCTTGTCACCCACCTTGTAATCCGGGGCAGGCCTCCTATGGCGGTTGGCCACCTCAATGTTCCATTCCGTGGTCCTCAGAAGGGCTCTGCGGGCAATGGACCAAACTTGCCGAAAGCGTCTGGCGTGAGCCTGAACTGACAGGACTGCTACCTCCCCCTCCTCCTCCGGGAACAAGGGTGGATCGTACCCCAGTGATGCCTTGAAGGGGGACATCCCTGTGGACGAGGACACCGTGGTGTTATGAGCGTACTCGATCCACGGGAGGTACATGCTCCACGAAGAAGAGCAGGAGGAGATGACGCAGCGCAGCGCAGCCTCCAGCTCCTGATTGGCTCACTCGCACTGGCCGTTACTCTGGGGATGGTATCCAGAGGAGAGACTGGCCGTGGCCCCAAGCGCCGTACAGAACGTCTTCCAAACCTGCGAGACGAACTGTGGCCCTCGATCCGAAACAATATCAGCGGGGATTCCGTGAGGACGAACCACATGGAGAACGAGGAGGTCCGCCGTCTCCCACGCTGAAGGCAACCCCCGGAGAGGCACAAAATGGGCAGCTTTAGAAAAGCGGTCCACGATGGTTAAAACGGTCGTGAAGTGGCCGGAGGGGGGCAAACAGGTAACAAAGTCCATGGCTACATGGGACCAGGGGCGGGAGGGGACGGGCAAAGGATGAAGCAGACCCACCGGGGCCGATGAGGATGTCTTCCCCATGGCGCACTGAGCGCAGGCCCGGATATAGTTGTTAATGTCCCTTCACAGCCCTGGCCACCAAAAGGTCCTCTGGAGGAGATCAACGGTCCGACTCACACCCGGATGGCACGCCAGCTTGGACGCGTGACCCCACTCTATTACTTGGCTCCTAACAGGACGAGGGATGAACAAGCGACCCGGGGCCCCCCCACCCGGATCAGGCTCCACCTCCTGTGCTCTTCTGACCTTATCGCAGATGCCCCAGGTCAACGCACCTACCACACACGCAGGTGGCAGAATAGGCTCCTCCCGGTCGTCAGCGGAGGGCGCGTCAAACTGCCTGGAAAGGGCGTCAGGCTTGCCATTCTTACTCCCTGGCCGGTAGGTGATCGTAAAATTAAAACGGCCGAAGAAGAGAGACCAGCGGGCCTGACGTGCATTCAGCCGCTTGGCAGTCCTAAGGTATTCAAGATTGCGGTGATCAGTCCAGACGACAAACGGCTGGGCAGCCCCCTCCAGTCAGTGTCTCCACTCCTCCAGCGCAAGTTTGACAGCCAATAGCTCCCTGTCGCCGATGCTGTAATTCCTCTCAGCAGGTGTCAAACGATGAGAGAAGTAAGCGCAGGGGTGGATCTTCCTGTCCGTGGGGGAGCACTGAGAGAGTACCGCCCCCACCCCCGAATCCGATGCGTCCACCTCCACCAGGTATTGGAGCTCCGGGTCCACCTGGGTCAACACACGGGCCGAAGCAAACTCTCCCTTCAGCCTGTCAAATGCCGCGGCAGCCTCCTCACTCCAATGGAAAGGGACCTTCGGGGATGTGAGTGCAGTCAGGGGTCTGGCGATGTTCCCAAAATTTGGCATGAAGCGCCGGTAAAAATTGGCGAACCCCAAAAAACCCTGCAGCTGTTTCCTGGATGTGGGCGTAGGCCAGTCCACCACCGCCTTGACCTTGTCCGGGTCGGGAAGCACCTGGTTACGGGCGATTATAAACCCCAGAAAGGAGGTGCGATCCGTGTGGAACTCACACTTCTCCGCCTTGACGAACAACTGATTCTCCAGGAGGCGCTGTAGGACCCATCGTACATGCACCTGATGCTCCTCCAGTGTGCGCGAGAAGATGAGGATATCATCAAGGTAAATAAAGATGAAGGAATTCAAAAAGTCCCGGAGAACGTCATTTATTAAGCGCTGGAACACTGCCGGAGCGTTGGTTAACCCAAACGGCATCACCAAATATTCAAAGTGGCCGCCCGGGGTCCGAAAAGCAGTCTTCCACTCATCTCCTTCCCGAATGCGCACCAGGTGATAGGCGTTCCGTAGATCTAGTTTAGTAAACCAAGACGCCCCCTGGAGGGAATCGAAGGCAGTGTTCATCAAGGGAAGAGTGTATTTGTCCTTAATAGTAATGTCGTTGAGACCCCGGAAATCGATGCAGGGGCGCAGCGACCCGTCCTTCTTCCCAACGAAGAAAAACCCTGCCCCAACGGCCGAGGAGGACGGACGGATGATACCGGAGGCCAGGGACTCCTTGATGTACGTATCCATGGCCTCGCGTTCCGGAGCTGATAGGCTGTACAGGCGGCTCGCCGGGAGAGGAGCCCCAGCCTTGAGATTAATCGCGCAGTCGTACGGGCGATGGGGGGGAAGGGACAATGCCCGTGACTTACTAAACACCTGGCCCAAATCATGGTAGACGTCAGGCACCTTTGACAGGTCCGGAGGAGGTGTTGAGGGAGGCGTCATCGGCACTGAGGGAGCGCATGCAGCGGACTGAAGACAGGCGCTCAGGCACAATGAGCTCCAAGCCGTTATTCTCCCAACTTGTCAGTTGAACGTGGGGTTATGCAGCCGGAGCCAAGGGTACCCCAAGATGACGGGTGAGGAGGAGAAGGGCAAGACCAGGAACCGTATTTCCTCCCTGTGGTTACCAGAAACTATCGTTAACACAGGTGCCGTCTGATGGGAAACTGACGTCAAAGATGTTTTTGACAGGGTGACCAGATGGATGGGAGGGCGTAAAGGTTGACAGCTGAGGCCCATCAGGGTTGCCAGGTCTCTGGAGATAAAGTTTTGCTCAGCCCCAGAGTCAACTAAGGCTAGTGTGGTGTGTTCCTTGTGTTTATGAATGAGCCGAATGGGAATGTGGCAACTAGTGAGGGGCTTTGTCTGATTCTTGTCCGCGAATTCCCCTACCGTGATCCGCGGACCTCCCCTTTTAACGGGCAATCGACTACTCCATGTGCCTCACTCCCACAGTAGAAGCATAACCCCTGCTCCCTGCGACGCTGTCTCTCAGCTGCTGTAAGACCCGATTGCCCCATAACCATATCCTCCTGCTCCGGAAGTTCTTCAGATGCGGGCAGAGCAAGGAGGGGGAACCTAGCGGAGCGAGGGCGAGACTTATTTGCACGGATAGCTGTTCGCCGTTCTGCTGCTTGCTCCCTCAGTCTGCTATCTAGGCTGATGGTGAGGGAGATTAATTCCCCAAGTCCGTCTGGTTTCTCCTTTGCCGCTAGCTCGTCTTTCAACTCGGAGTTAAGGCTGCGGAGGAAAATTCCACAGAGTGCTGGCTCCCCCCACCCAACCTGACCGGTCCACAGAATAATCGGCGGCAGATCTACTGCCCTGCCGAATTCCAAGCAGCCGTTCAGTTAACACCGCGCCCCGGTCCACATGATCGAACACTTCCATGAACTCCGCCACGAACAGCTGGTAAGTTAACAATGAATAATTTGGTTTGGCCATGATGGTATAAGCCCAATCAAGAGTCCTGCCTCCCAGCAGGTTGATGATGTACCCAATCTTATTCATATCAGTGGCAAAGTCCCCTGGGACGCGGAGGAAAACTGACTCACACTGTAGCAAAAACCCCCGGGCCTCCCCCAGTTTACCAGTAAAGCGTGTGGGGGTTGGTACAGGAGTTAGGCGATGTGTGGAAGATGGGCTGGTTTTGCTAGTAGCCGCAGCTGCGGGTGCAGAAGGCGCCCCGCTAGCCGGGGGGAATGCCTGGTGACCTTCCAGGCGATCCAGCCGGCTGTTAATCTGAGTTAGTTGGTTTAAGATTACTGTCTGCTGGTGGGAAATCATGTCTACTCATGCGCTGAGTGTGTTAAAGCGGCGCGACAACGCACTGTCTGATGGGTCATCGTGACGGAGTCGTACTGACATGATTTACGACCCAAGAGACAGACGCTGTGGTCCGCCGCCAGGGAGGTCCACCTGTGCACAGGGGAAAAGGCTAGCAGAGGAATTGTGAGGCAATGGCTTACGTGGCCTGGTTTGGCGAAACGTAGAATTCTTCACGAGAAGTCGAGATTTCGGCACGTTGTTCAGTGAGGGTGACAGACGACTCCGTGCTGAGGCATCCGCGCGTTGGGCTTTTATGGCCCGCTGATTGCCACCTGCTGAAGTGAGCGCAGCTGATGTTGATGATGCTGATGATGGCCTAGCGGCCATCATGACAGCTGATTGTCTTTGAATTTCTGTTTCAAATCTTGGGTTTCTGTGCTAAAATCAAAGGAGTCAAAACAACCATAAAAACAATTAAGAGCATTAGCCAGCTCTGTGTCTGAAATAAAACCATCTAAAAACACACGATTACTACACTCTGTGCTCTGAAGGCCTGCAATAGATTTCATACTGGCCCAGGCTGGACCAAGTTTCTTTGTTGCCATCTTGCTTTCCAACTCTGATTTATAATTCTGTTTTGCTCTTAAAATTTCTGCCTTCAGCTCTTTTGTGGCAACCTGCAGCTCAGAAACAACCCCTTGTTTAAAGGAAAGTGCTTTCCTCTGTAAGGAGGATTTAACTGATTTTGTAACCCATGGCTTGTTGTTGGGATATATTTTGACACGTTTACGTGGAACGATCATGTCTCTGCAGAAAGCCATATATGAGCATGTCACATCCACTAAAGAGTCCAAATCATCTCCGCAGGACAGTAACACCTCCCAGTCCGTACAGTTAAAGCATTTGTGGCGGCAGTGGACTGAATCCTCTATCCACACGTTTATGTCTCTGGTCTTTGCCTTGTCTGTTCTGAGAGCAGTTTTATATGTGGGCAGCAAATGTACACAGTTGTGATCTGAGGATCCTAAAGGAGGAAAGGGAATAGATTTATAGGCCCTCTCTATGGATCCATAGCACAGGTCCAATGTCTTTTTTCGCCTGGTTGGGCAGGAGACATACTGATAAAAGTTTTTAAGTGTCTTCTTTAGAGACACATGGTTAAAATCCCCAAGAATAAAATTTGGAGCCTCTGGGGAAAGCGACTGCAACCGCTGTACCACATCAAAGACAGTGCTGGAGGCGTAGGCAGCATTTGCTCTCGGGTGAATGTACACAGTCGTTATAAAAAGTTGGGGGAACTCGCGGGGCAGATAAAAGGGGTGTAGTGACACAGACAAAAGCTCCACATCTGGTGAACAGATGCACTCTCTGACCGTGACAGATGTACAGTACTGTTTATTAATATATAAACATACGCCGCCCCCCTGACATTTCCCCGTTACCTCGTCCTGCCGATCCGAGCAAAGTGGGGCTCCAAAGCCATCAATACACAGGTCCAGGTCCCAGTCATGCGCCGTAAGCCATGTCTCCGTGTAAGCCATGACACAGCAGTTCTTGAAATCCTTCTGCTATCGTACATTTCCTTGAATTTCATCCACTTTATTTCTCTGGGATTGTACGTTCCCCATAATAATGGAAGGAAGAGAAATGCGGTTAAGCAGACGCCTCCTCAGGCTTAATCTTACGCCTCCACGCTTTCCGCGTTTCCTCTTCTTGTCTCTCTTTTTATCGCTGTGTCCATGAAAATCTCTTAAAATAAAGTCCGACAGTCGTGGCACAGACTCAAACACAGATGCTGCATTATCCATGTTTAAATGCAGTAACGTAACACACAAGCCCTTGCTGTTGGTGATTGGCTTGGTGGCCTCCCGGTTCTGCCACAGGACATGGCATGGAAAAAAGATGGCATAAAATACCTGGGGGTATTTCTTGGTAATGATGTCATGGTCCGGAGGAACTGGGAGAACGTTGGCAAAAAAACTGAAGGCAAAATTAATAAGTGGAGATGGCTGCTCCCTCAGATGTCCTACAGAGGGAGGGTGCTTGTGCTAAACAACCTGGTTGCCTCCCTGCTTTGGCACCGATTAACCTGCCTAGATCCCCCATCAGGTTTACTGTCCCAGATCCAGACAAAAATCGTAAACTTTCTCTGGGACAATTTGCACTGGGTGCCACAGGGGGTGCTGTTTCTACCCAGAGAGGAGGGGGGACAGACCCTCATACACCTGGCCAGCAGAACTGCCACCTTTAGGTTACAGTTTGTGCAGAGGTTTCTGATGGGGCCAGCAGATCTTATGTGGAGAGAAGTGGCCAGCTTCATCTTCAGGCGTGTGAGTAATCTGGGACTGGATTATGCTCTGTTTTTAACTAATTCAAAATGTTTAAATTTAAGGGGGCTGCCTCCGTTTTATCAAGGTGTTTTTAAGTCCTGGAACCTTTTTAACACTAAACGTAAAAACTCTGACTCTCTTTTTTGGCTCTTGAAGGAGCTGTTGATTCATGGAGCAAGGCTGGACATCTGCACTGAGACCACTCCTGGGCTGATGGCAGCACTCCTGAAAACAAAGACTCTGACTCTTGAACAACAGGTGAATGCAGCAAGACCAACACTTACAAACTCCCTGCATGCAGCTACCTTACTGGGTACCCAGTCTGCCAGAGTGGCTCAGACAGTCCTGGAGCTTTGGAGGCAGAGGCTCAATGGGAGGGAAAGATGGCTTCTGGTGGACCACAGCAGAGGAGTAACTGAACCCAACCACAGTGACCCTTTCCCAGTGATCTCCATGAGCCCTGATCTTGGTGACCTAACTGGACATTTGTTAAGAACACACAACCCAGAACAGCTGACCTTACACAATGCTGACAAAAAACCGCTGTACATCAATTGTGTTAAGGTTATCAGCAGAGCAGCACTGCACAGCAGACCCTCCACTGTGTGGACTGAGAAGCTGAGTGGGGAAGGAGTGAGTCCACAGTGGAGAGTACTGTACAAACCCCCAATTACAAAAAGGACAGCAGATCTCCAGTGGAGAATTTTACATGGAGCTACTGCCTCAAATGTTTTTATTTCTGTTCTTAATCCTGCTGTTTCAAACCAGTGCCCTTTCTGCAGTCTCTGAGAGACTGTGATTCATGTTTTTAGTGAGTGTAAGAGGCTTACAGTGCACTTCACTCTTAACAAAAGTTTTTAATTTATTTGGTGAAAAATTTTCTGTGGGTCTTTTTTATTTATGGTGCAGGATACAAAAAAAATAAGTAAAGAAAAGTGGCAACTGCTGAATTTTACTATTGGTGAAGCCAAGCTGGCAATTCATGTTAGCAGATAAAATAAAGTCGAAGGCAAACCAGTTCAAGAACCGGCCTCTGTGTTGCACTGCAACAGCCAGTCCAGACTGAGACTGGAGTTCAGCTTTTTTTTAAGATGGCTGGGAACATGGATGGTTTTTCAGCAAACATGGTGTTATAGAGATATCTTTTGTTGTGTATGTGAGAATGAACTGTGTGTTGCACATTTTTTAGTTGTCTGATTCATGTGTTCAGCATGTTTTAACATTTTTTACGCACTTTTTACTTTACTATTTGTCTTGATGTCCTTGTAAATATGTAAATAAAGTCTTTTTGTAAAAAACAAAAAAATCTTCTTCCTCTCCTTTCGGCTGCTC
Organism: Pholidichthys leucotaenia; assembly: GCA_020510985.1. Classification (NCBI taxonomy): domain Eukaryota; kingdom Metazoa; phylum Chordata; class Actinopteri; order Cichliformes; family Pholidichthyidae; genus Pholidichthys; species Pholidichthys leucotaenia. The sequence goes on from CM035848.1 coordinate 180,119,271, forward strand.
CCTTTAGGGGTCGCTACAGTGGTCATCTTCCTCCATCTCACCCTATCCCTTGCATTTTGCTCTGTAACATCAACCCTCTCCATATCCTTCTTCACTACATCAGTGAATCTTCTCTGTGGTCTTCCTCTTCTCCTCGTGCCTGGCAGCTCCATTTTCACCGTGCTTTGTCCAGTATATCCAATATCCCTCCTCTGCACATGTCCAAGCAATCTCAGCCTTGCCTCTCTTACTTTGTCTTCAAACCACTCATCCTGAGCTGTCCCTCTGATATACTTATGTCTAATCTTGTCCCTCCTCGTCACTCCCAATGAAAATCTTAGCATCTTCAACTCTGCCACCCCCAGCTCCACCTCCTGTCTTTTTGTCAGTGCCACCGTCTCCAAATAATACATCATAGCAGATCTCACTACCGTCTTATAAATCTTCCCCCACTCTTGCTGCTACCCTTCTGTCACAAATCACCCCTGATGTGCTTTGATATGCAATGTCTTTTGCATAGCTTTTGCATAGCTCCTTACACCTGACACTCATCTCCATAAACTCCACCCTGCCTGCACTCTTTTCTTCACCTCTCTTGTCTATTTTTTCATTGCTTTGGATGACTGACCCCAGGTATTTAACTCATCTACTTTCACTACCTCTACTCATTCCATCTTCACCATTACACCTGCCTCCCTCCCATTCAAACTCATGTATTCTGTCTTGCTTCTACCGACTTTCATTCCTCTTCTCTCCAGAGCATACACTACCGTTCAAAAGTTTGGGGTCACCCAGACAATTATTTTGTGTTTTCCATGAAAAGTCACACTTATTTACCACCATGAGTTGTAAAATGAATAGAAAATATAGTCAAGACATTGACAAGGTTAGAAATAATGATTTGTATTTGAAATAATATTTTTTTTCCTTCAAACTTGGCTTTCGTCAAAGAATCCTCCATTTGCAGCAATTACAGCATTGCAGACCTAACATGATTGCACAAGGGTTTTCTAATCATCCATTAGCCTTCTGACGCAATGAGCAAACACATTGTACCATCAGAACACTGGAGTGATAGTTGCTGGAAATGGGCCTCTATGCACCTATGTAGATATTGCACCAAAAACCAGACATTTGCAGCTAGAATAGTCTTTTACCACATTAGCAATGTATAGAGTGTATTTCTGATTAGTTTAAAGTTATCTTCATTGATAAAAGTGCTTTTCTTTCAAAAATAAGGAAATTTCTAAGTGACCCCAAACTTTTGAACGGTAGTGTACCTCCACCTCTCCAGGTTCTGTTCCACCTGCTTCCTACTCTCACTACAGATCACAATGTCATCTGCAAACATCATGGTCCATGGAGACTCCATCTTGATCTCATCTGTCAGCCTGTCTATCACCATGGCAAACAAGAAGGGGCTCAGAGCCGATCCCTGATGTAACCCCACCCCCACCTTGAACCCATCTGTCACTCCTACATCACACCTCATCACCATCTCGCTGTCCTCATACATGTTCTGCACTACCCTCACATACTTCCCTGCCACTCCTGACTTTCTCATGCAATACCACACTTCCTCTCTTGGCACCCTATCAAATGATTTCTCTAGATCCACAAAGACACAGTGCAACTCCTTGTGACCTTCTTTTACTTCTCCTTCAACACTCTTAAAGCAAACAGTGCAACTGTAGTACTCTTTCTTGGAATGAAACCATACTGCTGCTCACTGATTGTCACCTCTCCTCTTGGCCTGGCTTCAACAACTCTTTTCCATATCTTCATAGTGTGTCTGATCAACTTTATGCCTCTGTAGTTTCTACAGCTCTGAACATCACCTTTGTTTTTGAAAATTGGTACCAAAACAGTTCTTTTCCAATGCCCAGGCATCCTCTCACTCTCCAAAATTGTGTTCAACAATGTGGTTAAAAAGTCCACTGCCATCTGTTCGAAACATCTCCATATGTCCACAGGTATGTCATCTGGACCAACCACCTTCCCATTCTTTACCCTCTTCAAAGCTGCCCTCACTTCTGCCTTGCTAATCCTCAGAACTTCCTAGTTCACTATCTGTTATGGCCCCCTCCATGAATAATTTGTCAGTGGTGCAGGTCCTGACACCTTACAGTACACTTCTGCTACTAACCAAGAGCTAGTGAAGAATTCCTTTTTGGCTCAGTGGTAGAGCTGGAGGTGTTGAGATCATGGCATCATAGGTTCAAATCCCAACCTGGGATGTAGGTGAATGTCTACTGTACCCAAAGAAGGGGTGAAAATAACCAGGTTTGTCCACTGTGGTGTAGAGACCAAGATAGACTTGAAGATATGAGGCTCAATAGGCAATTCTGGCCTTGGCCCTGAAAGTGGGTCTTAACACTATCTTTCCTTCATCCCCCCCTCTCTTTAATTGTCTTTATTCATCAGCTCTTCAAAGTACTCCTTCCACCTTGTCAACACGCTCTCATCATTTGTTAGTACACTACTATTTCTGCCCTTAATCAACCTAACCTGCTGTACATTCCCTTCCAGCTCGATCTCTCTTTCTCTGTCAATACAAGTCCTGTTCTCCTTCCTTAGTGCCCACCCTCTCATACAACTCACTGTATACCTTTTCCTTTGCCACCTCTCTCTTTGCCATGCGCCTAGATTCCAAATACTCCTGTCTACTTTCTTCATCTCCCTGACTATCCCACTTTTTCTTTGCTAACCTCTTCCATTGAATACTTTCCTGTACCTCCTCATTCCACCACCAAGTCTCCTTGTCTTCCTTCCTCTGTTCACTGGATACACCACATACCATTCTACCGGTTTCTCTCAATACTTTTGCTATACTTTCCCAGTCATCTGGTGATTCTTCCCAACCACCCAGAGCCTGTATCAACCCCTTCCTAAACTCGGTGCGACCTTCTTCCTTCTGTAACTTCCCCCACTTAATCTTTAGCTTTGCCTTCACTGTTTTCCTCTTCTTGCTCTGCAAAGTCATCCTACAGACTACCATCCAATGCTGTTTAGCTATATTCTCTCCTGCCACCACCTTGCAGTCTCCTATTGATTTCAGATTTCTCCTTCTGCATAAGATGTAGTCCACCTGTGTGCTTCTTCCTCCACTCTTGTAACTCACCCTCGCTCTTCTTGATGTATGTGTTCACCACAGCCATCTCCATCCTTTTAGAAAAATCTACAACCATCTGTCCTTCACCACTCTCTTCCCCCTGGGAGCACTCTCTACCACTTCATCCAACTTACTCCAAAATTCCTCTTTCTCTTCTACCTGACATCCAACTTTTGGGGCATACACACTGACAACATTAAACATCACACCTTTGACTTCTAGCTTCAAACTCATGATTCTGTCTTACTCCCTCTTTACCTCCTGAACACTCTTCACATACTCTTTCTTCAAGATTACGCTTATTCAATTTCTCTACCTATCTACACCATGGTAGAACAGTTTAAACCCACCCCCAATGCTCCTAGCCTTGCTTCCCTTCCATATGGTTTCTTGAACACACTGTATATCTACCTTTCTTCTCCCCCATCATATTAGCCAACTCTCTGCATTTGCCAGTCGTAATCACTACATATAACATCCCTACTCTCACCTCCACACTTCTACCTTTCCTTTTCTCTCTCTCCCTCCTAACACACCTTCCCCCTCTCCTCCTCCTTGATCTTCAACCAACAGTATGTCATGTTTCGCCCCTACGGGGCAGGGAAACAACCCAGACACTGAATGGTGTTGTGTATTTTTAATAAATAAAAGGATAAACACAAGGTGCTCCAAAAAACTTACTGGCGAGCAAAAAAAAACCCCAAGCAATTTAAACAGGGCGCTCCTCAAACTAATCTTGAGAGCAAGACAAGAATTACTTACAGAATGGTTCACCATAGCAGATGGAGCTCTGGTGGAGGAGTAGGTTGACAATGTAATGGCGAGGAGCCAGTGAACGGACAGAGCTTTAAATAGTGAGTGGCGAAACATAAGTGATAACAGGTGTGGGATCACCTGAGCAGGAGAAGGAACTAAAAATTAATTATTGGAATCAGCTTAGATGTAATGAGAGGAAGGAGCAGCTGACAGCTGACAGGCAGCACATACAACCCCGGAAATGCCAGTCATGGCCCCTACATTTAATGTTCCTACTCTCACCTCCACACTTCTACCTTTACTTTTCTCTTACTCCGTCCTAACATGCCTTCCCCCTCTCATCCTCCTTTATCTTCGAGCGACAGCAGCCCATTACTTTTACAATACTTTGTAAAGTATTAGAAGTATATTCATTGTGGTTTATTACAAATACTTTGCTTTGAAAGTACCAAATAGTCACATTGTAAGAAAAAAAGTCCTGAATTGGAACAAAAAGATGCATGGAATTGTTTTATAATCACATCACAGCCTTCAAAATCATAATCCAATCGAGTCACCAGGTGGCTTAAGATTCCCACCCCTACTGCTCATGGAGGAAGCAATAAAGAGACGGGATGAAATAAGAAAAATTCTTCTGTGTATTTTTTTTTAACCTCCTTTGCTCCTTTTCCTGTTACTGTGTTTATAGAGTTCCCCTGTGTCTTATTACTTCTGTCAGTTTTATCTCCCTAAAGCTGCCTGTATGTTGTGTGATTTTAGAAAAACTAATACAGTTTAAAATGGAATCCAGCTTTGCAGGTCAGAGCTTCGCTATAGACATGTTTCTTCAGTTTTCACCATAAATTTTCAAGACAAATTTAATTGAATCTGGACTGCTTTCTGGCCATGCCATTAGGTTGATATGTGTATTACAAAGAAAGGTTAGAATGTTGTTTCCTCTTTGGCAAAATGTATTATCATTTAATCATCACCAAACGTACTTTTTACAGATGGAATGAGAAAAGTATCCAAAAATTCAGAGGTTTTGACTGCCATCTCCCTTGAAATGCAACCCCACATCATTATTAACGACTGTGGAAATTTGCTTGTTTTCTTCATCTTTATGCGTTTCACTGGATAATCATCAAGGAAGTTTTAGAATAATCTCCCTGCCCAATGCAGATTTATGATCTGTCTCCATTCTAGGGGCCAATCAGAGACAGATACCTAGAATTAATTTAGAATCACCAATTAACTTAAAGGTCCCATTCACTTAAAATTGGTATGTTTGTGTGTTTTAACCTTCTGAAAGGCTTTATTGGATCATATGACTACAGAAAATATGTTAACATCTCTCTTCACTTCAAAGTAATTATACTGTACTTTAACATGGGCAGAAGCCAATTTTGCTCTTCTCGCTTGTTTTCCCTACATTACTGACAAATGCTTCTTAAACCCATCATCATGCTTGTTGGCTGTGATGATCCAGTCTCCATCCAGATGAGCAGGGAGCCCAAGGCATTAGCTTCAGAGTTTACAGTGCTACAAGGGAGTTAGCTTACCAAGTATGGTTTATATTATTATTTTCTTTAAATTTCAGTCACCCTAAGAGACATCCCAATTTCCAGCTGATTCACTAATCCAGTCCATAATATATCTCACATCATTCTGGCTTATTTTGTTATATTTTTGCTGTGATACTACATTGAACCATTAGCATTAGCTTGGCTAGGCGGTCGGAACTGGTCAGTCTAACCCACTGATCTGTATAGAGAACACTGGATTGCGTGCTGCCCAGCAGAAGTGAAGCCACCAGAAACTCTGTGGCCTCCATTTTAATACACACAAAACACTCATTGAGGGAATAGAGAATGAATGGGTTTAGTAGTTAATGGTGCCACTTTTATCTCAGTACTTTCCCAAAAAAATAACAGATTTTGAACTTCTTGGCATGGAGACACAGTTTATAATCTTGCGCAACTGGTGAACTGTAGAAATTGAGTTGGCATTATGTTTTGCAGCTGTGGGATGGCTAGATATTTGGAAAAGTCAAGGCAAGGCAAGAAGTTCTGTAAGTAATACATGCAGTAAGTGTGTTTAGGCATGTCATCATAATAACAGTCCTAATGATAGTCCTATATCACACTGTGTTTATATATTTATATATCTATTCCATCTAGCTACAATGCTTCGCACTCTCTCTCTCTCTCTCTCTCTCTCTCTATATATATATATATATATATATATATATATATATATATATATATATATATATATATTTACATGTGTATACTTGCTGCTCTTGTTTTTTTTTTCTCTTGCCTTCTGATTGTTGCTCTGAGTGTTGCTATCCCTGTGCTGTTGCAATCCTGGAATTTCCCCATTGTGGGACTAATAAAGGCTTATCTTATCTTATCTTATATGAGTAAACTAAAATATCAGGCAGTGCATTAATCTTGCTATTAAATGCCTAGGCCTAATCTAACTAGCAAAACATGGGATCAGAACTTTTTCACGAAGGCGCTATTTAAACTGAGGTAAATCCCTCCCCCCCGTCCTGTCAGGCAGCTAGGTGAGCAGAAGAGCGATCTGCTACCCTTACTGTGCCAAAACAGATTTACTTTGCCAAAAGCAGCTTTATACAGTACCTATCTATGTACTGTATATTGTTGTACACGCCTCCTGTAATAACTTTCAATACTTTATTTAAATTATTTTACCCATGAAGGACCCGACAGGATGGGGAATGGGGAAAGGAAGTGTGTGGAGGGGGAAAGACAAGGGAAAAGAAAAGACAAAAAAACAAACAAACCAACAACTAAAACAAACAAAAGACAGACTGCTTCTTCCACCGAAGTCTCAACACAAGTCTGGTATCTGCACCTGTTAAAGGGGAGACATTTGTGCGTGTGCGTCCATGTGCGTGTATATGAGAGTGCGCACAACATAAGTGTGTGCATGTGAGTGGCTTATCAGAAAACATACGAAGAGGGGGGCCAGTCGCAACAACCCCCCCCCCCCCCCCCCCAGAAATCTCAAGCAGGCAATGCAGCGCCGCCAACCCCCACAGGGCATAAATGCTTGAGGTCAACCATCCCCAGGAAAGCCAGGCATCCACCCCCGGAGGGACGGCCGAGGGAGGCCAGGCTGCCAGGTGGCCGGTGCAGTCGCCCACCGCCCCCCCCAGCGGGGCCAACGCCAGCCCCCAGGCTCCAGGTGCCAGGAGGCCAGTGCCCCCATCTCCTGGGCGAGAGACCAGCCCACACCCCTCAGTGCGAGCCCCCCCAGACACACCCACAGCAGCCCCCCCCCCCAGTGCCACCGCTGCACACCCCGAGAACCCCATGCCCAAAGAAGCCCCTCCCACCCAGGGGAGCCCACGTAGCCAAGAGGCATTACCCCCTCAATCCAGCACCTCCCGACTAGCAAACACACCCATTCCCACACCTTCACACCCTCATGCTCTCATACTCACCCACATGCACTCACTCACTCTCACTCCCCCACACAGTCCCATACTCGCACTCCTGGACCCAACCATTCTCTCTCACTCCTGTACCTGCTCAGTCTTGCTTCCACTCAACCTCAGGGTCACCCACACTCACTCACATTCACCCATACACACACTCTCACTCATACTCCAACCTACTCACATCCATTCATGCTCTCCCCTTCACACTCACCCACGCTCATTCACCCTTATTTCTTAGGGAAACTGCGATGCCAATGCAGCGAGCCTGAACGTGCACCAGCGCCTGGCAGTGGCAAGGGAGACTGAAGATGCAGCCAGCCACCAGAGATACCAAGGAGAGCAAACCACCGCCCGTCACCCCTCAGGTAATAGAATTAATAAGTGGGGACCAGAGATAATTGAATTCAGCCAATTGTTTTTTTGAGGAGGCAGACATTCTCTCCAGGCTGATATAATCTAAGAGTAGGTTATTATAGTGAGTCATGCATAATTTTTTTTTTATTATTTCCAGTTCACGAGGATAGTTTTCTTTGCAAAGCAAAAGGCGGTGAGAACCATGTGTGACATCCTTGCCTCTATGTTTATTTCACTTAAATCACCTAATATGCAAAGTGTGGGTGAGGATGGGACACAATACCAAAGCCATGCCGACAAGTCCTCACATGTCTTCTGCCAGAACTTTTGGACCGGTGCACAGGACCACATAGCATGTACATAACTATCTGAGACGTTGCTGGTGCAGTAGAAGCAGATATCTGTGTGACTCCGGCCCATTTTGAACATCCTTTGTCCTGTGTAATGAGTTCTATGTAGAACTTTGTATTGTATGAGTTTTTAGTCATATTAAAAGTGTTTAAACATATTTGTGTCCAGAAGCTTTCATCCTTATTGATCGAAAAGTCTGTCTCCCATTTTGATTTTGAAAGAGATACTGACTCATCCCAGTTTTGATAACAGTCTGTGTATTTTCAATATCAATTTATGGGAACACAGATTTAGAAACTCTGCCACCCTAACTGGTACCTCTAAATCTGTCTGATTAAGATTGAATTTTACTTTTATTATGGATTTAAGCTGTTGGTACTCAAGAAACTTTTTATCGCTGATATTGTACTGTAACATGAGTTCCTGAAATTGAATACAATTTCCACCTTGAATAAGATGCTCTAAGTTTTTATTCCCTTCTCTTGCCATAGTGGAATGTTCAACATCCTCTTTTGTTGCAAGATATCAGGATTATTCCAAATGGGTGTGAGTTTATAAGGGACAAGGGAAGACCCCGTTATTTTAAAAAATTTCCACCAGGCTGTCAGAGAGGAGCTAATATAAATGCTTTTAAAACGGTCATAGAATCAGAATCAGAATCAGAAAAGCTTTATTGCCAAGCATGTTAAAAACATACGAGGAATTTGACTTGACATTGGCACGCTCGATAAGCGCTTCCCAATGACATGGCAGCCATGCAAGGCGCCTCATCAAAACAGCGGGGGGTAAAGAGGGGAAGAGGGGAGGGGATGACACATTGGGCAGAGAGAAAAAACATAGTTTATCAAAATAAAGCTCGTTGAATGAGCAAGATTGTGATTACATAGAAAAACAAAACACCTCTAGTTGCACAATTAGCAGACAATACAAATCCACACAAAAACAAAGCAAAAGAGAGAGAGACCAGTGTGTGTATATCAGTCATGTGATATCAGTGTGAGTGCAGTGTGAATGTATCAGTTACTGGAGCACAACAAAAATCGTCTCCTAGGCAACGACTAGATGTTATATTCATGTATTCTAAACATAGATAAGCATGTCCTCAGAGTTTCTCTCTCTTCATGCCAGATGGTAAAATTCCATGTTAGTCCCATGACAACGCTGTCCTTGGAGAGTTCAGATTATTGTACAGCAGCAGTTGTTTGGGTTAAACTCTCTTCTGCCTTATCTTCTCTCTCCTGGAGGAATGAATTCAAGGGCGCCAAATCAAGGCCAAATGAGCACAGTTCACTTAGAGCAGAAATTTCCTCTCTCATGCGATTCTGAGCATCACAATTTAAATTACATAGGCTTTAAAATCATTCCCTGGAGAGCACCAAGCGACTCCAGATGTTTCCCCTTCCAAACATAGATAAACATGTCCGGCAGAGTCCATCTCTCTACAGTGCATGCCAGATGGTAAATTCCATGTTAGTCATTTGCCGCTATCAGTGCTCTCCCCAGCTAGTCAAATTGTTGAAGAAGCAGCTACGCCGGGTCTGCATTTTGATTAGCTCTTCCAGTTAAATTTTCGATACACCAGGAAAACTCCAGAGCCAATCAGCAGAAAATCCTGTGATCATGAAGCCAAAACAGGTAGACGTCTTCCACATCTTCAGTCGAATCATGCAGACACATGAGTTCCAATTGATCCATGAGTCTCTCCATTGGGGCTCCCCCTGGCCCGAATTTTTGTAAAATGGTGTCAATAGTATTAAAGCCCGCTCATCAATTCCATAATTTTCCATTTGGATCGAGATTCAGCCAGAAGAAGAGCGAACATAGACAGGACACAGCAAGCTGGGATAGTGAAGAGGGGAGAGGAGTGAGGAGAGGGGAAGAAATGCATCTGCTCTCTCTGAAAGCCGGAAGAAGAAGCATTTAATACAGGGACTCATAAAAGGTAAGTCAGAGATATTTAGCGACCCACAGAGAGCCTGTTCAGCATCTATACATGGTTTCCTAGTGGGGTTGTTTTTTTTCCATTTAGAAACAAACTGCAGTCTATTGGCTAAGAAGTAATTAATGCAATTTAGTAAATCTAAACCTCTGCACTCTTTTGCTTGTTGAAGAGTTTTTAAACTGATCCGTGATGGTTTGTCCTTCTATAAAAAATTTACTTCAGGCCATAGATGGTTGGATAGGAATCATTGAGAACAAATAATTGATTTTAGGAAGGGCCATCATTTTAACAGTTGCAACTTTTCCCATTAGTGATATAGGTAGTGTCCTCCAGTGTTTAAGGTCATCTTGTATTGTTTTTAAAAGGGGAATATGATTTAGTCACAATAACTCTGAGAACCTGGGGAAAATATCTATTCCTAAATATTTAATATACCTGATTGTATTGGAATAATGGATTTGAAAAATTACAATTTATAGGTAAGACTGTTGATTTACCCCAGTTAATAGAATAGTCTGATAATGAAGAAAATTTATCAATGAGCGCCACTGTCTGAAGAAGAGATCTTTGTGAGTTTTCAAGGAAAATCAATACATCATCAGCATAAAGACTTACCTTGTGTCCTTTTTCTCCAGTTTGGATAACTCTGATATCAACATTTTGTTGCATGGCTGCTGCTAATGGTTCGATAAAGATGATGAAAAGTGAGGGAGAGAGTGGACAACCCTGCCTAGTACCTCTCTGGAGATTAAAGTTTTGAGAAGCAGTTGGACAGCTATATAGTGTTTTAATCCAGTTTATGAAAGATGAACCAAACCCAAACTTGTTTAACACCATGAAAGGAAATTTCCAGTTAACATGGTCAAAGGCTTTCTCTGCATCCAGAGATAAAATTATAATTTCTAAGTTATTAATCTTACAGTAGTCTATTAAATTAAATAGCCTGAGAGTATTATTAGTCAAGTGCCTACCCTTGATGAAACCTGTTTGATCTGGGTGTATAATAAATGGAATTATCCTTTCTAGTCTTTTGGCAAGAGCTTTGCAAATTATTTTCAGATCGCCATTCACAAGTGAGATGGGACGGTAGCTGGATGGAAGCGTAGGTTCTTTTCCAGGTTTAAGGCACAAGATAATACTAGCCAAGTTCATAGTTGGAGGGATTACATATCTTACCTTATGGACATTATGTACATTATGTATATTATTTGCATATTATAGTTCTAGATAGTTTCAAGTATGTCTCAGGGATGTGTGAATGGCTGTGTTGGGGTGGGGGTGAGGGGGTGTGTCTTCAATTATGTTCTTTTTACTTATATGGATGACTAGAGAAACATAATTTCATCTTGCCTGCACTACAGTTGTATGTACAGCAACATGACAATAAAGGTTGATTTGATTTGATTTTGATTTGATCTTTTTTTATTTGGCTCACCATTTTAAAGAAAGTAGGTGCCATCACAGGCCAAAATTCTTTATAAAATTCAATTGGAAAACCATCTGGTCCCGGAGCTTTATTGTTTGGGATGTGCTTAAGTGACTCCTAGAGTTTGGACACCAGAAGAGGTGCATCCAGAGCTGCAATTTGTTCATTATTTAATCGTGGCAAGTTAACCCTTAATCATTGTTGATTGCATGAATGGATAGTGCCACCTCTGTGACAGGCGCAGTGCAGTGACGTGCACTGCACCTGTGACTATGACATACCAAACACTGCAGTTGTACTAAAGGCCCTTTTCCACTAGTATCGCCTTAGCCTTACTTACTTCTACTCTACTCACTTTCTCGCTATTTCCACTGTACCCAGCACGCTTTAACCAACACTGTTTTTGTGCCAGTTAAGAGGCAGGGTATAACCGTGCGAAAGAGAGGTGAGATGTTACGTCAATCGACTGCTAGCCGCTAATTGGTCAGGGCGTAACGTCACGAAAGCGCCCGTCTTCGTTGAAATCTTTACGACCGCCATTTGCAATCATGGACTAACTCGGTCACGGAGTAAATACGATATTAATACAGACAGCATTGTAGGTTTTGCGGAACTCTACACCGTGGTCCAACGAAGAGGTGTGGAGTTTTCTCTGCTTGGTGGCAGATACACAGTGAGGAGTGACCCGATGGCTGGCCAGCATACAACCGGACTATAGACAAGCTGAAGACGAACGTGAGAGAACCATCGATGGTGAGTGATTTGTAATAATGTGCATCTGTTCGCTTATTTATCCTGTTGGTGGTAAGCTCACTTTTTTTGAGCCATACAGCGCCATTTTTTGCTGGCTAACTCGTTTTAGCTAACTCGTTTTGGCTAGTAGCTAGCTAGTACCAACTGCTGATTCGCGCTTGTTTTCTCCTAAATGTTCGCTTGTGAGAGCAAAACGATGAAATATATTAATCCTGGTTAAAGTCCTGGTTTTTGTTTTGTATTGCACTTTGGTGCTGCGCATTAAATTGTGTGCAATTTAATGCCGTTTTGTGCTGGCTAACTCGTTTTAGCTAACGAGTTTTGGCTAGTAGCTAGCTAGTACCAACTGCTGTTTCGTGCTTGTTTTCTCCTAAATATTCGCTTGTGAGAGCAAAACGATGTAATATGTTAATCCTGGTTAAAGTCCTGGTTTTTGTTTTGTATTGCACTTTGGTGCTGCGCATTAAATTGTGTGCAATTTAATGCTAGAATGTGTTTCCACATGCCAGGGTTAGCCTCCCTGTTTATAGTGGATACTGGTGAAATGGACCACAGGAGCCGAAATCTCAACAATATCAAAATGCTTTTTCAAACCAGTGATTTATAAAGTAATTCATATAATTTTCTAAAGCGTCAGAAAGAGAAATCCATATATTATATTGATTCATTACACAGACAGTGATATATTTCAAGCATTTATTTATTTTAATTTGGATGATTACAGCCCCAGAAAACCCCAAATTCAATTTGGCAAAAAATTAGAATATTACATAAACTTTAAAAAATAGTTTTTAAATAGAAATGCTGGCCGCTGAGGTGTTGGTTAATATGGGCTGTAGCCATAATCATCAATATTAAAATAAACACTTTCAGTATATCACTGTCCATGTAATGAATCTATATAAGGGTTTCACTTTCTGAAATGAGTGACAAAAATATTGAACTTCTTCATGATATTCTAATTTTTGAGATGTGCCTGTATAAGTCTTGAACTTGCTTGAAACTAAATACCATCCATTTCTGTCGTTCGTCTAGGGAGGAGGGAATCAGCCGCTCAACAACGGACGTCGCCACTGTGGAAAGTACTGAAATCCTTTGCTTTTATAGGTAAAAGTGTCAGAACCAAAGTAGCACAATTTCCACTTAATATAAAAGGGACTGAACTGAGATTTATTTGATTGTGTGAGTATTAATTACAGAATAATTGAAAAAGACTGGCACATCAACTGTAAAATAAACCACTTGTTAATGTATTTATTTTTTTGTCAGATCACTTGTGTGATCCTTTGTGAGTTATGTTCATAACTGTATCTTTTGGGGAATGGCAGTTGTTCAGTCATCAATATAATTTAGTTTATATGTGTAGTTTATACTCTATCATCAATAAACTCATGCAGTAACAGGACACATTACAAATATTTGAGACCCATTGTAGTGCATCCTTTTATATTTTAACAATAAAAGTACAAAACACCGCTCACACTTGAAGCCAGGGCAAGAAGAGACACTTTTACATTCCAGACAAACTTTTATAGATAAAAACTCCCTATTTTGACTGAGCGACTCCATACTCTGTGATGCACACCTTCAGTTAAAGTACTATATTCCATTCAAGTGAATGTATTAATTCATTCTGATTGCTGAGGCCACAGTAAAAGCAGATGATTTTAAATGTAACCCAGCCCTTGTAAAATCGACTTTACATCAGTGCAGCTACATGAAAATTGTGGTTAAATACAACAACGGAGTACTTTATTGTCACATTGGAATTGGAATCGCTCCTGTTTTGTTTTTCTTTTGAATTATTGGATGGAATATGGGTGGGCAATATAAGCTGCAGCTTCAGCCATCACCCATTTCAGATAATCTATGTTGAACTGTGTAATCAGAGGAGTTATTGTTTAATTCGACCTCATTAGATTTTTTTCCCCTTTGTTATATTATTCTATTTTTTTTAATCTATCCAAAATAAAGATTCATTCATTCACATTCCACCACTGGCTTTTAGCAACAAGTGTATTTCCCAAATATGTTTTAAACTTCCTTTATTTAACCACCACCCATTTCTGTCTTTTGTCTAGGCAAGAGGTAAACGATCGATCCACCCCAAACTGGACCTTGCGTCACTATTTACAGAGATGCAGGCCTAAGATCTGCTGATCTGAGACCAATGTGAGCTGCACATCCCAGCTGCTGAGTGAACCAGTCTTACAGTTTGAGTTTTGCACATTCTGAATAATCTGGAAATTTCTGCTGATTGTAATAAACAATTTAGTGACTTATGTGTTTGCATCATGATTTCTATTTTTGTCTGTTAATACATTGGTTGGAAAAGAGTCAATAGTACAAACCATTAATGGGTGATCTTGAAAATAATGGCTCATTTTTAAGAAATTTATGTCACATGGTGGTAACCTTCACATATAAAAAAGACATCTGCAAAAACTTCAGAGGTTTGTCAGTGCAATACTACATGAATGCATGTATAGTACATTGTTGATGCAGAGAATATATATTTCTACAGTATATGTATCTAGTAAATCAAGCATTTTCCATGTAACCTTGTGACTGTATTATTTTAATTGCTTTTAATCCTAGATCAAGTTTGTTTTGGCCTAAAATGCATCATAACTGTCAAATACATCTTATTATACCGAACTCAGTACTGTTTACTTTTGAATATACATTTTGTGGCTAATATAGTTATTAACCTGGCGATCAAGTTGTGTCAGCTGATCATTTTTTGCTATGACAACATCTCAGACTCAGTGCAGCTGGAGCAGGTACGTCCATGATGTCTCAACAGTCCATGATTTTCACGCAGATCAGAGCAATTTTTTTTCCCACAATATTTTTATTGAACCTTTTTTTTTTTACAAACAGCACACACAGTCAGACACTATCACAAAAGTAATTTAAAAACTACAAAGAACAATAACAAAATAACAAAAAAAGGGTCATAAAAACAACAACCATTAACAAAAACAAGTCAACAACAATGTTCCTCTGTTTAGTCTAGGTAATCTATTACATAAGAATACATAATTTACATTCACCAGCTTGGAATTTGCAAGGTCCACACATATAATTCACCTTCTTCTTCAGAAGTTATGTCTACTTTCTTTACATAATCAATGAAAGGTCTCCATATATTCTCAAACACATTTTCGTTTGATTTCAGTATGTATGTTATTCTTTCTAGTGGAAGGTTGGTAACATCTGTCTTAACCACTGAGTCACATCTGGTCTATGAGTTTTTCCACAGTAATGCAATACATTTTTTGGCATTAAGCAAACTGAGGTCTCTGAATGTTCTTTCACTCTTATTAAAGTTATGTTTTTCTGGATACAGACCCAACAAAAACAGTTTAGGGTTCAATGTGATTTGTTTTGAAATTATTTTTGAAATTATTTTTTTCAGTTGTTACCCTCACCTCTTCCCAAAACATTCTGATTTTTCTACATTCCCATAAACAGTGAAACAGCGTTTCACTGTCCTTTACTTAGATCAGAGCAATTTTTTGCACAGGAAATAAACGAGACATTCTTAAGCTCTACAACCACTGATCGTTTGTGAAGCTGTGCTGACATCAGTGACAGGCTGATGACATCAGTTGACAGGCTGTGCTGAATGCCAGACTGACCGTTTGAAGTGTTAATTTTCCCACAACAGAGCCATCTGAAACACACACAGCGTACATATTTTAGTACCTAACAGTGATAACTTGCAGAGATTACAGTGTAGTACGATGTACTTATAGCAAAATAGCATTAGCAACATTAGCTTACCGTCACATATGACCTAGTTTGTATCCTCACGTCTTCGGCTCTCTCCAGAAGCTGCAGAACTATTCCAGAGTGTTTCGTCTCACTGCCTGTACCCTTGTCTGACGGTCCGTTTTGGCATTTACGGAGAAAAAAGCCACAGACCGAGGAGTCGCCTTGTAAAGCCGCCATGTTGTGTTTGGCTTGGGTCGTGTGTTTTACGTCACGGGAGTGTGGTGCCGCCTTGCTGTAAAAAAAATCCCGCCCACCACAGCTTATCCCCACTTTACCCGGCTGCTATGGAGACACAACCGCGGCCGAAACGAGTAGTAACAAAACGAAACGAGGTGAGTCGAACTGGGCTAGTGGAAAAACGGCTTAAGAATTCTACCTCACAAGGTGGCAGACACGTATAACTTACTGCTCTTGCCTTGGAGGAATTATGGCCGACATAGAAGCATTCTTATTTACACCAGAGAGGAAGAAATTTTTAGACAAACACAAATGGACATTACTGATTGCTGTGGACGTACTCAGTCACAGACGGAGGACCATTTGCTCCCAAATGTGCCAACTATGATTCAAAAAAAGAGATCATTTAGCTTATGAAGGGAAATATTTACCTTTTGTGACAGGAGAAGACAGTCTTGAGCGTGTACACTTTTGTCTGCCATTGATGGAGCTGCATGTGACAACAGAGAACAATCGCGCCAGTTCAGCTGCGTTATGTAACCGAAACTGAGGTGGAATAAATCACAAGATTCATGTGAGACTTTCTGGATGTGGGAGAGAAGGCAAAAAATGACTGGCAGAAGATGAAATAAGGACCTGAATGATGAAAATGGACAAATAAAGACGCGATGAGCGGTAGATCTGATTGTTTTTTTTTTTTATCGGTTTGTGCACATTCTACGGATTTTCTGGTTCATATACTTTAAAGATAAGACAAGAAAAAACCCAAAACTAGAAATGGTGACAAAAAAACAAAAGCATTCTTTGTGTGAAAGTTATTTAATTCGATATAACTGCTGTGGCATTATGCAAATTAGATGTGAAAATTTACTCCTATCTCAAACTTTGGATCATATTCTACATCTTTCTAATTGACAGTACGCCATTATCTCTTACCAATTTCAAGCTATAGCTTTGGGAATCTCTGACATCTGAACTGAATATTTTCTTGAAAAAATCTTTGCCACTAGGAGCTGATGGCACAACAGAGCACCATCCACAGTCATTTGGTTAACATTGTCCAGAAATTTATTTATCTCTGAGTCAGATGCATTTATCTGAGATGAGTAGAGGTTTTCATAAAACTTTGTGAAGGAGTTATTTGTTTCTTCAGGCTCATGGGTAATATTTCCCGTCATATCCTTAAAGAAGTGGATAGTTGTTTTTTTCTTTATTCAATATAAGCTGGTTCAAAAGATGTCGCCCCAATTTATTACTGTATTCAAACTTCTCAAGATGCAGTCTTTGTATTAAAAACTGAGTTTTTTTGTTTGTAATTTATTTTAATTCCAGCTTTAATTTTCTTAGATTAGTGTCTGCTCCTTTGGAGAAACGGCACTGGTGACCTCCAATGATTTAATTTTCTGTTCTAACTCCAGTCCCTGTGTTTTTTTCTTTTTTATTCTTATACGAACAGTAAGAGATTATTTTACTTTGCATGACTGCTTTTGCTGCTTCCCAAAGAACACACGAGGATATTCCTTGCACATCATTATGTTCCAGATAAGATTCCCACTCTTTAATAAAGTAATTAATAAAGTCTTTGTCTTTTATTAGTGATGTAGTAAATTTCCAGATGCCAGTTTTCCTTATAGCTTTCCTATTTACTAGTGTAAGAGATACTGGATGATGTAGCATCAACCCCTTTGGTTCCAATCTAAAAATATCACTCTTCATTTTAAAGAAATCGTTTCAACTCAAAAGTCTGGTCATGAACTCTTCTCTCACCCAAGAACCAGCATTGTACAGTAACATGACCCATCGGCCACAAAGTGGAAGTTAATCCCTTCTCCAGGATTTAGAGTCATCCTCCCTTTCATCTCGCTGCCAAAGGAATACCCCAAATGACAGATTTATGGATGATATAATCCAGACTTGAAAGTCAAGATTCTTCAGTAAACAGCCAGACAGTTTCATAGTGCTATCTGGTGGACAACACAGGAATATTTAATATTTTTTTCCTCTCTCTGAAATGGAATCTCTGCAGTTGTGAGCAATAAATTAATTCATACTCTTTCTATCAAGACAGCATCCACTACTGAAGACACAGTTGAACTCTGGAATGGACAATGGTGGTTTGAAATGCTGTAATTGATATGATTTGATATGTGTTGCTTTAGTTTCAGCAAAAAATTAATTTTTGCATGCCTACTATCACAAATTAATTACAGTTACAATGTAGAGACATTGTATGTTCCCATATCATTAGGTAAAATATCTTAGTCACTGAAGTTTAAGGAATTTATGCTTTCACAGAAGTATACATGTTTTTGTTTTTTGTTTTTTTTTTGGGGGGGGATCTCACTTTGCAAATCAAATGTCTCTCCCCCTCCTCTCTCTCTCTTGGGAGACCCACACAGCCCTGAACTTTAAAATGAATAATGAGCCTCCAGGCTCCACTGTATCTCCTTTTTTAAGTCAAGTTTATGACTTCTGTCGAACAGGAAACTCGATGCAATTGGTTCATCTCAGGCGCCCTCGTGCGCTCTCGGACGCATGATGGAGATCCTGATGGAGATTGTGATGTAGGTGGTGTATGGCGCCCAAGCGGGCACTGAAAATAAAAGCTGCAGACACAGCCCTGAACAGATTAGTTCATCTGATTGACCTCTCATTCGACTAATAAGAGCCTTGAATTGGGTTTCTGAAACCTTGAAGAACCAATGAATGAAAACCTAGCCAGAAGGACCCGCCTCCCAACGCTGTGAATGCAGTGAGCCAATTGAAGCAGAGAAGTTCGCGAGCTGTTTTTTTTAAGGCTGGGTGAAGACTGGCTGCTGCAGTGGATCAAAAAAGGACTCGCTGAAAGAACCATCACAGACCCAGCAGCACGGAGACCATCCACAAATGCAACCTGTGTGACAGGGAGTGCCATTCGTGGATCGGCATGTTCGGCCACAGGCGGTGCTTATTTTGTGTTGGTTCCAGCAGAGTAGACGTTATAATTTCTCTCATGGTCATAGACCGACGGAGGCTGAGTGACACACACGCCTTCGCCAGTCTTTTTTTAATTACTACTGTTATTTGTTTTGAAAAATCATTCGCCAAAAACCGCAATCATGGAAGCACAAAACCGCAATAATGGAATTATGTTTTGATCGGGTCGCGAGACCAGAACCACAAGCGGACCAGCGTCGCGTTCGTCTGACAGTGAGGAAGAGAAGTTCGCCAGGACTCTGCTGCTGTGAAGAGGTAAGGTGTTATAAGCTAAATTATTCTTTATTCCTGAAAATTGTAATCCAAAATGACTTTTGACCCATCGGTAAATTACAGCTGTGCGGCACACGAAGTACGAAGTGCGTGTCCAGACTGTGAACGCCTCCCCCGCTCCTCTTCTGTACCGGGGGGGGGGGGGGAAGCCACGGTGACTGCGCAGCGGTCGCCACATAGCCATATGAGTCTATTCCATCATGTAGCGATGGCCGATGGCTGTCCTCTGTAGCGAGTGTTTGTCCCCCCCCCCCCACACACACACACACAGACAGCCCTGAGTGTGACCTTTCATTAGAATCAGAATCAGATTTATTGCCATTGTTCATATAGTACACAAACTAGGAATTTGTCTCGGTGCAATGCTGCAACATTAAACATGATAAAATAAAAGAAATAAACTATACATGCAATAAAGTGTAGAATAAGAGTGAGTAATACTAGTCAGCAGTTTAAATATATTAACGAGCAGCAGATAATGTGGAGAACCATATAGTGCAGTCGGTAATGCAGGAAGAAAACAGTGATGATTGACATGAGTCTGGTTGAGCTGCTGTACATAGTGCACGAGAGTCAATAAGTCACTTAGTGTTCAGCAGTCTGATGGCAGAGGGGAAGAAGCTGTTCATGTGACGGTAGGTTTTAGTCTGGATGGACCGAAGTCTTCTACCTGAGGGGAGAGGGGCAAACAGTACGTGACCAGGGTGTGAGGGATCGGCTATGATCCGGCCAGCACGCCTCCGGGTCCTGGAGATGTACAGATCCTGGAGAGATGGGAGCTTGCAGCCGATCACCTTCTCAGCAGTGCGCATGACGCGCTGCAGCCTTAGTCTGTCCCTGGCAGTGGCTCCTGCGTACCACACGGTTATGGAGGTGGTGAGGATGGACTCGATGATGGCTGTGTAGAACTGCACTAACATCTTGGTGGGTAGCTTGAGCTTCCTCAGCTGCCGCAGGAAGAACATCCTCTGCTGGACCTTTTTGATGAGGGAGCTGATGGTCGGCTCCCACTTGAGGTCCCTGGTGATGGTGGTGCCTAGGAAGCGGAAGGAATCAGCAGTGGTGATGGGAGAGCCTGTGAGGGTGGGGGGGGCAGAGGGGTTGCGACTTCCCTGAAGTCCACAATCATCTCCACTGTCTTCAGAGCTTTCAGCTGCAGGTTGTTGTTGTTGCACAAGGACGCCAGCTGGGCCACCTCACTCCTGTAGGCTGACTCGTCGCCGTTGGAGATGAGCCCGATGAGGGTGGTGTCGTCCGCAAACTTGATCAACTTGACAGACTGGTGGCTGGAGGTGCAGGAGTTGGTGTAAAGGGAGAAGAGTAGGGGGGAAAGTACACAGCCCTGGGGTGATCCGGTGCTGATGCTAGTATAGTCTGAGACAGTCTTTCCCAGCCGCACATGCTGCCTCCGGTCCGTCAGGAAGTCGATGATCCACCTGCAGAGGGAGTCAGGCACGTTGAGCAGGGACAGCTTGTCCCGGAGCAGATCGGGGCGGATGGTGTTGAATGCGGAGCTGAAGTCCACAAACAGGATCCTGGCGTAGGTTCCCGTGGAGTCTAGGTGCTTCAGGATGGAGTGGAGGGCCAGGTTGACTGCGTCGTCTACAGATCTGTTGGCTCGGTAGGCAAACTGCAGCGGGTCCAGGAGGGGGGTGGTGATGGACTTGAGGTGGGGCAGGACCAGGCGCTCAAAGGACTTCATGACTACAGAGGTGAGCGCTACAGGTCTGTAGTCGTTAAGACCAGTGATCCGTGACTTCTTGGGGACAGGGATGATGGTGGAGGATTTGAGGCAGGACGGCACATGGCATAGCTTAAGGGAGGTGTTAAAAATGTCTGTGAAGACAGGAGCCAGCTCTTTCGCACAGTGTCTCAGGGTGGAGGGAGACACGCCGTCCGGACGGGGGGCCTTGCGCGGGTTCAGTCTGGAGAACTGTTTGAGCACGTCCTGCTCACTGATGACAAGGGCAGTGGGGGAGGAGGGGGGGCGCCTTTGATGAAGTAGAGACCGTGGAGGCTGTGGAGCTGGAGGGAGGGGGGGGAGTTGGACACAGATGACGGGGTGTCAAAACGGGCATAGTGTTGGGACAATCTTTGACTAAGGGCTTTGTCATCCTGACCTTTAGGAGCCTGAGGCCGATAACTGGTGATTTGCCTCAGTCCTCTCCACACAGAAGCCGAGTCATTAGCAGTGAACTGCTGCTGGAGTCTCTCAGAATACACAGATTTAGCTCTCCTCAGCTCTCTGTTAAACCGATATTTAACCTCCCTGTAGCAGCCCCTGTCTCCACTTTTCAGCGCTGCTTCCTTCTCCTTCCTGATCTGTCTAAGCTTAGCAGTGAACCAGGGCTTATCATTAGAGTACCTCACCCTGGTGCGCGATGGAAGGATGCTCTCCTCACAAAAGTGGATATAAGAGCCCAAAATGAAGCTTCTACATTGAATCATTCAAAAGTTACAGACGTTTTTCCAAACTGTGCCAGTTGGCACAATTTGGCACAGTTCCAAAATGCCTGGGAAGTACCTGAGTATAAAGCTGTGTAATATATTCATTTTTTGTGGTATTGTTACCAAATTTGGACCTCAAATGGATAACACTTGGTTCTACATTATGTTGCATTTTTCAGCCCGGATCTGAAGCTGTGTGTTATTTGCAAGCATCTGTATCCAAAAAAAACACCCAGGCCAAATTTATTTTCTTCAAGTTCACTATGTTTAGATGACTGTAACTCAGTGGCCGGAGCACTTAGAGAGATTATGACTATTTTGCAAAAAAATTCAAAGTGTTTTCTTTTAAATGAGACCAACCCCATGAAGATGCTGCAATGGGTTGAAGAACAGCTTTCGATTTACTTTGGGCACATTATTTTTTGCCGTTTTTAAGAAAATTGACCGGAGTGCAAGGGGTTAATTTGATTTTCTGATGGGATTTTGTACAATAAACAAAATCTTTCAGTGCATAAGAGAAGACCGCAGCCAGCCTGCTGAAGAACCAGCCCCTTTGTGATCTCGGGAGTAGGCCATATCTGTGGTAAAGAGCCTATCTGCCAGTCTTCCAACAGAACTTGATCCAGTTGAAACAGAATCCAATGGACCGCCTGCTACCCCCTGGGATGCAATGATTCTGCTTGGCTGGTGGTCTGTTTTTTAATTTAAACTTAATTCTTCAGAATATTCCTGGTGTAAGTTCTTTAAACTTAATTTCATGCAACTCCTATCAGAATTTCAAAATGCATTTTGTCCTTTCATTAATTTATGTTCTTTTTCCAGAGTAACACCAATTTTCCATTTTTATAGTTTACTCTCATAAAATTGCATCAACTTTTCTTAACCAATGCTATTTTATGGTTTTCCAATTTCCAGTATACGGACAAGTTAAACTATGGTTTATTTGGTTCCACAAATGTTTGACTCACAGGTTTTGCTCAGTGACTCAATAACAGTCTATGATGCCAATGATACATGTTGAATTCTTTGCTTAAAATCATCCAAATGTGTTAACCTATTCTGACATTTCTTATTAAACTATTGAAAGACATATGAGAGTTATTGTTTGATTTCATGTCCATCTTCTTGATTATCAGCAGACAAGAACTCACAAGTGTTTTTGTTTTTTTAGACTAATTCATAATTGGTACAAATAATGAATTGTTCATAAAATTGTCCATTATCTGGACTGGTGCCCTACGAGGATATGAGTGTAATGAAATGAAATTTTCATTCCTACTTTCATTCATATTTATATTAATACTTGTACAAACAATAAACACATATAATCCCATTCATCTAAATCCACTACATTTTATCATTTCACCCTGTGTGAGGCTATGCTAGAATCTAGAAATGGACATGAAATTATGATTTCACAAGTTGTGTGGGTATAGCCAAATCTGATCTTTTACACCTTAAAGTTTTTTTTTCTCTGTCTCTCTCTCCATCTGACTACTCAGCTAGTGTTTAACCCCCCCCCCCCCCTATCTGCCCAGCCAGGCACATGCTCTTAACTGCCCCCCCCCCCCGCCTTATCTGCTGGAAACAACAAGCAGAAGAGCAGAGAGAGGGGAGGAGGGAATTCCCCCGCTCAAAGCGCCACTCACCTACAGACTGCTTTTTAAAGCATGCTAAAAGTTTAGAAAGCATTATTATACGCTGGATTAATTAAAATAAGGCCGGAAGAGGTGGGGCCACGATGAAATCCGATCCTTCTCTTGCTAATTCAACCCGATCAGTGAATTTCCCGGCGAGGTAAACATAATTAACCATTTTAAACCTCATCTGTAAAGGTAGTTAACACTGAACAAGTTACTGAGAAGAAATTGTTTGAGGCAATAGCACCGAATCGTACACAAAGTTAAAACTGTGAGATTATTCTTGCATGAAAAATCTGCAGAATTGTTAGAATTGTTACTGGAGTTTGGCTCATGACAAACCTGATTAAAGGGAGCCCATCCTCCATTCTTTTAAAAGTTTGCTGGCAGAAGCAAGCTAGTAGAAGTGTGAAACAAAGCAAAGACGCTGTCAGCGGGCTGCATTTACATCCTGGGTGACTGAATTGCCACGTTGCACATCCATTTTGCTTCTGGGAGGTGCACATGCGCAGATTAAGCAGTGCAACTGTCATCTTGCAAACTACCATTGTGAGTCATCCTAGCAACCATTTTGGAGCTGAGACAGTGAGACCGCCTCCAAGCGGCGTCATTGTGTCTCCTCCTCCTTGAGTACAAAATGAACTGCCTCCATCATGTGGTCAACTATAAGAACTGCATCCTTTAAAAAATTACATCTAAAACTTTTATTTGTCCCATAATGGGGAAATTCCAGGATTGCAACAGCACAAGGATAGCAACACTCAGAGCAATAACTTAGAAGATAAGAAAATGAGAGCAGTAAATATACATATGTACACATAAATATATATACACACTGTGCGGAGCATTGTAGCTAGATGGAATAAACAGCGTAACCGTCTATTTAGTTACCCAACATGGTATGAATATGTACCCATACATATTGTCACCCTCCATAGCGACTGATATTGAGATGAGATGAGATTCAACTTTATTGTCATTACACATGTATGAATACAAGGTAACGAAAAGCGACTTGGCATTTGGGCACGCTCTTTTATTATTGTGGACATGAAATATTGTCCTAGTTGTATACTGGAGGGGACCATTTGTGTAAGTCTGTTACGTCTTTTGCATTCAATACTATTAGGTCGTCACGTTTTTTTTGCTATCTCTGCGAGCAGCCCTACTTAGGTTATACAGTCTGACAGCCGTAGGTAGGAAGGACCTGCGAAACCTCTCGGTCGTGCACTATGCTATGCTGGTAGGCGAACTGGAGTGGATCCATCGCTGGTCCCACCAGGGGGCAGAGGTGAGCAAGGAGCAGTCTCTCCAGGGTCTTCGTCATGTGAGAAGTCAGCGCCACTGGTCTGTAGCTGTTCAGGTCTTTGGGGTGGGAAGTCTTTGGTACAGGTACCACACAAGATGTTTTCCACAACTGTGGTACCCTCCCCAGCTTCAGGCTCAGGTTGAAGATGTGCTCCACAATCCCACACAGCTGGTCTGCGCAGGACTTGAGGAGCTTTGCGCTGATGCCGTCCGGTCCCGAGGCCTTCCTTGCTTTGATCTTCCTCAGCTCCATTCTCACCTGGGTCGTAGTGAGAGTCAGGTTGGGGGGCTGTGTGCTGGGAGTGGGGGGGGGGGGGGTTGGCGGACTGGGGTGTGGAAAGCAGGTCTCGATGACTTTAGAGGCAGCAGTGGTTGGTGTGCAGTAGGGGGGGAGGGCAGTTGGTCAAACCTATTAAAAAACAGGCTCAGATTGTTCGCCCACTCCCTGCCCCCCCCCCCCATTCACATATATTTACACATTTTAAGCAACAATTGCAAACTTTGGAAGCTAAATATATGTGTTTTAAGCTGCATTGTTTGGGTTTTTGGCAGCGCAGTGGCGGAGTGGTTAGCACTGTGGCAGCACACCAACTCACCCTTGGCTGGGGGATCCTGGGTTCGATCCCAGCCCCCGACCAACAGTGATCTGTGTGGAGTTTGCATGTTCTCCCCGTGTGTGCATGGGTTTACTCCGGGATTTCTCCGGTTTCCTCCCACATGCCAAAAACATGCAAGTTAGGTTAATTGGCATCAAAACTGGGGATTCTAAATGGTCCTTAGTTATGAGTGTGAGAATGAAAGGTTGTTTGTCTCTCTGTGTTAGCCCTGCGATGGACTGGCGATCTGTCCAGGGTGTACCCTGCCTCTTGCCCAAAGATGCTGGGACAGGCTCCACCCCCCCCACCCCCCCACCCCCCGCAACCCGAAAAGGATTAAGCGGAAGAAGATGAATGAATGAATGTTTGAGGTTTTTCTACAGGAGACCCATTCACCTTAAGGATTTGAATAAATGCCAATGTTCATTCAAAAGTGATCTTAAGGCAGTGTTAACCCTGTGCATGCTGGTAAAGGATTTAGTGAGTCAATGAATATTTACCAAAAATTTCAAAATAGAAAACCACATTAATCAGTTACCACTTGTCAGTAAAATGACATGATTGGCCTGTCTTCCTCACACTTCTTTATCTGCTTGCTTCACACGCTACACTGCAGAGTTTAGGTTACATCTTATAATTCACTTGCTGAAACCAGTCAGAATCAGTTCTGCACACAGCCGAACTGCCACATAAACAGAAATGTACTGATACAATGAGGGAAAAACCCCTCCCTCTTGCAAGAGGGACTGGTTAAGCTTTATAAAAACTATAGGGCCCACCTTTTGAGTAGCACTCTCTTGGGGTATTTTCCTAAAGAGATGTGTTCCAGTGCTGCTTGTAATCCATATCTCACTTTCAGTAAAATAAGTGAAAGTATACTTCATCTCTCAGTCTGGTTATTTGGCCTTCGTATAAAAGAACTGGGGGTTAAGGTATTTTAGATGCAACAATTTGGTGTTTCCACCCGGTTATGAGGCTAAATTTTAGTTTTAGTTTTGTAAACGGCGTGAGGATTTTTCTCTACAGCCTGGCAGCCGCAACATTATAAGAGGTGAGCAGAAAACCTTTTTCAATAAATTTCTGCCTGTCCCTTCGGGGATAGCCCTTTCTGTAGAGATTAAATATTCATGCACGTGTGATTTTATTTGTGGAATGAAATTGAGATATGGTCTTGAATTCATGATATGTTGTTTTAAGAAATATATTTACAGAGTTTGATGAGGAAATCTCCAAACGGTTTCAACCCCGTGGAATTAGTTATACTCGTTTATACTGTTCCAGACAGTAGAGTTGGAGAGAGCTTGGGTAATAGGTTTAAACCCAGGGGTGGCTGAAATAGGGCCACCGAAAAAGTAGTGTTGCCTAGTTACGCATAGCAAGTGAAAATAAATAAGATCATAATAATAATTTCATTTTATTCGATAAGGTATTGATATTAGACTATAACATTTAAAGATGGTTGGATTAAAATGGCAACAAAACTGGATAACGATAAAGACAATGATAAAATGGATAATGATAAACGCAGCTCTGAATACCCTTTGGGAAGTTTGGGATATGCTGTAAAGGAGACGGAGGAAGTGTTAAAAACCACTGTGTGTTGAGAGAAACTAAATGAAGAGAGAAAACAGCTTCAAACATGGGTAAAAAGGTTTCAAAGACATGGCTTGTTTGGCAATATGGGGGGCCCCCTACCAAATAAATCAGACAAAGCTGTTTATGTGGACTACTGCAGTTTGGGTTGTTTTGTGTTTGTGTAAATCTCTGGCGTGGAAGAAAAAAAAGGATGAGAGTTCTCCGTGGAGGTGGAAGGAGCAGCTTGTAAAACTATTGTAATTTTTTAGCATAAAAGGATTGGTTAATTAATTGTTATCCTATTGAGAAATGTTTAAAATTATAGGTATTTGAAAAAAGTATCTTTGAGGAAAAGGAGTTGACTAGTGTTGTGTGTGTCACAGCAGTGTAGAAAACATGGAAGGACCTTCATGCTGCTTCGTCCTTGTGGAGATAACGGAGAGAGGAGCAATTCTATGTTTGTGTGTGTGTGTGGTTGCTTGAGAAAAAAGAGAATGAAAAAACACAGGCTGTGTGGGTGCTGACCTGTGTGACAGGGGAGAAAAAGAGAAGTAATCTAAATATGGCTATTTTTGCAAAGTTTTGGGGTTTTACTTTTTCAGTCTAACTTCGCGGGTTTTTAACTCTAATGTTGCGTATGTGATAAATTATTTACATATTTTTTCAAGCATTTTTTTTGACGTATCACTGACCTTTTTCTTCGACTGAAGCATAACAGTGCACTTTACAGGGAAAAAGGACACAGGACTAACAATTTCCTCGCAGCTGTCCGTGCCTCCTTCGACGTGACCATAGGTACATAGAACACTAAGTTAAGTACAAATGCTTACTTACTGCTGGTCCCAACTCTGACTACTCAGAGTTGGGACCAGGAAGCAGAGTCGCAGTCTTACACGCCTCTCTGCAGCTCCTCTTCATCCGCCACCCCTCAGCTTAGCCCCTGTCTTCCCCATCAGAGAATCGTTGTCTGCTCCCTCCAAAGTAAATAAAAATATCATGCATAAGCATCCCAAAGTGATAAAGCAAAACATTGGTAAAACTCTAATTAAACATAAAGCCTCTAAATTGAATGATTTGGCCTCTGTTCCTCCTCATAATTTAAAAATTAAATGTGGTTTATTAAATATTAGGTCTCTAACTCCCAAGTCTCTGTTAGTCCATGATCTGTTAATTGATCATCAGATTGATTTAATTTCCCTTACAGAGACTTGGTTAGGGCAAGAGGATTATGTTGGTTTAAATGAATCAACTCCCTCTGGTTATTTAAACTGTCAAAATCCCAGAAGTTCTGGTCGTGGAGGAGGAGTAGCAACAATTTACCATTCCAAATTACTAGTTAATGTAAAGCAAAAAACATGTTATAATTCCTTTGAGGGCCTGGTCCTCAGTATTGGGCACTTTAGCAATTTTAGGTTAAACCCAATTTTATTTGCCATAGTTTATCATCCCCCATCAACCTACTCAGAATTTTTATCCGAATTTGCTGATTTCTTAGCTGATTTAGAGCTGAAATCTGATAGAATAATTATAGTAGGGGACTTTAATATACATGTGGATGTAGATAGTGACTGCCTTAATGTGGCATTTAATTCAATATTAGACTCGATTGGGTTTTCTCAGAAAGTAGGAAATTCTACTCATTACCTCCACCATACATTGGACCTTGTTCTGACATATGGCATAGAAATAGAAAATCTTGTAGTGTCTCCTCATAACCCTGTACTGTCAGACCATTGTCTGCTAACCTTTGATTTTACCATTTCTGACTATTTGGCTCCTAAAGAAAAATATTATTACAGTAGATGCCTCTCAGATGATGCTGTTTCCAAATTTATGCAGATTGTTTCCTCTATGCCATGTGTCAACACAACGGAAATAAGCTATAGACAGCTTGCTCCTTCTGTAATTGATAACATGGTGGATAGTGTTTCAGCTTCTCTGCATCAGGCTCTAGACTTGGTGGCCCCCTTAAAAAAGAAAAAGTCTAATCAGAGATTTCTAACTCCTTGGTTCAACACAGAAACTCGTAGCTTAAAACAGAAGACTCGTCAATTAGAAAGAAAATGGCGCTCTACTAATTTAGATGAAATCTATTTAGCTTGGAGAAATCATCTTTTAATTTATAAAAAATCTCTTAGAAAAGCTAGAACAAGTTATTACTCTGCATTAATAGAAGAGAACAAGAATAATCCCAGGTTTCTTTTCAGTACTGTAGCCAGGTTGACAAAGAGTCAGGACTCTGTCAATCCTAGCATTCCCTTAGAGCTTACTAGTCAGGACTTTATGAACTTTTTCAATAATAAAATTTCATCCATCAGAGATAAAATCAATCAGATTCTTCCCACAGTTAACTTAAATACTGTAACTACTACAACTCCTTCTTTTGATGTCTGTCTTGATGAGTTTACTCCAATCGACCTTTGTGAGTTAGACAAAATAGTTTCCTCATCCAAACCTTCAACTTGTCTTTTAGACCCTATTCCTACTAGGTTATTTAAAGAAGTCTTCCCACTTATTGGTAGCTTTATTCTTCATATAATCAATTCTTCATTAACTTTAGGCCATGTACCGCAGGCTTTTAAAACAGCTGTAATTAAACCCTTACTCAAAAAGCCAACGCTAGATCCAGGAGCTTTAGCTAACTATAGACCAATCTCTAATCTCCCTTTCATTTCAAAAATCTTAGAAAGAGTTGTTGCTACGCAATTATTCGACCACCTGCAGGGAAATGGTTTACTTGAAGAGTTTCAGTCTGGGTTTAGAATCCATCATAGTACTGAAACAGCCTTAGCGAAGGTCACTAACAACCTCCTCATTGCTTCTGATAATGGACTAGTTTCTGTGCTTGTCCTTTTAGACCTTAGTGCAGCTTTTGATACTATCGATCATAATATTCTACTTGATAGATTAGAACACTATGTTGGACTTAATGGAACTTCGTTGCAGTGGTTTAGATCTTATTTATCTGATAGGTTCCAGTTTGTTCATGTAAATAATGAGTTTTCTTTCAACTCAAAGCTTAGTCATGGAGTTCCACAGGGATCTGTGCTAGGCCCTACTCTTTTTAGTTTATATATGCTTCCGTTAGGCAACATTATTAGAAAGCACTGTATACATTTTCATTGTTATGCAGATGACACACAATTATACCTGTCAATGAAGCCAGATGATAGTAATCAATTAGCCAAGTTAGAAGCCTGTCTTAAGGATGTCATAACCCGAGTGTCGGTTCTGGCCACACTCGGGCCTCATATCTTTTTGTTCCTTGGCTTTGGCAGCTGAGGGTTCCTTCCAGCTCCTCGGGCTCTTATTGTGAAGGCGCCCGGGGGAGCTCCCTGCTGTCAAAGTCAGCTGCTGCTCTGCTGTCATTAGCAGCAGCTGTGCCACGTTGGGGTCATTAGCCACCAGATATAAGCAGGTGCTAAATGTCCTCCAGCGCGGCAGTCTCTGTTATATCCTGTTATCTTCTGTTATATTCTGTTGTGTTCCTGTTATTCTTGCTCATCATGGTTAACGGACTTGGGAATCCCCTGTTACCCGCCTGTTAACAGTCCCGTCGTTAAGATACGCTTGTTGTAACTTTACCTTAATTATTATCTCGTCTGGTGCATCGGGTGCTCCCCGGCTCAGGCGTCACCTGTTCACTATATATATTCCTATGCCTGTCTAAACCTGCACTGTAAATAAACATCACTGCAAACTCACTGGTGACTGAGGCGTCTTGTGACGGTCCGTGAGGGCCGTTGTGACAGTAGACTGCCGCCTAACGCCCGGAGAGGAGGCGTTGTTTCGAGACGCCATTCACCGTGAAGTTTGCAGTAGTGGACTGTGTGTTCCTACCTGTCTGGGTGCCGTGTTGAAGCATGCCATCGTGGAGGTCTTGTGCTCGGAGGCAGGACGCTGTCCTCGCTGACACCCTTGAGCGTGTGGACAGAGTCCTTGTCGCCGCCTCCCTCCTCGAATACAACAACGAAGTGCCCTGGTACCTGGACCTAGCCGAGGAAATTCTGGATTCTCTCCCCCGCTTCACTAATCATCCAGAGGTAAGCGTGAGGAGAGATGACATCGCCGCCCAGCGTGAGATTCTCCGAGGGCTGGAGGGAAATCCTGGCAGGAAGCTGAAGCGGAGGAGACGTCGCCCCTCGCTCCGGGATCCCGCTCCTGCCTCTGTTCCGGCCCGGGAGTTCGCACCATCCGGAGGTCTTTTCCCATCGGGCATGTCGTCACTCGGGATTCCCCCAGAGAAGCTGCAGATGACAGCAGACAAGATCTGGGACCGGGTGGCAGCTGCTTGCTCCGCTGAGAATCCTCCGGCGTGTATGAAGCATGTGGTGGCGGTGGTCAGACTGGTGGAGAGGAATCCAGCGCTGCGTGAGTTTCCTGAGTTTGCTGACTTGCTTGCCGCCGTTTCTGCTCAGGAACGGCGATTTCCGGACCTCACCTTCGCCTCACCCCCTACAAGGAACCGTCGTCAATCCGGCTTCCAACCTCGGCTAGACCCCCGTCTGGATGCTGTTCCGGGTCGCCGCAAGGGCTTAACCCCCCACACAGCTGTCACTCCTGCGCCTCGTCAGAGGGGAATCCCCGCAGCCTCGTCTTCTCCCGGGCCCTCGCCTGCTGTTCCGTCAGCGCTCCATGCCCGACTGACCCCGGCTGTCGCCCCCTCCTCCTCGTCGCCTATCCTGGCTGCTGTGTGTCACGAGAGCTCCGTTTCGGCGAGCTTCATCCCGGATCCGCCTCGAGTGGCCTCGTCTCGTCTTCCCAGAGGGCCCTCTGTCGCCATCCAGCGGGGAAAGGAAGGAATGACGTCCCCCACAGCGGAGACTATCTTACCCTTAGGGGAAAGGCAAGTGCATGATAATTTCTCTTCTTTTGACATTGTTTTGCCTTGTCTGACTCCTAGGGGTGGAGTTCGGGGTCTGCAGCCCCCCGAGCTCCCTCCACCCGCTGTGGATGAAAATATTAACCCTGCTTCCTCTGTGTCTCCCTCCGCTGAGCGGTCCTCGACGTCAGGCCAACGTTGCTGGATGAGGAGGGGGCCTGCGGTTCTGGAGAGCCCGGTTCCGGTTCCGCAGCCACGCCATGGGCGGAGGAGGAGAGCGGACTGCAGCGTGGAGCCATCGCCGATGAAGAAGCGTCCCCGGGGTTCCACGGAGGAGCGGTCCAGTCCTGCAGGGCGAGATTCTCCTGCTACCACGCCGTGCGGGCCACCGGCGTGGACATCGGTGCCGGAGGACTCTCTAGCTGCACGCACAATCATGCCAGCTGCGGAGCCCGACGCAGCTGAGTGGGAGCCTGAGGACGACCTCCTGACTTCTGAGCCCGGATCATCGCAGTCCTGGACGGTGTCAGAACCCGAGCTCGGGGTCGCCGGCGAGGGGCTGCTCTCGCCTGCTGCGCCAGAGGTTCCGGTTTTGGGGTTGGAGGTCGAGTCTGGTGCCACGCCGACCGGGTCCACCGGGAGTGCTGTTCTGGTCCAATCGGGGTCCACCGTGGGTTTGGTTCCGGAGGCCCAATCGGGGTCCACCGTGGGTTTGGTTCCGGAGGCCCAATCGGGGTCCACCGTGGGTGCTGCACCAGCAGGTCCTAGGTTCGGTGAGGGAGCTGCAGATCCCCAGCCACCGGATGCTGGACAGGCTCGTTTTCTTCATCACCCTCTTCTCCACAGTCATCCTCCTCGTCACCCTGAGGAGCACTACCCATCTCCACCTGGGGCCGTTGGGGTCCCGAACGCTCCGCCCGGTTTCCCCTCATCTCCCCCCTTTTCTGCGGGATCACCGGCTGCTTCCTCCCAACGGTTCTGGTGGGCTGGTGTTGCGGGGCGGCCGCCTGAAGGGCTGTCTCGTTGGTTGGGTTCTCTGGGCCGGCCCCCCGACCTGTTTATCTTCCTGTGCGGCGACCTGCTCCGGCCGCCTGAAACTCTCTTCCCCCGAGCATGGGACTGGGGTAGGCCGCCCGAACTGTCCTCTTTTCCCCTCCCTGTTCTGTGGCCTCTTGTTGCCGGATGAACCCCCCGAACCTTCTGCCCCATCCCTCCGGGCCTGGACTGCGCCCTTTCCGGGCTCCTGATATCGTCTGTGGGACTGTTGGGGTGTTTGTGGGGGGGGGGGGATTGTTTTGTTTTTGTGTCACTCTGTTTGCCCAAGGGTGTGTTGCCTATTTTATACTTATTGTGGTTTTGTTCTTGTTACCCGGGATTATGGGTTTTTTTTCTATAGCCTTGTTGGTTGTTTGTCTCTCTCCCTCCTGCCAGCACCCCATCCACCCACCCTAGGGGGGTGGGGGGGGGGCTGGGGTGTTACTCTGGCCGCTCAGAGCTCGGCCTTGAGGGGGAGGTACTGTCATAACCCGAGTGTCGGTTCTGGCCACACTCGGGCCTCATATCTTTTTGTTCCTTGGCTTTGGCAGCTGAGGGTTCCTTCCAGCTCCTCGGGCTCTTATTGTGAAGGCGCCCGGGGGAGCTCCCTGCTGTCAAAGTCAGCTGCTGCTCTGCTGTCATTAGCAGCAGCTGTGCCGCGTTGGGGTCATTAGCCACCAGATATAAGCGGGTGCTAAATGTCCTCCAGCGCGGCAGTCTCTGTTATATCCTGTTATCTTCTGTTATATTCTGTTGTGTTCCTGTTATTCTTGCTCATCATGGTTAACGGACTTGGGAATCCCCTGTTACCCGGCTGTTAACAGTCCCGTCGTTAAGGTACGCTTGTTGTAACTTTACCTTAATTATTATCTCGTCTGGTGCATCGGGTGCTCCCCGGCTCAGGCGTCACCTGTTCACTATATATATTCCTATGCCTGTCTAAACCTGCACTGTAAATAAACATCACTGCAAACTCACTGGTGACTGAGGTGTCTTGTGACGGTCCGTGAGGGCCGTTGTGACAAAGGAAATCAAAGCTTGGATGACTTGTAATTTCCTGCTATTAAATTCAGATAAGACTGAAGTCATTCTTGTTGGTCCAAAAAACCTTAGAAATTCCTTTCCAAATCAAACTTTCAGTTTGGATGCAGTTACTCTTTCTCTTAATAGCTCTGTGAGGAACCTTGGAGTTATTTTTGATCAGGATTTGTCCTTCAATTCACATATTGAATTTGTTTCTAAGACTGCCTTCTATCATTTGCGTAATATTGCCAAGATTAGGAGCATCTTGTCTCAGAGTGATGCTGAGAAACTGATCCACACTTTTGTTAGCTCGAGATTAGATTATTGTAATTCTTTATTATCAGGTTGTCCTAAAACATCTTTAAAAAGTCTTCAGTTATCAAGCTCCTCTCCTGTGGAATCAGCTGCCAATCTGGATTCGGGAGTCAGACTCGATCTCTGTTTTTAAGATTAGGGTTAAAACCTACCTTTTTGATATAGCCTACAATTAGGGAGGGATCATGTGTTTCTGAACCCTCCCTTAGTTATGCTGCTAATAGGTTTAGTCAGCCGGGGGACCTCCAGTAATGCACTGGGCCTCACCCCTTTCCTCACTCTCTATGAAATTTTTTTTTTTTTGCTGGTCATTAACGTTTGTTTGTTCTCTCCCATAGATTGAGTCCCCATCGTGCTTTTTGCTCTCTACATGTCTGTTCTTTTCATCTTCTCTGTCCCCTCACCCCCCAGCCAGTCGCAGCAGATGACTGCCCCTCCCTGAGCCTGGTTCTGCTGGAGGTTTCTTCCTGTTAAAAGGGAGTTTTTCCTCTCCACCGTCGCCAAGTGCTTGCTCACAGGGGATCACCTGATTGCTGGGGTCTTTCTGCAACTGTGGGGGTTCCCCCCTACAGTTGATAGTGTTATGAGATGACTGTTGTTGTGAAATGGCGCTATATAAATAAAGTTGAATTGAATTGAATTGAATTGCTTACATCTTAATCAATGTTACCAGCATGACAATGATTGAATTAATTGAATATTACAATATCATGATGTCACTTAATAATGCCTAATCACTGAAGGCTTTATGTATTGAGATTGAGATTGAGATTCAACTTTATTGTCATTACACATGTATGAATACAAGGTAACAAAGCGTGACTTGGCATTTGGGCATGCTCTGCAGAGCGCATCCAAGGCTGGGGCAGCTGCTAGGCGCCAGTCATAAAGAAGAAAGGAAAAAAAAGAAAAGAAAATGGATATGACACAGTAGGCGAGAGAAAAAAACACATGTTTTATCAGAATGACGCTCGGCAAGTAAGCAAAATTTTGATTGCAGGCAAAAAAACCCCTCAATGCACATTTAGCAGACATTTAGCAGGAGATCACACAAAAGTTGAGAGGCAGTGTATTGTATGCATGTAGTGTTGTATGCATTGTGTAGTGTAAATTTAACAGTTGTTAGTGAGCAGCAGAGGGCGCCTCCTGGCAGTGGATAGATGTTATAATCATGTGACTTATAAACAAATCCAGAGTCCAGAGTCTATCTCTCTTGCTCTCTCTCTTGCTTGCAGAAGGCACATGGGCATTGTCCTTGAGGGTCCAATCCGCTGACGACAAACAACTGATTGTTGATTGTTGGGTAGACATAAGAGCCGGTCCTTCCGCTTATCTCAATCAGGAGGAATGTAAACACAGGGCAAACAAGGTCAAATCAAATCAAATCAGCACAGTGCACTCAGAGAATAGAATTTGTCCTCACCCGTGTAATTCTGTGCTTCCATTATATGTGCAGGCTTAAACTGTTTTTCCATAGAGAGCACAGGGCTTCAGATGTATTCCTTCACTGAATCACTGTCATTCAGTTCACCGTTTGCCGCTACTCGTGCCCTCCCCAACTGGTCGAATTTGATGAAGGAGCTTGCTGGGGTCCGCTTTGATCAGCTCTCTCACTTTCCTTCAATTTCTGATGCATCAGGGAACTCCACAGCCAAAAATAGAAGTCCTGAGATCATAACCAATAATGTTTCCACAGACGCATGAATTCCAATGTCCATGAGTCTCCTCGTAGGTTCCAATTCTTGGGCTCCCCCTTGGCCCAATTCTTGTTGAAAAATAGTGACAATAGCATATTTAAGCCGCTTCCAAATCCATAATTTCCGTTTAGATTAAGATTCAGCAGAAGAAGAGCGACTAAACACAGACAAAAACGCAACATTAAAAAAGCTGGGAATAGATCAGGAAGGCAGGGGAGGAGGGAAAAAAATGCAACTGCTCTCTCTCAAGGCAAGAAGTGCCTTATATTACATGATTTAAAGCATAGAGGTTCAAAAGAGATTGATAATTAATGTGTTTGTGCATATGATTTGCCAGAGACTATGGATTATCAAACAGAGGTCTTGGTAATTGTATGTTATATTGTTGTTTTGTTTAAATAATACTATACTCACCTTTTAATAAATGACATATGCAATCTTATTTATATTTCGACCCTAGGCGTGACCATGTAATAAAGTAAAAAAGGGAGAACGCAAGAGCAGGATCTGAGACAGCCCATGTTGTGACTTTTTCCCTCCTAAAGAACATAGCAAGATGATAAAGTTTTTTTATTATTGGGAGATGGTAAATTTATGAACAGAAAAGACAGAAATACCACAAGAATTCTGATAAAATGGGTGAAAGGGAATTTAATTTCAATGGTAAACTGAGACTGATGAGCAAGTTGTGTCAGTCTGACCTAGATAAGAATAGACAGAATCAGCCTTCAAAAGGAAAAAAAAAAAAAAAAACAAAAAAAACACAGGCCACAGATTGTGGTCCTGTGCCATAAATTCCTGAAAACAGAGATTAGGTTTACACTTGCAGTTACTAATTCTAAATGCTGCACTGGTCTAAAGCTTTTAATATATGATACTGTTTTGTTTGAATATAATCCTAAACTAAGTGATTACCCATGTCAATTGGTAAAACCTTAATTGATTCACAGAATATTTAGCGAATACTTGTTGTGAGTAGCGAACTCACATTTAAATTGTGGAAGCTTTAGGCGTGATTTAAAGGTTTTTCTGCTATTCTTTATTCTTTGTTTTTCTAAAGGAAAGGGAAGAACATTTACATTTTTTTTAATTTATTTATTTATTATTTTTTTTAGCTTTCAACAGGAATTACATTTGCCAAATTAACAAGGAATCATAACATCATCATTACCTTTCAATTTAATAAATCTTTGGTGACATATGCAATATGTAACAAAATAATAAAAACAATAATTCACTTGTGTTTCTTAATATTAATAAACAACTGGGATAAACATTTAAGGGATACAAAACTAATGATGATTGCTGGAACATAAGTAAAATCAATTTATGAGGTGATAAAACTTGCACTCCTGTTGATGTAAACACTGATGTGCAGACTGGGAAGCCATAAGGTTTTCCCCAAATTTTTCTTTGCAGGATAGCACCGAGATATGATCTAAGTGGGAGATAGAGAGAGACCAGACAGTGGGTGTGTGTGTGGGATGACATTAACTGAGCACAGGAGAAAGGACCCCTAAATTGACAAGAATTTTTTGAAGCTAAGTATGACTTTGCATGACATTGTAAATGACATAAAGTATAATGATTTAAATGACTCTGACTTTTCAAATGTAATGTTTATATGATTTTGCACTGCAGGATACATCTGATGTTACTCACCATATAATGGTGTGACAACATCACATTTCAGAAATGTGACAGTAAAAAGGAATGTGTTTTCCCAATGCTCAGCCGTGGCCAAGCTGAGCCTCGGGACTACATTCCACCCCATAATTTACCAAGGAATGTATAAAATGAGGCATTCCTTGTACAAAATTAAACCAAATTCTAATTAGGCAATATGCCCACCTTTCCATTGACTGAAGGAGTGTGACGCAATCTTTATTCATTTATACAAATTCAACCTATCTGTGTTCAACTGGACAAACTGACCTTACTTATCAATGCTAAATCACATCAAATCTGCACAGACAGCTATTTTGATTTTCTTAAATGGAATTTGTAAATTAGTTCAAGAGACATTATAAAAGAAGCCATGATTATTGAAATCTCATTTTGAAGGAGCTGTACTACCCATAAATTTTCATCTAAATTAACTGTGTGTTACACATAAAAGTGGTAACACGCTTCCTTCCAGTAAAAGATACTACCCATCAAGCAAATACCCTGTAATTTTGTTGTATGTTTAATTCAATTTAATTCAATTCAATTCAACTTTATTTATATAGCGCCATTTCACAACAACAGTCATCTCATAGCCCTTTCAACTGTAGGGGAACCCCCACAGTTGCAGAAAGACCCTAGCAATCTGCCTCCCAGTGTACTTTTGGAAATTCTAGGTATTACAAGTAATCCTGCATTTTGGGAGTGTAGTGCTCTGTTAGGATCATACGGTAGTATCAGATCTTTTAAATAAAAAGGAGCCTGATTGCTTAGAGGTTTGTAAGTAAGAAAAAGGATTTTAAACTTAATTCTAAACTCTATGGGAAGCCAATGAAGGGAGGCCAGAACCGGAGAGATATGATCTCTCTTTCTAGTACCTGTTAAAACTCTTGCTGCAGCATTTTGGATTAGCTGAAGATTTTTAAAGATGTTTTAGAACAACCTGATAATAAAGAATTACAATAATCTAATCTAGAGCTAACAAAAGCATGGATCATTTTGTCAGCATCGCTCTGAGACAAGATGCTCCTAATCTTGGCAATATTATGAAAATGATAAAAACCAGTCTTGGAAAAAAATTTGATATGTGAATTGAAAGACAGATCTTGATCAAAAATAATTAC
Organism: Pholidichthys leucotaenia; assembly: GCA_020510985.1. Taxonomy (NCBI): domain Eukaryota; kingdom Metazoa; phylum Chordata; class Actinopteri; order Cichliformes; family Pholidichthyidae; genus Pholidichthys; species Pholidichthys leucotaenia. Next base: position 180,157,849 of record CM035848.1, read on the forward strand.
AAGGTTCCTCACAGAGCTATTAAGAGAAAGAATAACTGCATCCAAACTGAAAGTTTGATTTGGAAAGGTATTTCTAAGGTTCTTTTGGACCAACAAGAATAACTTCAGTCTTATCTGAATTTAATAGCAGGAAGTTACAAGTCATTCAAGCTTTGATTTCCTTAAGACAGGCTTCCAACTGGGCTAACTGATTATGATCATCCGGCTTCATTGACAGGTATAATTGTGTACATGGCCTAAAGTTAATGAAGAATTGATTATATGAAGAATAAAGCTGCCAATAAGTGGGAAGACTTCTTTAAATAACCTGGTAGGAATAGGGTCTAAAAGACAAGTCAAAGGCTTGGATGAGGAAACTATTTTGTCTAACTCTAAAAGGTCAGTTGGAGTAAACTCATCAAGACAGATATCAATTGAAGGAGTTGTAATAGTTACTGTATTTAACGGTGGGAAGAATATGATTGATTTTATCTCTGATGGATGAAATTTTATTATTGAAAAAGATAATAAAGTCCTGACTAGTAAGCTCTAAGGGAATGCTAGGATTGACAGAGTCCTGACTCTTTGTCAACCTTGCTACCGTGCTGAAAAGAAATGTGTGATTATTCTTTTTCTCTTCTATTAATGCAGAATAATAACTTGTTCTAGCTTTTCTAAGAGATTTTTTATAAATTAAAAGATGATTTCTCCAAGCTAAATAGATTTTGTCTAAATTAGTGAAGCACCATTTTCTTTCTAATTGACGAGTCTTCTGTTTTAACCCCTTGCACTCTGGTCAAATTCCCTAAAAACCCCTAAAAATAACGTACCCAAAGTAAATTAAAAGCTGCTCTTCAACCCTTTGCAGCATCTTCATGGGGTTGGTCTCATTTAAAAGAAAACACTTTGAATTTTTTGGCAAAACAGTCATAATCTCTGTAAGTGCTCCTGCCACTGAGTAACAGTCATCTAAACATACTGAACTTGAAGAAAATAAATTTCGTCTGGGTGTTTTTTTTGGATACAAATGCTTGCAAATAACACACAGCTGTCAGATCCGGGCTGGAAAATGCAACAGAAATGTAGAACCAAGTGTTATCCAGCTGAGGTCAAAATTTTGTAACAATACCACAAAAAATGAATATATTACACACCTTTTTCCTCAGGTTGTTACCAGGCGTTTTTGAACTGTGCCAAATTGTGCCAAATGGCACAGTTTGGAAAAACGTCTGTAACTTTTGAATGATTCAATATAGAAGCTTGATCTTGGGCTCTAAAGAAAGGTAGACACTCAGGGCTGTGTGTGTGGGGGGGGGGGTTGTTTATTCATTCATGAATGAATGAATGAACAAACAAACCTCCACACACAAAGAAGCATGCCACGTAAAAAATGTGTGGCTGTTTTTTACAAGAAAAAATAACCTACAGTGCACTAAAAATTATACTAAAATACCTGTAATGTAGAAGATAACAACTCCCGCCCCCCCCGCTACAGAGGACGGATATCGCCCATCGCTACATGACGGACCGCGGTGCGCCGCAGTCTACTACGCACAGTTGTACTAAAATATCTGCAATAACATCTGAAATCTGCTACAGAAGAGTAGCGGGGGGGGGGGGGGGGCTTCACGGTCCAGACGCGGTGCACGGGTCGCCGCGGTCCATCATGTGACGATGACGCACAGTTGTAATTTACCGATCGGTCAAAAGTCATTTTGATTACAATTTTCAGGGATAAAGAATAATTTAGCTTATAACACTTACCTGTCCAAAACAGCAGTGTCGCTGGTGAACTTCTCTTCCTCATTGTCAGACAAACATGACGCTGGTCCGCTTGTTACAGACTCGTGGTTCTGGTCACGCGACCCAGTCAAACCATGATTTCATTATTGCGGTTTTGCGCTTCCATGATTGCGGTTTTGGTGAATGATTTTTCAAAACAAATAAGAACAGTAGTAAGAAAAAAAGACTGGCGAACGCGTGTGTGTCACCCAGCGGCTGTTACATGTGGCTCTAGGGAGCCACACAATGAGAGCCGAGGGCGAGCCAGTGAGTTGAGATGTTTATTATAAGGAAATGTTAGGAACAAGGGATAAGGACACGGGGTAAGGAACACGATCGTTGTAGACCCAAAGCACAGCTACTCATAAACAGGTTAAACTCATGAGTAGAACGGTACAGGAGTAAAGGGCTGGCACCGGAGAATAGGATACCAAGGCATAATACTCACAGCAGGGAACACCCACAAGGTTACTGCAAGAGGAGTAAGGGCTGACGCCGGGAATAGGGGTTTCAGCCTGTAGTGCTTTAAGTCGCAGCCCTGAGTGATCGAGGCTGCTCCTTTTTATTCTCATTAGCAGCGCCCCAGCTGATGAGGATTAATTGGCCCCAGCCGTCCTGTAATACAGACAGCTGGGAGCCAGCTGAGACGCTGTCTAATGAGAGGCGGAGACATGGGCTGAGCGCCGAAATGGCGTCTTCTCCCATGGTGACAGAGATGCTGCCTAAAGAGAGGCAGGGATGGGGAGACATGGGCTGAGCACCGAGACGGCATCTCATCCCATGGTGACAGTGGCTTACACAAAACAGATTTTACGCACGGGACGTACGCTTTCAATTGTCGAAGTTCTCTGCTTCAATTGGCTCGCTGCATTCGCAGCCGTTGGTAGGCGGGTCCTTCTTGCTAGGTTTTCAGTCATTGGTTCTTCAAGGTTTCAGAAACCCAATTCAAGGCTCTTATTAGTCGAATGAGAGGTCAATCAAATCTAAAAAAATCAAAGCACTCCTTTGGCTTTCTGTTCGCGGCTGTGTCTGCAGATTTTTTTTTTTCAGTGCGCCCTAGGACACAGAGACGTGACCGCCCGTGGTATCCCAAAGTGCAAGAGGTTAAGTTACGGGTTTCTGTGTTGAACCAAGGAGTTAGAAATCTCTGATTAGGCTTTTTCTTTTTTAAGGGGGCCACCAAGTCTGGAGTCTGATGCAGAGAAGCTGTAACACTATCTACCGTGCTATCAATTACAGAAGGAGCAAGTTGAAAAAAAAAAAAAAAAAAAAAAAGATGGCGGCGCGCCTAGACGCAGCGGCCCCTCTTGGTATCAGCGAGTGTGAGAGTTTTAATCATCCCAGACGTACATTCTGTAAAACTTACAACTGTGAGACCTTATTAAACATCAAGGTACTGCACGCTGCAAGAATCGCGGCGATCGGTTGTGATTTGGACATTCTACGCCAGCATGGAATTTTGGCGGAGTCCCCGCTGGAAGCTACCCGGGAGAGGAGGAAGCGGAAGCGGAGCGAGCGCAAGCAAAAGCAAGGAAAAAGGGCCGGGATCCATGCTAGGCTAAAGGCTAACCCCTCCAGACCAGCGGTACCGTCGCTTCTTCTATCAAACGTCCGCGCCCTCGAAAACAAGGTAGACGAGCTGCGTTTGCTGAAAGAAACCCGGAGAGAATGGAGGGACTGCTGTGTGTTTGTTTTCACCGAGACATGGCTCCACGACAACATTCCTGACGAGGCCATTCAGCTGGAAGATATGGCGATGTTCCGGGCCGACAGGGAAACGGCGAGCTCCGGTAAGAGCCGGGGGGGTGGGCTATGCATCTATGTTAACAAGAACTGGTGCGTTAATGCCACGTTAGTGTCTAAACACTGCTGTCCGTTGGCGAAGTTCCTTATTGTTAATTGTCGGCCTTTTTATCTGCCGAGGGAATTCAGCAACGTGTTTGTAGTTGGTGTTTACATAGCGCCGAGTGCTAACGCTAAAGCTAATGCTAAGAAGGCACTCGGGGAACTGCACAATGCAATCAGTAAAATCCAAACTTCACACCCGGACAGTTTTGTGGTGGTTGCGGGAGATTTTAACCACACCAGCTTAAAGACTGTGCTCCCCAAGTTTAAACAATGTGTAGACTTTAAGACCAGAGGAGAGAATATGTTGGACTTAGTGTACACAAACACAGATGCATATAAAGCGTTACCCCCCCCATCTCGGCCGTTCTGATCACATGTCCGTGATGCTGGTTCCTGCCTACAAACCTTTATTGAAGCGCAGCAGGCCAGCAGTGAAACAAATCAGGATTTTGCCAGAGAGTGCAACCTCTGCACTGCAAGACTGTTTTCATCACACAGACTGGAAGATCTTCAAAATAGCAGCCTCCCAGGAAGACAGGACAGATGTGGAGGAGTATGCTGATTCGGTCACCAGCTACATCGCGAAGTGCACAGAGGATGTCACTACAGTGAAGACCATCACTATGCGGGGTAATCATAAGCCCTGGATGACTGCAGAGGTGCGCTCGCTGCTTAAAGCCAGAGATGCAGCATTCAGAGCGAAGGACAGGATTGCCCTCCGCTCAGTCAGGTCTGCGCTTTCAAAGGGAATTAAGGTGGCAAAGCGCGCCTATGCGGAGAAAATCCAGGGACACCTCTGTGACACTAGGAACACCAAGCAGATGTGGCAGGGAGTTCGGACACTGACGGGCTTTAAGTCTAGGCAGGGGGTCGATGATGACGACGCTTCGCTTCCAGACAGGCTTAACGACTTCTTTGCACGTTTTGAAGCATAAAACTCGACAATCAGAGGGAGGGCCGGCCCACTCCCACCATCGGTCGGACCAGCTTTTACCATTAACACAGCGGACACACGGAGGACCCTATCCAGAATCAACCCACGCAAAGCTGCAGGTCCAGACAACATTCCGGGACGTGTGCTCCGAGACTGCGCGAGCGAGTTGGCGGATGTCCTGACTGACATTTATAACATCTCCCTGAGTCAGGCCATTGTTCCCAGATGCTTCAAGACCTCTATCATTGTACCGGTGGCAAAGAAACCAGTGGTGTCATGTTTGAATGACTATCGTCCTGTTGCACTTACACCAACTGTGATGAAGTGTTTTGAACGGCTTGTCAAACCACACATCACAGCCTGCCTCCCTGCATCACACGACCTGCTCCAGTTTGCATATCGTTCAAACCGCTCCACGGAGGATGCTATAGTCACCACCCTACACTCTGTCATCACCCACCTGGACCAGAAAGACACCTACGCCAGACTCCTGTACATTGATTTCAGTTCAGCATTCAACACCATTATTCCCCAGAGACTGATAGAGAAACTACTCCTTCTCGGTCTGAACACCGCCACATGTCTCTGGATCCTGGATTTCCTGACTGAGAGACCTCAGTCTGTCCGGGTTGGAAACAACATCTCCAACTCTGTCACGCTGAATACCGGAACCCCTCAAGGCTGTGTACTCAGTCCACTGTTGTTTACACTTCTAACACATGACTGTGTATCCAAACACGAGGGGACCAGATTATTAAGTTTGCAGATGACACCACGGTGGTGGGACTTATTCAGAGGGATGAGGAATCAATGTACAGGGAAGAAGTGAGAGACCTGGAGGGCTGGTGCAGGGAGAACAATCTGGTGCTCAACGTGGACAAAACAAAGGAGATGATTATCGACTTCCAGCGGTCACAGCCTGAGCATGTCCCCCTCAGCATCGGCGGCCGTTTAGTGGAGAGAGTAGAGAACATCAAGTTCCTCGGAGTGCAGATCTCGCAGGACCTGACCTGGAGCAAGAATTCCTTGGAGATCAGGAAGCGAGCTCAGCAGAGACTACACTTCTTGAGGAAACTCAGACAGGCCTCTCTCCCCATCTGCATCCTCAGGACCTTCTACAGAGGTGTGGTGGAGAGTGTTCTGACGTACTGCATTGCTACATGGTACTCCAGCTGCAGTATGTCAGACAAAAAAGCCCTGCAGAGGATAGTCAAGGGGGCGGAGAGGGTAATTGGAGTCTCCCTCCCCTCTGTCCAAGAACTTTTTCAGAACCGTTGTAGGAGCAGGGCACTGAACATTGTCAAGGACCGTTCTCACCCTCTGCATAAACACTTTGAACTTCTTCCATCTGGTAAACGATTCTGGAGCATCAGAGGCAGAACCACCAGACTGATCAACAGCTTCCTCCCACAAGCTGTCAGGATGCTGAACAGCTGACCCGGAATCTCACATACACACTACTGCACCTATGGACATTTTGTATATTATAGTTAGTTATTCTTTTTCCCCAAGTATGTCTCAGGGATGTGTGAATGGATGGGGGGGTGGGAGCTATGTGGGAGTGTGTCTTAATCATGCTGCTTCTTATATGGATGCCGAGAGAAACGCAATTTCATCTTGCCTGCACTACAGTTGTATGTACAGCAATATGACAATAAAGTTTGATTTGATTTGATTTGATTTGTCTATAGATTGTTTCCGTTGTGTTGACACTCGGCATAGAGGAAGCAATCTGCATAAATTTGGTAACAATATCATCTGAGAGATATCTACTGTAGTAATATTTATCTTTAGGAGCCAAATAGTCAGAAATAGTAAAATCAAAGGTTAACAGACCTGTCTGACAGTACAGTACAGTTACTGTCAGACAGGGTTAACCCTGTCTGACAGTACAGGGTTATGAGGAGACACTACCATATTTTCTGATTCTATGCCATATGTCAGAACAAGGTCCAACGTATGGTGGAGATAATGGGTAGAATTTCCTACTTTCTGAGAAAACCCCATCGAGTCTAATATTGAATTAAATGCCACATTAAGGCAATCTCTATCTGCTTCTACATGTACATTAAAATCCCCTACTATAATTATTCTATCTGATTTCAGCACTAAATCAGCAAAGAATTTGGCAAATCCGGATAAAAATTCTGAGTAGGTTGATGGAGGACGATAAACTATGGCAAATAAAATTGGGTTTAGCCTAAAATTGCTAAAGTGCCCAATACTGAGGACCAGGCCCTCAAAGGAATTATAACATGTTTTTTTGCTTTACATTAATTAATAGTTTTGAATGGTAAATTGTTGCTACTCCTCCTCCACGACCAGAACTTCTGGGATTTTGACAGTTTAAATAACCAGAGGGAGTTGATTCATTTAAACCAACAATATAACATAATCCTCTAGCCCTAGCCAAGTCTCTGTAAGGGATATTAAATCAATTTGATGATCAATTAACAGATCATGGACTAGCAGAGACTTTGGAGTTAGAGACCTAATATTTAATAAACCGCATTTAATTTTTAAATTAAATTAAGTGAGACTCCATGCAGCAAAAATGGGGTATTAAAGAAATTAATTAGCAAAAATAATTAGTAATCCTTAGAAAAATAGATAATACATAAAAATTATCAATAGATGATCAATAATGAAGAGAAAAATACAAATGAAACCGCTTGTTAATGAAATCACAACATTGAATAGGAGAAGTTAAAAGTTACATCAATAAATTTACTGATATTTAAGGAAATATCTGTAGATTATTGTAAAGGAAATATCATGTCTATAAGGAACAAGGTAAACTGATAAGGAAGAAAACCATGCAAATCTATGAGAAAAGTTCCAAATGTCTAAGGAAAGTCCAACTTGTACTGAATTTATGTTTACTGTGGGACTTGATTTAGAATCTACTACAAAGACAATACAGATTTTTACATTTATTAAAATTGCTTTACAAAAAATTGAGTGGGTACTGGCACAAGTCCCACTGTATCAAGTGCACAGTGCTTCCAGGAAGTCGGACATTGGCAGAAGTCCGTGATTCATTACCTTCGTAATGCTAAAATTCTAATCAGATGCAAAAAGATGCTAAAAGGCATATGATAACATAAACATACACTTCATAATATTTTTGAAATTTAAAACGGCTCTCAGAAAACAGGGGAAAATACAGTCAACATGGACAAAGAACTGTAAGGTGTGGATAAAACTGCTTGGAACTCCAGAAGAAGCTAAAGTAATAATGATTAGAGAAATGGAGGAATTAGATAAATTTAAACCTTAGTTTTGATGTACGAATAATAGTGCAGTAAGATAATGAGTGCAGATTTTTGTGTTCTTTTTTCCTTTGTGTTTCTTCTCTTTTTTTTCCTTTTTTTTCCCTTTTGGTGTACAATGTTGACATAGCTTATGATTAGTATTTTAACCCATCATCCTTCCTTATTTAATAATGGAAGTGTATTAGGGTAAATTGAAGCTGAAACCTTTGTCAATACTGAACAGCAACCACAAGACATTTTAGGAGATATTGATTCAGACAATAACTATTTTAATCATTGATAGTGACATTGACATTGATTTTTATTTGAACATTCTAAAAAAAAAAAA